>JAKFHU010001798.1:51110000-52360000 GCA_023783475.1 Daubentonia madagascariensis
TCAATGAGCCTATGATCTGCTTAGGGAAGGTGAAAGAATCAGCAGGCAACTGCAATCCAGCAGGGTAAGTGCTGTGGTGGGAGAAGTGTAAGATCCTGTGAGAACCTCCAACCCAAATTTGGAAGCAATCAGGAAAGGCTTCCTGGAAAGGAGGCATCTATGCTGAGGCCTATAGGACAGGAGGCAATAAACCAGGAGAAGGGGAAAGGCAAGAAAAGAGGATTCCAGGCAACAGAACCAGCACAGAGGTGTGGGTGAGAAGAGACTGTGGCACACAGCCTGTTGACAGCTCACTGGCTCCACCAGATAAGCACTGCGTGGTCCTTTCCAGAAAGTTCTTCCCTGCCTGCTACAAATGCCTGCTTTTCTCAACATTGATCCATTAACAAATATTTCTGTCAATAAATCAAGAAGATTTATTAAGTGTTTACGACACAGAAAGCACTGGGTGAGGCATTAAGGAGAATTCAAAGAACCCTTACATCCTGCCTCTACCTTTGAAGAGTTTACTGGGTGTGGAGCTGGCACATTCTCAGAGAAAAAAAAAGAAAAACTTAAATAATAAAGCAGGTTTTTAAGTAAGAGGAATTAAAAATGTCACGATCAAACACTCAGACTTTGGAGTCAGACCCTAACTTCACCATTTACTAGTTAGGCAACTTTGCTCGAATTACTTTACCTTTTTGAGTCTCAGTTCCCCACCTATAAAATTGGAATAATAAAAGGTCCTTTTTCAAGATTGTTGCAAAGATTAAACAGGTAATGCGTGTGCAGCACCCAGCAGGCTTCTCAGCACAGAGCACGCTCACAATAAATGTTCCAGCCATTGTGATATTGCTATAATGAATTCACTGCATAAATACTCAAGTGCCTGCTCCGCGGCGTCTTTCCTACTGTTTATTTCAGGCCCTTCTGGCTTCATGCTGCACCAACCCATCACCCTCGCACCTGTCTCTCCTGCTTCCGTTGGATTTTTCTCTCAAGTCAGCGTCATCTGGCCAAAGAAGCACAAACCACAAGCTCTGCGAAAGCCAGTTTGTCTGTTTCATAAGCAAGCCTCAACGTCTCCTGGACACCTCTCTAAATTTCCCTGGAGAGTGCGTCTCGCCACATGGGGGGACCTCTCTCTCCTGACCACCTGCAACCTTCTATTCTCACTGACATGGCAGTGAATTACATCCCACACCATTCACCATGTCATGATAGACTTCTATTTATCATTAATTCTATTAATAGTTAACATTTGCTGAGCCCATATTATGTACTGGAGGGAGTTGGCAATGGCCTTGCTTGGGGAATACAGGATTGTTAAGTTGTGGTAAAACATCTAGCCTTCAGCCATTATGGAGTACATGCTCAAATAGAATCAATATGCAAAAGCAGATTTGCTTTTAAAAAAAGACTAAAATCTAGTCAATTTACCAATTAAAGAACAAGTATATTATCACATAACAACTTGTTCTGTGATCATTTGAAATAACAACATTACAAGCAGTTATTTATTTACTTATGGTTGAAGTTGAGGATACCTCCTATGTTTCCAAACCCAGTGCCTGGGGGAATTGCAGCACCCTTAAGGTAAGCTGGAAATGACAAGGGAGAGCAAGTCTGAGGGTGCTGGTGGGAAATGCTAGGCTTGGGGTTGCAGACACGTGAATTTCAAGGCCACCCATGGCAGGGCAAGCAAGTGAAAATGCCCAATCAAGCAGTTGGCGATTTGGGAAGAGAGAGGACAGGGAGAAGTAGATTTAGGTTTCTTTCCCAGAGGAATGGCCACACCTTAAATGAAAGTATTTTGGCATCGGAAACCCCCATGAAGGGGCAAACATTTTACTAGGGTTGGCAACACATCACCAGGGTTACTGAGACTTCTCTACCCAAGGTGGAGAAGATTGACTGTGACCCAAGGAGTCTGGGGACAGCCCCCAGTCACTTACCTTTGAAGTCTCCTGCTCTGTTTTAAAACATCATGTGAATATTCCATTCCACTCCACAATATACAAATAAGATTTTAAATTACCTTTGAGTAAAACTGACTGTGCAGTGAGACAGGTGGCATTTAGCCTGAGGCTTCACATAGGATAAATTATTCTGGGCACACTTGCGTGGAAAGGTGCTCACACTTAAGCTTGAGAAGTAAGCTATTCAGCAAGGAGCAGGAATCCCATCATCAGATGAGCTGGGGAAGCCCAGGAGTGAGTGAGACCCAGACAGTGAGATTCTGATGAGGGTGAGGCCATCAGGAAAGGTCTGAGGTATAAGGTGGAGGGGTTGTCTGGGTGGCGGCAAGTCTTGGGGCTGTAGGATGGGGTGAAGGACCCAGGAAGGGGCAAAGAAGTGCGGGGAAGCCAGGGCTTGGCAGTGTCTGTTGACTGTGGGTGGAAGGCCAGGAGAATGCCTCGGGCTGGGTGATCAAGAAGCCTTTTGCTTTAGGGCTCTGTGAACCAAGGACTTTGCAAAGTTCTCAGCAGGGCCACTAACAGGCTGAGATTTCTCTCCTGAGTGGAAACAGATTGCCTGAACTTCAATCCCACAACATATTTCACTGACAGATTGGGTGCGATTTTTCCCGAGATGGGGGCGTTTCAAAAGCAGAGGAGGAAGGGAGGCTGGGAGTGGGGAGGGGGGAGGTACGTGGGGGAAGACAGCTGTCAGCTTCAGTGTGGCTTCAGGACAGTGCTTGCAGATGTGGGCAGAGCAAGCCCTGCCAATTTCCTGAGCCGCAGGCAATTTACCAAACCCTGGGTTGCAGGAGGTTGGGGGGCAATCCAGATTATACCAGAGGGTCCCAAGAGAGGCTTCAGGACACAGAGCCTAGCCTCAGGCTGCATTCACTTCGTGTGTGAAACAAACATCTCTCCTTGTATCACATTAAACCAATTTGATCAAAATTTGTAATGCAGAGGAGCATAATTAAATTGAAGATTTTAATTAGGCACAGTTTTGATGAAACTTAACAGGAGCCGGCAGGAGCAGTCTTGCTGTCTATTAAACATAATCCTGCCTGGTGAAGAGCTCTTTGGTTGATGATCTTTAATGACTGCCCAGCTCTCAGTCCGTGGTGTCTGGTGTCCTGGTGTCGCAGTCAGCCTGGAGGAGGGTGGGGAGGTGGGTGGGAGAAGTGGGGCTCGCATCCGTGGGGAGGCATCTCTTTCAAAGGAATGTGGTGCCAAACTTTTGGGGTACCCAATTACTCACTTTTTGTTTGCCAAAGTGGAGAAATAGTGAAGAATTACATTGAGGGCTGTTTTACAGAAATGAGTCAGGAAGGAGAGGGCAGGGCTCCCCGCTGGACGAGAGGCGCCTCCACGCGGGCCTTCTTTGCTAATTGCTTCTTGCCTCTCAACTCCACTTCACAACACTTGAATCTTCCCCTGGCCTCCCAACAAAAAAATCAGAAAGGAGGCCTCCAGGAACAGAGATCTGGGAAGAGCCCTCAGCCTGAAGGACTGGACGCTCAGAGGCCCTACAGTTTCCCCAGCACAACACCCAGTATACAGGGGAGGCTTAGTGAACACCACATCCCTGAGGAACGAAGGCATGAACAAAACAATAAAAGGGTAAGTGATTCACCCTGGAACTTTCTGGACAAAGAGAAAGAATTAAAAAGTATGAGCCAGTCATGGCTGCTGCTCTTGGACAGTAAGTGCCTGGTGTTGAAAAAAAATCCTCTCTCCCTTTCTTCCTTTATCCAACAAATGTTTACTGAGGCCTCACTGTGCAGCAAGCACTGCACCAGGCTCTACATACTCTGGCAGATATGTAATAGTCCAAGTTCCCTCCTCTCCTCATGGACATAGCAGACTGGCACAAGAGCTGGAGTGTGGGCACATAGTTATGACTTAGGAGAAGCTCTAGGGGCAATAATAGAGAAATCATACTTTGGCTTAGGTCAGGGGGCAGCAAGTGACAGCTGAGGGTGAAATCAGGCTGATTGCCTATTTTTGTAAATAAAGTTTTATTAGAACACAGCCATGCCTACTCATTTACATATTCTCTATGACTGCTTTTGCTACAATGGCAGAGTCGAAGTTGAGTAGTTGTGACAGAGACTTCATGGCCTGCACAGCCTAAAATGTTTATTATCTGGCTCCTTATGCCAACTTCTAGCTTAGATGGTCAGGGCAGACCTTTTGGAGAAGATGAGGTTTAGCTCAGACCTGGAGGAGAATTTACCTTGGTGAGGAGTTCCGTACCTGGGGTGGGCGGGGGGAACCAGAGTGATAGCCCTACAGTGGGGACAGATTGGGTGTGCTCAAGAACCTGGAGGAAGGTCTGTCTCATTGGAGGTTGGTGATGGAAGGACACAGGACCTGGATGAGTTAGGAGAGGAGGGTGGGCTGCTTCACCCAGAACCTTATAATTCAGCCTCCAGGAAGGGATTTGGACATGATTCTGAGTGCACTGGGAAAGCCACTGGAGGATTTTAAGCAGGAACATGATATGATGTAATTTTTAAAGAGAACTCTGGCCACTGTGGTGAAGGTCGCTTGCAGGAGAAATAATACATTCAGATAGTGGTGGCCTGTATCGAGTTCCTATCAGTAGAGGTGGAGAGCCATGGTCAGATTTGGGATTCGTTTGGGAGGTAAAATCTATTTGGAAACAGATTAAATGTTGAAAGTCATGGTTAGGAAGAGGAGGGGTCAAGAATGATCCCTCCCAGATTTTTGGCCTGAGCGACTGGGTAAAAGGTGGAAACATTCGCTGAGGTTGGGAAGGCTGAGACTGGGGGGAAGAGAAGTTTGAGCAAGAAAAGCTCCGTACTTTTGGTCCTCCTTAAAACTGAGATTCGTGTGAGACTCCAAGTAGAGGTGACAGGGAGATAGTTGGATATATGACCCTGAAGTGCACGTGAGTGGCCCAGGCTAAAGATAAAAATTTGTGAGTCATCAGCATACAGATTGGCATTTAAGCAGCCGGGCTGGATGAGCTCACCTGGGGTGGGAGGGAAAGAGAAAAGGAAATAGGACCCATGGCTGATGATTTTCTGCAGGCTGCTTAGCCTCAGTTTGGCCTGTTACTACTCATGGCTATTTATCAGAGCATTAGGCTGAGAGTAAAATACTAAAGAGACTTACTTAAGAATATGCTTAAGGAAATGCAATGAATTATTCTTAAGCATATGCAGTTATATTGAGATGACCCCCCAGAAGTGGTATCAAATGGAAGGCCATGAATCTCCTCATAAAATGAAAATATAAGTAGCCTATGCATTGCTTGAGTGGTGCATGAATGGTTTGCTCTTATGAGCATTTATACATCCTTTTTCAAGTTGACTGGTAGTTGAGTTGTTTAAAGTGTTGGTTCCCAATTATAGCCACCCAGCAGAGTCATCTGACCAGCTGGTCAAAACTATGGATTCCCTGGGCCCCCACCCAGAGAGATATAGGAGGTCTGGGGTAAGTCCCTAGGAATCTCTGTTTTTAACAAAGACCCCAGGAGATTTTCATGGGCATGGTTTGGCATTTGGTAACCAGTTTTCCTGAATATTTCAAAGACAAACTTGAGATCTGCCCTACTCAAATAATCATAACTTCTAAACTGACAGGGTTCTGAATTTGTGAGGTTGAGGTAGGATATAAATGTTTTGCTTATACATGCAGCAGAATTATTGACTTATCACATGCCTCCTTCCTCCCTCTTCCTTCCTCTTTCGCACCCCTCACCAAAGCCTGAATATCTCAGTTCCTAAAAATCTTCCAACCAGCAATGCTCATGCAGACACACGTCTCTCTCTTTTGCTCACTCTCCTCTTGCACATGTGCACACACACACTCTTCTCTACTGGTCTTCACCGACACTGCCTCAGCTCAGGTCCTCATCGTCCCTCACTTGGACCATTGTCATAGTTTCCCAACTGCTTTCTTTGCCAGTCTAGTCAATATCAGCTCTAGTCCCTCCTCCAGGTGCTGCTGGAGTTAGCTTTCATAACCCAAGTCTGATTCTCTCAGGCTCCTACTCCATAAGAAAACCCTCTATTGCTTATTGGGAAAAGTCCAAACCTCTGGCATAGCATTAAATCACTGTTATCTGTGCTACACATGACACCGATCTCCTTTGTCAGCAAGGTTTCCTCCGTTCCTGCGACCAATTTACTCAGGACCCATCCACACTTACCTAAACACACCTATTCCTTCACATCTGCCTCTCCACACCTGCCCTCCCACACCTGTCCAGCCACCTATACCCTTTGACACCTGCCTAGCCATACCTGCCCATACACACCTGCCCATACACACCTCAATGTCTTGATCTGAAATTCACTCCTTCTGAGAACTGCCTGGTGACCACTTACTTATCCTTTAAGATCCAACTCAGATGTTCCCTCTAAAGTCTTCCTCAGCTTCAAAGCCAGGGCCTGAGATTTCCTCCTTTGTTCTCAGCACAGCAATTTGCACATATCTTTACTGGAACATTTACCATGCTGTGTTGTAATCATTTTTTCTTTCTCACTAACCCCTAATTCCTAAATCAAACTGTGAAATTATTCACCATTCTATGCATAGTGCCTAGCTCAATGTCGGGCTTAGGGCGGGTCCTCAGTAAATATTAAGAGGTTTTTTTTCTCTCTCTCTTTCTTTGCCATCAAGCTCTCAACAAGCTGAGTTCTTGAGGTGATCAGTGTGCCTGTCTGGAGCAGGTCATCTTCCATCTTCTGATTTGTTGGTGGCTGGGAAAGTAGATAGCTGAGCTTATTAGAATTTTGTGAAAAACAAGAGTTACCAAGTTCCTAGAGGGCACCAGAGTGACCTTCTTTGAATAAAATGTGTCAGCTTTAGTGTGTGGTCTGCCAGCAATGTCATCTCGTCTCCTTCTGGGTTCTCAGTTGTGTTCTGATAATTTAGTCTGCCTCATTCTAATCTTTGGGCAAACAAGAAGTGTGTATTAGGTACAATAAATAGAGCCACATTGTTCATATCTTCAGTCCCAAAAATTAAAATGGAGAACAATGGGGAATGGGAGGCCATGAAAATTCGCAGCAGGTGTCTTAGTCTATTTTCTGTTGCTTATAATGGAATACCTGAAACTGGGTAATTTGTAAAGAAAAGGAATTTATTTCTTACAGTATGGCAGCTGAGAAGTCCAAGGTTGAGGGGCCATATCTGGTGAGGGCCTTCTTGCTGGTAGGGACTCTCTATAGAGTCCTTAGGTGGCGCAGGGCATCATGTGGGGAGGGGGCTGAGTGTGCTAACATGCTTGCCCAGATCTCCCTTCCTCTTCTTATAAAGCCACCCATCACACTCCCATGATGACCCATTAATCCATTAATCTATGAATGGGTTAATCCATACATGAGGACAGAGCCCTCATGACCCAATCACCTCTTAAAATCCCCACCTCTCAATACTGCCACATTGGGGATTAAGTTTCAACACAAGTTTTAGAGGGAACAAATATTCAAACCACAGCAGTAGGTGTCCTTGACCTGAAGTCCACAGATAGACATTAGGCAATCCATGAGCCTTTGGTGCATCATCTGCAACATGCATGCACTTGCATGTGAATTCTGCAGGCAGATTCCATAATTTTATAAGATTCTCAAAGGGTTCTGACATCCATAAGAGTTAGAATATAATAATTTAAAATATATTTTTGTGCCTTCTTAAAATACCCATATTTAAAATTAACATATGAATCTTAAAAGGCCTTGGGAATATAAGTGTTTTTAATGCTATATGTTGACCCCCATGTCCTCCAGTCTTCTCAATAATCTCCAGATTTACTTTTTTCACCTGTTATTTTAGCCTCCAAGCCAAGGAGAGAGCAAGGCGGTATCATTTCTAATAGGTCCTGTAAATAAGCCCAGCTTCTGCTGCATTAGATCATTATAAAACAATTCCCTGAGGCCCAGGGGATTAAATAATAGAAGAAAATGCTTTCTACTAAACCAGGCAGATGATATAAAATATTCTCACTATGGTAATTTACACAGATTACTCCATGACAAATTGGTTGTTTGAGCTAATCACATTGCTCACTAAAACACTGTGCAGATTCTTGCCGGGCTTTGGAAATGTTGCAAATGCACTGGGAGGCCCAGGGCCTTTGCTACTGACTCACCAGCTTGCAAATGCACCTGACGAAATGCCTGGTGATCTTAAAGCCAGAGTGTGTGTGTTTTACTCACAAAACAGTTGTCTTCAGTCTTTCACGTCAACAGGTAGAAATTACCAGGGTGCATTTAACTTTCTTTGAGTAGTACTGCCACTAGGGTCTGCTGGGAAAGGACATGAGGTACCACGTGATGATGAGTGGCCTTCCTTGGTGGCTTCATCTCTCTTGCTTGACCCACTGTTCCCAACCTATTCTTCCTCATGTATTTCCATCTCATTGAATGATGCCGATTCAAACGCTTGACCAAAGTGGAAAAAATGGGCACCATCTTATTTCCTCTCTCCTCTCTCTCCACCTCTAAGTCCCTGTATCTTCTCATATTTGTCCATTTCCTTTGGCTTGGGATACTGAAATCTCTCATTGGGATGGCAGTAGCAGCTCCCTGACTGGCCTCCCCTTACTCCAGGCTTGCCCTGACTCCAGCTCAAAGAAATTTCTCAAAGCACAAAACTGATCATGCCTTTCCTATCCTCTCTTATGCTCCTTTTTCACCCCTACTCCACCCAGAGTGCAGCATCTCCCCAAATGAATGTTGAACAGCGGCAATGTGAAGAAGAGTCAGACCATCGCCAGCAGGATGCCTGGGGCCACTCATGGTCTACATACAGCCAGTCACTCCCTGGTAACTGCTTGCTTGCTTGTTGGTCTCCCCACCAGCCTATGAACTCTGGGACAGCAGGAGCTGGGTCTTGTTTACAGCTATAGCTGTTTTCTACCAGAGTGCCTGGCACATGGTAAGTGATCAGCATGTATTGAATGAATAAATAGCTCAAAACTTGAAGACAACAAAAAGTACTTTTTGATGACAACATAGATAATAAAATTACAGATTTCTTACAACTAAAGGAGTACACGTTGATGGGACAGAGATGGTATGAGCGTTTCTTCACCTGATGTTTACTAATTCTCATGTAAATTCAGTAATTTTTAGTATGAAATGCATTTCCTTGGATCCCAAGTAGTAGTGAGGGGCACAACGGGTGCTCCAGACCTCACTCTGATTCCAGCTCCTTGCACTCCATCCACCATGCTACACTGCATATAGGATAAGAGAAGGGGCCAGGTTTACCAGTTGGTGGTATATCTAGGATTAGAATGAGGTTCTTCTCATTCTAAAGGGAGGGTGATGTTGTATGATTATCCAAGACATAGATTGATACATTACATTTGCTTCAAAGCCTAAACAGCTCTGCACAAAACACCAGACATTCACATTCAACCAGGGCTGGTGGGAATAATTCAATATACCTTGTCTGCCAAATTTTTCCTTCTCTTGAACCAGGAACAAAATGGGCAGCTCTTAAAACAGTTGACAATTTCTAGTTCATTCTTTTATTTCCAGTGCCTTTGTTCAAATTGTAACAGTTTATTTCTGATAAACAAGTACCTGTATCTTTTCTAGGCATCTAGGTGCCAAGTGCCCATCTGCTTAATGGGCACAGGGCAGATTGAACAGTATTACATATACTTGCTCATTCGGCCCCAGCCTGCATTCCATGATTCATCCTGGGATAAGGTCTGCTTCTCTTCTACAAGTTATGGGCCTATGGAATCCAAGTCAAAGCCAGGCCATAAAGACTTGATCTCTGGTTTCACTGACAGCAAGAGGTTTAGAAGACTCACTTTGAGAAAGACCCTCTTTGGTAGCAGTAATTGTTTGATCGCCTATTCCCAGTCTTCTTTTTTTTCCCTCTGGGGGACCCCTTCTTCCATCCTCTGAGGCCCTGGGAGGGCTGTCAATCATGGTGTCCAGGCCCCAACACAGAAAAGACCTGTGACTTTTCCCTAGACTGGCCACAGGGACTGGTTCAAGTTTGGGCACAGAACAAAGCCAGGCCAATTAAATTAGAGTATCCCAGGATTGATATTTGAACACAAAGGGAAATTCTCTTTCCTTTAAGGATGCTAGGCTTGAAGGTTGTAGGTGTGTGGCTGCTGGTAGCCATTTTGCCACTTGGTGAAATCTTATCTGCAAAATAAAGTCAAAGAAGGCAAGTGATGATGATGGTAGTGGTGGTGGTGATGACAGAAGACATTCATTGAGGGTAACCATAGAGCTAAGAACTACTCTAAGTGTTTTATATGCATTAACTCATTTAATCTTTATAAACCTTATAATTATGACTACTATTATCATGGTTACAATTATTATTGCTATTATTATCTCTATTCCACAGATGAGGAAACTGAGACACTGAGGGGTTGAGCAACCCAAGGTTTAAAAGCTATTAAGTAGGGGAGGCACAATTTGAACCCAGGCAGCCTGGCTCCTGAGCCTGTGTTCTCAGCCATTTTCCTCTCCTGCCTCCAGCAGTACCGACCAAGGAGGAGGAAGAGGAGGAGGAGGAGGAGAAGGAGGGAGACCTAGGGCCCCAGGACATTGCAGAGCCCTTGGATCCAACCATGTCTGAACCTAAGACCCCTGGATTCCCAGTGAAATGACCCAATACATTTTGTTGGTTATTTAGCCAGTTTGAGTTGGGTTCCTGTCCCTTGCAACTTGCCTAAAACACTCTGCCTCCCACCATCTCTCATTCTGATTATCCCTTGTCTGACTGCTTTGCCATAAACAATAATAATTTATAGAATAATATTAAAGCATTGTAGAAATTTGAAAAACACAAAAAAGATACCATAAAGAAAATGAAATCTGCATGTTAATCAGCCAACTGGAGATAATATTTTTTATGTTTTCTTCCAGTCTTTTTTCTAATCATTTACATGTATATGTACACACACACACACACATATGGTTGTATATGTATGTTTCTTATCTTTCCTTCTTCACTTAACATTATGTCATATGCATTCCCCTATATTAAATCTTTTTGAAACCATAATTTTAATGGCAATATAATTTGTGTGAACATATACATGTGTGCTCATGCATGTGCTCATGTGTGCAAATATGTGTATGTGTGTATGTATCTTTCCATCCAACTTCTATGTGCCTCCTAGTGCTTGACCTCTTTCCTGATACGACCTTCTTCTCTGGAACCAGGAAGGACACTAAAGGCTATAAGAACAGGCTTGGCTTCTGCCTGTGTTCGTTGGCCTCTGCCATGGTGTTTAGGGCCCTGGCGACTGGCTCTACAACACACATCAGCTTCTGCCACAACTTGGCCACCCAGGCAGAAATGTGACAATGTCAGAGATGTTGGAGGCAGAGGCCAACTTGCTGTTCCTTGTCCCTGTGCCCATGAGCAGAAGTCACCTGGACTCTGCAGCCAGCAGGTTGGGAATAACACATGCTCAAGGACAACCCAAGCCTCTGTCATAGATCAGTATGCATAAAGCCAGGATGGCCTGGCAGCTCCAGGTGTGATTTATTCTAAGGCTTGCAGAGTTACCAGTTAGCACAGTAAGAAACCTCTTGTTCCTGCCTTTTTAGTTCCACACATCAATAACAATTTGCTTGGCAAAGCCCTGGGTGCTGGACCTAAATATTCAAACCACCAGGGGGAAACACAAGGATAACATTGAGAAATTAGACTTAAAATACCAAATAAACTCATTTTGCTGTATCCCTCTCAGTGAGTGCTGTATAAAGACTCATAACACTTATGAAGCATTAAACACCACATAAAAGACTAATTATTGATGTGTAGATGAGAAAAAGAGAAGGCGATGGAAGTAGGAAAAACAGTACAACTGTATACGATGCAGATGTCAGTCACATGGGATGTTACCCACAGCCATGGGCAGTGATGAACTAAAATGACAGACTTTTAGGCCCCAACAAGCGTACCTACGGCAAAAGTTAAAGACAGAGGGGTGCTAGGTAGTCCGTGGTTAGGAGAACATGAAGCCAGAGGAGCTCAGAACAGGGCAGCCATTCTAAGTCAGACACAGTCACAAAAGCAAAAGCATCCACCCATCCTTCCATTAGTCCATATTTAACTATCAGCTATCCTACCACTATTATAACTATTGTTATTCAGTTTAAGACTTACTATGAATCATTTATTGAGGGCTAAATTCATGTTGGGCATTTTACAAATTGTTTTACATGAATCATCTTATTTAATCCTCCTAACCAATCTTTGATTTGGGTGTTTTTATCTCTACCTTATGGGTGAGAAAACTGCAGCTAAGAGAGCTAAAGCAACCTGTGGAAGGTCAGACAGAAAGCACGTGTCAGATCCACAGACCCACTGATACAGCCATCCTCTCCTCCATATTGTAGCGGTTGAGTTCCTACCTTGTACCAAGCTTTAATTGAGCACTGGGGCTACGGAGGAACTTAAGACATGCCCCTCCAACACTAATTTCTGGGGTAGGTAAAGCTTGAAATGACCAGATGAGGCCTTGGAGTTGGAAGGCTGGTAGTTTCAGCGATTGTCACTGGAACACGCAAAATGCAATGTCGAGAGGGTCATGGCAACCTTAGAAAGAGATACCTAACTCTGCTTGGATGGGTTGGATCTTGAAGAATGATGAGTCTTGTCCATGAGACAGAGAGGTGGGAAACATACTCCAGGTGGGGACAACAGTACAGGTAAAGACAGGAGACATGAAAGAGTATGGCTCTAGCAAGCAATTCAGGGACCACACAGCAGAAATGAGGGATTTGGGAACCAAAGAATTACCTGTACCAAACTGCACATGTTTATGTACAGCTGGCCTAAAGGTGTGAACAGGCCAATGTCATTGCAGAATTGGCAGCAAGATGGCCAGGTCCTGCTCACCGTCCCCTACCACCCAGTCTCAACACTGGATCTCCTTTTATGCCTTACTTTTTCACAGCACTTAACACTGAAATAATATATTAAATTGTTTGCTTCTTTACTAGTTTATTGCTTCTCTCCCTACTAGAATATAAGCTCCACGAAAGCAGAGGTTTTGTCCATGTTGTTCTCTGCTATTTCCTCGCTACTTAGAATAATGTGTAGCACATGGTAGACCATTGATATTTCCTGAATAAATAAAGGAACCTGACAGAGGAAGAGAGGAAGACCTTGTAGGAGAAGTGAAAGTCCTGTTATGGGCCAGGGCCCTGTCACTTACTTGGGGACTTGTGGTTTCTCTCTAGTCATTTTAAGTGGTTTGGAGTCAAAATTGCCTCATTTCCCCTTGAATGGCTTGTGGACCTTAAAAAGTAGGGGTCCTATGCCTGCAATCCAAATGCTTCCTTTTGCCTACCTTCAAATCCTGGCAGGCAAATTGCTTGCAGTTGACCACAACTTCTCCCTCCTATGCTACAGCAGACATTACAAATCAATCACAGAAATTTTTCTTGTAGTCTTAGAATCCTTGTCAATACCACACTCCAGACAGACACTGCAAATGGATAGAAGGTGGCATTAGAGATGACACTTACTTTTCATTTTCAGCATGAAAAGAATTAAACAGATGAGGGAAGGGGGTAATATAAGTAGGTGCAAGGAAGAAGGGACATACCCATATTCCAAGGAATATTGTAAGCTTTATATCATCAGACTTACCTAACAACAAATAGAACAGCTTGGAGACAATACAGCACAGTAATTATGAACATGACCATTGATGTCAAGCCTGCTGAGGTTTTCAGAGTTCCCTAGCCATGTAGCTGTAAGCAAGGTACTTAACCTCTCTGAGCCTCATCTGTAAAGTAGAACTAAAAACCATCTCTAAGTCATCAGACTGCTGTGGAGGAAACAACAAAATAATCCATATAAAGCACCTATCCCAGTGCCTAGGACACAGTAGTTTACCAATATAGATTAGTTATTGGTTTTTTTTTTTCAAAATTGACTGATTAACAAGTATAAACTTAACCAGGGGCTGAAACTTGAACTCCAGAAATATTTGAACTGAAATTGGTCCTGTGTCTTTTAGGAATATATAAGCCAAGACCACTTTCCACTCAACCCCAACAAGTTTTCTATTTCCTTTTTCCAATTTTTATTGTATTTAAACCACTATTATAAAAACATTAGAGAAAATGTTTTAAACAATAAGCACTTTCCCATAATCACAGCCCTCTTACACAACTTATTTCATTTTTCATGTTTCTTTCCAGTCTTTTCCCAAGACTAGAAAGAAGTTTTATAATGTAATAATCTTGATCTTCCTGTTTTTTTCTATTAATTCTGTGAGCCAGGAAATTTAGTTTCTAGGCCTCTCTATACCACATTGTTGCCACATGCAAGTTACCTGGTTTTTCTCTGGGCTCAGTGCCTCTGTCTATCAAATGGGAATAATTAAAGGTGCATTGCTCACTTCATAGACTTGTTGGATGGAGCAGCTGAGAAAATGGATATGAAAATGTGAAGCAAAAAAAAAACAATGGCTGTTGTGGTCACCTCAAAGGAGAATTATCTACAGGAGCAAGTGAAATGATAAATGTGAAGGAACTTACGTAAAGTAGTATTATTAAATGAGCAGGGAAAAGAGAGTTGAAATGTAAAATTCAAAGAAAATGAAGAAATAATGTTTTAAATTGTAGAATTGGTTTGAAGCACTTCAAAAATGATAGTAAATTCCACTCAAGTAATCCTCTTTGGTGCTTATGGTAAATTACTGGATTTTCGTGTTTGGTTTTATGTTTTTTCTCTTTTTTGCAACACATTTAAGATTCAAAGGCCATTTTTCTCTACTTTTGTAAATAATACAGTGTCTTCCAGGATCCTCAAATATTTAAAGAACATATTAAACAAAATCATTTATAAATTACATTGGGTAGTAAAGAAAAAAATATCAAACTGGAATCACAGGCAAAAGTAGATACCTACATGGCTGTGTATGAAACCCAGATATTAATAGTCACTTTATCTTCCTGAAGCTTTCCAAAATGAATCCCCTGGCATTGAAGGATTAGTGAGCAATGCTGAATTAACTGAGGATCTCATAGGGGAGATGACAGAGAGTTTACCACAGCAAACAACTGAAAATATTCTATGTTAGTCAGTAGAGGTTAGGTCATATTGCAGTAACAAACATCCCCCAAATCTCAGAGGTTTAGCACAGTGAATGTTTGTTTCTCACTAACTCTAAATGTTTAAAATGAGTTGATAGGGAGATTATGCTTGATGTGCTTACTCAGGGAGAAAGGCTGATAGGGACTTCATCTTGTTATGTGCCTCCATGGTCACCTTGGCAAGAAGAAAAAAATAAGGTCCAGAAGTAGAAAATGTATCTTCTCATCACTTCTGTTCACATAATTGACTGAAGCCAATCACATGGTCATGCCAACTTCAAAGGAAGTGGGGAAATGTAGTTCTGCATGTGCCTCAGAGGAGAACCAGAAATGTTTGGTGGACAGCAATAATGGCTGCTGTGTAGTCCTTGGATATTTATTCTTTATCTCTTAGCTCTTTTTATCTCTGTCCTTCCCAAGATAGATTGCAGAACAAAGAGAAGTAAGAGAAAAGGTGGAGGGCATCCTTTTTCTCTGCATTCCTTATTTGCAGTACCCAGCCTCCCTGGCTTCTGTGTAGAAGCCAGGGAGGCTGGGTACTGCAAACACCTGTCCTCCAAATTTCCCTTTTTTAATCATAAAAAATTAAAAATATTAAAATTAATATTAAAAAATGTGGCACACAGTGTTATTCCTCCAAAATTTCCATACCAGATTCATCACTGGCCTCAGCTGATAAATGGACCTTCTACTATCAGATCCTACCTTCCTCAGAAAGGTGTGTAACATGTCTGTGTGTTAGAGGCAACAAAAGAAAAACTTTTTTTTTCCAGATGCCTAGATATTTATTGACAGAGTAGGTATTCTCTGAATTTTACATCGGAAGAGTCTTAAGAAGAGAAAGGAGTTCAGCTTTGAAGTCAAGAACATGACACCCAGACAATCTTAGATTCAAATTTGGCTTCTTCACTTATAAATTGTATGACCTTATGAAAAAATTTTAACCTCTCTAAGCCTCAATTTCCTAATCAGTACATGAGGAATAATATTAATTCCTATATCTACATAGAGTTCTCATGAGGGTTTAATGAGCACAGTGCCTGGCACACAGTAAGCATTCAATAAATGCTGGCTCCTATACAGTGGTCCTCAACCTTTTTGGCACCAGGGGCCAGATTCATGGAAGACAATTTTTCCACGGACCAAGGGGGTTTGGGGATGATTCAAGCACATTACATTTATTGTGCACTCAAACCTCTCTGCTAATGACAATCTGAATTTGCAGCCGCTCCCCAGCACTAGCATCACTGCCTCAGCTCCACCTCAGATCATCAGGCATTAGATTCTCATAAGGAACACGCAACCTCGATCTCTCACATGCACAGTTTACAGTAGGCTTCCCGCTCCTGTGAAAATCTAATGCCACTACTGATCTGACAGGAGGCAGAGCTTATGCGGTGATGCGAGCCATGGGGAGGCTGTAAATACAGATGAAGCTTCGTGCATTCTCCCGCCGCTCACCTCCTGCTGTGTGGCCCAGTTCCTAACAGGCCACAGACTGGTATTATAATACTCTTTCCCTCCTCCAACTTGGAATCACTTTCTTAACCTGTGACCAGCACAGAAGACAGTGAGACCATCACCTCCTTGAATGTGGTCTCTTTTCTTTTGTTCAATTACAAGCATTAATTATAGATTGTTTGGTTAAAATAATCAGAAAACCAAACTGAAATGTCTTAATCAAAAAGAAAAAAAATTACCTGGCTCATATAAATGAAAGATCAAGGATACACGTTAGGCACAGTTGGATCTAGTTGTTCAAATGATATCAATAAAGTTCACTACTATTTTTTTCTTCTATTTGGTTTTATTATCAGGCTCCCTTTCCTCTCATAGTGGTAAAAAGACTGCCAACCTGCTGCTCCAGGGTTACACCTTATTTTCTCAATAACCATGCCACAGAGAGAGCTTTCCTTTTTCCAAACATTTCTAACAAAGATCCCAAAACTGAACTTCATTCATTCAGCTGGGACCACCTGATCATCCCAGAAACAATCATGGTGGCCATGGGGTGTGGTGCACTGGTTGGGCCAGGCTGGCTCTCTCCTCCACACCAGACTGGGACAACAGTCAGCAGCACTGCCGTCATTTGCATTGAGAGTGGTGAAGGCATATATTAATATATCCAAAGAAAAGCAGATTTCAGGATGAATGGATGAATACTAGGCAAAAAAAAAAACAGGTGACTTCTACACCTTTTATGGATACACGTATGCTTGAAAACAGCAAGGTCCCACCATTGACTCAGAGCAAAAAGTCAGTATCTCTACTGGCACCTTCCCATCCCTTGCCCATAGCTACTGTTGGTAATCAGTCATAGCCCTCTTGTCCATTGGGTTCAGAAAATACTCCAGAATCCTACTGAACCCAGTGCTCTTGGAAGCTAGTAAAAATGGACAGAAGTTGACATGAAAAATGAAACTATCTTATCTCTTGAGGTCATTTTCAGGTAAACTGTTCAACCATGTTATTCCCTCCCCATGATTTCTAGTTTATTTTTTGAACCTAAGTTCAGCACATGAATTTTTGCCTATTAACGTTTTACCCGGTCTCGTTTAGCCTGTTGTCCTGGTCTCCTGAGATCTTCTTCAGTCTTGACTCTGTCATCCAAGTTTCAGTTATAGTCCAAGTTTCACACCATTCACAAATGCAGCCATATCTTTTTGATCAATGTTGGGCAAAGGGACCAAGAACTGAGCCCTTGGTGCATCTCGAAACATCACTCTCCAGGTGATTTTAGTTCCATTGTGAATAGCAAAATTGGTTGATATTCTAGAATAAGGAAATGTTCAAGTGAAATATCAATTACACACACACACACACACACACAGATGCATTCACATGCTATTACATCTCCATTTTTTTTCTGTTTTTTATATACTTGGTAAAACTGGTCCTACCTAAATTTAACAGGATTCAATCAGGACAAAAGGCAATTCTCTAACAAAGAAGAGAAAGAAGTTTGACCTGTCTTAACTAAATCCATCATAGCTCCAAAATGGAATATATTTTTCTTTGCCCAACATGGCAGGTTTCAGGGAGCATCATGGTCCCAGAAACAGAAGTACTTGGGTGAAGCAGAAACAGTTTGGTTCATGTCAGCAGTTTGTTTAGCTTGCTGTAGGAAGAATTTGGGGGCATAGATGCAGTGGAAGAAATGTGTCCTGCCTCCCACGGGAATGCAGATATGCAGAGCAGGGAATGTAACTCCACATCTTAATATAAGTTCCTCCTGGTATTTGGGAATCTGCCTCCTGCTGCTTAACACAGACTCGGTTCTCACACCCCAGGCTGGGAGCTTCATCTCGGATGCCAAGGGACAGGGCCTCTTTGGGATGTGTGATTCCTTTTGTAGGAGGTTAGCTGAGAAAGGTCAATATTTTAGTTTTGCAAGAGCACATGCGACCAAGGGCTAGGCTGGTTGTTTGGACATCAGTCTTATTCTTTGGTCACCAGCTGCTTGAAGAGGCCTTTGAGAGTATCATTGCCGGGACCTGGGAAGCGTGAATCACAAGTTGTGTCTTGCTTCCTGTTAGTTGGCCTGAAACCATCCCATTATCTTCCAGCTGACCCTGTAGCCTTGTTTCTCCAGCTGAGACCCTTCTTCACTTTTCCAGCATGATATACCTTCTAGCCCTTTACCTCTGTTCTGCCACTGAGACAGTATCTTTCCTGTGGTGTGCCGAGGCCTCTGGCATTGGAGAAGCTATGGTAAGCACTTTATTTGCATCTATTATTAACTCGTGTAATACTCACCAGAGCCCTAAAAGAGCAATATTATTATAACTTTCTTTTGCAAATGAAGACATAAGACTCAGAAAAACCGAGAGAGCCAGGGGCAGAGGTGAGAATCTAACCCAGCTCCGACCGACTCCCCACCCAGACTCTTACCCGTGCTACCTGACACGTGAGCATTCTACACACACACCCCCAGTGGATAATTCTACAGAGGTTGACTGAGCTACATTGTGCTGGCCTTGTGGAGACAAAATGAGAAATACAACACTGTCAAGTCCCTCAAGAAGCTTCCAGGCATCACTTCAAGCACTGATTTGGAGCAAGGGGCTTATATCCAGCTGAAAATTTGTTTGTGGTCAAAAGAAATGCTCCCACTCTTGAGTTGGATCCAGAGCCAGCCTTAAATGTGCTACAAATGCTTCTCACCAAACACCCCCAGACTCCTCCCCAAAGGCCTGGCATGCCTCTATTAGAGAGGTGGCCCTTTGGGCAAAGACACCTATGCCAGTACTTGGCACAGAGTTTTGGGCGTCTCCTGTTGCCTAAGCCAACTTCGCCCTTGTGCCCAGAGATGCAAACGCTGTGTCTGTGCAGACACATGGACAGAGGGTTTGCAGTTAGCCCTGAAGAAGGCATTTAGCGAGCCCTGAGTGTGATTTGGGGAGCAATCTGGAAGGCAGAAAGCCCCCCAATAAAATTATTGCCTCTGGGGAGGACGGAATGGGGAGTGACTGCTTAACGGGTACAGACTCTCCTTTGGGGGTGATGGAAATGTTTGGGAACTAGATAGAGCTGATGGCTGCACAACATTGTGAATGTACTAAATGCCCCTGAAATGTGCACTTTAAGATGGTTAATTTTATATTATGTGAATTTCATCTTGATTTTAAAAAAAAAAACAAAAGTTAAAAAAAAATATTGCCTCTGCCAAGCGTCATAGTACTTGCAGTGCCACTGCTCAGAGTAGAACTAACTATCCCCTCATCCCACCTCCCTCTAGCCCCTGATGCTACCTGGACCTTCTGCCTTGTCTGAAGCAGTAGGAAGGGTGCTTCTAGGCCTTTTTTTCCTCTCTTATTTGCTTGTCCCTGTGGGAAGAGGTACACCTTCCCAGGTTGCTGGGCCTGGGAAAAGAAAGAGTATTCTTTCGTGTTTTTGTCTTAAGGGTGTCCATGGACCTACTCATCAGCCCTGGGTTGATGTTGCTACCAGCTATAATATATATGCAAAGGGACTAAGGCCTTTCCAGCGCTGGCCAGAGCCCCCTCCTCCCTCACCAGCTGCTCCCTGAGTCCCCGATCACCAGATCCAAGTGTACCTTGATGTCTGTGTTCGTCCTCTTGTTTGCAGGAGTAAGTTGGCCCTGTTTCTCTGAGTAGGGCTTTTCTTTAGGGAACGTCCTATCCACTTCCTCGACCACCTTGAAATTCTTAGTACTCAACAGTCACCACCAAAAGAATGACATGAAGCTATTTTTGTAGCAAAAATGTATTTATTGATTTCCTTTACATTCAGTTTGCATTATTTTAAATTCAAGGCAAAAGGCTCTTCTCACTGTCAATCACCAGCTGTGAGGCCCCATTTGTCCTTCTAAGCTGATGGACACGTGAGTAAATGTTAGAAGGACAAGTAAGAACGTTCTTTCAAAATCTACCATGTTCAGAAATCTGGAACTTCAAAGGAAAACAAAAAGACCTTTTCATCCTCTTTCTTAATTTTAGTTGTTTCTTTGGAAACTAATTTCTAATTGTAATCACAGGAGAAGGGAGGTTTGAGCAATTATGCTGCAAATCTGATCTGTAGAGGCAGCCCACTGGGATGCTGTTTTCCTCAGGAGCTGGAATTTTGGCCAAAATCATCTGGGAAACTTTCCTCTTCTAATTTATTCTGCCTATGGAGATCTTGTTAATAATGCCAAAAATGCTTCACATTTGTATAGACATTTTAAATTTTTTCCAAGCCCTTGTCACATTAATCATCTCACTTGATCTTCAGAAGTCTCTTGGGAGGTGGGTAGAGAAGGGATGGGGATTCATACATTAGAGATAAGAGAAGTGAGCTCAGAGAGGTTAAGCAACTTGCTCAAGGTCACACAGCCAAACAGAAGGAACCAAGTCTAGAGATCTTATTTCTAACCCTATAGCTTTAGATGTAGACTGGATCACCAATACAGATCACTGCTCTCCTGGTCTACATCAGAAATCCAACCATAAAAGTCCCAAGAAGTAAAACTCCACCCCTGGATATATTTGGTTCTCTCTCCTCATTAATATTTGACTTGGGCATCACAGTTGTTCTTTGGGAGCTACGTTTATCATACTGGTGACTTGTTGTTCTGCTCACCGTCTTCCTGGTGCGTAAAGAAATCAGAGAATGAGAGAGTGATTTGGTAAGTCTTCCTTTGATCTGTTTTAAATGAAATCCTATTTACAAGATACACTTCACTTCTTTTGATGTGCAGCTCACTAATTAGCTCACATCTGAGAGCAGGTTCCCTGGGAGAAAAAAAAATTAATTAGCTCTTTCCATCTTGAAAAGACACAATTCTTGAACTAATTATGGTATTTGAATGATTAATCTCCTTTGAATGCACATGTGTTCAGGAGTACTACAGTTCGGAAAAATGTATAATGAGAAAGAAGACAGAATGCAAAGAGAAATGGAAGGAGATGGCAGTTTGAGGCAAAAATCCTGCCCTTGAAGGCCAAGAGAGGGTTTAGGGATTCTTTATTATCCAGGTGGAATATCACTGATACGCAAAATGGTAGAGTAGCCAAAAGTTGGTTCCGAACCCTCCTCAAATCTTTCACTTTTTGCTTCTTTACCAGCTCCTGATGGCCAATGTTTTAAGATCAAACTACATATGTGAGCCTACTACCAGGAAAAAAAAAAAAGAGGTAATTTAATTTATGCTAAAGTGTTAATGACTGATATCACTTTATAGCTGGTTTTGTTCCTCCCACAATTATTTACTTTTTAATAGGAAGCTACAATTCTACTCCAATGAATTATCCTCTATTTTTGCATTTTTAAGAGATGGCATATATTCAAGATCCCTTTCTGACTGATCGGCAGTGGTTATGTGCTTCATGTCACAACCTGAATAAAATAGGTTGGTAAAAAATAATGCTGTGGTTCATTAGTGATGTCTGCCATGGCCACAGAAATTGGGAGTGGCCATATACAAATTATGTGTTTACCATCCTGATTGTAGTTTGTAGGAAAGTGATATTTGGCATACCAGGGAGAGCTTTTGGAGGTTCATGAAATCACACTGTACAGGGTATCCCCTCTTCTACTCAAAAGGCTGACTGCCACTATAGATCATATATCCAGTGGGTAAAGGGTTTTCTTTACTTCAACATAGGTATTGTAAATCCCTTGAGAATAGAGATTATTTCTTTTCGTATCTCAAGTGTGTGGCTCTTAATTGGTCCTAAATAAATATTTGTGGAAAAAGCATAAAGGAGGTAGCACAGTAAGTGTGAAAAGAAATGTATTACTAGACCTGAGCAATTCATATAAAGGTTCAGAGCCAAGTGAGACCAAAGAGTATAAATACAGTAGACCCCTCTGATGAGCTGGTAACTGGAATTAAGCACAGATCTCCAATCATCCTGGCAGCCAACACAAAATGAGCAAAATGTTGGGTTACAGAGTTCTCATTATATAACTAAAAAATACTGTGCAAGTCCATCTGGAGGGATAACATTTTTCCTGGCACTAAATCCTAAGAGAAATGTATCAGTGGCATATCCTTTTTAAAGACCATTGAGTAATATAATGGCCAATAGTTTTCAAAAGGATTTTGTAAAATCCCAGCAATATTCTTTAAATGAAGTTTTTGTATCAACCCTCTAAGATACAGTGGAAATAGCATTGAATTATGATCCAGTGAAGATATTTCTGAAATGATGTGTAATGAAATACTACAATAGGCAAGTTACCACAGGAACTCCCATCCCATGCCCCTGCCAAGGTGGGCTCCAGCCCTCTCTGTGAGCCTTCTCCTTGTGCCTTGCCCTTTCTCAGGGCCTTCTTGTGCCCCAGGATGGAGGCGAGTGTCTCACTGTGAAGTGGAAGCTGAGCTCATCCTCACAGGTGGAATGTTTTCCTCCTGCCCAGCCCCATCAAGTAAACCGAGGCACACTGTAGTGCAAGGAGCCAGGATGAGGTGACGCCCTGTCCCTGTCCTGGAATGTTCATGTGCCATTGGGTAAGTCATTTCTCTCTCTGGGTTTTGCTTTCTTATCTGTAAAATATAGAAAGAGTTGAATTATCAGGGGTATGCAAACTTTTCCTAGTTTGTAGAAAATTGTAAATATGTCAGGTTTCGTAGCCCAGACAGTCTCTTTTACAATAACTCAACTATGCCGTTAAAGCATGAAAACGCCTGTAGACAACATGCAAAGGAATGGGTGTACCTGTGTTCCAATATAACTTTATTCACAAAAATATGCAGTGAACTGGATGTGACCTGCAGACCATAGTTTGCTGACCATTGGATTAGATTATCTAAAGACAGAGGTGTACAATAAAAATAGAACACAAGCCACAAATGCAAGCCATATATGTGATTTTAACTTTTCTAGTGGTCACATTTCTAAAAAGTTTTTTAAAAAGGTAAAATTCATTTTAATAACATATTTTATGTAACTCAATATATCCAAAATATTATCATTTTCAACATGTAATCAATATGAAAACTCATCCATGAGATCTTTTCCCCTCTTTTTGTTTTCATAGTAGGACTTCGAAATCCAGGCTGTATTTTCCACATCAGCACATCTCAGCTGGACATGTCACGTTTTAAAGGCTCAGTATCTACCCGTGGCTGGAGGCTACTGTCCTGGACAGCACAGTTCTAACAAATTCTTTCTACTCTATACCTACTCCCTATTCTGCCAGAAAACACATAGCAGCACACTATTGTTCTATTTCCTCATCCCTGATAACTTAATGTATAAGTCTGTGAGAAACATGATAATGGATGTCAGTAGGTCAATGTGCTTCTGAGTGACTTACTACTATCTCCACTGCAAGTAGTAAATAGCTGATGAAGTGTTCATGCAAAACTTCAAAAAATGCCTCTTCCCACCCACCCCCACACACACTCCTAGCAGGAGAGAAGTGTGAACATTTTCTCCTAGTGACGAAGGGGAAGAAGGGTGGGCTGGAGACTTTGCTCATAAAAGCCGCCCTAAATAAGGTATTTCTCTGAAGTCTTATGTTTTACTTCAATGTGTATTCAATTTTGCTTTCTACTCTATAGTATAATCTGTTTTATTTTTAATTTGAATTTCTTACCAGTTAATATATTCAAACCCCTGCCCTGCAAACACTCCCTTCAATACCTGCCCTTCTCACGACAAATCAGTGACCAAAATTCATGCTCCAAGAAGATGCACCACGTTTATCATGGTGCCCTTTGGAACAGGTTTATGTAACAAGATATTAAACCAAGACACGATACATATCAAATGCTAACATGAGTTGTGGCAGACTGTAATGTAGAAATTTCCTTTGAGAACCATTTGCCCACAGCGAGGGTACAAAAAGGTGGGGAGAGAGGATTTCTCTGGAGAGGACTGTGCTGTTAGTCTCATCCCCTGACCACCCTGCTTCCCTCTAAGCTGGTGACAGGAGCTGGCCAGGGGAGCCAGGGCTTGACAGTGGCACACAGAGGCTGACACCCGAAGGGTGAGAGATGAGCCGGTCTGGTTAAAGCCCGTGGTGAGCTAAGAAGAGGTTGCAGTGTTGGAATTTGCTTGAGCCCCCAGAATATCCCAGAGCCAGGGAGTCCATTTGGACCAGACACAGGGCCACGAATGAGAAGGAACAGGTGGGCAGGGAGGGAGGGTAGGGCAAGAAGGACGCTGGTCCTCTTCCCTAGTGGAGAGTGCAGTGGATGACAGATACAAGTCAGGGTGGGAGCTTTGACCTTTTGGCCATCTTAGGACCAAGTGAGATTGCACTTCAGGATCACGGTGCTTCATGGCGCCTAACAGTGACCAGAAAAGCCCTCCTCCACCCATAAAAGAAAGAGGATGGGGGAAAAAGACACGATTGCGTAATGCACTGGTTTAAGACTCCTAGCCCCAGGACGTTACAACATACTCACGGATAACACATTCACATCAAATGAAGGACAGAGAAGAAAGGAGGAGGAGGCTTCCTGCCTGTTGGGTTAATTCCAGCGATTGGAATTTCAGGCCCCATTCGCCAGGCTTGTCTGGGAGATGTGTGGTACAGGTGGTGGTCTTACTGACTCCTCAAACAGTACCAAATTCCCCAAGACAATCCTGGTGTCTATGACGTGTAGACAGTACACATTCTTAGAAAAAACAGGTAGACCCAGTCTAGAGGAAGGAATGATAATAACGATCACATAACCATTTACTGAGGGATCACTGTGCGCTTTGCACTGTACTTTTCTTACAACAAAACCCAAGGTGGGTATTATGATCCCATTTTATAGAAGAGGAAAGTGAGGCTTAGAGGAGTTAAGCGATTTCTTGCAAATCACACAAGCAGTTAAGCAGCAAAGACAAGATTTGAACACAGTTTTGTTCACCAAAACCACAACCCTCTGCTGATTCTCTTTCCCAGCCCAACTGTGGCCTTGGGCCTTTTGTCGTCTTTTTCTTTTATGCCTCTGTCCTCTTCTTCCTTCACTCTTCCCTCTCTTCTAGGCCGTGGGATTCCATTCTCAGCTGAACACAGAGTCACTCTCCTTCCCTCTTACCTGGGAGGCATGAAATGAACAGACCTGCCCGAGACTCACCAATTTTGAGCCAACTAACTCTTTGGCTCCAGAGATCACAACAAGAATCTTAGCCAAATCCTGCAACATGCTGGCCAAGCAAGAGAATGAAGCTGGAGAGAAGCGAATTCTTACTACTTGGTGCAATCAGGGCAGAGTTCTGTTAACATGAGGCTGGGTTGAGGATGAAGAAGGATTTGTCTGTGGGTGCCAAGCACACATCATGGCTGAGGTTTATCAGATAAAAACAAAATGCCACCCTCTTGTTACTTTTTCCACACTTGTTGGCCATCCTGAGAAGACATCTGTTTGGTGTCCACCTAGCAGAGCAGTTTACCATTGGAAAATGGATCAGCAACTCGGCCGGAGTCTCTTGCGTCCTTCTTTCAGGGCAGTGCTGGAGCACATTCATCCAAAGCTCCAGGAGTGCCCAGGCAGCAATTGTTAGACCCCTCAAAATAGCTGAGCTCCATTTACCTTGTCTACAAAGACTTTACCTCTTGCTTTTTCTTCCTTTGCTTTACAGAGCTATTTTTCTTAGGCTTCCATTATAATATGGTAAAAACGAGTGTTTGGACAACCAGCATAATCACCATTTCAGCAGGCCTCACACTAAAGCAGTGCTAGATCTGAATGACATTTTTGACGAGTAGCATAAGATTTCCTACTGACGTGGGAATCTTCCCAGAATGAGCCTCTTGACCTGCGAGCAAGCCAGAGGAGCACTTTTTTGCCTGGGCCTTCATGTGAACTGTGCCCTTGGATGTACATTTGAAAGAGGATGATAGAAATTCCTCTCTGCAAGGAGCTGATCTGGCCCCTGATTAAAATATGTTCAACTCTGAAATTAGTAGAGATCAGTGAAAAGAAATGAATGATGGCTTGATTCTGGATGCTGGAGCATCGTGGCTGGGAAGGGGCAATTCCCAGCGCAGGAAGAAACAACAATAAATCATAGCTGAAGCAGGACCAGGCAAGGAGGACTCAAAGAAATTCATCTACAAATTCTTTGATCTATTAATTTTAAAAAGTTTATTGAACACTCTGGAAAAACAAAGTGTTTTTTTTCTCTCTCTTAACATAGTCAGCCATCAGAACACTTCTAATACCAGATTCTCCAGCAGACACCAACTGGGTGTCCTATAATTTAGCTCAATTCTGATACTATCTACATGGAGATAGCACCAGATCCCACAGGTTAAGGTTCCAGTCCCACAAGACTTCCCCCCTCCCCTGCCCATTTCAAATGCCAATCACAAGGCCCAGGTTGTGACCTGTGCTTCTGACCAACCAGCTATAAATTGGGTTTCCCACAACCCTCTCCTCAGGTTCAATGAATTTGCTAGAACAGCTCACAGAACTCAGGGAACTGTTTGCTCACTTAATACAAAGGATATCTTAAAGGATACAAATGAACAGCTAGATAAAGAGAAACATAGGGTGAGGTCTGGAAGGGTTTCCAAGTGCAAGACCTTCTGTCCCCATGGAGTTGGGATGTGCCACCCTCCAAGCTCGTGAATGTATTCTTGTTCACCAACCTGAAAGCTCCCTGAACCCAGTCTCTTTGGGTTTTTATGGAGGCTTCACTACATAGGCATGATTGGCCACTGGGGATCAATTTAACCTTCAGCCCCCACCCCTTCCCGGAGGTGGAGAGTGGGGTTGAAAGATCCAACCCTCTAATCACAAGGTTGGTTCCCGTGGTAAGCAGCCCCCACCCTGTGGCTATCTGGAGCCCCCAGCCCCCAGTCATCTCATTAGCATCCAGAAGACACTTATCGCTCCTGAGAGTCCAGTTTTAAGAGATGTGTGCCAGGAACCAGGGGCAGAAACCACATATATATTTCTTATTATATCATAATATCACAAGCACCTAGAAGGTTTAGCATTTTTTAAATACCAAGGTGGATAATAACAAAAGAAAACTTCCTGAGTGTGTAACTATGAGCTGGATGCTGAATAACAACTTTAAATATATTGTTACATAATCCACCTAACAACCTTATGATATAGATACTACTGTTATCCTTATTTGATAAATGCAAATTTGAAGCCCAGAGAGATTACAGAACATAATTAAGGTCACACAACTAGCAAGGGTCAACCCAAAACAGAATGCTGCCTGTGATTTTTACCACAGTGCAATTCTGTCCTACAGGATAGACACTTAGGCAGATGAACGAAATAAAATAAATATGATTTTTAAAATATATAATAAAATAAATAACATCTATGTAAATACATTTAAAAATAAATATACTAAAATGTAATAAAAAATAAAATAAAAATAAATCAAGGTAGAAACTCCAAATAGGAATTCTGCTTCCAGCAACACTTTGGACAGCATACTCTGAGTATTACTGTCTCATTAATCTATTACATCACAGCACACCACCTCAAGATTCAGCAGCTTGAAACAATAATGATTTATTATTTGTCATGATTCTATGGGCTGGCTGGGCTCAGAGGGGGTAGTTCTTCTGTTCCATGTGGTGTCATCTGGGCCCACTCATGTGGCTGCATTTAGCTGAAGCTCAGCCGAGTTTGAACCTTCTATGATGGCCTCTCCAGCAGTTCAGTCTGAACTTCTTGGATGGTAGATCTGGGCTTCCAAGAGAGCAGGCCTCTTCAAGTTTTGGCCTAGAACTGGCACAGTGTCAATTCTGCAGCATTGCATTGGTCAAAGCAAGTCACAGGCCAGCCTAGATCTAAGAGAAGCAGAAACATAGCCCACCTCTCGATGGGACAAGCAGCATGTGTGTATAGGGATGAGCAATTGTTAACATCATCTCTGAGTTTTGGGCCTGCATGGTAGAAGAGCTGAACCTGAGAAGTATTGACGAAGCTGGGCTCTTCAGAGGCTCTAATGTATTCTCAGGTCAATACTGTCTCCCAGCTTCCTGAAGAAGTGATATAAATCCTCTTTGGAGGAAAGCACCTTCGATATACTCCATCAAAATTCTCATTAAGTTTAACTAAATATGAGCTCACAATTTTTAAAATCTCCCCAAACACAAGAAATAAGCCATCATGAGTAAAAAGCAGTAAACTTTCAAACAATACAATTAGACCCCCCCAAAAACTTCAGATTTTGAAATTATCGTATACAGGATATAAAATAACCATATAAAATATATATTTTGAAAATAGTTTTATTTTATGAATCAACCATCAAAATGACTCAGCCAATATGAAAAGTGAAAATTTTAAAAATTATAAATGTAATTGTTGCCATTAAGCCAATGCTAGGGCTAAATAACATAGTACGCATAGATGGAAGAGAATAAGTAAACTAAAAGATGGAACGAAAGAAATTACCCAGAATACAACACAGAGAGACAAGGAGATGGAAAACATGGCAGATTAAAAAGACATGGAGAATAGAAGGAGAAAGTATCATTGCTTCCATTGCCTAATAGAGGCCCAGAAGGAGAGAATAGGGAAGGGGATTATCCAGAGAGATAATGGTTTAGAATTTCCAGAACTGATCAGCATCCTGAATCCATAGATATAGGAAGCAGGATGTACATTTTGTAGGATAAATAAAAAGAAACCCATGTCTAGACACAGTGCAATGAAACTGAAGACCAATCAAAGACAAAGAAAAGATCTCCAAGCAGCCAGAGAGAAAATACATGTCCCCCACATAGACTGATGTTGATTTATCCATAACTACAAGGGATATCCAATATCTTCAAATATCAACACCCTGAGCTTGAAGGTGGGATACTTGGGAGTGCTCCCGGGATTGGCACATGCAGAAAGGAGAGGAAAGAAGCTCGTTTGGGCAGAGGGAGAAGCTGAGCTAGGAAACAGTTCCAGTGAAGACCTCAGCCAACCTCATGGAGAGCTCTGGACCTGGGATGGCCTTCTAGAATTGTACCTAATTGGGAGGCAGAGGCTGGACCTGTATACCCCTATCTCAATTAGTCATTGGATGCTGGCTGGTCCTGGAAGGAGGCATACCTTGTGTGAGACAGGTTTTCTCAACCACGGTGATCCCCCAAAAGGACTTAAAACTGAGAGCCATCTTCAGGTAGCACTGCCAGTAGCTGTGGGAATGAGTCCTTCATTTCCAAAGGGATCTGGGCAGTGTGTCACAGCAGCTACCACAGATGCCCATCACAACTTCTAGTCAATATTGTCTGGAAGCCTAACCCATGCAATAGGACAAGGAACAGCCATAAGAGTTATAAGGATTTGAAAAGAAAAATTGCCATTATTTCCAAATGATATGATTGGCTAAAAACCTCAAAATAAGGTACAGAAATACTATTAGAATGAATAAAAGGTGATTAAGAAAGTGGCTAGAAATAAGAATAAAGTATAAAAACTAACTGTACTCCTAAATACCAGCTGAAACAGAATTCCTCAAGAAATTGTTACAAATATCCACCAGAAGACATGTACAAGAATGTTCATTGCTTCAGTGTTTGTAATAACAACACTGTGGAAACAACCCAAATGTCAGTTTGTGGAGAAAAGATAAATTATTGTATATCCACATAAGAAACCACATGCAGCAGTGAAAATGAATGAACTATACAGTAACATACAACAATATAGATGAATCTGAGAAATAGTTTTGAGCAAAAAAAGAAAACTATAGAAGACTACAGATAACATTTTTTAAATGAACACAATCAAAACTACACTATACATTTTTTAGATAAATATACATGCATGATAAAATATTTTTTAAAAGCAAAGAACATATAAAGAAAAAATTTAGCATTATAGTTGCCTGGATAAGGGGGAGAAAGGAATCAGAGAAGAACATACAAGTAACCCCAGTAAGAAGAGTTCTTACATCAGGTGGTGGGTTCATGGGCATTTGTTTTATAATCATGCTTTATAAGTTATACATATTTTATAAGTACCCCTTCATATGTATCAATAGTTTTGAAATTTTAAAAAGTCTTTTTAAAGAAAGAAAATCCAGCATCACAAGACATAGTGGATAAGTACTGTTAGGTAAAAACTTATTCAATGACACCTGTTAAAGCACAGTAAGGAAGAATTTTTTTAAGACCATCGCAATAGGTATAGGGACCACTGCAATGGGATTTTTCAGTGAGGGAGAGAGATTGAGCTCAGCTCCAAATACAGCACTGACAAGTGGGAATTTATAGCCAAGGAGCAGGGTGTGTATCAGGAGGGTGGTCAGTGGATGGAAAATTACTAAGAGGTAACATCAGTAGTGAAGGGGATTCTGGTTAAACTGACCTAACATGATTCTAGCTGAAGGCAGGCCAGGCTGATCAGACATCACCTGGGGGAGGTGGAGGAGGAGGATGAGGAACCTGATAAGACATTGAGTTTGATCAAATATTGAGGGTAGGGAGTTTTTGCTAAGCTAATTTAGCAGGGTTCTTGCTAAAACTGGATTTTATAAGGAAGTACACAAATGGGTCTAGGAGAAGGTTCAAGAGCCTGACTAAAGTTTGGTCAAGCAAAGACTCTTTGTCAATGCTATAGTGGAATAACTACGAAAGGCTTCAAGGAGAAGGTGGATACGAGTCTGGCCTTGAATTACAAATAGGATTTAAAGAACAATGAAATTAATCTGAGAGAAAAGTGATTCCTGGGGAGGTCAGGGTCCCCCCTACCTAGCCTGGTGACAAGGCAATACTTAAAGCTTTCTTAGGGCAAAAGTGCAATCTTTTCCAAAATGAGGAGAGGAACTCACCCTTGCTCTGTCTGTGAAGGCTGTGGGTCTTTGTGAAGTGTTGACTAGAGACGCAAAAGCATGAACAATGGAGAGGCTACCCCAGAAGATAATATTAACACACTAGACCTGCACCCAGGTACAGGTACCAGGACAAGTTCTAAACTTCTGGAATTTGACTGGGACAAGGCTCCTAACTGATAATATAAAGCATGGCCACAAGGCTAGTTTTTTGGGAATATTGTGGTCTTAATAAGGGGACAGCCATTGTTTTTGCTGTTTAATGATACCATAACCAGCTCCATGAATAAATTTCAATGACCCCTATATATTTTTTTAATCCTCTCCCTTAACTAACTATTTGAACTTTTGAATTGTTTCCCAGAAATGGTGGATTTTCTGCAAGACCAAGGAGTTGAGATTCTGAAGGCCTTTGGGCAGGCAGACTTCCTGACTGCTCACCATCCCCCACAGGCTGCCCCAATGCACATAGCCCCTTGTTAGTCACACCACAACCTGCCCCAATGCATGTGGCCCTCCTTTAAAAACCCATGATCTCCCTTTGTTGGGAAGATGGATTTGAGGCAGCTTCTCCTGAAAAGATGTCTTTCATGTTAAAAAATTCCTTTCTTTCTTGGCAATCCTCGTTGTCTCAATAATTGGATCTTTGTGCAACAAGCAACTGGACCTAGGCTGAAACTCCCTTGCAGTTTCAATTAACAGTATGCACCTACTTTTCTTCAAGAGACAAAACCTGCCTATTGCTTAGGGGAATATCCCCTCAACTTTCAGTCCCTGTAGTTTAGATGCATTTTTCTCCTACCAGCTCTATGAATGGGTGCCTGAGCCAGGTCTGGAAAATCAAATCACTTCTTTCTAGGTGGCCATAATGATGGCTTGGACTCAGGCACTTAATGCAAGCCAAACCCAAAAGACACAAGCCCAGGTTTTTACTAGGACTGTAGGGAAAAAGAATGGCTTCTCCTATTGGAGTGGCTGAAGGCATAGGATCTAAGTCCGGTGCTGATGGTGTCCATCTTGCCACCATGAAGAAAGAGATGGCCCAAGAATGGAACCAAAAGTAGAGCCATTAGACGGAGAGGAACAGTTTGCTGATGACGGATATCCTGTTAACTACACTAAAAGAGACTTGACTAATGCCTTGGGGTGATTTGAGGGAAGTCCTGCAGTGTTAGATTCGGAGAAGCATGTGATGTGGTGAAAGAGATCAGACAGAGACATCACTCACAGATTTTCCTCTGTAACAAACTCACTGTAGGTCTCTGGAAAATTTGCTTAACCCCCAGGCCTAAATTTCCTCATCTGTAAAATGGAGATTAATAATAGGTTGCCATAGGTTGTCAAGATTAAATGTGTGAACAATGTTTGACACACAGAAAGTACTCAACAAATATTACCTATTAGCATTCTCACATACCTCCTTTTCTACTCTCTGCTCTTCTGCTATCTGCCCTACTTTCCTTCCCCCCCCACACACAAATGGTTTATTTTAGAACTATTGACAAAGAGAGAAAGGCAGAAAGAAAGAGACAGAAAGAGAGAGAAAAGAGATTGAGATTATTGATCTAGTCTCCAAGACAAATAAAAGCAATTTAAGCCCAAAACAAGATAAGAAAAAGTAGTTTCTTGCCAAAAATAAAAGATGCTAGCAATGACTGCTTAACAGATGCCATCCCTGTAGGGTTTTTTTTTTTTGACACTGTCAGCCAAGCTTCACTTAAGCCTAGTCTCATTGTTCCAACCCCAGAAAACTTGTCTGGAAGTTGGGGAAGATTAACAAAAGATACTTCATGGTCCCTGCAGTTGCGCGATCAACTGCTGCTTTTCACGTCTAAAGTGTCCAGACACACGCTAGGTCACCTGAATCCTGGTATGTCATGAAGAAGCCAGAGCTTTGGGATAGTAGTATCACAGAGATGCCCATAGGATCACAATGATGCTAACAGTCTAAGATCCAGATGATCTCCCAAAAGGGGAAAAGAACTTCAAGAATCAAAAAAAACACAAAATGCTCGAATGGAGGGGCCCAGGAATTTTCCATTTCCATCAGCGCCCAAAGTATGTAACTACTTGCCCAAGGTCCCTTATTTGTTTTAAATTGCAAATCTTTTTTTAATTACTTTTCTCTGCTTGAATCAGGGGGAAATTTGAACCCGAGATGCAAATAGATTTCAACTTATATGGCAATTCCAATCAATTGCTGGTGTTTTGGAGAAGTACTGCCTTGAGAAAGATTTCCAGTTTAGCCTTAGAGGGAAATAGTGCTATAATCAATTAGCAATGTCTGCCATGGACAACAGTCAGGAGTGGGTGGTCGGTCAGCCACATGTCTGCTAACCTCAAATTCTGGGCCAACAAGGTGGTTGTAGCAGGGAATGGGGATGGGAAAGTAAAATTTTAGGTTACCTGTTGTACTCTCTGTCCTTCCTAGATAGCCCCTGTATTTCTATTTATCCCACTGTATATTTTATTTTATGTGGTGAACATGGTGGTTAAAATGGCTGTGAATCATTGCTCCAGGTTACTGCCCATCCTACATGATATAAGAAGGTAAACTGCAACATGAAGTCCTGAGCCAGCCAGACAACAGGTTTTATCTGTTCCTCCTCTCACGAGGGATGATCCCCTAGCCAAACACGTATCTCTCAGCACACAAAACTAGTGGTGCTGCAGAAACCTATTACTGTCTTTTCTTATTTCTTTAAGGTAAAGCTATCACAGACTCTGGAACATAGGAGAGGCTTCACAGATTATCTGGTGAGATCTGATTTTATAGATGAGGAAACTAAGGCCCAAAGGAGGGAAATGGCTTGTCTGAGGTTACAGAGGGAAACACAGGCCACCGGGCTTTCCACAATGCCACATTCATTTGCTTTATTCTTCTTCCAACTTTATCTCCCCAGGTATGGTAATCCCAGAAATTTTTTGAAAAATAAAACTAGATTACTTTCCATGTGGCATACTGCAATTTTAATGGAGAAAAGGCAACATAAATACAAAGCAGCAATGACTAGTTTATGTCTTAATGGCAAGTGACAGAGAGTGACAGGAAGACTTGAAATGGTGGCAGTAGTGTTATTCTACTAAGGAGTGCTGCCATTTTCTGGTCACATGAGAAGTCACTCAGAAATCTTTTCCTATGGCTCAGAATGTAACGTATTCTTTTATTTGTAATATCTGCCAAAGACAATATATGAATGTATGGATAGTTTTGTGCTTTGATAATTTTGAAAATTTGGATGGTTTTGTGTTTGTATTCCCTTACTCTGGGCCAGGAATGCTGCTAGGTATCAGAAAGATAGGTAGGACAAAGCACAGTCCCAGCTGTGCAAAGCTCACACCTGGTTGAAGAGACAAACTGGCAAAAAATAATGTATGGTGCAGTATAAATGGAATTCTAAATGTGTACATAAGGTACAACAATGGCCCAGAGTAGGGAGTTGTTAACTTTGGAAGACCATAGGAAATTTTCTATAGAAGCAACATCTTAGCTAGGCTTAAAAGGATAAATAAAGAGGAATTCATTATTAGCTCTTGTACACTTATCCATTTGATAAACTTAATAGCACACCCAACATATTCCAATCACTGTGTTGGGCACTGGAGGTGGAGGTACATAAGATAGAACTCCTGACCTCTCCAAGCTGGGGGATTAGACAAGAGGCACTTATATAAATAAAGAATTACATTACAATATGTTGAAAGCAATAGTCAGTGACACCAAGTACAGTCACAGGAAAGACTATTGATGAGAGGACTTGGCTGGTCATATTCCCTCTGTGTTTGCAATACTCCTTATCAGCAAATGCTTATGGGTCATCATGACAACCCTGGAATATCAAGGGGACAGTGACTACTTATAAGTGAATCAATGAGCAGATAAAGAAACTATGAAAAAATGATTGAAACCCAGCTATCAACTTCCATTTCACAAAAATTCCTGAGCAACTACCTTGCACTAGACACCATACTAATTTTGAAAGATACATGAGAGAGAGATACCAAGCAGTCATAAAACCAAGGGGTCAATGGCATAGGTGGTGAAGTCAGCCTTTCTGGATTCAAATTCTAGTTTCCCAACCCACTAGCTATGGGATCTTGGACAAGCTGTTCAACCTCTCTGTACTTCAGTTTCTTAATTTACAAAAAGTGGATGACAAATAACTCTGGTGGTTGTGATATTAAAAATAATAAAGCAGAAAAAGTGCTTATTCCAGTCCCTGGTACATGCTAAGCACTCAATAAAAATGTTATCAATGAAGAAGATGATGATATTGACACTAACAGTCTAAGACCCAAATAATAAGTGGAAACTAGTCAGGAAAAGAGGGGGCCAACACACAGGTTTTAATCAAAGAAGTGACATGATTAGACTAAATTTTTTAAACTTTTTATAAATAAATTTAAAACATACACAAAGGAGAGAACATAATATACTCTAATATACAAACCATTCAGATCCCACAGTTACCTAGATTTTTGCCACATTTGCTTCATCTATCGCATTTTTCTTTGCCTAAGAATTTTAAGATATTATTAAGTAGATCAGAGGCACAATTTTACCCTTATATACCTAAGATTGCATCATTTAAAAATATGGATATTTTCTTACAAGACTCACCTTGTTCCTTTTCCTTTGCCATGGTAATGATGGAAGGGCATATCAAGATAGACTCCTGTCAGCCTGGGCCCTTAGTAGATAAATAGTCACTGAGATTTGGGTTATTTTTTATTGTAGCATAATCTAGTCCATTTTGACTAACAGGTGGTATTGTGAACCACCTATTGCATCATATCACATGGCCCATAATATCAGTGCATTCACTCTTCTCAAGCACTCATGGAATATTCTCCAAGATAGATCATATGGTAGGTCATAAAATAAGTTTCAATAAATTTAAGAGGATTGAAATTATACAAAGTATGTTCTCCAAACACAACAGAATTAAATTAGAAATCAACAGCAGGAAGAAATGTGGGGAATCCACAAATATTTGGAAATTAAACAACACATTTCTAAATAACCCATGGATCAAAGAAGAAACCACAAGGTAAATCTTAACTGAATGAAAATGGAAACACAACATATCAAAATTTGTAGGATGCAGCTAAAGCAGTGCTTAGAGGGAAATGTATAGCTTTACATGCCTATATTTTAAAAAAGAAGAATGATCTCAAATCAATAACCAAAGTTTCCACCTTAGGAATCTAGAAAATGAAGAACAAACTAAATACAAAGTAAGGAGAAGAAAGGAAATAGCAAAGATTAGAATGGAAATCAATGAAATATAAAACAGAAAAAGTAAGGAAATTAATGAAAGCATAAGCTGATTCTTTGAAAAGATCAATAAAACTGGCAAATCTCTAATTAGACTAACCAAGAAAAAGGGAAGACATATATCAAAATTAGAAAGGAAAATGGTGATACCACCAACTCTACAGAAATTTAAATGGTAAGGAAATACCATGAATAACTTTATACCAACAAATAGACAATTTAGATACAATAAACAAATTCCTAGAAAGACACTGATTACCAAAACTGACCCAAGATGAAATAGAAAATCTGAATAGATCCATAACAAGTAAAGAAATTAAATTAGTAATTTAAAAACTTCCCACACAAAAAAACCTCAGGCCTAGATGGCCTCATTGGTAAATTCTATCAAACATTTCAGGACTAAGAGCAAACCTCTACAAGTTCTTACAGAAAATATAAGAGGAAGGAATACTTCCCAACTCATTCTATGAGATCAATATTACTTTGATACCAAAGCCAGACAAAGATATCACACAAAAAGAAAATTACAGACCAATATTCTTCATGAATATAGATAAAATATTAGTAAGCTGAATCCAGTATCAAATAAAAAGATTAGACATCATAACCAAGTGAGATTTATCCCAGGAAAACAAAACTGTTTTAACATTCAGAGGTGACTGCCTAATCCCTCCCTTTCAGGGAAGTTTGGCTGCCAACATATGCCTTCCATTGTGTTCCTCCTCCCTTATGTTTTTGTTAATGTTTACTTTTATTAGTTTTTGGCTTATCTTTCTAGAGTTTCCTTTTGCAAATATAAACAAATAGTGTATGTGTGTCTGTGCATGTGTATATATATGTACATGGTTCCCCCTTTCTTACACAAAAGTTATGTACACTGTTCTGCACCTTGCTTTTTTCTCATGAAAGTGTCAAATTAGCACTTTGAAAAGATCACTCCATCTCCTGTATGGAGAAAAGATTAGAAATGGATATTTCTGCTGGAAACAGGGAGGCCAATTAGGAGGCCACTGCAGTCATCTGAATGAGTGATGCTGGTGGTGGCTAAGACTAGGGTAGTGGCAGCTGAGACAGAGAAGTCAAAAGATTTGAGATAAACTCTGGAGGTTGAAGGGACAGGACTTGGAGTTTGGGTGTAATGTGCACCCACAGCCTTGTAAAGGAAATCCAGGCCGTCCCTCTGGTCACATTCATTTTCCCAGTGGGATGCAATTTTTATGGAATAGAAGACTAGACCATATTCATACTATTTTCTTTTTTAATATTTTTTATTATAGATCATTTTAAACATAGATAAATATAGAAGAGTATAATGAACCACTAGCATACTCACCACAGATATTCAACAAGTATCAAGGCATGGCCCATCCAATTTTATCTATATTCCTAACTACTCCTGTCCATTGCCCTGCCTGCCCCCCACCCCCACATATTTTGAAGCAAATGTTGGACACCCTATCACTTTACCTGTCTGTTCAGTACTTTGCAGCACCTTGGAGAGGCATTGTTACCTAAATCCCCCCGTCCCTTATCCCAGTCCCTGCCAGTCCGCTAATTGATCCATTAAAGCTCATTCCTTTATTGAAAGGCTTTGCTCCCTTTATAAATTCAACACAGTTTGTATTTCAGAGAGACACCCAGTGCACACTTTGACTTAAAAATAGAATCCCTCTGTTTGCTAGAAGGTAGTGGAGGAGAAAAAGGTCAGATGTTATGGTGACATATTCATCCTCAAACACTCTTTAGATTCCCAATTTCCCCAGGAAAACAGTGAGGCACGGTTGGCACTAGAGGGCCTGTAATCAAGTGCACCTTGTGCGTGGGGGACAGAGAAGGGGTGCACCTCATTCCTCTTAGAAAATCTCCTGACTGATGGCAACAACTCAGCCTCTTGTTCTGGACTTTCCACAGAGTCATGACGCAGAGATAACTTCCTAGTCACGTCCCCAAACACTTGGGTGTTGTGTTACAGCCGTGTGTGCTGGCTTAAGGAAAAGACCTTTCATCCCACTTGGAGTCTCTTTGTTATTACTTGCCATGTGAAGCTGTTCTCACTTATCTCAACATCCTTGGTCACTGATATCTGCTTCATTACATAAGCTGTGCCTGCAAGAAGGCTGAAGCCTAGTGCTCAGATACCAGCAATTTCCTTAACCTCCCTGAGACCTCCATTTCCCCACCTCTAAAACAGGCCCATCTTACTCTCCATTTCATAGCATCAATGTGACTATTAAATTAAACATGGTACCTAAAGACACAGAGCACCGTGCCTTGGACATGCTATGATTATTGTACTTAACCAGTGTATCTCATGGGTACTGGTTCAGTCTTCCACATTTATCCCATAATCTGAGGGACCCTTCTTTTCTGTCCACTTGAATGGTGATGATGATGATGATTATTGGGAGTGGAACTGTCTGACCAAGGGAACATTCTTTTTCATCATGAGTGTCTCAATATTCTCACACATAAAATGGGATTTTAATGTGTTTTGTGAAAAACTGTTGTGTGGCTTAAATCAAATAATAGATGTAAAAGTGGCCAACACTGTGCCTGGCACATCGCAAGTGCTCAACAGAGACTTGGGTGATGGTAAAAGCCTGGTTTGGGTGGAGGCATCTTTCTGACAAGGTGGAAAGATTTAATCCCTCAGGTGGGCGGAGAGAAACAGGAGAAGCTGTTCTTGCCAATCTACGAAGTCTGATGGCACAACCTGTCAAAAGTAGTAGTTTTCCTTTTGGGACTATTTGGACCCAAACCAGTGTCATCTCCAAACATAGTTATTTGAGGCTGAGCAGGGTGGCTCACGCCTGGAATCCCAGCACTCGGAGAGGCTGAGGCAAGAGAATTGCTGGATCTCAGGAGTTTGAGACCAGCCTGAGCAACATCAAGACCCTGACTCTACTAATGACAGAAAAATTAGCCAGTCATCATGGCACACACCTGTAGTCCCAGCTACTCAGGAGGCTGAGGCAGGAGGATTGCTTGAACCCAGGAGTTTTATGTTGCAGTGAGCTATGACGACACTACTGCACTCTAACCGGAGCAACAGAATAAGACTGTCTTTTAAAAAAAAAAAAAAAGTTATTTGAGCTAACCTGAATAGCTTAATAAATGCCACACATTTCCAGAATTCTACAGGCACCCTAAAATGAAGTCGTTCCATTATTTATCAGTTCGCTTCGTATTATCAACCATAGTCAACTAATCATTTATCTTGTCTTGGAGCTAGGAAATCAATCCATTTTAGGTAGATTATGAATGTAGTTGTAGAACTCAGTAGCCTTTGTGCTACTAAACTCAGTTGAACAGGCCCCCAGGGATGAGGGGGTGGGAAGGAGACAGCACTATAGTGGAAAAAGTGGTTTTAATTTTAACTTTTATTCTGTATTAACCATTTTCCCACACTGCTTTGTAAATTACAGCAAGGAAAGAGAACAAAGCAATAAAAGCAAAATGTATTCAAATAAAGCCCCAAAGTACAGCATAGTAGTAGGTGGTCGTGCCCTGGGGACCTTATTTTTTTAATACCTAATTTGCTTCTGAATTTGAAATTTCAGAAGACAGAATAAAATCTCAGTTTTGACTTGTTTAAAAAATAGAGGTTTAGATTGCCTTTGAATCAATGCACAAAAAATTGGGCCCCCAATCTCCCCTTATTTTTTCAGGATACCATTCTGAGGACCTCATCTCTTTTTTAGTAATAAACAAGGAGAATATTAGCCTTTTATTTCTCAGATTTGTTTAGGGCTATTGTATTAATCCATCTCTGTGTACAGTGGAATTGCATCATACACAGATTGAACTCTATGAATTCAAATTCGTGCATTTGGCAAAAGAAGAGACAACTAGCTACAGAGTATGAGGAAAGTGCAGGTGAGTCCGCCTACCATTTCTCTTGCTGAGCAACTGCGCCTTGGTTTCAGGGGAGACTCTAATCGCAAAAGTGCTCCTCCAGGCCAAGTGTGAATCTGTGTTGGAAATTCGAGTTTTGTATATAGTATCATCTTTAAGCTTCTTTGTTTGATGATCAAAGAAAGAAACAGCAATGTCTTCCCACCCTGGAGGAAAATGTAATGGGCTTTCTAGGGTAGTTTTATCTATACACACCAACTTCAAACCAACCTCCCCAAAAGATGGGTCTCTACTGAACGCCAGATTCGTGAGACGTGAATCAGGGTGCCTGCCCAGATCACAGCAGTTGCCTCAGTGGCACCTTCTGTCCTGTCTCTGTGGCTGAGTAATCCTGGGGCAGAAACATCTGACCCAAGCCGGGGCGATCAGATTCTCCCTGCCAGGAACCTGAAACTCAGTGGAGAGATGCAGACAAGGATGTCTCTGAAGCAGAGTTATTTGAATGATATTTCCAATGCAATGACTCCTCAGGCTGAAATCCCCCAAACTACCCTGGTTTCAAATGCTAATTGTTTGGCAACTCTTACGATTCTCCCAGCTTTCCTAATATATTCAAGTAAGTTAGTTAAAGTTGCTTTCTGTGTTTACAACTAAAAGAACCTTAATTAATATACCAAGTTATCATCCCCTAAAGTTAAAAGCTTCTTGGAGTTAAAACTGAGTCATTAACAAAAGCTCTAAGGGCCCAGAGGTACCTGCTGCACAAACAGCTCTGAATGGCACAAAAGAAAGATGCCAAAGGGCAGAACCAGAGCAGTTCAGTGACATAGGCTGGTGTTTCCAAAGTGGGTTCCACAGAACCCTGGTCTAGCAAGATGATCTCTGCTAAAAAAGGTTCCATGGGCAAACAAGTTTCAGAAATGAAGTACATGCTATTCCTCACCTAGAACGTCACACAAGTAAGCCTTTCAGATGCACTTAAAAGTCCTGTAGTAAAGACATTTAATTTACTTAAACCAGAATTTCTAAAACATGTTAAAAATAACATCTAATCTTCCCTCTCTCCATCCCCTACCTGCCCTACCTCACCCCCAACTCCTGTGAACATACACTTTGGGAAACACTAATAGAGGATATGGAGAGAGAACCTCTAGTGAAACGTTGCCTGGGAGCTTTGGCTTTACATTTATAACTCTGGTCAAAAGGTTTGGTTGTTCCATCACTTCTCAGGCATTTACTGAGAACTATAATGTGCTCAGCCCTATGTTGGGTGTTCTAGGGGAAGCCATGGGGTGGTAGGAGGAGTGAGAAGATCTGGCTGGAGGCCTAACACTGATCTGGAACTCAAAACTGACTTGTTCCCTTGGGAAAATCCTTGATAACCTTCAGACCCAATTTCTTCATCAAATGGGGCTATTGATATCAGCCTCACCTCACCATTGAATTATAAAACAGATCTAACAGGATAGTGGATATGTGGGCACTTTGTAAATTTCAAGGCATTAAATGAATACTAGCCATTACAAAGAATAAATAATTTACAGAATGATGTCAGATATTATGGAGAGAGAGAGCACGCTAGCCATGGGCTCTCAGCCTCATGTCTTGTAATTTTTGAATGTAATAAATGTTTTTATATCACAGCTGAGCATTAAGTATGTCAAGACAATTCACTAATCTACCAATATATGAATTCTCATTTGTACATGTATCTGTTAGTTATTTTGCATAACAAACTGCCTTGAAACTAGTAGCATACAATAATCTGTATTTCTTATTCATGTGTCTAGGGATTGGCTGGGGTTCCACTGATATATGCCAGACTTAGGTGGGTTTGGTTCAAAGCTGTGAGTTTGTCCAGGTCAGCTGACACGTCTCATGCTCCTTGGACAAGTGGCAATGATAATGGCAGAGGTACAAGAGGGCACACCCAACTACATATGCACCGTTCAAGCCCTAGCTTGGTCATGTCCATTAATATCCCATTGGACAAAGCAAGTCACATGACAAAGCCACATCAATGGGTGGGGGAAAAGGACTGCTCCTGTGGATGTGGGTGGGGAGAGTGGAAGAGAACATTTACTGAAGGATAGGCAGACCCAGAAAGAATTCCTCCCTCAGGGATTATTTTGGGGGGTGAGCAGAGGGAGCAGGAATGACCTGAAGGCAACAACTCTTCCTGTTTTTCTTAATAACCTAGAGGCTGGGCTCAGTGGCACATGCCTGTAATCTTAGCATTCTGGGAGGCCGAGGCAGGAGGATCGCTTGAGCCCAGGAGTTTGAGGTTGCAGTGAGCTATGATGATACCACTGCACTCTACCAAGGGCAACAGAGCAAGACTCTGTCTCAAAAAACAAAAAACAAAAACCATCCTAGAAATTATTGAAGGAACTGTACCTTGGTGGTCAACCAGAAGTAAGAGAATGACTTTGAAGTTAACCAGAAAAGAAAGGAAGAGAGTTTGCAAAATTTAAAAAGAGACTAGTGTTAGTGTCAGAATCCCTGGTTTCCACACCAAAGATGTCAGGGTGGGAGTCTGCCCTCGGTTCTTGGCCGAAGAATGACCAGACACACCAAAGTGTCAAGTCCAGACTATTATCCTGGTCCTCTGGTTAAAGGATGTTTCCTTTCTTGGAAACATCACCAGCAAGGCCAATACAACGGAGTAACCTCAGGCAGGGAGCAGTTTCACAAGAGCAGCTCCTTACCGTAGAATAAAACAGGTCTGTCTCTGCGATGGCAAGAGATAGACCAACTCACTCACTGACTGACCCACTCACTTCCTCTGACTTCTCAGATTGTTTCCTTTTATTAGCCCAGTCTGGAGGAGGGCTCTTGGGAGGTGTAAGATGTTATCAAATGATCAACAGGTGTCCTCAAAATTCCATCTGTGTGTATGAACTCCCTCTAAGGAAGCCCACCTGGGGGTGAACCACAGTGCAGTTTCAAACTAATGGCATATTAATTACCCTTAGATTACTTTAGGTCACTTTCTAAATCTTATTATGCCTGGGCTGGGGAATTCCTAGATCGAGAAAGCATTCCCTCCTTCCCCAGGTGTAGCAGTTACTCAGGATAGGATTAAGGGTGGGGTGACACAAAAATGGAGTGCCCACCCTCATCCTTCTTCCCAGGTGGAGCAATTGCTTGAGACAGCACCAAAACAGGGAACCCTTCTTCCAAGAAGAGCTGGAGAGCCTAACAATTACCTAACATTAGGATAAGGAGGTCATCAGATAAAACATGGGTCCTAAGTGCAGGGCTGCTTTGCCTAGAAAAAAAAAATACTCCACCCCATAGGGGACTCAAAATACTCAAAATAAAGCCCCCATACTTACAATGACCTCTGAGCCCTAAGCCATGAGCACATCACTGGTCACCATGACAGCATGGGGTTTGGAGCCCTACACCTGCTCTCTGGACACTACCTACAGCTCCTGGATTGAGATGGGACCCTGGGAAGGTGCAGCGCCCTATAATAGCTAAGATCAAATTTCCTTTGAAAAATGAAGATGGTGATATATCTTACATACCTGTATTTATGGCCTGAGATTCATGCCTGCTACATGGCTTATTATTTCATTTTATTTTATTTTTGCTACTATGAATGGTGTCTTGGCCTTTGTGGGGACTTGAAGTTGGTTGCTAGATTTAGCAAATATAAGTACAGGATGTCCAGTTAAATTTTCATTTCAGATAAATGACAAATAATTTTTTTAGTATAAGTATATCCCATGCAATATTTGGGACATACTTATAGTAAAAAATTTATTCATTGTTTATCTGAAATGGAAGTTTAATTGGGTATATTTTATCTGGCAGCCCTATGTAGGCCTCTAAAGGCTTAAAGCATTTTTTAGTCAGTAAAGGAAAACTTTTGCCAACCTGGCCATTTCTGGCCTGTTCTACAGTTATACACCATACAATTTGAGGACTAGGGTAACTTGGAAATCATCATGGGAGAAGTAGAAGGTAGACTTCCCACTGGGGACAACCTAGGGGTGCTGAGCTTTGCTGTCCCTAGTGAATCAAGTGCTTCGCCTACGACTTGCCTCTCCCTCCGGAAGACATGTCAGGCAAGAGCAGCAAGAATTCTCACATCCAGTCTGCTTCTTCCCTGACCTTACTAATTTAAGATGGTTTCCACAATTTTGTGGACATAACTGGGTAATCTAATAAAGGTAGATTAAATTACAGCTGAGTATTTTCAGATCTGAACATGGGAAAAATGTATCCTGTTTCAAAAAACGATAAACTGCCCCACACTCGTTTTGTTTTTCTTTTATCTGGGAACTGGGCAAACGGGAACTGTCTCAAGTTATTGTACGTGAAAGTCCTCACAGCTGTGTTGGCTTTTCTAACCAAAAAAAGAAGAAAGGAAGAAAGAAAAGAAAAGAAAGAAAACTATTGAATCCACAAAATTTCAAAGATGTGAATGACCTGAACTACAACTTCAGAAATAGATATTTCATTTCAAAAAAGCACAAATGTTTCACTAACACACACCACACACACACACACACACACTCATACACCATTTCTAAAGGCTCTTCCAGTGAGAAATGCTAACTACCAAATCACTTAGGTAATTCTGTGAGCACAGTAAAAGAACATGGATTTGAACCAAATGAATTATTGGCCCTGTTCAGGTTCAGCTGACAGCATATTTAGATGCAGAGATTTTGATCTCGTTCAATAGGTTTAGAATATTAGTGTGGTGAACTCTAGTTTTTGGTTCATATCGGAAGTTGAGTCCCAAGACAGAAAATGATGTTCTTTCCAACTTTGCATCCTTAAGCAAACTTTGTTTAAAGTTTCCCTTTACTTACTTATTGTTTGGCAATATTAGCTTGGCCTCATGGTCTAACACATAATAGCACATCTCCAGTGAAGTAGAGTTTCTTTGTTAAAGCCTGCCAGTGTTTCTTGGACATTTTTTCATGAGCCAAGAACGATGGGCAGGACACATGTCGAGTCACATAAGCTAGCATTGACCAGAAGACCATTGGAAGTGCAGTCTGGTCCTCTTTTGGATCCCCTCCAAGAATTTTTTTTTTCTTCTTGCTTCAGCAAATGGATTTGGAGCTTTCCAGAACTTGGAAGATTCAAGATAAGAAGCTCAGAGCTCCAGAAAGCGCAAGAAGCTTTCCCTAACTAAGACAATGCAAATTCTCAATCTATTACACTGATCATTCCATGTTTTAGGAATAAAGTGTCTGAAAACAAAGTGAGAATATACACCAAAAAAAAAAAATTTTGAGGTATATGAAATGTCCAAGAGAATAAACTGTTTTAAGCGCTGTAGAACTCTAGAAACACCTATATATTCAGTATACAAATTACAAATAATCCTTAGCTCTTTATTTTTGAAGTTTCCAAAAAAAAATCTTTAAGAAGAAATAGGTAAACTCCACAAATACATCACAAATATACCCCTCACATCCAAAACTGTATTTAAAAAGCAGGAGGGGTGTGTCTCCTGGTTTGATTATGTACACAGCCCAATAAACCTAAAATTGCTGTTAAGTGCAGATTTTTTTTTATTTTTTATTTTTTTGAGACAGAGTCTCATTCAGTCACCTGGGCTAGACTGCAGTGGTGTCATCATGGCTCACTGCAAAGTCAAACTCCTGGGCTCAAGCGATCCTCCCGCCTTGGCCTCCCAGAGTATTAGGATTATAGGCCTGAGCCACCACGCCCAGCCACATAAGTGCAGACTTTTAAATTCTACCAGAATTTCAAGCTTTACAGGGCCACAGTCCCTTGATTTTGCAGATGAGTAAACTGAGGTTCAGAGAGTGAGGTGACTCACTCAAGGTCACATGGTTCATGATTTATGGAGGCAGGACCAAAACTTAAATCTCCTGTTTTGGGGTTAGAGCATAAAAGGAATCAAAGCTCATAACAGTGTCCCTGAAGCCTCACAACAACTCAAATCATCCTGGGAGCAACTGACCTTTAGCCATTCTCCAGTCCTTACTAGGCAAGAAAGGGAAATTGGATGTTCTGGAAGGATGTTGAATAATCCCTGGATTGGAACAAAAGCATTTTCTGCCTGACCTTTAATACGGAAGTTCTGAAACAACCCAATTTCCTTAAGCATTTATAGCTGTCTTGCGTTGTTTGGGAAGCCCTTACATTCTACGTGCCCTTCCCTTTCCAGTATCAAACAAGGGGGTCTTTGTTAACTCAGGCTTAAGCTATGGGGTTTTCTAAGCTTTCCTAAGGGAGTCCCACATACCTGAAATAAGCCTTTCATTATAATCCTGGGGTCTTGATGTTCAGGATACCTCTATTTATTAACCATCATGGGATGATTAATCAATATTTTGCCATCTCTCCTTTCAACTCTACATGGAGAACATCGCTGTTCAGCTTCCAGTCTTCCTTTATGCCAACAACAGCACACCCTGACTCTAGGTTGACAAAGAAGAAAAAATGTGTAAACATCCTGGGATTAATTACTACTGGGATCTATCTGCTCATACACACTAATAAAGTATGAGACTTCCCGCTATCCATCATCTTTATTTCCTCAGAGACACCAGAAAACAGCCGTCCCTAACAAAGTGGAATAAATCTGATTAATGCAACAGCTCAGCAGCCTGAATCCTTCATCACGCCAGCAGAAATAAAGGGGAGGGGGACCTGATACAAAGTGCCTACATAACATTTTGTCTCCTGTAGCCCACTGTCGCCAGCCAGATTAGCATCCGAGGCGGGGAGCGTAAAGGTCTGACATTCAGCTCTGTGTTTTTGCCGAAATTAATTTCCTTTCCAGCATTCAAGGCCTTGGCCACCCGGCCTTCCTGGCAGGTCTGGTTCTTTTGCCAAGGAACGAATGTCAGGGGCTCTCATGTCTTGGAAAGGAATGTGCTATTTCACTGGCCTGCAGCAGATTCCAGGGGACCCAACACCAGGGCAGAGCCCCATTTGTGCTGGCTGTTGACTAGTGGCAGCGCACACTGGCCAGAAGCAACGTCAACGCCCCTTGGCGCAGTGCCCCCTTAAACATGTCTTCCCATTCCTTTGAAAGAAAAGATGTCAGCGGGGTTAGGGAATAGGTTTTTGACAAAGATAGGAGTCAACAAAAAGAAGTCATAAAATCTGGAAAATATTAGGTCCCTGAGGACCCTAACATGGCCTTCAGCCCCTGCATGGTTGACCTCTGTCTCATTTTCCAGCTTCCTGTCCCTTCATATCTCCTAATACCCTCTAAGCACACTGTCCTTATTTCAGGGCCAAGTTCCCTCCCTCCACAGGACCTTTGCATAGGCTGTCCTTACTCCTTGAACATTCACCATCCCCCCCCCCCACCTAGCTAACTCCACTCAACACTCAGGTCTTAGTTCAAAGATCACTTCCTAAGGTTGCCTTCCCTGGTATTTTAGGCCAGGCCAGGTGTAACAATTCAGAACACCTGCTTCTGCTGGAATTTTATTTGTGGGATTGTTTGAATGATATCTGTTCTTTCCACATGACAGTGCTCTCCATGAAGTTAACTCCTGCATCTTGTTTCTGTGGTATCTGCAGCACCCAGCCCACTGCACCGCACAGAGGAGACATGATTAAGTAGGTATCATGGCAGCATTTTTACCAAGGAGGCATCTAAGCCCTAGAGACATTAAGCACCTAGCCCAAGGTCACACAGCTAGTTAATGGTAGAGCAGAGGCTAGAAATGCCAGTTGGCTTCTGATGCAGCGTTCTTACCATGTGTATCAGTAGGTAGCCCAGAGGACCTGGATTTTAATCTTGACTCCTACATTTCCTTGCCGTGTAAACTTGGCCAAGTTACATGACTTCTCTTAACTGCATTTTCCTCTTTTGCCAAATTGGGTTAATAACATACCTGTAACATAGACAAATGGGCAAATGTATATAACTAATGTAATAATTATCAACTGTTATTATTCTAGGAGTATCTCAAAAATTCAGACTTTGTTAATTAAGAATTTGTGATAATTCAGACAGGAACTTGGCTGATGTTGACTTTTTCAAAATCTATGAAGAACTCCAAGCTCCTAAGAGCAGTTCAGAACTTATTTGAGGGGAAGAGGGAAAGAAAAGAAGAAAGACTTAGACTGGAAACGGCAGGTCTTAAATTAACGAGAGTGTGTTTAAACTGCTATAGATGACAAGTTGTTTTAAAAATACTAAATAGGCATTTTTAGAAGAATTTATTCACAGACAACCCTGTTAGGATAATTACAAATGGTTTTTCTCTATTCGTCAAAGTAGGTTCCCCAAGGGTTTCTACAGTACAGTTTTTATTAGCCTGCTTCTAGTTAGTAGTGGTACTTAAAAGTAACAAAACTACATATCCCTTAAAATATTTCATAATTGATCTCACTGGTTCCAGCAAGCCCATGTCTCCCAACTGCAATGCTACTATTCCTCTGGTGTCTTGCACAGAGTAAGCTCCTCCTTGCCTCCAAACCTTTACACATGCTGTTCCCTCTTCTAGAAACACCCTTCCCAAGATCTTCACAGGGCACTTTCTTTCTCATCACTCAGGAGCCAGGGCAGGTTCATTCCTTTGTTTTAAATTACTTTACAGCTTCCACCTTTGTTGGGAATGACCCTGGATCTGTGTGGGTTTAATTCCTGTCTCTGCCCTCTAGGCCGGGGGCTTCTGTTTTGTCCCAGTGCCTGGAAGAGTGTCTGGTACATAGTAGGAATTTGGGAATTATTCATTAAATGAAGTGTGCAGTTTCTAAACCAATTTCACTGGGTTAGGAAAAATTGATAAATAAACAAATAAACAGAAAGTCCTTTAACCTCCTTAGCAGGAGAGCTCTTTCTTTCAGAAGTAGTGAACCATTTGGCAGTTTTACAGAAAAATCAGCTGCCATATTAGCAAACATTGGGTAGTCAGGACGACAAGAACTGTTTAAAGAGTGGTGAAGACTGACTGAAGTTTTAATGAAACAATTGACAATAAACCTCACCTTTCTCTCTCTCCCTACGCCACCCACACGACTCCGCCACCCTTTATAAAAGCTTTAACCCAGAAACACTTGGGACCAAATACCTTGTTTTGTGAAATTAATACAAGCTGGAAGAAGGCAGTAATGGTGTTGTTCACATGGTAACACAAATTCTAAGCTCAATAAATTTCAAATCAATCATCCAGGAAAGCTAATATAAACAGTGTGTTGTCATTGATTAATTTATTTAAGAATCTCCATCTGATTTACTCTCCGAGGAGCCCCGTGGAAAGTTCATTATTTGATGATGAACATGTTGATGCAACCTTGTACTAATAAGGAAAGTTACTGCCCACAAAGATTCCTTGTTCGAGGAAATCGGGGGGGGGGGGGGGCCGTTTGGGCCAGATGGGAAAGGAGAGTGCTGATCACCCCCCTCTCTCCACCTGTCTGCCTTCCCTCTCCCTTGGCCTGGATTTTTCTCTTTCCACATTCAAGTTTTCTCTCCCCTTTCATCCCTACTCCTCCCCTCCACCCTTCCCTACTTCTCCTTCCAAAACCATCCCTCCTCAGTTATTGCTTTCGTGCTCCAGTCTGTAATTTGGGAGTGGCTGGAAAAGAAGAAGATGGTTCTGATACTAAAAATAATACATACGCATGAAAGCTCTCAAACTCAGGTACCTGTAGAGACTGGGTAGGCAATCTAAGCGCAGGAAGCAGGCTGCATGTCACCATAGAGAGTGGTGGGGACTGTGGCAAACTAGAGAAGGCTGTGTCTCCTCTAGAGGGAGTGGCCGCCACCCAGCTCCGTTGCATGTTGCCATGAAGAAATGTGAATCCATCACGATCAGATCTTTCAAGCTGGAAACGTGGTTTCTTATGGGAAATTCTTCAAATTTTAAAACTCTGTGTGATCCTCCAAATTCATGTTTGACTGGATTCAGCCCACAGGCTGGCCGCTTGCAACCCCCGATATTAATTGTCCCTGGCTCAGAGTCCGTCTGCACCGCTGACCAACTCCTCTCCTGACACTCACCTTCCGTTCTGACTCTCGCCACACCCCCAGCTTCCACTCCCTTTTCCCCCTTCCTTCCTCGCCCTCTCCCTCTCTCTGTGCCCTGTGTCTGTCCTGCTTCCCATCGCCTCTGATGTTTACAGAGTCCGTCCCCGCAAGGCCTGCCAAGACATCGGCAACACGGAGTTAGTGCAGAGAAGAAAAGTGGAGCCAGAAGAGCCAAGGCCGTTTTACCAGGCTGAGTGGAGAGAAGGAACTCCGCCCCGGGCCTTGCGAAGACCCAGCTTAGAAAAACGTGGAGAGCAAGCCTCAAGGCAAGATGGTAGGGGCCACCGCAACCCCCCCCCACTCTCCTCCCACGTCCTCCCAGCGTCTCCCTCGCCCCTTCTCTCGTCCTGCGGTAACACGGTCCAAAGGTTCCAGGGTGATTTCCTCATGCTCTGAGAACAAGTAAACCGCCAAGGGAAAAGAATCTCTAATGCTTTCCAAAGCAAAATCTTGGACTAAGTTTGTGAGGCCAGAAGCAGCCACCAGCACACATCCTGTCTTGGTAGGGGACAGTCTGCCAGCCGGGTTAGGGTCCCACACGGTGACTATGAGGAGAGGGTCGGTGGCAGCCACTCTCTGTCTCCACATCCCAAGGCACCATTTATTGGCCCACCTTCTAGGAATGGAGAAATAGGTCCCAGTAATGCAGAGGTCACAGTATGTATGGGAGGACTCTCTAAGTGCTTTATGTGTGTCATGCCACCTAATTCTAACAATGTCTCTGTGAGGGGGAACTACTATGAGCTCCATTCTATAGATGGGGAAACTGAGGCAAAGAAATATTAAGTAATATATTCAAGGTCACAAATACACCTTTCCCAAGATTACTGTGGAAACTAAATGTGATTCTGCATGTGCTACATTAATAAGCTGCAAAGTACCAAAGAAGTGTTCATTTTAATTTTAAACTAATTTGCACAAAGCTATTAGCAGCAGATAATATGTTAATATATTATCCTTCCCAGGGGACTCATTCATGCAATAAATACTGATTGAGAATCCAGTATTGCACACTAGATGCAGGGATGCATATAGAAGGTTCTAGAATCTCCATGACTCACTCAGTCCAAGGTGGGGGTCATGACAGACAAATGAGGAAGGCCCCTGGCTCCTATCAGGTGGCCGTAGACTAACCACACCATTTGGCCTTGTTTTTAAGCTGGAGTGTACTCACCAGAGCATGCAAGGTGCAGAGGGAAGAACCTGCCTTGCTGGGGCCCTGCGGGATCTCTGCAGGCCTCTGCTGCAGCTCTCTGCTGAGTCCGTTGTTTGCCTCTTGAGCGGATGATAAACCCTCAGGCCCTTCCTCTACTCAGCACCACCTTTGCTGCCTTTGCCTGCCCTGCATCAAACCTCTCCTTCCCAGCCTTTCCTTCCTCCTCTCATTTCTGTTCCTGGGCTCCAGAGCCAAGTCCATGATAAGTCACCTTGACATAATTGTAAGTGGCAAGTTCCAGGAAAGGCCCTGGACGAACCTGCTTTCCTTCTCTTTTCAGGGGACAATCCTTTTCTCCTACTCTGAGGCATTTCAAGGGCCCGGATTCAGGCCAGCTGGTGCTTGTCGGCCCAGAAAGTGACTTCTCTTGGGGGTGGGGGGCGGGCAGGGTGGCATTCTCTCCGTAGGGAACCAGGAAGGCTGGTGAAGATGCTCCCTGGGTTTCCTCGCTGTTCTATCACACTCAAATTATCATAGACACTCAGACCAAAGGGGATGTAGGCTGCTCTAGGCAAAGCCAGACTTTCTCATCAGCAGAGTGGGCGTCTGCCTCTATGGTGCAATTCTAGGGATGGAAATACCTCCCACCTTTCCCCCTGAGTCCCCCTTCTCTGATTCCAGAAAATCTCTCATATTATCATCATCCTGGGAAACTGAATCCTTGTTAAAATGCAATATCATTAAAGAAACTTAACTTTAAGGATCCTTAGCTCAGGAGGAAAATGCACCTTGGGGTTTCATAAGAAAACTTCCACCATGGTGCGAAGCTGGCAATTGCCAGGGGACATTAATAAGATAGGACTTCTGGGAAGTAGCCAGGAGAAAACACTGGACTAAGTCTGCTGGGGGGAGAGACAGCATTTGCCTTTTTCACTGCTATATCCCTGGTACATCCACAGTTCCCTTCTATCATAAGCCCACCCTCTTTGTTTGACAAACAGGTGAATAAACAAGACTCATCTTTGGATGAAGGAAGGTGGAGAGAAGTTCTGGGAAGGACCTTTTGGTTTCTGGCAGAAAGTGAACAGAACCTACCCACAATGGCAGGGCTTTGATCTAAGCACCCACATGAAACCACGAAGAGTAAAACCCAATTCCTGCGTGTTAGGGATTTGTGATAAAGTAGCCACACACAAGTGACAGTAAAGCGACAGTGAGAGGTATTATGCCAGTGATGTGAAAGACATACTTGGGAGAGGCAGAAATTAATTTTGGCAACAATGAAGTGAGAGAATGAATTGAAAATACTCGTGGAAGAAGCAGATTTTAAAGAGTGAATCAACCAGGGGAGGTGGCATTCTGGGAACGCGAGCACAGAGGAGGGAGCTGCACGTCACCTGGTCTGGTCCGGCGGTCGGAATGTGTCATTAGGTGCTGTGGAAGGTGGAGGCTAGAGAATGAAACCAAGTCTTATGGTGAAGGGCCAAGGCCATGGGATTTCATCCTGAAGGCAAGAGCTGGTGCCTGAGAGGCAGGAGGGCACAGCGCTTGAGAGCACTGGTCTGTCTGTCAGCATGCCACTGCCCTTGCTTCCAACGTCACATCATTTACCTAATGTCGCTGAGCTCCAGTCTCCTCATCTGTAAAAGTAGATGATACTGGTCCCATTTCATAGCCTCCTTGTGAAGACTCAATGAAGCAATGCATGCAACTGTGTGCATGGTGCTGGGCACACACTAAGCATTTAATAAATGCTTATTTTTAACTTAAAAATTTTGACATGGAAAGTGATAAGATCAAGTCTTGTCTCAGGATGCTAGCTGTGTGGCTAACTGGACCAGCTGGCTGGCCGAGTGAAGGAAACTGAGGGAATGGGACACGGGACAGCTATGTTCTGGCACACAGGAGGAGCTGGTCTAGAATTTGGGGCTGGCCGAGGGAAAGCATAGGGACAAGTCTGCAGCTGGGGTTGGACTTAGGTGGAGAATCCCGGGAACTGGCAGCCAAGGGAGGAATAGTTTGCCTTGCTTGTCCCAGAGGAAGCATCTTCTCTTCTCAAGAGAAGGTAGAAAGGACCTCAGAGTGTCCAGAGTATCTCTCAGGAGCTACTTAGCCAAAGTGGGTGAAGGTAAAGGCATCAGCATGGACAAAGGCCCAGAGGTGGGACGGGATGTGTGGAATAGCCCAGTGGGTGCTTGGCAGTTGCACTTGTGTTGCAATGTTCTGGTATCAACACTAAAGGTGCCCCGAGGGTGAGATTGGCACCAGCATACTGCACTTGTCTCTGTTACACCAGAGTCTGCATTGCCCTCCTCCTCTCCTCTGCTTGTGCAGATTCTACTTATCCTTCATGGCCCTGCTTAAGTCATACATCCTCCTTGGGACATTTTCCAACAACTCTAGCCTGCACTGATCTCTCCCTTCTCTGAGCTCCAGAAGTACTTGAGACAGACTCACTCTGTTTAGCAGTTAATTGTTCTTTAATCTGCAAAACAAGAAAATAATTACATAGAGGTTTCTCATGTAGATTATATGAAATAACCCTTGTTACGCACTCAGCTCAGTACCTAGTGCCTCATCGGTGCACAGCAAACATTGGCAATTCTTCTGGCACTCCTCCTGCTGCTTCACATTGATATTGGTATCATTGCTTGCACACATAAGGTGGGTGGCATCCTTGGGAACAACACACTCCTGGAGACAGGGGTTCGTAGGCGATAGCTGGATGCCAACCCTTTCTCTCCCACTCAGGAAAACATTCTGGAGAACCAAGTGAATGAATATGACATTATTATTGCGCTTACTTTGAATCCACTCTAATTCATGTTTATTTTATAAATCATCTGCCAACATTGGTACTTTAGCTTCATGAGTCACAAATTCCTTGTGGCACACCTCATAATATATTGTGACTAACCAACGTGCCGTGGCCCTGAAGGTAAGAACATCTGCTCAAGTATTAGCCTGTGTTAGTTCTGTCTTCCTGGTTAGACTGTAGACTCAGTGAGGACAGGGGCCCTGGCTGGCTTCTTCCCTCCCACTATGGTACCCAGCACAGTGTTTGGCAGGTAGGCTCTTGATAAATAGTCATGTGCTAATGAGCTGATAGCTAGCAGTGCTAGATACAGGTTGTTCAAAGCTGGAACTTTCAGAGTTTTCTCTAAGTGTGCCCAATTCCTATGTAAAGGGAGAACATTTCATTAGGACTTTTCTGTATATTCATCAGGATGATTTGGGGTGCAAGTAGCAGAAATCTAACTCAAACTTCCTTAAGCAAAAAAAGGGCAAAAATTGTTTCACAGAACTGAAAAGTCTAAAGGTGTAGTTAAGTACAGGTAAGGCTGGATCCAGATGCTGAAATTTTATCAGTATGAATGTGTCTCTCTCAGTCCCTCAGTTCTGTTTTTCTTCTAATCTGTCTTTATTTTCTGGCATATTCGACACTGCTTGTGGCCAAGATAGCCACCAACATCTTCAGGCTCATATTCCATCAACTTGACAACAGCTGGCAAAATCCTCTCACTGTCCTAATCAATTCAGCAGAATCCCAGAGCTGACATGTAGAAATGCAGAATGGCTCACATCTTTCCCAAAAGATAATCCTGATGCAGTTCCTAGACGTAGAAGAAATGGATACTAGGCAGGCAAATATTTTTGACATTTGGGAAGCCTGGGTGATGCACAATGGTGATGTGTAGAAGCAAGAACAGTTGTTTCCATGTGAACTGCTATCACCATGGTGAGAAAGACACTGACCCATTGCATCATCTGTGGACAGAGGGTGGCCTTTTGCAGAGAGCTCTGAGCCCTGACTTGGCAGCTAGCATGGCAGAGCTGTAGTTAGAAGGCCCTCACAGAACCTGTCCCCATCATAATGAAGAGATGTTGATGGCATCTGCTGAGCTATGTGGAGGAGGGCTTTGCAGGTGATTGAGCACGGCTTACATAACCAGCATGGGGGGACATCTGGAAACAGCTGCTAGCTAGTTAGCAAGAAGGTGAACGTACTTTGCCATGGTGTGATTGCTCTGTCTCAGGAATTGCCTTCTCCTGTGACTGCAAAGAAGACAGTAACTCCACACCCCTTCCCATCTCCATGCTTGACCTTCTCTTGTCCATTACTTTCCATTCTCTAGAAACAAGAGTTGATTTTGGTCAAGATTGCTGCTGCCTATGACCATGGAGAAATGTGCTGGTTTGGTAAGAAGCTCCTTCATCAAGATGAAGTTTTTCTTGGCCAGTGTGCTCTTGAAGAGAAAAAAATACAATGATTGAAAGACAAATTTTACTATGTAGACACCTTTCATCTTAATGGGTTTTCCTGCCAAGACCAGCCTGGGCAACATAAGAAGACCCTGTCTCTACAAAAAATAAGAAAAATTAACTGAGTGTGGTGGCTAATGCCTATAGTCCCAGCTACTCAGGAGGCCGAGCCAGGAGGATCACTTGATCCCAGGAGTTGGAGGCTGCAGTGAGCTATGATGATGCCACTGCACTCCAGCCTGGGCAATAGAGTGAGACCCTGTCTCAAAAAATAAAAATAAAAAAGAACTAGTCGCCATATCAAAATATGACTAATGTTTCTTGTTAAAAGTTTATAGGGTCTTGAGGTAAGAGAATTTTTTCTTTCAACCATGTAGATTCCATTTAGAAGAAACCAGAGAATTTAGCAGTTGTTGTGTCATATTGAATGGTGGTTTCTTCAGGCTTTGAAGTCGGTACAGAAGTACTTCATTTTACACCCTTTGCATCATTTCTCAAAAGAAATTAAAAAATCAGATGCTGTATACCACAGATTAATTTCTGGAGACTGCATACTTGTACCATAGAATTTTCACTCCTTAGTGATCTGTAGGATAATAATTAGCATGTAGAAATCAGTCTATTTCAGTGACAAGTTCAAGATTTAGGTGCTAAAGGACATCCCCAGGAGTTCTTTTCCTTCCTTTGTTGCTGGCTATTTGGCATTGCAAGTGGTGGAAAAATGGTACTCAGAATGAACTACTCACTCAGGCAGCACACTCCCTTCCTTTCAGATTTTAGCCTAAGTGGCATTAGGAAGTAGTCAATCATGGACAATGTGGGCTCCTGCAAATAACTGTAGAAATTATTATAAATTGACTTTGTATGTAAGAGGAACATGCCCCGGGAAGACATCTATTCAAATGAACCCATTGTGCAGGGTCATGGATGCAGCTGGAAAGATCTTTAACAGGCTAGTCAAATTACTGTGGTAATAGGAGTAAGAAAGGGGCTGGATCACTTGGATAATTGAAGCTGCAGATGATCAAAAACTCTTTTGTTGAATGGGACTAATAGGCTCCCAGATTGGCATCAATCCCAGTGAACAAGGACTACAGCCACATTTACTAGCAATAAGATCATGCTTTTAATACTTGACTGTTAAATTCAAGAGAGGAGGAAGGAAAAAGTCATTTCTAGCCAGGGTGACTTGAAGGCTATTATGCAAATTCAACAGACATACAAATAAAGACTACTAATCCAGAGGCTCCCTAAGCATCCTTGGGCTCTGAGAGGCAATCAGCCATCCCCTGCTACCTGCTAGGAAGAGGCAAAAGAACTTGATGTCAGTATTTGTACTCGGGTGTTATTAGAATGATCTAGTAATTGAACTTTAGTCAACAGCAGGGCTCAGCAGCAAGTTGCTGACTCGAATAAGCAGTTGGGGGTTTGCACATCTCTAACTGTCAGGCAGAACTCATCTTTATGTCTGTGTTATCAACTGATGCAATTGTATGTATGATAGGAAGGAGAAATTTAGGAAATAGATCCCCAGACTTTAAGAGAGAAAGAATTAGCATCCAAACTCCTCCTCTGGACAATGAGTGGTCCTACCCCACTTATGAGGGACAAATGTGTGGTAAGCATGGAAGAGTGGTTAATAGCTTGGTTTGGGTGTCAGACCTGAGAGCATATTCCAGTTCTGCTACTTAATACCTTTCTGGCATTGAATAAGTTATTTAAATTGATTGACTCTCAGCCTTTTCTCTTTAAAATGGGGAAGACAGTATTACCTATTTTCCCCTTATGAAAATGGGAATGATAGTAGCATTGTTGTAAAGATTAAATATAAAAAATGTATTTAAGGTGTCTAGCACTATATGGAACATTTACAAAGACAGACCATGGTCTGGGACATAAAGTAAGTCTTAATACATTTAAAGGGATTCCAGTCATACAGTATGTTTTCTGACTGAAATGGAATTAAATTTGAGATAAATAACACAAAGGTATCTATAAAATCCCCAAGCATTTGAAAACTATATAAAACACTGCTTAATAATCCTTGAGTTAAAGAATAAATCAAAAGAGAATTAAGAAAGTATTTTGAACTGAATACAAATGAAAACAGCATATCAGAATTTATGGGATGCTGCTAAAGCAGTATTTACAGGGAAATTTATAGCACTAAATGCCTATACTAGAAAAAAATAAACTTCTCAAATCAATGACCTGAGCTTCCACATGGAAAAAAAAGAGCTAGAAAAAGAAGAATAAGTTAAAGCCAAAGTAAGCAGAAGAAAGGAAATAATAAAAATAAATGAATACATCAATGACATAGAAAATAGAAAAACAATAGAGAAAAATCATTGAAATAACAAGCTGGTTCTTTGAGATCAATAAAATTGTTAAACCACTAACCAGACTGAGTTGAAACACAAAAGACATAAATTATGAAATATCAGCAATGAGAAAAGTGACATCACTACAGGTTCTACAGGTATTAAAAGAATAATAAGAGTATTTTATGAACAACTCTATGCCTATAAAATAAATAATAAGTTCTTATAAATTTGACAACAAATGAAATGGTCAAATTCATTGAAAGACACAATCTAACAAAGGTCACTCAAGGAGAAATAGCCTGAATTTGTAGTTAAAGACTTTCCCACATAAAACAAAACAAAATACCAAACTCCAGTCCTAGATAACTTCCTTGGGGAATCCTAGAAAACATTTAAGAAATAATATACAAGCTCTTCAAGAAAATTGAAAAGAATACTTACCAACTCATTCTATAAGCCCATCATTACACATGCATGATATTCCAAGATAAAGAATTTTCACACCAATATTCTTCAAGATCATAGAGCAAAAAATCTTAAAGCCAAAAATAAATCAAACCAAAAAGCATACAAAAAGGATAATATATCATGACCAAGTAAATAGCATTATTCTGGAGTTTACCCAAGAAATGCAAAGTTGGTCTAACATTTGAAAAATCAATCAATGTAATTCACCATATCAATAGACTAAAAGAGAAAAATATATATAATCATCAAAATAGATGCAGAAAAAGCATTTGACAAATTCCTGAAAGAAAAAAATCTCCTAGCACAGTAGGAATAGAGGGGAATTCTTCAACTTGATAAAAGGCATGCACAAAACATCTATATTTACACATGCCTAATAATAAAATTAAGTGAAAGACTGAATCCTTTACCCCTAAGATCAGGAACAAGAAAAAGATGTCAATTCTCACCATTGCTATTCAGTATTGCACTGATGTTTTAGCTAATTCAATAAGGCAAAAAGAAATAAATGGTATATAAATTAGAAAAGAAGTAAAGCTGCCTTTACTCACAGATAATATGATCATCTATGTAGAAAATCCCATGGAAACTACAAAAAAGTTACTAGAAGTTATAAATAATTTTATCAAGGTTTCAAGATACAAAATCAATATTAAATATTGTATTTATATATAATAGCAATAAATAATTATAAACTTAAATTAAGTAACAACAGTATAAAAAATATAAAATGGTTAGGGATTATATTTGACAAAATATGTGTAAGACTTGCACACTGAAAACTAAAAAACACTGCTGAAGGAAATTAAAGAAGACTTAGAATGGAGATATATACAATGTTCATGGATCAGAAGATGCAAAATTAATCAATAGTTTCAATGGCATCCCAATCAAAATCCTAGCAGACTTTACTATATAAATTGATAAGCTAATTCTAAAATTGATCTGGAAATGCAAAAGACCTAGGATGGACAAAACAACTTTCAGAAGAACAAAGTTGGAAATTAACACTACTTGATTTTAAGACTTTTTATAAAGATATATTAATCAAGTCAATATGATATTAGTGTCAAGACAGATAAACGGAACAGGAAAAAAGTCCCATAATAGATCCACCAGATATGTGAACAGCTGATTTTCAGTAAAGGTGCAAAGGCAATTCAGTGGTGAAAGAACAATCTTTTTAGCAAGTAGTGCCAAAACAGATGAATATCTGTATTTTAAAAAACCCAGAACTTGGTCCATCCCTTGCATCATATACAAAAATTAACTCAAAATTGATCATAGACCAAAATACAAAACCTAAAACTGGAAAATCTATAGAAGAAAACATAGGAGGAAATCTTTGTGACCCTGGGTTAAGCAAAGATTTTTTAGATACAACACCAAAAGCACAGTTCATGAAAGAAAAAAACTGATGAATGGTACTACATCAAAATTAAGGACTTTTGCTCTTTGTATTACACTGTTAAGAGGATGAAAATACAAGCCACAGGATTAGAGAAAAATATTTGTAAACCACATACCTGATGAAGGAGTTATCTTCAGAATATATAAAGAACTCTCAAACCCAATCATAAGAAAACAAACAACTCACTAAAAAAAAGTATAAAATGTTTGAACTGATGCTTTACCAAAGAAGATACATAAATGGCAAATAAGCACATTACAAAGATTATCAACATAATTATCATTAAGTAAATGCAAATAAGGCAATGAGATATCACTACACACCTGTTAGAATGGCTAAAATTAAAAAGACTGACCATACTAAGTATTGCCAAGGACATGGAGCAACTGAAGTTCTCACACACTGCTGGTAAAATGGCACAGCTACATTGGAAAATAGTTTGGTAGTTTCTTAGAAAGCTAAACATATACTACCACATGGCCCAGCCATTGCACCCCTAGATATTTATGCAAGAGAAATTAAAGCATATGCCCATACAAAGACTTGTGTATGAATATGTATAGCAGTTTTATTTGTAATAGCCCCAAATTGGAAACAAGCCAAATTTTTATGATTAGGTGAAAAGATAAACAATATTGTGGTTTATGTTGAAATGCTACTCAATAGTAAAAGCAATGACCTACTAATATACACAACAATATGGATAAATCTCAAAATCATTACACTGACTGAAAGAGATCAGAAAAAAAGTGTACTTATTGTGTGAGTTCTTTTATATAAAATTCTAGAAAATGGAAACTAATCTATAGTGACAGCAGATCAGTGGTTATCTAGGAATGGGAGGGGATGGGATGGGGGGGATAGAATATTATAAAGGACACATAGATTCTTGCTGGGGATGGATATGTTCATAATCTTGCTTATGTTAATAGTTTCACAGGTGTATATATGTGTCAAAGCTTAAAAAATTGTACACTGTGAATATGTACAGTTAATTATATGTCAATTATGGCTCAATAATGCTATTTTGTTCTTATTTTTTAAGTGTTTAGCATATGATAAGTGCATCCTTTTGCTTTCAGTTTTTCCCTGACTGCCTTTGCTTTTATTTGTCATTGTTTTTTGCTTTTTCTTTTCTGATGACTCTCCAAAGCAGGGATAGCTTTGATCTCACAGGCCAAATAGATTTGATGTCACAGGTCAAACTCTGATCCACTGAGAATGGTTGCCTGTAGCACTGCATTAAGAAGTGTAGGCAGATATAGGATCAAGATGGACAACTAGACACAGGTGGTATGTACCTCTCCCACAGAGAGGAACCAGAATAGTAAGCAGATTCTCACATTTTGAACAGATCATGTAGGAGAGAATACTAGGATTCACCAGGGAAGTGATGAGAAACACCAAAAGTGGGTAAGGAGAGGGCTTAGGACAATTTGCCTGGCTGGAGACTGACTAACAACTGGATGAAGCTCCTGGATATAGGTAAACAATAAGAGAAAAATCTTCAGGGCTCCACTCTCCAAGATGAGCTTTTATGATCTTGGCTACAAGAAAATTCCCTGACCCACACAGGTCTCAGGACTACCATAGAGAACTGCTTGGAGATTGCACAGAGATGTTGCTACAGAAAAGGAACCCACACAGAATCCCACAGGCATCCAAGCCTAGAGCAGCTTAAATTGGTTGCCATTCTGACAGCCTAGATACTAGGGAACCATAAGCACACCTGAAGTCACTGTGTGGCTCCAAGGAGGGATAGAGGAGCCCAGTTGCTCCAACGCACGGTGGGAAGGTCCCCACTGCCCTGCTGTGGGCTGCTATTGAGACTGAAATGCAAGCAGATAGCATATTCCAGTTTCTTGCTGCTACTTGCCTGGGTGGGGCCCCAGCCTTTCTGGTTGCAGGTCCAAGGCTGTATTTTGAGAGTTTGACATTGGGCTGTACCCCACCCTTGGGCTGTGTTTGGGCTGGCACAGCTGCAGCCCCTGCCTGGCTGGGGAGGGGCAGGGAAACCAGGCTTTCCAGCATGCATCTGGGATGGTACCCACCATCCTGCATCTGGCTGCTATGGGACCAAGTCTCAAGCAAACTGTACTCCCCACAATTTCCTGCCAGCACAGCCTGTCTGAGAAGGGCCCCATCTTCTCTGATTACAGGCCCAAGGCACCATTTTGGGAGTTTAAAGCCAAGCAGTGCTCCACCCTTGGGCTGAATTCAGGCTGACAGAGTTGCAGCTCCACCCAGCTGAGGAGGGACAGGGGAGCCCAAGCTCTCCTACACACACCTAGGAAAATTCCCACCACCTTGCTATGGGCTGCTGTGAAACTGAGTTGCAAGCAGACAGCACTCCTTCCAGAATCTTCCCCATGCTGTTTACCTGGAAGGGGCTCCACCCTCTCTGGTCACAGGCCCAAGGCACGAGTTTGGAAGTTTAAAGCTGGGCAATGCACCACCCATGGACTGAGTTTGGGCTGACAGAGCTGCAGCCCCAGCCAGCTGAGGAGGAACAAGATTACCCAAGCTCTCCTACACATACGTAAAACAATTCCCACTGTCCTGCTATGCTATGACCACACTCCCTCCAGCTTTTTGCCCATACTGCTAGCATGAAAGGGGCCTTGTCTTGCTGATTGCAAGCCCACAGCCAGTGCCATTTTGAAAGACTAACATTGGGCCCTGCCTCACACTCGGGCCAAGTTCAAGGTGATGTGGCTGCAGCCACCACCTGGCCAGGAAGTGACAGGGGAGACCCAGTTCTCCTAAACACACTTCAGATAATACCCACCATCCTGTTACAGGCAGCTGTAGCACTGGGAACTAGACTGCCCAATCCATTGCAGCTATCAGTAACTCCAACATGGACTAATTTGGTCCTAGTGGGTGGTTGTACCACTGTTACTGCCACCTTCCACATCACACCAGTTGTTCAGGGACCTGAGAACCCTCCCACACACCTAGCCCTCTGCTGCAACTGCTAGTATCTGAACAAGCCACCTGAAGGCCCAAGAATTGGCCCCCCAGAGTACACTAACACCATTGCCAGTGTAAGCTGCTCTGGGGCCTAAAATTAGGCATATTCAGCCCACTGCTTCCACCACTGGGGCCCAAAGACTGGCTCAGCTGGAGTTCAAGTCCCCAGCAAAACTTCACCACAGCTTCAACTAATAACTATTCCCTAAGCTGCCAAGGAAATCACAGATGTTACTGACCTCGTGTACTGCCAAAGAAATCACACAAAGACCATAGTACTGCAGGTACCCAAAATCAAAGCCAAAATGTCTGACTCAACCAACAACATATATACATCTTCAGAAAAAAAAATTCTCCCCTCCACAAGCAATTTCAAAAAATCAGAACAAGCAATTACTACATCAGATGTGCAGATTTCAATGGAAAGACACAGGAAACATGAAAAATCAAGGAAATATGACACCACCAAAGGACCACCACCAAAGGACCACAATTTTCCAGCAATGGATCCCAATCAAAAATAATTCCTTGTAATGCAAAATAAAGAATTCCAAATATTGATTCTATAGAAGCTCAATGAGATACAAGAGAAATCTAAAACCAATACAAAGAAATCATAAAATAAATGCAGGATATGAATGAGAAATTTACTAAGGAGATAGGTATCTTTAAAAAAAAACAAACAGAAATTCTGGAGCTGAAAGATGTATTGAAGGAAATATAAAACACATTTGAAAGCTTAAAAAACAATTTAGACCAAGCAGAAGGAAAAATCCCAGAACTTGAAGACAGGTCTTTTGAAATAATCCAGTCAGACAAAAATAAGGAAAAAAGAATAAAAAAAAATGAGAAAAGCCTTTGAGATGTCTGAGACTACATAAAGTGACTGAACTAATGAATTATCAGTATTCCTGAGGGGAAAGAGAGATCAAAATGTTTAGACATATTTAAGGAAATATTATAATTGATGAAAACTTCCCAGGACTACAAAGAGAGTTATACATTCAGATACAGGAGGCCTAATGATCCCAGGTAAATACATTGCACAAAAGGACTTTACCACAGCATATTATAATCAGAATGTTAAAATTAAGTGAAAGAGATAATTTTAAAATCAGCAAGAGAAAAGCATCTAGTCACCTATAAAGGAAACCTCATCAGACTAATAGCAGACTTCTCAGCAGAAACCTTACAGGCCATAACAGAATAGGATAGCATTTTCAAAGTGCTCAAAGAAAAAAACCCATCAGCCAAGAATCATATCCTGCCAGAATAAGCTTCATAAATGAAGGAGAAATTAAATTTTTTCCAGGCAAGCAAACACTGAGAGAATTTGTCAGTAGACTGGCCCTACAGGAACTGCTCAAAGAAGTCTTAAGCATGGAAACAAAAGGTCAATATTCACCATCATGAAAACACTCAGAAATATAAAACTCACAAGTCTTACAAAACAATCACAAAAAGGAGGAAGAATAAGGAATTAAATAGCAATATGACAGAAGTTCAGCAAATCACAAAGATAAAAGTATAGAGAAAAAGAAAGAATTTATAAAACAACTAGAAATCAATGAACAATATGACAAGAACACATCCTCATATATCAACATTAACCTTGAACAAAGGGATTAAATGCTCCACTTAAAAGATATAGATCGGCAGAAAGGATTTTTTAAAAACCATGATTGAACTAGATGCTGCTTACAAGAAACTCATTTTACCCATAAAGACACATATAGACTGAAAGTAAAGGAGTGGAAAAAGATATTCCATGCAAATGGAAATCAAAAGCAAGCAAGAGTAGCTATACTTATATCTGATAAAACAGACTTTAAATCAAAAACAGTAAAAAAAAAAAAAAAAGACAAAGTAGGTCATTATATAATGATAAAGGGATCAATCCAGCAAGAGGATATAATGATCCTAAATATATATGTACCCACCATTGGAGTACTCAGATTCACACACACACACACAAATATTACTAGACCTAAAGAGATAGACAGCAACACAATAACAGTGTCAGACTTTAACACTCCACTTGCAGCACTAGACAGATCATCAAGACAGAAAATTAACAAAGAAACATTGGTCTTAAATTGGACTTTAGACCAAATGGACTTAACAGACATTTACAGAACATCCCACCCAACAAATACAGAATATACACTCTTTTCATCAACACGTGGAACATTCTCCAAGATAGACAACACTTCAGGCCACAAAATAAATCTTAACAAATTTTTAAAAATCAAAATCATATCAAGTATCTTCTCAGACCACAGTGGAATAAAGATAGAGCTCAATATGAAGAGGAGCTTCAGAAACTATAAAACACCTGGGAATTAAGTCCTGAACAATCACTGACTCCAGGAAGAAATAAAGATGGAAATTGAAAAATTTTTTTGAAATGAATTAAAATGAAAACACAATGTACAAAAACCTGTGGGATACAGAAAAAGCAGTGCTAAGAGGGAATTTTATAGCATTAAATGCCAACATCAGAAAAGTAGAAAGATCACAAATTAACAACCTAACATCATACCTCAAGGAACTAGAAAACAAGAACAAACCAAACCCAAAGTTAACAGATGTAAAGAAATAATAAATATCAGAGCAGAACTAAACAAAATAGAGACCAAAAAAAAAAAAAAGAAAGATCAACAAAATGAAAAGTTGGTTCTTTGAAAAGATAAGCAAAATTGATAAACCACAAGCTAGATTAACCAAGAAGAGAGAAAATCCAAATAAACACAATCAGAAATGAAAAAGTAGACATTACAACTGATACCACAGAATTAAAAAACATCAACAGAGATCATTATGAACAACTACACACTCACAAACTAGAAAACCTAGAGGAAATGGATGAATTCCTGAAAGCATACAACCTCCCTGGATTGAACCAGCAAGAAATAAAACTCCTGAATAGACCAAAATAGACTAGTGAGCTTAAGTTAGTAATAAAAAGTTGAAACTGTTCCAAAAGATCAAGAAAGAGGGAATTCTCCCTAACTCATTCTATGAAGCCAATATCTATCACCCCGATACCATAGCAAGGAATGCAACAAAAAAGAAAACTGTAGACCAATATTTCTGATGAACATAGATGCAAAAGTCTTCAACAAAATACTAGAAAACAAAATCCAACAGCACATTAAGAGGAAATTCACCACAATCAAGTAGGTTTCATCCCAGGGATGCAAGGATATTTCAACATACACAAGTCAATAAATGTGTTTCACCACATAAACAGAATTAAAAACAAAACCATAGGATCATCTCAATAGATGCAAAAAAAGAAAAAGCGTTTAATAACATCCAGCATCCCTTTTCAATTTAAAAACCCTCGAAAATCTTGACATAGAAGGAATATATCTCAAAATAATAAAAGCCATATATGACAAAACCTACAGTCAACATCTTACTGAATGGGGAAAAGTTGAAAACAGTCCCCCTAAGAACTGGAACAAGACAACAGTGCCCACTGTCACCACTTCTATTTAAATAGTGCTAGAAGTTCTAGCCAGAGCAATCAGGCAAGAGAAAGAAATAAAGGGCATCCAAGTTGGAAAAGAGAAAGTCAAATTATCTCTGTTGGTTGAGGATATGATCTTATACCTAAAAAAAACCCTAAAGACTTCTCCAAAAGACTCCTAGATTTGATAAATGAATTCAGCAAAGTCTCAGATTATAAAATCAACATACAAAAATCAATAGCACTTCCATACACCAACAATGACCAAGCTGAGGACCAAATAAAGAACTCAATCTCAATACAATATCAGCAAAAACATAAAATAAAATACCTAGGAATAAATTTAATCCAGGAGGGATTAAATCACTTATGAAAAAAATCACAGATGACACAAGCAAATATAAAAACAACCATGCTCATGGATTGGAAGAATCAATGTTGTTAAAACGACCATACTGCCCAAAGTAATCTACAGATTCAATGCAATTCCTATGAAAATGCTAATGTTATTTTTTACAGAATTAGAAAAAACAGTTCTAAGATTCATATCAAACCAAAAAAGAGCCCGAATATCCAAAGCAATCCTAAGCAAAAAGAGCAAAACTTGAGGCATCACATTACCTGACTTCAAATTATACTATAAGACTATAGTAACCAAAACAGCATAAAAGTGGACACATATATCAATGGAACACAATAGAGAACCCAGAAATAAAACCATATACCTACAACCAACTGATCTTTGACAAGGCAGACAAAAACATACTGGGGAAAGGACATACTATTCAATAAATGGTGCTGGGAAAATTGGATAGCCACATACAGAAGAATAAAACTGGATTCCTATCTCTTACCATATAAAAAAATTAACTCACTATAGATTAAAGACTTACATGTAAGATCTGAAACCATAAAAATCCTCAAAGAAAACCTAGGAAAAACTCCTCTGGACATTGGCCTACGCAAAGAATTTATGACTAAGACCCCGAAAACAAGTGCAATAAAACCAAAATAGACAAATGAGACTTAATTAAACTAAAAAGCTTCTGCACAGAAAAAGAAATAATCAAAAGAGTTAATAGACAATCTACAGAATGAGAGAAAATATTCACAAATTATGTCTCCAACAAAGGACTAATATCCAGAATCTATAAGGAACTCAAACAACTCAGTAAGAAAAAATAAACACCACCATTAAAATGTGGGCAAATTACATGAATGGGCATTTTTCAAAAGAAGATATAACATAAGAAAAAATACTCAGCATCACAAATCATCAGGGAATTGCAAATTAAGAACAATTAAAACCACAATAAGATACCATCTTACAGCAATTAGAATGGCCATTATTGAAATCAAAAAACAATAGATGTTGGCATGGATGCAGTGAAAAGGGAACAATTATACACTGTTGGTTGGAATATAAACCAGTTCAACCTCTATGGAAATCAGTATGGATATTTCTCACAGAATTAAAAGTAGATCTACCATTCAATCCTGCAATCCCACTATTGGGTATCTACCCAGAGAAAAAGAAATCATTATACCAAAAAGATACCTGTGCTTGTATGTTTATTGCAGCACAATTCACAATTGCAAGGATATGGAATCAACCTAAGTGCCCATCAACTGACGAGTGGATAAAGAAAATGTGGTGTGTATATATATACCATAGAGCACTACTCAGTGATAAGAACGAATGAAATAATGTTATTTGCAGCAACTTGGATGGAACTGGAGGCCATTATCCTAAGTGAAGCAACTCAGGAACAGAAAAATAAATGCCTCATGTTCTCACTTATAAGTGGGATCTAAATTATGGCTACACAAGGGCATACAGAATGGTATAATGGACATTGGAAACTCACAAGGGGGAGTTTGGGAGGTGGTGAGGGATGAAAAATTACCTATGGAGTACCATGTACACTACTTGGGTGATGGATACACCAAAAGCCCAGAGTCCACCACTGTACAATATGTACATGTAATGGATTCAACTTGTACCCCTTCAATCTATTAAAAAAAATTTTAAGATAAAAATAACAGAAAAAAGAAAAAGTGTAGGCAGAATAATAGTCCCCAAAGACGTCCACATCTTAATCCCTGGAGTATATGAGTATGTTACTTTACATGGCAAAAGGGACTTTGCAGATGTGATTAAGGTTAGAGATCTGGAGATGGGTAGAAAATCCTGTATTATCCAGTGGGCCCAATCTAACCACATGAGTCCTTGTAAGAGGAGAACATTTCCTGGCTGTGGTCAGAGAGAGACAGCAGCGTGGGAAGTATATGATACCCTGTTGCTGGCTGTGAAATGTAGGGGGCTATGTGCATGGACTGGATAGAAGCCTCTACAAGCTAAAAAAAAAAAGGCAACAGATAGTTTCTCCCCTTGAGGTTCCAAAAGGAAATGTAACCCTGCTTGATTTTAGCACAGTAAGACCTATATTGGATTTCAGACCTATAGAACTGTAAGATAATAAAGTTATGCTCTTATAAGCCACCAAGTTTGTGGTTATTTTTATAGCAGCAATAGAAAACTAATCCAAGCAGGGAAGAATATTGGGATCAATGGATGATGTCTACCATGGAAAGAATCCTGTGTGCTACACATCTGCCATCTTGGCTCTCATTTTGAGGGTGTGCTGGCAGTGGTAGTTAAGGAGGCACCTTCATTTATGGTGTTTACTGTGTGCCAAGCTCTACACAAGCCTCTTTCCATGTCATCTTCATACCAATCCTTTCATGAAGTAAATGTGACTTCCACCTTTGACAGACGAGATGGGCATCAGAGAATTAAGACTTTACTTAAGTTCTTAACTTCAAATGCTGGTTTTTGTTTTACTCCTCCCCGCTTCCAAACAAAGCACAAAGCCCCATTAAAACCTAGGTGAACTAGGTTTCAAGTGTTGATGGAAAACAAGAACAAACACAGATGAAGAGCATTTGTCTTGGAACAATACTTCTGGCCCTGGAAGTGGTGCACCTAGAGTTATTAGCACAGCTGGAGATCCTAGAAGTGTCTTGGGAGCGGGAAAGGAACAATACATTTCTAATATTTGGTAATTATCATGAAACCGCTTGTTTACACTTCAACTTCAGCACAGAGGAATGCTACTTATTTTCTCTCTCAGCACGACGTGTGTGACGCATCCAGCCAGCTGCTGCACAGGGCTCCTGGCCTCTCTGGAAGTGGGGACTTGTTTATGCCTCCACTGAAGAGGCTGCGCCGCCTGCATACTTCCTGCCCTCACCCTTTCTTCCGAGAATGCTCCAGGCAGCCGCGGCAGACGGTGCTGCTGGACTCCCTTTCTAGCAGTGAAATTGCAACACCATGTGTTGGGGCAAGGGAGGGAACAAGACCCCAGATTTCCTTCAAAACAGAACTATGGAACCAGGCCAGGTCGCTGTCATTTGCCATTACACCATTTTTCTTTAGAAGAAAGTTAATGAGTTGGAGAAGCAGAAAGGAAAGATTCAGAGCCTGGATTCAGCACTGAGTAATTCCACAACTTAACCTCTCTTAGCCTTAAATTTTTTCACTCATAATATGGGAGTAATAACGGCACCTCACGTAGTTGTAACAATGGCTGTCATTTGCTAAGCACATGCTTTGTACCAGGCACTGTGCTAAGGGTTTTACATGCAAACCTTATCCCAACAGCTTTGTAAGAGACACACCATTGCCCCATTTTACAGATGAGGGTACAGAGGCTCAAAGACAATTAGTTACTTGCCCAAAGTCACATAGCTAGTAAAGGAAACTAAGCAAGACACTTGACTCTAGATTCAGAGCATCTGACTACTGTGGTAAAGTACTTAGCACAGCATGTTGCATATAGTACATGTTCAATGGGTAACAGCTAGAATTACATTGGCTTTAGTATTAGCATATTAGTATTCAGTATTAGTTGGGAGCTGAGGTCCCCTTAACCAACACTGCTTGTATTACTTGTTTATGGTAAAATAAAACAGAGATATAAAAAAACTTACAAGACTGCTGTATGGCCCATTGAGTTGTTACAAGACACACACTGTTGTAGTCACCACCAAGTCAAGAAATAGAACTTTCTAAGCCCTCCCAAAGCCCACTGTGGGCCCTATCAAATCACAGCCACCCACCAAAAGTAACCACAATATTGACTTTTGTGGGAATAACTTTGTTGGATTTCCCTTTCATTTCATCACCCAGTGTGCATCCCTAGACACTATAGTTTATTCTTTGGCACATGTCTTGTATATCTCTTTTAATATTTTAATCTATAGGCTCCATTGCCACCTTACCCCCTCCCCCAGTTCTTTCTTTTCTGGCTTACTTTCTGAGATTATCTCACTCTTCTCCCCCACCCCCCAACTTTTAACTGGACTTGCTTTTCTTCATCTCTGTTGTCTGAGTGTTGTTGTCATTATTTTGTTTGTTTGCTTTTTTGAGACAGGGTCTCACTCTGTTGCCCCCCGCTACAGTGCAGTGGCGTCACCATAGCTCACTGCAACCTCAAATTCCTGGGCTCAAGCAATCCTCCTGTCTCAGCCTCCCAAGTAGCAGGGACTACAGGCCCACGCCACCATGCCTGGCTAGTTTTTCTACTTTTTGTAGAGATGGGGTCTTGCTCTTGCTCGGGCTGTTCTCAAACTCCACACCTCAAGCGATCCTCCCGTCTTGGCCTCCTAGAGTGCTAGGATTACAGGCATGAGCCACCGCGCCTAGCCCATCTCTATTGTCTGTATCCTGTTCAATTTTTATTCTACTCCCAGCAGTTTCTCCCCCCGTGTAGGCCCCTGTCCTGGAAGGGGAGCCAAGGTGGTTAGTTTTGGGAGTTCACAGGGGCTAGACTGCTCCAGCCCCTCCACCCTTTCCTTGGATTCCTTACACTTTCCTTCGGCAGAATGTCTCCTAGTTTCAGCTGCCACTCTCAGATTGGTTCATGTGTTCTCCAGTAGATACCTACCGCCTATTTGGGGTTTCTCCTGTCTCAGGTCTACCAGATATCCTGTTGTTTCTGTCCATCTTCATGCACAGACACTGAAACCACATAAGTCTAGGAGCAGTTGCTGCTTTGTTCCCATAGCTTGTATTTTGCAGTCATGAGACTACCTTGCCATCTAATTTTATTTTTAATTTTTTTATGTATTTACTCTGTTTTTATGAAGATACTGAGTAAACTGAAAAAACGATACTACCAACACTCTCTTCTTCCAAAATCCACTAGAATTTTTTATCTTGTTTGATCATAGGACCCTGTCCAGATCTTGCTTCTCACTGTATGCATGGAAGACCAAATTTATCCCACAGTGCCTGCCCCAAGATCCACTCAACTCTACTTCTATCTCTGATGGTAGAAACAATAGGTTCTGGCAAGACAGGTCTATATTCCTTTACAACAGATTTCACCTCAATTAGCAATGAAAGGAGCTGCCAGGCAGAGAAGAGATCAAAGATCCTACAGTAGGAGGAAGTTTGGCTGGAGATTTAAGATCCATCTCTAGTGTCTTGAAGTTCCCAACAGTTCAGGAAGAACCTCCCAAACATCCCAGCTTCCTTTAATTAATCTTATCTTGTGATAACAGTAGATGTCTCTGGGGATTAGACCTCCAAGCTTTTGAGTTTGAGATTTTCAGAGTTCACCACAAAAAGGCTGGAACCATCTAGTCCCATTTTCATCATTATAGGCATGCAAATGGTTTTAGAAAAGAAGTTCCCATTTTTACTTACCTGTATCAGACACTGCCCAAAGAGGCAAGTATTACTCCTGCTTTCCATAAACTCATGGTCTGAGTCAACAGCATAAAATGCCATGATTTTATACTTATTTTATCTCATATTCTTAAGGAACCCCCAAAACAATATTTGGCTCAAGGAGGAAATTTCTTATCTTTGTTCACCAGCATTAATGGCTTGTCAATGACTTTGTACGTATACAGAAAAAAAACTTGCACAACAAAGAGCTTTCAGATTTTGTTGCTGTTTTTATGAACACCTCTTACCAGCTATATTTTGCAAAAATATTCAAACCTTTTTAGAACACTGGTGTTAGGGGAGGAAGGAAGTAAAAGATCTTAGCCTCTCTCCTAGACCCTCCCTGCCCACCCTTTTCCAGGAGAGAAGAACAATGTGATGGACCCCATTCGAAGATACTGATTAGGTCCCAATAAGGGGTCCCAAGATCACTGTGTGTGAAATGTTTTGTTCTGGTAGCAAAAGATAAGTGTCACAGGCCTAGAATATTCTTCTAGACACCTTCCTGTCTTGTTCTGTCAACACTTTTTCAACCATATCCTGAGAACCAAAAGAATCTAAAGGACATCTCAGGGAACCTAAAAATATTCTTTGAATTTCATTTTTAACTACATATAAACCACCTTAAAATCTGCAATAAACAAATATACCTTCACATGTGCTATATATCAATTTTTAATCCTTTGAGTCTAACATACATATTAATTTGTCTCACAGTTTTGTGTGTGAGTGTATATAAATCTTGGAATAAATCTCCTGCTATCTTTTTTTTTAAAGAATTTTCTGGCCTTACAAGATGAACTGCTTTTAAAACCATTATTACTTGCAATTACTTACCTGTTTGAGTGACATTTTCTTAATACTGGATGTATTAGATATTTTTTGGTTACAAAAGACAGAAATCTAAATCAAATTAGCCTGAAAGACAAAAGGGATATTACTGGTTTGCACAACAGAAAAGTCCAGGGGTAGGGCTGGATTAAGTTCCTGCTAGATCCAGATATGTTGATGGTGTTCTGCAGTCCCTAAGCCCCTTCTGATCTTTGCAGTGCTTTCTCCTGGGTTGGTTTCTTCCTCTATGTGTTGCTAGGATAGCCTCCAGCATCCAGGCTGACATCTTCTAGCTTCAAGGCAGTCCTCCTGCAGTAGATTAGTTGCATTAATGGCCTTATTTCTTTGCCCCTATCTGTATCCACATCCTTTAACACACAAGTTTATATTCCCCTCCCACTCTGACTCTGCATTTGACCATATGACTTCTTTAGCCAATAGTATGTTAGCAAATGTGACACAGGCAAAGCTTTAAAAGCACTTGCACAATTGGGGTTGCTCACTCTTGTTCCTCTACCGTCACCATGAAAACAGGCCCAGCCTAACCTGCTGGAAGTTGAAACATGTGGAACAGAGCCAAGTTGACCAGTCAGTCATGCCAGTTGAGGCCATTCTAGACCAGCCAACAGTCAGTCAACTCTCAGACATAGGAGTTTAAACCAGAAGAACTGCCCAGCTGAGCCCAGCCTAAATTTCCAACTTGCAGATTTGTGAGCTAAATAAATGCTAATTGTTTTAATATCCACTAAGTTTTCTAATTTTTTTCCCACATCATTATTGTGGCAATCAATAGTTACTATACTCCTTAACTAGGAAAGCAAGAATCTTGTCTTATATCTTATCTATCACCATATCTTACAAATAGTAGTTAATAAATATTTGCTAATGAAAATATGTTAAGGACTCTTAGCTTTCATAAACATGTTAAATTCTGAACCTCTCCCATTTCTTCAGCCCTCTGAAGTGATGGGAGAGAAATGGAATTCCAAGATTTTTTAAAGCTCTCTAACATTCAGGTACTCTATGAGGTAGTTTTTCTGCAGTACCTTGTTTAATCTCCACAATATCCTTGAGAGGTAGGTATGAATTTTCTCATTTTAAAGATGAAGAAACTGAGGGTCAGAGAAGTAAATTAGGCTACCTAAGGTCACACAGCAAGAGTGGCAGAGCTGGATTCTCCCCCAGGTGAGCCTGCTCCTCATGCCACTTGTCAATCTCTGCTGCATTTGATTGCCTCATGTACCTTGCACCAAGGGACAGAACCACCTTGATTGGCCATTCTCCGTTCTCTTGTTCTCCAACAGTGTCATATTTGTTAATCTTGGATCCTAGACCTTTCTTAGATATTTTTTCTTCCCTCATCATACTGGAAGATGATCTATTTATTGGCATACTGCTTTGATACCTTAAAAATCACAAATTGTTGATTTCCTCATATTTGTTTCTAAGAAACTTTATTTATTATAAATAAATGGGGCAAGGGGAGTTATTTTCCAAATATCTCAATAATCTACCATTTTCTTAGCCCAAATTTGGCCTTCATTCTGGGTTTCTGGCCTCAATATTTGAGTTATTCTCCTCTCCACACCCAAAGGAAGTTATTTTTAAATTGCAGTTTTATCCAAAGAGCATTTTTCACAGAATGCCTTGGAAGGTCTTAGACTTTCTCTTCAGCTCAAGAACTGTCCCTCAGCCCCACCCCCTCAGTCTGGGGGATTTATTTTGGTCTATGCAAGAGTCACATATTTTCTTTTGATGAAGTCACTGGGGTATTTTGCTTCCATGCCTTTGGTCCTATTTCCTTAAGGAACGTTGGTCTGTCTGCAATCTCCCAGGGGCAGAGAGGTGAGCACTGTTTGTGGTCAGTTAAGAAGCAGAATCACCACAAAGACCCTGCCTCCCCACCCCCAACCACACTCATGGCTTCACCTTCTGTCTTCTGACCCAACCCATCCCCCTCTCCTCCATGATGAGGTCCCTGACTCATGAGCTTATATAATAATATCCCTCTGTTCTGAATGACTAAAGAGCCTAAAACACTTGATTGTATAATTATTTGTTTAACAAATACAGACAGTCCCTGACTTATGATAGTTCAACTTAGGATTTTTTTTTTCCAAAATTTAGGATGGTGCAAAAGCAATACATATTAAAAGAAACCATACTTTGAATTTTGATCTTTCCCCAGGCTATTAGTACACTCTGGTGATGCTGGGCAGTGGCAGTGAGCACAGCTCCCAGTCAGCCACGCGATCACAAGGGTAAAGAATGGATACTCTACAGTGTACTGTACTCAATAAATTATATGATATATTCAACACTTTATTATAATATAAATTTTGTGTTAAATGATTTTGCCCAACTGTAAGCTAATGTAAGTGTTCTCAGCATGTTTAAGGTAGGCTAGGCTAAGCTATGCTTTTAGGTTAGGTGTATTAAATGCATTTTTGACTTTCCACATTTTCAGTTTACAATGGGTTTTTCAGGATGTAACCCCATTGTAGGTAGAGGAGCATCTATACTTACTGAGTGTATACATTTACCAGCCTCTACCCTCAGAGAGCTTACAGTCTACCATAGATGATAAAACCACAAACAAAAAAGTAAGATACATTCTGGTGGTGATAACAATCATTTTAAAAACAGGATAATGGAATAGAATGAATAGGAGGTTGGGGAGGGCTATTTCAGATAAGAGTGATTAGGAAAAAGACCCCCAAGAAGGTGACATTTGCATTGAAAGGATCCCACATCTCCTCTGAGGAGAGAGTGGCCTGGGTGAAGGATTTGGCAAATGCAAAGGCCCTGAGGCAGAAACTAGCTTGGCATGAGCAGAAAGAAGGCCAGTGTGACTAGAGCAGAGGGGATAAGAGGATAGTGGCACAGGACAGGGTTGAAGAAGGACAGGAGTATCAAGTATGCCAGAAGAAGGAGTTTGGATTTTGCTTTAAATGCAAATTGAAGTATCGGAGGGTCTTAGCATAAGAGTGATATGTGATCAATGTTTATGAAAAATCCCTTTGATTTTTAATATTTTTAATATTCTGTGTGGAGATTAGAATAACTAGAGGGATGGGAGAGGGTGATGGCTATTCAGTAGAAATAATAGAGATTTGGATAAAGATGGAAGAAAGGTTGCCATGATTTTTTTTTAACCAGCTTTTCCCTGCATGAAACAATCTCTTTCATATGTACATTAAGTCCATTTCCTTTTAAACTTGGACTTTACTTGTATTTTGTTCTATTATTTACAAACCCAAACCAGACTAGAACCTGTGGTGGGTAATTAGCTATTTGACCAATTAATTCTCTTTAGTTTTAAGAAATTTAGATTATGCATCCGGTAACCCTCCCCCCTTAAACTATAAGTAAAATTTGGAATGCCACCTATAAATCTTTTCATACCTTCTTCTAGACTGATCTACAACAGAAATGGCCATGACATTGATATTATGTGAAGCAGTGGGCTGCCTACTTGCAGAGGTATGGTTACCTGGGAAAAGAAACCTCTGTCTTATATAAGCCATTCTGGTCTCTTGCAGCCATTACAGTCCTAATTGATATAATTGGTCACTTGAATATTGTTCAGACATGTCTCGACCTTCTTCCACTCTGTGAACCAGTCAATGACACATGGTGGATAGTTTCTGGGGCTCTGTCCGACACCCTTCCAAGGCTTTCACACATTTACAAGGCAGCAGGTGACACCTGGGAAGTCTCCGGTCATTTTCAATGGCTCCTCTTCAATAATTTCCTCACTCACTGTCAGATCTCACATCTCACCAGCAGAGCTTATTATTCAAGGTGGCTAAACTCCTCCAGGTGAAGTGAGAATATCTTGACCCTTCTCTGTGAAGCGTCACCCTTTCTGTAAGCTCAACAGTGTTGCTAATGGATGATGAGATGATCTGCTGTGCACTTTGGTTCCTACAGATTTCTTAGGTTTATTTGAACAAGTCTTTTCTCTGCCCTTGCTAGTTGGCTGGGCCAAGGAAGTATAAGCCAGTGAAACTACTGACAAACTTGCAGTTTCCTCTTAAGCCAGAGGATACTTTTAGGGTAAGGGACTATTTGATTCTTTAGCATGAGATTTTTAGAGGCAGAGGATTTTAGAGCCAGAAAGGGTCCTACAGATCATCCAGCCATTTTGCAGAAGGAAAATGTGAAGCAGAAAGTTTAATTTAATCTTTTATGATCATGGAGCTATGTACTGTTCTCAGTACCAAGGCAAGGCAATCTCCTATGCATAAAATATCATTATATGCTATGCACTATAGTAGGTTTTATACACACATTAATCTTATTTCTGCCTCCCAACAATTTTAGGAAACAAATGCTGATATCATCACATTGCACATGGAGAAACGGAGACCCAGAAAGCTGAAGCCCAGAGTCTCAAAATCTTTAGATGATGTGGTTGATTGCATCATTATTTATAAATATTCACTCCCTTATCCCCATATTGGCGTATATCCCTACCCCATAGATGTTGGGCTTAGCCGTTTGACTTGCTTTGACCAATGGAACAAACAAAGGCTTTTAATATGATTGCATAGTTCAACTTGTTTTCTTGTTCCTATGCCCTCTGTCATGAGAAGTTATGTCACAAAAGCTGTTGCTCCATTAACTTAGGTCCTGCAATAAGAAAGGGACCTGAATTTTACCACTACAACTGACCTATGTAATATGAAAAAGAAAGAAATGTTTGCTTTTGTGAGTCAAGACTTGGGAGCTATTTGTTACACAGCATGACCCAGGAAAAGGTAATAAACAGATGGACAGAGCCAGGATCTATACCCAGACCTATCTGCCTCCTAATGCAATACCCTTTTTCCTACTGAATATTCCTATCTGTACACTCCAGTATGCTTTAGCCTCAATAAACAGGTAATGCTTTATCAGACCCATGCCTTTAGACTCCCCTTTCCATCACCCAAGATATTTAATATTTTCTTTGACCATTTTCCTTAGGCTCAATATCCTGCTCTCACAGATGCTCTTCTACCGGCTCTCATTATACGACGAACTTCTCTAGCCCACAAAAAAAAAAAAAAAAAAAAAAAAAGAGAGGCTGTCTCGCGCGAAATCCTTCAGCCTCCCTCCTGCATTTCTAGATTTATTGATACCATCACCTATTCTTCCTCCTCATCTCTCAGCTCCCTAGGAAAGCTGCCCCATCTCCAGTCCAAGGCTGACTTCTCAAATGTTCTCTTAATCCTCCAGAATCTCACTCCAGCAATTGTCTCTCTTGCTGGTTTCATTCATTCATCTCCCTCTATACTTTTTGTTTTCCTGTCAACCTACAAACATGTAAGTTCCCCTCTTTTTCTAAAACAAAGCAAAAAACATCTTCCCTAACTTTCTCTTCTTCTCACGTTACTTTTTTATTTCTCACCTTCCTTAGACTCCAAATCCTCCACCAAACTGATTCCCTCATCAATTTCACTTCCTTACCATCTTCGTTTCCTCATCCACTCATCAATTTCCAGATTCTGCCCACACTGCTGTGCTGAAACTGCCCTTGCAGAGAACATCAATGGCTTTCTAATTGGAAAAGACAATGATTTCTGGTCAGTCTTTGGTCAACTCATGGGGTTGAGAGATAAAATAAAAGATTCCCAGTTATATGCAATATTTGGGATATGTATATACTAAAAAGATTATTTATTATTCATCTGAAATTCAAATTTAACTGGATGTCCTGTATTTTTACTTACTAAATCTGACAACCCCAGCAACTTGCCCCTCTTCCAATTTGATCTCAATGGCAGTTCCTCCTTGCTTGAACTCTTCTGTCTCAGGACACAATTATATTTCCTTCCTACCTCTGTGGCCACTCTTTTTCTACCTCCATGAGGGCTCTCATGTTTTTACCTGGGCCATAAATGTTGGTGTTTCCAGGGTTATGTTTGCAGTACTCTTCTCACTTCAGGAGAACTCACTCACTCTCATGGTTTTGTCTCATTTATGCTGACTGCCAATTCTATCACCTTTTGTACATTAAATTGACATACCTAACAATTAACTGAACATCTCCGCTTGGGTGCCCATAAAAATCTTAACCTCAACGTTCTTTAAAGCACACTAGCTCCTTCCTGAAAACACAGTCCTTCTACTGTGTTCTCTAACTCAGTTAAAAGCATCATCAAGACCAGAAATCTGGAAAATTTCATTGATTCCCACCCTGTCCCTTAGGTATCTCATGAATTTAAGTGTCTGTCTTTTATCTGTTCCCTCCTCTTCACACCATGGCTACTGTCCTAGTTCAGGTCCTCACCCTGGCTTGTCTGGATAGGTGTAGTGGCTTCTCCCTGCCCACCTCCCTGCCCTCTAGTCTTGCGGCCCTTCCTGGCTATCCTCTGCACTGCAACTGCGGTGCAATCTACCCCTCTCCTACATAATAATGTTATTGTCAATAGGACAAATCCTAACTACTTAATATGATATTAAAGGCTCTTCAAAATACGGTATCACTTTATTCTCTCAACTTTATGCCCTGACACATCTGTTCGTGAGCCCTGTATTACAGCCACAATGGATGACTCATTATTCCTTGATCATAAACTGTACTTCACTCACCTTACTCGTTCATTTTCCTTTGCAAACATTACAAATATTGTAAGAAAAGTTATTATCACCTCTTCCCCAATAATCCCCCTGCACACAAACATACCCTGTTTCCCTGGAAAATGTTATATACCCTGCGAAGACCATTTGAGATGGCATCTCTTTTGTAAAAACTCTCCTGATTCCCTTCATGACAAGTTTCCCTGAATAATGTAGCACGTAGTAGTTTCTACTTCAGATTTGTCAATGAGTGTGTGAGTTTTCTAAAACACACTCACGTGAACGAATGAATCTTATCTGATTCTTATACATCAAAGGCTACTGGAGACTTGTCATTTAGTACTCAAGATTAGATGATAAAGTCATAGAGTGCAAATCTGCAGTTAGGTAGGATAAGTCTAGAGATCTAATGTACAGCATGAAGACTATATATATTAATATTGTATACTGAAAATTTGCTGAAAGAGTAGATTTTAGGTGCTCTTACAACAAAAAAGGTAACTATGGAAGATGATGGATATGTTAATATGTTTGACTGTAGTAATCATTTCACTATGTATATAAATATCAAAACATCATGTTGCATACCTTAAATATATGCAATAAAAATAAATATTTTAAAAAGAGTATACAATTTAATGTCAACTATGAGGGTAGTCTGGCTCTGTCTTCTGTCACCCAAGTCGCTGAGTTGAATTGACTACTCTAACTGAGCAAAAGCCCCTTTCATCCCTTCTAGCTTCACATGTGCACCCCCTGAAGTTCTCAACTTGATCAAAGAGGGCAACCACCCAAGGCATAACACAGTACTGCAGAGTAGCAAACGGACTTCATTCTTGGGCCAACACCTTAATCAACCAGTAATGTCCTTCTAAAGTGTTATATTGAAACAAACTCCAAAGTCATGTCCAGATTTAGAGAAAAAATTAGTATGACTGATTACTTTTGCCTTCCATGGACCTGAAAAGATGAGTAATACTCATGCCATAATTTTATCATCTTATCAAGGGTATTTGAATAACTATAATCTCATTCTATAATCACCAAATAAGCTTCCATGGGTATGTTTTTAATGTGAAAATGCGTTTGCTTGCTTCAAGTCCTAGTGGTATTTACATTTCCTTTAAATGGTGTTTTTGTTTATTAGAGTTTGCAGCTCTGATAAAGAATATATAATTAGAATATTTAATTTAAAGAAAACCAACAAATACTTTTTTAGCATACAGTATTAGGCAATGAAGCACAAAATATAGTCTCTGTCTTTAAGAAAATCACTGTCTGGAAAGGAGACAAGCCACAAACTCATTAAAGATTTTTGAAATTTTGAGAGTTGAAATAATAATACAAACAAAAATGCAAACTATATTGCAATCACTGCATGGTTAATTGCCAAATGAGCACTTTGAATTAGTATGATGAAGAGAGCATGAAGATATTTATTACAGCCTTGATCACTCCTGTCACTAGAAGAAAATGATTGGTGAGTTTGCTTAGGAAATGTACCATGTAAAATGCACACATATTTATGAGATGTGAGTGTATCATCTCTGAGGAACAGTAAGACAATAAGGAGATTTTACTTAGACAGATTACCATTTGCTGGTAGCAATAACTGATTTAGACTTTTCTTCTAAAAAGTTCCTCACCAGTTAGTCTTCCTGGTGGATATTTGAACTGTAAACTCCTTAATTTTCACATGGTAGTCTACATGGGGCTCTCACATCTTACTCCAGGGATAAAACATGTGTCCTAACACCCAGGCAAAAGCCAGTTCCATTCCTTGGTCACAGTGATTGGCTCAGAAGAAACATGTGACTCATGTCAAACTAATCAGGCTCAATTCAAGTTAATTGTGGGACTTCGTTGGCAAGGCAAGAAAGAAAGAGGCATTCACACTTTCCCACCAAGCTAGAACTCAAGAGGTTGTAGGTACTCCAGCTACCTCGCCAGTATGCAGAGGCTAGGAATGAAGGCACCACATGGAGAAGAGGAATGCTGAGTCCAGAGACAGGGTCCTGGTAGTATTTTCTGTCCTGGATGCAGCTGTGCCTGAAGCAAGCAAGGTCCAATCTTGGACTTTTCAATTGCATGCACCAATAAAGTTCTTTTTCTTGCTTAATCCATTATGAGTTGAGTTGCTGTCTTTTATAACCAAGAGTTCTTAGTGTTAAAGTCCTTAGCCTCATTTCAGTACATTAATAACATCTTGAATATAACATCTAGCACACTTTATATACATCTCACACTAAACCCTTTTACTAATTCTTCCAAAGCTTGCCCACCTATTGACTTGCTCAATCCCTGCCACAATTTTCTGAAGTGGAATAGGGCAAGTACTATTGTTCCCAGTTAACAGAACCATTGACTTTAACCCAAAGAGGCTGACTTAACTGATGCTCCCAATGGGAGTCCCCAAGTTAAAGCAAAAATCCGTGGACTAGAGCCCGGGTCTTCTGATTCTTAGCCCAGGTCCTTTCATTAATCTTCCCGCCAGTTTTCCTTCACATTTCATTTCTGCACCTGCCAGTCTATAGCATCATTCCCAGACTTATGATTCCTAGTTTGATTTTGGTAGAATAGAAGCATCTTTCCTGTTGAAAAACCTTATAGAGGCTGCTGCAGGACCAAGGAAGTTTTGTTGATTAGGGCTTCTCCACCCAGAAAATTGCCCCTATTAAGGGATAATTACAAACCTATCTGATGGGGCTTAATTTGTACTGGTGCTTGACAATGATGATGATGATGATCTCACAGCATCAGGATGAAGAACCCTCCAAGTGAGCAGCAGGCTCTGAGGAAGCAAGACGCAGAGATTGACCACATCTGCAACTAGCAGTAACCACCACTGACAACTTTGCCCGTAGCAGCTTTCACCCTTGGCAGTCACACCTTGTGCTAAATTAAGAGGTTCTCAGGCTGAGTGATGGAGTGTAGCATCGTTGGAAATCAGACCCCCAGGTGCTGGAAGCCACTAGAGCCTGGCACATAGGCAGAGCTACTTGGCAGTACAACATCCCCCTAGGGGATCGCACTGGAAGTGAAATAAATGAATTTGACAGTGTCTGCTATCAACAAGCATAATAAAACTGTTTCCCATAAGCGACCATTTGCAAGACAGTAACAGAATTCTGTCCTCTAGTCAAGGGGTGCCCGGTGAGAGGTCAGAACCTCCAGGTGGATCTCAGAGTCTTCCCAAGTAGGTCTTAGATACTGGGGTGCAACATCCCTCACCCTACTGACATCAAGAGGTGATTGGCCTCTAAGCCAACAGTAAACAGCACTCACCCCACCCTCGTCCTTCCCCCACACTTCGATGGTCTCCCCCAGGGAGGTGAATTCTGAGTCTCTTGGGAATCTTAATTCAGGACCTCCCCATTTCACTCAGGTACTCAGAAGTATTCCACACCTCTACCCATCCCCAGTCATCATGGTACAGTATTTACTACTCTTCCAAGAAAGACGGAAATCCTGTATTTTACAAAGGAAACGTCCTTATTTTTAAATCAATTTACCACAATCAACTTCAAATTGGCTAAGAATGTTCATTAATTCATTCCTTTAGCACAAATTTATTCATCATCCACTGTTGCAAAGCACCAACATGTCAGAATTGAAGAGTTCAAATTATGTCAAGTTCACCATCAGATCACAGTACCTAATCCATGACATAGCACATAGTAGCATTCAATAAATATTTTCTTAATAAACTACAGTAATACAAAAAAATAAAAGAAATTTAACATAAAGGCCTGTGTCTCAAGGAGCTTACAGAAAGTGCCCAGCTTGTACAGTTGAAGGAAAGGATTGCTAAGATCTCTCCCCCTCTAGAAGTCCATGAAACTATGGTTCTAAGTCTTAGTTAGAAGACATGTTATCAAAAGCTTAAAAGACGGAGGAGGAGCTGTCACAGAGCGTTCAATAGTGAGGACTACATGCAAGGTGAGGACTAAAGTGCCGGGAGTGATCGCAGGAGGGAGAGGTCTTTCAGGCCTGGAGAAGGAAGTCAAGCAAGGATTTGTGGAAGAGACAAAACTTGCATGAGACCTTGAAGAAAAGGAGTTCTGGGAAAGGCACAGAGTTGACAAAGCTGGGAGTTATTCCAATGGAGCAGAGGAGCTCAGCTTTCAGGGGTTCAAATAGGACAGAGTTTTCTGAGCAGAAGAAAAAGCAGCTAAAAGCGATGCAACACCTACTACTACTACGTGTGAAGCACCGTTTTTCCTACCTTATCAAATGTTTTTGCCAACTTTTAACAATATTTATGGAGCACCAAATCCACGCCAGGCATGCTCCTTAGATGCTAGAGACACTGTAGTGAACAAAATGGGCAAATCCGTGGCCTCGTGGCTCATGAGGAGCACAGACAATGCACAAAATAAATGAGCAAAATACAGACTGTGTGGGGTGGTGCTAAGTGCGATGGAGAAAAATAAAGCAGGGAGCAGGGACAGATGTTTGGAATAGAGTGGAAGTGGCCATTGGAACTACAGTGGTCGGGAAAGGCCTCGCTGAGAACAAGATGTTTGCGTGAAGACCTGAAGGCAGTGAGTGAGTGAGACTAGCAGGTGAAGAGCAGAGGGGACCGTGAGTGCAAAGGTCCCAAGGTGGAATATGCCTCGTGTGCATGAGGAGCAGAGAGAGGCCAGTGGGCTGAAGCTAAGGGGGGCAGGGAGAGATTAATAAGAGAGGAAGCCAAAGAGCTAACATGCGTCAGACAAGAGAGGCCTCATAGGCTATTGTGGTGAACTTTGACCCTCAGGTTGACTCATGAGGTACCTGTCAGTCATTCCCCTTTACACAGGGACTGAAGCTCGGGAGGAAACGTGGCTTGCCCAAGCTTATACACATGACAGGTAGCAAACCCAGGGACCAAACCCAGGCCTACCTGGCCCCACTCTCCCCTCTCCCTGCATGATCCATTCATGAGCATGTGAGCACTTATGAACACACTCACCCCCCACCCTACTGCGTTCAGTCCTCCACCAAACCAAGCTGTTCCCTGCTCAGCACCTTCATGCACGCTGTTCCCTCTAACTGGAATGCTCTTCTCCCTACTCTTGATCTGCTGGGTGCATGTTCAGGGCCTCGGTTCAAATGTAATGAACTCAGAGGCCTTTCCTGAGCCTCTAGTGTAATCTGGCTCCACCCTCCTGTACCTTGTCCCTCAAAGCCCCCATCCTACCTCCCTTTGTAACTGCATATTTGTTTGTGTGTTAGTTTATCTGCTTCTCTCCCCCACCTCAGACTGTGTCTCCACCCAGCGCCAGCCCAGGGCCTGGCACACAGGAGGCACCCAATAAACATTAATTGAATAACTGAGAAGACCTAAAGGGTAAAGAAGACCAACCAAGTAGGAAGAATCCAGAGAGGTTTCCAGGCATCTGTAGGAAAGGGAAAACCAACAGCTTCCGCAAAAGAGATTGGGATTATCTGCAGCCCAGGCTGATTCCTGCTCAGTTTTGGAAGGAGACGCTGCAGCCTGTCTCCGACTGCTCCACCATCTAATACATTCATCACGTGACTCATCACCCCAGCAGCCTCTGGAATGAATGTTATTTGGAGTAATTGGCCAAGCACTCAGAAAATGCTAAGGTTTATTTTTAAACATGATTAGGACCTGTCTCTTGCTTTCTGGAAAATCACGTGTGCTCCTCAGAGATACAAAATATGATCACTGTACTCTTAAAACCAACTTTTTAATCTTGTCTTCCAAACAAACTTGCTAAGTTGGTTTAGGGAAAAGCATAACCCATCCCCATTTGGTTGATAGGAAGACTGAGATTTTAGGGGAGATTAAAAGCACCATCTCAACTAGCTCAATAGCTAGTTGGGAGCAGCTCTCTTGAAACCAGAGGCAGCTGTGTCCATCCTACAATCCTGCCTCCCCCTTGCTAATAATACAGATGGTCCCCCAAAAAAGAATCTAGAAAAAGGGAGCCACTGCCTTCTTGGTTTGGTGTTTTATGTGACGGGAGGGCAACCAATCATTCTAATTAGGCCACAGGAAGCCTGTCTCTCTTTAAGAACCCATTAGCAAGCTGGCAAAATTTCATCCCATTACCATGTAAATAAATAAGGATAAATTTTCCCACCTCAGCCTCCCAGGGCTGAACCAAAACTCTCCCCCTTTGCACATATTTGATAACCTGCTCATTCTGTAATATTTCACAATTAAAGACAGCATGCTCTGGAAGTCAATAATTCATCGGGAGGGAAAGAAAACGACAAGATAATTAACATTCTCTGGCTGGCTTTGGCTGGGAAATAGCTTAGTAAGCACAAGGACATTTTTTGGGCTATTTCCATCATGAGTGTAGAATAAATAAAATGGATCCTTTCATGAGCTAGACTTGAAGGATCCACATCAGGCCGCTTGGCCCCAGGGCTCTGTGAGTTGGGTTCAGACCTCCACTATGGCAAAGGAAGCTGACCAGCAATGCAGCCCTGGGGCTGTGGTGGAGCTGGGGTAACAGGGGGTGGAGAGAGGGTATCTCAAAGCCACTCCTTCTTAAGCTTCTAGCCCGCACCTCCAGCTTTAACTTTTCAATGAACTGCTCTGTGACCTTCAATTCCTTCTCCTCTGATCTCCTTTATCAAGCCATGTAACCTCAGTGAGGACCTCCTTAGTTTGTTCTTCTGTAAAATGGGAATGATAATACAATGGATGCAGGGTTATTGAGGATTAAAGCATCATCTTCATCTTCATCATCATCATCACTTGCCCTTATGAATCAACACGACATGTCAGGTTTTATGATGTGTTAGGTATACTTCATTTGCATTATTAAGTTTGATGCCTACTGGGATGTGAACCTCAAAGTAAGCTGGGAATAGAGGTTTTAAAATTTTGTGCCACACGGTGGAAAATAAAGGAAACACAGAACCCCAAGGGGGATAGTGCAGGCAGTCAGAGAGGGTTTGGGTTTATTTATGCATGACAGAGCCATAAATGGCTGTTGGGATATACCTAACCTTTATGGTTGACGTCATGGGGGAAATGGCTTCTCTGTCTATTAACCAAGATCAAGGGAGGGGGGAGGGGGGAGCAGGACTGTGCCCTCTGGGTGCCCATCCCATGGGACCTCTGTTGGCAGCACAGTATCGGCCTGTGTGGACCATGGGTCAGTCCCAGTATGGCAATTCCTGTATTTTATGTTGTTATGATTCTTAAGAGAAAAAAATTCTTTCAGCTGTGACTCTGGTTTCTGTGCTGATCCACTGACTCCTATCCCAGGATCTTTGTTCCCTCTAAATTCTATTTTTCTTGATCTAAGCAATGAAGATTTGGTGGCAATTTGCTACGGTGAGTCAGAGAGAAATTATTCTAAAATGTCTGAGCATTTTAACCAGCACATGGAAAGTTGTTGGCCACCTCCATCCTTATTTGCACACCTTAACGCCCCCCACTCCTCCTCGCCTCCTTCCCTTCAGGCCTGATGGAAGGATTGCCCTCCCCAATCTCACACTAATCCTGCCATGGCGCTTCACTCCGGATCCCACCCCCAACACCCAACACATCCTCCTCAGGAGCCTGACCTTATCCATGCGCTCTTCCTCTGCCCTTCATCTGCAGACACCGCAACTCTCTGGCTGGCTCCTTCACAGAAGCAGTCAAACTTCATCTCTCTCTCATCTTAAGAAAATGCCTTCCTTTGATCCCTCATCCTTTTCCAGCTACTGTCCTACCTCTGCCTCTGCATCAAAGCCAGTGATCCGAGAGAGGTGTCTACCTTTGTGTCTCCACTTCTTCACCTCCCACTCTTCTCCCTGCAATCCAGGCTGGCTCCACTTCTGCTTGACCCCTGAAGTAACTCTCACCAAGACTGCACTCTTGGTGGTTAAATCTGACAGGCACGTTGAGCCACCTTGTTGGATCACTCTGTGGTGGTTGACAGGGAGGGCCTCCTTCTTGACACTGTACTCTTGGATTTCCCAACATGAGATTTCTTTGTCTTTCTCCAGGTCCTCCTCATTTTCCTTCAAAGTTTGCACCTGAATTGAGCCCTTTCTAGGCTGTCTTTCCCTCTGACTCTACTCTATCTTCCTGGGAGATCCAATGCCACTGCCCAGTCCATATGCCAATGACTCTAGTGTCCACATCTCCATCCTGGATGTTTTCTCCTTGGCTCCTGGACACAGCCACCTGGATTCCCCACAAGCCTCTTGCATTAGTTTCCTATTGCTGCTGTAACAAATCTCCACAAACTTAAAAGCTTTGAACAGCACAAATTTGCTTCTTATAGTTCTGGAGGTCAGAATCCTGAGATCAGTCTCAGTGGGCTAGAAATAAAGATGTCAGCAGAGATGCATCCCTTCTGGAGCCTTCAGGGGAGAATCAATTTCTTGCTTTTTCCAGCTTCTGGAGCTGCCTGCATCCCTTGGCCCCTGACCCCATGTCACTCCAACCTTGGCTTCTGTTATCACATCTCCTCCTCCGACGCTGACCCTCCTCCCTCCCTCTTATAAGGACCCTTGGGATTGCACTGAGTCCACCTAGGCAACCCAGAAAAATCTCCCACCTGAAAATATTCATTTAATCATGTCTGCAAAGTCCATTTGCCACATTAGGTAACATATTCTCAGGTTCTGGGAATCAGGATGTGGACATCTTTGGGTGGCCATTATGCAACCTACCATACCCCTCAAACTCACATCGTGTCCAAACCTGAAATCTTCCCCACCAAGATGTCTCTTTTGGGCAATGAACCCCCATCCATCCTACTGAGCCAGCCAGAAACATAGCACCATCCTTGACTCTTTTTCTCTCTTCCCTATATCCAATTAACGAGCTATTCCTAGCAATTCTTAATATCTGTCAAATAGATTCACATCTCTGCACCCCTACTGGTGGTACCTTGATTTAAGGCACCATCATTTCTATCTGGATTCCCACGACATGCTTTCCCTGAACTTCTTGCCTCTGATCTCAACTCCTCCATCCATTCTGAATACTGTCCACAGAGTGTTCTTTAGAAAACACAGATGTGAAAGTGCCCCCACTACAACCACCACCACATTACCAGAAAAAGATTCGGGCTCCTTAATTACGATATTATGATATAATAAGAATATATATTTGGTCTTCATCCCTGGTTCCTAGCACAGAGCTCCTAAAGCCCTTGGAATTTCCTGAGTGTTAAGGGTGAGAGGAGAGTCTTTTGTTATTCATAATAAGCCTAATGCGGTGACTCTAGGTAGATGGGGCTGGTTGCCAGACGAACCAACCGTGTGATTAGAGGATTGGAACTTTGAGCCCCAGCCCCAGCCCGAGCCCCAGACCTTCCAGGAGTGGAGAAAGGGGCTGGAGATTGAGTTCAATCTCCAATGGCCAATGATTTAATCAGTCATGCCTATGTGACAAATCCTCCATTAAAAAACCCATAAGCCAGGGGTTCAGAGAGCATCCAGACTGGTAAACACATAGAGGTGCTGGAAAGGACATGCCCAGAGAGGGTATGGACGCTCCCTACACACCCCCATCCCATAGCTTGCCCTAGGCATCTCTTTCATTTGACTGTTCCTGAGTTGTATCCTTCATAATAAACTGGTAATAGTAAGTAAAACACTTTCCTGGGTTCTGTGAGCCATTCTAGCAGATTATCAAACCCAAGGAGGGGGTCATGGGAACTCCTGTTTTATAGCTGGTTGGTCAGAAATATAGGTCATGACCTGGGGCTTGTGACTGTTGTCTGAAGTGGGGGGTCAGTGTTACGGGACTGAGCCCTTAACTTCTGGGCTCTGTGCAACTCCAGGTAGTTAGTGTCATATTGAATTGTAGGACATCCAGTTGGTGTCTGGAGAGATGGAGAATTGCTTAGTGTAAGGGGGAAACCCACACGTTTGGTGTCAGAAGTATTCTCCAAGTATAGAGAAAGACAGCGTGTCCCTTGTATTAATGTAACTACAAGGCTCTTCATTAACTGGCTCCTACTTACCTTTCCAGCACCACCTTGTGCTACTCTCCTCCTGTACTCTTAGTCTTTAACCACATGGAACCCCCGGCAATTCCCAGATGAGGCTCTGGGCATTTGTACGTGCTGGTACACCTACTCTGCATTACCTTGCCCACAATACACCTGTCGCCCTTTCACCTAACAAACCTCAATTCAGCCATCAAAATTAGCTCAGTAGATGGCAAAACTGGCCTGAATTCTTTACCCCTCCCTGTATCCTCACCCTTTGCAGGGTGCCTTAACAGCTCCTCCCACCAAGAGCTAGAATCTATTTCCCCACTCCTTGAGTCTAAGTTTTCCCATGTGGCTTGCTTTGGCCAATGGGCTTTTAAGTTTCACACAAAGAGAAGCTTTTTTGGGGGGTGGGGCTTACTTTTTGGTTTTTGTTTTGCTATAACAACTGTTTCCTCATTCTGCAGCTCCTTTGGTGGCCCAGTTCTGTGCTGTGGTTTGCAGAGTTGTCTTCCAGGAAGCTTGCCCTAGAGACTGTTTATTCAGCCCACCCAACAACTGTATGAACTATTTATTAATAGTAATAGTACTCCAACAATAACAACAAAAATAGTAGTAAACACTTTTGATCTATGTATTAATAAATCTCTTTCTGCTTAAACTAACGGGAGTGGATTCTGTTGTCTGCAATCAGGACCTCTAGCAATGTGGAGGAGGAGGAAGGGAGGAAGGGGGAGGCGGAGAAGTGAAAGGGGAAGCAGGGACCAAGGTCACAGCTCATTTTCTCTTTATGGATTTCTTTAAAGTACGTTAAACTCATGGAAAGATGCCCATGGCATATTACATTTCTAAAAATTTGTATAATATTCAATTTTTGCAAAGAAAAAATAATGTGCACATACATTCATATATATGGATAGTAAACACTTTAAAGAATATAAACCAATATGTTAGCCACTGTTATTTCTAGACAATGGAATCACAAGAGATTTTCTTTTTGATTATTTTTAATTGTTTCATAATGAGCATGGATAATAATAATAGGTATATCTCATTTTCTCCAGACCCCACTCTTATTCTCAAATCTTGATGGGTAATAAGTTTATCAGACACATCAGTCCTTGCAAATGGATGCTAGGCTAAATATACAGTAGACATTATTGCTGAAAAGTATCCCTACTTTTACAGAAAAGAAAAGTGAGACTTGGAGAGATGGCATAGCTGATCCAACTTAACTCCTTTTAATGTGCTACCTCTCCTAGGTCACAAATGCCAGCCAGTAAATCAGCAAGAAGCACTGGTTTCAGAGTCACAGTCTGGTTTCTAATCATTTTGGTCATCTAATAGCTAGGTAAGCACTGGAGTTTCCTAACTTCTCTGAGCCTCTGTTTCTTTCATCTGAAAATTGGGTATAATAATAGTACCCACCTCCCAGGGTTGGTGTGAATCTCCAAGGAGATACTGCAGTGCTTAGGACACTGCTTGGCAAATCATGCTCAATAAATGTTAGCTGCTACTATTATTAATACTACTATTATCCTACTGTAATAGGGTCACTATTATCACTATTATTATCCTACTATTGTTACTATTTTTATACTACTGTAATTACTATTACAACTATTATTATCCTACTATAATACAACTCTATTACTCATATTTCTTTAATTATGAGAGGATCAAATGGAGATGCTGCCCTAAACATCTCTGTGATCTCAGCAGGCAGCATAGCAGGTGCTAATTTAAATGAATGGATGGGTGGGTAAATGGATAGATGGATGGAAGGATGAATGGAGACAAATATATAGATGGGAAGTAAATAAATGAGTGGGGTACTGAGGGGTGGATGGGGGGAGGGAGGACCTTAAGTATGTCAAATGCCTGGATGGGAAGGAAGGTGGTTGGGTGGAGAAGTGGATGGGTGGATGGGTGGGTGGGGGTGGGTGAGTGGATGGTTGCGTGGGAGGAAGAGAGGGACTTAAGTGACTTAGTGTGTGAGGGAATGCCTGGATAGATGACAAGGCTGATGGTAGGGCCCGTGACTGGATGGTCGGATAATGGATGGACAGGAGCCCAGATGCCTACTTTCTGGCTTTTCTGCGCTCCATCCTCTCAGCCTGCCCCTTCCTCAGTTCCAAGACACCCCCGAGGGGTGAGCTTCCTGGATGAGTTCCCCAGCGCCCCGGGGCAGTGGCCCGGGGGCGTGGGTGGGCCGGGGTCATCTCTCCCCGCACCAGGCCAGTGCCTGGCTCGTCTGCATTGACGTCGGCGGCGGCAGCGGCCAGGCTCTCGGGAGCCTGGGTAAATTATGATGCACATCCAGCGCGGCTGCTAAAAAAAGGGCAGTGACTCACCACTGGCTGCGGAAACTTCCAGGAGCGCCGGCCGGCCGGGCAGAGTCGGGGGCGCAGATCCAACAGCGCGGCGCCTGGGGGCGCGGGGCTGCGGCCAGGTGTGTCTCGAAAGCAAAAGCGCGAGGGCCGGTGCCGCGGGGGCGGGGGGAGCCAGAGAGTCCCCAGGGCTGAGCTCCAGCCGCCCTGCCTGGGTTCCACCGCTTGGAACTTTCTCTTGTCTGGAAAAAAACTCAGGCAGGTGCGGCAGGTAGCAAAAGGGAGACCAATAAATAGCTCATATGCATTGCTCTCCAATATGTGCTAAGTAACGTATGGGTCATAATTCGCTTAACCCCCAAAGTGGCCCTGGAGCTAGGTAAGTATTATCCCTGCTTTGCAGATGGGAGTACTAAGGCCAGAGAGGAAAAGGGGCTTGTCAGAGGTGGCATAGCTGATACTCCAGCCAGATCTCTCCATGTACTCAATAAAATAGCAAGTGAGAGACACTGTGGAATGCCCTCCCCCCACTCCCCGAGTGTGCCCAGGCCCGTGCTGGTGCCAGAGAGATGGATGATTGTAGACCTGCACGCGTGGAGCTCACTGTACAGCACTCTTTCTGAGATAAATCCAGAAGCATTTACCTGGGGGAACTCAATTCCATCCCTTTCCACCCCACAAACATTTTCGAGCCCTACTATGTGCAGAACACAATGGCAGAGGGGACAGATACAGGGTTACAAAGGTGACTAAGGCAGCCTTAATTGGTGTGTTCACTTACCAGGTAGTTATTAAGACCTACCATGTGCCAGGTGAGTAAGGTAACCCTGACCTATCCCTGCTGTCATGGAGCACACACTCTAACAGGGAAGGTGGGTAAACAGGTATGAGAAATGCTACATCAGGGTGCTAGAGGGACATTTAACACAGAGAGGGAATAGCTAACCTAACCTAGGCAGTCAAAGAAGGTTTCCTGATGGAAGAATGTTGAAGCCAAAAGGCATGGAAGATAATTAGAAGTTAGACATATGGAGAGAAGGTGGGAAGAGAGTTTAGTCAGAGAGAACAGCATGTCAGGCACAGTGGCTCACACCAATAATCCCAACACTTTGGGAGGCTGAGGCGGGAGGATCTCTTGAGGCCAGGAGTTCGAGACCAGCCTGGGCAACATAGTGAGACCTCGTCTCTACAAAATATTAAAAAATTAGCCAGGCGTGGTGGGGCACACCTGTTGTCCCAGCTTCTTGGGAGGCTGAGGCAGGAGGACTGCTTGTGCCCAGGAGTTCAAGGTTGCAGCGAGCTATGATGACACCACTATACGCCAACCTGGGTGACAGAGCAAGACTCTGTCTCAAAAAAAAGAAAAGAAAGGAAAAAAGAGAGTAGCACATGCCTAAGTCCAGAGACGAGCGAGGTTGTGGTAGGTTTGGAGAACTGAAGGCACTCAGCATACCTGCAGCAAAGAGGCCAAAGCAGGAAGAGTGGTGAGAAACAGGAAGGTGGCAGCCAGGTCATCCGGGGAAACTTGTTGAGGGCTTGGGACTTAGGCAGAGGGCAAACGAGCTAACAGCTCAGAACATAGCCAGCTGCATTTACACAGACAGAGGTAAATCACTTCTATTTGTACCAAAGGGAAGAACGTGTGCCCTGCTGGGGGGAAAGGGAGATCAAGGAGGGCTTCCTGATGGAGGCATTTAGGCTGGCCCTGGGTGATAGACTTTCTGTAGCTGGGGAAAAGGGAACAGCCTGGGAAGTGGCATGAGTGGCATAGCACCTTATCCAGGCTCTTCACAGACCTTCTTGAAAGGCCGGGAGCCATCCTCATGGCTAGGGCTAATGCAGTATCATTCTCCTAGGGCCTAGGGTGTGGATGAAGTGGCCCACAATGAGCACCATGGGAAGAGAAAACACAGCCCTGGTTCTTAAGAGGCATCTATCCATTACTGCCGGCAACTGGAAAACAGAAATCATTTGATTATTCAGCAATATGTATTGAGCACCTACTGTGAGCCAGGTGCTGTGATAGGCACTAGAAATCCATTGAGGAGCAAAAATGGACACCGTGCCCAACCCCATGGAGATTAATTCTGGAAGGGAAAATATTAATGAAAAAAAAAGAAAGACACAAATAAATGTGAAACTCCCACCATAAGGGTGACCCAGGCACAGGTACATGGTCCTGTGAGAAGGCAGGTGAGGTTTGCTCTACTCTAGAGAGCTTGGACCAGATGCTTTAATGATGTGACAACTGAGCCAGGATTGGAAAGATGAGAAGAAGGTAGCAAGGCAGGGGTGGGAGGCAGGAGTGTTCAGGCAGAGGGATCAGTGCATGCCGACCCCTCTGGGGCAGGGGATCCGGTGTGACCGGAGTGGGGAATGAGGCCGTATGAAGCTCCTTAATGACTGGGGATTGCAGCCTAGGAACAGTGGGATGTCATCGAAGTGTGTGACCTGGACGAAACTGTGGGCAACACACTCCGAATTCTGTGCGAATGCAGAGAACCAGGGGGAAGCAGAGAGCTGCCACTTACTGTACTGGATCTTTATTCTTCTCCCTCATTTAACTTTGACAGTAACTCTGTGGAGTTTCTCATCTCCACCTGAGCGAAGAGAAATCTAAGGAATTTGCCCATGTTGACAGCTCGTTAACCAAGATTCAAACCTCAGTCTCCATAATCCCATGATCTTTCTCAGGGGGATGAGATTAGCCTTCCAGAAGAAGTTAGGCCCAGGAGTTAGCAAAAAGTAGGATTCAGATAGCCAGAAAGGAGGTGAAAAGACTTTTCTCCAAAGGGCAAGAGGTCGTCAGCAATGTAGAGATGAGTCAAAGGATGGCCTAAGGGAGAAGCAACGCAGGCACTGCCTACGTGGAAGCTAAGGCAGAAGAAAAGACAAGAAGGAAATATATTAATACAAAGAGATTTTTCTCAGAGGCTTACTGCAGAGGGTTATGGGCAACTCATTTTTTCCTTTTTGTTTGTCTGTGTTTTCTAAATTTTCTATGATGAGTAGATGTTTCTTGTGTAAATAGGGAAAACCATAGCAATTATATATTAAGGGGATCATGTAAGCTTTTTAAGTCCCGCAGGCAGTATCTATATCCTATTTATTTTTTCATCCTCCAATGAAGGCTGGCACTTAGTAGGTGCTCAATAAAAGAAAGCTAAAGGATGCCATAGACAGGGGTTACGATGAGGCAGAATGATAGAAAGTCAAATCCAGCATTTTGTTCTGAAACAAAGTTCAGGCCGATGTAGCAAAAATCAATTAGTCTTGGAATAAACCCTTGAAACTGTGAATTCACTTGCTGTTGCCTTCGTTGCATGTAGTGACCACACTCTGACCATATGCTACCCTCACAGCCAACAGATTCCTTGGCAAGTTTTAACTGAGCTCTTTCAACATGTCCAGCCCTGCACAGGCTCTGTAGGGGAAATAGATACAAGAAAAGAATAAACCAGCGCCCCTTGCCAGAGCAAATATTTTGGTGCTGAATGATTTGGCAAGAACTGAGAACACTCACTCAGAGGAGGGCTGCCTCTCCTAACCAAATGGCACAACATACTATGATGTTATAATATTAGGTTCTTAATCATGAAAACATAGGCATCTGTTTCTGCGGAAGCTCCCTCCCAGATGGTGCATCCCACTGTTTTTGTCATCTGGAACAGTGTGAGGTTTCTTAAATGGCTTTAAGCTTCCAAATCATCCTCCATACAATGGCAGCCTATTAATTAAGTGGTCCCTTTGTGATTGCATTTGATAAATACGAGATGAGAAGGGTTTATTGAGATGTGAAGGAAAGCCACGGGGAGGAACTCCTCAGAGCAGCAGGGCCTTTGTGTGGGTGTCATCTGGTGGGCTTCAAGGGATCCGGCACAGCTTTGGATGAGCAGAGAGGAATCCAGTTCACACAGACAAAGCCGCCTCCCCTAAGTAGTGGACGCCTGGCCATGTGCAAGCGGTGCGTGAGGGGCTCTGTGACAACTCCAACCTCATCTGTCTCTTTCTACGAAGGCAGGCAGGGAAACGGAAGCCTTCCAGTTCTTTCTCAGAGCTGAGTGACGTGCCGCCCGACAATGGGCTGTTGTCAGTCACACTGCCAGGACTGTTTTGAGTCCAGCCAGCAAGACCTGGGAAGTGGAGCTCCAAAAAAGGTATCTGCTTTGGAAGCAGTGTTCTGGGTTCTTGGAACAGCAGATGACTGGTGACAACATACAATTAAATATAAACGTTTGGGCCTGAGAACTTAAGTTGGAGAGTTGGTGAAGTTTCAGAACTGACTTGTCAAACGTGGCCTTCTCCAGAGACCACGCAACTTTTTTCCAAAAACAGCACACCAAGGAATCAGGCCTAAAGATAAGTGGAGTCTTCAATGGAATATAGATCTCCAGCAACTACCCTCCTGCCTCCAGGCAGAAATAAATCAGCCCCAGGCTAGATAAAAGGATCTGTGGGTACTAGATGGCTTCTTTGTCTTCCCTACTGGTTCAACCTTAATTCAATCATTCATGCCGCAAATCTATATTAAGCAATTACTTGGAGGAAGGCACATATCTGGGGATGTAGGGCCTGGTGGATGTGCCCCTGCCCTTGAGGGGCCTACAGTCTAGCAGGCTCATGACTGTGAGCTACTTGGGGGCAGAGGCTTTGGATTTTATCCTTACACTTCCAGCACCTAGCACAGTGCCTGCTGTAGAGCCGGTGCTCAGGAAATGTTTGCTGAGCATCTGTGTGAGTGACTGCTGTTTCCTACCCTCTTCTGTAATTGATATCCTTCTCTGTCTTCTAGATCCTCCTGCTGTTGTTAGTGCTTATTTTGGTGGCTATAAAGAACAGCCGTTTCTTAACTTCTGTACCCTAATGCTTCATATTCTTAGAAGTTGTTAATAATTCATCGTTTAGCCTTCACTCCTCCAGCTTCCTCTTGTCTTCCCTTGGCATCAGCATCTGCTCTTGGTCACCTGTAATAAGAAAAATAATTTGTTCTGGCATCCAATGGCCTGTTACAGCTTGCAAAGGTTTTCACTTGTATGATTTCAAGGATGTTCAGGAGAGCCCATAACACGCCCCAGCATCACCCAGGCTGCACTCATCCAAATACCACCCCTAACTCCAAACTACCCCCAACTTGTACCCTCAGCCCTAAAGTCCAAAATCAGTAGACTTAAACTTTCATTCTACCATTAAAATAAGATTCAGAGAGCACCTCGCCTAAAATAGGCAGCACACTGACATTCAAATTTTTTCACACTATAGTGTAAATCATACCAGATCCTATGCTGCAAGTGGGTTATAATAGACAGGAAGGAGATCTGGGAAAGCACAGGAGAGTCTAGAAAATTTATCCCAGGCCAGACCTGCCCAGCAGCAAATCTTTGACCTTAGCAGAGAGGTTCAGCAGTTGTATCTTTTTAGTATTATTATTACTATTATTAGGACTACTACCAGTATTACTATTACCATTACTCTAGTCTATACATTCTAGTCCAACAAATTTCAGCTTCTTTCACGAAATGTGAGCTTGACTGTTGGATTATGTTTTCACAGCTATCCACAAACTAAGCTGATTCTTTTGTTTTTATTCATTTTAAGTGTCAACAGATGTTCTCTTAAAATATTCACAAGCTGTACCAAAGGGAAAGATTTTCATGGCTAGTAAATTTAAATAAAACTGGGACTAAGAGGAAAGGATTTCTTTCGGGAATAAGCACAAGACAGTGTTGTGGTCTAATGGAGCCACTTGCTTCCTTGACTGTCTTTCAACCAGCTTTTTCTCCTTCCTGGGGCTGGAAGATCCTCAGTTCAGCAGCTGACTTCCTGAAGGACTTTGTGGAAACTGGTTGAACTCTCTCTTGTGTGTTTGGGTGATGAGCCAGCAACATCCTTAACTCTGAGCTCTTCCTTCCCACCACAGCTAGGTTATCCACCTGTGTCTGCACTCCTGCGGCCACTGCCAGACCCTAGGGTGGCTGATTTGGTTTCACACTGACTCCCCCTGTAGAAGGAAGTTGGAAAGAGGCTCTTCCACTAGTCAGATGCTCCTGTATCCTATCCTCTGCCCAGTCTATTCCCTTGGCTTCTGGTCGCCTGTCTTCTAAATTCCACACATTTCTTGACTCCTTGCCCACAGACTGCTTGGACTTCTCACCTCCAGATGCTTCTGAGGTACACTCTGCCCCTTTCGTCTGATTTCCCCAGGCCTAGCTTCCTTCCTGATCTCCACAAGCCATCACGATTGTGGCCCCCGAAGAACAAATGCAGAGAATCCAAAGTCAAAACCTACCAGACGTACCCTTGAGATGACAGAGTGTAGAAGTCTGGCTGCAAATCACTGGACAAGAAATGGGTCACAACCTGCCCCAAACAGGGCCTTGATCATCCTGGTTATCCCAGCCCATGGCCCGAGCACTTCCTCACCTGACTGTAGCTGCTCCAACCCTTCTTTTGTCCTGAGTGGGCCTCCTTGTGAGATGGAAGACACTGACTGGCAAATTCACAGAGGAACTGCAGTGTTCAACTTCACCCCTCACCCTTACTCAGAAGGAGACATAATTTCCGCCAGAAGCATAGAAGGGAATGTTGTTTTGGTTTTTTTCTAAATAGATTTTATATTTTCGAGCACTTTTAGGTTCACAGCAAAATGGAACAGAAAGTACAAATTGTTCCCATATATCCCCTGCCCACACACATTTATAGCCTCTCCCACGATCAACATCTCCCACCAGAGTGGTACATTTGTTACAATAGATGAACCTACGTTGACACACCATTATCACCCCAAATCCATAGTTTACATGAGAGTTCACTTTTGGTGCTGAATATTCTATGGGTTTGGGCAAATATATAATGATAAGTATCCACCATTGTTGTGTTGTACTGAGTAGTTTCACTGCCTTAAAAATCCTCTGTGCTCCATCAATTCTTTCCTCCCTCCCCACAAACCCCTGGGAACCACTGATCCTTTTACTGTCTCCATAATTTTGCTTTTTCCAGAATGCCATGTAGTTGGAATCATATACTATGTAGCCTTTTCAGTGTGGTTTTTTCAGTTAGTAATAGGCATTTAAGTCTTCTCTATGTTTTTTTTTTGGGGGGGGAATAGGGTCTCTCTCTGTCACCCAGGCTGAAGTGCCGTGGCATCATCATAGCTCACTACAGCCTCAAACTCTTGGGCTCAAGCAATCCTACTCCCTCAGCCTCCTGAGTTGCTGGGACTACAGGTGTGTGCCACCATACCCAGCTAATTATTTAATTTTTTTGTAGAGGTGGGCTCTTGCTATGTTGCCCAGGCTGGTCTCCAACTCCTGGCCTCAAGCAGTCGTCCTGCCTCAGCCTCCCAAAGTGCTGGGACTATATAGGTGAGAGCCACCACTCCCCACCCTCCATGTCTTGTAATGGCTTGATGGCTCATTTCTTTTTAGTGCTGAATAATATTCCATAGTCTGGATGTACCACCGTTTATCCATTTACCTACAGAAGGACATCTTGGTTGCTTCTAAGTTTGGGCAATTATGAATAAAGTTGCTATTAACATTCATGGGGAATGTAGTTTTTAATTATATTTCTTATCAATGATGACTTCTCAAAGTGCATGGATGAGTTATAACAAACATGTGTGGCTCAGTATGTAGGATACATAGCAAACCCATGACCTCCCAAACACCTGTCTACGGATAAATCACTCAAGGAGCTTGTGAAAGACATAGGTTTTTGAGCCCCATTCCAGAGACTGATTCAATAGGCCTTTAGTAAACCACCAGGTACAAGGAACATAGGCTTAACCTACAAAAGGAAGGAAGCATCAGAAAGTTAAAATCTCCTTGTTCGTACCAGGGAGGGTCACATACACAATGGGGAGGTTGGAGACTAACATCTAAAACTCATTTGATGGAGACATTTTGTTCTTCACTGAGCCTCTTGGGGAAATGACATGGTGGCTTAAAGAATTGTTGATATGTGCTATCCTCTCCCATTAAAAGGAGCTAAAAAAGCCCTGGGCACCAAGATGTGAACTATTTCCTTCAGGGTAGAATGGAGCTGCTAAAAATAGCCTTGGAAAATAAGGAGTTGTAGAGGTTCAACAAGGAAAACAAATCAGAAATAAATTTGGCACTGAGAAAGAAAGGAGAAAGAGACAAACTCTCACAGGCAGTGGAGAGAAGGAGGCTATTAGCTTGGGCACATAAAAACAGGTACATTTTTCCCACCCACAGAGCTGCTGGCTGGCATTCCTGCAGCGTAAATCAGTCCCTCAGGGGGAAAGGAAGATGAGTCAGAGAATCAGCCAGGAGAAGCTAGGTTATGCCAGAGTAACAAACAACCTCCCAAATCTCAGCAGCTCAAAAGCACACAGGTGTACTTCTCCCCGGTGTTATGTGTCCAGTGTTGGTGGCCAGGGGCTATGTTTCTTGTGATCACTCAGTTATCCAGGTCAACAAAGGCTTCATCTCCACGTGTGTCTCCAGGACCCTGATGGCAGAGGTCAGAGGGTGCTGTGCCGTCGGACACTGGCAATTAAATGCACCTGCCCAGAAATGTTTCACATCACTCTCGCTCACATTTCATTGGCCAACGCAAGTCACGTGGCCCTGCTTGTGTTCAAGTGGGATAAGGAAGTGAGATCATACCACATGCCCAGGAGGAGAATGAGAATAGATGTAAATGGATCCGTGGCTGCTGTAGTCAGATAAAGTCGCTGAGAAAGGACATGTGGAGTGGACAGGGGCATTGGAGGGAAGCCTCCTTTGGAGCCAGCAATTTGCAACTTGAGTTTCATCTCTCTCCTTAGCAATCAACAGGAGCAGCCCCATCCAAAGCCCCAAAGGGTATTCCTGGCTTCTCTTCTTGCCTGTAAGAAGGGCAGCATAGTGAAGAGTAGCCTGGGCCCTGGAGTCAGACTGACTTCCACTCACATCCAGAACCTACCAGTTGTATGACTTTGCCTTGGGCAAGTCATTTAATCTCTCTGGACCTCGCTTTAGCTGTCTAAAGTGGATGACAGCTGTTGCGAGGATTAAGTGAGATCATACAAGGAAAGAGCTTTAGGCCAGAGCTGCTCAAACTGGGCTACACCAGTGAACCGTTTGAGAAGCTTTTTACCATGCATTTCTGATTTAGCAGATCTTAGGTAGGGACTGAGATCTTGCATTTCTAACATGCTCCCAGGTGATGCCAATGTTGCTGGCCCATGAACCACACTTTAGTAGCAAAAATTTAGAGCAGACAGTGCCCACACATATTAGCTTATATGTATTCTTAAAACTGGATCAAGAGATTCCCACAGTTCCACTGCCCCACCCTCAATGAATAGAAGTTACAGCTGCTTGTTGGTACAGATGCCCATGTCTGATGCTTCCAGAGACAAATGTTCCATGGAGGCCTTGTGATTAAGGGAACAGGTGCTAAAGTTAGGAGGCCTGGCTTGTATCTAAGCTCTGTCACTTAGCAGCTTTGTGGCTTGGACGAGAAGCTCTCTGAACTTCTGTATCTACACCATTAAAATGAGCATAATAATACAGATCCACCAGCCCTCATCTGCAATCCCACAGTCCAAAGAGCTCTAAAAACCACAAATTTCTTCATTCATTCATTGACTTGGGTGCAAAAGTTGACCTGTATTGACCTGAGGTTATTTATATCCTTTATTTATCCCTCTTTTGTGGCTATTTCTATGTTTTACCACAGGAACATGAATGTGTTTAATAGCAAGATGTTGCTGCAGACTCCAGTGAGGGTGTTAGATAGTGTACAGTATGTACACCATATTACCTTTCTAAAAACTAAAAAAAAAAAAAAAAGTCTGAATTCTGAAACACACTTGTCCTCAAGGGTTTTGGAGAAGAAATAATGGACCTAAAGTGCCTCTTTCTCTGGTAGTTGAATGGAGTGTGGAAAAAATGCATGTACAACTTGCACCACACCTAGCACATAGTAAGTGCTCAACAAATAAGTGTTATTACTGAAATTATCACTTCTCCCAGTGCTTCTCATAGACAGAGGGGAAGAAGGGAATGTGCAGACAGTACCTTCGGGTCCCCTAGATATAAGCAGGACAGGATCAAGATTGTCCCTATCAGTTTTCAGCCCCTTGATTTGTCTTCTACTTTCTCCTAAAAAAGAAAGAAAAAAATGCAAGGAAATGAATGCATACCATGAGCATGCACACAGGAAGACTGAACAAAAGCAACACTCAGGTGGTGGAAAGAGTGCTCTCCTCTGCCCACAGAGAAGCAGCCCAGCAGGAACCCCAGCTTCACAGTCAGCCAAGGACTGATGCTTTCCTTCATGCCTCTTTGAATATACTATTGAAGAGTCTCACTTGAGCGAAGGACTCTGAGGGAGGAGAAGTGATTTCCATTTCTTACTCTGCCATTCACCTCCTGGGGGAACTTGGGAATCCCTTCATCTTCACGGGTCTCAGTTTTCTCACATGAAAATAGGCCAGTAATGCAGATCCTCCTGCGACAGCCTCATTGCAGGGGGCCACGTGAAAGCCATCACAGATGTGAACGCATTTTGAAAAGGAAAATCTGTGCCTGCAGGTAGAGGGTAGTTGTTAATTTGACTACAAGTTGGAGATCAGCAAGAAGACTGACATCACACAGGGAATGCTGATGAGTGTGTTCTTTAATCAGACTTCTGATGTCAACTCTGACACCATCGTTATTTGCACTTGGGTCCCTCACCTTCACCAGAGCCATTGGTGTTTGTCAGGCCTGCATAATTGAGTTTTCACAAGATGTGAATTAACTGAGCTGCTCTGGTCCCATCATCGCTGACACACAACCAAAATCAAGGCTTTAGGGCAGCGGTCCCCAAACTTTTTGGTACCAGGGACCAGTTTCATGGAAGACAATTTTTCCACAGTCTGGGCTGGGGGCGGGGGATGGTTTGGGGAAGATTCAAGCACATGACATTTATTGTGCAGTCTAACCTCTCTGCTAATGATAATCTGTATCTGCAGCTGCTCCCCAGCGCTAGCATCACCGCCTCAGCTCCCCTCAGATTATCAGGCATTAGATTCTCATAAGGAGCACACATAGATCCCTCGCACGTGCAGTTTACAGGAGGGTTCTCGCTCCTGTGAGAATCTAATGCCGCTTTTGATCTGACAAGAGGTGGGGCTTATGCGGTGATGCGAGCAGTAGGGAGCGGCTGTGAATACAGATGAAGCTTCACTCTCACCCGCCACCCCTCAATCCTGCTGTTCAGCCTGGTTCCTAACAGACCACGGACTGGTACCCCTGGGGGTTGGGGAATGCAGCTTTAGGGTATCGTTTTTTAGGCTAATAAGTGACAATTATTTGAAAGAAAACAAATATAAACGGATTGCAGATTTGAAAATTTGTCTTTCCCACCTCTTCTATCTTTGGCTATGTCTGCAGACTTATTGGCCAATAGTTTTCTCCTTGTCTTCATGTCCTGTGTTAAGAGCACTGGCTTTGGAGTCAGAAAGACCAGAGTGAGACCCAATTCAGATTCTTCCCCTGCCTTGCTGTGTGTCCTTTGGCAAATTTCTGAACTCTCTAAGCCTCAGTGTTCTCATCTTTAAATGGGAATAATTAGAGACCATCTGGCATGGGCTGTTGTAAGGATTAGGCGTGTAAGGATGTTAAATTTAAATTCCTAATGTCTCTAAAATTCAATTAAAGCCTCCACACTGAATACAATAGAAGATAATTACCCCTATATGCTACACAAAGGTGGGAGTTCCCTGGACACACAATATAAGATAGGCAAGCAGAATGAGTCCAGAAATAATAATCCCATTAACCAGCAACAGAAGAGAAAGCTAGACATTCAAAAGGGGTTGGAAGAGCCTAGAAAGAGATTCTGATGCATGTCCCTTCTCCAGCTCAGCGACAAGGAAAGAAGAGTGTCCCTTCCTAAGCTGAGTGTGTTGGAGGAGAGGAGTGCAGCCAGAGAAACGTTCACAGAGGCTGGGGATACCTGGAGGAACCGAGTCCGGGACATGCTACAGAAGCCAACAGAACTTAAGCCCCGTAGTGGGCCCCAGCAATAAGATGCTGTGGAGTGGACAACCTGGGCAGGAGCTGAGGATGTCCCAAGGGGTCAGCCTGAATGTTCATTCAGGGCCACTGAGAATCTGCAAGTGCACCCATGAGAGCCAGCGAGTGGCCATCTGCCCCAAAGAGGGCACTGATAGCTGCCGATTCCAGCATTCCTTCGTCCTTAATTCCACCCTACCCTGACGCCCAAGACTCGAGGCAGGAAAGCAAGCTAAGTACAAGTGAAAAAAGAGAGCATGTGCCCCCCCAACCCACTGCAGACCCCTAAAGCCTGAGTTGGTGGGACTTTGACTAGGATGGGAGACTGAAGTTTTGGTATAGCCTTGAGGGACCATTTAACACCTGAAATTGAGTGTAAGTACAAACAGTACTTGTTAACCTAAACTGATGAGAAAGCAGAGTATGGATCTGTCCAATATGTCACCCAGGGGCTGGAAGGAGTCTGCAGAGCATTTGGGAGTGCAGCATTTGGAGGGAAAAAGAAATCCATTTCTATCTGTGCCCCATTGAGTTCACTCCACTCCATAAACTGGTTCCATATATCAGGTGCTTGCCTCTGGGACTGGTACACGGTCAGCAGTCAGATGACAGTGGTTATCACTATCATTTTTATCTTAAAGTCTATTGCAAACTGATTTATACCTTTTTGGACAATGTGCAGAAATATAATATACCTAGGACACGAAAGGATGGAGAGATTTCTTACTTTGTTTTTAAAAATTTTAAAAGTTCCTGTCTTCCCGGGTGAATTTGGAAGCATCCTCAGAATCAGGCTGCTGTGCAGTCTGTCTATATATTGTAATTAGAACCTGCAAGGGCTCTTCTCGCACCTAGGAACATCATGGTGATATTGTGTCTGCCACCAGCTTCAGCCACGGGAAGGTGGTGTGTGAGGCCTGGCATGTGGTTATCCTCCTGATGCCTGGTTAAGGTGTAATGAAAATTAGATGCTGTTGGCCTTCTGTTGGGACAGAGTGCCCAGCGTGCTCAGATCCTCCCTCTCATTGCTCCTCCCTCAACGTCTTCCTGTTCCAGGGCTCGTTCCCTCTGGGTCCTGCTCTCTGCTTTCCTAGTGTGTCTGAAAAACCAAGTCATTTGTTGACATAGCTCTAAAAGGCCAAGGGCGCAAATTCGAATCCTTGTTCTACCATTTACTACCTGGAAGCCCAGGCCAATTATCTTCCTTTCACCTGGCTTCTGCATTCCCATCTGTGAAATGGGAATGGTGGCACCCACCCTGTTGATTTTACAGGGCTCTTCTGGGGTTCGGTTGCAGTTGTGGATGTGGGAGAACTTGGAAAATTTTAAAGCACCATGTAAGTGATTATCAAGGAGCTCATGAGTGTAATGTCTTCATTCCTTCTGCCCAGATAACACTCTGCATGTGGATGGGTTGGACCTCAGTGCACTTTAGAGGTGGAATTCTAGAGATGTGATAAGGTCAGTGTGAAACACGTTTTTGACAACCTTCCATCTGTCCCACTAACTGATTAAAGATCTAATTTGCCTCTGATACTAAAATCCCCATAAACTCAGTGTTTGATCTGGCCCACTCCAGGATCTGCCCAAAATTTGCTATTTGGAAAAAAAAAAATCAAACTATAAGGTTTCTTTCGAACTTTCTTCCTCTTTTATGTAAACATTCCCCAGGCAGGGCACACTCAGTACCTCTGATACAGTCAATATTATGGCTCAGCCCTGCCCTCCTCTAGAGTAAGGATTGTGCTCTATTTGGTGTCCCTTACAGGCCCTCTCGATTGCTGGTCTGGTCAGACTCACCTGTGCAGCCCTCTGCATGGGCCCAGAACCTTCTGAGGAGAAGCCTTTGTCCTCGGTGCTGACAAGCAACACAAGTGCTCTCAAGCCAAGAAAAACACTTCTTGGCCCCCAAGAGGTAACATCCAACTCCAGTTGTGGCTCCAGACTGAATGGAGCAATTAAATCTGTGTCTGCCCCTGCCCAAAACCTCAAAAATGTTAACATCTTGCACGTGTCAAGAGGGTTATTTTTGAAACTATTTGCTTGTCAACCCCAGGAGGACATTCTGTACTTTTTCCTTGGAATACTGTATATTTATGAACCATGGCTCAAAAATTAACTTTGGCAAGAATATTTATCTGAGAAAAATTCTATCAGCCCCTTCTCGCAAAGCACAGCCTGCGTTCAGTCATCATCGCCTGGTGGCTGGGCCAGGTCCTGGTAGAGAGCTGGTCTGTGGCTCACTGCTGCAGCAAATGAATTCCAGATGTGTGCTTCTTCAGGGGAAGGATTGCAATTTCAGATAAGAGACTTGTTTTTTTTTTTTTTAACCTCCATTCCCAATCTAGAAGCATGCTCAAATAATTAGCTTTCAACATTTACAACATGCAGCCTATTTGTCATCTCCTGCATTTGATATTTGATGCTTCAGTATTCTCCTCCCTGACCTTTTAAAGTCCCCCAGTTTGGAGAGCTAAAGACTCTGATCTCCCCATTTTAGGATCTGGTCGTCTATTGCTAGCATGTGACTCACAGAGAGCCACTTTGTGGGAGAACAGGGGGCTTGGTGCCATGTGGATAGACTCTAATCTGGGACATAAAAAACCTGCCAGGAACTGTTGACCCCAGCCTTCCCTAGGAACTGCACCCGTGGAACTAGAGCACCCCCGACATGGCCTCGTGGTCAGCTTCATTGGCCAACAGAGTCTTCTGCTGCCAGGGACCCTGAGCCCAGCCATCATCACAGCAGATTTCTTGCTTTTTCATGAATTTGGGTGATGAATTTATAATCCATCTTTCTGCTGTCTTCAGAGTTGAAGGGCCCAAGGTGGGAGTAGTCTCTGAGTATATATATGTTGTTCAGTGACAGATAAAAGAAGACAAGGACATGTATACAGGGACCTAGAGAGACCCAGAGCAACAGAGAGATCTTTACACTCAGATATTTGGCTGTGGGATTGATCCTCATGTGATCTCTGCAATATTTTCCTGTAGCTGAAAATGCCTATATTTTTATTATTCAAGCTTTTTCAGCCTTGATTAGGGCTTATTCCTAAAAGTCTTTATCTGCAATGACACACCTGGTATTCTTGGAAGATAAAGTAAAATCTCTTTAGCTAGTTTCCTCACCATGCCATGTGATAGTATACTAAATTTTTATCAGTATTGTCATTTACTAAATATTTGGCATTTCGTATGCTCTATTTCTGATTCTCAGAAACTGCGAAGATTTTATTATCCCTAACTTACAGGTTAAAAAAGTGCTGAGGCAGGGAAAGGTTAAGTAGTTTTCCAACAGTCACATAGCTGATTATAGGGGAGCTGATATTTGGACCTGGAATTTACCAGCCCTGGGACAGGAGAGAAGAGAAAAGAAGTGAAAACTTGAAGGAAGGAGAGCGGGGGGATGTTGAGGCATAAAACAGCACCATCAACTTTGGACATTTTGTTGTCTTCCCCAAGCTGCACTTCCAGCCTCAGTTTGCTTTCCTGAGTGATGCACGCCACCTGAAGGCCTCCTGCGTGGAGGCCTCCAATGTGTACATCCAAGAGAGCTCTGTGGTGGAATGTCTCCATGGGGAGGGCTCCGTGTCATCTTTGGGCTTTTTGGCAATGGAGACACCAGCAGATCCAGCAGGGGGTTATTCGGGGCCATATCAGGAATGTAAATTCCCTAAAAGCTTCTGGGGTTGGTCACTGGGACTCAAACTCCCCTGAATGCCTCTCCTTACCAAGGTCAGGGCACAGAATCAAGCTGTCTCTCTGCTCATTCCTCTCCTGCCCCAGGCCTTAGCCCACCCCACCCAGGGCTGGCACCTTGCCAGCAGGGAGTGATGCCTTCTGGAAAAGGCAGGTCCTCAGCCCCGCCACAGCCCAGGGTCAGGAGGCTGTGGGAGGTCTCCCCCAGGGGTATGAGGGCAGCCAGGCTATAAATCCCAGGCCTGGGCAGGGGCACAGAGCCAGCAGACTCACCTAAGGAGCAGGGATGAGAGGAGGGTGGACTGCTTGAGGACAGACTGGGGCAGCCTGCAGACCTTGGCAGGGAGTGGGGCTTCATCCAATCAGGGTCTTCTTCATGGAGTCACCAACACCACATTTCTGAGTCTCCACATCCTTGTGAGTTTAATCAGCGGCATAAGATTGTGTCACAAAAGCTCTATTCTTAAAGTAAAGCCGACCCTGGTTCTTTTCCTTTTTCTGCTGATGTGTGAACTTGGCCATGCAGTTGGACCCCCAAGCCTTACTCTTCTTCCCTGAAAAATGGGAAGAATGTTTTATGCCCCCTCCATCAGAGGACAGAAGTGGTGTATTTGAGCTCGTAATTCAAACAGCCTCCCTCAAGTCTTAGATGAGTAACTTAATCTTAGATTCCTAGTCCTTAAAATGGAAATAATGATATACTTACTCCATAGAGGTGTTGTGAGGATAGACTACACATGAATAGAAAGAGATTTCATTCTTGGAACATAGGAAGTGCTCAATACTTGTGAGCTATTTTTTTTTTAATAAATTTAACTTACTGGAGAAAAAATAAAACATGGGAATGGTAATGTGCTTGGACACTGTCTATGAATGTGAGAAACTATTAGTCCCTATATACGGATAGGTAAATTAAGCTCAGAAATGTTACCAGATTTGGCCAAGTTGCACAGCCAGGCATCGCTGATTTGGGAAACAAACTCACATCGCAATGGTAAGAAAACTGCTCCCAGGCTGACATTGTGACTTTGCTGGGGAAGGAGGTGAGCAGATGGAGGAGCTCAAGAAATGCAGTGATGCCCTAGATGAGGGCCAATGACCATGCCAGTGCCAGTAGAACTTTGTAGGAGGATGAGACCTCCAGAATGTATCTTTGCCAGGCACCCAATGGCCCACACTTGCTCAAGGACACCCACCACCTAAAGGAAGCACGACTGCTACAAATTGGTAGGGATGAGTTTTCCAGATATGAACTGCATCCCTGGGACTGGATGGTCCCAGCCAGTGTGGGCTAGTGGGAAGAGCAACTGTGTTGAAGGCAGAGAATCCTAAGTGCAAATCCTCTCTTAGCCACTTTCTTACTGATCTTGGGCCTCTTTGAGCCTCAGCTTCCCCAGGCTCTAAGATGTGGAAAATAAATGCCTATATTTTGGGTCTGTCAGAAGGATTAAAAGATATAAGTTGTAGGTGCTTAACTTATTAACTTATTATTAACTGATTAACTTATTAAGCACCTTACTTCTCCTCGTACATTTCACAGAAATGGGCTGTTGGTCGAATCTTGCAAAATAAGAGAGCCCTCCACCTTTATTAATGCCCTGATGGCTGTATGCTAGATACTTAGAGGCACAGGATCAAGTTCTAGTCAAGAGGGCAGGGTGAACTGAGGCAAGCAGCCCTACCCCTTCAACATCAGAAATGTCAGACTAATATTATTTTTAATTTTTAAGAAAATCCACTGGCCTTACTGAAAATCAAGAGAGAATCTCCAGATGCCAGGAATGAAGAGAGAAGACAAAACTTTTTGGATGTAGCACATCTCACAAAGGGAGGGAAATCCCAGCCTTGGGTCTGCCTGAATCATTATGGAAGCCCATGGCTGTCCAGAACAATGACCATGGGACTATGCAAAATCTCCAATCAACAAAGAGTCATTAAGATTGGTGTGCTACTCTTACAGATGCAGAAAAAGAGACTCAGACACTTTAGAAAGATTAATCCTGAAGTGTACAGAAAATTCCATTACCCAGAATCCCACACTGTATGTCTTTCTTTTACTCCAGGTTTTACCATGTGCATCAGGAAATGATTGTGCTGACTTTTCCTGTTATCCGTAATCACTCAGAGTGTTTAGCCATTTTTCTTTTCTACATTGCTCTGCTCCTTTGGAGGGGAATGGGAGACCCTCCCAGACAAGAATGAAATAATCGGACTATGATTTTCAGGGACCATGTTCTACCTTCTAGTGCACCACTAAAGACTATTTTTGTTGGGTAAAAGTGCAGACTAGGACTCTTGGTGCGGAGGGCATGAGTGAGAGTTACAGAAGGAAGTTGAAAGGGGATCTGATGACAGTTTGGTGAGGAGGGAGGGTTGTTCAAAACAAGGAAGGGCCCCAGGTCAGGTGAGCAGAGGAGGATGCTGCAAAGAGCTCCATTTGAGCCATGCTGGATTAACTATACTTTACAGGATCTGAGGATGGAATGGTGTGAGCTGAACCAAATGGAAGAGAAATAGAGTTAACAAAAGGCTCTGTACCTGCCAGGAAATGTATGATTATTAGGGCCATATGGATTTAAGATGCAAAAAAGGAACCTACTCCTCAAAACATATTCCTACAAAGAGGAAGACTGCAAAAGCTTACTAATAAGGATGTTGTTTTGAGATTTGTGAAAATGCCCCCAACCTAAATCTCCAGCTGACAAAGAAATTCCTAAGTCATTGATGTTGAAAGTAGCATAATAAAAATGAAATAAAATATGTCTTTGAACCCTAGCTCTACCCTTTAGCAGCAGCATGGCCCAAGCACGACACTTCTTACTTCTGAACCTAAATTTCTTCACCTATAAAATAGCACCACTTCATTAGGAACACTGTGGGAATTAAATGGAAGAATGCATTTAAGTATTTATTAAATACAGGGATGGTTCATCATAAGCCCTAGATAAATGGCCGTGGTTGCCGCGCAGATTATTGAGGCAGGGACAGGGTTGTTTACCCAAGATGCTAATCAGCCGTATTGTGACCTTAGGTGGCTTTCCTTTGCAAATCTGAGTTTGTAAATATAGTGATCAAGTGTATGTGAGCTCTGGGTGTAGACAGTTTGGGATTGAATCCCAGCTGTGCTATCTACCAAAGAGTGAGTTAGGACATATTATGTAACCTCACTGAGCCTCAGTGTTTTCCATGTATAAAATGGGGATGATGACATCATACATACCTCATAGCAAACTCTCAAAAAATGGTGATTATTGTGAATTTTAAGAAGGCAGTTTTGAGACTGTGGATGTATTCTCCTGAGGTCAGACCCGAGGAATTACCTGTTTCCCACTGTACTTTGTACCTTTTTTCCTTCTCTGGTTTGTTTATTTTTCTCCTCCCACTACTGAAAGGAGGCACAGTGAGTGTTGTACACCTGTGAAAGCCACATCCAGTACTAGGGATCCCACTAAAGCAACTTTCAGGTTCTAATACTCAAACGCCACTGCCATGGTTGCTGCCTCAGAATCATCAAATAATTCCTCATCATTACAGGGGGCAGCCCAAATACCGGCAGCTAAAATCATAATTAATGTTATTAGGGGCAGCAAGAAGAAGGGGGCTACACAACTACTCAAGAGTAGGATCAACCTCCAGTAAATAATCCTTGCTAATTGTCCAGAAAAGCAAAGCTTCCATGTCCCCTCCCACTTCCTTTTGAAATCCATTTCACAAAGACGGAGACAAATATAGATTAGAGCTCAAATACATGACAAGTGAGTCAAAATATTTAAAGGGAAGGAATCTCTGATTCATATGCCTCTGATTGCAGCTTGTAATTTCTCCTTTCCCACTGAATGGGCTCCCAGGGCAAGGCTGGAGAATCCAGAAGAGCCTGATGCAGTAGCCAGGTGCGGGGTTCTCCCTCACGTGACTGCGCTGTGCAAGTGACAAACTCATCGCCGGAACACCAAAGGCCTAGAAGGAAGCGTGAGCATGTTTGCGGGGATGTTTGGAGCATTGGAATACTAAAGCCAGGAAACAGGGAAGTCAGACTACATAGTAGTTCAGAACCCAGATTGTGAGAGAGAACCAACCTGGTACTAATTCCACTACTTCCTGTGTGGCCTTGGAAAAGTGACTGAATCCTCTCTGAGGCCCAGTCCCCCCACTTATGAAATTTGATGGGACTAATGAGAGAATTAAATTAGAGCATGGATATAAACCATTCCATAGCACAGGGCCTGGCATATAGTAGGTGCTATGTAATTTACTCATTCAAGATGTGTTTAGCCAACAAACAGTGACTTGATACTTTTAATGGAAATCTCAGGCCCCAAGGGGGCAGGTACTTGCCCAAGGTGACTCGTCCAATTATTACAACTCAGGAGTCCCAACTCCCAGGCCAGTGTTGTTGCCCTGGGTGGTACAATTCAATCATTCCTCCAACTCTTGGGCTGGCCTAGCCATGGGGCACCACACCTGCACTCTTTTGGAGGCAGTCACAAACTAAGTGATCTCAGGGCCACCATGAGACCCCTGGTGCCCTGGGAAGCCTCCCTAATGGATCCTCCTCTTCTCCCTCATGGTCTGAAGTTCTCCATTCTCTCTGGGTTAAGCAACAGGACAGAAAGGGACTAACAATTCCTGAATTTCATTATGTGCCAATACTGTTCTTGGCATGTTAAATATATCTAACTCCTTGTTTATTCCTCACAACATCTCTATGAGGTCAGTATTTTTGTCCCCAATCTGCAGATGAAAAAACTGAGGCAGAGATGCTAGGTGACTGTTCTGGCTTGAAATGTATCCCCCAAAACTTGTGTGTTGAAGTCTTAACCCCCAGTACCATGGACTGTGTGACCTAATTTGGAAATAGGGTCATTACAAATATAATTAGGTTAAGTAAGATGAGGTCACTGGGTTGGGCTCTAATCCAACATAACTGGCATCGTTATAAAGAAGGGAAGTTTAACACAGAGGCATGCCAAAGGGAGAAGGCCCTGTGAAGATGAAGGCAGAAATCAGGCTGATGTGAAGCCAAGGAACGCTGAGATTGCCAGCAAACCACTAAAAGTCAGGGGAGAGGCCTGGAACAGATCCTTCCTCACAGCCCTCAGAAGGAGCCAACCCTGCCACCACCTTCATCTTGGACCTCCAGCTTCCAGAACTGTGAGACAGTATGGTTCTCTTGTCTGAGCCACCAGTATATGGTACTTTGTGATGGCAGCCCCAGCAAAGGGGTATGACCCACACTCAGTTACTCAAGCCAGAAACCTGGGAGTCATTATTGGTTCCTCACTCTCCCTTATCCTCCTATTCCATCCATGACCAAATCCTGTTGATTCTTCCCTTTCTTAATATTTCTCAAATTCATCACCTCTTTCCATCCCCATCACCACTGCTGTGGCCCAAGTCAGCTGGATCAACACAGTCATGTTCAATCAATCAGGTGTCCCTGACCTTTGGCCTATCCCAATCCAAATCCATTCTCTTCCTAACGGCCAGGGTGATCTTCATCAAATGAATCAGATCTCATTACTCGCCTGCTTAAAAACCTTGCAATGGCTCCCCAGGCCTCTTGGGACGACACCTTAACTCTTTGCCTGGCCCAGCAATCCTGGTTTCTGCCCAAATCCTGCCTCATTTCATCTGTGGTTTCTGGGCTTCATCCACACTCACTTACCTTTAGTTATTCAGGCTCATCAAGTTCTTGGCTATCTTATGGTCTCTACACGTGCTGGTCCTTATGCTTGGAATGCTTCCCCACCCACCTACCACCTGTATTTTCTCTTCGCTGACTACAGTGTAGCCTTCAGCTCTCAACCTAAATGACTCCTCAAAGAGACATTCCCTCCCCACCACCCCCTTCTAAGTTATTTCCACCTTGTTATTCTCTGACAGGGCACCATTTCTTTTTTCTTCAAAGACCTTGTGACAGTTTGTTATCAATGTATTATTTAATGTATAGACTTTATTAGAATGGGGACCTTGTGTTTGGTGCACCATTGTATGCCCGTGCTGAGTACACGGTGCTTAGAATATTGTTGGCATGCAATAAATATTTGTTGAATGAATTAATGAAAGTCAGTGTTGGCATTCAAGCTGGGTTTTGTATGTCTGAGGCTCTTCTACCATAGCATGCAGGCAATTGTCTCTCGAAGGCCATGATTTGAATTAACCCATTATATAACTTTTGCTTCTGAATATGATGGAATAGCTTGATTCAGAGCAACCCTCCCACCGAAAACAACTATAAAAGCTCGATTAAAGTAAAATACCAAAAAAAGAGTCTGTTTGACAGCATCAGAGAACTACAGCAGCCAGGACTCGAGGGCATAAGATCCCAGAGAATAGGGACTCAGAGAAAACTGTTTGACCTTTTGCTCCACTTTCTACCTTAAGACATTTGCTGAATCCTAACCTGAGTGAGAGTGAGAAGCTGAGAAACCAAGCAGAGGGCATCTGCTTAAAGGCTAAAAAGCTCTCACAGAGCAGGAGAGACAAAAAATTGGAGGGAGTTCATAGTTGCTAACAAAGAGGGCCCCTGGTAAACACTCCAGGCTTCTAATTAAGACCAAGAGTAAAGACAACCTGGAAACAGACCAACCCTCACTAACTCTCAGCTTAGAACCATCTCAACCCCTGATTGGATAGGCACGATCTGTTCCTACTCTAACTGCTGGTCAGAACAAATAAAGTCTCCTTGGGGAGAGAAAGATGACATCACCTAGAACCTGTACAATTTTTCACACACAATGTCCAGTACTTTGCTCATAGAGACCCTAAAAAGTCTGTCATCTTCAAAGAAGACCTAATATGAATTCCATGTAAGTTCGAATCCCCTTGGGCAGGCCCAGGCAGATCCCAGGGGTGGAGGACAGAGTGAGGAGGAAGATCCTGGGTGACCAGACAAAGCTGACAATTTCAAGTTGTTAACCGAGAGCTCAGCTGACTGGAATTTCACTTTGAAAATGGAAAGCCACCCGCTGTGGAGTCAGCATGCAGACATAAGGGGACCTTACGCAAAGAGCATGCAAAGCACGTGTCAGCAAAGGTATGACCTCCCTTTTGACCAGCTGTGAAATTGGCTTCAAATTATTAGAATGATATAATGCTACAGCTGGAAGGGCTTTTGAAATTGATCTAAGCCAAATCCTTTGCTTTCACTGATTGAGGACCCAAGATGGGAAATGACCCTCCAGCAAATGTACAAAAACACTCAGAGTTGGTTCTTGAACCCAGACACCTGGGCTCCCTGTCCAGCCAAAGTCCCTGCCTCACCACCTCACTGAGGCTCCAAGCTCAGACAGCTCTAGCCCGCAACCCATCAACACTGCAAACAAGGCTATAAATGTCATGTTAGCCGGCAGATGATAAATGTGATTCCTCCTCAGCTAAGAGAGCCCTCATGAGAGAATACAATGGGATTCCCATGGAATTAAATTCTTCATCTCCCCAAGGACACCACAACAATTTCCCATTTGTAGTGTTGTCCTAATAAATACAAAAGAAGTCATAATTCACTGCTATTATTTAAAGTAGTCGTGAAGTCCTGGCTTTTATAATTCCATGTTGAGCAGGATGTTTTCTATCAAGTGGCAGCTGGGCCTTTACGAAACCCAAAGCTGGAGCTTCTCTCTATGTTGTTACCTTAAAAATAGTAATGGAACCTCAGAGTCTAAGAAAAGGGCAGCCACCAGAGTGGCAGGAGGGTGAGGTCCTAGTCCTTGCTCTCTGACGTCACTCTCTGACGTCTAAGTGCTTTAGGCAAATCTCTTAACCCTGACATAAGGAAACTACTGGTCAAGCTCTGTGTTAAGAGCTCAGACATTTCCTCTCTTGACACCTTCACAACACCCTTGTGAGGCAGGAAGTGAGGAAATCAAGGCTCAGGGGGCTTTTGCCTTGCTTAGGGCCATGGAACTGATATGACAGCTGGAATGCAAACTCAATTACAGGGCATATGGTCCTAGAACTAGAATCTTTTTGGTTTTGTTGTGTTGTGTTTGTTTTTGTCTGTTTTTACCAATGTCCTGTTGCCTTAGCTTCCTCATCTGCATGCAACCCCAGTGCCAGCTGAAGCCACCCATCCCTCAGATATCTAAATAACCTTGACTCAGACATCACCTCATCCACTGCCTGTGGCAGACCATAATTTCTCTAAATCTTCAAGGGCGTGCCTTATCATGGGTGTCTTTGGCTTCCAATCTGTAAGTAAGTACAGTACTGTCCCTATCCATCCCGCAGCATCATTCCCAGATGAGAAACTCAGGCTTATGCATCCAAAAAAGAAAAAAAGAGCATGCAACTAGGAATCCTTGGGTTTAGTGACTTTCAAAACAATTTGAGAGTTCACGGGATGAGTCACAGTGCACAGTTCAGCCTTGCCCTTATCCCACCCCATCTGCCTGGCTCTCTCAACTCTTCTCCCTTCTCCCTCCTTCCCTCAAGACCCCACAAATGTCTTGAGAGCAGCAGTGTTGGCCCTTTTGCAAAAGCCTTGAGGTTGGCCAACTTTCCTGAACTATAGGGACTCAGCTGCCCAAGCAGGTTTAGCCAATCAAACATTGTCTCAACAACACCAGAGCTCTCCCTAAATGGGATTCTCAGGCATTTGCTAAGAAAACAAATCTTTTTCTATACCTTACGTGCAAAATAAAGGGGTTAAGAGAGATCAAAGATTCCCAAACTGGGTTTTTATGAACTCATAGGATCATGAACTATTGTCAGTGTTTCCAAAAGTCAGATAAATGCTGCACATCTATTCTCAATGAAGGTATATACAATGTCAGATGTCTGATTCAGGTTAAAAATTATATCAGCTCTGTGCGGTATCTGTGGTTTTCTCATGCTGATCACAAACTCTGATAGACATCTATTTATGGTTCTGGTTCATTAAAAGAGCTCACATAAATCCTTTATTAACATTTGTTCATTCACTTATCCAGTAAACATTTATTGATCAATTACTCTATGCCAGGCTCGTGCATTCAGTGGTAAATAAGATAAAGTCACTGCCTTCAAGGTGGTGACAGACAGTAAATAAACAAACATATTTGCACTGTAGTGTTAGATGATGACTGGGGGGAATTGGGAGATGCATGTCTGAGTAAGTCTCCCATTCAAACCCAGTCTGAAGATTTCGAATTAGTTTTACAAGTCTTTCTGCAATGGTTTTGAGCCAAAATACATTCTAACTGAGGACATGAGCCCAGATGAGACTTGGTGTCCAGTCTTCATTGGATTAGGAAAACGAAAATACTTCTTTTGAGGAGACAAGATACTACTGCAGCAAATGCACAGCTGCACAGTTAGAGCGCTCATTCAGCAGCTGATTTGCATACAATGCATCGTGGATCTTAATTTAGATCCCAGATGCCAAAGCCTTTTCCACTGAAAGGGAAGAGGGCAGAGGAAGATGGAGGAGAAAGAGCAAAGTGCCCGCAAGTTCCTCACTTGCTCTTTCATCTTCACAGACACGTAATTAACCAGGCGGCCCCTTCCCACTGCTTTCATCACCCTCACTCAGAGATGAGCTTTTTCAGGGCACAATCAAGTGCTTTCAAAGCTTAAAAGTCACAGATTTTCAGTGACCGTAGCTTGTCCATTTCCATTTCACCCAGAACATGAAGGAAGGAGATTGCTCTTTGCCAAGTGAGTAAGAAGTGGGGGGAGAAGGGGAAAAGGAAAGACCAAAGAGAATCTACATTCCAGGAGCATATAAGTGACTCCGGAGATTTTTAAACAGATAGGACTACAAGCAGCCTTTCAAGATTTCATAGGCTCATGGAAGGTAGAGTTGAAGAGGGTCTTAGAGACCCGCGCGTCCAATTCTGTGCATTGACAAAAGGGGAAACTGAGTCCCAAAAAGGAAAGGTGGTCTTTCCACAGTCACATGGTTGGTCGGTGGCAGAGAAAGGACTAGAAGTGTCTGGCATCCTTTCCATCACACCAGACCATTTCCACATTCCCTTTCTCCACTTATTCTCTTCTATGTTGTTTTTATAAATTTGTTCCAGCATGTAGAATCCTCCCTTTTACACTAGCCCAAATACTCTCTAGTTTTCAAAAACCAGTCTCTATTCCATGTGCTTTTCAAGAATTTATTCCAGTTACCCTAGGGATAATTTCTGCTTTCTTCACTAAAACCACATTTGTAATCTGAATCCTGCATTTGTTTTTGTTGTGCCTTGCAAGTGACAATTTAGAATTTAAATTGTCTTAAGCAATAAGAAAAAGGAACATTTTGTTAGCTGCAAAACTGAAAAGTCCACGAGTAGATCTCACTTCGGGCATGACTGGGTCCTGGCGCTCAAATGACAACATCTGGAGTCATCATGATTTTTTCACCTCTCTCTTCCTCTGGGTGGGCTCCTTTCTCAGGCAGGGTCTCCCCGCGGGGTGGCGAGATGGCTCCTGGCAGCTCCAAGCAGGAATCTTGTCCTCTTAGCAGCACCAGCTGGAAGCAGATTCTCTCTATCCCAACAGTTCCACAGAATTTTCACGTAGAAGGAGTTTCATTGGCTTTGATTGGGTCACATGTCTGTTGTCAGCCTGCTGTGCTCACCTCCTCCTGGACCCCGGAAATAACTGTCATTATTAGATGGTTGCAGTGCCAGCATAGGGACACTTGGTTATTATTGTATGACTTATGGACAATGTAGTATAATGGTGTTAATGGCAAACTAAGACATTGACAAGACTTGCTAAAGTCAGTTTTTGCAACCATGAGGTTGGAGTTTTATAGTATGACATCTCCCTGGAAACTTCCTGAGTCCTGCTGGCACCTCATGTCTGACAGGGCCAATTCCACCACCACCAACCCAAGAGCATCTTCCATGTGGAACTGGAGCACCTCAAGAAGTCGAAGTCTCTGGACATCCCACAGCCTGTTGTAACCTGGTGAGCTTATGAAAGTAATTTGTGACTTCTGTAGAAGTTCAGTTCAGAGAGTGAATATTTGACAAGATTCATGCTTATCTCTGAACCAATCAATCGCAGTAGCCACAGGAATGTGATGCTCCAGTTGCTCAGGGCTGGGTCACATGACTACCTGAGCAGCTCCACATGGCCACAGAGCAGAAATGATCATAGTGTTGAATTCTTTTAATAGTATATTTTTTCTGGAGACTACTGAACAGCTCCTAAGAGCATGGAGTTTGGAGTGGCAATTCCACCAAGGAAAACTATGGTCTGTTGCCAGAAAGAGAGGAAATGGATGTTGGGCAGGGAAGAAAAATGCAAATCTATAGTAAACAGTGTTCTCCCGTTGTTTCATATGTATAAACCTTGTTTTTCCCAAATCAAGTATAAGCTCCTTGATGGTGAAAATAAAGCTCAGAATCCAATCCATAATCAATACATTCTTATTGATTAGTCAAAAGCAAATATTTATTGAGCATCACAGAGAACAAGAGGCTGTGATGTTTAGAGAGGTCTTAAAGATCAGACATTGCTCCAGATCTGGGACTCTAGTTTAGGGCAACAAACATATCCTGAATATCTGCCATATGCCAAGCACAGTGCTAGTGCTGTGGATACAAAATTGGAAAAGATACAGTCCCTGCCCTGTAAAGAGCCTCACCTAGTGGAGTAAAAACATTAATACCATCATCTATGAAGCATCTACTATGTAACTATATTCCACATACATTAATCTTAAACCTTAGCACAACGTGTACAAGGTATGATATATTATTTTAATATGATTTTACTGAGTCCCAGAGAATGACACTTAAAACCTGGTAGTCAAACTTAGAGGTCAAAAAAAGTGTTAAGCATGTCCAAAGTCACAGGGCTAATATATAGTAGAGTGGAGAATTCTGGTTGCAAGGTGGCTCAGAGTTGGTTCTGACAACCTAGATATGTAGGTATTAAAATAGATTTTTTTTAATCCATTGCAGAAGTACTTTTAGCAGACCTTCTTTTCTGAAGAATTCTGAAAAGCCCTTAAGACCTCGTCACTGTCCACCATAAGCACGCGCACACACACATACACCCCTTTAATCTTATTTTTGAATAAATTTCATCCTCAACCCTTTTCTGTATGAATTTCAATGCCATTCAACCCATTAGAGGAGCTCAGTGCTGGATAAATACGATGTGTTATAATTATCATTTTGGTCATAGTTCTTTTTTTTTCCTCTAATGGAGCATACTCTTTGTGGCCACTGAACCCTACTTGTGGTTGATTAGGCTCTTAGTATTTTATAAGCTTCAATAGGAAATGAGTAGAATTAGTACAGTATCTTGAATAATGAGCTGTTAATGTATTTTTAATGACCAAGATGTTCCAACAAGAAACTTGTTGAGTTTTGTCACTAAAACATTATTGGAAAAATGATCTGCACATTGGCTGGTGTTTTATTATGTAAAAAGTGATGATGTTTTACTATATTCAGAGCACTCTTTTAGAAGCCAACTGGATTTAGGGAAGTTGTCACAGAAAAAGGAAAGAGCTTAGAGATCAGAATTGAGTATAAACTGTAACATTTTTATTGTATTCTATTCATAGAAAACAATTATTTCCCATGGAGGATCTCACTTTATTTTCTTTGTTCCTTGTTTGATGGTAGTTATTAACCCATTTTACAGATGGACAAAGTGGAAAGGTTTGTCCTGCTTGTTTTTCCTCTAAAGTAGAAGAATCATCTCTGTCTGGGTCTGACTTTCAGCACAGTCATGGAGTCAGTTCACTGTTTTTTCAGTAGACTAGATTGTATAACCTCTTTAGGTCTTAGTTTCTTCATCTGTTATATGGAGATAATAAAGTACATGTGTCATAGGATTTTGTAAGAATTAAATGAGATAATTCGTGTAAAACACCACTAGCTCTTCTCCTCCTAGATTCCGTAGGCCAAGTCAATTAACGTCCCCCGCCCAAGACATTACTCTTTTGGGGAATTTTACATTTCAGTTGCCTTTAATATTCTACTTGGATTGTGAACTCCACAAGGCCAGGAATTGTATTTTACACATTTTTCTTTTTATTCCTTGCATTTAGCACTGTGTTGGTCTCAGAGCAGGTGATCAATAAACACCTGTCAAAAGATTGCCTTCAAAGTGTCTTCCAGGACTTACATGCTATAACTACTTCCAAGAGACTTCTCCTCAAGGAGATACAGAAAGTAATTTTTGTGCCTAGAGTTGCCTGCTCCTTTTGTAGAATCACGGCACAAGAATCCCAGGTTTCACGTTAGAAGTGTGAAATTGGCTCAGTCACTGATCATTCACTATGACATCAAAATTTTGCAATTCCACAACAGTAATGAATTTAACTGTAATTAATCCATACACAAACACCATCTTTCTAGCAAAAATGTAGCTTCAAGTACTTCCAGGGGAGAGGGGGGAAATTTGAAGAGTAACATTAAGTAGAGTTGACCCAAGAAGAGAAGAAAGGAAGAAGCCAAGTGTCCAGGATATTTGTATGCAGTGTTTTATTTTAGATGGTGATTTTTGGTATCTAGGTGGATTGGGATATTTAAGGTAGGCAGGAGTAAGGAAAAAGAAGAATATTTGTCATCTAATGTACCATTGATCATGATGATGACAGTTACATTTTATGAGCCGTTACAACATATGTTTACTATGCCAGTTTATAACCATTGTTTCATTTCATCTTCAAGACAGTGCTACTATTGTTCCCATTTTACAGATTTAAAAAATGAGGCTTAGAGAAGTTAATTCCCTTGACGAAGTCATGTAGCCAATAAGTAGTAGAGGCAGAATTTGAACCCAGTTCTGACTACTTAAAATTAGCATATTTAACCAATTCTGTTGCTGAATCCTAAGCTTCTCTCTTTTTCTAATGCAAACAATAAATTAAATAGTAATTTAATTTTTAAAATTACTACTATGTGTTTAGAGAATAAGAAAAACTCTATGTTGCATGGGCAGATTTATTTAGCAATGTAATAATAACAATTGCCAGGGCCTTATCAAGGGCTATGAGCCAGAAATTTTATACAGTGACATTGTAGGTATTATCTCTCATCTACAATGCCACAAAGAAGGTATAATAGGCCCATTTTACAGATGAGAAAACTACACTCATGCAACTAAGATAACCTCCCTGCCATTCCCAGAGTTTGTAAATAGCAAAGGACAGATCTTGACTACAGGTCATGTTTTTCCTTTGATCTCTGCTGAGGTAGTATTTCACTAGGAACATATTCTGCTATATAGAAAGGGTGGTTGGGGATAAGCTATGGCAAAGACATTATAATTCAGCCTACTTTTTAAGTTCTGAGACTCAGGAAGGGTTTTTTATTTTATTGTTTTGTCTTTTTTATTTTAAAGGAACTATTCAAAAGCATCTCTCAAATGTTTGGGATTTGAGTAAGAATGTGAAAACATGCTTATTTCCTTAAGAATGTTCTCTGTCTATTAAAATCTCTATGTAATTTCAGGCAAAATTTAATCCATATGTTTCTGATTCACTTCCCCAAGCTTATCACCATGTTTCATATGGGCCATTTGAAGTCTATGACTTTTGGAGTTGCTCTGAGTTACTTGTCTTTAAAGCAGGAAGTTAGATTTCCCATGAGGGCAGAGGACTTGGCCTTCACAGAGAAGCTGGTATGTTTCAAGCCCTAAGCCACAAAGTGCATGTGGTTTCCAAACCTGGCTGGTGTCTGCTTCTCCACCCCTCTAGTGGAAACCTCGGTCCAGTGACAGTTCTCTCAGTGCCCATCTGTGTTATCGCTTCTTTCTGTTTAAAATTCAGTAGAGTGTTTGAATCTAATTTCAAGAGCAATCAGACAAGAAAAATAAATAAAAGACATCCAAATCAGAAAAGAAGTAAAATTATCCTTGTTTGCAAATGACATGATCCTATATGTAGAAAACCCTAAAGATTCCACAAAAAAACTGTCAGAACTAATAAGTAATTCAGTAAAATTGCAGGATACAACATCAACATACAAAAATCAGTGACATTTCTTTACACCAACAACAAACTACCCAAAAAGGAAATCAAGAAAACAATCCATTTACGATAGTATCAAAAAGAACAAATACTTATGAATCAATTTAACCAAGGAGGTGAAAGATGTGTACACTGAAAATGATAAGATATTGATGAAAGAAATTGAAGAAGACCAAATAAATGGAAAGACATCTCATGTTCATGGATTGAAATAATTTATATTGTTAAAATGTCCATACTACCCAAAGTGATATATAAATTCTTTTGCAATCTCTATAAAAATTCCAATGGCCTTTTTCTTTCTTAATTTCTTTAAAATACATGTGACAGTTTCCTTGGGAAAAATTATAATGTTATGTTGCTAGGTTTATACTCTAAGTACACAGACTACATATAACAACTATAACATAAAGGATGCAGAGTAGCAGGGAAGGAGTAAGTGGAATTATATCCCTGTGAGTGTTCCATATTTTATATGAAGTGGCACAATATTAACTCTAATTAAACTCTAAAAAGTAAATTTGGTTTGTAGTTCCCTAGAGTAATCACTAAAAATATAATGCAAAGAGACATAGCCAAAAAGTCAAGAGAGAAATTAAATGGAAATTTTAAAAGATATTTTAAAAATCCAAAAGAAGACAAGAAGAAGAAAAAACACAGAAGAAAACAGAAATCAAATATTGAAATCATAGATCTCAATTCAACCATGTCAATAATCATATTAAAAGGTAATGAATAACTTAAGATGTTAATACTAGAATAAATGGGGTGTGGGGTATGTGGGTAATCTCTAGCCATCATTGCAATTTTTCTATAAATCCAAAACTGTTACAAAATGTAAAGTTTATTTTTAAAAAGTTAATGGACCAAACACTCCAACTAAAAGGCAGAAATTAACAGAATGCATATAAAAGCAAGACTGGACTATATGTTGTCTGCAAAAGACATACTTTAAACATAAAGACACTTATAGGTTGAAAGAAAATAGATGTTCCATGGTGTCTATGGATATACCATGCCCATAGTAAACATAAGAGACTGGAAAAGCTATATTAAATTAGAATTAAACATATTTGGAGACAAAAAAAAGAAATACCAGAAATAAATAAGGACACTTCAAAATGACAAAGGGTCAATTCATCAAGAAGATGTGGTAATTATACATATATAAATGCTTAATAAAAAGCTTCAAAAGACACGAAGCAAAAGTTGACAGAACCAAAAGAATAAATAGATAAATTAAATCATAGTAGGAAATTTCAACTCTGCTTTCTCACTAATTGATAGAATGAATTTGGTGCTACAATGGAGACTTCCAAATATCAGTAGCTTAAACAACAACAAAAGCTGTTTCTATCTCTCTCTCTTGTTGCTCCACTGTCCCCAGGGAGTTGCCCTTATCCCCATGGCCCATGATGGCTCATCATCTCATCCTCATTCTATCAGTAAGAGGAGGAAATGGGGGGAGAAGGGCATGTTCTGTCCCTTTAAGGTCATGTTGCACAGAAGTTGCACACATGTTTCTGCTCACAAATTATTAGTCTGGATTTAGTCACAGGGCCACGCCCTGCTGCATGAAAGGATGGGAAATATAGTGTTTATTCTCTGTGGCCAAATGCCCAGATATAAGTCAGGGGTCCTATTACTATACCAGAATGGGAGAAGAGATATCAGGATATGACTAGAAGTCTTGGACATACTCCATTTTCATAATGTCTTTACTTATAGAAGAAAGGAGTTTTTTGAACTAGCAAAATAATAGGTCATGTCATGTGATTGTAGATAGTAAAGCCAAAGAAACCCTTAGGGGATCACTTGGCACAGCTCTCACTTTCAGTTTGAAAGGTGGAATCACATTTTACAGCCTGTCCCAAAGCTCTTGAGAGTGGTACTACAGTCAGAATGTTTGTGTTCCCCTCCCCCTAAACTTCATATGTTGAAGCCTAATGCCCAAGGTGATGGTATTAGGAGGTGGGGTCATTTGGGAGGTGATTATGTCATAAGGATGGTGTCTTCATGAATGGGATTAGTATTCTTACAAAATAGGCCCATGGAATCTCATTTTCCGCTTCCACCATGTGAGGACACATGGAGAAGGTGCTGTCTATGAGGAATGGGTCTTTCCCAGACAATGAATCTTCTGGCACTTTGATCTTGGATTTCCTAGCCTCCAGAACTGTGAGAAATAAATGCTTTCTATTTATAAGCCACCAGTTTATGGTATTTTTATTAAAATATAGCAATCTGTATATTTTTGCATAGCAGTCTTGAACGGACTAACAGAAAGTTGGTCCTGAGAAACAGGAGTGCTGCTATACAAATATCTAAAAATGTAGAAGTGGCTTTGGAAGTGAGTGACAGGTAGAGGCTGGAAGAGTTCTGAGGCGTATACTATAAAAAGCCTACATTACCATGAACAGACCTTAAAGGGCAATTCTGGTGATGGCACAGGAAGAAAAGAAGAGATTTGTAGAGAAAGCCTCAAGTTTCTTAGAGAATATCTAAGTGGCTGCAAACATTAATGGAAATATGTATGGTAAAAACCTTTCAGACATGGTCTTAAATGGAAACAAGGAACATATTACTGGACAGTAGAGGAAAGGCAATCTTTGTTGTAAAGTGACAAAGAACTTGCCTGAATTGTGTTTGTGTCCCAGTGTTTTGTGGAAGGCAGAACTTGTGAGCAATGAAATTGGATATTTAGCTGAAGCTATTTCTAAGCAAAATGCTGAAGGTGCAATTTGGCTTCTCTTGAGTGCTTATAGTAAAATGTGAGTAGAGAGAAATAACTTAAAGATAGAATTATTAATCAAAAAGGAATCAGAACTTAAAAATTTGGACTCTCAACCTACTCATATTTAAAAATATGAGAAAGCCCATTTGGGAGAGAATAAGGGTGTGGCTGAGTGACCTTTTGATAAGATTGGTATGCATGGGCCTTCTCAGTGGAAGCTAGGTGCTACTCATCAAGGCAATGGAAGAATGACCTCAAAGGCATTTTGGAGATGACAGGGCTGCCACTTCTATTACGGCCAAGAGTGCCAGGGCCTATAGGGCAGAACGATTTCAAAGTTTTGCTCCCATGGGCAGCTGTGCTCCTGGGCCACCCCAGGTTTGGCTCCAGCAGACCCAGGTGTTACGTGAGCCACAGTGGCTACACCCTCCACCCCAGGGTATAGGCAGTAAACCTTGGTGTCTATGGGATGCCATTGCTGCTGGCTCATGAGCTGTAAGGGTATGGCTGTCTCCACCTAGCTTTGAAAGGGTCCCCCAGAGAGCCATGGGACCTAGACAGAGAACCACCACAAGGGCAGGCCCACTGCAGAGAGCCTCCACTAGGGCAATGTCTAGTGGAGCCATGGGGGTGGGGTAACCACTTAGACCCCAGACCAGTAAAGCCATAGGCATGAGATTCCAACCTGGCAGAGATGCAGGCACCTGACTCCAACCTATGAGAGCTGTGGTGGGGACAGGGCAGCCCAAGGTCACAAGGGCAGGGCAGCCCAAGGTCATGAGTGTATGGCTCTACAGAGTTTTGGGGACCCACCCCTTGCCTGGCAAAACTGCAGAGGCAAGACCTCTGTCCCAGTGGGCCTGGAGGCCAGGGCCTGGAATCAAAGATTATCTTGGACCCTTAAGATTTTGGACTTGCTTGAGGCCTCTTACACCCTCCTTCTTTCCTATTTCTCCCTTTTGGAATGGACATGTCCTGTCCCGTGTCTGTCCCACCATTGTATTTTGAAAGCACATAACTTGTTTATTTTCACAGTTCATAGTTGGAGAGCAGTTTGCCTCAGGATGAATTGTACCTTGAGTCTCACCCATGTCTGATTTAGATGATATTTGGATGAAACTTTGGACTCAGACTTTAAAATGGATACTGCAATGAGTTAAGACTGTGGGGACTGTTGGGATGAAATGAATATATTTTCCATATGAAGGAAGGACATGACTTCGGGGAGGCCAGAGCAGAATGCTGTGGTCTGAATGTTTGTGTTCCCCCTAGACTTCCTATGTTGAAACCTAACCCTTAAGGTGATGACATTAGGAGGCAGGGCCTTCGGAAGGGTGATTATGTCATGACAGTGATGCCCTCATGAATGGTATTAGAGGCCCAAGGAAGTTTTTTCGCCCTTTCCACCAAGTGAGGACACAGCCAAAAGATATCATCCAAGAGGAATGGGCCCTCACAGACACCAGACACCTTGATCTTGTATTCCCAGCCTCCAGAACTGCGAGAAATTAATGTTGACTTTTTCTAAGCCACCCAGTTTATGGTATTTTTGTTACAGCAGCCCGAATGGACTAAGAGAGAAGGCCTTTGGCTGGCTTGCCCATCCTGCCTCCTCAGCGCCTGATACAGTACCTGACATATAGCAGAGGCTCAGTGAAACGTGTTGAACAAGTGCAAACATTTCCTGATTTGATCTGCTCATTGCTTGGGAGTTTCTCGGTCTGCTCCATTAAAAGCATGAATTAGAAATCGTCGTGGGCCCAATTTGACAAGGACTGTCAGGAATCTTCTCAAACAGCTTGAGGAAGAGCTACTAGGAAAAGAGGGGAGTAAAGGAGAAGCCCTGTCAATCCTCTCTCAGGCAGCTCAGGCTCCATTCAAAGCCCCAAGCAGGCTCAGTAAATTCTATGGTGTGATTTCAGGGCCCTAAAAAGCAGAAACAATAGCAGCCAGATTTGTTTTACCATGGGAGGAGCCCAGATCTTAGGGAGATGCCAAAAAGAATGAATCAGCATGAGGGGAGAAGGTAAGCAAACCAGCACCAGGTCCAGTGGTGGAGGTGAAAAAGGAGACCCAGGGGCCCAGCCACAACTCTCCTGACTTCACATGTGGTAACAGCTGCTAGGGAAATATCTGTTGAAGAGGGCAGTGGGGTGCAATATTTATTCAATTTAGTTTTTTTTTAATAAACACTTATACCATGCTTACTACGTGCCAGGTTCCATTCTAAGTGCTTAACAAATATTAACTTGAATTTAACCAGAGCAATGGCCTTGTTGAAAGTCAGAGTCTGAAAGCCAACTCCAGCAGTTTTGGCTGTGTGATCTTGGCCAGTGACTCATGGCCTCTGGGGCTCATTTTTATCCCCTAAAAAAGTGGTACAATAGTGAAACCACCTCAGTGTTATTGTGAGGAACTATCAAGCTAAGAGCTTAAAAACACTTTATGGACTGTGAAATGTTTTGCAAATCATTACTTATATTATAAGTAAGCCTAGGACTGGCTCAGCCTCAGGAAGTAACAACAAAAATTCATCTTTTTTGTACTCACGATTGCTACACCGCTCATGGGCAGCAGAGTTGGATGACCTCATTCACGATTCCGTTCAAGTTCTGGTTCCCAACCTATTAGCTGCATGGCTTTAAGCAAGCTGGTTAATCTCTCAGTGATTCTGTGCTCTCCTCCATAAAACTAGGGCCGATAATAGATCTACTCCATAAAGTTGCTGCAAAAACTTTTAGAAGATGATGAAAATAAAGCACTCAGGGCAACCACTTAGAGTAAATGGTGTACACCTCTGCTCTTTCAAGCCTTACCATGTTACAAAGTAAGTACTATTATAATTATTATCCTCATTTCCAGAGCAGAAAACAGAGTGCCGGAAAGGTTTGGTAACTTGCCCAATGCCACATACCCGTAGAGTGTATGGGATTCCTAGACAGGTCATTCTGACTTGGGCATTTTTGTGGTTGCCTAAGCAGACGTTCTTGCTGTCCATAATGACACACCAGAAACACCTAAGGAAATTCTTGAGCAGAAGAAAAAAGAATTGCAAAGCTAGCAAAAGAAGAGAGGTGACAAGTACCTTACTTCTCTTTAGGTGCTAAGTTGTTGCAAAAGGGAAATATTATACAAAACGTCCACACACAAATGCTGGGGATTGGAGAGGCTCCCAGAGGCTGTCTGGTCCCTCCTGCCCAGTGCAAGCATGGCAGAGCCTGGCAGGTCATGAACCAAATTTGTCTCCTCTTTCTCCTGGGCCATGATCCAAACCTTGCAATTAGATACAGTGGAATTCTAACCAATGGGGTGTGAGCAGAAGGGATGTGCACCTCTTTCCAGGCCTGGCCTGTGATCACCTCCCCTTCTAAACTGTTCGATGCAATTGAGTGAACATGGTGACCAAAAAAGCCACAGATAGAAGATGATGGAGCCACAAGATGAATGGGGGCTGAGTCCCTGAGCCATCTCCCAGAGGAGAGCTGCCCTACCATCAGAAACAAACAGCCAGGACTTTACATGAGCAAAAATAACTCTTTCATGATTGAGCCATTATATAGTTTGGATTTGTTTGTCACAGCCACTAGCATAACTTTAACCAAAGCAGGGACATGTTGACTTTCTGACTTTTGGTTACCCACCTTCTGCTTAAATCCTTCTGGTAAGGGGAAATTCACTTCCTCCCAAAGTATCATTCATTCTTCATTTGTTCAATCAACATGTGTTTATTGATTTCCTACTATGTACGAAGCACTGTGCTAGGCCCTAGGGAAGCAGTGATGGACAAGGCACAGAGACCTCTGCCCTCGGGGAGCTCGTGCCCCAGACAGGGGGACAGAAAATGAACAAGTAGGCAGGCAGGAAGCACGCTGATAGACTTTGACAAGGAACTAGCAAGAAGGAAGCAGATGGAGAAGGCAGAACAACCGGGAGGAGGATCAACTTCAGGTGGAGGAAGAAGGGGAGTTGACAGCAGCTCAGTCGGAGGAGGTGACTAAGACCCCAAACACAATGGCAGACAGCTCTGATCTTTAAACTGGTGTTTGGTTTGTTTGTTTGTTTGCATATATAAGCAGGAAAATGTATCTCCTTAGGGCTACCCCTGGTCCTAATTATTGGGGTCCTATAGGGGTCCTTTTCCAGTGACAGCTTCTCCAACATCCAATATTTGCAGACAGCTCTCCCCTGGCCCAGAAGCTCTCCTCCCTGAACCCCTCTGGCAGCAGCGCCCACAGGATTGGGAGGCCTGGACACTTGCTGCAGGTGTTAAAAACAGCAAGCAGCTGGCAGCAAGGATCCGGGTAAATGAGAGGGTCCCAGACTGAGGTTATGTAAACCCTCCCAACACCTCAGGGATATTGGTCCCACTCCCACAACACTGCTTTATCATGTCCTCAGGGCTGCTTGCTAACTGCTGGCTCCCTTCAGGCCTTTATTCTCTGACATCAGGAGGGAGCAGGCGGGGACAGAAGCCTTCAAGGGCTCCTGCTGGAAACCTTCTTTCTCTCTTAAAAACAATTTACTTTTTCCATGTTAAAATCATGTCCCTCCCCCCTGGTTTATACACCAAAACAAACCCAGCTGTCCCCAGTGCTGGGCCAAAACCTCAGGAAACCACAGGCGTTTGGCTGGAGTGCTAAAGAGGCAGCAGGAGGAGCTGCTCAGGCCCTCACCCTCCAGATTCCTAGTAAACTCCGTGGAGGCAGGGAGGCCCAGCCTCCCCCTTGTCAGTGCCTCAAGGGCAACAAACCTGCCCACCTCCTGAGACGGTTCACAGGAACACAGGCTGATGCTGTACTCCTGGGCCTCTGGGTAGCTGACAGCCCCTGCCCCACCTGCCACGAATGGCCCCCAGCAACTGGTGGCAGGGAGGGGGTGCCTGGACAGTGGGGAGAGCAGACTCCCTGTATCAGGCACTGTCAACAACTGCTTTCCTTGCTTCCCCACTCTTTCCACTGAGGTCACTTGGGGCAGGCCTGAGTCAAGACTTCCAGAGGGTGTGGCAATATTGAGGAAGCAAACAGCGCGGCTCTAAGCACAGGACACACTGCCAGCCGCCGCCGAGGCAGGGAGTGCGAGCAGAATCATGCAGCCTGCAACCCTGGCCTTCCCAGCCTGTGCGCCCCTTCATCCACTTCCTGGGCTCTTATGCACTCCCCCTGACCCCTACGTACGGTTCCCCTGACCCTCTCGGGCCCTCCGCCCTTTCCTGCCTGCCCTCACGCTCAGCGCCAGGAGTAGGTGAGGCCATTGAGGCACCTGGGCCACAAAATTGAAGGAGGTGCTCACTCTGTGGGTCGTGAAAGTTCAGGGTCCCGGGAAGAGTGAGCACCTCTTTAAATGTTGCCCCCTAGGCAGCATTGCAACTTGCCTTAGGGCCCTGCACATGCCCCCCCCCGAACCTGGCTTTCCATGCAGTTCCTTAAGGAAATGTTTGATTTCTTTCATCTGTCTCATCTCATGTCCCGAACTGCTATTGGAAAGAATCTATAGATGGCTTCACACTCCCATGTAAAAGATCAAATCCAGCTTGCAGAGATTTCGTTTTGTTTTATTTTTTGGCCAGATAGTACATTAATCTAATGTTTAAAATTCAGAAGAATTCAAATCATAAAAAAAAAAAAATCACATCTTGGCTTCCCTTGAAAACAAGAAGATACATCCCCTCCAGGCTGGAGTGAAGCAGCAGCTGCCCCCCTGGGCCCTTGGGGTGTGGCCGGTGCTACTCCTACAACCCAACCTGTACTGACTCACCGTTTATAAGCTGACTTACAGCTTTTCTGATGTGCTTGGAATCTGGCCAAGGAGAAGGTCCCCATTCTACCAGCCAGGGTGCATAGAGGGTTAAAACCGGAAGTTTGCAGGTAGAAATGTGTTCTGTGACAGCATCAGAAGAGCAGCTGAGACAAAGGGATTAACCTTGATGAAAGCTGCACTGACCCAGGGTCAGGAGATCTCCATGGGTGTCCCACATCCACCCAGACCTCTGTGTGATGTTGAATACAACATCTTCGAAGCCTCAGATTCCTCCTCTCTTCTTAAGGACAGTCAGGCTGGATTATTTCCCTTCCAGCTCTAACTCTCTTGAATTTAATGCTTACTATTCTTAGATGGAATTATTCCAGTAAAAGAGAGTCTCAGGACATTGTTCAGGCCTAGCTTAGAAGAGCAATTGAGCAAAGATCAGAAACTACGTTATTTCATTGATAGCATGGAATTTTGCAACTTTTGCAGCTCTCTACTTATCCCTTTATAATTTCTTTGGTTCTACTAAGAATATACACTTAGAGGAGCTCAAACAATAGCCTGACTCAACAGTCTCTTGCCTTAACAATCACTCCCCTGCTTGAGAATTCACTAGGTGTGAAATCTACTTAGCCAAAGATAGCATCTCTACCCTGAAGATGCCGGAGGAGAATAGAGCTCCCTGTCAATACTGGAGGAGGCGATCAAAGTGGAATTCAATGCAACAGGTCATCAATAAATATCCAGACAGCATTCTGTGTAGTATGGATTGTTGGGGGGAGATCTGGAAATACAACCATGAGTAAAGCCTAGTCCCTGTCCCCAAGGAGATTACAGTAGGGCAGGGAGGTGTACATGATGCCCACAGAATCCAAACATATGAAAAAGTAAGATAAAAGCCTATCAGAGTTATAAAGTGCTTGCTAGGAAGAGTCAGAAAAGGAAGGGGTTACCTAGGTCTAAGCAGGAGGGATTTAGACAGGTGGTAAAGGATGACTAGGCATTCAACAGCTGAGGATAAGCAGGAAGGAACATGGACTTCAGCCATTCATTCATCTGCCAAAGATGAAAGCTTCCTAAGCCTGCCGTTGCCCTAGGCACTGGGATAGAGAAGTTAACAAGACAGCCAGGAGTCCTGCTTTCATGTCACTTACTTTCCAGTGGGGAACAAAGACAAGTACACAGACACCTAAGATAATTTCAGATATTGTTAAGTGCTATGAAGAATATTAAATGAGGGGACTATCATAGATAATGAGTATGAGATGGACAGGGAAGCCCTCTCTGAAGAGGCTCCAGTTGAGATGAGTCATGAGATGATCTGGAGAAGAGAAATTCAGGAAGAAGAAACAGCAAGAACAAAGGTCCTGTGGCAGAAACCAAAAAAAATTATGCAGTATGGTTGCAGGATGGGGAATGAAGAAGAAATCTGAAGATAAGGTTCAGAGGTGAACAGGGGTCAGATCATTTGGGGTCTCGTAGGTCGGAGGAAGGAGTTTGAATGTAATTCAACTTGCCATGGAAAGCCAATGGATATAAGCTGATTTATAATTTCAAAAGACCCCCCAGCTATTGTATAAGGAATGGACTAGAAAGGGCGGAATGGAAATAGGGAGGCTATATTACTCTGCTCAAGCTGCCATAACAAAATATTATAGACTAGGTGTCTTAAACAAGAGAAATTTATTTCTCTCAGTTCTGGAGGTTGAAAGTCCAAGATTGAGATGCTGACCAGTTGGGTTCCTGGGGAGGGCTCCCTTCCTGGCTTGCGGAAGCCTGTCTTCTCCCCGTGTCCTCACATGTCTTCTCCCCATGTCCTCAGTGCGTTCATGCAGAGGGAGAGAGATCTCTCTGCTCTCTCTCACTTTTCTTCTAAAGCCACCATGCTGTTGGATTAGGACCCTACCTTTATGACCTCACTCAACCTTAATTACCTCCTAAAAGCCACATCTCCAAATACAATCTCATCAGGGTTAGGGCTTCAACATAAAAACTTGGGGGTGAGGAAAGGGGCAGGACACAATTTGGTCTTTAGCAAAGAACAATAAGGAGGCTAATGGGTATCCTGGCAAGACTTATCCCAGGGATCTGAAAGAACAGGATGATGAAACAGACTTTACCCTGGTGAGGGGTCTCTGGCCTTTTTACAGTCACATTTATAACCTGCTTTGCCATTTAATACTCTTAATCACTCATCAAATGGAAGGAGATAAACCACTTATTTCTTCTTTCTAGAATAATTGGTATGGGTCTCCATCTTGAGACAGACATTTTGGTCCTGTGCTAGAAAAGTTGTACTAATTCATTTCATTTATTTCTAAGCATCTTATTCTCATCATGGTATCTCCTGCAGGAAATGAAACCAACCAACATCTCCAGCACAGACAGACTGAGAGGTCCCAGCCCAAAACTCTCAGGACAAAGGCATAGCATTATGGATTAAACACCACCATCTCCCTACCAAGGCTGATATTGAGTGTATTCTCCCTGTAAATTGAGCATTCTGCCACCAGAAAGCTAGGTGAGGAAGCTTTTCTTATTTTTAAAATTAATACTTGTCTCCTGTCTTTACTATTGGATGACAAATATCCAGATCATTTTCAATATACTAAATTAATTTGATGTTCTGATTATCTGTTACTGTGTAACAAATTATTAATACATTAAAACACAGTGGCTTAAAACAGCCATTTTATTTAGCCCACAATTTTGTTTGCCAGGAATTGTTTTTTAAAGATGACAAGAGGGAAAAACAACGTTAGACCAATTCAATAAATATGTATTGAGCACTTACCATGTCTCCATTACACCAGTCTTTCCCACGGGCATAAGCAAAGACATGGTAGAGTAGAATCCCCGGAGGCATTTGGGGAACTAACTGCAAGTCCTGGGTATGACTGGAGTGTGGGTGCATGTGGGACCCAGCAAGGGTTAGGTTCCACATTTCCACATCAACTGCAGGGTGCAAAGGTAGACTGAGGCCAGGTCCTCAAGAGCCTCAAATGCCAGGCATAGGAACTTCAGCTTCATCCCACAGGGTGTGGGCGGCAGGGAGCCGTGGAAGTCTTTTAAGCAGGGAAGAGTCACTGTCAGATCTATGCTGGGGATAGGCAGGGAATAGATGCTTCTACATGACAAAGTGAAAAGTCTGAGAAATTTGCCCTCTTATTCAATACCTGAGGATATCCGGTCATCCTCAGCAAAGCTGACCTCCTGGCCCAAATTTTATCCCAACCCTGTTTCTTCACCATTTGGCCCAGCCCAGCATGAGTGGTGCCAGAGTGAGAGCCAGGAGCCTCCTTGGGGAAACAAGTATTGTCCAGCAGTTGCCACATTGCTCAAGATGGATTCCTGGCCCCAAAGGGTCACAGTCCCTTGGCTCTAAAGGGAGTGGGGAATGAGGCCGCCTCGGTGTGGCTCAGAAAACATGTCCAGGTTTGGCAGCACCTGAGAACAACTTCTAAACTTCATACCAGGTTTTATTTGTTTTATTCACAGGCCCTTAAAATGAGGGCTTGGTTCTCCAGCTTCCACAAGCTGCCAAGGGCCTCTCCTGGCCCCTTTCCCTGACAGCCGCTCCTCACCCACCATCAGGGCCCCCTCCTACCCCACAGAGGAGCCGGCATTCACTGGGTCAGCTCCGGGCAAAGGCGCAGGGTGATGAGAGGCTTGCTAATAACCACCACAACAAAAACACCTGTGATTTATTGAATGATAAATAATACCAGACACCAAGTTAAATATTCTCCTCTAATGGTTGGAACAACCTAACAAAGTAGGCATCATTATTTTCTTCATTTATCAGGTAAACTAAGGCACAGAGAGCAACTTGCCCATTTGCACAGCTAGTATTTGGCAGAACCTAGATGCAAACCTGGTTCTAACCCCAAAGCTGGGGCTCTTTAGCCCTCCAGCCTCCCATTTCTCAGCACTTGCCTTGCGGAGCTGCTTTTTCCTCTGCCCCCACAGGCACCAACTGCCTTGAACCTGTATTTTCTCAGGTAAACATCCAGTTCTTCCCATATATAGCTCCTTTTTGGAAGGAGTCTCAACTCTGCCATGAATTAATTCTATGACCCTGGGAAAGTCCCTTCATCCATCTGGGCCTCAGTTTTCCCAGAAGTAAAATGGGGACACTCAACCTCTATTACAGAATCAGGACAGCGATTAAAGTTGGAGTGCCCCTGCAGCCCCAGGAGCCTGGAATGGGCACATAATGGGAAAGTCATGATGGTTCAGAAGTGATTCACACAGTTAAGCGGCTCAATCTCTGCCTGTGGGCAGTGAGCACCCAGGAGGCTTCCACAAATAGACTCAAGCAACAGGTGTCTGTACCCTGGGGCAGGTCAGCACCTGCCAACTCTGCTGGCAAAGCTCACTCTTGGCTCTTTCCACAGAGAGAGGTCACATTCCATGGCCCAGCGGCCCAACACAAGGAAACAGCCCTGCCCAGACACAAGGAAAAGTGAACATGAAGGGGCTCTTCTTGTTTTTAAGAGGCTCATGAGCCTCCAAGGTGGAGGCAAGAAGAGAGGGGAGCCTGGGTCCAAAGGAAGGGTAGGGAAGCTCCTCATTCCTAGTGTTTAATAGAAGCACTGTCTCCCCAGGGCTGAGGCCAGTGGTTGTCTTACAACAGGCTGTGAACTTTCCTGATCAGACCTCAGACTTGGTTGTGACTTAAAAGGAACCTGAAAGCAACATTCTGAGCTCACATCACACCGGCTGACTTAGTTTCCTAGGGCTGCCATAGCAAAGCATCACAAACTGGTGGCTTAGAACAGCAGAAATTTGTTGTCTCACAGTTCTGGAGGGTAGAAGTGCAAGACCAAGGTGCTGGCAGGGCCATGCTCCTTCTGAAGCCTGTAGAGAAAAAGTCCTTCCTTTCTTCTCCTAGCTTCTGGTAGCTCCAGACGTTGTGTGGCAGAGTCACTCCAATCTCTGCCTCCGTTGTCACTTGGCATGCTCCCTGTTTCCCTCTGTGCATGTCTCTCTCTGTATCCAAATTACCCCTTCTTTAAGGACACCAGCAATTTTGGATTAGGGCCAACCCTATGGCCCCATTTTAACTTGATTACCTCTGTAAAGGCCCTATTTCCAAATAAGGGCACATTCTGGGGGTTAGGACTTTAACAGATCTTTCTTAGGGGGCACAAGTCAACCCATAGCACCTGCCCTCCTCATACTGTGTGTTTAGTGGGGAAAACAATAGAAGCTCAAAAGAAACCAAGTAGGTGGGAGGGGGGAGGAGGGGACGGATAAATTAACACCTAATGGGTACAATGCACACTACCTTGGTGATGGGCACACTTACAACTTTGACTCAAACTGCACAAATCATGTAATCAAAATGTTTGTACCCCCGTAATAGTCTGAAATTTTAAAAAACAGAAGAAGAAATGTTCTCACAGGTAATTCTAGAATTATCAAACTGATCATTAGGTTGACACTAAAAGTGATTTTTTAAGTAGTAGCACAGTGTGAATAACTATAGATCCGCTATGAAATGCTTCCATAATTCAAATCTGAAATAAATGAAGAAAATGTGGGGGAAAAAAATCTGGGTTTGAATCCGAGTTCTGCCAAATACTGGCTACTTGGTTTTGACAAGTGATCTTGACCATAGTTTCTCCTCTTGCTCACTTGGGGAAAAGATTAAATGACATCATAGAAAGCACCAAATTTACAGCTTGAAGTGGCTTCTGAGATCATCCAACACTTCCCGAAGTGTGCTCACCAGAATAGTGATCCCACAAAGTCCCCTTGAGATAGAAAGAAGGTTCTCTAAGTCCCTCTCAGGGAGTCTCAATGCACATTAGGAAAGCAAAGGCCCTGAGAAGTTGTACAGTAAAGCAGCTTTCGTTTGTCACCACATCTCCCAAGCTCATTTCACTATGGAACACTGTTATTTGGGTAGCCCCTGGTAGCACTGTCTTGATCACGCATCCACACTTGAAAAATGCTCAGGTAGATTAACCCCTTTAATGCACATTAGAAAACTTGGACATAGGCTTAGATCGCCTCCTACCTGCCCCCAAATCCTGTCTCAGGCTCCGCTTTGAGAGGAACCCAAGCTGAGACAGATGTTTTTTCCCCAGGATGAAAACCATTTTACTGCTATATTTAAATTTTTATAAATTATTTTTAATACTATGTACTCAGTAAAATTTCAAACAACACAAAAAATAATAAAAGAGATAAGTAAAATGTACCTTAAATTTTCCCACCCTAAAGTAACCAGCTAAGGTGAGATTACTTTTTTATTGCTTTATTACTTCTGCTGCCTTTTGGTTGCACAAGGAGGTAATGAGGCTTAGGAGCTGGGAGGGGATCTGAACCCAGAATCAGTGAGCTCAGAAGCATGTCCTGATATTAGGTATTAGGTGTTGCTCAAATGCGAGGCAAGACCCTTGTCCTCCTCTGCCCCAGTTCCCCCTTTACACCTTTAGAGAGAAAGTGTCTATAGCAGAGCCTGAAAATTGGAAATATTCATGGCTACCATTTATTGGTTCCTACTATGTACACACAATACTATATTACATGTTACTGCAGCCAGGAAATTAAATTAATCCTCATATCTACCCAAGAAGGCAAGTGATACCATTGAGGCTTTAAGAGTTTAAGTGACTTGCCTCAGGTCTCACAGCTGGTAGCAGCAACAGAGCCAGAATCCAACCCCAGATCTGCCTGACCCTGAAACTTTCTGCGTAACTGTAATTCTATGACTCCTTACACCATGTGTTGCAAGAATCAGTTCTATTTTCTGACTTCTCAGCTCCTGTTAAATGTCCTTGCTGTATTTAGGATAGTTTTAGCCCTATGCATCCCACCTCTCCAAGGCAAAGTCTGGAAGACTCCAGTGAAATCTTAGCCTCCCTTGCAGCTTGGATGAAGGTATGTCCAGGGTTCTGGCAATCAGACACACTCCTATAAGACTCTCATTCTGAAGAGAGAAATTCAATAAAGAGGTTTTCCAGGGGATCTACTTTGCTGGCACGGATGATGGCAAGGTGTCTGACTTTTGGGGGTGACAATGTTTGCAAGGTTGAGATCTTGGCACAGCAACAGTGGTGGTTTCTTCTAGAGCTTGGTAGGACAATAGCAGGGGCAATATACCCCCATCAGTCTAGTTCTATGGAGTGGTGTTTCCATTGTTCCTGGAAGCTTAGCTTCAGGCCTAGCCTTCTATTTCTCCTAATAATTCTGAGAGTGCTCGATATCATTTTGACAAAATCCTTCTCTGCCCAATCAGCCAGAGTCAGCTTCTGTTGCTTGCCACTGGAAACCCCGACTGATATGTGCTGTGTTGGTGAGAGAGATACCTCTCAGTACACACAACTCTAGTGGTTTTGTGTGTCTACAAACTACAAAGTAATGAACAGAGCTGGTCAATTTCTGATCAATTTCATCAACATAGATAACAAATGCATTTGGTCCCAAAGTGAACTTTTGGCCAAAGTGGTACAAATTGGTTTAAACCGTACTGATCATATTACCCATCAATGGCCTAATGTCCAGTTCACATTCATTGTATTTTGTGCCTGGAGTCCAGGTATCAGAAGCCAGCAGGAAACTAGACTTTCTTGAATGAGTCTTTGGAAAGAAGTTTAATTGAAAATTATATTTATCCTTTAATCCAATGGTTCTCAAACTTTTTGGTCTCAAAACACCTTTATACTCTTAAAAATATTAAAGACTCAAAAAGCTTTTGTTTGAGTTATATCTATGCATAGTGAAAAGAGTGATATTGTTTGACGTTTCTGCAAATCCCTTTAATGTCTGGCTTTACCGAGGACAGCTGGATTCTCATATTTCCTTCTGCATTTAGTCTGTTGTGGGTCACATGTTGTGTATCCTCTGGAACACTCCACTGTATGCTTGTGGAGAATGAGAACGAACATTTTAACATTACTATGAAAAATAGTTTTGACCTCACAAACCTCCTGAAAAGATCTCCCCAGTCTACATTTTGAGAACCACTGGCCTAATCTCTAAACTTTTTCATGCCTTACATCTTACATTTCAAATTCAGGATGCAACTGTCATGCCACTGATTTACATGACAGGTCACTTTGACATCTTTACTGTCAGCCTAAAAATGTGGTTCCATCCTTCAGAATTATTCTATTCACTGGACCCTAATCTCTCTGCTTTGAGGTGTAATTGATTAGAAAAAGTTCTGCTTAAGCATCTGGAAACCTAGTTCTGCCACTAACTAGCGGTGTGACTTTGGACAGGTCAGGGACCTTGGATAGATCCATTGGCCCCTCTGAGCCTTAGTTCTGTACTTGCCAAATAGATACTTGCTTAATTTGTAAGACCACTTAAAGATCAAATTGGATGGTACACATGAAAATGCTTATAGCACATATATATAAAAGAATATTATTCCATTATTTAAAATGATTGTATCACTTAGGATGCTTTGGCTTGCTACTAACAGAAAAACTAACTCAAACAGGCTTAAATATATTGGCTCCTTTAACTGAAAAGTCCAGAAGAGGTTCAGACGTCAGGCATGGTTTGACCAAGAGATTCCTGATGGAGTCTGGGCTCTGATTCATATTTTCTGCCAAATTCTCAACTCTGCTCTGTGTAGCTTCAGTCTCAGCTATTCCCCTGCCTGCTAGTAACAATGGCCACTGAACTTCCCACCCCGCCTGCTTATGCCACACCACCCAAGGTAGGAGAAAGCGTCAACTCCAGAAGCTCCCACAAAAGAGAGAGAAACTTTCTGTCTCAGAAGTTCTCAGCAAATGTTTCCTCTTTGATCCAAACTGGGTCAAGTGCCCATCCTGAGCCAATTGCCCAACTCTGGATAACAAAATAAGCTGACTGGAAAAGCTAGTAAAGTGCACCCTGGAGCTCAGGGTAGGATGACTCACTCAAATTTTGAGTTCTGTTGAGAAATAAGAAGGTAGGAATAGTTGTTCGGAAAGCAATCAATGAATGTCCAATGTAACCTCACAAATCTGTATTTGTTGACCAAGAAAGATGATCACAACATACTATACAGTAAAAAAATGAAATTAAAGAAGAGTGTGTCTACCAAGATCCCCATCTTATGAAACACATGTGTTTACATACACACATATATTTGTGTGTATATACACATATTAGTGTATATATACATATATATTGTATCTACATAGTGGTAATGACTGAGGGGTAAGATTATGGGTGACTATACCCTTTTGTTTGTTGTTTGTTTTGCATCTCTACCTTTTATATAATAAAAAGTGTAGTACTTTGTGTAAAATTTCAATACAGGAAGACGTCTAAGCTACTATGTGAAGCATGATCACCAACCATCCCATTTCCCACTCCTAGAGCCCTCTGGTCTCCCATCCTGGGAGCTGAGGCTGAGCCCACCTACCATCCTTCAGTCACCTACTGGAACCCTAGGTGAAGGATTGATCCAGGCTCAAGCAACATTTTGCTCCAACGTCCCTAAAGAATCACAAAACCAGGATCTCTTGCTCAGAATAGAAAGCAGTCTATTTTCATTCATATGCAATTCTAATTTCACTGTTTCTCTTCCTCCTCTTCCCCTTCTCCCCAAGCCCGCCATCAGCTCCCATGACCTCATCATGGTATTTAGAATAATAGTCTTTTCCCACAGGTCATCAGCTTCTAAAATAAATATATTTCCATCAACGGAAGCTGCAGAGTCACTGAAATTATTATACCTCGGTTCAGAGTCACAAGCTCATTAAAGACTGATTATTGTGCCTTCCAAAAAGAATGGCGGTGGAAGAAGCAGGATGATTCTCTTTTATTTAACTGAGGAAAGAGATGCATAGGCAGATTAACGTAAAAGTCAGCCTTTGGAGGATGCAGCAGAGACAGCTAGAAGGTAAGAAAATGAGGAAACAAAAACAAAAACAAAACAAAACAAAAAAACCCTGAAGTCTTAATAAGCATTTCAGTGGCCTCTGAATTTCCCTGGGAGAAAGCACCGACAATGAGGCAGTTTGGTCAGAAGGAAGAAAACTTAGGAATCGGAGTCAGGAGTTCTAGATCGCATTCTGTACTTTACTGCAGGCGGGACTTTGTCTACCTCTCTGGGCTCTTAAAGTTGGGTAAAATCAGGGATGGCAAATGATGACCTCGTCCACTGCCTACTCCTTCCTCTTCCTGGCGATCACAAATCCATACCAGCACCTTTGTCAGTGAGCCCAGATGTGGCCTGAGAATCAACACTGTGCTCCAAGCAGCCACTCTCCATATCAAAATGAGCACAGGGGGCTATCTACTGTCCCTAGGCTAAAGATTTCTGAAATGCCTGTAAAATCCTGACATTCTGATTTCCCTTTGCTGACCCAGGCCTACTTCATTTGCTAAAGGCTCATAGCTGCCATTTAACAATCAGTCATAACATCATTAACATCATTTATAAAAACAGCTGATAGTTATGATGATATGCTTACTATTGAGAGGAGACTGAAACATCAGTGACACGTCTGACTTTAAACACTGGAGGGACTGTCATGTGCAAGAGGCAGTCAGTATCATATGTGCAACCCCAAGAGATAGGATGGGGACCACTGGATGCAAGTTATAGGAAGTCTAGTGGTGTCGTTTGCAGGTAAAGTGAGCTCAACCACTTCCAAGGGAAGCTGTAGAACACGGGTTGCAAGGCCAAACACCTGCAAGGGCCAGGCAGGTAGCGTAGTTAGGGTGTGTGGCAGGGTGTGGTGAGGCCTATGGTGACCAGAGAGCACACGTCCAGTCTGAAGGGGGCAGCTCCAAACAACACAGCCCCACATTTATCTCCTCCCTCCCTTCCCAGCTTTCCAGCTCCCTGCCTCCTTTCACCCAAGCATCCCTCCTGTTGTTTTCTCGCTAAGCAACCAGTGGTGTCTGTCTGCACAGAGGCATGTGTAAATAAAGAGAAGATAGTTTAAGTGGCACAAATTAGGTGTCATGGGAATGCAGAGCAAAGAGAGGAGTTGGTGTAATGGCACTGATGGAGACTCCCCATAGAACCAGGCATTGGCTCTGGACTCTGAAAGGGGGTTGGAGTCTAATGTGCAGAGTTAGAAAGGAAGGGCGCTCCAGGCAGGAAAACAGCAAAAGCAAAGGCACTGGGGTGGGACAATGTTTCAGCAGAGGGAACATGAAGAAGAAAGAGATAAAGTGGAAACATAGGTCCCGGCAGATCACGAAGGTTCTCAGATGCTTTGCAAAGAAACTTGGGCTTTATGATTCAGGTTTAGGGGCACTTACATGTTCCCAGCTCCTCAGCTTGCCCAGAACAACCCTCCTGGCCCCTTGCCCCACCTGATACTCACGCCTGCCCTGGGGAGGGGGATGGGAAATAGGCACAAGTCATCTGATTGATGGGTTTGAGAGGAGGGAATGGGTGTGAGTGGTTCAGCCCCTGGGGAGCTGCCTACCCACAGAGCACCTGTGTTCTGTGCTGCTCCCTGCCACGGCCTCAAAGGCAAAGGTCCTCCCATGGTGAAGCACATGGTGGTCTCACTCTGCGACCAGATAAGTCTGTCTAATTCAGGGGTGGAAGTATTCAAAGGCCTGCTTGGCCAGTACACCTAAAAGCTGCATTCTCTAAACAGCCTAATCAAGAATAAAGGTGATATTTTTGTTCCTCACTTGCCTGACTCTTGTGTTTCCCCAGATGGCTCTGAACTCAGGCTTGCAATGGGGGTGAAAGTTACAGTTGACCCCCTGAAGTGCCAACAACAAACTCCTCCCCAGATCTACTGAATCTCAGGGATTGAAGCTCAAGCAAACTTTTTGTGTTTTGAAAAAGTTTCCACAGTATTTCAGATACACAACCCTGGTTAAGAACACCTGACATAAATACTGGGGAACCATATTTGAGCAGAAGACATGTGGCAGAGACTGACAATTTGCTGCCCTAGTATCTATATTCCCCAATCATCCTTATTAACAAAACCTGCAGTTTTATTTAGAGCAGAAATGTGTCCCCCAAAAGGATTATATTTCCCAGGCCCCACTGCAGATAGTTACAGCCATGTGACTAAGTACAGGCCAATGAAATGATAGCAAAAGTATAGTAGCAGATTCTGGGAAACTTTCTTAAAGGGCAGCTGTCATGGGCTCTTTTTTCCATCATATTTCACCTCTTCTTCTAAACTTCCACCTAGAATATGGATGTAATGGCTGGAGCTCTAGCTGCTATCTTGGACCTTGAGGACAATGGTCATACCCTGAGCCTAATCGAGCTAAAAGCTGCAAGGAATCTGAGTCACTGATTGTCATGGAACCACTGCATGTTAAAAAAAGAAAAAAAGCCCTATCTTGTTCAAGCCTCTATCATTTTTTGTTTTCGGTCACCTGCTGTTGAACCTAATCCTAACTGATACAAAAGAAATATGAGCCAAAATGTATTTTAATCACACCACTCTCTGTGTTGGGCATACTTAAATTATGTACACAGGGGCATGAAGAGACGTAAAGGTCATAGGAAACCAAGAAGGCGGGAGGGCAGGAGGGTGGGTATGGGGTTAAAAACTTACCTACTAGATACAGTGAACACTCTTCTCATGACAGGCACACCAAAAGACCTGACTAAAGCATTATACAAGGTATCCATGTAACAAAAACATTTGTACCCCCTTAATATTTCAAAATTTAAAAAAAAATTGAGGACCCTTAATGTGCCAGACACTGGGGACAGAATAAGGGACAAAGCAGATTAGGTCCTGCCCTCTTACTGCTTATGATCTATTGGAGGATATAGATAATTATTAATTAAAGAATAAAATAGTCACAAACTGTAACAAGAGCAATAAAGGAAACAAATGTGATGCTGAGATAAGGAATGCGGGGAGGTGGTAGTGATTGGAAGACCTACAGTAGACAGGTTGTCAGAGAAATGGTGATTTTTAAGCAGAGGCCCGAAGAATGAAAAGGAAACAGCCATGTGAAATGGGGGTGGAGGGAGGAGCTTTGCAGATAGAGGGTATGGCATATGCAAAGGCCCTGAGGCAGGAAAAGCCTGGTCAGAAAAAGAAACCGAAAGCAGAACAGGGTAGCCAGGCCATCAGTGGAGCAAAGACGATAGATAATTCTCATAGGAACTGGCCTTGACCCATTGACAAGGAACAAATCCATTTGGACATGTACAGTGCTAGCTCTCATTTTAAACATTTACATCTCATATGAAATAACTTTCTGAGTATTAAATATAATGGATACCTCTGTGAAGCCAAATGGCATATGTTCATGGCCAGAAGGAAGGAGCAAACAAGCTTTCATATATTGTAGAGTTGAGGGAGGTGGTGGTGGAAAAACAGATGGTTTTCCTGTTTGGAAATAAACTTCAAGGAGAGAAGAATATGTCCTTTGAGTCTATTCCTGAGTCCACAAAGCTCTGCTTTCTTAGCCAAACACACCACACCCTGGGAACTTTCAGATACCAAATATTAGTATCTTTCAAGAATTTCCACCAGAAATGCAGTGCTCAGTGGTAGCTTGTCAGGATGGAAGGGAAGTAAAAATTTTTAAAAAAAGAAAAAAGAAAGAAAGTTGCAATGCTGATGAGAAGGCAGTTTCTCTAAACCAAGTAGCTGATATGACCTAGAGCAGAGAATTAAGCAAAGGTTCCTTTTAAAAGTAAGTTGATACTCCCAAAGCATTGGTTCTCAGCCCCACTGAGGCTAGGACCACTGGGGCCTGACTTCAAATATAGACACTGGGCCCATCCCCAAAGATTTGGGTTCAGTGAGCTGGGGATAGGGCCCAGGGACCCACCTGTTCAACAAGCGCCAGGTGTCTCTGCCGTCACTCAGGCGCACTGCCCCACACAGGCTGGGAGAGTGGGAGTGGGGAACGGGGCCGGAAGAAGGGAAGAGGTCTAGAGACTGGTCGGGTCTGCACAGCCCTGAGCTGCATTCATACCGGGCTCCCTGCAGACACCCTAGTCTCCTGGCAAAACCCCAGCCCTGAATAAATTCCGCTTCCTACAACCCCAAGAGGCTGCCTGTGGCTAGAAAATAGACAGAGACAAGGCTGACTAGTCTCACTTTAACTTTCAGGCCACAAATCTCAAATCCCCACTGACCATCCGACTAAAACCAATGCCTCCATCCGTGCAGGGGAACCCCGTTGCTTCTGTCCTCCTCGGGGAATTTGCTGATATATTTCTCCCCACTCTCTTCTCTGTGAGCCGCTTCTCCTTCTTTACAGGATCATTTCTTAGGCCTACAGGCTCACTGGAATATCCCCCATCACTTAAGCACCCACATCCCCCTCCCCACCAGCTGCCACACTGTTCCTCAGTCTCCCCTAGTACAGACCTCCTTGAAAAAATAGTCTCTACTTGTCACCTTCTATCCCTCCCCCACACATTGTCTTTGTCATCCTCTTCAGCCAGGCTTGCAGTCCTCCACTCTACCAAAATCTCCTCCTGAGGTCCCCAATCACCTCGTGTCACCAACCCAACGAGTCCTCAGTGCATCACCCCCATAATTCTTGCTTGCACCACTAGTAGCATGTGGCACAGTTGGTCACCCCTCCTTCTTGAAATGCTTTCATCGCTAGGCATCTAGGACCCCACCCTCTCCTGGTTTTTTTGTCAATTCCAACTTTGGACCTCCTTCCCAGTTTCTTCACCTCCACATCCTTCTGATCCCTGATGCTGGGGAGCCCCTGGGAGCCCCACCCAAGTTCTCTTCTCTCCAACTTTTACCCTCACTCTCCTGACCTCATGTAGCCCTGTGGCCTTAAATCCCATCCATCTACTGACCCCCAAAGTTGTATCTCCTGCCCCAGCATTTCCTCTGAACTCCAGATGTCTAACTTCTCATCCAGCATTGCCCCGGGAACATCTTTTAGGCATCTCAAACTTAATATGTCCAATGTAGAATTTCCTTCTTGACTCCCATAGAAAAAAATCTGCTCCTCCCCCAGGGCATTCCACTGTAGGAAACAGCACCCCATCTGCCCAGAGTCTCCGGCAAAATCTGTGTCATCCTTGACACATGTTTTTCCCTCACATTTCACCTCCACTCTGTCAGCAATTCGTGATGGCTCGAACATCAAAATTCATCCCGTATCTGACCACTTTTCACCACCTCCACCCAACACCATAGTCCATCAGCACTGCCGGCACAATCCCAGGAGCTTCTCACCCTGCCTCCCTGTCTTCACCCTTGCCCTGGCTCCCGTGGTCTGTTCATACAACATCAAGCAGGGTCCTCTCATTCATTAAATCAGATCCTGTCATTCTCTTATCCCTTTTGGAAAAAAAAAACAAAAGCCCTTCACAGGAACAAGGAAGCCCTACCCAAGGCCCAGCCTGCCTGTCAACTTCACTATCCTCTGCTCCTCCCTCACTCTCTCTACTCCAGCTTGCCACTCTCCTTTCTGCCCTTCAAACAGCCCAAACCGGTCTCTACCTCGGAGGCTTTGCCCTCCACCTGGATGCCTTTCCCATCAGCTTGCCCGTGGCTCCTGCCTGCACGTCATGTTTCAACACAAATGCTACCACCACAGAGGGCCTTCTCCTCCCCACCACATGTTCTCTTCCTTCACCTGGCTTTGTTCTTCTTCATAACACTTATAACTCCCTGAAGCAGGCTGAATAACGGCCCCCAAAGGTGCCAACATCCTAAACCCTGGTGCCTGGGAACATGTTACCTCACCCAACACAAGGGACTTTGCCAGTGTGATGAAGTGAAGGATGGTGAATGAGCAGGTTATCCTGGACCATCAGAGAGGGCCCAATGTGGTCACAAGGGTCTTTATGAGAGGGAAGCAGGAGGGTCAGAGGCAGAGAAGGGGATGTGGTGATAAAAGCAGAGGTCAGAGTGGTGTGAGGAAGGGATGAGCCAAGGAACAAGGGCAGCTTCTAGAAGCTGAAAAAGGCAAGAAATGGGTTCTCCCCTAGAGGCTCCAGAAGGAACATTGCTCTGCCAACACCTTGATTTCAACCCAGTGAGACCCGTGTCAGACTGCTGACCTCTGGACCTGTGGGATAATACATTTGTGATGCTTTAAGCCACTCCATTTGTGGTAATTTGTTACATTAAAGACAGGAAACTAATATACTGAAGTCATATTGCATATTATTTGTTTAATATCTGTCTCTTCCTTAAAGGTTGTAAATTTCATGACAGCAGGGACTTAGCTTGTTCTTCGAAGCATTCCCAGCACCTGAAACATTCTCAGGAAGCTTCTATAATATTAACATTTGTTGAATGAATATACAACCACTCTGAATTGGTTTTTCTTTTCAGTGATGAAAGAGAAAGAAGGAACTGGAGCTTGGAATGCAAAGCCAGTAAGGGCACCTCGCAGCCCCCAGTGTACCAAGACCACACTATAAGTCATGTAGGCCGGAGTCCATGAGGATTTTCTTTCATCCCTGGGTTTAGATGACTCCGTCGTCTTTTTGCCTCCTGCTCCTGTCATATCTGAGCTCACTAAATTCCTCTGATGTGATTGTAACCTCCCACATCCGCACCACCATCCTCACCACCATATGTACTTACACAGGTCACTTCTGGCTAAATGAGTAAGTATGAACTAAGAATTTTAAGTGACTTTGGCAACACCCAAGGATGTTAAAATCAAATGCTCTCCTTTTTTTTTTTCCTTTTACTGCTGTTTCCTCTTCTAATATAAGTGGAGATCTTTCCAGAAGCATTTAAGAGAAATGGCTCCAGCTCTGTGCTCAGTTTTCTGCCACTTGCAATGTGTTTCTTGCTCATGGGCTCATGATGGCATTTAGCTCCTCCACTGACACATCTGAGATACAAATAAGTGAATAGCGTTGTAACTCACCACCTGGAAAATCATAGACTCCAACCTCATGGCACATACGGTAGCTATCAAGGACTCTTGTTTGCGAGTTATAGAAAACACTCTTCAAACTATCTTGCCACAAAATGGAATGTACTGGCTCGTGTGACCAATTGGCCCTGCAGGAGTACTAACTTCAGGCATGATTTGATCGTCATCGGGACCTGGTCCTTCTTCATCTCTTGACTCTGTCCCCTCCATAATTTCTCCATCCTCAAGCTCTTTGTGATGTCAAGAGGGCTACTCTCTCCTGACTTCCGTCCTTCCTGCTTCAAATCCAGTGGAAAAGAGAGCCATGCTTGGTGCACGCCAGTTCTCTTTGGCCAGAACTGGGCCACATGCCCATTCCTGATCAATCACTGCAGCCACACCTGAATCCCACAACCTCATCCCTGAAGCCAAGGGTGTAGTCACCATCACCTCATTTGAGACACATGCATGGTGAGTGGAGGTCTTAGCGGGAGTTCTAAGAGGGAAATCAGGTACAGTAACCAAAAGAAGGAAAGTTACTGGATACTTGCAGACAAAACAAAAGATGAGCTTTCCCTATGAACATCTCATTCAATTTCTGCTAGGTCACTACAAGGGACAGGGAACTCACTAACTGTGAAGGCGAGCTACTTCGTTTTTTCTGCTAAATCATTAGAAAAATCTCCCTCACATTAGGTCATGTAAAACTTCCATGAACTATCTCTGACTCTGTTCTCAGAACAACATAGAAGGAATGTATCCAGACACGTGACAGCCCTTTAGATATTCAAAGAGAACTTTCATAATTCTCCCAAGCTTTCACTCTACAGGTAAACATCCTCATTCCCTCAACTGTTCTAATGATATTTCACCCTCCTTTTATGAGCTCTGACTTGTCAACATCCCTTCCCAGGTTGGTGCCAGGGACAGATCTGATGAACTATGGTTCAACCCAAGTGTTGCTCAAAGTATGGACTGGATGGGGACAGCCTGACTGCGAAGCCCTGAGGCAACCCATCCTCCTCTTCCTTCTTACTAGCCAGATGCAGCTGGTCACCCAGCAAAAAAATAAACCATCCTGGTCCCATATTTCATCTCATCCAAAAGAGATGCTACCGAGGTTCTGCTGAAACCCAGACTCACTATGCCTGCCATTCCCAGAGCCACCAGCCTCACAACCCCCTAAAACCAAATTAAGTCATATCTAGCGTGACTCTTAGAGAACCAAACTGAATCACACAAACCACTCCTTAATTCAATTGCTCGTCACTGTCTATGAAAAAATCCATTCTAGAAATTTGCTGCCAACTGCCAAAAAGTGGAAGCCTCTTACCTCTCTCTTTCATTAAGGTCCACTGAAAATCATTTTTCCAAAGTTGTACGTCAGGGTTGGATTCAGTATAGAAGAAAATCAGGAATGCTAAAGCTGGAGCTGAAGGAACTTAAATATCATCTAGTCTGTGGTAGGTTGTGTTCGTGTTCCCCGTGATTTCCAGTAAAAGCGTAGGGCATCTTCACTGCTGTCATGTGACTTTCAGTGCCCTACCATGGGAAGAGTATACAGTTGGCCCTCAATATCTGTGAGTTTCACATCCATTCATTCAACCAACTGCAGATCAAAAGTATTTGGGGAAAAAATTTTAAAAATACAGATTTTTAAAATACAGTATAACAACTATTTACATAACATTTACATAGTATAGTCATGCACCACATAATGACTACAACGGTGGTCCCATAAGATTATAATACCATATTTTTACTGTAACTTTTCTATGTTTACATATGTTTAGATACACAAATGCTTCCCATTGTGTTACAATTGCCTACAGTATTCAGTACAGTAACATGCTGTATGGATTTGTAGCCTAGGAGCAATAGGCTATACCAGATAGCCTAGGTATGTAGTGGCTATATCATCTAGGTTTGTGCGAGTATACTCTATGATGTTTGCATGACAAAATCATCTAACAACACATTTCTTAGAACATATCCCAGTCATTAAGTGACGCTTGACTATATACAGTATCATAAGTAATCTAGAGATGATTTATAGTATACGGGAGGATGTGTGTAGGTTATATGCAAATACTACACCATTTTACATAAGGGACTTGAGCATCCTCAGATTTTGGTATCCACAGGGGGTCCTAGAACCAATCCCCTGAGGATACAGAGGGGTGACTGTACTTCCCTTCAATATTAATGGTGGGCTTGACCATGTGGCTTGCTTTGGACAATGGGATATGAGCAGACATGAAGTAGGCCCTGTTCAAGCAGAAGCTTTAAGAGCCATCATGCAACTCAGCATGCCTCCGTCAAGGCTGCTCTTTCTACCTGGCCCCAGAATGAAGATTCCCTGTCACCAGTGCAGAGAGGCACTTGACCCATGTCCCCAGGTAACATGAGCAAGAAGTGGACCCTTATTACTGTCAGCCACTGAGACAGGGGTCATTTGTTACCACTCACTGCAAAGCTGACTAATACATAGTCTAACCTTGACCTTCAAACACAAGGAAATCAAAAGCCCTAACACTTGAGGTGATTAGCTAGTTAGTATAGCTATTTAACAGTTATCAGTAGAGCCTGAATTCAGGTCTCCTAATATTCAGGTCATTCATTTACCTTTCAATAGATGTACATTGAAATTTTATCAAGGAATAAGTGATAAAGCTCTTAAAGTTAACGAGAGAACCATTCTAATAATGGTTAGTATTGTTACCATACTGATATTAACAGAAGACTCCTAAGACAAGAGCTAGAAATATTATATGGGAATTTAGACATCTGGCTGTACCCCCAGCCACATCTTAAAATCAGCAAAGTTACTTTGGAAGTTTTCAGTTCAATAGGCATCATGTACCCACCATGGACTTATCGCTGCCATAGGTGCTGGGTGCTCAGGTGAAGTAAGGCCCAGGCCCTCTTTCCCCACAATCAAACTTATGACACTGTCTGTTGGTCCTGCAGTGTGATCTGAGGAAGACCTGTCCTGGAAAGTGCTCTTTTTAAAAAGGTGGATATACTGTATATTATTCTCCCCCTTCTCAGGAATTCATGATGAAGTTAGTTTAGTAAAGCTCTAAGCAGTCCTATGGTAGAAAAATCTGCTTAACTTTGTTTTAGACAATATTTCACCAACTTATTTGATCATGGAATCCCCATTTTGAATAACACCTGCTGCATCCTGCAGAACTTGTGTTCCAAGGCACAGCCTTATGGAGACAATACCCAACTCTACTCCCACTGACACCTCTGCACCCCAATCAGGCCAGTCACAAGAGGGGTGCCACCAAGATTCCCCCTTTGAAAATTGGCTAGACTTTGGGTCCTGCGTTCCTCTGGTCCCCTTCTTTCATTTCCACCAGTACAATTACTTCCTCTGGGCTCATGGGATCCTGCAGGGGAATAGCTTGATGGAGATCCAGCACCAGTCCTGGGTAAGTTATTCTCCTATTTCCCAGGAAGGCGCTTCCGGGAGCAGGCCAGGAGATGGGGCTATTTTGGTGCAGGCAGGTGGTAAATCACAGCACGGAGACAGCTGCCCACTCCTCCTGCTGTTAGGCTGCCGTGTGAAATGTTCTCACTCTCTGCAGTCCTGCTGCTGCACTTCTAGAATGTCACCCTAACTGCAGTGCTGACACAGAGCTGGGGTAGGCAACTCGCCTGCGTAATGTACACAGCCTCTCTTATTCACACTTTCCTTCTGCCCAGAGTTACAAGAATGCAAAGGTCAAAGGAATTCGTGTTTAGAGCTCATCTAGTCCAATACCCTCACTTTGCAGATGAGAAAACTGAGGCACCAAAAAGCTAAATGACATACCCCAAATCAGTAAATAGCAACAGCAGCCCAAGCTTGTGGGCCCCCAAATCCAAAATGTTTTCCATTCTATAATGAAGTGTCAGTAAAAGCAAAGGGCTGGAAAGAAGCTAGGCATGCACAAACTTCTATGGTGTGCATATATATACATACATATGCATACTGTTTTAAAAAGTACAAATAGCATCATATTTATGGTTCTATAACTTATTTTGGTTTTGTTTTTCACTTAATAACATTTGAACCTCTTCCCTGTAGTCACAGCTAGAGCTGCCTCCTTACAGAGTCCTGGTCTCCCTGTTTTGGCTCTTGTCTTCCCATCATGTGCTAAGTGTGGCAGTCAGAATAATCTTTTCAAAATGTAAATCAGATCCTATTTCTTCCAGGCTTAAAAACCTTTGACGCCCTCCCATTACTCTCATGATAAAGGCCAAACTGCCCAACCTGATGTCCAAGGCCTTAGACGACCCTGTTCCTCACTCCCTCCCTGGCCTCCCTCCGTGCAGCCACACGGCCTTCGTCCAGTCACTTAAAGGCACCAGCCTCCTTTCCCCTCCTCAGGGCATTCCAGAATCTTCTCCTCTTTCACTGAAATACCCCCCATGCCTGCACATACATGTACACATGTGCACATATCTACATGCTTGCATGCTTACGTTTGCACACACATATGCCTCATCCAGTCTTGAAAAGCTCAGCTCAAGCAGAACCTCCTGGTTTTCCTGCCCACCCCCCAGGTCCAACTGCACTCCAGACTGTATCAGATCTGTTACTACTCCCTGCTCACCCATACGGCAGCAGCTATTTTCCCTTCAGTTTTTATCCCTGTGTGTGTGTGTGTGTGTGTCTGTATTTATAAATATTTACAGAATTACTTGATGAATATATGTCTTCCCCATGAGACTGTAAGATCCAGGGGGAGCAGGGGCTGCTTTGTGCATCATTGTATCCTCTGCACTTAACCCAGTACCTAACAAATCGTAGACACTCAACTAATCTTTATGAAATGAATGAATAAACAGAAATGCCAAAGGAACAGAAGACGTGTGCAAGTTGTATAGGAAATATTGTCAAAGGAAAAGAACTTCCTTTCCCTGAATGAGTCTGCACCCTGGAATCAAGAGGGCAAGTATTATACAAATTGCAGGCCTCAAATTCAAGTTTGAAAGAAATATCACCTTCTTTGCTCTTTGAAATTGATTTATTTCCTACTCTGAGCACTCAATATGCCAGGCTGGAGGGGTAGAGTCCTTATTGGAGCACCCCTATCCCCTCCACCTCCCAGCCCTGAATAAGAACATAGTACAATTGTGTGATGCTCTGGAAACAGGACAAGGGTCTCTGACCTCCAGCCTATCATGGAAACCACTGATTTCTTCCAGGTGCACATCTACAGTGACCCCTTGAAGCATGGCAGGCCTACTCTCTTTCCACACAGGGACCCAGAACTCCCTGTGACCCAGATCCCTGGTCCCAGGGTCCTGCTTTCCTGGGAACTCCAGCTGCCATCCCCATGGAGTTTCTTTATCCCCTTAGGCAGCTGCCAGAGAAAGGTGCACAGTTCCCTGTGGCCAGAGAGGCCTTCACCCAGGCAGAAAGTACCACTCTGTGAGACTGTGCCTAGGAGATGCGTTCCCTGGCCCCTGGCCTTGCCTGCCCCTGCCCCAGACCTCTCTTCATTCCCATTCCAGAGGACAACGGCTCATTGCCTCTGCTTCTCCTCCTCCAAGGACACCTGAGAGTATCTCTTCACAAGATGCAGGTGAACTATGGGCTGCAGGCTGCTTCTGCTGACAAGAATTCCTGAATCAAGAAGCCCAAGCTATCTGCTTAAAATGGGGAGCAAGAAGAGAACTGAGGGAGCTCAAAAACATGTTAACATTCCAAGACATCGCGGTCATTGCCACACAAGTCATTTTGGTGCCTTATACTCCCCCAATTCCTGCCTGCTCCGGCTGCCATTAGCAAGGAAGTTCTGAGGGGAGAGGGAGGAATGAGGACCCGAGGGAAGAGAGGAACTTGAAGAGGGCCTTGGGGCGACAAAAAAGATTGAGAGACAGGAGCTGGGGCATCTGGTAGGACAGGTCCCAGAAGCTTCCCCAGGACGCTCTTCCCTCCTAAGTCCCAATTGCCCCCTCCCTGCCTCTGCTGCTTTAAAGCACTCTCCTGAGACCTTGATGGTAGAAACTCTTACAGCTCCGTGGGAACTCAGTTGGGTTTAGTCAGGGGGTGACAGCAGGACTCAAGAACAGGACTCTTGCAAAGGGCAGGTGGTGAGTGGCGGGTAGAACTAGCCCTCCCAGTATTGGGCTGCTGGGGAGAGCCGGCCACAGCCCCACCCCTTCACAACTCATCAACCAGAAGGATCATCTCTCCCCGTGGGACAGACAGGAGGTTCCTTGCCCACCCAAATTACACAAATGCAGTGAGCAATGGCCTCTCAACGCTTAGAAGCCAAGGCAAGGGGTGGACTGTGAGACCATGGCCTGAAAATAAAAGTCACACCCTCTCAAGTCTGGGCATCCTCATCCCGAAAGCTCTCACCTGAGCTCAGCTGTTATCTCTGGCAGCTCCAACCCTCCCAGGAAGATCTTCCCAGCTCCCACTCTGGCACCAGCCCTTGCATGAACCGCAGGAGGCTGGAATGACTTATTTTCTCAGCTGGCCTGTAGCAGCGGTCCAGCTGGCTCCTGCCTCAGAGGCAGAAATTCCTCCTCTAGTTCATCGGCACTGGTTTGTGCCAAGGGGCTGGGGAGGGGACAGTCTCTGACCTCCCGTGGGGCCCTGCCTGGCACATGGATCAGAACTCAGGCTGTTGTCAGTGGAGCCACTGATTACACAGTACGTGGAAAGCTCCGCCCACAGTGTCATCAGGAGCAGGCTATCTCCTTACCACAGGCCCTCCTTGGCCAGAAAACTCCACCAGGATCTGGTGGTGATAGCAGGGTCATTGTAAGGGCCTCACTTCACCTTGTCCTAGGCAGAGATAAGAACCCCAGAGGACTACATACCAACGGCTGCATCGGCCCTTAGTGAATGCACCGAGGGGAACACAAGGCTTTTTATTAATAAATATTAACTGTATGGCATTCTGGAACTATTTGGGGTACAGTGGAGGATACAAAAGTAGTTTTGGATACTCTGTGTATATGATTATAGGCTAGGTGAAGAAACCAAATTAATGCAATGAGCTGTGTTCTTTCGATAAACATTTACTGAGCACCTACTCTGTGATAGTCACCAAGCTGTGACAGCAGCTGTGACCAAGAAACCCCTGCCTTCCTGGAGGTTATGCTCATGAGCACAGCAAGAAATTAACAAGTAATTTACAATAAAGTACAGTGGATTTTAGTGAGGGCTGGGGAAGGCAAAAAGAGGAGAGCTTTAACTGGAACATGCTGTTTAGGAAAAGGCTTTCTGGGGAAGCAGAGGAAGGGGAGAGGACACAGAGGCCCACGCCACAAAGACTTGGAGGGCAGACCACGCATAGTCAGACCGGCTCAGAAGCTAGTGCAGAAATTGTGTTGTGACCAGCTCCTTGCATTCAAATCCCAGCCCCAATATTTGCTATTGTTTGATCTTGGACCACTTTCTCACTTGCAGCCTCGGTTTTACCATCTGCAATAAGACGGTGATAATAATGACGCCTATCTCTTAGGGTGGCTGGGAGGATGAAATGAGTTAATTGATACAAGGAAAGCTCTTACTTAGCAGAATACATCCTCAGTGTGTAACCACTAATATTATTGTTATTATCCCAAGAGCTTAGCTGAGACTGGAACCAGGGAAATCATAACAAAAGCCTCAATCCAAGTGATCCCAATGGAAGCAAGTCATGGGACTTGGTGACAGGCTGTGTCCAGGTAACTGAGGAGTAAGAACCAGCAATGATTCTCCTGTCATTGATGAGCAGAGTGAAAACCACAACAAACCCAGAATGAGGACATTAGAAGACCCGGGCTTGACTCCTGGCCCTGATATTTGGCAGCAGGGTAAACCTGGAAAATCACTTGAGGCTCTAAGCCTCAGTTTTCACATCTGTAAAATGGCGATAACATTGGCTGCTCTACCTCCTTCTCAGGGTGGTACGGCAAAGCAAGCAAAAAAGTGAGTGTGAAGGCCCTTTAGTCACATTGTAAAGTGCTACCATCTTGTGAATTATTATTATCCTAGAAGTTCTAACTTGGAAAACCAAAAGTACCTGCTTTGGGCTGAATCTCCAAGATAAGAAAAAGATGCTAGACATATTTTTTTCTTCTATTATTTGCTTTTAAAAGTTCTAGGGCTGTGCTTCTCAAACTTGGTGTGCCTAAAATCACCTGAGGATCAAGCACAGTCTGATTGAGGAGGTCTGGGGTGGGGCCTGGGTTTCTGAATGTCAAATAGGTGAGCAGTGCACTGGTGCTGCTGGTCCATGGACCACACTTTGAGTACCAAGGTTCTCTAGAGCAGCAGTCCCCAACCTTTTTGGCACCAGGGACCGGTTTCATGGAAGACAATTTTTCCACAGACTGGGGATAGGGGGGTGGGGTGTCGTTGGAGGGTGAAGGGGGGGTGTGGAGCTCAGGCGGTGATGCACAACCCATTTCCTAACAGCCCACAGACCAGTAATGGGCTGCGGCCCGGGGGTTGGGGACCACAGCTCTAGAGGATCGTGCACACAAAGTGGTCACATTCCTCAGGGTGAGCTGACAGAGTAGACTAGGGGAAGAGGTGGGACCCTGTGAGAGTGTGGAGGATTCACAGCTGTCAGACCTGACCAGCTGCCCCTCCTTTAGTCACTCTATGGTCCTTGCTGAGTGTGAAGCACCACTCTAAAAACTTGGCAAATATTTGCTCATATAATCCCTGCAACATCCCTGTCTGACATTATTATTATTATCTGATATATTATTGTCTCTATTTACAGATTAAAAAAAAAACTAAGGCTCAGAGAGGTTACATTATTTGCCCAACGTCACACAGCACAAAATCCTTATACCTCCCACTCCAGAGCTAAGCCCAGAGCAGAGGATAATAAAACACAGCATATTCTATGATCAGCTACCACTCCAAACCACAAAGCAGAAAATCAGCTGCTGATAGAGCATCCACTCCTGAGGGCTGGTTAGAACTGAGTCATTCAATGGCAGTGGCCTAAAGAAACAGTCCCACATCTGCCCTGGTTCCTGTCCCACCCAGCGTTCCTGTCCCTTCCATCCTGTGAGCTGCCTAGGATCTGTCCAATAAACCCCTTCCCTCTGTATATCACAGGGTTTAAAAGCTTTGGCTCTGAAGCCAGCCTGCCTGGCTTCAAATCTTGGCTTCACCACTTAACTGCTCCAAGGCTCAGTTTTCTCATTTGTAACATAGGGATAATAATAGTACTGACTCCACAGTGTTGTTAGAGAGGATTAAACGTGATAATGCATGTTGAGCACTGAACCCAATGCCCAATATGCAGCACAGGCTCCATAGCTGCTCCTCGTGTGATTATCAAGGTAAAAATAAGCACAGGCCCGCAGCCCCCATATGTGAAATCAGCTAACCACCTCCCAACCACTGGACCCTCTTACGCAGATGGCGTTGAGAAGCCACCAGGCTGTGAGGGCTCCGGCAGTGTCAATGACTTGCACTTCTGGCAGGAAGTTCCACGCCATTGCACCTGCCAGTGGTATTTGACACTGCTTCTCTTAGAAGATGGGGAATGTGTCACATTTATGGGGGCCCTGTATTGCACACCAGGGAAGCGCTTTGCACAAATGTTTGGATCGACTTTTCATGACTCTGGCCCCAGGCCTGCTATGAGTCAGGCTTGCAGTCCCATCTCAGCACCACACTCCAGAGATGGTCCTCAGGCTACGGCTTCCATCCTGACGGCCTCCCACCCCTCCTTCTTCCACTCCTACCTGCTGTCACCAGCCGCCACCCTGAATCCCCAGCACCCAGGATGTGGAGTGATGTGAATGACAATTGCCATACTGGCCCTCCAGGATTTGTTAACTGCTATTAAAAGATACTCCAAGTCATTATTGTGACATTATGAGGACTTAGCTGATTGCAGCTAATCTCAGACTCCCTTTGTGTTCCTAATGGAGGGGAGCGGTCTCGTGTGAAAAATCCCATTTTGGTGTCTTTCCTCTAAAATTTAGTTTAAGAAAAATAACTAGGGGCAAAATGTGATATTCAACAATTGGAAATGAGCAAGATAAGGGTTTAGGTACAGAACAAGTAAATCGCAAAATAGAACTTCGTTTAGTCAGGCAGGCGTTAAACAAAGACACACAGCAGGGGTTAAGGGCTAGAGGATTTTGAATCACATGGTGAGCAAATTATTCCCTTTAGACCCTCTTTTATGACATCTGATTACATCAGTGAGAAACTCTCCTTTAGTGTTAGTGTGTTTTTTAACACCCTCTGACACAGGATAATCTCCCTTTTTAACAAAGAGAGAACAGATCCACACCAATGGGGAATATAGCACAGCCCACTTGGGTTAAAATCCCAGCTGAGGCACACGGGGACTCTGTGACCTTGGGGAAGTTAATAAACCTCTCTGTGGCTCAGTTTCTTCATCTGTGAAATGGGGTTAATAACAGTCCTTTTCTCACAGAGTTACCATGAGAATTAAATGAGTAACTTCACAGGAAGCAGACTTGGCACTCAGCTGATGTGAGCAAACGTTATGTGGCAACTGATGGTATTCAACTAGAATATAATAGCTTTGTTCTCATTGTTCTTATTTTCAAGGTTACCTTTTGCTTGGGGGACATGATACTGGTTTTCCATTTTTAATAGCAATATAAAATATATTTATAAAAGAGATGTGCTTAAAGGTCACCCAAAAATAGTATATTGATAATAGAACAGATAATATGAGGTTGTGACAAAATTCATGAAAGTAGGTACTTAAATAACTGAATTTTGGGAAGCCTGATCCAGTTTAATCCACTCATTTAACAAGTGAAGACCTGAGGGCCAGAGAATGAAAGCAACTTCCCCAAGATCACACAGTAAGCTAGCAGCAAAGTGGTTCTAGAATTCAGAGTCCAGCTGAGTGTTTTACCCAACACACTGTATTCAGGTCACTAAGGTAATAAAGTCCCAAGAAAGAACAAATTAAAAGGCACCCATTGAAATGAATGGCCAACCCTTTGAAGTCCTAGAACTGGAGCTATTATTTTGGAAGTCCTCAGCTACTACGAGCAACTTTGCTCACCAAAAAAAAAAAAAAAAAACCGGGAAATAATATCATTTTCAGGGTTTTCAAAGAATTCTGGCAGGGCACAAAAACAACTCAGAACTCAGGATACTGGTTTTTTTGGAGCATGTGAAAGATATGCCTTTGGGTTCCTAACTTTTTTTTCATAAAAGCATATCCAGGTTAAAGTAGAAAATACTGTGATGACTTTTTCATAAAAGCAAAATAGGCAGGCAAGAAAGCATTTGTCTCATTGGAGAACAAAGGATGAATTTACATGGGCCAGTGTAACCGCAGCATAACAAGATTACATCAAGAAGGTAAAGTCAGTCCAGTGGCAATTGGAGAGCAAAAAACAAATTGCTCTCCAGCCCTGGTCTGAGTGGTTACTGGCTCTGAAACTGAACACTGAATTCCCAATCCCCTTCAGTCTTTCTCATTAGGAGGCAGGGCAGGGACCTTTTAATTTCAAACCTTCTTTAGGCATTGATTACTTTTGTAAACGCTCCAGAGACCAGGGAGTGGGCTTAATTCTATTGGTAGGAATGGACACCCACCTCCGCCCAGCACCTGCTGCAATGAGCAACATAGTAAACTTCTCCACCTTTCTTCCCTTTAGGAAGATGAAACTCATGTCTTAGGACTAGAATATGAGCAAAAAGGAAGAATTTGAGGTGAAACCAGAAAAAGGGATCTACCTAGGAGTACCTTATCCAGTGGATGTGAGTATTCCTAGGCATACTTCCCACCCGTGACTCTCTACGAGGATCGCCAACTCTCCAGCGGGCACACAAGGAATGGTAAACAAAGTCTTCAGCGGATATGCAGGGAATAGAAATGAGGGGAGCAGGCCCTCTGGGGACAGTGGGGACGTGGAGAGTGTGTGCCTCTCTAAAGGGGCAGCAGCAATTCAGCTGCAGTCACCTGTTGCCTTGTGCTATAGGTCCAGCATTGCAGATACTACCATCATCAAACAGAAGCCAGAAGCCTAGATTTTTGTAAATTGGTCTGATTTTTAAATGTCAATGACTAATTTGCTTTTTTCTAAAATTCAGTGGAGGCTCAATACAAGCATCAGAGTGCCGGCTTCAGCCTACAGGCACCTCTGCTCTGTACCTTTCCCTAAGCTCTCTTGCTCCTTCCTGAGCTTCAAATACCAAGCATGAGCAATGATGCCCCAGTCCACACTCCAGCCTGGGCCCCACCAGAGCGCCACGTCTACACTTCTCAACTCAGGCCCCGCTCCTGGTCTGTGTGTGTGTGCATGTGTGTGTGCATGTGTTTTGTTTTGTTTTCTGATTTTTTTTTTTTTGGACCAACATTTAAGGCGTTAATGAAGGAGGAGCTGATGAAGGAAAACGAAGAACCTCGCTGATGGCATCGAACATGGCAGAGAGGTCAGGATGGTCCCTTTCTCTTCCTTTTAGCCCCAACCCTGAACACAATGCCTGGTACACAGTAGGTGCTTCACAAATGTTTATGATCAAACAACAAAATGAAGGAATACATTGGAAGACAAATAAAGTCATGGTGTTGTCCATGAGGAATAATGACTGGGACCTGAAGCAGAAATTATCAGCCACTGAAATGGAATCAGGGATGGAGAAAATAGAGCTTATGAAGTCAGAGGTCAAAACAGGAGAGAAGAGAAAGTTAGAGAATCTTAAATCTCATCGCCCGAGTCAAAGTTGGGACATAGGATTTGGAGACAGAAAGCCTGGATTGGAATCATTGCTCCGACAATTAGTAGCCACAAGATTTGGAGCAAGTCATGGAGCCCAGTGGGTACTGGTCTCTACATCTTCACATCTGGGAACTAGGACTGGGATTATCTGGATCCCAGAGGTGAATGGGGGTTTACCTGAGAGAGTGGATTTTCAAATGCTTCATAAACTGAAAAACACCCCAGAAGGGGGAGAAGGGGATAGGAGAGTCCAGTCATGTAGCAGATGATGAGTCAGGACGGAACAAAGCCAGCATGTTTCTTGGGCTCTCTGCAAAGACAGCTGCTGGCTTAGCCCTTGGCTTGAGTCACCCCGATTAACAGGTGCCTGGCCAGCCGGAAGTTTGACTTTGACTAAACTGATTGGACGACTGAGTGGGGAGGAGCTCCTTAATTTTGCCAGTGGATGGAGAAAGCTAAGACAGCAGCCAAAAGAGAAAACAACCTTCCCATCCAGTGCAAGGACAGCTGGATCATTTGTGAAACTCACCGACAGTCTGTCTCCACAGGTACATGTGTAACAATGCTTCTAGGGCCTCAGTGTTGATGAAGAGGGCACACCAATGAACAAACTCATTCCGGGTGTGAATTATTTATGTTCATAACATGCAAGTTTACACAGATCCATTAACAAAAATTACGTCTGGCAACCACTTCTAAACAATTACAGTGACTATGGTTTTCAGCAGTGAGGAAGATAATAAAATAGAGCAGCCATCCTCCAGCCTGCTGAGTATCTCTCTCCTTGACCTCAGCAGCTGAAAGCTAGATAAATAGTTAAGATAAATGTGGGCTCTAGAAATAGACAGACCTGGTTCAAATCCTGGCTCTGTCACTTCAGGCCACTTAACATCTCTGAGTCTCAGCTTCCTTAACTGTAAAATGGGAAAAATAACAGTAGCTACTTTCAAAAGGGGTTGTTAGGAATAAACAAGATGACCTTTGCAAAAAGCTACGCATGGCCCTTCTCTCAGAGAAAACAGTCCAAAAATGGTAGATAACATATCCACTTCTACACATCCCTCAGAATTCTGTCTTAGATCTAGTCCCCTTCTCACTGGGATCTGGAGGATTCTAAAGTGTTAAGGTGGAAGGACCATTTAATTAAGATTTTTAGGACAAAGGGTTTATTTTATTGGAGCCAAAGGGTATCTTGAAGGTCCATAAGGAGACAAAGAGGACCCCAAATTTAAAAAGCTCTAGGTAACCCTAGAGTTCTTCAACTAGCATGGCTCCACTTTGATCTGTTTTGTTATATAGGAGCTGGGTGTACCATTTTGCTTGATGAAATGTTTTCACTAGTAAAAAATAAGTCAATTTCTTCACTGTACAAAAAGAGAAGCTGAAGGCCAGAGTGACTTGTCAAAGGATACATTGTGAATATGTATCACACACAGGACTGGCTTTTATGTCTCCAAACATGTGTTAAGCATAAATAACAATAAGTCTAAATTATTAATGATTAGATAATTAATATCCCCAATGCAACTGTTCTGTCTTTAATTAGATCAATGTTACACTCGTCCAATATGCTCCATCTCCTTTGAGACGTAGGCTGAAAAGATCTATCTCACATCCAGAGAGGTAGGGAATCTCACATAGGTGTCTATATACCTTGTGCCTGGGATCTGCAGTACAACCCAAGGACTTTCACATTCTGTTGTTTTGCTTTTGCTTTTATTTTCAGACTGGTTCATGGAAGGGCAAACCAAACCAAATCAAAAAAGACTGGGAAGAAATAAAGAGGGAGGGAGAAAAGAGAATCCATGAAATCCCAAATTAGAGGAGTTCTGTATATGTGAAATATCTCACTCCCAGGAAAACCATTAAATTATCATCATCACGTCCTCATCTGTGTCCTCAGAGCTGGCAGCTGTTGAGTGTTTATCTGAGCCAGGCCCTGTGCCCAGCACTTTGCACGTGTTTTCTCATCTAGATCTCTCAAGAACCCTATGAGGCAGGTATTATTATTCCCATTTTACAGATAAGGAAAGAAGTACAGAGAGAATTCAATAAGTAGCACAAAATCACAAGACAGGGGCAGAGCCAAAATTTGAATTCATATCAGTGTGACTCCAGAACTTTTGCCTTTAGCCATAGTATATGAATCCACCCTACAGCCACATGCAGTTTGCACATATTCAACTGGATATGTTCAAACAAGCAAACAAAACAAGCAGAGAGAAAGAAACAAGCTAACAATGTATGTGGTCCCACCATGGACCCCAGGATGAATGTCAGATAGAGATGTGCTCCCATGGTCCAAGCACAGCCACACACCTTTTGTAGCATCATCACCACTGCAATCACACTGTGACTCTAGGGTTTAAAGACCCACTTTTTCACTTTACCGAAATATGGGCCAGCTATGTCATCTGAGGCTCCAAGAAGCAACAGTGAGCAATCCGGAAAAAAAAAAATGGAAAAATGGCTGGGTTTTGATCCTGTCAGTCTCCAGCAAAAGCAAGCCAGCCCCTCTGAGGGATGTTCAAGGGAAATTTTGACCACACTCTATTTCTCCTTAGGTGTTCACTTTAGAACAAAACTCCCTTAGAAGTTGTGCCTTCTGTCTCTGTACTGAAAGGAAGCCTGATGGGAAGGCAGAGATCCAGCTTTTGGCCCACACTCTGCCACCAAACTTAACTGAGACGCCTCCTCACTGCCTACCAAAAAAGAGTTTGAACTAAGCTGACCACCAGGGAGCTAAATGATTAAGAAGCCCTTACTTGGTGTTAGGGTCTAGTCTCTGAAGTCTAGAGAACTGGGAACTGGGTTACTCCAAGTTGGACTTTACAAGGGGACAGTCCAGACCCTCAGGAGATTCTGTGTGAGGCACGGGGGCCACCCACCAACACCCCCTTCCCAGAAACTCCATGTTGTTTAGTGCTGAGGGCAATCTTTGTGCTGGGTCTATGGCAGAATAAAAAGTGACAGCTTCCTGGCCTGGAGGCACAATTGCAGCAGGACTGGGGCTTGGACTTAGACTTAAGGAAACAAAGACAACATGCAGCCCCTCTCCATCCAAATCAGCACCCCCTCCCCAATCACAGCGACTAGCCACTTGATCATTCATAATCTCAATAGCAGAAGGAGGCTGGCAGGGGCCAAGAGAAGGAAGGAGATCCTTTCCAGCCAACTGCTATCTGAGCTGTTGAATCCAGAAGTTTATGTTATTAAAAATAAAAAAAGGAAAGGAAAAAAATTAACCAGGGGTGGTTATAGGGAGGCTGGCTGTGCGCACTGTAGGGCCTCCTGGTGAAAGATGAGGAGGACTTCCTCCTTCAGCCAGTGGCTTTTGTCTTTATCATGCCAAACAACCATCCACATTGGCTTTGTTTTCTTTAAACGAATTGACCCGTTTTATTTGAATAAATAGACCAATTGTTTGAGTTCCAGGCTACATAGCCTTCATATTCTTCAGTAAGTTAGCGAAGTTTCTCAAATAACAGCATTGCGTGCCTGCCCGGGCTGATGAAACGTGCAACTTAATCATCTAGGGCCACGAGCCAATGTGATTGCTGGAGGAGAGAGTCAAGCACAACAGTCTATGTGTAATGAGGTTCCAAGGCCCTGTGGAACCCAGTGGAAAGCAATTCTCTGTGGCGGTGGACCCTATTACAGTAGTTAGATCCTCCCCCAGTGGAATAATTTCTCTTGTAAATACTGAAAGGACCTCAAAACAGACACCTAGAAAAGGACCTAGATCTAACCATTCTGCTGCCTACACTGTACTTTGCAGCACAATACCCCCTGACTTCTGTGGTCTGCTCCTTGGAGAGGGTCCCTCTGCCCTAACCAGAGGGGTGCACTGTAGTCCAGCCTGCTTAGCTGGGGCTGAAGGAATCAAGCCCCGCCCCCCGCCTCCAAAGGCTAAGACAGGAACCCGTTTGCTAGTACACTTATTCTCCAAACACTTTTAGGAAGGGGTGTGTGTGTGTACACATATATATTTTTTTTTAATATTACTATTGTATATATATTGGATGTATGTATGTTGTGCCTATTTAGTTTTCATACAACCCAAGAAGCTTCCCTTCCTGTTGCCTTGCTTTTATTCTCAAATTGGTTTGAAGGCAAGTCTTTTCTTCTCCTACTGGGTCATAACTCACTAGGCCAAAACTATCTCTTATATCCCTAAATCAAGAGAATACCAGTGGATCTTAAAGATACATTTTCCAATGCAGTGCTTGGCTCCCTATCCCAGAGCCTAGTACAGGACTGGCTCACAGTTAGCACTCGGTAAATATTTGACAACTTAATCAAGAGGCTGGTTAAAAAGCTGACTGGGGTTTGCCCCACTCAAAGGCAATTTCAGGGCCTTGGCTCTGAGTCCTGGATTAGGCTAGAGCCAGAGGGGACCTCAGCCATCATCTCGTAAATACATGCACACATACAATCGTAAGCTCCACAGGACAGGTTAGGATCACCCCAGCTCCTTCCCAGGGTAGCCCCCGAGCCAAGATTTCAAGTAGAAGTAGTTCATTTGGGAGGTGATCCCGGAAAGCAGCAGTAGGAGATTTAGAAAGTAAGATGGAAAGGGGCTGGGCGCGGTGGCTCACGCCTGTAATCCTAACACTCTGGGAGGCTGAGGCAGGAAGATCACTTGAGGCCAGGAGTTCGAGACCAGCCTGAGCAAGAGCAAGACCCCGTATCCACAAAAAATAGAAACATTAGCTGGGCATGGTGGCGCATGCCTGTAGTCCCAGCCACTCAGGAAGCTGAGGCAGGAGGATCGCTTGAGCCCAGGAGTTTGAGGTTGCAGCGAGCTATGATGACGCCACTGCACTCTAGCCTGGGCAACAGAGTGAAACTCTGTCTCAAAAAAAAAAAAAAAGCAGCCAATACATGATGCACTAACAAGCAACTGAGTCCTATTCCCAATGGGGACCTCTGGGAGACAATGTAGCACATGCCTCAGAGTTGACCCCATCAAGGGGCATTTTCTACCACCCTCCCTCTGTTAAATGAAGCCAGCAGTCCCTGCAGACAGCAGTCCCCAACACTCACTCCCAGACTGCCCTGAGCATTGGCCAAGCATGCTGCTGCAGCCCAAGAGAGCCCTGCAGCAGAGTCCCAGGTGCATGCAATAAGAAGCTGGTGAGTCCCAGCAGGTGGGAGCAGGGCAGTGACAGCGGCAGATACAGTGGAATCCCCAGTGCCTATAGCAGTGCCTGGAGTGTAGCTGGTGTCAAAAACAAAGTTGCATAAATGAATGCATTTATTCCATTGGTTTTCTAAAACTTTTTTATTTTTTAAAAGAACACTTTCTTCAAAGTAAATGTTATGAACAAAGTTCAAAATGTAAGAGAGATTAAAGAGGAGTTGCCTGATTTAAGGGCCGAGGCCCCATCCCCTCCCGCTACCACACACAGACACCTGTGAGGAACATCCAAGGCGCTTCAGAGCACAGTGTGGAAAGCCCTGATCTAATCCATCCCCTCATCTTACAAACAGGACAATTGAGTGTCATGTTGCTGGTGACACCATGAGTTGGCCTGGGAAGTCAAAGGCAGCCCAGGAGAGTTGGTCAATGAGAGTGGGCACCACCCCTGGGCTTTGGCTCCACCTGAGCAGGAGCCTCTCCTAGAAGCACTGGAAGCCCTAGCTGAGGACTGGGATGTTTTTTCCCCGAGACTGGGGGAAAGAAGAAGCACCGCTGCACAGTCATGACACCTCAACAGTCTCCAAGAGCACAGTGATTAAGTCCGTTGTCATTCATGTCCCATTGTCCCATCACTCCCACTCTAGAACCAAACGTTAGCAGCCAAGGGGAATGTCAACACCATCCATTGTCACTCTCGTAGAAGCTGCTTTTCACAGCTGCCAGAGGGGCTGTCATCTTGGACGGCAGACTCGACACACCCATGTGGGCCCTGAACAAACACATCTTGAGGAGGTAGCTGGGAGCAACAATCCTGAAGAAATTAAAAACACGAGTTTATGCTAGAATGTCAAGTTTGAGGTCACTAAACTGAAATGAACTCTCACGGAGAGAGAGAGAGAGAGATGGGAGGAAAGATTTCAGCATTGACTTCCAGGAGCTTTTGGATTTCCTGTAGCAATGTTTGGATCACATGCATGGCGTCCACCCTTCTGAGTCTAGATCTTTTGCCACCAAACTGAAAACCCCCAAGCCAGCTGCCTTCCTTCTGGTCTTGACATCAGTCCAAACACCAGGTGAGGCAGCCAAGTCCACCTACTTGTTTTATGGATGCAGGGGGAAAAATAACTCTTCCTCAGTCTCTTTGGAATAGCTGGGCGTTCTCTCTGCTGACAAAAAGAGAAAAGAAATAATAAGGAATGGTTTGATGTGAACCTTATCGGAAATTAGCTCTGTCTCCGTCTATTCCCCAAAGAGGAGACTAATGGATCATTGCAACAGGGACATCTTGCCCCACCTCCTCATTTTACAGATGAAAATTGTAGGCCCCCAAAAAGGGGAAGTGACTTGCCTAAGCTCACGGTTACTTAATGGAAAATCTGGGCCTAAAATGCCAGTTTTTCCTAATTCCTGGTCCAGTGCCTCTTTTTCTACACTAATTTTAAATAAAATCTGCCTTTTTTTACTTTAGCTCTGCTTTTCTCCCTCTTTCCTTTCTTTCTTTGTTTCTTTTCTTTTTCTTTTCTTTTTTTATTTTTTAGCTCTGCACCTGGCACATAGACTGTCATTAAATATTTGTTAAATGAAGCATTGTATGAATATATGGGTGAATCTCCCTTCTGAGGGAAAGTTGGAACTTTGTTTTAAAAGCCCATTTTTCAGCCATCAGAGATCTTCCAAACAGTACCCACATAAGCATGTTGGATAAGCTGCATTCTTGAAAGAAAGTTGAGGTTTCTAAATGCAGTTCAAAGGTCAGAATAAGAAGGGGTGATAAAAAGTGAGTGGTATGTGGTAGCAATTGAGAAGAGCATACTAGAAACAGCCCCTGGAAGGTCCTTAGACGCCTCCCCGCCATGGCTCAAGGCAGGGAGAAGTTCATTAAGAGTTTGCCTGGGGGCAGGCTGAAATGACTTCCTGATCTAAAATTCTATAATTCAGCACATCAATTGACCTAAAACCAGGATATCCCTACTGCTGGCTATAGTCATGTCTGTACCCTTAAAACACTTAGCCTGGTAAGGGGATTTGTAAAAACTGACTATTTTGGTCCAAAACAACCACAGTGATTTCCACCGAGGAGAGAAGTCTCTGGACATGATAGTGTCTCTGGGGCAGCCTGAGCTTGTCTTCCTTTGGCTTTACCTACTTGTCCTTAGCATTTGAGCATTGTGAAGCAAGCAGTAGGTTTTGTTTATTTACATTTTTCTATTTACTAACCATTCCTTTTCTTTCCAATAAAACAGGCTGACTGTGAACATGATTTTTTTCCCAAGCAACACACACTATCAATGAAGAAAATAAAAATGACTGTCAACAATTTTATGAGTTTCCTTCCTTTCACTTTCCTGACTCTATCGCCCAACATTTTAGCTTCATCCTGGTGCTCTCAGCCACTAAGAACTACCTTTCTTTGAGTACATTGGGCTGAACCCTTTATGCTACCTCATTTAATTCTCATAACCTCCCACAATGTGCTGATTATTATCCTCATTTTACATATTGAAAACTGAGTTTCAGAGAGGTTGTGACCTGCCCAAGGTACACAGCTAATAAGTTACAGAACTGGGTTTCACATCCAGATTTACTTTATCTCCAAAGATCAAGTCCTAAAAGAAAAATAGCTACCATTCTTTTTATACCTTTACTATGTGCCAAGCACTGTGCTAAGTACCTTACATATATTATCTCAGAACTTTACAGCACATTGATAAAGTAGGTTTTATTCTACGGTTGAGAAACCTAAGGTATAGAAGGATTAAGTGACTTGTCCAGAATTATACAGCTGGTAAAATGCATCCAAGGAGCAAATTCAGGATTTCTAACTCCTAAGTCCATGCTCTTAACCACGAAGCTACATGATGCACTCCACTTCATAGACTGAGACAGATTTATCCATATATGGGATCATACTCTACCCACTATTTTGCAAGTTGTTTGTTTTTCCTCAGAGGGTAGTGGGTTTTCAACCCTTACCTTTAAACTTGAAATAACATGACCCAATCCTGCTCCCTTAAGCCAACAATTGGCCCCTCCTCCATCTGATGGCCCCTCTATTTGATCACAGCCTGCACCTGACTGCTGGTCTCAGCCATCTTGGCCTCTGCCAGTCCTTGACTCCTCACCTTGGACTCACCTTCAGTTTGTCATCTCACACCTACCCTTCAAACCTGGTGCTTCATACAGGCCACCCACCCAGACTTCAGGCTTCAAACAAACCCTCATCTCAATGATTTGGCCATTCCTGACCGAGACTCTGGAGTGGTGCCTCACCCCATCCAGCCTGCTACCCAGTACTCCAACCTCCAACACAGCCCTTGCCTTGCAACAGTTGCCACCCTCCCCAACTTCCCTGGATCCACTCTGGCTTAATAAACAAGTCAACAGCAGAAATTCCATCAGATAAGCTCTAAAATCCTTATAGATGAAAAATAATATCCAGTGTTATCACTTCCACTTATATAAAGAGATGAAAGTTTATTGATAAATATGCACAGACTACACTACTCTGAGGTTGAATTAGGTCCATCACTCTGCTTTAGGAAATCTAGCTGTGTGGCTTTGGACAGGTCACTTCACCTCTCTGGTCACTAGCTTCTTGATCTGTCAAATAATGGGTAGAACTAGGTAATCCCACGCACCTGCAAATGCTGAAAATCTATTATTCTATGATTAAAGAAATGACTAGTCTGGTAGATATTACTCCCATCAATGTTTTTGTCCAATCATTAACCAAACTAATGAGGCTGTTTCTGCAATTCAACTGCAAAGTTCACTTTCAGGGAGAAGGGGAGGATTCAGGGCAGTTGTTCATTCCTGGACATCACTGGGGGCTAAACCCTAAGTTGATCTTAGGGTGCTGGCAATAGTGAAAGGAAATTTAGGGGATCTTCACAGAAATAGGGTATACTTTGGAATGAAGGAGCACTTTGGAAGAGTAGAAATCTGTTAGATGACCGAAGCCAAGATGAAACTCACTTTTTAAAAATGTTTGAATTTTTTTTTTAAAGTTTGGCTCAATCACTTGTTTTTCACTATTCCTTATGTAATCTTGTGGGATGCGGCATCAGAAGTCATAAATCATTCATAGTGCTCTGGGGAAAAAAAAATCACTTCACAAAGCAGATGCAACTTAAAATGAAATGAGAAAAGTTTTTGCATGAAACCCAAAAGAAAAGTGTAACTCGCCTGGTTCGTAGCCCACGCTGATCACTAATTCTCAAGATGGCTATATGACTCGGTCATTTGCTTCTGGTTTTTTGTTGTGTTTGGTTTTAAGTGGAAACTGAGTTAAAGATATACCCTGTCACAACAGCACTGCATTTTTCTAGGAATCTTGGAAAAGATGCTGTAGTCATGGCGTTTTCAGGAACGATGGAAGCTGGCAGATTTTTATTTCCTGCTTAAAGAAACCCAGAACGACCCTCTTTGTCCAAAATCCCTTTTTCAGTATGCCTGTCACTACTGTCCATAATCCCGATGAGTTAATTAAACTCCCTTTATAAAATAAAAATGCTCTTGTTCAAAACCCACACACAAAAACACAAAGTTGCCCCCGGCAGAGGTAACCCATAAAGCTAACTCTCAAACATTAACACCTTAATAAAATTGGTTTAGCCAAATTATTTCTAATGTGGCAGCTAGCTGCGATGCGGTTTCTAATAAACAAGCAAATTATGTTTTTTAAAACCTCTTTCATATTCATCAGCTCATTCGAGCTTTGCAGAATTAGCAAGGACAGGTATGTGTTCATTCATTAACTTATTCCTACAACAAACTTTATTGCCTGGCAAGCACTATAAGGTGCTAAGGCTACAGACAAGATAATAACGCTACTCGCCCTTGTGCCGCTAGAAGTGTATGGAGGACAGACGCGTAAAAACCATTACAGAGACACAAACCAAAAGGAGAGCAGCTCCCAAAAGTTGTGTTTTGCCTTAAGTCAAACAGCTGGAAAGTTCTGGGGCAGGGATTTCCTCCTAGGTCTTTCAAGTCTAAGCTCAGAACACTCTTAAAGACATTCTAGAGGTTTTTGTAAATGGACAAATTTTGACGGGAGAAAGTGAGGAAAAGAAAGCTCCCAAACTGAGGTTCTGTTATTGAAAGAATAATCTGGGTTAATTACCTCAGGAACTAGTGGGCTTCCAGCTGAACTGAGTGAGATTTCTCAGCGGAACGCATGAGGGAAGCATTCCCATAGATCAACTTCATAATTTCTCCCCATTAGCCCCGAGTCGTTCAACCAAGCACATTGTCTGGCATTGGGCTGGTGCTCAAGAAACATCTATCTCTGTTCAATTGAACTTAAATTAGTCATACGACCTCTCATGGATATGTTACCAAATGACAGACCAAAAAAAAACCCTTGAAATCTCAGTGATGTTGCCTTGAACCTCCAGTTGTACAGCATGGGAAAGCCTTAAACCATCTTCAAGATCCTTTTTTTTTCCTGCTGTTGAGAATCTTATCATTTAGCTCACTAATTCCATTCTACCCCCATATCCCGAGGCATAGTCCTTCCTCCATTTTCCATGAGAAATCTATTTGTGTCACCCATTTGCTAAGCTTTCAAGACTTCATTGAAAACCAGACAGTTCAAGAAGTGATTATATCATGTACAACACAGCACAGCTGATTCACCATCTTGCTGGTTCTACCACCTCTCCTTCCCCCTCCCTCATACTTCCTTCTCCCTTTCCAGAGCAACACGTACTTTCTTCCTCTTTGCTCAGGTATAGCTATACTTCTATACCTAGAATCTCGGCTTTTACAGTAAGTGGGCTTATCAAGGGATTTTTCTCCACCAAAGTGGGTACCTCCTCAGAAAGAATTCTCAGACCAACTGCTAAGACAATAGAAATTTTCTATCTCTTATGCTACCCAAGACAGAAATCGAAGACGTAGACCTTCAAATGTAAGTACAACCTCTATGGAAACAGTATGGGGATTCTTCAAAGAATTAAAAGTAGACCTGCCATTCTGTCTGGCAATCCCACTATTGGGTGTCTACCCCTCAAAAAAGAAATCATTATATCAAAGAGACACATGCACTTGTGTGTTTATTGCAGCACAATTCACAATTGCAAAGATATGGAATCAACCTAAGGGTCCATCAACTAATGAGTAGATAAAGAAAATGTGGTATATATGGTATATATATACACACCATAGAGTACTACTCAGCTACAAAAAGAATGAAATAAAGTCTTTCACAGCAACGTGGATGGAACTGGAAGCCGTTGTCCTAAGTGAAGTATCTCAGGAATGGAAAAACAAATACCATGTGTACTCACTTGTGAGTGAGAGCTAAGCAATGGGTATACATACAGAGTAATAGGGTAGACTTTGGAGACTCAGAAGGGGGAAGGGCGGAAAGGGGATGAGGGATTAAAGATTACCTATTGGGTATAATGTACACTATTTGGGTGATGGGTACACTAAAAGCCCTGCCTTCGCCACTGTACGATTTATCCGTGTATCTAAAAAAAAACCCTTGTACCCCCTAAATCTACTGAAATTTTTTAAAAATGTAGACCACTGCTCTTTATTTTCAGTATTTCCTTTGGGCACATAATGAAAGATGGCAGAGAGTCCCTACCATACTAGAGTTCCTTAATGCTCTCCTAACTCAATTGAAGGAGTGCTTTCACCTCAATCCAGTGGCCAGCATATCCACCTAGCTTTGATTCTCTGGCTTTCTATACCCTAAGTTTGGTCTGATGTGTTCTGGATCTGTGACTATATGCAACAGACAAAAAAAAAAAACCATTAAACATCCACTGTGTACAAAGTACAATGCCGGGGACCAGGGAGAATAAAGAATAATGGCCTCTGTTCTCCAAGAACTGGTGAGCCCAGCTCTGGCACCAACCAAGCACATAATGCGAGGAAAATGACTAACCTCCAAGCCTCAGTTTCCTCATCTGTAAAATGACAATTTTATAAATACCTACCTAATAGGGTCATTGCAAAGAACAAATAAGGTAAAATGAAACACAAAGGCAAAACATGTAAAGTACTTGCCTTGGCATGTGGTTGATAATAATAAATGGTTTGTAAATAAATAAATCACTGCTGATTGCTCAATGAAACCAGAAAAGACACAGGATATAAGGCAGACTTTGATGAATTTTATAGGAGAGACACAAAGTACTAAGGTGATATATGGGAGGGAAAGATTCGTTCTAACTGAGGGGGTTGAGAAAGGCGACTCAGAGCAGGGGGAAGTTGAGCTGGGTATGAAGAATGGCTGGGATTTGGGAAAATGCTCTTAGGAAGTTCCCAGAGGGTATTGATAATTAGTGTTAAAAAGTTGTGTATTTTTGGTAGTGTTTCAGTCTTAAAGGATGATAAGCTTGGCTCCTACCCGTGAAGGTGAGAAGCAATGTTGCTATATTCAGAAATGATTTGGCTAATAAAAGTCTTCAAAGCTTTACGGCTAAAACTCTACTTGACCTGTCTATGGGTGGCGTAGAATTATAAGACTGGAGGTTACAGATACCTGAAAGATCATTTAGACCAATACTCATTAGATGTCTCAAGTGTTGTAGGTACAACATCCTTATCCAAAAGCCAACTAATTATCGTTTTGCACACCTCCAATGACAAAAAATTCATTGCCAATACTATGTTAACCACGATTAACATACTGAAAAGAATCAGAGATTGGGAAGGCCACCAGGTTGATGGGAGATCATGGTAAGAAGGACATGGTTTCTAGAAAGTATCAGTTTTAGAGGGAAACTTAGCTTGACCCTAAGCAAGACATTCAACCTCTCTGGACCTCACAGCATCTCTCATGTCACTTCTATCTCTAATATCCTAAAACCTTGGATCAAAAAGGTAACACAGATTAAATGACATGTTGCAGAGAAAATCAATTGGAATCAAGCATGCAAATGTATTTTGTAACTTTTCAACTACAAAATAAAGGGATTATCATTACCACCATGAAAGCATTCTGTTTCAATTCAATAAGCAGCACGTTAGTCCCCAGGGTTACAGAAATGAATAATCCCACCCTACTCCACCCTGGACAAACCACGCCTGGAAGCCTGGTATCCAGATGTGCACACCACAGTTTAAAAGGGATACCAGTACACTATGGTTTGGCCAAAAGCTGGAGATATTGCTGGGACAGAGGCTGTCATCTAATTGGAAACTCTTATCATAACTATATGATAAGAGGAACTAAAATTCTTTTAAATTACAGAGGGCAGAGCAAGCGTCCACTGGTGAAATTACCATGGAAGTGGATTTCAGCTTTATGTAAGGAAGAGCATCCTAATAGTTAGAGTTGCTCAATTGGAAAAGTTAGTGAATCCCCATTGCCCAGAAGTGTTTCAGAAAGATCTGGAGAACTAACTCTCAGAGTAGTTGTAGGAGACATTTTTGCACTGGCTAGGAGATCAGCTGAGAAGATATATAAGTGTACTCTCAGTTTTGAGTTCCCACAGTCCCTCAATACACAGTAATATGTATTACGATTCATTCATTTATCCAGTGAATATTTAGTGAATGCCTCCTGACTTTGGGGCCTGCATGCCTGGGTATAGATCTCAACTGTGCCACTTCCAAGCTGTGAGACCTTGGACAAGTTAGCTTCTCTGTATCTCAGTTTCCTTATCTATAAAATGGGAATGATAATAGTTCCTGCTTCATGGAGTTGTTGTGAAGATGAAAGGAGATGACTTATGTAAAGCACTTTTGAACAGTGTCTGGCACATAATACACAGTCAGTTAAAATTAGACACTAGTAGCAGTAACATACAATATGTTTCTGCTGAAATATATTATAGTCATATGTCAGACACTGAGCTAGACACTAGATCACTGGGGTTAAGAAAACAGACATCAATCCTACCTTTCTTGAATTTAAAGTCAGCCAGGAGATGGGAGGGTATAAATGATATTAAAAAATCACAAAAACATAAATATAGTTTCAAACTGTGACAATTGCTATGAAGAAAAAAAAGAGAGAGAGAGAGAGAAAGCCATAACACATGACAGAGGGAAGGGAACTTATTTAGATTGGGAGGTACAGAGAGAGTTCTTTGAGGAACTGACATTTAAGCTGCGCTGCAGTACAGATGTATCCCTGCACCTGTAGTTTAAAGTAATGCCCAAGGCTTAGCTTTAAGTCCACAGAGAAAGCAAGCCAGCTATCTGCAAGGGTATGGAGTCACCTGGCAATCTGATTCCCAAACTGTGCATCAAACCTCACACTAGGCAGTGTTAAGTACAGACAGGCTCTCCTTGCTCTGGCTATTAGATTCTATTTGCTTTTTCTCTGAAGTCTGTAAACTCATCAATCTACCCATCCATCCATTCATCCATCCATTCAACCACCCAGCCTATGGGAGGTTCAAAGATATGTAGCCCCAATCTCAAGGAATCCTGTAAGGGAGGCTGATGTGTGCACAAGTTCCTATAAACAAAGACACATGGGAGTGATGGAAGAAAATGGTATGGAAGTTTGAAGAAGCTAGAAATTCAATACAGATGAGAGTATGAAAGGAGAACTTTTTGAAAAAGGTGGCATGTTGAAGCATGCCAGGGGATTCTAAGCAAAGTGAATTCAAAGGAATCAAATCTTACTCAGCATTTGGGTTCTGAAATCAATGCATAAAGCTAAAAAAAAAAAAACCATGAATAAAGGATACCGTTGAAAATCACTTAAGCAGAGACTGCATCAGAGAATGACACTCTCTCTCAAGAAATCCAATACAGACATCTTGTCCTCTAGTCCTGAAACCAGTTGTTGCTTCAGTCTCATTTGTGAGCTCACTTTAAGGGGCTATGTTGTATAAAAACTATGAAATCTTCAGTGTTTGACTCACACGTAGTGCAGTGAGAGGCTCATCCTGTGGGAAGATCACGGGAGTGGTGAGGAGGAGCGTCATTGCCACCTCTCCCGCATCCCGCTGGGCAGCAGCCACCACTCAGCATGGGAGGTGGGCAGAGCTGTCCCCAGCAACTCAACTATCAGCTCACTTTTGCTCTCAGTCTCTCTCTATCCACCCATCTATCCATTTTATTTTTTGACAACTAAATAGTTAAATGTGCATGCATGAAATATAAATATGGTATGTGCCCAATGTAACCTGGTCAAAAACCGAAGGTCAACAAAGAGCTGGGATATTTAGGAATAGCTCAGTGACCCAATGTAAGTGCAAGTTGGGGTCTATATTGTTTTCCTAGGGTTGCCAAAACAAAGTACCCTAAACTTGATGACTTACTGCAACAGAAATTTATTTTCTCACAGTTCTGGAGAGCAGAAGTCTGAAATCAAGGTGTCAGCAGGGTCACACTTCCTCTGGTGGCTCTAGGAGAGATTCTATTCTTTGCCTCTTCCAGTTTCTGGTGACTCTGGAGTTCCTTGGCTTGTGGCAGCATAGCTCTGATCTCTGCCACCATCTTCACCTGGCTCCTTCCCTGTGTCTGTGTCTCAAATCTCCCTCTCCTGTATCTTCTGAGGACAACAGTCATTGAATTTAGGACTCACCCTAAACCCAAGATGATCTCATCTCAAGATCCTTAACACCTTCAAAGATCCCATTTCCAAAAAGATCACATTTACAGGTACCAGGGGGTTAGGACTTGGACATATCTTTTGGGAGGCCACTATTCAACCCATTACAAGGTGTAAGAAAGAGAGATCAAAGTAGATTAAAGCCCTATTTTGACAGGCTTGGATGCCAATTTTGAATGACTTTGAGAATCTAGTTCTCTGCAGAGTTGTGACAATGGCAATTGTACAGTGGTGAAGTCATCTTCTGCCCTGCAGTCCCTATCTGACACCCTGAAGCCCTCCTCTCCCTATTTTGGGTACTTATCAGGGACCCTGCAGTACAATAAGCCCTGACATACTTCAACAGCTGCTTTTCATGTCCTAATCAAAATTCCCATTCTGTATCCCATCCTCTAAATGAGTGATGGTTAAACAACTAAAATAATATGTATTAAGGCTCCGGCTCATCAACATTGTTAAAAAATGCATATGTGGCCCTTAGAGTGTGATCAAGTTAATGCCAGCTCTTGTTTGTGGAGATGTAGCTGCTGCTGGAGACACCACCTGAAGCAGGTAGGGAGGAGAGTAATGCCCTGACTAGCCTCTTCTTCTTGTCCCCAGAACATCATTGGCTAACCCCAGTTAGAAGCCAGCTGCCACGGTAGCCTGCAAGCTACAGCTTACAGAGACCAGCTCCCTACAATACAGGACAGAGGGGGGAAAAAGAGACACAGACCCGAGGACAAGTTGGCTGAGGACCAGCACACAATTCTTACCCCCATTTTACAAAGCGGGACATGGAGCTCAGAGGAGGTGATGTAATCGCCCAGAGTCACGCAGCTAGTAAATATTAGTGTGGACTTTGAGTCAGGGTCTGTCTGAATCCTAAGCCTGAGGTCTTGGCACACTCTGTTCTTACTACTGCCATGGAAATTTCACTTGCTTCATCCAACTGCTTTGGTCAGGAGGTAGATCGGTGTTCTTAGAGGCTGCTTCACCATTATCAAATCGGCAAGAGGACCTTCTCTGCACTCCACATCTGGATTTTTTTTGAAGGGCACAGAGTTGCACTGCTCAGACCTTCTTCAGGGAAGAACCCCTTGAGGCTGTTGCTGCAAACGCTGTCAGCAGATGCTCTAGCGGTCAGCTCCAGCTCGGCCGCCTCAGTTGCAGAGGGCCACTGCACCCAGGAGGGTGCCTTTCCTGACAGCCCTTATCCAATAGCTCACTGGGGGACAAATCTAATGAGCATCACAGTTCCACTTACCCCTCTGTCCAATCCTGTTTCCTCTCTCTACCCTAAGTACTGATCCCTAATACAAAACACTACTGTGACGGCCCATGACTGGCGTTGTTATTGTTCTCATCTTAGCACGTGACCGCTCAGTCTACACACACTAGTTGGTGAGGGGGCAACAGCAGCAAAAGCAATGACGACGACCCCCATGGACGTGGTCACTTCCTTTCGTCTCTAGACAGTCCACAGGCCTTGCCTCACTGGGACATTTCTGGTTCATTTAGACAGACAAGTGAGTGGAGATACTATCAGATGGTGAGGCATTTGCTCATTTTCTTGATGATCATCCGTTCCTGGTCCCCCCAGAATGAACCACCAGGAAGGCATTTGATTAGAAGGTCTGTAGAAACCCAACAATCGGCTCTTTAACCTTATCTCTTGTTTTTTATGCAAAGGGCAGAAAATGTCTTTTGAACTACTTACTGTCTTGATGGTGTCTCCCCACTGGGATTGAGACATGTTCTAACACTTCTTAGCACTTCTGGGCTATTGTGGTCTTCTCTCTAGAAGTAGCCTAGATTGGTCTCTGCCTTTCTATAGAATGTTCCTTCTGAAGATCCCAGAATGCTTGGAGAAGTGCTCAGATCCACTGATTTCTAACACAGCCCCCACAACCATGATAAAGGCCTGGAGCTTGGCAGGGCTTTCAGAAGCCATCAAGTCCACCTCTCTGCCCTTAGGAAGGATCCCCTAACAACAACATAACTTTCTTTAAAATGAAAGAAATTCCTTATTTTCTTGGCTATCCTAACTCAGCTCCATCCAATCAGATGGCACAAGCTACAGAAGCTCTATAGAACTGTGGTTCTGTAGAACTCTGTAGAACTCCCCCGCACACTGTTTTCTTCCCTGCCAACTAATTTTTGCCCTTAACCTTCTTAGGTGTCAGTACGGCACCTATTATTCATGGCTTCATTGACATTTCTTCCAAATCCCTGAAGCTGGTGGTGATTCATCCCCTCTTGTCATCGAGGGCCGTCTTGGGGCTGTACACAGCATACTTCATGAAGTTCATGTTAGCTGTTCTCTGATGCCTTGCAACAAAGGTGCTCTGGAAACTTTTAATATGATGACCTAGAGGCAAACCAGAAGATTTCCAATTTAATAGACTGCAGAATTAAATTCAACAGCGTGCCTGGGTGATGCAGGGACCAGGACTCAGGACTTACCCCAGGGGAGCAGAGTCCTCAGGTCCAAGGAAAGTTAGTTTAGCAAAGGTCTAAAATGTTCATGGCAGTCCAAGCCTTCCCTAGAGGAAGGTGTTTGAACTCATTCACCCACCAAAATGCCGTTACCTTGGGAGGGGAGTGTCTTTGGATTTTCCATGGGATATTTTATTTTGCTGAAAAGAACTAAGAATTTATTGAGCTAAATGGGACCTGAGAAGCCTTGCTCCCAGACAAAATTTGTGTCTCCATGGCACTAGTGGCTAAGACCCCACTACCCCCATTCTTAGAGCCTGGACCATGCTGATGCTTAGATATGAGAAAGGGGGCTTTGGTAACATGACTCACCATGGAGAAAGCAACATTGACCCTTTCAGTAAAATCACACTTGGGACCTATGCTAAGAGAAGGCATACCCCGCAGGGTAAATGTTTGTTGTCTTGCAAATGTCCCACCTTAATGGCAGGCTGCAGTTACCGCCTTTTCCATACCTTCTCCCATCCTTTATCCCTTCCTGCCATGTCACCCAAGCCCACAATCACAGCCCCACCCAACAACAAAATCTGAAATATTAATTAGTCATAGACAGCCCTCACTTGAGGATCAAGCTCAAGAAGAGAAGGAACTCTGGCGTCCCAAATGTGTGACCCTCAGACTATCCACAGAGCACAGATACAGTGGTTTGGCCTACACAGTATCTTTCTTTAGAATCTAAATGTGCATTTCTACATTGAGAGATTCCACATAAAAATCCAGTTTTTCAATTTCTCTAGAAAAATAAAGACATCTAGCCACACCTGGCTAGCATTTCTGCGTGGCCACTACCTGCTACAACTCCATAGCCAGCACCAGCCCCTTCACAAGAAGCGTACACGCTCCAACTCACCTCTCTTACACCGGGCTAGTTTCACTTTTCCATATCACTGCCCTGGCCACTGCAGGCATCCAGGTTTGAGCACCCTGGGTTAAGGCAGGGAAGGCAGAAGAAAGAGGGAGGGTCAAATAAGGAGTGGTTTCTCTGATGTATTAGTTTGGATGCTTTGGCATAGATTAATGGGAGGCCTATTAAATAACTAAAAGTTGCTTAAGCAATAAGGACTTTTATTATTTTATTTAACAGAAGTCTACAGGTTGGCAGTTCCAGGGTTAGATTGTGGCTCAACAATGTCAAGGCTCTGAATCATCTTCTCTGCAGTGTTTTTTGACTTTCTCCTCATGGTGGCAAGATGGCTGCCACAGCTCCAAGCACCACATCCTCATACAATGATATACAAAAGAAGACAAGAGAGAGCAGAATTTCTCCTCCTATAATTCTTTCTGGTCAGGTAGCAAAATCTTTCCAGAGATTCCAGAAGACTTTGACTCAGGTCCCATTAGCCAGAACTGGACCACATGACCACCCTAAATCAATCATTGGCAAGTGAGATTGGAACTGTCGTGCTTGAATGACAGCAAAGATGGCTCATCCCCTAGATCTAGTGGAGGGGTCCATCCTAGCAGGTTGCTGTTCACACATTTCTGCTAAAAGTGAAGATGGGGAGAATGATAGGTGTTTGCAACACCTACCATTCGTGAAAGGTGTGGCCACATAGGTCATCCTGAGATTCTACTACAAGGGCTCCACGCCAGTTGAGAGGCTGGGAAAGAACCGAACATGCAACTGAGCAGAATCAGCCACTGTGGGGTCTGTAGGGGCTGTAAGACATGATGTAAATACAAAGTAAAGGACTGTTTGTCCCTTCTGTACGATCATTTTGTTATGAACTCTACCACTCTTCCCTTTCACCGTTAGGAGGCTGGTGCTTATGTTTCGGGTGTTTTCCTGGCCAGTAGAGAGGAGGCTCCCATCCTGACGCAGTCCCACAATGGTTCTCCAGGTTTTCTTCCCTAAAGGGGTGCATGAAAAGAGGTTGCCCTGGGACTCAGGCCTGCTGTCAGAAGGGCAGCTCCTCTGGTTAAAGCTCTTTCCTGAAGGGACTGATGATGTGGTTTCTGGAATGGGAGCCTCGGGTCATAAATCAGGGCTTGTTGCTTGGCCCCTTGTCACCTCCTCTGCTTGCTCAGCCCCAGGCAGCCTCAGAGCCACATGCTCTGGGAAATGGTCAGCAAATAAAGCTTTAGCCACCGATCCCCTGTGCCACCACCACCCCCATAAACCACCCGGCTAACCTGGAAGGACCAAGCAGAGCTGATGGCCTCAGATGGCCTTGGGACAATGGGAGGGCTCTGTCTCAGCCGCTTCTGTCCCTCTGCACTGGAGGGAAATGTCACACTAGTATCCAGCTCTGGGGGAGTCCTTCATGCCCTCGGCTGCCGGGCATCCAATCCACATTCAATAGCACATCAGTTGGCAAATTTCAAAAACTGAGAAAATAACTATTTCAATATTCTACATTGACGTCATGCTCTCCAGCCTCCTTCTAAGCACATTCAAACCCCTTATCTCATCGAATCCTCCTAACAACCCTGAGCAGCCACCAGAGCAGGGGTCACAAAAGCCATGAAATCATAGTCATCAGAGCTACCATTTTATTGACTACCTACTGCGTGCCGTGCACTGTGCTCAGCACTTTGCATCCATTATCTTGCTTAATGCTCTCAACAGCCCCATAGAGTAGGTACTGTTACCAACCCCATTGTACAAGTGAGGAACCCAAAGCTCAGAAAGAAGATGCATTGTACCCTAGGCTGCACAACCAGCAAGTGACACAGCCAAGTTTAAATCTCAGAAAGCCAGAAAGTCTCCAGCCAGAAAGCCTGGGCTTGTAATAACCACTACATTATTCTCTCCATCTAGGAAGTGATGCTTTGATGGTGGCTGGAGTGAGTGCTCTTGAAATTTACTTCCTGATTCTTCCTCCTCTCCTGAGCCTCCCTTTCTGCTCTCTGACCTCCCCCCAGAACAACCTCAAGGCTCAAGTGGGGGATTTGGTTCTCAGTAACCTGGACGAGCAGGTTCAAGTCTCTTTGGCTTGGTCCTCTCTGAACTAGGCCCAAAAATCAGAGAAGGAAGCCAGCATGCTGGACCAAATGTGACAGCAGCCTCAGGCGGTCCAAGAGGTCAGCATCAGCAGGCCCAGAGTGACCCACTTGAGTAAATAGAGTCCAGAAATGAGCACCAGTTGTTCCCAAAGCCATGCTCAGGTCCAGGAGCCAAGGTGTCAGGGGCAAGAGGAGGAGCATGTGAGGGCAGAGCACAGGGTTTGCACTGGGCAGCTGGTGTCCAGTCCAAGGGGCCTCCTGCCTCAGCTAGGAATGAAGTCCCAGGCACACACCTAAGCCAATGGAGAAGAGAACCCCTGCTCAGAGGAGGGCTCCAGGCTAATGAGGAGTTCTGGGAAATAAGGAGCCATTAGACCAGACAGTCCCAGGCAGTCCTGTTGTCCCTGTTTTCTGCCAGGTGCAATCTGACCAAGTGATTCAACTAAAGTGTTATTGGCTGATGATAATATCTCATCCGTCCCAGGTAGCACATGATCATAGTGAGGTAACATATTTGTGCCATCCCTAATTCTTACCATGATCCCCAAAACATAATAGGTATCGGCTAGTCCCCATTTTACAGATGAGCAAACTGAGGCTTGGAGAGATTAGGTGACCCATCCAAGACCTTCTAGAGGAAGAAGCAGGATTAGACTTCTGGTCTTCCTTGCTCCCTAGAAAATGTTCTTTTCTGTCTAGCATGCATCTTACCCAAGAACCAGAACCACGAGAAATTGCAGAGATCATGCATGTATCCATTCATCAACTAACATCTTCTGGGCGCTGCCTCTTTGTCAAGCAGTGTGGGTGCTGGGGTGCCAGAGTGGATGAGACAGAGAGCCTGTATCCTAGGAACTCACTGACCACTCCCCTAGTCTTTTCTGGTGTCCCTCAAAGCCTAGCCAAGAGGCAGCTGCCTCCTCCCACCCTGCCCCAACCCTCAGCGAGGCAGGTCGGGTCTGCTGTTGCATATTCCTCATGCCAGTTGCTCTGCTCATTACCGAAACCACACTGTTGACAAAGGCAGGGCCATGGGGCTGCCGGATTACACTGTATCATTTTGAATCTAAGCTGCATCCTCCATGATCAGTGGCCTCTGCTGTCCCAGAGCGGTTTCTGTTTGTTTGGGCCTGGGAAGATTTGCTCGGATTAGCAAAGCAATTGCCTGTGCACTGAGGAAAGGGGCCCTGTGGCTGCTGATGGACCAGCTGGAATGCAGTCAGCTCAGCTCCTCTGTGGACCACAGCCCTGGAGTGGCACAGCACTTCTCCTGGCTCCAGTAGCAACAGGCGCCTGCCTCAGAGAGAGCATGATGGTGGGAATGACATCTTTTGGTTGTCTGATCACTCTCCGTCACTGAAACTCTTTAGGAATGATTTCAGCCCCCTCTCCAGCAGCCAGGGCTATAAATAAAGATTCCCTGGGGACACTGAATCCTGCCCTTCATCCTGGCTGCCTCTGTGACTCATTCCACAAGCCGATTCTTCTTCCATCTTCTTGATTATAGGGAGGAGGGAATGAAAGTCTGTGCATGTCTGTGTGCCTGGGTGTGCATGGCCATGCTTGTCTGCAGTCCATGTGCATGCATGCGTCTGTGTGTACACATGCGTCTACTTGTGACTCAATGTCTAATTTTAAAGAGTGGAGAAGAGATGCAGCTCTCATACAGGTTTCAGTGTGGCAACTGTTGGCTAAGACTCCATATTAATAACATCTACCAGCATTTATTAAGGCCCTTCTTTGGGCACTGCCCTATGCTAAGCAAGGTGAATAAGACACAGGCTCTGTCATCTTCATGGACTGCAGTTGTTTAAAGCAAATAAAATCCCTGCCTGAAGTGGCAGCAGTAGTTGAGAAAGCAGCATTTCATGAGCAGAAAAGACTCACCTGTAACAGAGAAGAGTAAAGAAAACACTCATTTACTGAATCTTTTCTTCTCTGTGCCAGGTGCTTACTAAGTGCCACGTAATTCACTCCTCGCAATGCCACAAGAATTTCTTATTCCAATTTTCCCAGATGAGAAAACAGCCCCAGAGAAGTTAAATAACTTGCCTGAAATCCTGCAGACCATGAGGGCCCAAGGTGAAATTTGAGCCCAGGGAACTGGGGCAGAATCTTAGAGATCACCTCATCTAAACCTTCATCTACCCTACAAAACCTCTGGAAACTGGTCATTCAGCCCCTTGGTAGGAAAAACTCAACTCTCAAGACAGGCTGTTCCATCTTTAGACAGTGCCAAACTGCTAGAAATTTCTCCTCTATTGGGCCTCTCCCCTTTTCATTTCTACCCATAAATTCTCTTATGCCCTCTGGGGCTAACAAAGCAAGGCTAATTCCTTATCACTGCCTTGCAAATAACCAATGACAGCTATCATGCTGTTTCCTCGCCCAGCCAGATCCTTCAACCTTTCCACACTTGAAATCATTTCAAATCCCTAAATATTTGTTCATCACTGTATCCCTCATGCTGGTACCCACAGTGCTGCCACACTGAGGTTAGGTAAATATCAGTTGGGTGAATAACGAGATGAACGAGCCCTTTCAGGGTAGATGGTGCCATGACTTGTTTCATTAAGTCTTTTATCTTAATTGAGGATTGCCTGTCTGCCGGGAACAGAGTCTATTCTGGCTAGTTCAGGTAAAAATTCAGGTTTGATGGAAGGATCCAGGGGACTCTAAAGGAGCTAAATGTGGAAAGATTACAGGGCCTTGTAGAACAAGAACAATATCAGAAAGCAGAAAGTCTCTCTCTCTCTCTCTCTCTCTCTCTCTCTCCCTCCCTCTACCTCTCTCCCTGTGTTCTCTGCTCTCTACCTTCCCTTGGTATGTCTGCTGTGTTCTCCTCTTGACAAGCTGGTTTTCTCTATTGCATGTGCTCCACATGGGCAGCTGTCCCAAAGCCATATTCCCACACGGCTTCATGTCTACCAGCATCTAAATGACAGAGGCCCTGTGTTCCCCTAGAGAGGAATCGATTGGTCAAGTGGTCACTCCTAGACCAATCAGTGATGGCTGTTGGACGGGGGGGAGGGACTTCCAGTACAAACATGGCTACATTAGGTGCCTCTTTAGCAAGGATTTGAAGGCTGTGTGTTAAAGGGCAGGGAAGATTCTTTGGAAAAGGGTTTGGATGAGTAGAAATGCTGGCCATCTCTTGTATACCTTTCAATACCAGTATTATAAATTGATCTGAGAGGGTTAGAGTGCTCTCGAAGAAGCACTTCATCCTTAGAATGTCCAGATGTGAGCTCTAGGGACTAGAGACTTTCATAACTTATTGTGCTTCTGAAATTCAGATTCAGGGCCATGAAGCTCGGGAAAGCCAGACTAGTGGCATAGGTGGTCTGGAGAGGGTTCAGGCTTCCCTCTTGCAGGAGGATCTTCTACTAGACCTACTTGTAGCTCCTTGGCATCTTGTCAACGGTTCTGGCCATCTCCAGAAATACAGAAGGTCCAATCAGCAAACGCTGAACACAAAACAGCTCATTTTCTTCTTCCCTGTGTGCATAGAGAAAGGTTGTGTGTGTGCAGTGGTGAGGGTTGTGCAGTAGGGAGGGGATGAAAAGAAAGGGAATGAGGAAATGCAACAGTTTTGTAAAAGGAATGAATTGAATCATAGACTAGAAAGTCCCTTAGAGATCATCTACCCAAGGAGTCATCAACGTGTGTTCCTCAGACCTCTAGGATTCCCCAGAAGTACCTCAAGGACCAAAAGAGGAGGTAACAGGAAGGATTTAGTAGGAAGGTTTCCACCCACCAGCATCCTTCCAGCAACAGTGCAATTCTGATGTTCTTAGTTTTGAATGTTGGGCTGCCGTGTGCTGCTCCACTCATTTATAGCTGGGGAAACTGAGTGCAGAGAAGTGGAGTGACTTGTTCATGGTCACACAGCTAGGGCCCGATTGTGCTGGGTCCCAGTTGTGCTGACCCCCAGAGCCTTCTTTTTGCTGGCAAAAATCATATTGAGACAAGAAAGAGAACAATGATTTCTGACAAGGATAAGTGTCATGACAGCTAACCATGTGTGTCTTCTACCTACAGCAAAGCATCAGGCACTCACTGCTGACATGTTTCCATCACCCAATAGCCTGATAGTACAGCTGTGCTTCACAGTGTCCAGGCTACAGAACAGTGATGAACTGGTGTCTTCTGGGCTTAAGCCCCTAAAAGTGCCAAACTTGTTCCTTGGGTGTCTGTTTATTTTGCAATTAGCTAATTGGTAAAGGGAGCAGCCCTGTAACTGTTAGGGCAATTTAACTGTAATCAACAGAACTCAACTCTAACAAGCTTGAGAGGGAGGGAGACAGAGAGAGAGAAAATGAATACTGAGGAGCTCTCCAAACTGACACCATGTCTATGCACCATGGCTAGAATGAAGGAAAGCCAACTAATCTTCTCAAGATTCAAGCTCCTGGGAGAGGGAGACAGATTGGATGAGCTCAGTTCACATGACCACCTCTTAAGTGGCCACTGAAGTTCTCTTATGCCACGGCTGGTTCTAGGCCCTCCGTGCCACCCTATTTACTGTCACTCTTGCACCAAGTCTTGGGTGGTATGACTCCAGCAGTCACAGGCATTCTGTCTCACAAGTGGCCCTCGCTCTTAATCTCCTCTCCCATTCCAACCTCGTTCTTGTCCTGCCTCCACTCCTAGAATCATAAGACCCACGTCTTATCAAATTCCCATGCAGAGTTTCCTGCGTTCTCAATGCCTTGCAGCCTGGTATTATGATTCTTTTATTTGACTCATATAGGTAGTTTCTCACCATGCCCTCTCTTCTAGGAACCTGAGAGAGATTTCTTTGGGATTGGAATAGAGGGCAAGATGCACAAAAAGTATAGCATTAAAAATTATCCTTTCTCTGACAGGCCATCCAAGAACTGGACCCAAATTTAGAGTCAGTTCAGTGCAAGAGTTAAGGGGCAACTCATGTCCCTCATCTTGGTTCAAGAAATTTAGCCTAGAGAAAACTAGAGTCGGCTCCAGCGTATTTCCTCATTGGTTCTTCTAGAAGGCCTATGGGGACTTCACACAAACAGAACCTCTGTGTCAGAGTCCCTGCAACAGGATGCAAATTAGGCCCTCCCCATGGAGTTGGCTGCAAAAACAGTTACACACATAACGTCCAAAGTCACTTCTAGTTCTAAGAGTCCATGACTCTCTGATGAAGTAAACGGAATTCATTTCTAAGAAGAGGGTGATGAACATCTTACTCAATGAACCATAATTCACTCTGCCAGATTCCAATCCAAAGAATGCCTGGCCAATTCTTGGGAGTACTCCCATGATGCTGAATTCCTGCCACTTGCCTGGGAGTTTATGACATCAAGCAGAGTTTGATCTGACCCTTGGGGGAAAAATGTTATCAAGCTTTGAGACAATAGGCTCATATCTACCCTCAAAACCAAGCACATCACCTTCTGGTAGACTCAGGCCAATTGACCAGTGGATGGGGATTGCTGATGGTTGATTGAACTGACCGCTGTAAGCAGAGAAGAGAAGTAGTCTGTGCCATCTGCTCAACAAGCAGCCCTCATTGTGGCCAAAAGCCAAAAATAAATTAAAAAGAAAAAAAATCAATTTAATTACTGATATGGAACTAAGCTATGCTTCAGGGCTAGAAAGAAAAAAAAATTGATTGTCCCACGTAACTGAGGAATATTTTCCCAACCCCCAAATGTCATGTTATTATGTTTTGGGTTGTGTTACAGTTTGAATGTGTCCCCCAAAATTCGTATGTTGGAAATGTGGAAACTTAGTTCCCAATTCAACAGTGTTGAGAGGTGGGACCTTTATGAAGTGATTAGGTCATGAGAGTTCTGTCCTCATGAAAGGATTAATGCTGTTATCCAGGAAGTGGGTTAGCTTTCTCGGGAGTGAGTTCCTGATAATAGGATGAGTTCAGCCCCCTTCCCCTCACTCTCTCTTGCATGTACTCTCTTGCCCTTCCACCTTCTGCCATGGGATGTGCAGCAAGAAGGGCCTTGCCAGATGCAGGCCTCTTGACCTTGGACTTCCCAGCCTCTAGAACTGTGAGAAATAAATCTCTATTCTTTATAAATTACCCAATATGTGGTATTTTGTTGTAGTAGCAAAAACAGACTAAGACAGGTTGTTTCCCCAAAAATGGGAATGGTTTTTCACCAGTCTGTCCACACTGGTTCTTATTTAAAAAAAAAAAAAAAAGTGTTAACCATGCGATCTGTGACCATAAAACACAGGGGAGCTAGCTCAATGAGCTAGAAATGTTTAAATCTACCACCCTGTAATCCAAAACACTATTTGAGATGGACTTGCCATCTTGAGTAGAGGAAGTATTCCTAGGTATGTGACTGGAAATGCAGATGCTTTTTGGCACATAATCAACTGTATCATCAGCTGAGTTATACACACACTGTTGTAAATGACAAATGCTGGAATCTTAAAATTAATTTCCTCTGGCTGCTTCTTAGTAGCTAAGCACACCTGGAGTGTTCAGCTATTCCACTGGAGGTATTTCCAAGAGCGGAAAGAAAGTTGGAGCAGAAATGGTACATTTCAGCTGTCTTCTCATCAGAAGAGGCAGAGACCAAACTTAGCCCAGCCCACCCTGGGAATGCTGAGTGAGATCAGAGTCATTGACTCTCAGAACAGGAAAGAGCCTGGGGGAGCAAGCAGTCCACAGCAGAAACTGATGATAATAGCAGTCATAATAAAAATAATAATAGTGAAATTTATTGATTATAGAGATTTGTGTCAAATGCCTATCCAGTAACCATTATCTGCCTTCTTCTTTCCTAATAGAACCTCAATTTTTGGGGGGGACCCAACCTCCCCCATGTAGCCTCAAGTAAAGCTGACTGCAGCCCCAACTCCAAGGTGAGTTCCATTGGCCAGTTGTGTTTTACCAGTGATTGGTCATAACAGGCATGGGACCTAATTCCCGCCAATGAGATATAAGCAGACATTTGCTGGCAGGATTCTACAAAAACGTTTCTTTGTTTCAAATAAAGAGTCCCAGGAGAGACATCCTTCTTCTTCCTCTAGACACTAGATGTGATGCCCAGGAGTGATGCAGCATCCTGCTATCAGCCTAAGGTTGGAGCCAACACTCTAGATCACAAAACAGAAATATGGGAAGACCCAGGTCCTTGATGACACCACTGAGACACTTAGTTAACCAACCCTGAAGACATTCTCCTCCTGAACTTCTATTTACATGCAGCTAGTACACTTCCTTTTTTAAGCCACTTTGAGGAGAAGGTTTGATTAGTTGCAGCCAAAAACATCACAAGTTTGGCAATGCTTACCAGGTGCCAGCTTCTGTGCTTGGTACCCTGCAAGCATTATAGCACTTAACGCTTGTGATAACTTCTAGAGATGAATACTATTGGTATCCCCGATCTACAATTGAAAAAAACTAAGTCTTGAAGAGATTAAATAATTTTCTCAGAGTCAGGTGGTAAATGGTGGAGTCTAGATTCACAATATAAGCAGTCTGACTCTAAGGTCTCTGTACTTTTAACCTACATACTATGCAATCCAGAAAAGAGAAAATCTTGCTCCAAAAAGCACAAGTCAGTATCATTTAGGGATTGAAACTGTGGTCCACTGCTCTTTCAGTGCTCAAGGAATGGTGATGATTTTGAAGATCAGGAGCCAGTGTGGTCACCCCTACCACCTTTGGCCAAGGCATCCTTTCTCATGGGACTCATAGTCTGCCTTAAATGGCTGGTCCTTCTCTCAAATCATTGACCACATTCTCTGGCTCTCTATGCTCATCTCCCTTCCATCTCCTTCTTCATTTCTGCCTTTTCAGCTCATTAATTGACTTTTTGCAGCCATTAAACAGAGACATGTGATTCTCCTAGAAAATTCTCCATGACAGAAGCGAGATCACTGCCAGTGAAGAGTTCTCACCAGCAAGGAAATTAAGCTGTCTGCTGGGGGCATGGAGGATGAGTTGGCAGGTTTCCCATGCTAATTGGTTTTAATCTTGATTCAGGGAGTCTCCCAAGCCAGGTGACAACTCAACAGTGCCCAGCAGTCCCAGGCGTAGGAAGGAGGCAAATACTTGAAGCTGCCTCAAACTGAGAATGAGTCACAGGGAGCTCCACCATAGGGACCTCATAGGCCTTGGATTGTCCATGAGTGAGGGGACAGATTGATGATGGCAATGCCATCATGCTAATATGACAAACAGGAATGGGGAGCCCACCCTCACTGTGGACTTCTGGGAGTGGAAAGTCATTAGGGTATCATGGTTATAAGCATGGTCTTATAATTCAGCAGATGTGGGTTTGGCTCCCAGTTTAGTTACTTGCTAGCTAGCAAAAAAGTAACGGAACTTCCCCTGAACCGAGTTTCCCGCTCTGTAAAAAATAACAGTAGGATGGTTGTGGGGTTTAGATATGATGAGCATAATACCTGGCACATAGTAATGCTCAATGTCCTCAACGATAATGATATTAGTTGCAAAGATGATGATGATGATGTCGCAAAACTGAGTGGATAGAGAATGTGTGTTAATTCTCATAGTCAAAGTTTCTCCTTCTTAATGACAACTGAAGACAGGTCTCAGCCTCATTCAAAAAGACTCTCTGACTCTATGTTGCCCCACGTTCCCATGTTTCTTCCCTCCTTAATGAAACCACAATTTAGTACACTTGAACTTTATCCAAACTGTCAAGTGGCTCTTCTGTGGCTGGCTTCAAAGATTATTTCCCATTGTATCAAGTTGTGTTAATGATGAACACACACCTCAGTGCAGTAGAGCCAATTAGTTAGGCTACACATGGAGTTAGAAAAGGTGAACCAAAACAGATATGGTTAATTTCAAAAGGGAGTGTTGGGTATAGTATAACTAAGCCTCAGTGTTCAATGCTATTATTAATATAATGATCTTATCGGGTGGATGTAGAAAAGACGGATTATTCTTATTCAAATATCTCCCCAGGATACCATTTACGTCTACCTTTGACTGTGATGTAGTTATCCAGTTGACCAAAATATGCCTGTCTTATTTGACATAATTTGGGGGAAATTTTTACCCAGATCTCTAAATCTAGTGGTATAAGTAAGGCCATGTGCAGATTATCAGTTGAGCAATGCATGGGCATCATATTTGATTGTCTTTGGATCACCCAATTATTGGGCCTCTATGGATAGAAATGGAATATGCAGAAGGAGTCATCTAGTGCAGCGTTATAACTATGCTCCCTGGAGCCCTAGAGTTTTGGTAGAGGTGCCAACGAAGGTTTGGGGATGTGGGAGCAGTGGAGTTCACAGAATTCTGGGGTGCTCACCCCTCATTTCAACCAGTACATCTATTTCTGTTTTCCATATTGGGCTTCCGAATAATATTACTCACAATTTTTAAAAAAGAAGAAGAAGAAGAAGATTGAGAATCATCCTCCTAATTGAACTTACTCATTAGTTAGGGGAAAAAACTGCAACCCAGAGAAGTCAACTTACTTGCCCAAGGTTGCACAGCTAGCTACTAATGGAATCTGGACTAGAATTCCAGACTTAGAGATCATCACACTTGCCTAAGTAAAGCTATTGGAAGAATTTTATACAAACATACACTTCTAATCTTCATGACTGTCACTATAAACATCAACAAATACTACCGTCATATAACTGCTATGATTGTGTGGTGCTGTATTTTGGCACCTTGGAGCTTAGGGGGACAGAGTGCAGGGGTGATATCAGAGAAGACTTCATGGACGAACTAATGCCTGGACAAGGTTTTGAATAGTGCCTATGAGCACACTAGATGGAAAAGGGAATAAATGGAGCATTCCAAACATTAAACCCCTTTGAAATTGAGAACTATGTTATAAATGTAAGGTATATTATTCTTACCAAATTACTATGTATATCAGTCAGAGTCCAATCAGAAAGCAGGAAGCATATTAGGTATTTCAAATAGAGGGGATTTAGTCCAGGGAACTAGTTATAAAGTGTTAGAAATGGTAAAAGAACAAAAAGGGGAAGGTGAGGTAACCCAGAGACTAACAGCTGCAGAAAGCAACTACTCCTCCTAGGGCTGGAACAAAGATGAGAATGTATTATTATCCAAGCCCATCAATGCACTGAGGACTGCATCACTGGGGGTGCCAGGAAGGGTAATGTAACCACCAAGGAGAGGCCACCAGGCCAGTACTGGGACCAATAAGGAGGGATCGCCCAGGCTGGTACTGAGCTATTGTGGCTGAAGTTGGAATTGTGAGATGCAGTCACTCCCGGAGATCACACAAGTAACAATAAGAGAGACAACGTGACTTCCTGCCTTCTCTCACCTACCAGGACCTGGGATCTGTGGTTCACAGTGGTCCAGGGTCCATGACGTAGAGCAGAGCATGGAAGGGCAAGAATGGTGCTGAGAATACACAGGCAAGTAAACAGCACACTGTATTTTCTAAATGTAATGTTCCTTCTAGCGATTTCTGCATAGTTCTCAAATTCAAGATCTGTTCTCCCTCTCCCCCAACAAATACATATGAACACACTGATGTATCTACAATAGCACCAACTCCAGAACAATCCAGTAGTGGGCAATTGTCATTTTCTGTCTGCCCAGTACCTGAAGCCTCTTTCTATTTGGGGGGAGTTCCCCATTACACAAAGATGAAACTCTAGCTCCTTGATTTCCCACTTCCCTTGCAGCTAGGAGATAGCACATGACCTAGGCTCCACGAATCAGATATAGCTGCTCCTGGACTTGGAACCACAGGGGTTAGTGACCCAGAGAAGCATAGACAGGGAGGCTCCATCTCCAGATAGAAGTAGCTGCATCCAGGTTCCAGGGGCCATAATGGTGGTCATGCTGGTGGCTACATCTAGGGTTCAATGACATCCAGGTTCCAGTGGCTGTGGCAGCTGCACCCTTACTAAACTGGTTCTGTCATATAATTCAGCTCTTATCCTCCAGCCCCCCTAATAATTTTGAGAACTACCTAAATCTTTTCAATAATTTCACTTTCTGCTTAAGTCATCTAGAATAATTGTCTGTTACTTGCAATCAAGAACCTGACTAGCATAAACTCCTCCCTTAATTTACGACCAGAGTTCTTATATCTTGAACCTAGCACTTATGATTGTCTAAGGATTTTAAGGAGTTTTATCTCCTACAATATCCAAGAGAAACAGGTAATGGCAGATAAGTAGGCTCTGGCATAGAAGCCTCCAGAAATCCTGAGGTGCTGGGATATACTGCTGGCCTCATGAATCCTGGGGTGTAAGAGCATGCTATCTCCAGCCACGACCATGGGGAAGGGGTGCTTGCCTCGAGGGTCAGGCTCAAAACCCAGTGATAGACATTGGGTTGTCTTTCTGCCTCTCCCCCAAGGAGTCACCACCTCCAGGAAGATCTTGGCTCTGTTGCATCTCCTGCCCTCTCCCAGGCCATAGCTGGCCCCGGGAAACACTGTCAGAAATTATTGACCTTTGCTCCCTTGCAAATTCAGAACCTCTGACCTTCCAATATCGGCTAAGGATCCTCCAAGGTATGGGATGCTTGTCCTGCTCCTCCTGTTCTAAATCATCATCTATTAAATTAGTCATCTACTGCTGCATAACAAATCACTTCAAAACTTAATGGCTTAAAAGAACAATAATGATTCGATACCTCACATGGTTTCTGGGGATCAGGCATTCAGACAGGATATGGTAGAGATGGCTTGTCTCCACAATCCACAATATTTGGAGCCCTCACCAAGAAAACTTGTAGGCCAAAGGCTACTCTCATCTATGGTTGCATTCGTGCATATGTCTAGCTATTGATGCTGGCTGTTGGCTGGGGGCCTAACTGGGACCATTGACTGAAACACCTACACATGTGCCTGGTCTCCCTTACATACAACAGCAGGGTTCTACGAGCCAGACAGAAGCTGCATGGCCTTCAACAACCTAGCCTGGGAATCCATGTGGCATCACTTCTACCACACTCTACTGGTCAAAGCAGTTAAAAAGATCCACCCCATTTCAAGGCGAGGGAACAGAGACCTCTGCCTCTCAAAGGAGAAATGTCAATGTCACATTGTAAGACAAACCTGTGGGAGAGGAAATATATTAATGTTGCCATCTTGGGAAAATACTTTCTGTTACAGTTCACCTTCAGTAATTCCCAGGTTAAAAAGACTTCTTTGAACTCATTCTCCTTGGATCATTGGCAGCCCACTCTGCACCTGTCCTTCTGAGTATATCCCCCTCAGTGAGTCCAGAATATCCCACACCCACCCACCTTCCAAGAAGGGAGCTATGCTCCGTGACTCCCAGATTTTCTTCTGGCTCCTTCTTCTGAAGAGAAACAAATAAACAAATACAAATGTCAACTCAAAAGGGCTCCCTGCTATAAACGTTAGCCCAGTGATACTAATTTTAATAACCCCTCAGAGCTATACGCAGCTTACATTATAGTTCACACTGCGCTTTTGCTTGCACAGCCTCATTTAATCAATAAACTCCAAGATGACTTTTCTGATGAAAAGAGTAAATAAATTAAAACTACAAATGTGGCTTGAAAATCTGCTCACCCCCACTTCCTCAGCTCAACTTCTGCCTCCTTGAATTGTATTCCTAAGATCCAGCCCCTCAGGGGCTGATACCTCAGCATGCAATAGGGCTCCACATCAACAACCCCGCTTGGCAGGGGTATGCAGGATCCAGGTAAGAGGTGGCCTGCACAGTCAGGAAGGGGAGGCTCCGGCCAACTTGAGTTAATGTTCCCAAGCAAAGAATCCTGCAGGGGCTGGATAATTTGGAGGCGGAAAGACACCAAATAAATTGGCTGTGATTTTAACCCTCAGGCAAAGCATCAGTGATTCATTGCTGAGAATTTTCCTAACACCCGCTGGAGCCCTGCTCCCTCAGGTCTTTGGCTGTAGGCCAAACCTGATTCGCCATGAGACAAGGGCAAAATGGTGTCAGGGAAGCCAGAATTGGGTACAAACTCTAGACTGCTCAACCAGCATAGAGGTTCTAGGCCCTGATTTTGGTGGGGGAGAATTGCTGTAGGTTTCAACTGTGACTGTAGAGTAGGAAGAACTTACACTTGCCAAAAAGCTTGAATTATCAATGCTGAAATTTGAAATTTTGCAGAAAATGAAAATAACAGCTATCTTTTGGAGATGCTTGGTTTGTGCCAGTCACTGAACTAAGAGCTGTACAGGTATCATTTAATGGAACTAATTCATCAAACACCTGGTATTGAGTATCTACTGTGGTCTCCTGGAGCTTATATTCTTTGAGGTAGATGCTGTCAGAGCTGGGACTAAAATACAGCTGTGTGGAATTCCAGACATGTTAACAACAAAGCCATAGAGCCCACTACTGTAACTCTCGTGTCTTTGGTGAGGGGTTGGTGCCAGGCATCCGGCAGGCCAACCTAAGAGCTTAGCATATCTTGATAATCTGTGGAGACAATTCAAAGGAAGAAAACGAAGAGTCTCTAACAGGCCCAGACTATGTAGAGAGGATGTCAGGAAGGACCGATCAAGCCCGAATTTGAATCCCAGGTCTGCCAGACCTTGGGTGAGTTGCTTCATCTGTCTGTAAAGAGGGAACGAAGCAACGAAACGAGATCGTAACTTTCCACACGGTGTCTAGTCCACAGGGAGCGATCGGGCGACGCTTACCGGGGATGCGGATGAAAATGAAGCAACTAGAGCCTGGGCAACCAAGAACAATTGTTGAGTATATCACAAAACAAAATGGGGAACAAGACACAGGCCTCAAAGACGAAGACCGGGGGTTGCACTAAACCAGGAAGAAGAGAGAAGGTCGAACGTTGAGAAAGATGCAGTTCATTCTTTCTTGCATTCGTTCATCCATTTAGTCATTCGACAAATATTTCCCAGGTCCCTCCTACATGCAAGACGCTGTGCTGTGCCAAAAGGAGCAGAGGGGCCAGTGCCGTCAGAGGAAGGTGGACAGACAGGCAGTCAGGGGCTCAACTGTCATCAAAAGGCTTTCGCAAATATCAGTCCAGAGATTTGGGGACTGCACTGGTGGGTCAGGAAGCAAAGTGGGGATTGCAGGTTTCCTGCACAGTTCAAATAGCCTCACAGGTGTTGAATCGCACCAGATTCTGGGAGTTTAAGAGGCCCCCGGGGAGCAGATTGGAAGGCCTCTCTGGATGGCCATGTCCAGTTTGGACCGTCCCAAGTAAACCTAATCACTCTTGGAGCTAAGTTCTAAGGTAGCTGGCCCCTCACATGGCCAAAATAGATAGTCACCTACCAGTGCAAGGGGCCAGCCCGTCAACAGCCACACCTTGCTAAACTGCTAGGAACCCCCTCACCACAGCCAGGATGTAGTGGCCCACAGGGAGACACCCATGCAATGGCTTCATTCACATCTACTAAGTGCCTACTGTGTGCCAGCTCTGGTTGAGGCCTGGAGCTACAGTGTTAACTAAAACAAACGAGATCCCTGCCCTCTTGGGGCTTATGTGCCACTTGAAAACACAAACAGTTAAGAGTCTGCAATCCCTTATCAGAAACCCTTGTCACCAGATGTTTTGGGGGATAGAGAATTTTTCACATCTTAGAGAGGTAATGCAGTTCAAATGCCATATAACATACTATACCCCCCAAAGAATCTGAACCGGCCCATCATAGCCAAACACATTAATAGTTCTGTGGCCTCACGTATAAATATTTACACTAAGAGGGACAAATTAAGAAAGCAGATAGTTTCACATGGGTTAAGGTCAGATTTTGCTACAAAAACTACAAGTTTATATCAAAAATTAACTGATGTATGCCAAACATTTTTTTTAACATTCCGTTTTCAGGGTGTTTGGAATTTCAGAATTATGGAGAGGGATTGTAAACAAGTTAATTTTAGTTAGTGATACAAGCAATGAAGACAATACAAGAGGGTAATGTAATTGTGCATGAGGTAAGGATAGAGCAACTTCAGGTAAGATGGACACACCTGAAGCACCGTGCAGGGCCCTTCACAGGCAAAGGCATGAGGCAAAGTCACACAGCTGCAAGAGGCAGAGCCAGGATTCAAACTCAGGTCTCAGGCCTCCAAAGCTTCCTTAAGATCATTCCCATCCTACCTTCGGCATTCCAGAGCTCTCTGTGACACAACTGTATTAAAGGCCTCACACACTGGTTTGCAGTTGTTGCAGTTGTGTCTGCCTCACCCACCAAGCTGTGAGCATAGCCCAAATCTTATTATAACACCAAACTGACTATAAGGGCTATGAAAGCAAGGATTTTTTCTGTTTCTTTCAACTCTGTGTCCCCTTCACATAGTGCAGTGCCTGACACCTATAGTAGGTGCTCAATAAATACTCATTGATGAACGAATGGATGAAAGGCTAGTCAGTGTTCACCCACGAGTCTGGTATTCCCAGTACCTAGCGCAGTGCTTGGCACAGAGAAGGATCTCAACAAATATCCACTGAGCCAATAAAAGACACTCCTGTTACTCGAAAATTAAGCAGAATTAAGGTTTTATAATTCTATTTTCCAAAATTCAAAAGAATATGAATTTTAAGTGAGACTTTCTTCTGTTAAAAATAAATAAATAGCAAGCTACCAATAACAGGCAAAGGAAAAAGAAAGAACACTTTAAAATTCAGTTACTCAAGCTCAATTTAGATAAACTTAACATTTTTAAAGCATTGGATTTAAAAATGCTGAGTCTGAAGGGAGTCATCTTTTTTTGGGCAGCATGCTTCTACAAGTATGCTTGCTGTAATTCCCAGCTCTTGTATCAATTCCCCAGAGACTGATGGCACTGACTAATTTTAAGCCCCAGAGACTGATGGCACTGACTAATTTTAAGTGATTAAATGTGTTCCCAGAATTCTCAAGTGCTCCCCCTGACTCAGATGGAAGGTGTGTGCTGAGGGAAGGGAGGGAACATTTACAGAGCTATTGTTAAGTGAACATGGGTGTGGAAGAGTGGAGAGGAAGAGTAGGAATAGAGGTGTCTCTTATTTCTCATGGTTTAGAAACGAAATATGATGCAAAACCAACTGCATGTTGAAGAGCATATTAGGTCCCGGGTCAAATCCATTCTTGTTTTATGATGTGATCATCTCAGGGTAACACACTCATCAGCCCCGCTCCACTGGAATCTCGAAGGTAACAATCCCCTTGACAAAATTCTCAAGGACAGGTAGCACTTACTGCTCAGCTCAGGGGAGAAAAAACATCTTATTTCTCCAAGTCACCACGTCAGAAAGATGCAGATCGTTGTACATATTTAATGAGTTCACATGCAAAAGCCCAGCATGTCAGAACAGTAAAACAGTTCCATGTAACCAAATTTTGCCCAGGTACCACATAATTATTTATATAATATGGGACAATTGGAAAATTGCCTGCATACATTTTCTCTTTTTTTTTTTTTTCTCCCCAGCAACCCTTTGAAGACAATTGTCAATGGCTTTAACTCCATGCAATAGAGAAGGAAATCAAGGCTCAGACAACCAAGTAACTGACCTAAAGTCACATAGCAAGGAGGTAACAGAGCTGGGAGGAAAGTGCAGCTTTATGGACTGCAGGAACAATTTTCCTAGATTCCTCTGCCTCTCCCCCTAACTGATCTGGCTACAAGGACGGGCACCACCCATGCATGTAAAGCAGGTAGCCATTTAAGGGGAGTGACTTGTAAAATTTCCCTGCTTCCAGAATGTCTCTTCTAAGTGGTCTTCCAATGTTCCTGAAATCCCTGCCCACCTCTCCTCAAGTTCAAGTGCCAATACTAACCCCTCCACAGAGTTGTCTTGCCCGGGTCTTCAAAAGCACCCAGGCCTGTCCTTGTTGGTATACACTTGAGTCAAGATTTTGCTTCCAGACTCCCAGCACCTTCATTTATAAAATGAAGAGTCTGGGTTACATGATCTCAATAGTCCCTTCCTGAGGGGACATTCTCTGTCATTCTGATCCAAGGGCACATCTAAAGAGTTTGGCTGTCTCTTCCTCAGCCATTTGTAAAAGGCCCAATAGCAGGGTAAGGACAAGGGACACTGGCCCCTGAACAGAAAAGTTCCTGCCAGAGGCTGGTAAGACAGAGAGCTCCCGAGCCCAACACCATGAAGCTAATAGTGCTCCCGCCACTTCCCGCTCCCTTCCTCCTTCCCTCCCTTCCTCCTTCCCTCCCTTCCTCTCGTCTCACCCTGCCTGGCCAGGCAGGCAGACCACAGGCAGAGAAGCCCTGGGCAAGGCTGATCTGTGGCTTCTCTGCTGGAAACCAGTTGTGCTGGCAGCACGGTCCTGCCAAATGTGTCTGGTTGCTTCTGGAATGCCAGTGGGAACCACTGAAGGCTCCTCCTGTCCCCAGCCACCACTACAACCCAAGTTCACTGGTTTCTATGAACACGGGGCTGGGGGGGGTATGTGTGGTGTTTGACAAATGAAACTCTGATAAACATCTAATTCTCAACAATATTCAGCAATTTATATCTCTGATTTATGTTCATAACCTAGGGATCAGATTGAAAATATAGACATAGGGCTGTTAGCACAAGAAACACGTGTTTATAGATTCCAACAAGGTGATTTTTTAATATTTTATTGTTGTTTGAAAATACTAATTACAGGCCATTAGCAAGATGCCAGTCACTAGGTAAGGATTTTATGTGTATTATCACATTTAATCCTTAAAACATCCTATGAAGTTACCATGGAAGTATTGATTGTTTTGTTTGGATGTTTTATCACCATCCGATGTTAGTAGCAATGAATAGAAGCTCAGGCAGAGACGGGAGCGAGATCATTCTGAGGACAGATTTGAACCACTTACCTAAAATAGGAAGGCAAAGAGATTTCAGCTCAAGTGCCAGCTACAGTTAAAAACTGGTGGGGCCACACATGGTGGCACACTTGTAATCCCAGCTACTCGGGAGGCTGAGACAGGAGGGTCACTTGAGCCCAGGAGTTCAAGGCTGCAGGGAGCTATGATCCTGCCACTGCACTCCATGCACTCCAGCCTGGGCAACAGAATGAGACCTTGTCTAAAAACCAAAACAAAACAAAACAAAACACTAGTAAAAACCTAAAGGGTTGAGTTGAGAAAGATTCTGAGATTAAGTCTGGGCTCAGTGGGAAAGAGTGACATGACTGACAGGCAATGCCTGTCATGAATACTGGAGGAAGAAGTGTCACTACATGTAACAAATATTTCCATCCTTGCTAAAGAACGAACTCCAGATCCATTGTCCTGAGCAGGACTCCTGAGTATGCACATACAGGTTGTACTCTGCACGACTCCAGAGGGTGCCATTCATGTAGATTTTGATGTAAATGGAACATCCTGAAATTGTGCAGTCCATAACCTGCACAACTGTACCAGACAGCCCTGCTCCTATGATCCCTCATGGAAATGAAAACTGAAGAAGGAGATAATGAACTGGACTGTAAAGATGGGTCCTTAAAGGGTAGCTACTTTAGTGCAAAGAGCTCCAAGTGGAAAGTGTAGAACCCTTAGCTCTGCTATTAATTTATTGTGTGTCCTGGAGCAAGCTCTTTCCCCTTTCTGGACCTCAGTTTTATAGTCCGTGAAATGGGCTGTGTAGACCACAGGGTCCCTGAAATCTCTGCCAAGAGATTTGTCTGGAATCCATAGTGTATATAAGGTGGGAAGTAGGGCTCTAACTTTATTTTTTCCAAATATCTAATTAAAATGTTGATAAAGGTGACATTGCCATTCTCCACAAATGCCTTTATCAACATATTAATTCTCATTCATAGTTGGATCTGGTTTAGATGATCTATTCTAATCCAATAATCTGCCAGCCTAACCTCTGCCAGTAGCACTCTTTTGCCTATGGTCACATTACCAAACCTTTTAATCTGGTAGGGAAATTCCCTCCACCTAACACTCTTTTTTCTAAAATTTTTTGGCTACTCTTAAGCATTTATTCTCTTGGAAGCACTTTGGAATCGTTTAATTAAGTTCCCTCCAGAGCCCATTGATATTTTCAACGAAATTGCATTAAATTAATAGATGAAATTGTGGGTCACCGACAGCAGAAGGGTGATATGTCTCCACACTTATTCAAATCCTCTTTTATGCCCTTCAGTAAAGTTTTGTCACTTTCTTTATATAGGCCTTGTATGTTTCTTGTTGAAGTTTTCCTGGGCATTATATATTTGGTTGCTATTGTAAATAGAATCTCTTTTCTACTATATTTATGGCAAGTTGAACTGGTGTGTAGCAAGCCATTGATTTTTTAATAGATATGTTTGTACTACTAGACCTGTCTGGTGGAGCGGGAGCCACGGAGTGATGAACCTTGACCAGAAATAGCCCCTGAGGGAGAGTCAGAGAGAGAGAGAGAGAGATGTCCTCACTTCTCCTGTTCTCTCCCCCCTGCCATGCCCCTCTCTGACCAAACCCATCTGGCAGGCAGATGACCGGGGAGCTGGAGCTTAAGGGGCGGCCCCCGTCATAGAGAGCAGGCAAGGCAGGCCACGAGGGGACCTGCCACAGACAGGCTAGGGACCAGCTCGTAGTGTCTTCGTAAGGACTATTGGTTGCTTCTCAAAATCACGTCTGCTCTCAAAGAATGGCTCCACCATAATGGTCACAGGAATGGGCACTGGTTTGAGAATAATATCAAAAAGAGGAGAGAAAATAGTTTTAACTGGATTTTGGAAACAAGCTTATCACCTTCTGAGGTGACTGCTCTGAAGGGGAAAACCTGAGCATGGATGTATCGGTGTTATTTTTATGTAGACACATTAACCTAGAATTATCCATTACCTAAAATGAGTGTAATTCCAACAAGCTCCCAAGGAGTAAGACCAAAGACAGTCCACCTTCTTGAAGAATCCAGAGAAATCTCATTTTCTTCCCTCTGCCTTAGAGTGATGTGGTCGCCCTCCTCAGAGGATGACGGCAGAGGGATAAGTGAAGGGACTTCTCAGCAGGTGCATCACTCATTCCTCCAGTGCAGCCAGATAAGCCAAATAGAATCCCACTAGGATCAATACCTTTTTAAAAAAAAAAGAAGAAGAAGAAGACTTCCTGAATACCAGCATAAACTGACAACCTGTTGTAAGATGTAATTTCAATTGTGTATGGTTCAAATTTCTTATCACTAACCAGATATATTACCTTGAGAAAAATCCCAAAAGCCTTCCTGAAAGCTTCTTGAGGGGTTTCTTGTTCATCTCCGCTATCCTCAGCACATACAAGTAGATGCTCAAAGAATACTTGTGGTGACAACCTGATTAAGAAATGGGCAAAAGAATAGACATTTCTCCAAAGAAGACATACAAATGGCCAAAAAGCATATAAGAAGATGCTCAACATCACTAATCATCAGGGAAATACAAATAAAAACCACCATGAGATATCACCTCACACCCACTAGGGTGGTCACTGTCAAAAAAAAAAACAGAAAATAGGCCGGGAGTGGGGGCTCCAGCCTGTAATCCTAGCATTCTGGAGCAGGAGGACACTTGAGCTCAGGAGTTGGAGACCAGACTGAGCAAGAGCAAGGCCCGGTCTCTGCTAAAAATAGAAAAATTAGCAGGGCATCGTGGCACATGCCTGTAGTCCCAGCTACTTGGGAGGCTGAGGCAAGAGGATCGCTTGAGCCCAGGAGTTCAAGATGAGCCTGGGCTACCTAGCAAGACACCCATCTCTATAAAAAAATAGAAAAATTAGCCAGGCATGGTGGTGCACCTGTAGTCCCAGCTACTCAGGAGGCTGAGGCAGGATAGCTAGAGCCCAGGGGTTTGAGGTTGCAGTGAGCTACAATGACACCACTGCACTATACCCAGGGCAACAGAGCGAGACCCTGTCTCAAAAAAAAAAAAAAAACAGAAAGTAACAAGTGTTGGTGAGGATGTGGAGAAATTGGAACCCTTGCACACTGTTGGTGGGATTGTAAAATGGTACAGCTGCTGTGGAAAACAGTATAGAAGTTCCTCAAAAAATTAAAACGAGAACTACCATACGATCCAGCAATCCCACTTCTGAGTATATATTAAAAGAATTGAAAACAGGATATTGAAGAGATATTTATGCACCCATGTTCACTGTAGCATGATTTGCAATAGCCAAGTTGTGAAAGCAACCTCAATGTCCATCGACAGATGAGGGGATAAAGAGAATGTGGTATATACATACAATGAAATATTATTCAGCCTTAAAATGGAAGGAAATTCTGACATGTGCTATGACATGGATGAACCTTGAGAGCATTATGCTAAGAGAAATAAGCTAGTCACAAAAAGACAAGTATTACATGATTCCACTTATATGAGGTATCTAAGTAGTCAAATTCATAGAAACATAAAGTAGAATGGTGGTTTCCAGGGGCTGGAAGGAGGGGCAAATGGGGAATTGATGTTTAATAGGTACGGAGTTTCTATTTCCATGAAAAAGTTCTAGAGATCTGCCAAACAACAATGTGCATGTAGACAACAATGCTGTAATGTAACTTAAAAACTATCAAGAGGTTAAATTGATGTTATGTGTCTTTTACCACACTTTGAAAAATAAGAACGTTTGCAGTGAAGTGAAGTTGAACCTATTCAAACACAAATGACTGACATGTACTCTTAGGGGCTGTCCCACACTTTGAGTCCTACCCTGGGTTGATAGGCCCCTGCTACCATGTCTTATACCCCTGCTTAGTCAATGGTGCTGTTGATGGTAGAGTCAGTATTTTTCCCAAGTTATGTCTCCCATACAATCTAACATGATGCCTGGCACAAAGCCATTGCTTAACCAATGTTCATGGAATAAATGAAGGAGCAGACGGGATGGGGCCTCACTTTCCCCATCTAGAAAATGGGGAAAACACCTGCCTTTAAACACTTTGTGCAATGGAGACATTCCTCTGGATCCCTTTGCTTGTGGGAGGTGAGAACGTGGGGGTTTTCCTTCCTCCTATGCTGCCGGTATGTGTCTGTTCCCCTCCCAGTGAGTCATCTGGGAGTCAGACAGCATTGCTCTCGGACAGAACACGTCAGGTACTTGCTTGGGAGCAGCAGGCCCATAAATCTGTGCCGCATCCCCCACAGTTACCTAGGGAACACTGGGGCACAGCCAGGGAGGGGAGCTCTGCAGACAGAGAGGGGTCTGCCCAGTGTCCCAACCCTCTCCTGCCACAGCCTGGCAGGAGCTTCCCACTCTCTAGTTTGAAACCAGTGTCCTGTACCCTGTAGAGGGCAAAGGTACCCCCCAGCCCAGAGGCTCTGGAAAGCTCCAAGGACCCCACACCAAACGTTCAAAGAGGCAGCAGCAATCAGTTGGAAAAATGACTCCACCAGGAAGCAGGGCAGCTGGGTCTGGCCCTGCATGTTAGTCCTTCACCGTTCCACAGGCAGTCATAAGCAGATCCCGTTCCTTCCACTGTCTTTGGGTGTAACAACTAAATGAAATGATATATTAAACTGCTTAGCATAGCCCTGACATCTAGCAAGTAATTAATAGAGGCAGCTGTAAATTTAATTATTATTTTTGTTAGTAGTAGTAGTATCTTATCTTCACTATTATCCCCCAAGTACTATCCCATTTTGCAGACGAAGAAGCTAGGCTCAGAGGTTGAGTGTTTGGTGCAGAATTGGATCCACTGGTTATGGCCAACTATCTACTTTAAAGGATGGTGATTATTCGGGTGACTCTGGTGGAGTCGGGGGCGGGGGTGGGGTGGATCGCTCAGCTCTGTTCACTTCACACACTCGGACAGTCTCACCATAGCCGCATGATGACCGACTGGAGCACCTGCAGACCTGGCTCCAAACTTTACATCCCCTCATCTCCAAATCCCACGTCAAAAGAGCCCCTGGGCACTCATTGGCTCTGATTGCGTCAGGTTCAACCCTCGATCTAGAGGGGGGGATCAGTCTGGGCCTGAGAAGTGGAAGACTCAGGGCATAGCAGTGTTCACATAGGGAGGCTAAACCAAGGCGAGGCCCAAACAAGACGCACTCGTGTGTTCATGTGCAGGTGTGTGTGCGTGTGCATGTGTGTGTGCACGTGCCTGTGTATGTATAAAGCCTAGGAAACATTTGCCACAGTGTTAACAGTGATGTTTTCTCTGGATAGTGAATAAAGGGCGATTTTCCTTTTGTGTTCTATACCTTTCCATAGTTTTGTAATAAACACAATTTACCTTGATAATTTTTTAAGAGCTACTTTCATTTGTTTAGTATTTAAACAATGAAAATAACCTCCAGTTATTTTAAGTATATTTATTTTTAAAAGTATTGGGATGGACATTAGAGGCCTCCGTTCTGATTCTGGTCTGAGTGACCATGGTCATGTCATCTTTCTGGGCTCAGTTCCCCCACCTGTGAAATGAGGGAAGAGCTGCATAACTTCTACAGTCCCTTCCAGCTCTGATTCTGAAGGCCTAGCTCCTGTGTGCATGCAGCAAGTAAAAAAAAGTGTGAATAAGCTCGGTACTGGGAGACCTGCAAAGAGAATAATTGTTTCTACAGAGAAATCAATCCTGAATGCAAATGGGTACAATCGTGGAGTTGAAAAAGTTTCTTCACATGTTGACTGTGCTTTCCAGAACCTCAGAGAGAGACCCCTGCTCCGTGAAGACCCAGAAAATCTCTCCCTCCTTTAGAAGGAAGAGTTAACATTACTGAGTGAACCTACCATGTGCCAGGCCCAATGCAAAGTGCGTTATACACACGGTCTAGTTTAAATTCATAGCACTTGTAGTTACCATCATTTGTTTGGCAAGTAACTAGATACTGAAGTCTCTTGAAGTGTTGTTTAACTGCTATACCGTTATTGATCAGGAGTCCATGACTCACCTCCTCATAAAGGTCCATGAGAGGAAGAAATACTTTTAATTCATCCTTGTATGTCCTTCAGACCCTAACACAGTACTCGATGAATATTTGCTGATCATTAGAACCTGCCTCTTGTCATCGGTGTTTCTCAGGCTCCATAAAGTCAAGGGTTTGACCGGCTCACACCTTTAGTTAAGAAACTGATGATCTTAGTTCAGATTAAAAGGGGAGGAAGAAGAGCAACAGACCAGGCCATTATCCATTGTTGGCAAGAATCAGTCCCCTTGAAGAGTCCCTAACTCTCATGGGCCTTGAGGAAACAGGACATTGGGCCGTAGACTTTGACTGGGAACAGAAGGTTAGAAAAGGTCGTAATTTAGAGGTTGCTGGAGGCAACATGAGAGCTTTGGGATCTTGGAGAAGGGTGATAGTTGAAAGGAAGGGAAGGCTGCATAGAGGAGAATGGATTCCCAACACTAAATTTACTGCAGAAATAGAAAAATTATAGTGACAGACAGACAATCAAACCAAGCAAACCTCCTCCTACACAATTTTGTCTACAGGAAGCTGTGGTTCCAGGAATGGGAAGGGCAGTTGGAATCAAAAAGGCTGGGCCAGAAACAAGAATGACAACTTTAAAATGTCTAAAAAGAGAACGAAGTTTTACAATTTTGCTTTATTTTTGACTTTCAGTTAAGGCTGAGATCAACACGCCCTTTTCATCCATTCATTCATTCATTCACCCACTCATCTCATATTTATTGAACACTTACTATCCACCAGACACTGCACTAGGCCCTCAGATGAACAGAAACACTGCCCTGCTCTTGTTGAGCCTGAAGCCCAGGAAGGGAGGCAGATAATGATCAATAACCATATGGAGGAGTGTGTAGGCACAAACCAAGGTAAATGCCATGAAGGAGAGGGATGTGGTTTTCCAAGAGTGGAGCACAAAGGAGCCTCACCTAGAGTTAGGGGCGGGGCGGGGGGGAAGACAGCAGTCTCCCTGAGAAAGTGACCCCTGAGCAGAGGTGTGGGTAGACGCTGGGCAAGGATAAGCCACAGTAAGTGGAGGCCAACACCGTGGTCAATGGGTCCAGTGGAGGCAAGACAGGCTAGACTGGCAGTCAGGAAATCTGGGTTTAAGACCTAGATCCTACAAAAATCCTTTCTGTGAGACATGCAACAGAGTCATTTGCTTTTTGGGCCTCCATTGGATCTTCTATAAAATGGAGATGTTGGACTGAAATGACATTTCTCAAAATGTGGTCTTCTGCACTCAAATCGCTTGGATTACTTATGAAAACTATAAGTTCCTAGACCTCACTTCAGGCCTACTAAATCAGAATATCTAGGGCTGGGGCCCAGGAATCTGCATTTGAAGACTTGTTCTAGGTGACTCTTATGCCCTGTAAAGTTGAGCATCACTGACTATGTAGGTAAAGTTTTGCCTGCTCACCAGCTCTATATTTCTTCCTTTCTAAATTCCTAGGCTCCTGATGGAACATCACCATGAAGAAGGTAAAGTGGGCAGTCCCCCAGATTGAGCAAAGGAACATTCTAAACTTTCGGGGGTAAGAACAAAGGGCCAAACTATCACACCTGGAGATGATCCATCTGTTTTAGGGAAAAGTTCCCCAGCTTGACTTGAGAGCTCCAGACTGAATACTTTTTTTCTTTTCCACTCAGTCCTTTTGCTCCTTCTCTTCATCCCCTGCTTATAGACCTGGTCCTGTCTGTAGTATCTGGGAGCAGATGGAGGTTCATATGGTCCTCCTTCCTTTCCTCCTCGGGTATGAATGGCCAGCTTCTGGTGTTTATAGTCTGTAGTTTATATGGTTTATAGTCTGTGAGCTATATACTATAGTATATAGTATATGGTTTATAGTCTGTGAGCTTCTTTGGTTTGATACACAAGGAAAATTCCTGTTGACACCAACTGTACCAGTGGCCAAGAATTACGGGCCAAGGGCCTGCTGCCCTGCCTGCTGAACCAAGCTGGGCTTCTCTTTCCCTCTGCACAACAAGCTCACTATGCCACCTTCCCCCCATACCCCACTCCCAAGCTCACCAACACCCACGCTGGCTTGGTCTCCAACCTCCCTGGGAGTTCTCTGTGTGTAGAAATATTTCCAACAAACCCTGGGGTCTCTGGATATGGCAATTTCAAAAGTTGTATCTCAAAAGCCAGATATATTATTTCTGCCTGCCTGATAAGATTCTTGTGTTAAAATGAGATAGTGCATGTGAAGCATATAACACATGCCTAGCACACAGGAAGTTGTCAACCAATGTTAGCTGTTAATATTTGTATTGTTCTTTTTCAGCCACTGTTTGTTCAGGGCAATTTATATCAGGAAAAAAAATGTATCAGTTACATCAATTGGCAAGTAGAGGGTTGGAAGGATGACTGAGAGATCAACTAGGAAAATCTGTACCTAAATACTCCAGATACTGAGAAATCTGTTGTGCATTTTTAAGATTATGCAAAAATATCAACAAATAACTAACATTTATTGAGAGCTTTCTAGGTGCCAGGCACAGTTCCATTTAATCCTCACAATAACTCCATGTGGAAAACATTATTAAAATTCCCATTTCACAGATAAACAGATGGAAGCTTAACCAAATGAAGTGACTTGCCCAAGGTCACAAAGTCAGGAAGTGGCAGGAGCCAGAATTTGATCTTTCTGGATGAAACCAGTCTGGTGTTTAATGAGCTACTTCCTTAGGGCTAAATGGCATCTCTCATGCTGTCTTTGGAGTCTATATCTTCTTTTTCTATCTTTCTCTCTCTCAGAGATAGACAACAGTTGGTTGCCATCATGGGACAATAACTTTCACTGCCCCTAAAGATGATTATTGGATCAGATCTCCCACCTTTCTTGGAAGAGTTGAGGCAGAAGCCTGACATAAACTCACTTGAGGTTCCCAAGGAGGGGTTAGGAGGAGAGATTTAATCCTCAGATCTGACCGTAGAGAAGGGCTCATATTTGTGTTGTGCAGTAGCACACAGCCCCAAATGACTTCTGCCTCCTTGGATCTGTGTCCCTGGTCCGCTGAGGCTTGCACAGAAGTTCCTGTAGTTTTGTTTAGCAGCAAGGCCAGCCTGCAGCCAAATTTGAGGCATCTGGAAGGTGGAAAGTGTCAGCTTTTGAATCAAACTGCCTCTGCTCTAATACCGTCTCTGAATAATCTTGGGCAAGGTAATAAATCTCTTATTCTCAGTTTCTTCACCTGTGAACTGGCACTAACATTATCTACCACAAAAGTGTTGTTTGGAGGCTTAAATGAGACAATGCATGTGGATTAGCTTCACACAATGTCTTATGCATCATTACACTCAGTAAGCCGTAGTTAATTCAAAAGGGACCAAAGAAAGCAGGCAATGTTTACCTTTAAGTGGATGGCACTCCAAAGGGCAAAGGAGATATTTAGAGGCCCTCCTAGGCACTTGCAGTTCATGCCATGTAGCTAACTGCCATGATACCAGGCTCCTCCTGTCTAGAAGTTTCCACAAAATCTTCCCTATTCCCCAAGCACTCACTAGGGCAGCCCCACAAGAGGCAGAAAAACCAAGATCCCGCCTCTGTCTCTCCTCATCTTTTCAGGACTCCCAAGGCAACCTTCCAAATCTTTTGGTTTGGAGTCCAGTAAACATCTGAGAGATGCTGGGTGTTTCCTGTCCGTGCATCCTCAATGCACAATGAAGAGGGCAAGAGAAACCACCTCTTTCTCCCCCTCCTCCCCCCTCACCAAGCTCCCTGTGCCCAAAGCGATGCCACATGCCATTTCCCAAGCACGCCCACACTCTTCCAGGGCCCCACACTGTCACTCTGCCAGAAAATGGAGATGAAAAGGCAGAAACTGCCTTCTGACTTCACTTCCTTGCCTTGCTCCCCTGGGGCCTGGGTTGTCCCCTCCAAAGCGGGGCTCTAACATTTGTCCAGATACAATTTTTAGATGCCCCCAAGGAAAAGGTTCCCACCACTTCCTTGAGACCTTTCTGAACTTGGTGGCCACAACTGAAAATCCCCCAGAAGGATTGGATGATTTGGTTCAGAGAGCACAAAAGAGGAAGAAGAGAAAGGATGGAGAAATTTGAGATCTGTGTCAAGAATTTTTTCTTTCCTTATTTAACTCACATCCCGTTCAGTGTCAGACACTATTCTCTATGCATCCTCAGTTGCACATTCACGTTATTCATCTTAGACTGCAAACTCTGTGAGGACAAGAAAGGCCAGTGTCAATTCACTTTATTCAGTTCAAATTCTGCTCCATGATAAACGGTAAAACACTGGATTAGTTCTGTTGCCCGAAAGTGAAAGGGGTTACATCGACATAGAGAGAGTTAGCAAGAAAGAGGCTCAGCAAGCAAAAAGAAGTAACAGGGTAGATATCAATTGATCAAGGGGCCCTGCCAGAAACTTGGCACTGAGTAAACCCCTATAAGTAATTCAGGTAAAATGTAGGGTGAAGAACATATCCACAGCTTTCAGCAGATTCTCAATAATCAGGACCCAAAAAAGTTTTTGATGTTTTCATGAGCAAGGTCCCAGCCTACCTTCAAAACTATGTAGCTCATTTAATATTCAGAACACAAAGTAGTGCATTATTCAAGAAACATGAAGCATAATTCCAGGGCACAGATGCAAGATTGAGGCTGAAAGGGTTACTCACTTCCATTGTCACACACCTGGTCAACTAAAGCTGAGATTCAGACTCAGAGCCTATGCCATGCTGCAGAAACAGATGACAGTAGCCACAAAAACAAGTTGTGGGCATGGAGTCAAACCTCCCAGGTACTGACCCTGGCTCTGCTTCATACAAATTTCTTCCCCTTTCTGGGTCTTTGTGACCCCCACATGTAAAATAAGAGCATTAGACTAGATGAAGGTTTAACAAACTTTTACTGCAGAAAGCCAAGAGAATAAATATTTCAGATTTTGCAGGACAGATGGTCCCTGTTGCAGCTACTCAACTCTGCCATTATAGAATAAAAGCAGCCGTAGACAATATGCAAACAAATGGGCATAGCTGTGTTCTGATAAAACTTTATTTACAAAAACAGGCACAAGGCTGGATTTGATCCACGGGCTGTAGTTTGCAGACCCTGGACTAGATGGTCTCTAAAGTTTCCTGGTTCTGACACTGGTAGTCTGTGATCCTTACTTGTGGCAATGGAGTCCAGAGGGGCCAGTGCCTTGAAAAGCCAGCTGTAAGGAGCCTATTGCCATAAGGTTTTTTGTGTTGGTTTTTTTTTTTAACCTTTGATGGTCTCAGGACATGTGGTTAGAAAGTAAATCCTGGCAGTGGCAGTACCAAGACAGCTTGGAAGGGCTTTAACCCCAGTAAAATCTCCATCAGCTCCCTGCCCTTGGCCTTTGATGTGGACAATGACACCTATCTTGCAGAGGTCATGGGGCAAACAGCTGCACACCCACCTTCAAGTCAGACCACACCCTGTAGACCTGTTCTAGAGAAATTCTGGAGCCACCACAGATTCCTGGGCAAAGAGATGGCAGCCAGTCCACAGACAGTGAGAGACAGCCAGAGTCATTCCAGAAAACAGCAAACACTTCCCTTCACCCTCAACTCTGTAGCACTATGGATTGGTTTTGGCAACCTGTTTTCACTGTCCCACCAGAATAGCTACTGGGGCATAAGAGAGAGTGGACCTGCTCTCCAGTTCCAGAGACAGAGGGCCTTTCAGATCCCACCGCTGGCACCCTACGCCCTCACACCCCAGCCCCCAGCTCAGGGCTCCCGGGCTCTCCCCAGACATGTGATGTGAATTTAGCCCCTAGATGACTTGGCAGTTCATCTTCACCAGCCTGCTGTAAAGGGCTGCGACTGAGCACTGCCTACTTCACCAGGGAATGCTGTGCCACTGAAAGTTCTGGGTTGGGGGAATCTATGCTCACCAAAGAGTGACAAGTTGTAATTACCGGAAAGAAAAGCAGTTTTTCCCAGAGGAAGGTGAAATTTCTCACTCCTGGGAGCCTCTGACCTAGTGCCTTTGGAGGTAGAAGAATACCTCTGCTGCAGCCAACGTCCCCTGCTCAGAAGAAAGAATGCTTCTCACCATCCATCCAGGGTACAAAAGGGGCAAAAATCCTCCTTTGAATCCCCGCAGACCCCAGCATACTTCACAAAGAAGACGCCTCACTCCTCCAGTTTCTTTTTTGTTTTTAGCCTCATTTATGGGATGCTTTGTATTCCAGCTGTGCCACCTACTAGCCCTATGACCTTGGGAAAGTCATTTAACCACTCTGGTCCTCAGTTTCCTCATCTGTAACATGTCAATAATAATAGCATGCACCTCATAATATTATTGTTAGGATTAAATGAGATAATGTAAGGTACTTGGGGCCCAATGCCTGGCACCTAGTAAGCCCTTAATAACTCTTGGCTGATAGTATTACTATTATTCTGTTCTAGGCACTTTACACATATTATCACATTTAATCCTCACCATAGTCCTATGACATAGAGACTATGATGATCTTCATTTCACAGGTAAGGAAACTGAGATCCAGAGTGGTTAAGTGACCTGCCCAAGGACACAGGGCTAATAAATTAGTGGAACTGGGACATAAACCCAGATCTGTCTGATGCCAGAGTTCAGGCTCTTAATCACTTTACTCTCCTGCCCAAGGACACATTAGTAGCTATTAAATGATAGAAGTGGGATTAGAATCCAAATTGACTCTCAGCTCCTCAGCAGAACCAGTGCTGGCCTGGGAGGCAAGGAAGACTAACCTAAGGAGCTCCTCTCTGGAACTTTCCCTCCCGGACAGCTCTACCTTGCCATCCCCTCCCTGACCTTTGCCTTACTCAAGACCCGGATCACATTCTGTTTTCTGATGTTGTTTCCTTCAGGCTAACACTGAGCCTTCTGCTGCCTTTTTTTTTTTTTTTTTTTTAAATCTCAGTCTGGTGCAGGGACAAGGATGCAAGCTTTGGAGCCAGACAACAATGCTTTGAATACCAATGCTGCTTACTCACTGAATGGCCTTGGCCATGTCACAGAACCTCTCTGAACCTCAGTCTCCTAATTTGTAAAACGGAGATAATTCCTCTCTTGCATTGTTGTGAAGATTTAAGTAAATGCACATGGAGTACCTAACACAGTGCCTGGCACATAACAGGTGCTCTCCAAAAGGTGCTTTACCATATCATCATCTTCCACAGCACCTAGCTCAGTGCTAGGTGATTGTTTGCTTAGTTTAATTCATCTTTGATTGACTCACAGCACCTAGCATGGTGCCTTACACAGGGTAGATGCTCCTGTATATGCTTGGTTGAATTGAAAACTGGAGGGAGCTAGAGAGAGAAAACCATGCAAAACCACATGATCACAGGTGAGAGATCTCCTCCCGTTGATGCCCTAAGCAGATCACTGAATCTCCCACAGCCTCAGTTTCCCACAGGTCAAATTTAGTGGCAACTTCTCCTAGAGGATGCACAGAAATGGGAGTTTGCAGCATCAGAAGCTTGTAATGCAATAAGACAGATAATGAAAAGGTTCTTCTTCCCCAAGCATCGAGTGAGTCAGAGCTCTGTGCTTGGCTTTGCCCCAGGGAGTACCGAGAAAATGAAATATCGTCTGTATCCTCATGACACCTAAACAAATGGTCAAGTCCATGGGTCAAAAATCAGCCAGAGGGGTTAAGAGGTATCTCCAGTGAAGATAGGAGAGGGGCAGCCAAGAAAGGACCATTAGCAAAGGTTGCTGAGTGGGGTCCTGCTACATGGCTACTATTAAGGCTAATACCTGTTTGCCTTATGGTGGATGTTGTTTTGTCTTCACGAAAGATGCCAGTAAATGACAACATGTCTGAAATTTGCAAGGATTTTGAACTTCTTGATCCAGCTCAATAAATTCTTCCACATCCTGACACCTGAATCACTAAATAAGTCCTCATCTAGGTAACAAACTATTTTCCTTCATAATAAGGATAAACCAACTCTGGATCTCAGATTTTCTCTTTTTTTTTTTTTTTTTTTTTTTCTCCTGGCCTTTTACCACCATAGAAAAATGTCTGCTAGGCTGGGTTTTCACATTGCAGCTGGTTACTGTGATTATGTAGACACAGCCTCCGTAAATTCAATGGTGTGTTGCTGGCTGTTCAATAGCTGGTGAAATTAATGCCCAGGGAAGTGGGAAATGGGCCACCACAATCAAAATGTGGATTTGGAATTGCTCTTCATTCTGTCCCACCTTTTCCCTCCCCACACCCCTGCCTTTGTGCTAATTGCCAGTTTTGTGCCAGATTACTAGCATTCTCTTCTTCCTCCCTCTCCCCTTGGAAGTAAACCAGCTCAAGAGAAGCTCCATTATCCTAGACTTGAAGACACATGGGAATGGTGGGAACTGAGTGTATGGCACCCCATTCCCACCTTCATGGTGGAAGATGCATGGGAGAAAGGGCATCAGGTGCCTTCACGGCCACTTTATCCAGCAAGGGAAGCTGACCACCTGCAGTTAGAAGATCTCAAAGACCATCTGGGCTAGCCACTATCTGCAGACAGATGGGTACTTGAGCCACCCAGGACCAAAGACAATCTTTTCTTTTCATAAAGACCCCTGGCAGACCCCAGTCTCACACCCTACTGTACAAATTATGAGTGTCTTCAGCAGTGGAAGGACCACCTTCCTGTGGGCCAGGGAAACAGAGTTTGCTAACTAGCTTTGCACCTGACCACCTGACCAGCTATGACAGCTTGTTAATTCCTTTGCCTCCCACACCACCTCCAAAATGGGAAGATGGGCAAGGCTAGGGTCCAGAGAGCTCTTTAAGATCTAAATCACTATAAACCTGTAAATACCTTATTTTAAAATCTTCAAATACAACTTAGGACAGTTTAATTGAAATAGAAAAAGAAAATCTATTTTCAGAGCTTTCTGTACCACAGACTTCTTAACCTCTTAACCTCTGGGAAACCCCTTGAAATTGTGTACTTTGTGCATTTGAGGAGACTGTGAATTTTGGTGGGAGAAGATTAAAACCTTAGATAGGTGTGTGATAATCACCTGCCCTCCTTCCCAAAAAATAAAAATCAAAAGAGGTTAGGAACATATCTTTAGGTTGAGGAGCTTAGATGTAAACCATCCTGAGTGACCTTTGCTTTCCCCACTGCTGAATATCAAGGTATAGCCAGTGCCAAGGATGAGAAGTCTGAGATGCAGTCTGGTGGGCTGGAGGAGAAGGAGGTATCAGGCTTCACTTTTCCATCTCCAGCTGCCACTGCCCATTGCTCTGCCACATTTCTGCTAGCCTATGAGTTCAGGAATCAACTAATTCTCTCTGAACCACCGTTTCCTCATCTGTCAGTGGAGAATGGTTATGCCTCTCTCAAAGGATTGTGAGGAATAAAAGATGAGTAACTGCTTGGCTATCCATAGGAGCTCAATAAATGGGAGTCCCCTCCCAGCACCAGTAGCTCGGCCCCCAAATTTACTACTTAAAAGACAGCTCCATCTATAACAGTCATTCCATCCCTTACTTTGCCCCAGAGGTGTCACAACAGCTAAGTGCTATTTGGGTGACAGGCACATTTATAGCCTGACTCAAGCCATGTAACAAAAACGTTTGTACCCCCCTAATATTTTGAAATAAAAAAAAACAGCTAAGTGCTCAGCTGTGGAAAAGAGCCACCACTGGGTTGGATTCCCAGCTCCTCTCTTCCATGGCTATGTGGACTCAGGCAAAGGGTTAAACTTCCCTGTAACTTGATGTCCCATCCACAAAATAGAAATGATGATGAGAATAGTCCTTGTCTCATAGAGTCATGCAAAAATGCAAAAAGAACTTAGCACACTGTCTAGAACATGAAAGTGCTGGACAAATGTTAACTAACATAAGGTTCTTCCTTGGCTTTTTTTGGCCCATCTTTCTCTCCTAAATACAACTCACCCACCTCTGGAAATGTGTCCCTGCATCTAAGTGCCCAACATGGATATCAGACAGAAAATTTAAAAATTCAACAAATAACCAAGATCCCCTATGTCCTTTCCCCAGATGCTTAGAGGGCTCTTACCCTCCTCACCCCCTAGTTCCAGATAGCCAGCCAGCTTCCTCCATTTCCTTCAGGTCAAATATCGCTTCAGTGACATCCCGAGCACCCGATTACAAGTTCGAATCACACACACACCCCCCACTGCATTTCCCCCTCCTTGTTTTATTTTCTCCCTAACACCTGCCATCATATTACACACCTAGTAATTTGCTTATTTATTTGTTTATTGTCTGTCTCTTGTCACTAGAATGTAAGCTCCCGGAGGGCAGGAGTCTTTGTCTATTTTGTTCAATTGCTCTGCCCACAGCGCCTAGAACAGACCCAGGTACGCAGTAACACAATTCCTTTAATGAATGAGTGAGCGTCTGAGTGAATGAATGAACAAGTGAAGAGAAGCCAGGTTTTATTGAGACCAAAGAGGTTGCACGGGGGAGATAAAAGATGGGGGCTGTTCTCAAATCTGACTCTAGTCCCTCTCACCTGCCTAACTCGAGAATTCTTCCTCTCTCAGGAGCCAGACAGGTTGCACATCCCGTTAAATCCGGGGCCTGATTCCAGGCGCCCCCTAATAGAGGTAAGCACCCCCACCCCACCTTAGAAACTGAGGAATGGATAGGAGGGAAAATAATCCCAGCCGGCCACCTGGGGTGGGTGACCAGGGATCTCCACGCCAGGTCCCTCCCACGTGCCCCCCCCCCACCTCCCCGCAGAGGGCTCGCCCTGGGAGCAGCGGGGGCGCGGCCGGCCTCCCGGCTGACCGCCGTGACGGCGTCGGGGCTGCGGGCGCCTTGGCTGGACCCGCATTGCCCCCTAGTGCTGCGCGGAGTCAGGGCGCCGGGCTCCCCAGCCTGATGTCACCGCCGTGCAGTCAGCCCAGAGGTGGCTCATTGAAAGCAGACCCTCCTCGGCGCTCGCTGCGCGGAGGAGGCGCCGCGGACCGCAGCCCCGCCGCCAGCCCAGCCGGGGCAGGCCGTGCGCCCCTGCCCTGCGCCGCTCCTCCCCGCCGCTCCCGCCAGCCCGGCCCGGTGCGCCTGACGTGGACCATTAAACTTGGAGCTGCCGCCTCGTCCCCTCTCTCCTCCTCCCGCCTCTGCCAGGCGAGCGAGCGGCTCGGTGCAGGCAAGAGACGTGCTGCCGGGCTGCGCTGCCCGGAGGAGATGACTTCTCGCCGGGAGGGCGCCTCTGGGAAGAAGACCACGGGGGAAGCAAAGTTTCAGGGCAGCTGAGGAGCCTTCGCCGCAGCCCTTCCGAGCCCAATCACCCCCCTGGCTATGGAGGGCGGACTCTAAAATGAATCCCGATCTGGACACCGGCCACAACACATCAGCACCTGCCCACTGGGGAGAGTTGAAAAATGCCAACTTCACTGGCCCCAACCAGACCTCGAGCAACTCCACACTGCCCCAGCTGGACATCACCAGGGCCATCTCTGTGGGCCTGGTGCTGGGCGCCTTCATCCTCTTTGCCATCGTGGGCAACATCCTCGTCATCTTCTCTGTGGCCTGCAACCGGCACCTGCGGACGCCCACCAACTACTTCATCGTCAACCTGGCCATTGCCGACCTGCTACTGAGCTTCACAGTACTGCCCTTCTCGGCTGCCCTGGAGGTGCTCGGCTACTGGGTGCTGGGGCGGATCTTCTGCGACATCTGGGCAGCCGTGGACGTCCTGTGCTGCACAGCATCCATTCTGAGCCTGTGCGCCATCTCCATCGACCGCTACATTGGGGTGCGCTACTCTCTGCAGTACCCCACGCTGGTCACCAGGAGGAAGGCCATCTTGGCGCTCCTCAGTGTCTGGGTATTGTCCACGGTCATCTCTATCGGGCCTCTCCTTGGGTGGAAGGAGCCAGCGCCCAATGATGACAAGGAATGCGGGGTCACTGAAGAACCCTTCTATGCCCTCTTCTCCTCCCTGGGCTCCTTCTACATCCCATTGGCGGTCATTCTGGTCATGTACTGCCGCGTCTACATCGTCGCCAAGAGAACCACCAAGAACCTGGAGGCGGGAGTCATGAAGGAGATGTCCAATTCCAAGGAGCTGACCCTGAGGATCCACTCCAAGAACTTTCACGAGGACACCCTCAGCAGTACCAAGGCCAAGGGCCACAACCCCAGGAGTTCCATAGCTGTCAAACTTTTTAAGTTCTCCAGGGAAAAGAAAGCAGCCAAGACCTTGGGCATTGTGGTCGGCATGTTCATCTTGTGTTGGCTACCCTTCTTCATTGCTCTACCACTTGGTAAGTTGGGGACTGGCAGAGGGGAACTGGGCATTTTCAGATCTTGGGTTTACTGATGCGCTTACTCTAAAGTTTTTTGTGGATTGTGTTTCTTATGCAGTCTGTATGTGTTTGGAGATTGAATAATACTGTTTGCTCTGCAAAGGCTTTGCAGATTGGGGAGCTGGCTAAGAACCAACTCAGGTGTTGGTGGAACACACTAAGGTACTAGCCACTAGAAATAGAACCACGGGAGGAAAATTTGGTATGTGGAATGACTCATTCAGCAGCCTCGGTTTAATAATTAAAAAGGACACTGGGCTTGAACATCACACCAGCATTATTTCAGTAGTAATGATGTGTCGGCTAAGGCAGCGTCACTAATGCAGCATACAAAATAGTTTGTAGTTACTGCAGACGCGGCATTTGGGAAGCAGGGAGGCAGCTCACACACAGGCAGTGTTCATTCAGCATTTTCAGGGCTCTTGCAGAGGCCACGCTTCTTGAGAGCTTTGCAGAAGCTGCATTCTCCCCCTCCTCCCTTCACTGATGGCTATCACCTCAATGAACCACAGTCATTATCACTTAATAAGAGCATTTTACTGCCACACAGCCCCAACCAGCCTTTAAGTTATCTAAAGCTTGAGGTTTGAAAGAGAAGATGACTAGAGGTTCATACAGTTTTCACCCAAAAATGTTCCTAACTCTGGTGATTTATGGATTACCCAAAATTAAATTATAGTTGTCCCTCACCTTCAGCTGACAGACACCAAATCCTGGTAAGATTGAATTCAGTCATTCAGTGCATCCTTCTCCTCTTATAAAACTGTGTCCACCTTCTTTTTGTTTGGTGGTCCTACTAACTGAATGGTTCGAAAGGCTACCTGGTTTTTTCTAAGGAACAAGCCAAGGTCTGGTTGGGAGGCTAACCTAGAGGGGGATATGTCCACATAAGTTGGGAAGCCCAGGTCCCTTCTCTGAGGCACTGATGTGCTTTGATTTCTTCCCAAATCCCTGGGGGACACGACAGAAAATGAATGGAGAGAGTGATCATGGCACAGTCATGTGCCATGATATCAGGAGAGGTAACAGCTGCTACATGCCATGGACCACATACACCTGCAGTCACACCAGGATCTCAGAACTGAACATAACCAAATCCCTCATGCAACTAAAAATTCTGAAGACACATCGCTTTCAAGAGAAAAAGGCCAATGGAAAGAAAGCAAACTGATATCAAGAGTTTTCATTTAAAAAGAAAGAAAGAGAAATAAAGAAAAAACAAGCTGTTTAACCTACTCTCCATGTTGTCTTTTCTAAGGCAGGCTTGCAGGCCAATGGTTTTCAGAAATATTTTCAATGGTTAAGTGTCAAGTCGAAAGGGTTTGAAGTTCTACCCCCCGGGAGTAATCACATCCCACCGCAAAGAAGCTTGCTTTTCTTTCCCAAGGTCTCAGAGTCCTTTTGCAGCAGATGATGGCTCACACTGCATTGGGCCATTACAAAGATCGTGGTTGTACATGGAGGTGATTTGGCCTTTTATTAGACACATGATCTTGGGCAAATGACCACTTCTGTGTGAGCCTCAGTTTCTTCATCCACATAACGGGGCTGATTAATATATACTCCCTGGAGTTTGAACTTATACATGGAAAGGACTTAGTGCAGTATCTGGTGCACAGCAAATGCTCAATGAAAGTTAGCTGTTAGTACTACAAACCAAACCACAATCTCCCCTTGAGTATAACTGTGTGTTTTCTCCTTCTCTGGTCCCACATCTTCTACTAAAGGTTCAGAAGAGCCTTTTTCCTTCTGCCCCTGCCCTCTAGCCTACAGAGGCTATGACCAGAGCATGCTCAGGAAGGAGAAGACCCCAGCAGGATGCAGGAATGGAGCAACGGTGTGGGCTTTGGTTTTAGGGGGCAGGGGAAACAGCTCCAAACAGGTAAGGAGGCTTCCAACAGGTTGACACGGAAAGATCACTGCTCTGGTGGTCAGGAGCACAAGAGTTCCCATTTGAGCTTTGCCATCAGTTAGCTCTGTGACTCTAGGCGTATTGCTTTGCCTCTCTGGGCTTCAGATCTCACAACTGGAGAACAAGAAGGTTGAACTAGATCAAAGGATCTCAAACTTTAATAAGTATCAGAATCACCAGTGAAACTTGATAAAAATATAGCTACCTGGGCTCAACCCCCAGTGAATCTGACTCAGTAAATCAGAGGGATCCCAGGAATCTACCTGTTTAATCAGCCCACTGGGTGATTCTGAAGTCTACAGGTCAGGCTTTGAGACTGACTGGCCAGAGGATCTCTCAGCTGCCTTCAGGCCCCAGCATCCCAGATGCCAAGGTTCTAAATGCTCCGCAGCTCAGAACTTTCCCAGCCATGTGGTGATCTGGGATGATGTGGCTTCTCTCTGGATCTTGCCCTCAGGTCATCAAGCCCACCCTTAGTTTCTTCTCATTCACATCACTCCCAATGTCTCTCTCCTTTCCGTCCGTGCCTTTCTGAGATCTTGTCGCCCTAATACCTCAGGTCCTTGGCTTCTGTGCAATAGAAAGTAGGAGGTTCTTGCCACCCTGGTGCTATGAGAACTTGTTTCTCCTCTCCTTGCAATGAAAACTTTCTGACTATCCATGCCATGATCTCCCAGAGATCTCCCAGTGTGTTGTCCTTCCTCACTGGAAATCCAACAGGTGATGAATGCAGACTCCAGGCCTTGGGTTTTGGATATACTCCAAAAGATACTCAAGAGCTTCAAACAGAAAAGGTGCTTAATTAACATTTTCTTGATAATTCAGGAAGAGTATTCCAGCAAAATGGAGATATGGGTTTCTACTTCCTCTGAGTTGAAATAACACCCAAATAAAAGTAGTATGATGTAGAACAATGACTCCTTTGAAATCTGAAGAAGGTTTCAAATTCTAAATTTTCCATAAAGGGCTTTTCACTCCTAAGGGGAGGAGGCAGATCTAGGGGGAGACAGTGTTTGGCAAACAGAGAAGTACAGGTACAAGTAACTTCCAATTGGTAATAGACTTGCAGGTGCCTGGATGGCATGAGATTTCCATAGCTGTGTTTGTTTTCTCCGTGGGAGAGGAAGGTTGGGATCCCTCCTGGGGAGGAGGGAAAATAGCCGTGCCCCCTGCAGGATCCTGGTCAGGGGCCCCATTTGTTTTCCTTCATCCTTTATTTTTATTTTTGGGAGCAGAGTTGGGCTGCCTGCAAAGAGAGGCCTCCCATCTCCTGCAATGCTCTCCCCACCTGTAACACCCTCCCCACGTCCTCTCCACCCTTTCCCTGTGGCCGCAGACCAAGTTGGACCAGGGACCAGTGCTCACTTACTCAGGAGCAGGGATGGACTCCACCAAACAGGGACCTCTTTATTTGGCCCCTGGGAATCAGGCCAGAGAGGGACAGGAAATAATTGGAATAGAATATAGTAGTATTTCTACTGCATGAGCCATGCACAAGATGTCCAAGAGAATCTTCAGCTGCCCAGCATTATAATGAAGACCAACTTCCACTCACCTGGAGAAGGCCTGGTCAGGGTCTCAAGAAATGACTGAGCTATTGAGGATGTGCATTGCAGTGTGGGGGGAGGAGGGGCAGGGGGTGGCTAGCAGGAAGTGCTGGGCAGCCAACTAGTAGCTGGGCTTAGTGAGTTGTTTAGAAAACACTGGAACCTTTTCTTGCTCCAAATCTTTCTTCTGTCTTTTAAAATGCTGAAAGGCACCAGGAAACCATTATTGAACTAACTGCTTTCCCCTCCAGATAAATGAAGGTCAATTTCAAAGAAACAGTTGTGCTCTCTATAGCACTGGAACCAACTAGGAATCCCTCTCTCCATTGATTTGATTCTCTGGCCTTCTTATTCAAGTTGGGCCTGATGAATTTCCACGTTCCACATGAGCAAGGGATGGTGAGGGTCTCAGAGATGACTCAAGACAGAGCCACCTGACAAACACACAAGTTAATCCTCCAGCTCTGGGATTTCAAAACAAGGTATTAGAGTTGCCCACAAGGAAAGCAATTTGTTTAAGTACTTGGTAGGAGGGGGATACTTTTACACACAGGGGATCCTTCCTGGAAGGAGGAAATCCTACTGAAGTAAAATACATTTGGCCATATATTAAGTCATTAATAAAGACTTCCTAAAGCATGCTGGGCACTGTATGAGACACTGGGTTGTTGATCCAAAACAAGCATGGCCCTGCCTGCAGCAGGCTCACAGCCTTTCAAGATCACATTATTATTGGACACATACTATGTACCAGACATTCTGCTAGCCTCCTTCAGACATTATGTCATTAATCTTCACAGCTACCCTGACAGGGGAAAGTAACTACACCCTTTTTACAGACAAATATACTGAAGCTCAGAGAGGTTAAACTTCTTTCCCAGGGTCATACAGCAGGTAAGTGATAGGGCCAAGAGTTGAATCCAGGTCTGTCAGAACAGGCCCATATGAGCTCCACTGCACCAAAGAGATGTATGGCCTTTTTGATTTCTGGTAGCAACCTGTTCTCATAGCAAATGGTCTCCAGGAAACCCAGAGCCATCCTGTCAAAAGCTGGTTAAGATGCTTCTGTTGCAAGACGCTGCCTTTCTTCCACTGCCTGGTCACTCCTGAAAAAAGACCAATGCGTGAAATGTCAGGGCAGGCCAGCTGTGTTCTAGCTCAGGGCTAGATGATCTCCACACTCCTGCACTGTGTATGACAAGGGGCTGTCAGAATTGGGCACTTCGTCAGTCACCACAGCCAGAAGGAAAAAGTGGGAGGGACCTTGCCCTTCTTCTAGGGATGTGGGTCCACATCTTTAATCATTCATTCATTCATTCACTGAATAAATATGTGTTTATTAAGTGGCTACTATGTCCAGGCATTCTACTGGAGATATAATGGTGAGCAAAATAATTATATTCCATAGAATTTTGTTCTCATGAGGAACACAGATATTTTGAAAAACATGCACACACACACCAAAAAAATGAATTCAAATTGCGATAAGTGACTTGAAGAAAAGGGGTGAGACACTGTTCGGATCCTATAACAGGGATCATTATATCACGGGTCACCCCTGAGGGAGTGACATTTAGGCAGAACCCCAAACCGTGTGGAGGAGCTAATTCAGTCAAGGAGGTAGGTAGAGGAAGAGGGCTATGGGCAGAAGGAAGGGCATGCTGAAGGTCCCAAGGAATGAACAGAGCCCAGAGAAAAACAGGGAGGCAGGTGCAAGTTGAGGCTGGAGGCATGGCAGAGGCTGGGCCATGCAGGAACTTTAAAGCCATATTAAGGACTTTAGATTTTTATCTTAAGTGCATTGGCCACTACAGAAAGGTTTGAAACAGATGAAAGACACTATACAGTCTTGAAAAAATGACTCAGGTCACAGTGTGGAGCACAGATTAGAGACTTTGCAATGGCTGTGAGAGATGATGGTGACTTTGGCCAGGCTGGAGGCAGTGGATGTGGAGGGCAGACAGCTTCAAGGACTTGGAGGTGGGCTGGGAATGGTGTAGGGGTGTAGGAGGGTTAGGGAGAGAAAGAAATGTGTCCAAGATAACCCTGGGGTTTCTGGATAAAGCTTCCTAGGTAGATGGTGGTACCATTTGCTGAGAAGGGAAAGATGGGGGGAGGGGGAGGGGGAAAGAGGTGGCTAAGCACGGCCAAGAGGATTCCTCCCAGATCTCCCTCAGACCTCTCGGCAGGGCTCTTAAGACTCCATGCTAGAAACGATGCACCAGACACTCTCATAAGTTGAGTAGACAGAATACCCAACCCCAAAGCCAGGAGCTGCGAGCAACAGCAAACCTAGCTGCTCATCAGAAACATCTGGCAGGGGGGCTGTTTTTAAGAGCATAGATTCTTAGACCCCACCATAGACCTGTTGTATCAGATTCTCTCATCATTGAGAATCTCAATTTTTAACAAGTTTCCCAGGTGATTTTTATGTAGCCAGCATAGCACCAATCTTCCCCATGCCAAGGAACCCCTGGAATACTCTGCAGAGCAAGCGTCATCATCCCTGTCTTTACAGGTGAGGGAATCAGAGCTCAGAGAAGTTCAGTAATTTGCCCAAGTGTCACACAGATAGTAAATGTAGAGTCTATCAGAGTACATGTTTGGTTCTCAATAAACATTCATTATATTATTCTCGCTGTTGCTACACTGCTTCTCCAACATTTATCTGAGGTCTGGCGCCCAAAGTTTGCTCATGGCAAAATGAGAAAAAAATAGGAAAAAGCTGTGGTATTTTAAAAACTAAACGTATTCCATATAAATGACTGTTCTTTTATTCTAAAGACTATGTCCTTTCTATTTTGGGACGCTGAAATAGCATTTCTTTGATGGAATGATGGTAATAGAGGGCGTGTGTGTGTTTGTGTTTTAATGTTCTACTTGGCAAAATAAAAAGTTGGTAACCCTGTGTCAGTCCCCTCCAGAAAATTTTTTTGAAATTTTACTGTGAGTCTCCTAAAGTCTTGGAATCATGGAAGACACCATGGTGGCTAGGCACAATAAATATTTGTGAGGACAAAAACAGGAGGGACGGGAGAAGGGAGGGAAGGAAAGGAAGGAGGGAGGAATGGAGAAATGCTTTAGCCTCAGCTTTGCTGTGAGAGTCAGTGCACTGGGCAGGAGGGGTAGGGAGGGGCAGGATGATGTGTGAAGGGTTGTGCCTGTGAGTTATGGCAGGATGGGGACCAGTCATGGAGGCACCCAACCCTGCTGGGGCAAAATAGGCCACAGAAATGCCAGCAGGTGCATGTGTAGCTCCAGTGCTATCACAGATGGGCCTATTAAGATCTGCGATGCAAGAGATGCCTTTCCCTGGGTATGTGTGTGGCTAGTAAAAATGCCTGATGTCTGCCAGGCTGCACTGAGAAATTGCTTCTCCCATATATGCACGATGTTTCTGCAGTCACTGTGCTCCCCGACCACGTCTGATAATAATAATAATAATAATAGCTACCATTTATTAGGTCTTACCGTGTGCCGGGCTCACTGTTACCCCGCGCTGAGGTGCTCTCTCTACGTTCTCTCTCATTTGCTCCTCTCCATGGACTTAGGAAGTGGGCACTGGTGTTGCCCCCATTTTACAGATGAGAAAACAGAAGCTCAGATTGAGTGATTGGCCTCAGGCCACCCAACAGCTGATAAATGACAAGACTGGATTTGAATCTGGGCAATCAGATGGGTTCATCGTTGGTGGTCTCCGAGATGTGGGGCTCTGACCCCCAATTTCAGGAAGTGCAGGAAGGAACTGGAGAAACCAGAGTTTATTCTGAGAAGGAGGAAAGAAAGAGCATGTGGCTGCCGATCATTCAGCAACCGGGAGGCACGGGATCCTGGTGAGAACACAAAGAATATAAAAATAATTGGGACTTTCCTCTAGCAAGATAAGGCAAAATTTCTCTTTTATTATTGATGCTGCAGAAGACTTTTTTCACAACTTATTATTGGTAATGTCACATACATTTTTAAGGTTTTTACTAAATTCAAGGAAACACATAAAATTTGGAAGATTTTTTCACAGTTTAGTTTCTGGCCGCATACATTTCAGACCTAGATTCACCTCCACCACCCACCTACATGTGGTGCCAGCACCACAGGACACTCTTCCATCTCAGATCAGCCTCTGGTCCTACCTCTTGATGTCTCAGGTCAGGTGAGCCAGCATCGTGGGCGAGAGAGTATTTCTAGAAGCTGTTTTTCCACTTGGCAGTACCTCTGGCTAGTGATGACCTAGCTATACAGAAAGAAAAGATTGCAAACCACATATGTATATTCAACAGAAACCAAACAAAATGTGTCTTAACTCCTAGCTAGTTCCCTTATATAGGAGAAATACGAATAATAGTTAAATAAGGAGAATAACTAATTGCAGTTAATAGACCTTACTTCTGAAAACTTTGGCCATGGAGGAACATTGCTAGGGCCCCTCCTCAGGCCTTGGAGGGTCCCTTGGAGAGAGGAGCCCTGAGGCTAAGTAAACACCTTTTGTCCACACCCAAACACCCCAGGGTTGGCTCTTTCCAGCAACCTCATGACTCGTCTTTCTCATCTACCAACTATGAACTTGTAAGCAGTGACCAAATCTCTGCCTAACATGGGTGCTCAAATCAGCTGAATGAATGAAGCAGCACTGAGTTCAGCAGAATAATTAGGAGTTAATTCTAATTCCAGCAGAATTATTTGCCATTTCCCAAATACACCTTGCATTTTCCTTCCCCTGTGCATGTGCTCATGCTGTTCCCTCTCCCACCACTGCGCTTCCCATACCCTCTGAATATCCAAATCCTGCTCATCTATAAACGCCTGGTTCTACTGACACCTTTCTCATGAAGTCTTCCTGGTTTCCAGCCCTTTCCCTGACAGCAATCACTCCCTTCATGTCTGGTTTGCGGTGTTTGTCACATTTGTCTGTGGGGCTAAGGACTGACATGCACGCCTTTAGCAGCGCTAACCCCTGGAAGAGGGCAGGGTTCTCCTCTTCTTATCCTCTGTGCTCAGAGATGTGTGCACAGTAGACTTTCAGTAAAAACACAACGACAGCTATGATTCATGCGGTGTGTGCTAGACTTTTTCTACCATTTGGACCTCCCACAGCCCATCAGGTAGTATTTTGCCCATTTTATAAATAAGGAAATGGGCTGAGAGGGTTAAGTGGCTTGTCCCATTCCTTGAAACTACCACAAACCCATTACGAGGATACTGTCATGGGCTGATTCTCTAAAACCAAAATGCCAATCTGAGCCTGGCCGTGGGGCCAGTGAAGAAAGATTGGATAGGTGAAGACCAGCACGGACAGAGGGCAGGAGCTTGAACATTGGATGACATCTTCATTCTTTAGTGAAAGGCTGCCATTCCACCTGCCTCTGGGGGAGATCTTTGCATTGCCACTTTGTCCCCATCTCCCCTCATCTTACTAGCCTTCGTCACCTCCCTCTCACCTCTGGGAAGAGTTGGTCCCCGCAGAAGCAGAAAAGGAGGAAACAATTCTGGTGAATTTATAGCAGAGCCAGATTAAGACCTTTAGAGGCCCAAGGTATTGAGAAGAGGATAACGAAATGCTAAATTAAAACATGCACACACATACACACACATGTACACATAGAGCACTAAGATAAAGGAAGGACAATAATATTCTAATTTTTTCCATGAAGGTGACTTTGACTTCTTTAATATCAAATTATTTCCCCAAAAAGTGGAGGTGCCCCAGCTTTGTTAATGCTCTAAGGACATACTGGGTCTTTTTGTTGGGTAATATAGTGCTGCTCTCCAATGGGGTGACCATACATCCCAATTTTCCCAAGATAGTCCCCATTTGTGCCTATTATCAAAGCATGATGATTATTATTATAACCCCCACTGATTCTCAAAAGTGTCTCAATTTGAATGATAAAAAATGTCTCCCGATTTTAAAACCTGAAATAAGGGTGTTTACAGTGGAACATCAGTAGTACCCCAGTTTCAGAAACTGACACCAATAGCCTCAAGAGTCCAGAGAAAGTGTCCTCATGAGACAGCAAAGCCACCATCCATTTGGGAAGGACAGATGCACCTTACTATGCGTGCATTTTGTGGGAAGCAGGAGTTATTGTAAATGTTGGCTTGAATTTTTTAAATAAAGTATTCATTTATTTCACTTCCCCTGATGACACGAGTGAGTGGCTGAGCTGGGATTTGAATCCACAGCTGGCCAGGCCTACATATTTAATGAATAAGTGAATAAATGAAAGAATGGATCAATTTCAGCACAAGCTAAATGGTATGATCTGAATGATGACTGTCTCCAGAAAACACAGGAGACAGACAGAAGAGTGGGCTGAAATACGATTTGGGGGATAAGGAAAGTGAGCTGCGTTTTAAGGACTTGTAAGGCCGGAATGCCTGTGGAGGGAGGGGCATCTTTACCCCATCCATCATCACCCCTCCTGGCATGACAGCATGAGTCAGCCCAGGGTACAGGAGAATCTGTCCTCACCGGCAGGCTTTGCTCTTAGGACTCTGTCAACAGTGCACTCTCAGCCACACCCACCAGCAGCACATCTGAGTCCCCTTTGAACACTCAGGTGCCCCTCTCTGGTGTGAGCACAAGAACTGTGCTATAAAAGTTGCACCAATGAGCAGTTCAGTTCAAAATGTTCAGAAACAGAATGTTCCAGCGTATGCAAGTGGACCATTCCTCACGGAGCCCCATTTAGCTTTTTCCAGAGGTGTCTGCCCACAGTGTCTTGCTCCCCCTAAGCTCTCTCTCTCTCTCTCCTCTTGGGATGAATTTAGGGCTTGACTTTGCATGTTTTCCAAAATTCTTCTTTAAGATAGAGTTTCCTGCCAGGCCAACATGTATCGCTTAGAGGCTGAGCTTAGCACCCTGGCCATGCCCCAGAAGGAGGTTAAAACGGGACCAAGGGCAGGCCGGGCTCACTGTCATTCGCCGGCATCGGCCCCAGGCTCACACCACCAGCACAGGGCTGGGCAGAGATCCAGGGAGGCAGCTGGTTGGGGAGGAGGAGGATCCACCAAATGGAACAACAACAAAAAAATTGCATCTCCAATTCATATATTCAGGCCATTTATCGCCCCCCGGCATCAAGAGAAAGTGGTAGGGTCCTTTCTCTGTGCTTCTAGGGACATCCCCTCAGTGCCCATGTGTGACTCCCTGTCCCGAACCCGTTAGAATTTACCTTAACACAAGGGTTCTTGGGCTTTATTGTCTCATGGAGCCCTTTGGCAATCTGATGAAGCCCCTTCTCACAATAGACACCTAAAATAAAAGACAAAGGATTCCAAAGAAAGCCAATTATATTGAAATACTGTTATAATGTTGGAAAAACAAATTTATTGTAGAGCAGAAAAACGTCCTTTAACATATTAAATAAACAAGATCTAGCAGCAAGTCAAATAAATAACTACTATAATTTTGAAGTAGTGACAAGTGGAAATATTTCAAGATTATCTGCAACAAATGTAATGTGATATTACAAATCTGATTTCTATTGGTGACAAACCCTGCTGTCTCTACTATGGCTTGTTGCCTACATTCCTACTGAAGGAAATGCAGACTTCCAGCCAAAGATTAGTTTTGTTGTTGTTTTTTAGGGAAAAAAAGATTTTTTCTCATCCAAGTTCTGGGACCCCCACCCCCAGAATAAGAAGCCTACCTCGGGACGTTACACAAGTGTACTTCAGGATGTGAGGGATCCTGCACTTTTTTTTTTTCTTTACAATTTTTTGTAAAGGAAGACTTTTTAGCCTTAGGACCACAGGGAACTTGGAATATGCCATCATGCTTTGCAAATATTTTGCATGATTACTTGTAGCATTTTTTTTTAATCAACTGGTTTGTTTACTTAAAAATGATGTATGGACTTTTACTCAAATCTGAAAGAAGAAAAAAGAGAACCAAAAAAACCTGCCCTGATCAGACCCTAGGTTTATATCCACCCAACGCTCTCGGTCTTTTTCTCCAGGAGTAAACACCATTACCAGATTGTTTGTATATGCTTTCAGAAACACTCTACTTATTTGTAAGTGTACATATTCATATATGTGTGTGCATATATTTGAGTGTGTATACATGTGGAATGTGTGTGTGTTTTCACCCTGTTTGTTTTTACTAATGGTGTTGCTTTAGAAACATTTCAGTGAAGGTTACATTTTCCACTGAATAGCATATGGTACACCTAGTTCTATGTCAGAATTCATAGAGGTACTGCTCTTTTTTTCTTGGCTGCATAGTAATCCATTTTATGGAGTGTTTTATTTTACTTACCAATTTCCCCATTGATTGACATGTAGGTTATTTTTGGTCTTTTATTACAAAACAATGTTGCAACGAATACTCTAGTATGTATGTCTGTGCCCACATATTCAGGATAAATTCCTAGAAATGAAGTTGCTGGGGCAAGGAATATTTGATATTTTAGGTTTAGCCTGATTGTGTTCAATTTTATTAAGTTGAAATCTTATTTCAGCCCACTCTTCTTTCTGTCTCAGATCACGCCATTTAGCTTGCGCTGAAATTGATCCATTTCTTCATTTATTCACTGCAATGCAATAAGAAATTTTTTAAAATGGCAAAATGTAAAGTGGTATTAAAATAGGTTGGATCTATCTCTACTAATCTATTAGTTAGCAGGGATATTCATGATATCTAATTAAAAATTCAAGTTATACAGTAACGTCTAATTCCATTTTTAAATTTCTATTAACTTGGTTACTCTAAGGGATAGGAGGAGACTATTAGCTTTCTTACACCTTCTGTATTATTTCAGATGTTGCAATGAGCAAATACTCTATTTGTAATTAAGAACATCAAATTAAGAAAATATGATAGAATACAAATTGGGTTTCAATAGAATAATGTGGGGACTATTATACTTTTTTATAATTTTAGAAGAAAAACTGTCAATGGCCAAAAAAGAAAAAAACTGTTCTCCTTAGTCATTTTCTATCTAATTTTACCTGTTTAATATGTATATCCTGCTCTGTGATTACTAGACCTAGGACATTTAGAAATTACTTTGGCCCCTTCCTCTGCTGGTTACAGCCCTGCCCACTCCCCTGGTTCAAAACCACACTGTCAGGCTGCTTGTTGGTTTTTATTTTTGTATTTTTTTCCAAAATGAGAATTTTCTCTCTCGGTAGCAAAAAATAATTTATACATAACAGTAAGGTATAAAAAAGAGAGGAAAAGCTACCCATAATCATACCACTATTTTAGTCCATTTGGGCTGCTGTAACAAAATACCTTAGACTGGGTAATTTATAAACAACAGAAATTTATTGATCACAGTTCTGGAGGGGGGGAAGTTCAAGACCAAGGTCCTGGCACAGTCAGTGTTTGGTGAGCACCTGTTTCTCACAGATGGTGCCTTCTATGTGTCCTCACGTGGCAGAAGGGGCAAACAAGCTCTCTCAGGCCTCTTTTATAAGGTCATTAATCCCATTCATGAGGGCTCCACCCTCATAACCTAATCATATCCGAGATGCCCCTCCGCCCAACACTATTGCACTGGAGATTGAGTTTCAACATATGAATTTTAGGGAGACACAAACATTCAAGCCATAGTACCATCTATATAACCATGTTGAATATCTTCCTATGGAACTTCCCAGAATTTCTTCCATGCATGTATGTGTGTGTGTGTGTTAACACAAATGGGATCACCCAGTGCTTTTCTCACTAATTATTAAGCATAGACTTCTTGTCATATCAAGAAATCTGTCTTTTCATGTTTTTGTTTTTCATATCCTTTTAATGCTGCTTTGAATTCCATAATAGAAGGTACCATAATGTACTTAACCCACCCAGTTATGCAAGTAACCCACTTATGTAAATAGGTAAGACACACAACAGGCATCACATTCACAAGGCACAAATGTAGAGTGAAAAGTATGTCCCTCTCACTTCTCTGGCCCCTCAGCCATCCAATTACCCTCCCTACTGTTACCGGTTTCTTATATGTCCCTTCAGAGATGTTCTATGCATCTATAAATGTATTCATATGTTCTTTTTAATGGAAATAACATTATAAACACCATTCTACACTTTGCTTTTTTCATTGAACAATCTATCTTGAAGATCTTTCCACCTCAATACAAATAGAGCAGCTTCATTCTTTTTAATAGCTGCGTAGTATTTCTTTTTTTTTTTTTCTTCAAATAGATCCCTGTGGAAGAACATTTAGGTTATTTTAAATTTTTCTTACTACAAAATGATATTCTTATATATACTTCACCATTTTCCACACGAGTAAATATATCTGTAAGATAAAATCTTGGAAGTGGACTATTCTGAGTAAGTTTTTCATTTTTATAAATATTTCCAAATAGTCCTCCATAGAAATTGTACCAATTCACATTTTCATAACTGACATTTGAGGGTGCCCACATATTCACCAAGAGTGTGTTATCAAACTTTTTGATCTTTGCCAGTTTGACAGGTGAAATTTTTGTGAAAGACGCTAAGCATCTTTTCATATGTTTAAGATAAGCCATCCCTTCTTGATGTGCAATTTGTTTTCAGTTTTTAACTGTGATAAATATTCTAATGCACATGTTTTTCCCTTAATATCTTTTGTGCACATGCCCTTTAGGATTTCCTTAGGATAAAGTCCACGTTCAATGGTTAGATCAAAAGGTAGACTCACAGGAAAGGCCTCAGACATATATTGTGAAATTACCCTCTGGGAAGGCACTCCCACTCAGTATGTTCTAGTGGAGCTAAAGAAAACCGCTTTTTATATTGATAGTTTCTCATTGCCTGAGGCCCGAGAAGTTTCAGGCATCTACCAGACAAGTCAGCTTCCCTCCGAGGTGATAAGATGGCTTGAAAGCTTCAAATCCCTCCAACTAATTTGGTGTCAGCTTCCCAGAGTTCATGGCGAGCTAGCTGCCCTCTTGGAATGCAACACCCCATCCATCAGGGGAGCCAGAGAATACAGCAGCCTCAGAATGTGTGTATTTTACCCAGAATCTGAGAACAAAAAGCAGTCACCCACAGTGTGTAAACGGATTTGATCTTTTGCGCGGCAGCCAGGCCCACCTCGGTCCACATCAGTGGTTCAAGCCTCGGGACTGATGTCCCAATTTAAAACCACAACAAAATAAAAGAGAATGCTGTTGCCACCCTCAGGAAAATAATCGAGTTTGAGGCACTCAGAGGATGAGTTAATAAGGAAGGATTCCTCCAGGCATTCAAGCGGGCCCCACCCCACCATGGGGGCCTGTGTGGATCCAGGAACACAGTGGACAGTCTATATTTAGACAAGGGCATGGCAAACGCACCACATTTTAGCTGCAAAATTCAAATTGGCCTTGGAGGATGCCGGCCTCACAAATTGAAAATTCAATTGAGCACTACTCAAGAAGCAAGGAGCTGGCCTGTTGAGCAGAATTTGCCAGGGAAGGAGGCTTTTTGAGACAGAGTAAAAGGGCCCTGGTCAGTCAGGGTATGATTTAATCCTGACCTTGAACTCCTGGTCTAGAAGGAGAGAGCGGGTTATTTTCAGACTATACTAAATCTAGAGGTGTTGGAACCAGCAACTAGAACAGGGCTAAGACAGGGTGAACTTTGACCCACTGGCGCAGGGTTGGGAGATCAAGGGAATGCTGTAACAATTCTACCTGGGCTCAACCAGCGACTCTCAGAATCTTCCTGCCACCTGACTCTGTGTCACTGCCGTCCTGCCCCCCGATCTTGATGAAGAGGGTTGGCACCTTCCCGTCTCTGGGACATCCTTGCTAGCGCTTCATGACTAATGTCTGAGTGGCAGCTTAGAGTACTGGAAAGAGCAGGGACATTGGAATCAGGCAATCTCAGTCTGAAGTCCTGGCTCTGCTGCTCATCTCTTAAGCCTCAGTTAATTCTTCTGTAAAATAGGACCAAAATCATCAAGCTCATAAAATTATAATGAGGAATAAATGAGAAATGGATGAAAAGGACTCCGCCGGGTGGCAAACACGAGCAAATGTCTCACAAACATGAGCTATTAATGCATGTGAAGCTTCTCATATGGCATCCGCTTCGGAAGAGATATTTAAGTACCTGTTAATATTATCACGATCATGACAAATTGTATGAGTGGGCGACATCTTTTGGGAAAACAAATATAAGCTGGGTTCCTTCTCATTAAATAGTTGGGAGACTCCCTCTGTTAAAAAAGAGGAAAACAGGAAAAAACTAAATCTTTTTAGAGTGCCAGGTATGACAGTCACATGCTCTAAAAATATCAGAAGACTGTACCTAACATTTCTGTTTGTGTTTCTCTCTTTTTAAATTTATTTTTATATATAATTTTGTGATATTTCAGTCCTTCCAAAAAGTACAAAAAGTAATTTGACACCCGTGAATCCTCCACCCAAATTTAACAAATTTAACATGTCGCTGGATTTGCTACACATCTTCTTTTAAGAAATAAAATGTTACAAATACATCTAAAAGGCCCCCACGCCTCATTCTTTTCACCTCTCTCCTTCCCAGAGGCAATTACCACAATGCCTGTGATTGGGGGGAATCCTTTCTCTAAACATTCTTAAATGTGTGCTCTAAGAAGCAAGGAGAATAGTGGTCAAGACCGGGGCTGTGGATTGTCAGTCTTGGGTTCAAATTCCACTCGTGCTCCTCCACTAGCTGTGTGGTCTTTGGCAAATTGCTCGATCTCTCTGTTCCTCATTTCTTTTCTCTCTAAAATGAAAGTAATAACACCTATTTCACTGGGTTGTTGCAAGGATGAAATAAGATTATTCTTGTAAAGAGGTAGTTCTCAACCAAGGACAATTTTGCCCCAGGGGACGTTTGGCAATGTCAGGAGACATTTTTAGTTGTCACACTGGAGCGATGCTACTGGCATCTGGTGGGAGAGGCCAGGGATGCTACTAAACATCCTACAGTGCACAGGACAGTCCCCCACAACAAAGAATTACCCAGCCCAAGATGTCAATATTGCTGAAGTGGCCAAAACCTGACATAAAGGAGGCTGTCACTTTATAAGGGCTCAATAAACATTTGTTCAATAAACATAACAACATAAATTATTATAATTTTTATTTATAAGACATTGTGTTAGACATTTTTACATACATTAGCTCACTGGTATTCAGTGAGTTGCCCCTTCTTGATAAAAAGGATGACAGACAGAAAGCACTGTCTCTTCTGCATGTCTGAGAATTTGTTAAATCAAAATGGTAAACTTACTAAAAATGTAAAATTTCAGGCTGGTAGATTGATTGGAAGTTGTAACTCGGAGCCTAACTCCTCCTTGATCTCAGTGAAAGCAAATTATATCAGTACTTTCAGCCACAAAATTGGTTCAGTTAAACCACAAATAATGCCTTCAACCTAAGCAGGCCCAGGGACTGGCATGGCAATAAATAAAATAAATAAGGCGTTGTAATTAAGAGAACATTTTTGGCCCCTGTTTGCAAGGACTGGCTCTCAAGGGCTCAAGAAACCACAGAGGCAGGGTAGAAAATGGAGAACAGGAGAGAAGCCAGAGCTCTACTTGTCTGATTCACCCTGGGCTCAAGTGGACTCGGAATACTCTGCCCATGGCGAAGCAGGGATCTAAGCCACCGCCTGTGCTTGTCAGCGAGCATGCACGGGGTGTGGCCTTACCCAGTGGGTCTCCAAGTGAGGCTCCCAGCCCAGCAGCATCAGCATCGCCCAGGGACTTGATACAGTTGACAATTCTTAGGCCCCACCTCAGAACAACTGACTCAGAAACTGGGAGTGCAGCTGAGGTGATCTGGGTTCTCCCAAGCCCGCCAGGTAATACTGCTGCACATGCAAGGTTAAGAACCACCAGCCTATTAAGATCAGATCCCACCTTCCCTGTGTGTCCATTTGCTGTTTCCCCACTGTAGCCATGCAGCTCTCCAATACCAGTTCAGAAGTGGAGGGGCCACTGCTCACTGGCACTTTCCCTGTGTCGGATGCTTGACATATATTCTATAACTTTCACAACAAGAATATGAGGAAGATGCTTTTATCCCCTTTTCCAGATAAGAAAACCATAGCTTAGAGAATCTGAACAACTTGCCCAGGGTCATACCCCCAGAGAAGAGCTGGAACCAGGATCTGAATCTGGGTCAGCCTGATGCTAAATCCTGTGCTCTTAATGATGACATCATACTGTGACATCACACTACCCACTGATGACTAAAAGAGACAGAGAGAACACAAACAGATCAGCACCACCCAGGCCAAATTGTGAGCCCTGTTAAGTTTGCCTTTAGTGCCCCTCAGTCATCCATCCTGGGGTTCACCTGACCTCAGGTGATACCATCCCCTAAAGCCCAAGGTTCCCACACTACAAAGCCCTCCTAGGCTTTCCCTCTTACCGGCTGTGTGACTTTGAAGCTGACTCAACCTTTCTGTGTTCCCATTTCTCATCTGTAAAGTAGTGATAATAATACATTCATATCGAGGTTGTTAAGACAACTAAATGGATAATAAATGTGAACATATCTAGCCCAGTGCCTGGTGCAGAGTGGAAACTAATTAACTCTTGTTTTCCTTCCATCCTCCTCTATACACCAACGCTGTCAGAACTACTCCATCCAGGCTTGATTCTCTTGAGGTCTCATTTATTGACCAATTAGCTAATGTGATGAGCTGATTCTTACTGAGGTGTTAATTCATAATAATGGCTTTCTGTGTTTCCTTCCAAAATAACATTTGCATTTCTACCAGGGGCCCTCAAAACTTCCTCAAAATTTTGCAGCCATTGCGTGATTAATGATCAAAATGTCAGGGAATGTGGAAGGCCATTGGAGAGAGATTTCCCAGCCTTTTCTTATCCCTCATGTCACTCCAATATCATATTTCTGGGGTCAGTGGACAGGGAATCCCACAGAATGGATAATGAGAAAGGAAAATATGCCTTCAAGGTTGCACCTGGCTTTGAAGAGGAAAAACGAACTATAGGCATGTGAATCTCAAGATAGGTGAGGACAATGTAAAAAAGAAGTGAAATCAAAGACTAATGGGTCATTTGCCAATAGTTAATACAATTGCTTGGGATTTGCATAGTTGAATGTGATAAAGCTTCATTTAAAAGTAGTTATAACAACTAATAAGACCTTAATTAAATTAGCTTTCACTGGGCAAGCTGCTTTTGAGGTCCTAATTAGGTTTGCTGCCACTAGCCTAGCCTGAAAACAAAAGAAGACTCTGTTAAGTCCTCGGTGATGCCTAGAAAGCCTGGTTTCTGGCCTTGTGCAGGAAATGCTATGAGGCTCTAAATTTGGGGGCAGCCAGTCTGAGACTGTCTTAGCTCTTCAGAAATCATGGTGTGTGGCCAGAGTGAAGTCCCACTGCTCTTAGGAGTCAGACAATTTTAAAGATGGAAAGGGCATATGAAGGTGGAAATGCCAAGAATTTCATTTTACAGATGAGGAAACTGAGGCCATATGAGAAGTGATTAGTCCAAGGTCCCTCAGCAAGGGACAGTGTCCCCTACCTCCTTAATCTTCTTCCACCATGATCTACACTAAACATAGAACTCCGGGCTGCTATTGTGGGTTTTCATCTGGGAAAGGAGAAGGAAACAAAAAGTACTAGGTTCTCAGAGGCACCTTTCGTTGAAGCATGGTGGATGTGTGTGTGTGTATGGGTCTGTCTCTGTGGGTGTCTGTGTATGTGTGAGAGAGAGATGTATTGATGGTCGTTCAGCCCAAGGTAAATTGCTGATCTACTTACAAACTGTCTTGCATAGCTGCCACAATGATCTTCCTAGAACATAGATCCAGTCAAACTAGTACCCTGCTGAACTACCCACAGGGTGACTTCTGAACTCCTGAGCATGGCAGAAACGTCCCCTCACAATTGGAGTGTAACCTACCTCATCTCTCAAGACTAGGCTTTGTGCTCAAACAGACCAGAAGCCCAGCCCTGCCCCTCACTAGCTGTGCAACCTTGGGCAAGTTACTTAATCTCGCTCAGCTCCCATTTTTCTGCCTAAAAACAGGAATAACGTTTTACTTATCTCACTGAGTTAATAAGAGAATTAAGAGACAATGAGGCAGGCCCATGCTATTGCTCCTCCAGCTGCACAGGAGCAGTCATCCTTCCCTGAACACACCTGGCTGATTCATGCACCAACCTTTTGCATATGCTGTTCCTTCTGCCTGTGACACCCTCCCCCTTCTTTTCTGCACCATGAATTTTTCCAATTCAAATGTCCAGCTCAAATGTCCCCTTTGCTGTCTTCCACAACTCCCCAAGCAGTGGCTACTGCCTCTTCTGTGCTTTCTCTGCCCTCCCTCCATGCCCATCAGAGCCTTTTCACATTGGTCTGAAATAAGCTTTCTGATGTCTATCTCCCCCAGGAGATTGGGTCTTGCTGAGCACGGGCCTGGCACACAGTGAGAACTCAGTAAGTGAACAAAATTTAATCACAAGAACTATGAGGAGGAACTGTGAGGAAGGAACAAGATCAGTTCAATGTCACTTCTGGTACAATGTCTTGTACCAACATTAAAATACAGATGAGTTCTGTGTGTACTGACAAAGATTCTTTGCTTGAGCAAATTTCAGTCAGCCTCCTGAACTTTCTCCTAGAAGTGCATTTGTGCACTTCCTTATAAAATCTGGTTTTAACAAGGACCCTGGTAAGCCAGTTTAGCAAGAACCCCCCCACTCTTGATAGCTGATCACCTCAATTTCTGACCACTCCCCATATCTGATTAGGTTCCTCATCCTCCACCATCACCCATGTGATGTCTGGTCACCCTGGCCTGCCTTCAGGAAGAATCCTGTTTGGTTTAGCCAGAATCCCCCTTAACCCTGATATTTCCTCTTAGTAAGTTTCCATCCACTGACCCCATCCTGCTCCTTGGCTATAAATTTCCACTTGCCCAGGCTGTATTCAGAGTTGAGCCCAATCTCCCCCTGCCCACCTGCTGCAAAATCCCTATGCTTATCTCAATGGTCCTAATAAAGTCTTCCTTACTGTGCTTTAACAAGAATCATTGAATAATTTTTTTCTTTAACAGTACACACACACTGACATACACATGCACACACACACACACACATGCCAGCATACACACGCAAATACACACCACCACCACCCCCAAGATATGAGCAGCAATTATCTGTGGTAGTTTTTTATTTTCTTCTCATGCTTCTCTGTACTGAGCATATATTGTTCTTGTGGTACAAAACAAAACAATAAAGACAGTTCTTTAAACCGATGAGCTGAAAGGAGATATATGAAATGCCAACTTTCCAAACATATCCCTATAAAAGTGGGGAGCTACTTGAATTTCAATGTGGCACAATTCTGATTTAAGGCATTGCAGTCTCTGAATTTCTTCTCTGTGATGTCTGTGACGAGAGCTACTTTGGAACTGCAAGGTACATGCTATAAGGTGAATCACAATCACTTCCCCGGTATCTTTATGGTGACCTTTTTGAATACTGTGAGTTTTTACAGACAATAAAAGATAAGTACTGTGCTATCCAATATAGAAGCCACTAACCACATGAAGATAATCACATTTAAATTAATTAAAACTAAAATTAAAAATTTAGTTCCTCAGACACAGCAGTCACATTTCAAATGTTCGATAGCCATACGTGGCTAGTGGCTACCATATTGGACAGCACAGATTTAGAACATTTTCATCATCACAGGAAGTTCTACTGGATGGTACTAAGTTAGTGTATTTTTTAGCTTGCTCCAGACATGGTTGATGTTGTCTTGAGAATAAACACATGCATTTGCCCCTTTCTTGTTTAAAAAAAAAAAATGCATTCATGGCGATGTAAAAGGGCACAGCAACTTTGGAAAACAGTTTGGCAATTCCTTGAAAAGTTGAACACAGGCCTTATGACCCAGCAGTCCCACTCCTAGCCTAGACCCAAGAGAATTGAAAACACGTGCTCACACAAAAACTTGTACACAGATGTTCATAGCAGCATTATTCATAACGGCCAAAAAGTGAAAATAACCCAAATGTCTATCAGCTGCAAAATGGACAAACAAAAGGTAGTATATCCATAAAATGGCATATTACTTGGCCAAAAAAAAAGAATGAAGTACTGATACACTCTACAATGCAGATGAACCTTGAAAATGATATGCTAAGGGAAAGAAGCCAAAAACAAAAAGTCACATATCGTATGATTCTGTTGACATGAAATGGCCAGAATAGGCAAACTCACAGAGAGAGAAAGTGGATCGGCATTTGCAGAGACTGCAGAGAGGGGAATGTGAGCTACTGCTGTGGTTTCTTTTGGAGAGGATAAAAGTGTCCCATAGTTAGATGTGGTGTGGTGATGGTGTACAACACTGCAATATACTAAAAACCACTGAATTGTACACTTTAAAAGGGTGAATTTTATGGTATGTGAATAATTGCTCAATACAGCTGGAGTTTCTTTTAAATACTGTTCTAATTGGAAGGCAACCTAATTGTCCATCCATAGGCAAGTGAGGAAATAAACTCGGACACATCCATACAGTGGATGGTAATGCAGCAGTTAGAAAAAATGAATTAGATCTGTATACTAATTAAGAAACGTCTTTAAGACAAATTGTTAAGGGGGAAAAAAGCAAGTTTCAGAGTGCTGCATACAGTATGAAATGTTACATTTTTTTAAACTCAAAATGGTCTATTTTCTATGAGTATATATATGGAAATACATAGAAAAAAAGTGGAAGGTAGTGCATCAAAAAGATAAAAATAGTTACCTCTGAAGGAAGGTCCTGGAATTAGGGATGGTAATAAAAGGGTATCTTCTTAATTTTTAAAAGAAAAAATATTCATTTATTACATGTGTAATTAACAATTTTAAAGCTCTCTTTATTAAAATAAAAACATTAATTAAATCATCTCTATGGGGGATAAAAAGAAATATAATAAAGAGCAAGTTTCAAAGAAATAAACTACTTAAGTATAACCAGGTACTTTTTCTCTTTGTTAATTCAGCTCATATTTTCCCAGAAAAACAAACTTAACTCTTAATCTTTGCTTAGCCCTGAACTCTCTGGGGCGGAAAATACACGCACTGGGCCAATTCCTCTGGTCTGAGACCCTGCTGAAACAGCCCTAGACCTGAGCATCCTGAGCGCCCTAGCTCCAACCTAATTAAAGATCCTTAGTCTGATGACTTCCTGCCTCTGTCACCTGTCAGCATCTCTCCCTAACCAGGTCTATGTAGGTAACGCCTCAAAATTCTTTTATGCGTCCCGTAGCTGAGCCTCTGCTGGGACAATTGAGGATACCGTGTATGACCTACTTAGGGGATTTTTTTTCAGGGATTAGGGAGAGAAAGAGATTTGCCTTTCATTTGATTTTCCCCCAATTTTTTCCCAATCTTTTCCTCCCCCAGATCACAAGAAAAAAGATAAAATTTTAAAAAGAACGAAATGGAACACTTTCTCATTTTGTAGCCAAAATTCTGTGATGGTTTGCTTCAAATCAGTATATTGTTATCTGGGTGACTGACTTACCACCACAATTGTCGCTCATTCTTATCCCTTCTCTCTCTCTGACTCTCACTGCCCGATTTTATTCTTCTGGGTTCTCCCTTCCTTTCAAATCAATAGCTCTTCACCATTCAATGAGGTTCTTTACCCAAGATTTGCTCGGTTATTTACATCATCTAACAGAGACCACTTTCACCTTTGTGAACTTAGATTCTTTAAGCGGATAGGTCCTGTTCATTTCTGAACCTTTCAAGCAGGGCTTTTTTTTTTTAACAAAACACTTCTAAAGATACCAATTTACTCAGGATGCCCCAGGAACAAATGGCCCCATTTGTCACAGCGGAGAGCAGTGGCCATCAGCTTGCTCTCTGGCCACTGTCTCCTGGCCTGAGTGTCGTGCTCTTGTATTTTCGATTATTACCTATCTGACCATGGTGCAGTGTCCTGCAGGCTACTCGTTATTCTAGATACAAATTCCATTTGCAGTGTCTTTTGAAAAATGATCTGAAGTAGCACAAGGTCTCTGTTAATCAGTTAATTATCGTACATCACACAGAGAATGGCTAACACTTAGCCAAAGAAACATCAGAATAATGCTGAGAAACCTGGTCTCTAGACAGGCTGTGTTACCAATCTGTCAAGGTGCACCTAATAAAAGATGATTGCTTGCTCATGATAAATGAATGAGAGAGGCCTTCAGTGGGCATAGAATTAACAAAGCCTTACAATTAGCACCCAGGAACACAGCCACCGTGCGCACCATGTGCCAAGCACTGTGCTAAGTGCTTCCCATACATCATCCACTTTCATCTTTACAGCAACCCTGGGGGTGGGGATGAGGCTTATTATTCGCCTAATTTTGCAGACGTGGAAACTGAAGTTCAGAGAGTGAAAGGCTTGTGAAGATCACACAGCCAGATATCTTTTAGGTACTGTCTATGTGTCAGGTATTCTTTAAGGCACTGCAGATATAAGAGTGAACAAGATAGGCAAAGCCTCCACCTCCATGAAGCTTATAGTCTTAGGAAGTGGGCATGGACAAATAGTACATATATAAATAAACAATATGATATCAGGTAATTGTAAGTACTATAGAGGAAAAAATGGGGTGGTGTGCTAGAGAGAGGAAAGGTGGTAAAGATCAAAAGAAAGCATGAGAAGGCTGGGGGGGAAGGACTCTTTGAGGTCATGGGCTGAAACTTGGTGGCTAGAAGGAGCCAGCCATGCAGGGATCAGGGGGGAGCATTCCAGGCAGCAGGGACAGCGAATGCAAAGGCCCTGAGGTAGGAATTCATTTGACATCATTAACATGGAACATGGCAGCCAGAGTGCTGGAGTGGAGAGAGGGAGGAGAGAGGTGACAGATGATGTCCCACAGGAAGGGAGCATGGACATCTTGTAAGGCCTTGTAGGTCACAATGAAGAGGTTAGCATTTTCTCTAAGTGCAATAGAAAATCACGGGAAGGTTTTGGAAAGGGAAGTAATTTAACCTGATTTACATTTTTAAAGACCTCATGGGATGAGTAGAGAATGGGTTGTAGATGCTCAAGAACACAGACAGGGAGATCCACTGTGAGGCTGTATCAGGGTCCAGAGAGAGATGATAGTAGATTCAGATTGCGTTCTGTTCTTACGTATAAAAATCTAGACCATCTGGGGAAAAGCCTGATCCAGGATTTACAGAGAATTCCCAGCCTTCCTTAGTAAATTGACATGAGACATCTTCAGGACTTGTCCCACCTCATAATGGTGTGTACAAAGTGTGTGCCACTTATTTTTCTTTGAATAAACATTTTATTGAAGTGTGACATACATACAGAAAAGTGCATCCACCATAAGGGCACGGCCCTGTCAGTGCTCACAAAATGAACACATCCCTGTAAGCAGTACCCAAAAGAAGAAAGAAAAGATCATCGATACCCCCAAAGCTCCCTCCCTATTCCCCCTCCAGTCATTCTCTGCCATTCCAAGTGTGTGTCTGTCATGTGTTTTGCCAGAATGACATTCTGTAAATCCATTTCCCCCATTTTGTTTAACCCATGACCCTCTTTTCTAAACTGAAAAATTGCCCTCTGCAATCAGGGATTTTCTTATACCACCAGCCAAGATGACTTGAATTTTGTGTTCTGTGATGTGTGTTATGAAAACAACAGCGTTTTCACCTTTAAAAAGTATAATATAATATTAAATATACTTTTTTCAAACTTGGCATAAATTCCCATTCCCAGATTCTGTTGTGACCCCTCTTAAGAATCAGAGCTCATACATAAACACGGCATAAATTCTGGAAAGCCTCTAGGTTACCTTGTCTAGAACAGTCTTGAAATCCAATGGCACAGACAGTTGGACTAAGATCCATGAGTTTGTAATAAAGAACAAGGACAGGATTTCAGGCTTTGTTCAGAAGGCAAGACACTGATGGAGAACAAATATTTACTGAGCACTTATTATGTCCCCAGCACTGAGCTAGGTGTTTCAGTGTGTTACCTTATTTAATCTTCACAACCCTTTGAGGATGGTATAATTCTCTCCATTTTATAAATATGAAAACCAAGGCTCAGAAAGGTAAAATAATTGACCCAAGTTCTCAGGGCTCAGCTTGCAACCAGCTCTCTCTGGGGCTTGTTTCACTCAACCAAAGCAGCCTCTTAGTGCTTTTATTCCTTTGATCTGCACTAAATAGATTGAACATGTTGGTCTCAACACTTGGGTGCTGCAATAAGCCTCATTTCTTCTAATGGTTTCCCTTTTACATTCTTTTTTTAATACACTGGCTTTCAAATTAACGGTAAAGCTATTCATAAATGAAATGAGGGACCCGGCTATGACTTTGCTTCTTTCCAGAAGCCTTTCCAAGGCTCTTTAAGCCTGATGAAGTTTAATGCTTGCTGTAAATCCAGGAAAGAAATGAATGAGCACAATTTAAATCGCCCCAGTCCAGAGTCTGGCCACGTGAGGGACACGGGAGGTATGTTGCATCACCATACTATCTGTTATTGAGAAAGGAGCCAGCAATTAGCAAAGCAATTTAGATTAACCACATTAACATCTCGGAGAGGGATTCACATTCTCTGGCTTTCTGGATGCTCCTCCAAGCTCAAGCTGTCCCTGGGTTCTTTGGCTTTGCGTCATGAAGGGAATTGATTTGATCAATTACTTTGCTGCTGCCTAATTAGTAAGCATGGCCACACTTGCCCATCGGTTTCATAGAGATTAAACCTGGGATCCTGACTGCAGACCAATTTTTGTGGCTGAAAGTCACTGTACCTTTCATCGTCAATCCATACCACGTTCCCCAGAATTAATCATAACGGGCCTTTAGCCTGGGGCTGGAGGAGGCATGTTCTCAAAGTCCAGACAGCTGGGCCTACTGAGTCCTCCTGCACTACAGTGCAGATTATTTTGCAAAAGCGCCTCAGGTTAAGAAGCCCTGTTTTTCCACACATGCCACATACCACCCTTCACAAAGCACTTTTCTGCTCACCCTTTCATTTGAGTTTCCCCGTATCTCAGCAAGGAAAGAAAGTACAATTCATATTCAACGTGAAGAAAGGAACCTTCCCAGAAATGACTACTCAAAGCCACAAAGTGTTTTTCAACTGAGATCAGTCATCGTTTTTGCAAAAAGTAACTTTTATTGGGTTAGTTTTGTCTTCTTACAAGAAGTTATACACTTCAGTGTAGAAAACTTAGAAGATACAGAAAAACAAAGAGAAGATAATGAAAAGCTGCCCCTCAAACATAGCCCCTGAAGTGTTCAATGCATATTTATTCAGCCACTTTTCTATGGGATGGTATCATACATACTGTTTTGTACCTGCTCTTTATCTTTTAACATATTATGAACACTTTTCTGATCATATTCACTAACTTAATCTTCACTGGTTGAGCTGTATTTATCATTAAGCCAATCACTTATGTTGAATATTTGGGGTTGTTTCCAATTTTTAATTATGACAAATAATGTGGCAATAAAGTCCTTGTATCTAAATAATAACAACATTTATTGAGTACTTATTGTGTCTCAGATACTGTACTAAGTGTTTTATATGTATTTTCTCATTTAAGCCTTCCAAAAATCCTATGGATAAATAACATTATCTCCATTTTACAGATGAGAAAACTGAGGCTTAGAGGGGTTAAGTAACTTGCCCACTGTGACACAGATAATAGGTAGCAATGCTAAAATTTAACTCAAGTCTGTCTGACTCCAGAGCTAGCACACTTAGCCACTAAGATAAATTCTTAGAATTGTAATTTCAGGGAAACTAAATTCTTAAAACTGTAAGGCCTTTGAGTCACACATTACCCAATTGCCTTCCAGAAAGCATGCTCCAATGTATGCTCCCACCATCAGGGTATGAATGCCCATTCACTCACATCATTACCAACACGAGGTACTATTAAATTTGTACTGTTCATTAGGGAAATGAAGCCGAATCTTCTGATAGCTCGTTCACACTTTCAGAGCATGCGTGCAACCTGGCTCCCTATCAAAACAGTGATTTTCTTTAAATCAATGGCTCTTATCCTTTTTTCAGTACATGGGCCCTTTTGAAGATTTGCTGGAAGCTATGAAACAGCTACACGGAAAACGCACATATGCACATCAAATAACCCCTTATTTTTCAATGACTCACAGACACCATTAAGAACTCCTGGTGCTTGCTAGAGGATTGATGCATTAATAGCATTAAAATTAAAACTAAAAGTGAGACTAATAAACCCAGTCTTCAAATACTGGTTTTACCAGATTGTTCTGTTTAACAGACCTGCAGCATAAGGATCCCAAGCAGGAGAGACCAGAACAAAATGCCCAGGCACTATAAGGGTGCATTTGCCATGTGAAGGCAAGTGCCCAGGTCAAGACTCTCTCCTGAGGTCATGCTGTCCTCTACCAAGCCAGCAAGACCTCAGAGCAGATGGACCGGCCAGCACCAGCCTGCCTCCATTTGTGCACTTCAGCAACCTCGGAAGAACAAGTCTGGAAGCTTCTTGCCAAATGCACTTCTTCACACGCTGGTGTTTTTCATTATCTCCCCTTGCATCCTGTTCCTTTATGGTTTTTGAAGTCTTGTCCCAGATCAGTCAAACCTCCACCAACCCCCCACACCCCTCCTGTCACAAGCAGTGGATCAAGGCAAGGGAGGATGGGAGAGTGAGGTCCAGGGCCTCGCCCATCCATCTGCTCTGAATGCTGCTATGCCAGGCACATTTTTTTGGTGAGACCTCCTTGGCCTGAGCACGTGCCTCTGGGAGTAATGGGGCCGTTTTTCATAATGATCCATGGAGGGTCAGTGACATTTTCAGAATTAGGGGTGGAACATCTGGTCCCAGCCTGTAAGGAAGGAGGTGGACAGAGGAACTAGCAAGCTTGAGTGAACTGCCCTTTTGGGCGACCCAGTGGAGAATTTAGCTCTGTCTGGATGGGCAGGCCAGACCACCATGAGACACACACAGGAATGCAGGCATCTCCTCAGGCTGGAACCTGAGCTGCCCTGGCCTGGCCACCCACTCATGGCCACGTTTGGGGTCTCATTGTGCACAAGACTACCTCATCCTAGGCAGAAATATGGGGAGGAGTGGTGATGGGAACAGGGCTATTGTGCCTTTTTAGCCTTTTTCTTGCCTGGTTTAATTCTATCTTTTCATCCCTATTTATTTTTTCCATAATGTGAAAACTTACCCTTTGCTCCATCTTCTCACTTTTGTTCTTGGCATCGCCTATCTACAGATCATGGAAGAATCTGTGAGTTAAGCATCCACTCTCCCTCCACCTTCTCATGTGCCCAGGACTTAACTTTCACATGGCCTGAAGATGGCGGAAGGATAACTTTTCAATTCTAAATAATTACAGTTTCTCCTGGATTTGGCTGGGAAGATAAGTCATCTGAAAACTAGTATATTCACACCCAAACACTGCTCTTCTTTATCCCCCTATACCTTCCACTCTCCTGTGGAATCTGCTCCACTTTCTTAAATTTCCTTTTGGTACAGTGGTCACCTTTATCCACGGGGGATACATTCCAAGATCCCCAGTGGATGCCTGAAACCACGGATAGTACTGAACTCTACATACACTGTTTTTTCCTATACACACATACCTGTGATAAAGTTTAATTATAAATTAGGCACAGTAAGAGATTAACAATAATCTGTAGATGGGCAATGCCAAGAACAAAAGCGAGAAGATGGGGCAAAGGGTAAGTTTTCACAGGATGGAAAAAATAAATAGGGATGAAAAGATAAAATTAAGCCAGGCAATAAAAAGGCACAACAGCCCTTGTTCCCATCACCAATCCTCCCCATATTTCTGCCTAGGATGAGGTGGTCTTGTGCACAATTAGCTATTGTTATGATTAGAACAATCATTATAATATATTATGATTAATAATAACAGTAATAAAAGTTATATGAATGTGGTCTCCCTCTCTCTCAAAATATCTTATTGTATGTAATATTTTTGGACTGCAGTTGATTACGGGTAACTACAGCAGTGGAAAGCAAAACTGTGGCTGAGGGGGAACTAATGTCCTTGGTTTCTTGGCGGCGGGCCTCACAAGGTCAAAACAGTAGTAGATGGGAAAGCAAGAACTCCTGGCTTATAATGAGATAGTTCTGTGACTCTAAAGAAATTGCTTCTTTTCTAAGCTTCAATTTCAACATCTGTAAAATGGGGACAATTATCTGTACCTCCCACTTAGAATTGCTTTGGGCACTGAATGAGACATGCATGTTAGGGGTTAGTTACAGCGCTTGCTGCCTATAAGCTCTCGATAGATGGTAACTGCTTTTGCTATTGCTGTTTTCGTTATTAAAGTCAGATCACCACCATCTTCTGTATTTTCTTTGGAAACACAGACCGAGATTGAAACTCAATAGATTGAGTCTATTTCTAACTATTATGAGAGTCAGCACACCTTCTCCAGGACACTGTGCAGGAAGTCAGGCCTCCTCTCTCAAGAGCTCAATAACCTTCTTAAGTTACAGGCTTTCTGAACACACTTTCCCTGCTGTTGTTACACCCCCACCCACACAGGGGATACTATTCCCTGCTCTTCCAGCTCCTGTCTCCTCAAAAGGTGCAAAGACGGAATCATTTTTGCAGGAACATTCTTTGAAAGTAGCAATATCAAATAACACCTCCTTCCCGAACAATCCCTCCCACATATCTCTCCATCCCTATGTGTAACCAGCACCTCCTGGTTTTCCTCTAGACACCTCCACAGCGAATGTTCCAGGGGAGTGACAAGTCTCCAGGCTGTGGGAATCAGCACTGGGATACTGGAAGGACCAGTAGTTCTGGGTTAGGCCTGGGATTGAATCTCTACCACTATGTAATCTTGAGCATGTTTCTTAATCACTCTGAGCTGTCATTTTTTTTCATATACAAAATGGGCATAATAAATATACCCACCTCATAGACTTGTGAGGACTGAATAAAGTGATCAGTGAAATCTCTTTGCTTCCCAACTCAATGTTGATCTCTTTGACTAGATGCTCAGCCCAGCTGCAAGTATCTAAGAACTGTTCAATAAAGACTTTCTCAGTAAAGGGGAGCAAAGCTTGGGGACCCTCACTAAGAGCCATAATCCAAAAACCTATGTCAAATGGAGACAAGGAGCATTTATTTACATGAAAAGAGGTGGAGAGAACCGTATTGTCTGAAAAATGTAGATTTTCCTTGAGGAAAGGAAGTGTCTTTGGGGAAGCATCTTGTTTAGAGGTAGAGGTAGAAGATGAAACCCATCTCCCACCATTTCCATCCCCAACTCTCTCCTCCCCGCTGCCCTCAACAAGGCTGACGCCAAAGCTACCAGAAGAGAGGATGGAAAGGCTCTCCTTAAAAGAGACATAATAATTTGGAACTCCTGGGGCAATCAGGGAGGGAGGGGGGAGAAACAGAGAAGAGAGGGGCAAGGAGGGGATCAGGGAGCCCAGCACTGAGTAGTTCTAAATGTTCAGTGTCTGAGTCATTCAGCCTGCTATAGCAAGGTGCCCTAGAATGGATGGCTTTTAAACAACAAATTTATTCTTCACAGTTCTGGAAGCTGAAAGTCCGAGATCAGGGTGCCAGTATGGTTGGGTTCTGGTGAGGGCTCTCTTCCAGGTTGCAGATGGCCACCTTCCTGTTGTAGCCTCACATGGAGGAAAGAAGGCGAGAGAGCTCTCTGCGGTTCCTTTTATAAGGGCACTAATCCCATTCATGAGGACCCCACTCTCATGACCTAATTAGCTCCCAAAGGCCCCACCCCCTAATACCATCACATTGGGGGTTAAAGCTTCAACATGTGAATTTTAGGAGGGCACAAACATTCAGTCCATTGCACTTCATGTGGGTGATTTTTCTCTTGTGGAATCATTACCTCAATATGGTATAAGAAGAGGAGGCTGTCAAGGGAAATGGAGCCCAAGAGGCAAGAGAGGCCAGATTGAAGTTGGTCCCCCTGCCCCACTCTAGGAATCCAGAGACTCTGAGAGAGGGCTTTGAACTTCCAGGGTTATGGGAAAGGGATATAGGAGATAATCTCACCTAGCTTTCAAAGGGTGGAAATGCCCCTAGCTGGTGTCTGGGCTACACATATATAAACAGCACAGAAAATAATATTGAACAATTCAGACCTTTCTTCATTGAATTTCTCAGAAAACACTCTTGTGTGACTACAGCAAGCCTACCCAACTTGGTGTCCTACAGGACATCTCCTAGTTGAGCAATGAGTTGTACTCCAGAACTTCCACCTGGAAGGTTTCCCTCGAGCTGTGAGAAAGGGCAGGAACTTCAGGCTCGTGTTGTGGCATGTCTGTAGACGTAGATAGGGGAAGAAGACAAAGCCTCACCTTGCTGGAATCTGGAGAGTGGCACACATTCAGCAGCAAAAACCAATCATTTCGTTATACAATACTCATTATGCCAGGCAACACACTTGGCTCTCAGGATCTGGAAAGACAAGAGAGGACTCTGGTGAGAAGAAAAGACACCCTAGAGACATGCACTGGCATCATTCACTCTGCGGTGGAGAAACCCTGAGGGCTGCCGGCGACAAGGAAGGCGTGAGTCCCAGTTGTGGCCCCTCAGGGAGGAATGTGTCCCGGACTGGGCCAGACAAGTAGAGAGGTGACGCAGAGCCTTCCGGGGGGCCTAGGCCTGGCATACCAGTCTGGACATAGGAAAAGTTTTGATTCCCACCAGCCAAAGGACAGAACAAAGGGATGAGTCAGAAAGAAGAGGGCAGGGAAACCAGCAAGCAACTACTGAGAGAAGGGATGAAAGGGACCACACAGAGCCTAATGGCTTAAATGGCCCAGTCTGGGTGTTTTACCATCTGATTCTCCAGGGCCAGAAATTGTCCCCATTCTCTCACGGAGCCTTTTATCCCAAGACACCCGGGCCTCTCAGCCAGTCGGCAGGTTCTTCCACTACCTTGGGAGAAAGGATCTAGTGTTGTGGGGCCTGTTTGTCCTCGGTTCAAAGAAGCTCTGGCTGGAGGTATATTTGTACCTTCTCCCCTAATTTCCATTCTTTCCCTAAAGAGTGAACACAAGGCTTAGAGTCAGAGAAGGAGGGGGCCCTGCTAGCTAATGCAACCCTCTTATTTGTACATGGAGAAACTGGGTCCCAGAAAGGCCATGACCCAGCCTGATTGTGTGCCAGCTAATATCCCATGGCTGCCTCTTTTTTCTACCCCTGTATTTTCAACCTTTGTCTCTCTCTCAATATCACTCTCTTGTCTCCCCCCCCCATTACAAAAGCAATATTTGTTCATTGCAAAAAGAATTGTAAATACAAAGTGAAAATCTTTACATAAACACATCTTCCAGAGATCACCACTATGAATACTTAGGTATATATGCACCCAGATGTTTTTGTTATAAATATACTGATACATACACATAGAAAGGTTTTTATAGAAATCAGACCATACTAAGCATTCTCTCCTGAAATTTCCACCATTGCTGACTTAGCTTACCATTTTAATAGATGTGCGGTTTTTCATTGTGTGAATGCTTCATGTTTTATTTCACAATCCCCTATCGCTGGAAATTTAGGTTATTTCCTATTTGAGGGAAACATTACTGCAGTTCCTCATACTTTCATCTTTGCTCCCTTTCAAGAATACTTCCATAGGATAAATTCCTGAATGTCAAATGTTTACATCAAAAGCCACACTTATTTTAATCTTATTAGATAATGCCAATTTTCTGCCCAAAATTGACACCCCCCCAGAATGTATGACAATGTGTGTTTTCACATACCTTCGCCAAAGTAAACATAAGCATTTTTAAAAATATCTTCCAAATTAATAGACCTAAAATATTTTGCTGCTTTTAAATTTGTATTATTTATTTTATAGAGGAATTTTATAATTTTTTCATTAATTCATTGGGTGTCTATTGTACTTATTCTTGTTATTTGCTCATTCGTATGATTTGATTAGTTTTCTATTGAGTTGTTTTTCTCTTATTGATTTGAAAGAGAGCTTTGTGTATTAGAAATAGTATTCCTTTTACTGTCCTTTGAATTACAAATATTTCTCTCACTTCTTTTAACTTTGTTTTTGACGTTTGCAGCCTTATAGAAATGTCTAGATACAACACATTTCTTTACAGATCCTGAACTTCAGTCTTGCTTAAAAAGGTCTTTCCTGTTTCAAACTTGTAAAAACATCTACCTATATCCACTTCTAATATTTTAGTAACTTTTTTATATTTAAAATTTTGGATGTGTCTGAGTTTATTTTGGCATAAGAAATAAAGTAGGGATCCAGCCTTATTTCTTTCTAAATAACTATCCTGTTGCCCCAATACCACTGATAGAATAAGCTATTTTTTCCCCAAAAGCATTGAAATGGCATAAAAGTTACTGTGGATATTTGGTTCTCTTTCTAAACTACATAATCTCATTGATCTTTCTGCCTTTTCCTGCACTTCCTACCCTAGTATTTTTTTAATTACTATGATTTTATGACAGGTTTTAGTATCAATAGGGGTGATTTACCCATTTCCCCCACACCCACCCTTACCATTCCTCATTATTTTCAATTGACCTGGGTTTTTTCTCATGGTTTTTCTTCCAAATTCCATATTCTTGCATGTATTTGGTTTTAGATCATTTAGTGCGCCTCTCTCTCTCTCTCTCACACACACACACAAGACAAAAACAAAAAAGCAAAAAAAAAAATTTTTTTTGTTAGAATTTGAAAGAGATTGTTTTGAATTTTCAGATTAATTTGGGAGAACTGAAATTATCTTGGATGAAGACATCCTGCACAAAAAGAAAGCTATATGTCTCTCCATTTATAGATGTGTTCTTTTTATGACCCTTTATAAAGTTTCATAGCTTCTTCACATTAAGTCCCACCAATGCTCAGTTTCTAGAAGTGTTCTGCAGGGAAATCGACATTTTCAGTGATGTCAAAGCCTGGAACAAACTCAGTTTCACATTGAAGATGAACCCTTAAGTGCTGCAGAAACCATTCCCTCCCGTCTGCTCCCAACTCTGGGCCTAAGCCAGGATGTTGCTCCTTTACTTGAAGTTGGAACGGATTGATCAATTAATCAGTTGGTAATTGATGGGCACTGACTGCACACCCGGCCCTGTGCTAGAAGTCCTGTGCTAGAAGAGTAAGACACAGACCCCATCTTTAAGGAGTTGATACAATGCCTAAAGAAACAGGAGGCACGTCCCTTCACAATGGCGTTCTGTATTAACCCGTGTTCTATGGACTCTGTTTGATGGGAAACAAAAAAGAAGAGGTCTGGAGCAATCAGGAAAGGTTTTGGGGAGAAGGTGGGAACTGAGCTGGGTGTCAGTACATGGTTATCTAGATAAGAAAAGAAGAAGAAGGAACTCAAGTACAAGTGGGGGAACCAAACAACCATTTATTCAGCACCTGCTATGAACTTGACACTGAGTTAGGCACATGAAAAGGAGATTATGTGCTCAACAAATATTTTTACACATTCACTATAAGCCAAGTTCCATCTTGGGTGCTAGAGAAATGAAGACAAGTAAGACTGACCCTGGCCTCAAGGAGCTTGTGAGCAAGGAAAACAGACCCTTAAATAAGTTCAACAGCTGATATGATACAAATCTGTGGAGCGAATAGCGGAGACTCTTAATCAGGGGACTATGTACCTCCTGGATATCCATGGATGGGATTCAGCAGGACTGTGAGTCCCTGCAATTACATGGTGCTAAATTATCTGCTTAACCAGTATTGTCAGGTTCAGAATCACTGGGGCAGAGTGACACAAAATTCTTGGCTTCTAGATACTTGCATTTTAGTGGCCAGATAAAATATATGTAAAGACATCATTATAAAAAAATAAGTAAACAATTCTAGCCTTCCCCACTCCAGAAGTGTTCTAAGAGTTTAGAGACAATATTGTGTATTATGGAAACTGCTTCGGAGACAAAAAGATTTGGGTTTGAATCCTAACTCTACCACTTAATAACTATGTGATATTGGTGAGTTCTGCACAGTCATAGCCCTGATTTCCACATTTGTAAATTGAGAATTACAGAACGCACCTTTCCCTCCTGCCTATTGTGAAGAAGAAATTAGGTAAGGTGTGCAAGTGACCCGGATTTTAGCTGATCTTCTTGGCCTGTTCGTTCTTTCCTTCTGCCTTCACACTTCAGAGGAAAGTGGTTATGAGAGAAGGAATTTGAGCCAGGCCTGGAAAGGGGCCAGAAAAGTCAACGTATGTTGCAAAGAATCAGTCCATCACAGCCAAGTTGAATGGTTCTTAAATTCCAGCCTAAGCAGTTTGAACTTTATCCTATAAACTATAGGAGTCACTGGAGGATTGGGAGCATGGGAGTCAATTCCATGGTGAGGTGGCTCTCAGCCCAGCCTTTGCTCACCCATGAATCCCAAGATACGCAGGAAAATAATTTTTAAAAATAAAATTGCAATGTGGACTAAGGCAATACTTCTTACCACAGGATCTTGTTAAAAAGCAGATTCTCAGCTGGACGCAGTGGCTCACACTGTAGTCCCAGCTACTCAGGAGGCTGAGAAGGGAGGAACGATTGCTTGAGCCCAGGAGTTCAAGGCCACCTTGGGCAACATAGTGAGACCCCCTTGCTTAAAAAAAAAAAAAAAAAAAGCAGCAGATTCTGAGGCACTGGATCAGAGATTCTGCATTTCTAGCAAGCACCAGGGCTACTTGTCTATGAACTTCACTTTGAGTAGCCAAGGGTTAAGCTAATTTCAGTTTTATTATTTTTATCACTATTATTTATGCAATACCTGTTGGCTGAGTGCCTGTCACATGTCAGGCACTATGGTAGGCCTTGGGCAGAGAGAGAAGAATCAGACATGAACTCTCTTTTCTAGACATCCACAATCTAATCAGAGGATATGAGACATAAACCTAAGCAACTGTGATCCAAGGTCGAAAGTGATAAATGCCACATTTTAGGTTAGGAAAACGTGCTTTAACAATTCAGCAGAGAGAGAAATTGTTCCCAGTTAAGGGAGAAATTGCCTAGTGTTTAAGGAAATGAATAGGTGCACCTTTTTCTTATTATTAAACAATAAGGAAGAACCCAGGCTTCAGAGTTGGGTTTTAATCCTAGCCCTGTCACTTACTAGGCATATGACCTTGCTCACCTCTTAAGCCTCAGTTTCCTCATCTGTGAAATGAAATACATAGTAGCAGGCCTGCCAGAAGGATTACATTAGAGAATGTTTGTAAACATAGCACCTAATAACTGATTTAGGAACCAGTAAAAGGTGGCTCTGAGGATTATTACTGTTTTCAGCCTTTGCTTTAAAACTTAACATGGCTCTATTGGCCCCAAAGATACTGGATTTGTTGGACAAGTTTATGATCTCATTCCAGAGGTAAGTGGTAAATGAAAATGGAAAAACCTCGAAAGGAATTTCCAAATCCAGGGAAACCTCCTTTTACAAAGCTGGTGCTGAAAGAATTAGTAACTATTTTAAATTTTTCTAGTTTTTATTGGGCCAAACTGTTTCAGCTGGGGAGACTTGGTTTGGCTGAAGATGTAGCCAAATGCTCCTAATAAGAGCCACGCTGAAAAGGAGTTCCACTCCATTTACAAGCGGATCAAAATGGTTTCACCACCCACTGGCTCCCCTGAGGCCATTGGCTTGTTTGACACTGACTGTGAAATAAATCAAATCAAATTTATAATCCCAGAGTCCCAGAATGTCAGGGCCCAGAGGGATGTTAGAAACCACCCAGCCTGGGAGCGGGGAGGAGGGGATGGGTATATTCACACCTAATGGCTGCAGTCTCCGAAGCCCATTCATGGGTTCCTTCCTTCAGCCAACATTCAGTGAGGGCCTGTGGGTGTAGGAATACATAAAGAATAAAAATATCCCCCCATTTATGCCCCACAGACGGGGGCCACAGGCACACTGGTAGCTAACCAAGGGCGCTGCTGGGCTTAACAACAGGTGTCATTTCAAACCTCTCTTTCTCTTACCTGCGGGGACCTTGGTCTGGGGCTGTTCTCCATTTCTTCATCTGTAAAATAGGGATACTCCCACCCTGCTGAGGGAGCTGCTGTCGGGATTAAATGAAATGGGACAAGGGTAGAGATAGCCCTTGTCACGTGGGGCTGGCACATGACAAGGACCTGATAAACACAGCATCTTTTGGCTTGTTTGTTTTTTAGCTTGTAAATAATATTCATTGGATTTTTTCCCAGTTACAGAAGTAATTCATGTTTATGGGGAATATTTTGGAAAACACCGAAAAGCACAGAGACAGAAAATTCACCCATAATTCCCCCACTCAAGCATAAGCACTGCTGATGTCCCAGTGTATGTCCTCCCAGTCCTTTGTATACAAGAGCATATATACTCTGTCTTCCTGTGAGCTGTACTGCTACTGACTCAGAGCCTCTGTTAGAGGCTGCCTGGATTCACATTCTAGTATTCTATCACCTACTAGCTCTGTGACCTCCAGCAACTTGCCTATCAAATCTGAATTTCTGCTCCCCTTCGAGTAATAATCACAGCCCCCAGGCCCGGGCATGCAGGTTGTGCCCATACAGTCACCAAGGAGTGTTGTAGACGACAGTATGAATGGTGCCCCCTAGAGCCTTGCACAGCACAGTCATAAGGGGCTGCCCTGGAAAACAGTGACTGTTGAAGAAATAACTGGCACAACAGTGGTTAAGCATTTAGCCCAGTGCCTGGAACAGGGTAAGAGCTTGTTTTGAAGAGTGGAGGTTCACAGAGGGCTGAGACCTTCACTGCTCACTGTTTACTGTTCAGATTTGTTGAATCGCACCTTAAGGATGACCTGCTGGGACCACATCCAGCCAAGAAATACTTCTCCCTGTACAGATTCTGCTCAGCATTAGCCTTTGATCCTTGCACTTCTCAATCCCTCTAAATCGCCCTTGGGCACTCAAAGCCCAAGTGACGTGGGTGGGTTTACAGCAACATCTGTTCCTGGATTTATCCCTCTTACCCCCAAGCTCCACCTCCTACTCCCCCAGCCCCCCCAAAAAAGAATAAAAATAATAGAAGTGCCTCCCCAAGGTAGTGAGCTTTCCACCCCTCTAAGCCCCTTCAGAAGTTTTGTCTCATTTGATCTGCTTAATAAGCCTAAACAAGAGGCTGCCGGGAGATAGGGTAGAGCCGTAGGGCATCCAGCATGCAGTTTCTCAGGGCCGCTCCTACACTGCAGGTCAAATTCACTATGGATCTGGTGGTGAGAGGTAGAGATAGCACAAGAAACTCTGAGTCACATATTCAGTCAGTCAACAAGAAAATATTTATTTAGCACCTACTGTGTGCCAGGGGCTGGGCTCTCCAGTGATAAAGTAGTTCCCTATTCGTATTTCTTTCAACCCTTTAGGTTCCTCAAAGAGGAATGCCTCTCAGTTTAGGGCTAAAATGTCTCAACAGCTTTCAACCCCTGCTAATCTCCCTCTTCGAGAAAGAGAGAGCAGGCCTCAGGCCCACCACAGTCTGGAAAGATCCAGAAGATACAAATATTATTTTGTTTTCATCTTATTTTTCTGTACCATGACATTTTATTTATAGCAAGTGATGCAGGTTTTAAAATCATGACAGAAAGCTTCCTTCAAAAGAATGGAGTTTAGATACCAAAAGTGAATTGACTCAAAGAAATGGTGGTCCAGATGCTTAGCAAGTCCTAGACTTGAGATGGGTGAGTCTTAACCCTTTGAGGGTTACTGATCCCTTTAAGACCACGATGACAGCTATGGACCCTCCCCCTGGAAAAATGCATGAATGTTGCTCACAATTTTGGCAGGTTCGGAAACCACGTGGAGTCCATCCTTGGGCTTGTATTGGAAAGAGCAGCAGGGTGAGAGACCCGACACCTGGATAGCACAGTAGACCTCATCCTCTTTGCCACCTTCCTCGTCTTGGTGGCAGTAGTACTGGTGGTAACAGCAGCATTGGCAGTAGCAACAGTAGCAGAATTAAAAGCAGTCATAATAGCTGTACTTATTAGTGCTTTCAATGTGCCAGGCACTTACCAAGCCTAAGCTCATCTCACCCACGCAGAAAAGAACTATCTCCCTCCCCATATTTCAGGAAACTGAGCCTCACCAAACTCATGGAGTTTCTCCAAAGTCACACAAATGAGAATTCCAGGGCTAGGATTTGAACCCAGATCTACCTACCCATGACGTCTGAGCAGGGCCTTAACCACTAAACTCCACTGCCTCAATAAAAGATTGTTGAAGCAAACGAATGGCAACTTTGAACAGGTCCTGGCAGCCACTCTGCCATTTGCCAGCCGAGTGACCCTAAGTGAGTCACTCACCCTCAGCAAACCTCCATTAAAGAAGGAGGTCTCCCAGTCCTGGCAAGCCATAATTTTAAGAGCTAGGGCAAGGAGCACTTGGATCATTTCAAAAGCAAGAGAAGTGGAACCAGGCTCAGGGACAGGCTCAGGGACATGCACAGTGAGTTAGTGGCATTGTCAAAGAGCCCAGCACAGCCCTGACCTCCAGCACAGAGCCGGGGCCTTCCAGAACCCCACACTTCCTGTTGTATTTGCTCCCCATTTCTGGCAGCTTCTTCAGTTCCCACCTACTCCCCTCCTTGTGAAAGGTCCTCCTCCAGTGAAAGGTCTGTCCGGGTGCCCAAGGGAAAAGATCTCTGTCACTCATCCTCTTACATGCCTAACCGGCTCAGCACCTTGTCAATTAAATACAGCTTCTTGGCTCCAACCCGTGCAGGCGGCGCAGCAAACAGGGCCCCTAATCCCAGTAGCTACTGTGCTGCTGTAAGAAGAGTGAGGTGGGAGGGGGCCAAAATATTCATGGAATCCGTGGCGGCCTGGAGGTCCAGTCCCTGACACACACTGCCCCTCTGTGGTGAGAGTCTAGGACAGCAGGGATGCGCAGGGCTTCCCGTTTCTGGCTTCATGGAGATACTGAATTTTAGGGCTGAAGGAGACCCAGCTCAAACCACTCGATTAAAAAAGGGAAACTGAGGCAGAATGGGAAAACAATTTACCCAGAATGATACAAGGAGTTAACAAACATAGGTCCTAAATATGTTTCCTAAAATTATTATAGATTTCCAGCCCAATCAGTGATTTACAGAAATAATATAATAATTATTATTTGGTTCACTATGGTTAATGTGGAGTTGATTGGGCGGCAGGCACCTGGTATGCAGAGTGCTTATAAAGACTTCACATGTGTTATTTTGCTTAATCCTCACAACAACCCAGAGAGGTCAGTACTGTTATTAGCCCCATTTTACTGATGAGGACCTGAGGCTTAGGGACCGCATGAAACTCACCCAAGCTCACAAGGCTGCTAGTGGGACAGCCAGGATTCTACCCCTCAGAGTCCCAAAAAAAAGGGGGGCTTCCTGTGAGAAGTCACTGAGGGCTTGTTTGGGGTGGGCATACCATGCTGAGGTCTGCCTGAGGACAAAATAAAACAGAACAAGAGGGCAGGATCATTGTTCACCTACCAAACAAACGAGGATTAAAAAGGTAAAAAGGCTGACAGACCCCAGAGGAGTGGAGACGTAGGGGAAATGTCACACTCACACACAGTCGATGGGAGGGTAAGCTGGTGCAACCAGTTCAGAAGGTAATGTGGCTAACTGTCAGTGCTGAAATGTGGAAATGGCCCAGTGATTCCTCATGTGGGAATTTATTCTACAGGAACACTCAAACGTGCAAAAAGTGCAATGTGTGAGGTTTTTCATCGCTGCAGTCCAGAATAGCCAAAAATTGGAAATCACCTAGTTGACTATCATTAGAGAAGTGTTAAATAAACTACTCTGTGTCCAGACAGTAGGCTGTAATGAGCTCTTGAGGGGAGGGGAGAGAAGTGAAATACCACCATATACCCTGACACGGGGAAATATACATGTTCTAAGCAAAGAAAGCAATTTGGGGAAAGGTCTGTGTAGTATGACCATGAAAAAAAAGCTATAAGAATTAAAAACAAAATTGTTAACTCTGGTCCCTTCTTCTAGAATGGAGAAAGAAATTTCACTCTACACTTAATAGATTTTTTTGTAATATATAATTTTTAAAATTCAGTATGTATCACTTTTGCAGTAAAAATATACCAATCTGGAAGGGAAAAAGAAAAAAAATGAAGATATGGTTCCTGCCCAGAAGGAATTTACAGTCTTGGTGGTGAACAAGGACTCAGCCAGCCCTGGGATGGCTTAATATTAACAAGCAAGCAATAAAATAACAAAATAAGATCTGTTGGTTGTTTGAGTTCTATGGGGTGCAGAATAAAGAAGTTGATCTGAGTTGGGTGGGGTTAATCAGAGCACAGTTCCTGGAGGAGAAGATGACTGGGCCAGGATATAAAGTATATTTGGAAAATGGCCACCTTTTATTATTATTATTTTCAAGATGCCAGACCCTATGTATTTTACGTGGATATTTTCATGTATTCATAGTAACTCTATGACACAGATATTGTCCCCATTTTATGGATGAAAAAATTGAGGCTGAGAGGGCTAATTAACAAACAGCCAATACCTCAAGAGGGGATTCAACACAGGTCTGTCATTTGAAACCCTGTGTTCCAGTCATTCGACCACACTGCCCAAATCAGCTTAGGGCAAAGAATGGCCTTCTTCTCAGAGAAATAAACAGTGTAAGGAACCCAAACCCAAAATTTGGCTATAAATGCCCATGAGAAAAGTTTGCATTGCCCCTTAGCTTTGGCTGAACACTTCTCAGGACCATGGTCCTTGGAGAGTACTTTGAAAGAAAATAAAGGCAAAGATCCAGCCCATCTTTGCCTTTGACAAGGTGCTTCCAGAGTGATGGTGAAGAACAACCTAAAAAGATATGCTGTTTGGGCACAGGGGGACAGAGTGACATTTATGTCCCTAACCTAATGCCACATGTGTTTGTTGAATAGCCCTCTAGCTGCCACTGGGCAGACACCACACCCCAAACTCATCCCTGTATCCCCACAGCTTGTCCTCATGCCTGGCACTTAGGAGGAGCTCCGTATTTGTGGAATGAATGAATGAACGAACAAATGAATGAATGTGTAAAAACTTAAACAGCTACCACTACCATATGCTGGTGTCCTACTCCACAAAACGGGACCCACAACAGTATCTTCCACAATGGTACCTTCCAATTATAATTATTAAATAAGCCAATGGCATAAAGAGTTTAGCACAGGACCTATATAGCACACACACACAATATAAATGGTAGCTATTAGCATTATTGTTATTTGTGTATCTTTTAAAAGAGCCAGTCCCTCAGGACACATCCCCATTAATCCATTTATTGCCTATTTCACTACCATCTTCAACAGGGCTGGCACCAAGCAAAGTTACAAGTTCGTCGTCAACAAACATGCGCTCCTGCTCTAGCTCCTCCCACCTTTGGCCACAACTGTCTGTGCATCCCCAGCCTCCATTCTGGGCCCTATGTGTCCTCATGCAGGGCAGTGTGCTGCCTGTACACACACTCATCAGTGTTTATCCTCCCACACAAGATTTCCATGCTTTACCTCCCTCTCTCCACTTCTCCCCAAAATTTATCCTCCAGTTTCCCATTTTGTCAAGACTAGTTTCCTGTGGTGAAATAAACCCATCCCCGTGGACAGAGACAACTCGCCCCCATCATGGGATGCTAGGTGTTCACACACCACAGTTGCATTTCAGCTGGGGCTTTCTATACTGTGTCTTAATCCAAAGGAGTAGCTCCAATGGTGGGACATAAACCTAACGGTGTGGACCTTGTCACAAATCAGACCACGAGATGGCGCCCTCTCCTGACTCACTTAGAGCAAATCTAGAATGTAGCCCTAAGTTTTCCCCCTAAATTGAAAAAAGAGGTCAATACTTACAGTTAGCACTTACATCCAGGTATGGACAACTCTCTTTCCAAGTTTAGACCCTGGCTGGCTTAGTCCTATACCAGGAGCCCAGCCATCTCCTCCCAGCTGTCACCAGTGGGTTACTAAGCAGAGAAATAGGAGTTGGGCTCTCTGTAACTACAGGCCAAATCTCACATAATCAAGGTGAAGTGCTACAGAAAGGAAATGCAAGGGCAATCCAAAATCAAAGACAGGAATTCTTGTGGCATCTGTGTCACCACCTGGGGGATTTTCAGCTACTCTCTGGGTCTCAGCAGTCCCCATCTGCAAAATGGTTGGAATTTGCAATTGCTAAGATCCCTCCCATTCAGATATTCTAGGAGTGCTGGCTCTTCATTCAACAAATGGATTCAAAGATGATCCCACAGACCAGGCCCTTGGGAAGCTCACAGTCTAACAGAAGAGATACAGCAAGAATATGAAAATCGATATACCACACGTCAGGTGGCAGGGCTAGGGACGTGGTTTGCAGGTACAAAATGTTGTGAAAAGTATAATCCCATTTTTAAAAAATATTTAAATGTGTATATACATATTTAACAGAATACATATAACAGAAAAAAACATCTAGAAGCGTACATCTGCACCAAAATGTGATATTTTGGCATGGTGGGGTTATGTGTGTTTTAAAAATATATTTTCTTTTCTTTTTGCTCTTTTATATTCCCTCATTTTTCCATAAAGAGTATTATTAATAGCATCCTTTTTTAAAAAAAATATTTTGTATTCAAATAGAATTTATTTTAAATCCCAGCAATATTACAGACATGCTAGTGACCTGGGGCAAGTTACTCAACCTCTGCAAGTTTCAGCTGCCTTACATTTAAAATGAAAATTGTTTTTAATTTAATATTGCCATAAAATGTCTTTGGATCTCAAATTCAGAGGGGTGAGTTAACCATGTTGTTTGACTCCTAGCATCTCCTCACCATCAGTCTGTGCCAGGCCCCGCTCTTATTTTATTGATCTATTTCCTTTCATTCCCATTTCCCTCTGCTCCACCCCTAGGCAACATTCTCTTAATATGTTTTCTTTAATTTGAAAGTGTTTTTGCAAAATGCATGCAGTTGTTTGCTGAGTTACTTAAATGGCCTTACGACATAAATCTCATGCTATTTCCTACGTTTTTTCACAAAGAACAATGTATTTAAGATCTTTCCATATTGCTGCTATGTGGACATGTCATCCTGGGGCTCTGAGTGCTGCATAATCTCCAAGTAGGCACTTTTCCCAGGGAGAGACACCCAGGTGTTCTCCCACTCCCTGTCACCACACACAATACTGCCATAGGCACCCTTATACATGTCCCCTTATGGATCTGTGTGAAAATCCTTTGAGATCTGTGCCCTGGAGCGGAAAGGCCGGGTCACAAGGTGTGTATATACATAATTAGACCAAGTGGTGCCAGAGTCTTCTCCAGTATGTCTGCACAGCCTTTGCCCTCACCAGCCATGCAGAAGGTGCCCCATATCCCCTACACCTGGAATTATCCAGTTTTCTAATTTTTGCCAGCCTATCAGATATGTTATATCTCTTTGTGGTTTCCATTTTAACTTATTTGACTGCCTAATATTTTGAACATCTTGTCATGTGTTCATTAGCCCTTGGATTTTCTATTTTGTAAACTGCCTGTTCATTTTCTTTGCCCGTGTTTCTACTGGGAACACTTTTTCTTGTTGATTTGCAGGAGCTCCTTACATATTCTAAATGTCAATCCCTTGACTGTTTTAGACGTTGTAAATATCTTCTCCCATTCTTGCCTCATGGTTGATATATCCTTTTGAAGTGTTAAGTTGTTTTTCTTCACCCCTAGATAAAAAAAAAAAAAATCCTTTACATTGTCTTCTTTTACCTTTAAAGTTTTGCCTTTCACGTTTAGGTCTTTAATACATCTCCTATTTGCCACGGAAATAAATCAGCATCTACTGCATGGCATTTTGTGAAGAATGAACTACTATAGGTAAAACACCTAGCACAGTACCTGATCCAAAAGAGGTGTGCAATTATGGGTAATTTTTATTATCACTTGGGTTGAATATGGCAAGTGCTGCCGGAGGAAATCTATAGATACATGATCTTAGATGCTGCTTGGCTAGATCTGGAAAGGTTTCATGGACAAAGAGGAAGTTACTGAGGTTAGCCCTACAAATGAATATAGGATTCATTCATTTTTGAAACGGAAAGGTGAGCCATCCAGGACCTGGGGAAAGGGTTGGCGGCAGGAATGCTGCCAGATGACAAGGTTTAGGAGGAGCACATTGAGGAGAGAGCTTGACTACTCACAAACTGCTGTCTTTCTGCTCCTGCCCACCCACCCCCTCCCTACTGCAGGCTCCCTGTTCTCCACCCTGAAGCCCCCCGACGCCGTGTTCAAGGTGGTGTTCTGGCTGGGCTACTTCAACAGCTGCCTCAACCCCATCATCTACCCGTGCTCCAGCAAGGAGTTCAAGCGCGCCTTCGTGCGCATCCTCGGGTGCCAGTGCCGCGGCCGCCGCCGCCGCCGTCGCCGCCGCCGCCTGGGCGGCTGCGCCTACACCTATCGGCCGTGGACGCGCGGCGGCTCGCTGGAGCGCTCGCAGTCGCGCAAGGACTCGCTGGACGACAGCGGCAGCTGCCTGAGCGGCAGCCAGCGGACCCTGCCCTCGGCCTCGCCGAGCCCGGGCTACCTGGGCCGCGGCGCGCCGCCGCCCGTCGAGCTGTGCGCCTTCCCGGAGTGGAAGGCGCCCGGCGCCCTCCTGAGCCTGCCCGCGCCCCAGCACCCCGGCCGCCGCGGCCGCCACGACTCGGGCCCGCTCTTCACCTTCAAGCTGCTGGCCGAGCCCGAGAGCCCCGGGACCGACGCGGGTTCCAGCAACGGGGGCTGCGAGGCCGCGGCCGACGTGGCCAACGGGCAGCCGGGCTTCAAAAGCAACATGCCCCTGGCGCCCGGGCAGTTTTAGGGCCCCCGCGCACAGCTTCCTTTCCCGGGGGAGGAAATCACCGTGGGGGGAGAAGGGCGGAGGGGGAGGGGAGTGTCCGCGCCGGGGAGCCGCGCGCCCCCAGGGGACCGGGGGGAGGGCGGGGGAGAGGGGAAGCTGCTTTTCTGGCAGGGGCATGGGTGCCAGGTACAGCGCGGGGAGCCGCGCCGAGCATGCTGAGAGCCTGGGGGACCCGACGCCGCCGGGATTTACCTCCCTCTCTCTCTCCCTCTGTATATATACAAACGAGTCCCTCTCTACATGTATTTAACCGTGGGTACACGTGCGTGTGTCTGTGCGGTGTGCGTGTGGTCTGCATGTGTGCCTGCGTGGGGCCGCCCGCGCGGGGCCAGAGCGAGTGTCGCCCAGGAGGCAGCCGCGGGCGTTGTTTGTCTCGTGACTTCGTACCTCTCAAGCCCCTCCTGTACTTCGCTGAATGATGGCACTTTGGCGGGGTTGGAAACAAAGTCAGACATTAAAGGTCATTTCTCCTGTGCGGCTTTGAGTAGTTTGTGAACGCGGCGGTGGCAGGCAGAGCCTTGCGGGTTTTGTTTTGTTTTGTTTTGTTTTTTCCTTCCTCTCAGATTTGACCGGGTCCTAGGCCTTAGGCTCCTTCTTCGCTCTGGTTCCCCCTGCCCTCCAGCCCTCGCCACACGGAGGCCTGCTCTCACGACTAGGCTGCCTCGGGGGCTCTCTCTCCGGTCCTGCGGGCAATAGTTGTGCTGTGTCCCCTTGGGCTCATTTATGCCTTTGCCACTACTGACCTCCTGAGAGTCTGGCCCTGTGACTGAAAGTGACCCCCTGGACTTGCTTCATAAATCCTGCTTACCTGTTTTTGACACTTAGGAGCATCTAAGTCTTACTGCTGCTTCTTCCTGCTGTGACTGACACTGGGCAATGTCTGGCCTCGCCCTGATCTCTAGAACCCCAACCCGAGCTGGGGCTCCCTCACCAGTACCCTAGGTGGGCCTGTCCCCTGAGAAGGGACAGAACCCAGCCAGAGAGATGGGAAGGTTCGCTTCCCCTCCTCTCTGCATCACCAGGCCTAACACTCCATTGTTTGCCTGTGCCCACAGAACCTGAAAAGAAATCCGGACTGCAAAAATCTCTGGATAAGGCATGGATCCTGTGGCCCAGAAACACAGGGGCACAAAAACCTTCCCAAGCTCTGCTAATTTGTGAGCCTGCCTGGAAAAGCAGCACTGAGGAAAGTCGCATAAAGAGGCGGAGCGTTTTTTGGAGAGGATAACGTGAGTTCTAGTCTCAGCGCTGCTACTGATTTACTGCATAACCAGGAGAAGGTCACATCTTCTCTCTGGATCTTGGTTTCCCATCCGTGTAATAATGGTGTTGATTCTAAGGCCTTTTCTGCCTCTAAGATCCCACGGTTTGAGAAAAGAATAAAGGAAAAGGAACAAAATATGAAACATTTTTCTTCAGAGATTCGGAAAAGCATGGGAGGAATTCCCCTCCCCCATCCCATCCCTTTCTCTTCCTACTTTGCTTTTCTAAGTTGAGCTTCATATTCTCACATGGCTAAGAGCCTGTTCCAATAATATTAGCACATCAATCATTCGTTCTGTAGGTGATTGGAATAGAAAATACTTAAAGGGGGGAGAGCCAGAAGTTCATGTAGTTGAAACATGCGGAGGTATCAGGTATGGCTGGATCCAGGGGCTTAAACAAGATTGCCAGGTTACTCACAGTCTCTTACTCTTTCATCTTGCTATCATCTTTTAGCTCTGCTTATCTTTCTATGTTGCCCTTGTTTCCTTACTACAAATAGCTTACTCACACCATTCTTAAAACTTGATAACTCCCCCCAAAAGGAGAAACAACGGCAGTTCTGCCAAGAAATGAAAAATATTTTTTTAAAAAGAGTCCTGGGAAGCCAGAGAGTCTGTATTATAGACCTCTTTAAGACTTTGATGAAAGTTATAGACACTCTTTCCAGAAGAATGCACATACAAAAAAAATTTACAGTCTTTTCATGCAATTTTAGGTGCTTCATCCCTGTTTAAGATCTCATGAATTAAGCATGGTACCCAAGATTCACAGGTTATATGAGCTGAACTGGATCTTAGTAATTATATGGGCCAACTCCCTCATTTTTACAGATGGGGAGACTGAGGTAGATAAATTTACCACATCACACCAAAGCTAGAACTAGAACCCAGGTCTTCTGCCTCCTTGTCCAGTACCTTTTACATTCCCCTGTACCACCATCCTGGAGTTGATTACATCCCTTCTTGCCCCTATAGAGAAAGGGGATCTTAGGAAAAGAAAAATGTGTACCCCATTCCTAGGGGAAAAGGAATAGTTTGGGGCAGTTCCAAAAACATTTGTTAGCAACACAAATCTTTCAAACAAACTGCACGCAGAATCCTGATATAAGAGCAGCCCAGAGTGAAGCGGGGTAAGGAGGACAGAGACTGGCTTCCTCGGCCTCCTCCTCAGCGCCTTGCCCTGGCCTGCCCCAATCACCCTGGGGTTCCACAGAGTGATGTTTAAAAATCACTGGCCTAGTGCCAGTGAATGGGATTTGGAGTCAGAGGCTGGGTTCAAGTCTTGGTTCTGCATGACCTTGGGCAGTTCATCTTGCCTCTTCTGATCTAGCAAATGGACATGATCATCACAGCCCACCAGGAAGCACAAAGGACTCAATGAGATCATTGTGGTATAAACACTGAAATGTAAATCACTGAGCAGAGGCAAATTGTAATTTGGACCTTGGATATCTGAAGCCACCAGCACCAAAGGCATTTCCTGAGCTGCTCAGTTCTGATGATCTCATTCATTACTGGTGTTTGGAGGTCACCCAGGCAGCACAGAGAGGCAGTGGCTGCCTCCTGCCTCTTTCCAGAAGGAAGATTGGCCAAGCAGTGGCTCATATCCCCCAGAGAGTGCTGAGTTACAGATCTGTCCCTAGCCAGAGTCTGCAGAGTATGCTGGCCTCTTCAAGTCACCTCACTGTGGCCAGGTCCAGGGAGGGCCCAGAGTTCATCAAGAGCCCCTGGGGCAGACAGGGCCTCTCTGCTCTGACCTCCCAAGTGGCAGCAAAGCAGCCCTACTTTATCCTCCAGCCACCCAAGCACTGCTGGGTTATTTGTCACCACTGAAGCAAGCACAGGGATAAATCTGCCAACCCAAGTAAAGAGGCAAGTGGCTTTGCAATTGGAGTACTAGTTAATCCTCCAGACCTGGGCTCAAATTGCACCCCTGCTTGTTAACAGCTGTGTGTCACTGGGCAACTTACATCATCGGTCTAAACCTCAGTTTCCTTAAATATAAAATAGGGATAATAATAGTACCTACTTCACAGGGACATTGGGAGGATCAAACGAGATCATGAGGCTAAAACAGCTAGCACCATGCCAGGCACTTGGTAAGCATCCCATAAACAATAGCTATTAACGGGTGTATTAATCATTCAGTTCTTTACTTAGATATATGAAATTTAGAAAATCTGAATACAGGGACAAAAAAACCCATTTTGTTCATCAGATTCCAGTTTTTCAGGACTCAGTGTCCACCTTGAAGAAGAAAGACATAAGTTTACCACAGAGTAAAAGAATTTTGTGTCCTACAGCATGAAGAAATGTATTACTCAAAGAGGTAATTGGCCCAAACTAAAAGTAAAGATAAAATTGGATAAAAGTTACAGAACATTACAGGTGACAACACCAGAATGGGTGAGTAAGGGAAGCCTAGATGTCTTGGGAATAGTATATACATCTTGTGACCGAGGAGATGGAGGAGGGGACATAGGACAATGGCCCTGGGTTCAAGTCCCAGCTCTTCTACCCAAATCAGACACCTACCCTCCTGAGAGCCATCACTTGCATGTAAATTGGGGACACAGCACCTACCTTACAAGGTTGGGATGAGTAATAAATGAGGCAAAATACGAAAGAGCTTGGCACAGAGTAAGCACTGTTTTTATTAACTGTGGAGGACCTTATATATCCTCCATTCCAGCAGTTCTCAACTTTTCTGGATCAGCAATCAGTTCCTTTAAGAATCTGACAAAAGCTAAAGAAAAGTGAACATAACAAGTCCAAATTCCATGCCCCCCAAATCTCCCAAAGGACACATGGAACCCAGGTTATAAACTTCTCAACAAATCCAGTTCCCTCAATATATACAGAAGTAGCCAAATCCAGAGAAGAGAACACACAAAAGTGATGAATCTGGCCTCATGTTTGACACCAAATACAACATAGAACCAGACCAACACCGGTAGGGAAAATCAGCCTTGTTGAGCAACCTGGTTGAGCAGGTGAGCAAGCAATCCCATTCAAGTACATCACAGGGGTGGCATGATCCACCACCATCCTCGCTTGGTGAGACCCCAGTGTCAGGCCCCATCTTGCATTTGGGGTATGGCGGTGATGGTGAAGTGCTCTGGGCTCTTGCAAGGGGTTGCCCTGTGAGGGGGTTGGATCTGGAAGAATTTGCTTCCTTCCACAGTTTCCCCACCTTATACCTGGACCTGCCTTTTAAAACTTAACAGCCAAGAATCTGACATTTTTTCCTTTGGCCTCCCCTAGACAACCTTCCCCTTGGGCAATGGGTGGCTGACTTCCAGCTGGCTTGGCTGGAGTCAGAGCTTCAGTTCATGAGTTAATGCACTGAAGTGTGGATATTGGGGGTGAGGAGGGGACACCTATTCCCTCTCTGACCTCCTTGCCCACTACTCCCCCCTTCCCTCCTTCCACTCCAGCCACACGGGCCTCTTTGCTGCTCCTCAAATGCGGGGGAGCCTGACTCCCCACTCAGGGCCTTCACACTTGCTGTCCCCTCTGCCTGGAATCCCTTCTTTCCATGTGCTTCCTCCATCACCTCCTTCCCCTCTTTGCTCAAGTGTCACCTTCCCAGTGATCATCTGATTTGTCTGACCATCCGATTTAAAATTGACCTTCCCAGCACCAACACCAATCAGCATGCCCCATAGCACTTTCCCACTTTATTTTTCTCCATAGTACTTATTACCACATGACATGTATTTTTTTCAACTTATTTACATATGTGTTGTCTGCCTCCCCCCACACACTAGAAATATACATTCCATGAGAGTGGGGATTTTTGTCTATTTTGCTCACGGTTGTATCCTCAGCACCTAAAGTTGTGCCCGACTCACAGTAGGTGCCGGATAAATAGTATTGAATGAATAAATGTGTATTACCCTGCCAAGGATGTGGAAATGCCATAATAGCAGTAGAACAGAGTGCTATGGAAGCACATGACAGGGGCTCCTACCTCTTTGTGGGGGCAGTTCTGGTCAGAGAGGGCTTCCTGTAAGAAGTGGCATCTAGAGGATGTCAGCTGGGACACGCTGCCCGTCAACGCTGGTGTTTCCATTGTTAGTGCTCTATCCCTGCCCCTCACGGGAGATGGGAGTCTGAAGGCCAGGCTTCTGGTCCTGGGTCAGCCCCTCAGTCCCTGGGCCTCTCTCGGCCTCTGTCTACTATCTGTACTGAGCCAGGACAGTACTTGAGCACTGCGGATCTGTGACTCCAGCTTTTGTTCTCCCCTCCTCAACACACAATCCTCAGAGACAAGCTATTTTTGGAGACAACTTCATTGAAATTAGTAAAACAAACAGATTGGCCCTCGCTGATGGCCTCATTCAGAGAAACAGCATCTTCGCAAGAGGTTTCCAAAACTGCCTGGGGGCAGAGGAAAGTGCTTAAACCTACTGAGTGCTCTCACACGTAGTGTCAGCCGCGACTGTTGGAAGTATGTTGCATCCCCACCAAACATCATCCGAAACCCAGCAACGCTTGCACCTGTACAGTACTTCACTCACTCATTTGTTTTGGAGCCAAGGACATAAAACCCAGTCTTTGCTGTCATGAAAATTTCAGTCTAAAAGGGGAGGTTGGACTGTCAGTCAAAAAACTTACACACAAGGTAGAAAGAGGTTCGTGTAACACATGTGTTAAGTGTTAGAACCACAGAGTCAGACAGAACTGGGTGAGAGTCCTGGTTTTCCCATTTATTAGTCGTGTCTTCTTGGGCATGTTGCCTATCCTCTCTGAGGGTCAGTTATCCTGCTCTGTTAATTGGGAGTAATCATGCCTGTCTTAGAGGGTTGTTGTGACCAGTTATACTACTAGGGCATGTAGTGTGTTTAGTACAGTGCCTGGCACATGATATTTTCTCAGTAAAGGGAAGTTTTTTTTAAGCTCCATTGTAGGCATACAGTCAAAAGGCTTTGGGAATTCAAGGGTTCATGTCCATCTGCACAGAATCGGAAAGGCTTCATGCAGGAAGGGGCATCTGAGCTGGGTCTGAAAGACATGGCAAAGTAGAGATGGGCAAGAAAGAGGAGCAGAGGAGGAAGTGGGTCTGGGAAAGGAGCCAGAGGCAGACCTAGGCAGCAGAAAGAGCCATCCAATGTATGCAGACCATTGTATGTGCTGCCAACTAAGGTCTGCAGGTAGGAGAGGGAGAGCGTCAGAGTTGAGTTTCACAGGGACTGCTAGGAAACAGAAGAGAGAGATGGGGGGAAGGAGGGACTCCAGGCTGGGAGGACTGCTAGGAGGCCCCAGTATGTTTCTGAGCAAGGAGTCTCAAGGAGGTGAGAGCTGTGAGAGGTGACAAGGTAGGAGGCCAGAGGACTGATCCAAGGAGTTCCATGTCCACAGTGTTGCCCCACCACAGTTTTCCTGTGACAGGCTGAGCAGGTACAATAATCCCCACCTGTTGGAGGAGGAAAATGAGACTCTAGAAAGTTTCTTTCCCAGGTCACATAGTTAATGAAGGGGAGAGCTAGAATAAGATTCCACACTTCCTGGTCCCAACCTAGAATATTTTCTTTCCTACTAGATCTGTCTATGCAATAGACGTATCCCAACCCCAGATTCTGATGCCTAGAACATAGCTCAGAAGAGTAGCAGTACAGCCTAGTCATTAAGGACTTGGGGTTGAGGTCAGACAGAGCTGAGTTCAAACTCTGGTTCTGCTATTTGCCAGCTGTGTGGTCCCAGACAAGTAATTTAACCTCCCTATTCCTCAGTTTCCTCATTAGTAAAACTGGCATAGTAATAGAATATTCTTCACACAGTTGCTATGAGGAATAAATGAGCCAATGCATGGAATTGAGAAGTGCTAAGCATATAGGAAACACTCAAATAATAGCCAATCAGTATTATCTATTGTGAGGAAATGGAAAATGGAAAGTCTTAGAATTGGCTGACAGGAAAGGGAAAACCATTTCTCTGATCCAGGGTTAACAGGTGTTAGGGGACTCTCTCCTGAGGCTACATTATGTCCATGCTCCAACTCTCCTGAAAGGAGTCCTATTTGGAAAACCTGACAATAAAAGAAAACCAGGAGAAAATGAATATAAATCCAGATCATCTGAGCAGGAGAAGATGCTACCTGGAGCTGGTGAGTGAATCTCAGGGGAAGAGCTAGGTCCAGGAGCTGAACTCATGTGGTGTGTTCTAGGCCAGAGGCTCTCAAACTTTTCAACTGCAGCCCACAGGATGAAATGCATTTTACACTGCATCCTAGTACATATAGAGACAGCTAGACATACAGATATAGATGTAGACATAGATCAGGGTTTCTCAATCTCAGCACTATTGAAATGTTGATTTAGATAATTTTTTATTGTAGGGGGAGCTGTCCTGCAAATTGTGGAATGTGTAGCAGCAGCCTTGGCCTCTACCTATTAGATGCCAGTAGCATTCCCCTCCCCCACCCCCGACCAGATGTGACAATCAAAATTGTCTGCAGCCAAATGTCTCCTAGGGGGCAAATAACCCCCCATTGAAAACAACTGATGGATATAGATGTAAGAAACAAAAGTTTCATAAAGGTAACCCATATATACAGAATGTCCTCTGATAGTTCCCATTTTGTATTATTAAATGTCACTTTTTAAAACGTGCTAATTGTGGCCCATTAACTTGATTTCACAGCATAAGGATCATAGTTTGAGGAGCACTGTTCCAGGTGAGGGTTTCTACTTACCCCAGACCTTGAGGAACTCAGTTGTAACTATTTCCCAATGTCCACCACAGTTCCCAAAGGGGACCCCCCCCATTGGGAATTGGGCAGATGTTTGGGCTGAGAAAATTTCATTTCCTCTCAGGGCTTACCCTCTGCAAAATGGGGGTCAAATGCCTACCTCAAAGTCTTGGGTGGACATTAATGAGATAATTCCCATAATAATCACTAACTCTAATTGAGCAACCGATATGTAATAGGCACTGAGCTAGGGGCTTTACACACATTTTGTCATTTAGTTCTCACTTTATTTCTATGAACAAGGTACTATAGTTATTATTACTTTATAGAGGAGGAAAGTAAAGCTCAGAGAAGCTAAGTAACTTGTCCAAGGATTCATATTTAGGAAGTATGGTAGTTTTAAAATATTTCTGCAGATTCTTTGGCACCCCTCCCATTAAGAGGTAAAGTCTAATTACCTACTTCTGCAATATAATGCAGCACAGGTGACCTGTGGGACTTCCAAAGTCATATAAGGTGATTCAGTTTCCACCTGTCTTTCTCTCTTGGAATGCTCCCCCTCGGAACCTATCCATCATTCTACGAGAAAGTTCAGGCCACATGAAGAGGCCACATGGAGATGTTCCTACTAGCTAAGGTCCCAGCCAACAGTTAGCCTCAACCACCAGACATGTAAATAACCCTTGAATGAGAACCACCCAGCTGAACCCAGTCAGTGCCCATAATCATAATAGATAATAATAATAAATGATTGTTGTTGTTTTATACCATCAAGTTTGTTATACCACAACAGATATCTAGAAAAGAGAGAAAGACCTAGAATTTCTACTTAGATAATCTGAAACCACATTTGTGACCATTACCCCCTAGCACCTAACAAGTGCCCTAAAAAATGTTCCTGTTTACAGAGCTAACGAAATACTGGGCAATGTTTGCGGTCTGGCACCTTCTGGCCTTGACTTGCAAAGGAGTCAGAAGGCATGATAGGGAAGAATAGGAAATCAAGCCAGAAAGAGGCATGCTTTGTGGTTTGATTTTTTTCCCCATCCAAATTAGAGTAGGCAGCTTTGTGCTCTCCATCCTCAGAGACCTCCAAAGTTTACTCAATGTGAATATTCCAGAACCTTGAGACTAAAACCATAATGTTAGGACAACACATCAATGAGGTAGGCATGATTATTGTCCCATTTTTAGGCTTAGAAAAATTAAGGAAATTAATCCAAGATAACATGGCTTTTAGGTGGCAGAGCCAGGATTTGAATCATGCAGCTGACCAACCTGCAGCTGCACATTCCCAGCCTGGGAGAAACCTCCTTTATATCTGGGAGGAAGCTCCTCTCACCTTCCTGCTTCTCCAAGCTCCCTTCTCCTGGAGACCTTGCAAGCTTCTCCTTCTTCCCCCCAATCCACGCCTCACCCAAAGCAGTAAGGCATAAAGCCTGCTACCTGACTGAATCAGGCAGAGGATGGGTGGGAGCAGAAATATGAATGAATATTACAAAATATCATCAGGTCACTCACGACCCAAATGTCTCATCAATCCCTATTCAAAGGGTGGAGACAGTTCTTGAGATGCTCTATGCATGTGCACACACACACATGGCAGGACGAGGCTTTCTGACTCAGCCTGGTGTGGATGAGGTTGAGCTAATCCAGCTCAAGGCCAGCCCTCAAAAGCTTATACAGAGCAGGGATTGATGATAAAGGATCTGCTGCAGAATTCCGGGTTGAAAGTGGCCTCCTTCCTTCCCCTCCAACCTGACCCCAGGATGAGCCCAGAGGTTTCTCATGAAGGGGCTCCAAAGGCAGAGGCTAGTGGTTTCCCCACCATGGTAGAGACAGCAGGACTTTCCCATCCCAAACCAGACCTCTCTGCTGCCTCAGAAAGCCCTAGGGGCTGGCTAGCCCAGGGCTGTCTATGATCAGTGCAAGGTAACACCCTGGGCAGGGCTTTCCTCCCCCCTCCCCCCAACACAGGGAAGCACCTACAGGGAGATGTCAGGGAGCACCAGATGCCTTCTTTTAGGATTCTCCCCACTGCAAGTCACAAACCCCATATATTCCAGCATAGCTGTCTCTCAGTATCATTCATAAGGTAACTGAGAGACAGGTATTGCTTTAACACCCATTCACCACATATTGCTGAGGTCCTGCTCTCAGCCATGCAGGTCTAAGATACAGACAGTGATGGACTAGTATCTTTGTCACTGCTGAACTGAATCTCAGATTTGAGGTTTGATTGTGCCTCCTGCACTAATGGACCACAGGCCCTCCCAAGCATCTGCTTGCATAAAGTGACAGGTGTGGAGACCTAAGAGTCTGCAAGAAGGTAAATTTTGTAGATGGGTCCCTGAGGCCAGAGAGACAATGTCTTCTTTTTTCTCTAGCCTCACTGATCTTTCCTTTTCTTCTTCTGTTGACCCACATTGCCCTCCACATACCAAACTACTCCTTTATTTCCCTTAACAAAAACACTCCTTCATGTTTATATTCCATGACTCCATTTGCCCTCCCCCTCTCTCTCATCCATTGAAGACGGCTTTCATCCTCACTTCTCCCTGGGAACCATGCTTACCAAGGTCACAAAGGGCCTCGGTGCTGCCAAAGCCAAGTCTCTTTTCAGTCCTTGTCGTTCTGCACCTCTCGGCAACATCTGTCACAACTTGATATGCTCCTTTTTATTTTTAGGCACTTCTTTCACACTGCTTCCAACCTCACTGACCTCTCCTTCTCAGTGGAGAACCTTCTCCTCTAAATGTTGAGGTTCCCAGGGCTCAGTCCTGGGGCCTTTCTCTTCACTCCCTGGTGACCTCATCCACTCCCAGGGCTTTAAACTCTATCCACATGGGGACAACTCCCAAATTATGTCACCAGGTGAGGCCTTTCATAGACATCTCAAACTTAACACATCCAAAACTGACCTCTTGTTGCTCTCCCAAAATGGCTCCCACCGCAATTCCAGGAAATGTACCAATGTTCACCTGATTGCACAAAACAAAAAAATTTAGAGTATTCTTCACTTCTCTCTGGCTCTCAAATCCCACATCAATCATTAAAAGGTCCTCTTTCAGAATGTATCCAGAACCCATCCCCTTCACTCCACCTTCGCTGCTGCCACCACCACCATCTTCTCCAGCCTGAATTATGGCACTCGCCTCCCAACTAACCATGCTGCTTCCACCTTAGAAAACTGAAGAATCACTCACCTCCCCAGCTACCAGAATGATCCCTTTGAAAAGTGAATGAGACAAAGCCCCTGCTCACGAGCTCCAATGATTTCCCATCACAATACAACCCACATTCTGCTTAATGATCTGCCCCTCCCAGTTTCCTCTCCCACCTCCTATTCTAACACTCTCCCCTCCCTCACTTTGCTCCAGCCACATGGGTCCCCTTGACAAACACACCAGGGACACTCCTCCTTTCTTAGGGTCTTTGCTGTCGCTGCTCCCTCTGTCTGTGCTCATTCCAGACATTTACAGGTTTCATACCCTTCAGGACTATTCATATGTGACCACCTCAGAGGGCCTTCCCTGACCACTCATTCTGTAGCTCCTTATCCATTTTGCCTTTTTTATAGTATGTATCATGAACTGACCTATTATTTCTTTCTTTGTGAGCCATCTCCTCCATCAGAATGCGAGCTCCACCTACACAAGAACTTTATCTAGTTTGTTTACTTCTGGATCTCCAGATCAGAGAACAATAAATGGCACACAGCAGACACTCATTAAATATTTGTTGAATGAATGAATAATATCTTGGTATCTGGTCTCTGGCCAGGCCCCAAATAGTGGTGTGCTAAAGCTGCCTTGTACCTGCTATGAGATCAGGTAACAAGCGTCTCTTTCCCTCTTTGCATTCAGTGACGTCATACTGACAGCTTGAAATCTGCTGTGATGGGAATATTTACACCACAGAAATCAACAAACACTGCAAATCAGGGCTTTTTCTTTTCTTTTCTTTTATGGAGAGCTGTGTACCAACACACCAATGGGTCTGGGAAAGGACTGGAAGTAATCTTGGAAAAAGTTCTTTCCTCAAAGGACTTTGGGTCCCTGGGAGCCCAAGCAATGCCTCCTCTAAGCCCTGGTGACAAGTCTGATACTGCATTGGAAAGAGGAGCATTCTGCTTGGAACAAGGCATTGTGAGACCTGAAGGGAAGACAGTTCCCCCTAGCCCCCGAAGCTCTGCAGCTTTGGGAGGTCTGGGACATAGCCCCAAAGGAGGAAGAGCGCTCACAGAAGCACCAGGAGCATGAGTGTCAGTGGCTACTCTTGTAGCTGCTCTTAACACAACTTGCAAGAAGCCATTATTAAGGAGGTGGTGGGAGAAAAGGAACCCACAGGGGCTTCCGGAAATATTTGGGGGAGACTTTTTAAGAGGGTCTGAGATTTGACAGGTGGGGACTACTAGACAGAAAATATTGATTATTCACATTCACATGACCTAATTTGCACCTTCCTACTGGTAGGTCTAGAGAGTCAGCTTTGGAAGTAGGTGTGTGCCCCGAGGCTGGCTCTTGTATCTGAACTGCCAGCTTTTGGTACCAAGAGCTGAGGCTGTGGTTCTCAAATTCAGAGAGCAGAAGAATCACTCAGAGAGCTTACTAAAAATACATACTAACAGTCATCACCTTCAGCCCCCTCCAACTGATTTAGCAGGTGGAGGTAAGACCCAGCATTTTAAGAAATATTGCAGTTGGTCCATGGACCAGATTTTGAAAAACATTGTACAGACTGTCCCCGATTTACAATGGGTGGATTTGCGGTTTTTCGACTTTACGGTGAGTTTAATCGATACTTGGCCCCATCGTAACTCGAGGGACATCTGTACTTCAGCATGCATTCCGTCGTGCTAGGTTTTACTCCCCTCCAGACAGTGTCTACTGTCTTCTGGAACCCACTATACTAAACACTGAGTTGGAAAGCAGCTTCCTCTCTTTCCGAGGCTCTGACAGTGCTGCTTGCAGGTGCAACTTATGCCTGCCCTCTGCTTCAGGATGGCTGCAGAGAAAGTAAGCCTGTCATCTGACCCGTCGCTTCCCAGGTGGTTAACGTCCACACTCTGCCTCCAGCGAGGGAGGAGCTGAGCCTGAAGGCAAAAGGGCGGTGTTTTAAGAAGCTCCGGGAGGCGGTTGCCGGAAACCAAAGAGCAATTGTTTCCATGCCTTTTGAATCCCGAAGAGAGGTTTCAGTTTCCTCCTTTGCAGGCTTATAAATATTTGCCTTTGGGTTTCTGTGTTTCCTGCGGTTGCCCGGAGCTCCGACCCGCCTCCCCGGGCGGGGGCGCACTGCGCGCCCAGGTGCACCGGTCTATCCTGCGGGCTCAGCCGGCGTCTCCAGCAGCGTGCAGCACGGAAGGCGAACCTCCTGGGGCTGTTCCTCGCCGCATGGAGCGGGTCATCCTTCCTCCGCACGTGCACACACTGGGAAACAGTTCTTTAGACACTGCAGTGACCGAGACCGCTTCACGCCCCCTTGTCCTGAACAGGTGCTCGAGTGGGGCAAGCTGGGCGTGGACACGGAAGGGCGCGCCACCTGCTGTCCAACGCGCCTAAGCGACAGGAGCGTAAAGAGGTAAACTTGGTTTGCAATTCAGCTTGTGCTGCTCTGCTGTGTTGGTGTTTCAGCTGCAGCCAGACATTCTAGAATTCTAGAATAGGGCTGCTTGACATAGGGTTCGTGTGTTGACTTCAGGGAATCTGGGAACCCTCTAAAATGTTGTGCAGAATGTAATATTTTTCTGGAAAAGGGGTGCACAATTTTCATGAGTCTGACTAATAAATATGGTATATGGACCATGTATGTGCCAGGCACTGTGCAAGCCATTGGTGGTAAGTGGTGACCAAGGAGGTATGTCACTTCTCCTCGTGGACCCTACAGTCTGTAGGAGGCTGAAGAATGGCCCCCCAAATATGTCCATATCCTAATCCCTGGAACCTGTGAATGTTACCTTATATGGTAAAAGGGACTTTGCAGATTTGATCAAGTTAAAGATCTTGGCTGGGCGTGGTGGCTCAAGCCTGTAATCCTAGCACTTTGGCAGGCGGAGGTGGGAGGATCACTTGAGGTGAGGAGTTCAAGACCAGCCAGAGCAAGAGAGAGACCCCATCTCTACAAAAGATATAAAAAGTAGCCAGGCGTGGCGCGGGACTACTCCCAGCTACTCGGGAGGCTGAGACAACAGGATAGCTTAAGCCCAGAAGTTGTAGGTTGCAGTGAACTATGATGATGCCACTGCAACTCTAGCTGGGGTGACAGAGGGAGACCCTGTCATAAATAAATAAATAAATAATCAATCAATCAATCAATCTTGAGGTGGGGAGGTTTATCCTGCATTATCCAGGAACACAAAAGGAGACAGACAGAAGGCAATGTGACAACAGAAGCAGGATAGAGAGGCAGACATTTGAAGATGCTACCTTGCTCACGTTGAAGATGGGGAAGAGGGCCATGAGCCAAAGGATGTGGGCAGCCTCTGGAAGCTGGAAAGGGCAAAGAAACAGCTTCTTCCCTAGAGCCTGTGGAAAGAACTGCTGACACCTTGACTTTAGCCCAGGGAAACTGATTGCTGCATACTTCTGACCTCCAGAACTGTAGGAGAACACATTTGTGTGTGTTGTTTTATGCCACTGTTTGTGGCATACAGCAGCTTTAGGAAACTAATATACATCTCAGCAAGCATCAGACTCTAAAAGTGGTAAGAGACTCCATACTCACAGTCCTTCACAATGCTGAGATTCTCTACATCACCAGCCCTTCCCCTCTCCAGGAGGAGACAACTCAAAGAGACAGAAAACGCAACACTAAGAAAGTAGATATACTGCACTCACCTTGTTCAGGATAAGAGTGTCAATCTGAGTCCCTTTTCTGGAGATTTCAGGACATTAGAATAAAATATGGATTATATTTAATAACATATTTAAGAGGTGAACCAGGGACTCCCAAAACATTGTAGAATATGTGGAACCTCATTGACCACTATTTGGATTGAATGAAATAGGATTTAAAATATTTTTTAATATAAATACAAGAATTTCAAGATAAAACAAGGGACTTCAAAGAAATTTTCCTTTCCCTATAGTGATTTGCAATTGTGCTTCCCAGCTACTTGGGGTTATGCATTCACTCTTCCCTGCCATTGGGGATATTTTGGTATGAAAATCTAAAAAGCTCCAGATTAAGAGATGGGCAACATCGAACAAGCAGTGTACAGTGGCATAAGGCTTGACCTCATGGGCCTCGAGGCAGGTGGTAAGGCAGGAGCATCTGAGAAGATGGCTTAGGAGGTGGAACTGCAGCCTGCCTTTAAGGACTTAGAAAGGCAAAGCAGAGCAGAAAGGAGGGCATTCCAGGAGGGACAGACCACAAGAGCACAACCTAGCTGGCTGGCTACTGTGTGAGAGGAAAAAGTTGGCCCGGGTTCTGAAAGCCTCTGAAAGCAGAATAGGAAATTTTTTTTAATATTTAAATAGGTACTCCTACAAGTGCATAAATAGGTACAAGGGTGTTTATTGCAGCATTGTCTGTAGCAGGGAAAAACAGAAATTATGTAACTGTCCATCAAAAGAAAAAATGCTTAAATAAATTACTCATATCCATGCTTGAAATACTATGCAATGGTTACAAAGAATGAGGTCACTCCATATGTACTGACATGGAACAAATTTCTAAAAACATAGTGGACACTATTGAAAGGCAGTTACTTAAGCTTACATATAGTTCCATTCCATTTATATATGTTTTAATGCTGTATGTTTATATGCGTGATTACTAGCAGAAAGTGGAATGAGAGTAAATGGAAGGAAGAGAGGGGCAGAGGAGGTTTTCTCTTTTTATTTCGTATATTCTCTATCCCTTGACTTTTTTTTTCACAGATAATGTATTCCTATAGTACTTGAAAGGTGGTCTTACTAATAACCTAGCTAATAGAGGAAAATAAACTTTCAAACATAAAGTAAGAGAAATAAACTAACAGTACATAATTGCTCCTTTGAAAAGGAAACTCACAACACAACTACCCCCTTTGTTCGATGAAAGCATCTGTGGTCTAACTTGTTATCTCTAAGAGTTCTTTCTCAGCCTTGAAGAGCCCTAAGCGGACAGTAGGGTGTGAACTCCCTGCTGCAGCTCTCTGTCTCTGTTCCTGCTGAAAAAACAGATTTCAAGGACTCAGATAAGCTGGTCTCACAGAGAAAAGAAAAAAATAAAGAACACCTACAACAGCTTTGCCACTGCTTCTGTTATTAGTCTGCTGAAGCAGAGAGGGGAAAAAAGCCATTTTCACGCTTTAAAAGCACCAAGCTGCTTTGCCTCGCTGCCCGGCACTTCCTTCTTTCCTCTGTGTGCCATGGCCATTCCCTCCTTCTCTCTCTCTCTCTCTCTCTCTTTTTCTCGGGAAAATAAGTAAACTTTGTACTTCTTTCTGTCCTAAACTCTGTGTGAGAATTCTTCTTCCAACTGACGCCATGAGCTCCTCGTGAGGTCCCCACCCTAACAGTACTCAAGTAAGTTTTTTTAAATTGTGGTAAAATACACATTATGTAAAATCTACCATCATAACCACATTTAAGTGCACAGTTCAGTAGTGTTAAGTAATTAACATTGTTGTGCAACCAATCTCCAGAACTTTTTCATCTTGCAAACCTGAAATTCTATACCCATTAAATAACAACTCCCCCTTCCCTCCCCCCGCCCCCCAACCCTGGCAGCCAGCATTCTTCTTTTCATTTCTAAGAGTTTGGCTACTCTAGGTACATCATATAAGTGACATCATATGATATTTGTCTTTTTGTGACTAGCTGATTTCACTTAACAAAATGTCCTTAAGGTTCATCCACGTTGTAGTGTATGTCAGAATTTCCTTCCTTTTTAAGGCTGAATAATATTCCGTTGTATGTATATACCATGTTTTCTTTATCCATTCATCTGCTAGTGGACAATTGGGTTGCTTTCACCTCTTGGCTATTGTCGTTAATGCTGCTATGAGCATGGGTGTATAAATACCTCTTTGAGACCTGCTTTCAATTCTTTTGGGTATATACCTGGAAATGGAATTGCTGGATCATATGGTAATTCTATTTTATTTTCAGGGGGAACCTCCACACTGTTTTCCATAGCAGCTACACCATTTTACATTCCCACCAACAATGCACAAGGATTCCAATCTTCGCCACATCCTCACCACCCTTGTTATTTGCTGGTGTTTATTTGTTTGTTTTATGGTAACCACTCTAATGGGTGTGAGGTGATATCTCATTGTGGTTTTGATTTGCATTTCCCTAATGCGGTGTTGAGCATCTTTTCATGTGCTTCTTGGACATTTGTATATCTTCTTTGGAGAAATATCTATTCAAGTCTTTTGCCCATTTTTTAATCAAGTTATTTATGTTTGTTGTTGTGGAGTTTTTAAAGTTTTAAGCAAGTTTTTAAAGTCAGTTTTATTGGGGTAGAATTTATATAAAATAAAATTCACTGTTTTGTAAGTGTATGGCTTGATAAGTTTTGACAAATGTATGTAATCATCTAACCAACAGCACAGTTAAGATATAGGACATTTTCATCACCCCAAAAATTTCTCTTAGGCCCCTTTGCCATCAAACTCCTGGCAACCACTGATTCTCCCTATAGTTTTACCTTTCCCAAAGGTCTTATAAATGAAATCATACAGTATATAACTTTCTGTGTCTGGCTTCCTCCACTTAACATAATGCTTCTGGGATTTGTCCAGGTTGTTGTATGTATCAGTACTTCCTTTTTGTTGATGAGTGGTATTCCATTGTATCAATATACTACAATTTGTTTATTAATTCACCAGTTTATGGACATTGGGTTGTAAATAAAGCTGCTATAAACATTTGTTTTTGTGTGAACATATGTATATTTTCCTTTCTCATGAGTGAATACTTAGGAGCAAGATTTCTGGGTTGTATGCTAAGTGTATGTTTAACTTTATAAAAACTGCCAAACTGTTTTCCAAAGTTGGTGTGCCATTTTGCATTCCTACCAACAAAGCACGGGATTTCTAGTTGTTCCGCATCCTCGCCAACACTTAGCATGTTGGTCTGTTTTAATTTTAGTCATTCTAAGAGGTTTGTAATGCTCTCTTGTGGCTTTCATTTGCATTTCCCTAATGACTAAGAATGTCGAAGATCTTTTTATGTGTTTATTTGCCCTCTGTACATCTTTGGTGATGTGTCTATTCAACTCTTTTGCTCATTTTTATTGGATATTTTTATCTTATTGAGATATGAGTTCTTTATTTTGATGCAATTCTTTTAATGTGTATCAGCTTTGCAAATACTTTCTCCCAGTTTATACCTTGTCTTTTAATTTCTTTAGCAGTGTCTTTTGAAGAGCAGGCATATTTAATTTTGATGAAATACATACTTTTTATTGTCCTGTAAGTAATTTTTTTTTCTTTTCAACCCTGTACCTCTGAATGTCCTGTAAGTAATTTTTTAATCTAAAAAGAAAGCAAACCCAGCCTATAACCCTGATTGCTTAATGAGACTTGTGGGGAGAAATAATTTGTTGATCTTTGAGCTAAGGAACACAGAGAAAGGAGAAATTAGAGTGGGCCTTCCTTGGACTGAATGGAGAAGGGAAGAGACAATTGCTCTAGGTTCAACTTCCAAGTCCCTTTGGCTCTCTTTGCCCTGTAAACAGAGGCCAAGTGGAGCTCCCCCAAACAATCAAATAATGGTATGAATAAATGTAGAACTGCAGATAAGGGTAAATGTTATGAAGGAGAGATGCACAGTGCTCTGAGAGCTCATAACCAGCGCCGTGGCCTATTTGGAGGTTGGGGTGAGAAGAATGTTCAGGGGTGACTTTCCTGAGGGAGTGGAGCTTGAGCTGAGCTTTATTGTTATATATATGTGTGTGTGTATATATATATGTGTGTGTGTGTGTATATATGTATTTTTTTTTTTTTTTTTTTGAGAAAGGGTCTCCCTATGTTGCCTGGGCTGGCCTCGATCTCCTCAACTCAAGCGATCCTCCCACCTCAGCCTCCTAAGTAGCTGGGACTACAGTGTGTCACCACACCTGGCTTGAGCTGAGCTTTAAATGTGGAGTGAAACGGGAGCATTCCAGGCAGAGAAAACAGTCCATGCAATGGCTCTGGCAAGAGGATGCTTCCTGAAAGGCCAGTGTGGATGGTACTGGTCGAAGCGGGGAGGGGGTCAAAAGGAGGCTGGAAAGGCAGGCAGGGGCCATGCCATGCAGGATCTTGGGGACTTTGGATGTATTTATGTCTTCTTCATCCCGAGAAATTGGGAGCACAAAGGCAGATGATGTGATTAGATGGGCATTTTGGGAAGATCAGTCTGGTCGCTAGGTAGAGGATGCATGAGAGAAGGCGTTAGTGTATCCTCCTCACTAGGATGGCTGTCAGTTTTTATTATAAAAAGAGAGAGAGAGAAAAGAAAATAACAAGTATTGGCAATGATACGGAAAAACTGGAACCTTCGTGCACTGCTGGTGGGAATATAAGAGGGTGCAGCCACTATGGAAAACAATTTGGCAGTTCCTCAACAGTTAAACATAGAATAACCATTGGACCCAGCAATTCCACTCCTAGGTATATACCCAAAAGAACTGAAAACAGGTACTCAAACAAAAACTGGCACACAAATGTTCAGAGCGGCATTATTCACAATAGCCAAAAGGTGGAAACAACTCAAATGTCCATCAGCTGATGAATGGATTTTTAAAATGTTGTATATCCATACAATGGAATATTATTCAGCCATAAAACAGAATGAAGTACTGATATATGCTACAACATAGATGAATCTTGAAAGAAGAAGCCAAACACAAAAGGCCACATATTGTATGCTTCTATTTGTATGAAATATCCACATTAAATCTATAGAAACAGGACCAGCCATGGTGGCTCATGCCTGTAATCCTAGCACTTTGGGAGACCAAGGCAGGAGGATCATTTGAGGCCAGGAGTTCAAGACCAGCCTGGGCAAGATAGTGAGACCCCATCTCTACAAAAAAAATAGAAAAATTAGTGGGGCATGATGACATGTACCTGTAGTCCCTGCTACACTGCTCGGATAGTGTACTTTGCACTCTACCTACCTGTAGGATGATTTAAGTAGAATACCAAGGCTGGGGACAGTGGCCCATGCCTGCAATCCTAGCACTCTGGGAGGCTGAGGTGGGAGGATTGCTTGAGGTCAGGAGTTCAAGACCAGCTTGAGCAAAAGCAAGACCTCCTCTCTAAAAAAAAGTAGAAAAATTATCTGGGCATGGTGCCATGCACCTGTAGTTCCAGCTACTCAGGAGGCTGAGGCAGGAGGATCACTCAAGCCAAGAGTTTGAGGTTGCAGTGAGCTATGATGACACCACTGCACTCTAGCTGGGGTGATAGAGTAAGACTCTGTCTCCAAGAAAAAAAAAAGTAGAATACCAAATAGGCAACAATAGTACTAAACCACAAAATAAGAAAGTTACTCCCTTTTCAGTCTCTTTTTACTCTTTCTGATTACATCAAGTTAAAAGTCTCCTTTTGCTGCTAATGCGAAGCTGGTTTACTGTTCATGGGTTACTTGCCCAAGTTAGACGAGACAGAATATTCACACACACAACACGTTATATGAAGTACGCTTATTATTTATGGACAGGCAGCAAAAACAACAGAAACTTAGTGTTCACAGTGAGCCAGTCACCCGAGGCTTAGGAGAGCTGCCTGGGGCAGATGAAGTCTCATCAGCACGTGCCCCACTTGTACCACAGCTAAGGGACCCCAGAAAGCAGTTCACCCTCAGTTTTATACCCTGGGGGCCACTTGACACACTGAGCTAAAGCACTGAAGGACATCCTGTTTCTAGGAGAGGCTAGAACAGAGCCCAGGCTATTCCAGCCAGTTCCTCCTTGTCTCAGGTTGTTGCTTTCCCAGCACATTCTACAGTTATTCTTGCAAACTCTAAGCAAGAAAGGGTGAAGAACTGGGTCAGTCCAAGGCCACCCAGAGATCTGTCCTGCAGGTAGTAGATACCTAACACCCCTCTAATACTTGCTAATCTTTCTTTTTATTTTATTTTTTTAAGTAAAGAGATACCAGACCTCAAGCTCAGAAATTTAGGCAAGCAACCTCAGAGCTCAAATTTAATAACACTGTTTGTTTTTGTTTTATTTATTTCTACTGAAAACATCTCTTTAGAGCAAGTGACGCTGATATTTCAACTGCGCAGGTGACATAAAATTTTTCTCTTAAAATAAATTTTATTGAGTAAAAAAAGTGATGAAGTGATTTTAAAATTTACATAAATAATAGAGTACTGCAGAAATAGCAAAGATCATGATGTGGATATGCTAATTACTGAAGTATGGGAAACAGTACACTATTCAATTACCAATGTTACTGCTTGGGAACTGGAAGCAAGACCTATAGCTCATCAATCCTTTAGAAATTATAGGCTTTGGCCAAGACTCAGATTGTACCAGCCCCAGCCTCCACAGTGACTCCACAGTGTTACTACACTACAGTGTTACTAACTACAGCGTTACAGTATTACCGTCCGTAACAGTGACTCTACAGTGTCACTCTAATGGAGCACCAAGAGTGGGCCCGGGAGGCCTGCAGTTCAGAAATGGAAGCTGAGGAGACAGAGCTGGCTTCTGGTCCAAAACCTTTTGTGCTGGCCCTGAGGGTAGCTGAGGACCGAGATGTGACTCCATCCCAGAAGCCCTCGGCAGGGGAAAGAATGGGCAGGGAAGAGAATGCCCAGTCAGTCTCACTGCCTCCCAGAATCTTCTAGAAGCGGACCTTCACAAGTTGTGCTCACACTGCTGGTCGTTGTTACCCTCTCAAGAGGATGTTACTGACAGTGGGTTCCTGTGAGAATGAAGTGTGGTCGAGATGACTCTCAGAGCACCCTCCCCGAGCCCTCAAATCCCTTCTTATCATTCATCCTATTCCCGGAGCCCCTCAGAGCAGTGATTGCTAAGAAACCCAATATGAATGCCATTCATAAATCTAAGATCTGAATATCTAAGGGACTGCTCATTATAAGGAATAACAAAAACAACTCACTGTGTTTTGGCCCTTAGAAAAGTCTCCCTAGATAAGAAAATAGAAATTTGGGGGAGTTCCTAATGTCCTCTAAAGTAATGCCTTGAAAGCCTGAAAATTTTAGTGTAGACAGCTGGATTAAGTAGCAAATCAGAGCTACCAGGGTGATTGCAAGGGGAGGAGTGGAGAGGGAGGATCTATAGGAAATGCTGAAACATCACTGGGATAAATTAATGGGAAAGCTCATTGGTCTCATTCCTGTTAATATGGCTTCTGGGGAGTGGTACTGGGGCTCCAAGTTAGTCCTATTCTAATGCTTGACTTTTTAAAATTGTGTTATTTTATAAAGATGATGATTATAAAAGGATATTAACTAGAAGGGACGCCAAATTTTAGCCTGTCCAGTATACTTCCAGGGACCCAACCAGCCCTTGATATAGAGAGCCACGTGCCTGCCTCACTTTGAGGCTTCACGTCTAAGGAGGCCCATGTTGGCAGGCATTAGCATCCTAAGTGGTCCCCAAACCATGAGTGCTAAGGTCAAAGTCAAGAAAAGGACCAGGTAGAGAAATGGCACCATCCTTTGACAGGACTGTAGGCCACCTGTGTCTTTGGGAACCCCATTCCATCTTTGACCTTTGACCCCTTCTCACGCCTGTGGACTGACCCAGGGGGGCCCAGCTCAGGTGGGAGAAGGTCCAGCAGAGGGGCCGCTGGAATACAGAAGGTGTTTGGGATCCAAAGTTTCTTCACAGCCCCCTGAAACCTCTCCACCACTTCTCATCCCGCATTTTTTCTCTAAAGTCAGCACTGCGGGCAGGAATACTGCCTCAGGGTCTTGGGCAAGAAATTTGAGGAATAAATGAGAAGTTGCTTTAGTCCCTTGAATTTATATAAACCTCCTAATTGCCTCCATGTCTGCGGTTGCTAACCACTAATTATTAGGTGTTTTTTCTCTGTCAGTATTTTCATAAACTGTTCCTTTCTGTGGGACGTAACAAGCATTTCGTCAATGCTGAGTTTGAGGCATGTGATGTGCACCAGAGCTGCAGCAGGAGAGGTTGCCTGGGGTTGGGGGAGAGCCTGATGGGATTTTGAGTCTGTGTGTGTGGTTTTTAAGCTATGAGTCAATATGGTAGAAAGAACACTGAACTGAGATCCACCAAGACAGTAACAATATTTAATAACAACTGCCTTCTACTGTACCAGGCACTGGGTTAAGGCCTCTGTATTCTCTAATCCTCATCAAAAAACCTTGAATGGTGCTCTTGTAAATGAGGGACTCAAGGCTCAGACAGGGTAAGTCACCTAGCCAGGAAGAGTGGTGTATCAGTTAGGGAGCGGATTTGTCTGCACATGACAGAATACAAATAACAGTGGCTTGAACAAGTCAAAGGGTTGGGGTTTTTTGTTTGTTTGTTTTGTTCCCCTCTCATACAAGAAGTTGGGAGGTAGGCACTCCAGGAATAGTGTGGCTAAGCCATACTGTCAGGAGGGGCCCATGTCCCTTCAGGTGTTTGCCTGCACTTTCCTCAAAATGTGGCCATAATATCCCTCTTCCAGGCAGGGAGAGAAAAGGGACAAAGGCAAAAGGCACACACAGCTGAGTCTGCCCTCTTTTATGGAGATTTCCAGAAGGTGTCACCTAGCTGCTTCTACTGTGTCATATGGCCACTTGTCATGTGTTTTCTACAAATGGCTATTGTGTTACTGGCTCTGTGCTAAGCATTTGCGTATATTATCACATTTATTCTTCATAACAGCCCTGTAGGGAAGATATTATCAACCCCTGGGTTCTAGTTTAATCCCTGCTATTATATAGCTAAGTTGTCTTAGATAAATCACATTTCCTCTCCAGCCTGCATTTTTGCATCTGTTTTATGTGGAATTGGACTAGATAAGGAGTTCTTAACTCGGGACCTACAGACCCCTAAGGGGACCATGGATAAAATTCAGGGGAGAGAGTCGTGAATTTGGATGGGGGAAACAATTACACTCTTATTTTCACTAACCTCTAATTGAAATTTAGCATTTCCTAAGCCAAACACAGAAACACAAATTTCTTTGGAGACAGTTTGGAGACTGGGAATAGAATGATGGTTACCAGAGGCTGGACTCCCACTTAGGGGTGAGCACACGTGGTAATTTTTTTCCATTCCTGAGATACTTCACTTAGGATAATGATCTCCAGTTCCATCCAAGTTGCTGCAAAGACATTATTTCATTCCTTTTTATGGCTGAGTAGTGCTCCATGCTATATATACACCACATTTTCTTCATCCACTCATCAGTTGATGGGCACTTAAGTTGATTCCATGTCTTTGCAATTGTGAATTGAGCTGAACTGTGCTACAATAAACATTTGGGTGCAGGTGTCTTTTTTGTAAAGTGACTTCTTTTCCTTTGGGTAGACACCTGGTAGTGGGAGTGCTAGATTGAATGGTAGGTCTACTTTTAATTCTTTGAGGAATGTCCATACTGTTTTCCATAGAGGTTGTACTAGTTTGCATTCCCACCAACGGTGTACAAGCGTTCCCTTTTCACTGCATCCATGCCAGCATCTATTGTTTTTTGACTATTTAATAATGGCCATTCTGACAGGGGTAAGGTGGTATTTCATTGTGGTTTTAATTTGCATTTCCCTGATGATTAGCGATGTTGAGCATTTTTTCCTGTTTATTGGCCATTTGTCTGTCTTCTTTTGAGAAAAATCTGTTCATGTCTTTTGCCCACTTTTGAGGGGTTTTTTTTGGGTTTTTTCTTGCTGCTTTGTTTGAGTTCTTTGTAGATTCTGGATATTAGCCCTTTGTTGGATGTATAGTTTGTGAATATTTTCTCCCATTCTGTAGGTTGTCTATCTACTCTGTTGATTATTTCCTTTGCTGTGCAGAGACTTTTAGTTTAATTAAGTGCCATTTATTTACCTTTGTTGTTGCTGTATTTGCTTTTGAGGTCTTAGTCATAAATTCTTTGCCTAGGCCAACATCCAGAAGAGTTTTTTCTACATTTTTTTCTAGAATTTTTATGTCTTTAGGGCTTACATTTAAGTTTTTGATCCATCTTTTTAAAAATTTTTTTTGAGACATGGTCTTGCTCTGTCACCCGGGCTAGAGTACAGTGGTGTCATCGTAGCTCACTGCAGCCTCGAACTCCTGGGCTTAAGTGATCCTCCTGCCTCAGCCTCCCAAGTAGCTGGGACTACAAGCACATGCCACCAAGCCCAGCTAATTTTTCTATTTGTTTGTGCAGAAAAGGTCTCAATCTTGTTCAGGCTACTCTCAAACTCCTGGCCTCAAGCAATCCTCCCTCCTTGGCCTCCCAAAGTGCTAGGATTACAGGCATGAACCTGGCCTTTTAATTCATCTTGGGTTAATTTTTGTATATGGTGAGAGATAGGGATGCCAGTGCAGGTTTTTGTCTGCTTTGTTGAAAATCAGTTGGTTGTAGCTATATGGCTTCATTTCTGGTTTCTGAATGTGCCCAATCTCGTCTGAAAATAATTTTTTAAAGTGCTGCAATTCATGAAATAGGGTGTGTATGAAAGAGAATAACTGGAGTGAGGAGGAGTAATTAGAGTCATCCTCTGTGAAATGTAAGCCCCAGAAAGTGGACATCCACGCTGGGATCTCAATCTCCAGACTGAGCTTTCTGCTGAGGAATTTGTAGATTACTCAGCAATCCAGACATCCACTACCTCTGCTTTGACTTGAACAGAGGGTGACAAAGAAACCATTCTCTCTGGAGTGAAAAGATTTCCTTTCCTTTCAAAGGGAGCCTTTGTGAAGATTCGGTGAGGGAAATGACAGATGAAAGTGTTCGGCTAGGTGCTTGGCACCCAGTCGGCACTCTGCAAATGTCTTCTTCTTCCATCAGACTCCAGTCCTTGCCACTGTTGGACCAAAATTGGCCTCCTGCCCGAACTTGCAATGGTTTGTACATCATGGACACAATGCTTTATGCTTTTAAGGGGGCATTGACATTTAATATAATAAAGTAAGGGTTGGATGTTTGTTTCATAACTCAGAATAAATTGTCTGGTCCAGCTGATGAGTCCCAGGGAAAAAAATTTGCTAGCCCAATCATTCCATTTGTGGTTGAGGCACCGAACTGCCTTTCTTGGTCCAAATGGCCAAGGTCAAGGGCAAAGGGGGATTGGGCACTCGGGCAAGTGGGAGCAGGATGCTTGCCTTGGCAGCCTTCTGGATGACTCCCTCCAAGACATTTCATATGGTATCTTCACCCATCCCACACCAGTGTTGAAAGCCTCATATTTAACCAGGCTCTGGGCCTTTTGCCTGACACTGAAAAACTGTGTTTTCCTGCCAAATATATATCCATATGTATTTTTATAGATATAAATCACCTTCAAGCCACTTCTCCTTTTGTAGTTAAGGTTACCATGTCTGTCTGGCCCCTTCATCCTTCAGAAGAACATAGACTTTGTGGTTAGACTGGGCTTTAAGTCCCTGTTCTGTTCTATCAACCATGTGACCTTGGGAAGAACTTTTAACCTCTGTAAGCCCTAGTCTTATCATTTGTGATAACAGTACCCACAAATTTTACACATTTATATAACAAATATTGAGTGTCTATTGTGTGCCAGGCACTTTGAAAATCTAAAAATCTAGAGATTTCACAGCAAATAAGACAGACAAGATCCCTATTCTTGTGGATCTTACAATCTAGTAGAAGGAGTTATAACAATCAAGTAAATAAATACTCAAGATTGTTACAGATGGTGATAAATGAAGGAGACATGGAGGGTGATGTAAATAGAGTGAGCCACTTAAGTGACATTGAGGGAAGACCTGAAGCATGAGAATGAGCAAACCATGGGAAGAGCTGTTAATGGCATCAGGCAGCGGGAACATGGAGCTCAAAGCGTGGAGACAAAAGAGGATTGTTACTTTAAAAACACAGAGCAGCATAGTATCCAAGAGGGAAAGTGATAGAGATGAGGTCCAAGGGAAAGGTGGAGGCCAGGAAACACGAGCTTTATGGGTCACAGGCAGGATTTTAGATTTTATTCTAATCAGGGTGAGAAATCAATACAAAGGGTTAAGAACTGTACAGGATTCATGTTTTTAAAAGGTCAGTTTGGGCTTGAGCGATCCTCCTGCCTCAGCCTCCCTAGTAGCTGGGACTACAGGCACACACCACCACGCCCGGCTTATTTTTCTATTTTTAGTAGAGACCAGGTTTTGCTCTTGCTCGGGCTGGTCTTGAACTCCTGAGCTCAAGTGATCCTCCCACCTCAGCCTCCCAGAGCGCTAGGATTACAGGCATGAGCCACCGCGCCCAGCCTATATTGTATTTCTATTGGGCATGCTGATCTAAGGGAAAACAGAAATCTAGGAATTTAAATGCACAGAATGTTAACTTTTTTTTTTTTTTTTTGAGACAGAGTCACTCACTCTGTTGCCTGGGCTAGAGTGCAGTGGTGTCATCATAGCTCACTGCAACCTCAGCAACCTCAAACTCCTGGGCTCAAGCTATCCTCCTGCCTCAGCATCCCGAGTAGCTGAAACTACAGGCGTGAGCCGCCACGCCCGCTAATTTTTTCTATTTTTGGTAGAAAGAAGGTCTCGCTCTTGACCTCAAGCGGTCCTCCCACGTTGGTCTCCCAGAGTGCTAAGATTACAGGCGTAAGCCACCTCACTGGGCCAGGATGTTAACTCTTGATTACGTCTCTTATCAGAAATCTCAATGGAAAGATTGGAACTAGGAAAAAATAAAAAGCAATGGCATCTTTTGGAAACACTATAGGAATGCAGGATCTACATCTCAGTTATGTATTTTATATACATCTCATTCTCAACGAGTTCTTTTGGCATTCCTGACTGTTCTTGGATATTGGACCCTGCTTTGCCAAGCTCAGGAAGCCCAACTCTGGAGGAAGGGAGAGAGTGGAACTCAGGACTTAGAGGATCTCAGAGTGTAAATTTTTATCCCCAAAACCGGGCTCAGTAAGCTTCTTGGTATTAGTGTATCCACTTTGACCACAGAAAGGACTGAGTCTGCCTAGCATAGCTTTAAATTTCTAACTCCGGGGAGTGTAGATGCACAGAGCTTCCCAAAAGTTTAGGACAGCATGTGCATAAGTCACTGGGGAAGGCAGTAGTGATTTCTGTCTCTGCCTGCAGATTATCTGCAAAGCAATTTATTTATTTTTTTAAAAAAACGTTTTAACCCTGCAGAAAAATAGACAGTAAGGCAATTTATTTTAAATTAAAGTTATGTGCCAGGGTCTGTACTAAGTGCTTTTGGTTTGTTACTTCATTTAGTGAAACCTTATGAGGTAGGTATCACTATTACATCCATACTATGTTATCAAGATTCAATGGCTTGTCCAAGATCACACAGCAAGTAAGAGGCAGTTTGACTCCAGAATATATGCTCTGAACTGCCATATTGGACAGCAATCCAGTGGTCATGCTAATGACCCAAAGGACCACCCTTGAGGAAGAGACTTCTCTTGTATCCTCCATCATTACCAGTCACGCTGAGACTTGCTCCTTTCTCCCTAGTACCTACCCTGTTCCCGGCACAGAGCTGGCCACAAACTAAGAGGGCAACTCTTTACTGATTGTGGGATGGACACGTGTCATTAAGAAACCACCCAGCTGCTCTCCCAGAAAGAAAAGCAGAGGGAAACCTGGTTCCTTTGCTACTCTCTTGATCTATTGCTGTACCCACCACTGGGCCGAAGATGATGCCCAGCATTCATTCATTATTCGGCCATTCATGTTCAGCATCGATTCTTTCAACAAACTTGGGTGCTCAGCCCCCTGCCTGAGGGGTGTGAATTAAAGCTTCACAGATGTTACCACTATTAATAATATTATTAGGAAGCATCAGTAACAATAGGAATAATTAATAAAATTACTATTACTGATAGTCATTGATCATAATAGTGGTAATATCTGTGAGACTTTCATTAACAATAATAATGATTGTAACAACACACATTTATTGAGTACTTACTGTGCTAAGTGCTATTAATATTAAAGTATTTTTTCTATCTTGAGCACTTCATTTTTTGTGTTTGAGATTAGACATGGCACCATTTAATTCTCACAACAACCCTATAATTCCAAAAATCTCAATGTCTGTTTACTCAACTCAGAGAGCTGAGTACCCAGTGTTTTGGCCATAAATTCCTGAAATAGGATCATTTGTCCATGGAATAACAGTATGTTCGCTGACTCCTTACAATTGTAAACTGGGCAGTCATGATCTCTGCCCCAGTGAAATGATGACAGAACCTCCTCTAAATGAAAAATATTTCTTTTCCTTTTACAGAGTGGTTTTAAGGACTAAGAGACAAAATCTCCACAGTTTCAGGAACTGAAGGGTGAGCTTCCATCATTAAAGATTTGTTTCTTGCTTCATGCTCTAAACTTTGGCAACATCCAACTACTTATTGTTCCCCAAAACACTCCTGCTATTTTCATGGTCCTGATTCCACGTCATTCAGCCTCTTCTGTTTTTTCTTTCCACTAAATGAACGATTCCTCTTTCAACAGCCTAACTCGAATATCTTATAAGTGAAGACCTACCAAATGGAGCCAATTGGATTTTAGTTCCTGTTGGAGTAAAAAGAAGAGCAGATTGCGTCTTCCTTTGGGTTCAGTATCTCCTTTATCCCCCCTCTTCACTCCTCTACTATTTTGTGAGTTCCTGACAATGGGGGAGGGCAGGAACTTTGTCTTATTAGGCTTCCTGTCCCCAGCTACTGGCACAAGTCCTGTCACATAATATTACTGTTGTTAATATTCATTAAACACTATGTGCCAAGCCCTGTGCTCCTTGTCTTCTAGATAACATTTCTTTCTCCCAACAAACTTATGAGATAGGTGCCATTGTTACCCATATCAATTTTTACATATAAGGTAGATTTATATATTAAAGCTTAGAAGCATTAAGTAATTTGCCCCAAAGTCACACAGCTAGTCAAGTGGCAGAGCTCAAATAATTAACTGAAACACCTAAAGCACTTTTCACAGTATATGGCACTTAATGAGCACATAGTCAATCAATATGAACAACTAGAATTATTGTTCAAAGTTGGACAGCTAGTAAGAAAGCTAACATTCTAATTCAAATTTTATTTATTTTTTTAGCTCCAAAATTAACAGCCTTTCCATTACACCAGAATTTAATTAATAGAACCTCTTAAACAGGCCTAACCATTTACATTTTTTAAGCTCTTGGTGTATTTTTAAAAATTAAGAATATTAAAAGGTTTCCAAAAATCTGACATATTAAAACGTTCAACTTGCAAAAAATACAACTGTATGCATAACCTCATTTAGACATAAATTCAAAAACTAGTTTCATACCCTTCCTGAAAAAGTCTCTCCCAGCCATCTCTGCAATAGGTTCTGTGAATTACAGAAAACTAATTAATGCTCTACTATCATTGCTGGTTACCTGTCTGGCTACCTTGAGGATGAGCACTATAGTTCAATTCTCTATTCCCAACATGATGCCTGGGGTCTAATACACATTCAATAAACATTTCTTGAATGAATGTATAGGGCAACAGCTCACTTTTTGTCAAATTATATTTTCCAAAACATTTACACTCTTAAAAATTATTGAGGACCACAAAAAGCTTTTGTTTATGTGGGTTATACCTGTCAATATTTACCATATTAGAAATAAGAACTGAACATTTTAAAATACTTATTAATTCATTTAAGATAACAGTACACCCGTTATATACTAACATACACAAAACTTTTATGATTCATAATTATATTCTCCAAAATAAAAAATACAGTGAGAAGAGTGGCATTGTTTTACATTTCTCCAAATCTCTGGCTTAATAGGAAGCTTAACTTTCCTATCTGCTTTTGCATTCAATCCGTTGCACATGACACATAGCCTCTGAAAAACTCCCCTGTACATTCACGAGAAAAGGAGCGTGAAAAAGGCCAATAACAACTGAGTAGTAGTATGAAAACTGCTGATCTCACAGTAGACCCCATGAAAGGAACACTTTGAGACACACTAGAGGGAAAAGCTTATTTTTAGACAAGGTTTATGCTTCAGGATTCCTCAATACATTGCTAGCACGAGAGAGGTCACGGTGAGTAAAACGAATACCATGGAGACATACTTTTTCTTTTCTTTTTTTCCTGTTATGCTGAGTAACGCGGGGTCTTGCCGTAACCCAAGATGGCAGCCGCCTCTCAAAGTTCAGGCCGTACAATGACGTCACACGCCGACAGCGCGCCCTCCCTCCCGGAGCTTTCCACTACATTACCCAAGATACCTTGCCAACAGCGACGCCATTGGCCAGCGCCGACGGACGTGCACCTGACTGGGCGGAAGCAGAAGGTCTCAGAGGCCAGGAAGGTGGAGAGAGGAGGATCTGTGAGGTTGTGAGTATCCCGGTGTGTGTGGCGGATCGGTGGTGAGGAATATAGATAGGGCATAATCCGCTGGGAAGCGCGGGGTCGCACTTTCCTAACCGTGAGGGGCTCATCCTCCTGTGTTCTTCTACTAGACGTGGGAGCAAAGAGAAAGAAGACATTGCTGTGGAGGCGAAGTCTCCGTATTATGATTTTGCTGTTTTTAAGTTTTCTTGGAAGAAGCTAGGGCGAATTCGGACTCCTGTGGCGACACGAGGGTCGTTGGCGTGATATTTCTGCGCTCCGAGGGACGGGGCTGCTGACAGTCTGACTCAGCTTCTAGAGCAGTGGTTCGCAATTGGCTGCACCTGGGTTGTTTTTTTTTTTTTTAAACTACAGATGCCCTTCCCCGAAGCCAGACCAATAAATCAGAATCTGGTCAGGGTTCAGAGTCACCCTTTCAGTGCCTGATTCTGACCCTCACGGGGATCCTGGTTAGGACCACCTGCTCCAGGACTCCCCTTCCACTATAAGCTGCGTGGGCTCTATCACATGCATTTGGGTTACGCTGGTGATCACAGTTTGGGCACGGATTCAATTTTGAGCTCCGCCAGACACTTATTCTTGGGCTTCCTGTGGCAGTGCTGGAAAGACAAACGTAGATCCAGCTTCCTGTGGTGGTGCTGGCAAGAAAAACCGTAGTTCGGAAGCCTTAGTTTCTTATTCACAGTTTGGTTACTCGTTCTTAATGAAGAGTAGAGCTGCTTCATTTTTCTTGCCACTGTTTTAGTTTCTGCCTATTTTTTGCTACCCCAACAAAATAAGAGCAGTGGAATGTGTAAGAGCCACATTAAAATTGGTCTCTGTTGTTTATACGAAGTTCTGGTACCAGATTTAACCAGGAAAGGGATATCACTTAAAATGATGTTGCATTATTTATGGGCTTATGATAACATTTTTTTTATAATGAATTCCAATGAGAAGAAGTTAGGGTGTGTTTTTGGCTATGGTGCAGAGGTTCGATTAGGTATAAAAGGCAGATTTTTTTTTTAAATGTAAGCACCATTACATAGCAGATGTTTTTTCTTTCCCAGAGGTTCAGTGTCACCTCCCTCACTGAATTCAGCATGGGAGAGAAGTCAGAGAACTGTAGGATTCCAGAGGATCTGTTCAATGGTTTGAAGGTAACAGATCCCCAGGAAACAGAGTGTGCTGGCCATCCAGTTCCTGATCCCAAAGATCAGCATTCCCAGAACAAGCTGCTCAGGGATGATGAGGCCCGTTCCCAGGAGGACCAGGAAGAAGAGGAGTGTTTTCATGACTGCAGTGCCTCATTTGAGGAGGAGGAGCCAGGGGTGGACAAGGTTGAGAAGAAACCTGATGATGATGTGAATTCCTCTGAACTAGACGAAGAATACCTAATGGAACTGGAAAAAAACATGCCAGAAGAAGAGAAACAGGTAAGTATTTCATTTATTGTACACAATGTGCCACTTAAACTGCTTTTAAAAATAAATGTGGTGGATACTGTATCATAGACCACTTCATATGTGGTAAAGACTAACTTTGTCTTATTGCTTTAGTAGTGATGGATCTGAGATAAATCAGCATGAGAGGGAAGCATTGAGTGTGTCTGCTTAGCCAAAGAAATTTCCATTTTTTTCCTGTGAACTTTGAGCTGAATGTTTGTTTCCTACTTCAGCAATATGTAACATAACAGTCCTTTTGTTTAATTATTTTCGAGATATATATATATACCTTTTAGCTTTCCTTTTTTTTTTTTTTTTTTTTTAAGAGATGGGGTCTTACTCTGTTACCCAGGCTGAAGTGCAGTGGCAGGATCATAGCTCACTGCAGCCTCAAACTCCTGGGTTCAAGAGATCTTCCCACCTCATCCTCCCAAGTAGCTGGGACTACAGGCACATACCTCCACACCCGGCTTATTTTTCTGTTTTTTGTAGAGATGGGGTCTCACTATGGCCCAGGCTGGTCTCTAAATCCTGGCCTGGAGCGATCCTCCCACCTTGGCCTCCCAAAGTGCTAAGATTACAGGTGTGAGCCACTGCATCCGACTCTTCTAGTTTTAGCTTTCTTTTATGACCTTTTCTATGATTGCTAAAATTTCTGCAATAAACATTTTTTAAGACTATTTGGATTAGGTGTGCTTCCTGTTTATGTTAATCCTTTGTTAGCAAAATATGACTGCCTAAATGTCTTGGTGCTGTTTGGTTACAGAGGATAGTGACTGGGTCTCAAAGAACAGAATTGTGGATGATAGGAGCAATCATTTATTGAACATCTACAATCTGCCAGCCACTGAGCTTAAAATGTTACTTGTGTTTTCATTTAATCCTCACAACACACGTATGAGACATATACTGTTATCATTTGCCATAAGGGAACAGAGCTTAGAGTGGTAAAGTAACTTGCCCAATATGAAACACCTAATAAATGTCAGAACTGATTCTCAAATCGAGATCTATTTGATTCCAATGCCAAAGTATAATGTAGAATTTAATAACAAAAACATCTGTCTTCCTACAAAGCAGATACATTAGTAAAATGTTCAGTCTCCTGCTTCTTTGCCTCTGGGCCACATCTTTAACTAGGCAAGCCTTCACTTTTGGAGACAGAAGTCTTGCTGTCCTCCACATATCCTTCCTTCTGATCTCACAAGCAAAGTAGTCTTTGAAGAGTTACCATAATATCTGAGTTTGTCTGCAAAAAACTTGAATGAGATTGTAGTTTATGCCACTAAAGAGCTCACTCGCTGAATGGGTTGTGATAGATTGGTAATGGGCTGGGATAAATGTGCAGCATCACAGTGGGGGTGGGGTGGTAGCCTGAGATGGGGAGGAGCATCTTCTCTTTCTCTCTCCTTAGGCACTTTTCATTGTCAAATCAGCTGGTTTTAATGTGAAAGTATTAGCTTTTGTGCTGGTGTGTGCCACAAGAAGAGGAGGATAAAGGGCAAAAACGAGCCAAGTACATAAACTTCCTCAAAAAGTATAGCTTGGATAATTAGACCAAGTGCTGTTCCATAACATTAGAGAAATGATATTTTGGAAAGTGACTTCTGAGTTCAGGTTTCAGGCTTTTAGAAACATTGATTAAATGTCTGTGTTAAAAAGTTAGCAGTGCGTTTCTGATACCTTAATGTACTTTGCCCTAATATCATAGTGAATTTTCTAGTGCCATCTGGATTTGATAGTCGAGTGGTTTGGCTCAAAGTGTCACATACTCTGCTTTCCACCTCTAATTTAGTAAAACTTTTCTTTGGTCTCCTAGGCCAAAAAATCTATTTTAAGTTCTGTAAATATTTTTAATGTAATTGTTTTTATTGCCTATAAATTTAATATTCTAAATAGCACAATACTTTTTTCACTGTTTTAAAACTTGAGATATAATTTACATATAATGAAACAATATATCAGTTCTAATATATATAGTTCAATGAGTTTTGACAACTGTATACACCTGTGTAAATCACATTCCTGTCAAGATATAGAATGTTTCCATCATGTTAGAAACTCCCTTTGTGTACTTCACCAGTCGTTCCTTCCCCATCCCCACCAATCCAGGGAATCACTGCTCTTTTTTTTTTTTTTTAAATAAATACATTTATATTCTTTTTTTTCTCTCTTCTTCTTCCCCTCCCCTCTCCCCTTCAGTGTTCAGTTTCCTATCCCATAGGTGGTTTTTTCCCTATTCCAGTCTTTCATCTAATCATACAGTAGTATTCGCATTTTAAATATTTAAAAAAAAAAAAAAGGAAACAATCTAGAGAGTGCAAACTGCCTTTAGATAATTGTGGTACTACTCTATTAGCTATTTTTATGCTATTTTGATAAATACTTTTGTGAAATTATCAAGAAACCAGCAAAACAGATGAAAAATGTCTTCACTGAATATATGGGTTGGTTTTTGTAGGTCATCAGCACCAGGATAGCATTATACTTGAATCATTTAAAATAGGTAAAGTTCAGATAATTCAACAAAAAAAGAAACACAAATGGCGAAAAAATGTTAAGATTTTCAGCCTCATGAATAATAAAAATGCAAATTAAAACATTACATCTTATCTGTCAGATCAGAACGTTGATCTACTAAGAAGAAGACATAGGGCCAGGCATGGTGGCGCATACCTGTAGTCTCAGCTACTTGGAAGGCTGAGGCAGGAGGGTCGCTTAAACCCAGGAGTTTGAGGTTGCAGTGAGCTATGACCATGCCACTGCACCCTAACCCGGGTGACAGAGTGAGACCTTGTCTCAAAAAAACAAGAGGACATAGGAAGGGACTCATGTACTAATGTACTAATATTGGGAATTTAAATTGCTATATCACTTTTTTTTTTTTTTTGAGACTGGGTCTCACTCTGTTGCCCTGACTAGAGTGCACTGGCATCATCATAACTCATTGCAGCCTTAAAACGCTGGGCTTTAGCTATACTTCCTCAGGATAGCTGGGACTACAGGTGTACCACCATGCCTGGCTGACTTTTTCTATTTTTTGTAGAGATGGGGGTCTCACTAGGTTGCCCAGGCTCGTCTTGAACTGCTGGCCTCAAGCGATCTTCCTGCCTAAGCCTCCCAAAGTCCTGGGATTACAGGCATGAGCCGCTGTGCCCGGCCCCTGCTATATCACTTCGATGGGATACAGATACCAAATTTTTATATAAACATTTTTTTAGGCAGGGCTATCAGTAGAACCTTCTACAGTGATGGGAATGTTCTGTATCTGCAGTGTGCAACGTGGTAGCCACTGGCCACATATGGCTGTTGAGCACTTGAAATGTGGCTAGTACAGCTGAGGAACTAAATTTTATTTTAAGTTAATTTAAATAGCCACATGTGGCTAGTGGCTACCATATTGTACAGCATGGCTTTAAACCCTTGATTCTTTTCTAACCATTTGTTATAGGGAAATTATTAGAGAAATGCACAAATGTATATACAAAGATGTGTTGCAGCATCATTCATGATTTTGGAAAGCTAGAAAATGTTGAACAGAGGTATTTGTGGTATAATAAATATATTTGGTCTTTGTCCCTAAAGGGACAGGTCTTTATTCCTGTCACAGAGCCCCACGGCAGTGCTAGGAGGGTGGTACATGGAAGCTCTCCACCCCTTCTCCCATACATTGCCTATGCATCTCTTCGCCTGGCTGTTCATCTGTATCCTTTACAGGACCCTTTATGATGAACTGGTAAAGTGTCATAAGTAAAGTGTTTCCCTGAGTTCTGTGAGCCATTCTAGCAAATTATTGAATCCAAGGAGGGGGGTAGTAGGAACCCTGTGGTAACCAGTCAGAATAGGTCACAACCTGGGACTTGTGATTAGCATATGAAGTGGGGCCAGTCTTATGGGACTGAGCCCTTAACTTATGGAATCTGACACTATGTCCAGGTAAATAGTGTCAGAGATGAATTGAATTATAGGACACCCAGATGGTGTCCACTGGAGAACTGCTTGGTGTGGGAGAAACTCTCACAGCTGGTGTCAGAAGTATTGTGAGGGTATGGTAGAAGAGAAACAGTGTGTTTTCCCCAGAGTATTATTTAAATTTTTTGTCATATTTATACAGTATACAATGCAGTTGTTAAATAGAAAGATAAACCTTAGGCATTGACATGGAAAGATGTCTAAAATATAATGTTTAATGAATTAAGCAGGTTATACAACAGTGGTGATTCCTTGTAAGTTAAAAACCTGCATGAAAATATGTTCATATATAAAATTGGAAGGGTGTACACCAAAGTATAGGTAATAGCTTTGAGGGGTGTGATTATTAGGGAATTTTTATTTACATTTATTGCAATTTTGTAATATTTGCTTTTTTTATAGCAAGCATATATTACATTTATAATCGATGGCAACAAAAAAAATTGATTCTGTTTTGAGAATATAAATAAATAAAAATTGATTCTTTGCAACCAAAGTGTACATTCTACCAAAAAAGCACATAAAGCTGACCTCTAAGGATCTGGGAAAGAAGTACTATCCTATGCTGTGGTCACCAACCCCCGGGCCGTGGCCTGTTACCAGTCTGTGGCCTGTTAGGAACAGGGCGATACATTGCTGCCTGAGCTCCACCCGCCCCCGCTTCTGTGGAAAAATTGTCGGGCCACACAGCAGAAGGTGAGCGGTGGGCCAGCAGAGTGAAGCTTCATCTGTATCATCTGTGTTTACAGCCGCTTCCCATCACTGGCATCACCGCCTGAGCTCCAACTCTCCCCTTCCCCCCGTGGAAAAATTGTCTTCCATGAAACGGGTCTCTAGTGCCAAAAAGGTTGGGGACCGCTGCTATAGGATCTATTTGTTACTAAAAGTTTCTCTTTGAGCACAATCATGTATCAATAGCCAAGTTCTGTTAATCAAGCTTGTGTCTGGGAAGATAATTCAGACTCCAGTAGTGTGTCACTTCTCAGTAGAACTCAGAACTCAGTAGAACTCAGAAATCAAGAATAATGGAGGAGGAAGGCAGTTAAGATTTGGTGAAAACAGGGAAAATCTCAGGGAAAACAGGGAAAATGCACAGTGTATGTGTGTGTTTATTTCAGCAGCAAATCTTAACTATGTGTGAAAGTTTAAATGTAGACATGACTACCCTTGGGAATGGGATTTTAGCTAACATTTGCGATATACTAAATCTATGAAGCAAATAAGTGATTCTGAAAGGTTTGGGTGAGGTGAAGGACAGATCTAGCAACAGATAAGAATTATTGCTATAATAATATTGTGATACAAAGATACTATCTTTGTACTGCTGTAACAAAATACCTTAGACTGGATAATTTATAATCAATAGGAATTTATTACTCACAGTTCTGGAGTCTGGGAAGTCCAAGATCAAGGTGCCAGCAGCTGCAGTGTCTGGTGAGGACCTGTTCCTCACAGACGGCACCTTCTGTGTCCTCGTATGGTGGAAAGGGCAAGGCAGCTCCCTTCAACCTCTTTTATAAGGGCACTAATCAGAGCCTTCATGACTTAATCACATCCCCAAAGGCCCCATCTCTTAATTAGCACCACAAAGGGGATTAGGTTTCAACATGAATTTTGGAGGGACACATTCAGACCATAACAGATGCTTATATAATAGTACTGGGACCTATAGCATGTACTGCAGTATGTTGCTGTTGATCTTGTAAGAAAATCGCCTTTTATGGACTACTTGTCATGATGCAATATCTTAGGCCTCATGTATAAATGTCCTGGGTAATTCATATGCACACACCAAAGCTTGAGAACCTCTGTCATGGGACCACGCACGTAGTCTTCCTTCATTAAATAGCTGTTAAATGAATAGTATCATCTCTCCCATGAGGGCCAGTAATTGGCCTTAAAAGTTACAGAAATTTTCTCTCATTCATTTATTCAAGAAATATTTGCATTTCTTCCACACGCCAAGCATTGTTTGGGGCTGTGAGGGATACAATGGTGAACAAGACAGAGAGGGTTTCTGTTCTCTCATAGGTATATTGCAGTTGGGAATTATGAAGAAATGTTAAGATGAAGTGATACAGGGTGAGGGTTGGAAGGATGATGCTATGGTTTGAGTGTTTGTGTCCCTCCAAAATTCGTGTTGGAACTTAGTCCTCAATGCAATAGTATTAAGAGGGAGAGCCTTTAGGAGGTGACTGTAAGAATTAGCATCCTTATAAAAGGGCTTGAAGGAGCCTGTTTGGCCCTTCCACTCCCCTTCTACCCCTGCTTCCACCAGGTGGAGATGCAGCAAGAAGACACCATCTTGGAAGCTGAGAACAACGCCTTACCATACACTGAATCTGCTAATGCTGGGATCTTGGACTTCCCAGCCTCTAGAACAGTGAAAACTAAATTTTTATTTGTAAATTACCCATTCTGTGTTATTTTGTTATAGCAGCCTAAACAGACTAAGACAGATGAAGAGGACTACTTGAGATTGGCTAGTCAAGAAAGGCCTCTCTGGAGAGGTGTGCTATCAGCAGAGACTTGGGAAGGGGGGTGGAAATGAGCCAAGTGTGTGACAATCTGAGAGGGAAGCATTCCAGACAAAGAGAGCAGTTTGTATTAATAAAGGCCCTAAGGAAGCAATAAGCTTGGTGTTTTCTTGACGTGTTCCGGGAATGGAAGAGCCAATACCTGGAGCATAGTGATTAAGGAAGAGAGTAGGGTAATGAAGTAAGCAAGGGTCTGGTTATGGAACAGTTCATAAACCGTGGTAAAGAATTTGAAATTTATTCCAAGTGCAGTAGGAAACAGATGGGTAATTTTAAGCCAGGGGAGAGATGGAAGTTATTAACATTTTAATAAGAGAATTTAGGTTCTTGTGCCTGGAATGGAGGGTGTGGGGATAGGGGAGGGACATGAATGGAACATTGGAGACCAGTTAGGGCCTAATTCAGTAGCTAGGCAAAGATGATGGTAGCTTGAACTGTGGATCTGGAGAAGTGAATGATTTCAGGATATATTTTGGAGGTAAAATTGACAAGGCATACTGGTGGATTTGATTGGAGGGATGGAGTGGGAAATTAGGATGATTCCTGGGCTTCAGCACTGGATGGATGGTGGTGCCCTTTACTAATATGAAGAAGATGAAGGAACTTTGAGTTCATCGGGACTCTGGCAATTTAATTCTTGCCTGCAAACAAAAAAGTTTTTTATTTGTTAAGCCAAAATGCAGATTTAGTTATTTTAATGGACTTGCTCCCTGTTACCAGCGGTTTGTACATGGTACTTACATACATACATAGTTCCTTTTAAGTAAGGGATCAAAAAGTCTGTTGCTTGGTGGACATGTATGGATGCAGAATGCATGGTATCTGAGATTTTAAAACATTTTTGTTAGGCTCTGCAAATGTAAAGGATTAGTCTTTCCTTTAAGGCTGTTTTCTCTTTAACTGGGAACCGTTATCAAAGTTTAGAAGAGAAGTTTCAATTTAGAAAGAAGTTATGTTTCATTCCCTTCCCTATCCCTGTCATTTTTCCTAAATTCCACATTACTTAATTCTTTGAATTTCCATGTTTCTGCCACCTCATAGTATCATTTCCATAATCTGATCAAGGTGGTTGTAACTGTGGCCATGTTTGCAGGGAATACTCTCTTCACTGCTTCTGGAAAGTTTTCAGTAACTTCTTTAGTGGCCTGCATATTCCTGTTAACTTCATCCCATTAACAACTTAGAGTAGTTTCTTTCATCCCGTTAACTTCTTAGAGTTACCACTATTGGACTTAATGCTATTGGCAAGTGATTGAATCACATCTTGGAATTTATGGGCTGGGAGGGACCTTAGATTTCTGATCCTGAGTTTAAATTGGAGGAAATAAGGGTTACTTGCTCTAAAACATTTGGAAGTTAATGGGATGTGTTTGCAATATTTGCTGGTAGAAAAGTTAAAGTGGCATTCATTGTTTCCTGTGTTTATTAAGGAAGATCACTTTGTGTAGATCAGTGATTCTCAAACTTTGTTGTGCCTAAGAATCACAGGAAACTTACTAACCATGCAAAGCCCTGAGAAGTGTCTGATACCGCAGACTTGTGAGGTGGCAACCAGACATCTACTTTGTTAACAGGCATTCCCAGGTAATTTTGATATAGGAAGAACTGTGGCCAAACTTTGGGAAACAGAGAGCCAGATAGACCACAGATGACTAAGTGTCCAAAGCAGGAAGTATTGCCCTAACCAGTACACTGACTGCATCCAACATCAGAACTAAACAGCAGGGTTTTTTTTAACCCACATCTGTGTTCAGGGTCTAAAAACGACTTTTTAAGCAGAATTTAAGCAATACCAGAAGAGAAAATTTATTGAGTTTTGGGAAATGGAATTTTCTGAGTGAAGAAACCAGGAAATATTTCCAAGATTAATTCCTCAGAGATCAGTCATTTTTCCTCAGAAGGATAAGACTTAATGAGAGCCAGGTTCTAACTGTAGCTTAGATCCAAAGATCCTCCCTCATGACTTCCTAGAGGGCCTATAAAAGTGACTTGTGGAAAGAATAAATGTGTCCGTGAGTGAAAAGCAAGTGATGTCTGATTTAAAGAAAACAAAACTGGAAGCTTTTTTTTTTGGATAAAGAATTCCCTTCAGAATAATTTGTAGGACTGGTGTCCCTAGCCCTTTTAGTATTTGCATTCTAAGTGTAGTTTTCTCATTCCACCTAAATAGGACTAAAGCAGAAAATTTTGTTGCATGTGCCTCCATTTTCCAGCACTTTAGTATGTAGCTCTCTTTACTCTCCTTTTTACTCAGATTATTGATCCCTGGGTACTGTGCTTGACTTAAATTTATGACCAGTTTTATTTTGTAGCAATTACTTCACAAAGCTGCAGAGGGAAGCAGAGAGCTGCTGATAGATTTATAATATGGACATCAACTTGCTGGCCTGAAGCTCTTGGTTTTCTCCCTGTTTGTTAAACACATGCTCATCATAGGATTATTTAATTAAGAGATTATTTTTTAATGCGTTTAATGCAAGTTTTTATTATTTAATTATTATAGAAGGGATAGATACTTGAAAGCTCCAAGTCGAATGTGTTTATGTTATAGTCACTGAAGTGAAAGGAATATTCTAGCCAGACACTGCATTATAGAGAGACTCTGTTGGAGAATGGTTTATTTGTAAGGGAGTAAAGCACTTTCTAACATTTTTGCCAGGTTACAAGATTTAAAATTATATCAGTTGAAGTTCTCTAGCTTCAGTTTTGGGGGAATTTTGTTGTTAATTAAAAAAATAAAATTCCAACTCCTAATATTGTAAACAAGTGAATTAATCCATGTAAAGCTTTTAGCACAATGTCTGGTGCATAGTGTCGCACACTTTAGCTGTTTAATATAGGGTACTGATGTGAAAACTTCACATTCATCTGATATTTATTCAGTCTCTGCTTCTGGGTGGAGACTATGATACGTACTTTTATGAGTTTTAGCTCATTGAATGATATGAGTTACACAGTCATGGAATCTAGTATGGGTAATCTAAGCAAATAGGATTACTATATTAGAAAATATGAATTGGCAAGGTAAGATTATAGCCAAGTTATGGTAATTTGCTTTACAGGAAGAGCCTTCACTTAGCAATACTATGATATTGTTTTTCATCCTAACTAGTATTATAAAGTAATTTATCTTCTTTATAGAACATCTTCTTTATACAAAGCAATATATAATTTTTAAATCCTTGATTCTCTAATTTCATTCTTCACAAAGGACACTTGTGATAGTTTCCACCCCCGTTTCCTTTTCAGATAAATGAAAATTAACCCAGTTATGGATTGTTTTTTCCCATCCACGTCAATGTATAATACAGTTTGGTTCATTTGTTACTACTTGTATTCCATTTTGGGTTCCCCTTAGATCCTGGTTTATTTTCATTATTTATTTTTGGGTGTGTGAAACATAGCTGGTTCTCCTAGTCAGAGTTATCCAAAAAGGCGCACTCAACAAATACTCCTCACTCTTCATCCCTACTGCCCCATTCCCATTCTTTCTACCCCTTTTTCACCCACTGCCTAGGTAACCAATCTGTTTGGTTTCTATTCTGTCCACCCTGTGTTTCTTTTGCACAAATAAGTAGATACATGTATATTTTCTTATATTCCTTTTTTATGTGAAATACAGCATTACAAATACTTTATTATACTTCACTTTTTTCACTTAACAGTGTATCCTAGAAATACTCGTATCAGTTCATAGAGCATCTGCATTCTTTTTGCCAGCTGAATAGTACTCCATTATACAGAGGTACCATCATTTATTCAACCACTTCTGTGCATGAGCGTTTAGATTATTTTCATTATTTTGCAATTACAAACATTGCTGCAATGAATAACCTCACATGTATATCTTCATATTGTTGGAGATGTATCTTCAGGGTAGATTCCTAAAAATGGGTTGCTGGGTCAAAAGGTAGGTGCAGCCAGGTGCAGTGGCACATGCCTGTAGTCCCAGCTACTTGGGAAGGCTGAGGTGGAAGGATCACTTGAGCCCAGGAGTTCAAGGCCAGCCTGGGCAACATAGCAAAACCCCATCTCTTAAAAAAAAAAAAAAAAAAAAAGGTAAGTGCACATATGTAACTTTCTTAAGAATTATCACATCCCGCTCCAGAAGGGTGGTACCAGTTTGCATCACCACCAGCAGTGTATGAGGGGGCCTGCTACCCCATAGCCTCACCAATAGTATATGTTGTCATACCTTTTAATTTTTGCCAGTCTGATATAGAAAGGGTATCTCAGTGTTATTTTAAGTTGCCTTTATTTAATTATAGTGAGTTCAAGCATTTTTTCATATATTTGAGGGCCATTTTTTGTGAATTGTCTGTTCCCCATTTTTCTGTGGAGTTTTACTCCTTTGGTACTCAATTTTTAAGAGTTTTTAAAAATATATTAGGGATTTTCACTCTTCATGGTGTATGTTGCAAATATCTCCTCCCTGTTTGCCCATTGTCTTTTTTTAATTGTGGTAAAATATACATAGCATAAAATTTACCATATTGATCGTTTTTAAGTGTACACTTCAGTGGCATTAAGTACATATGGGTTGTTGAACAACCATCACCACTGTCCATCTCCAGAACTTTTCATCTTCTCAAACTGAAACCCCATATCCATTAAATAGTAACTCCCGATTCCCTCTTTCCCCTACTCCCTAATAACCACCATCCTACTTTCTTTCTGTCTCTATGAGTTTGACTGCTCTGGGTACCTTATATAAGTGGAATCATACAGTGTTTGTCCTTTTGTGTCTGGCTTATTTCACTAAGAATGATGTTTTTAAGGTTCATCCATGTTGTAGCATGTATGAGAATTTCATTCCTTCTGAAGGCTGAATAGTATTCCATTGTATGTATATACCACATTTTGTTTATCCATTTGTCCATCCATGGACACTTGGGTTGCTTCCACCTTTTGGCTGTTGTGATTAATGCTGTTACAAACATAAATGTACAAACATCTGTTTGATGTCCATTGTCTTCTGACTTTGTTTATAGTGGGATGTTTGTTTTGTTTTGTTGGCCAAATAATTTTTTTTAGCTTTTCTATAATCAGATTTATTAATCTTTTCTTGTGTTACCTCTGGATTTTGGATCAGAGTTAGAAAATCATTCCCCATACTGAGGCCAAGGAGGAATTCAGCTATGTTTTCTTCTAGTACTTGTATGGCTTCACTTTTTACATTTAGATCCCCAATCCCTTTGGAATTGTTGTATATGAAGTTACCTATGGATCTAATTTTATCTTTTTCCAAATGACTACCAAGTTGTCCTAGCACCATTTTTAAAAGTCCATCTTTGCCTCAATGATCTAGCTTAGTTTAATAGCAACAAAGATGAAGTTTGTGTCCTTTTCCAAATGCTCACCTTATACCTGTTTGTCAGATTATCATTTAAAACCTGAGTTTATGGTGACATCATTTATCAAAACAAAGAACCTCAGTGGACGTTTTTGAGGAAGCATCTTTAAAGTCTGTCTTTCCACTGCTGTGGTATCTAAGTCAGAATCTCTTCAAGAGCCTGAACAGCTGTGGAAGCTCTTCATGGAGTGTTGAGCTTTGAAACAGCTGATGAAAGTCTGAGAAGCCATCTTGGGCAATGGGGGTGGATGCAGCCATGAATGCAAGGCCACACCAGGAGGATGGAAGAGTTGTGGAACCAGGGGGGCCGTCTGAAGAGAAGATTCTCAAAGACCAGGCACACACCTAACTGTGCACAGAATTTTTGTTGGTGGCATTAAAGAAGATACTGAAGAACATCACTTAAGAGATTATTTTGGGCTGGGCATGGTGGCTCACGCCTGTAATCCTAGCACTTTGGGAGACATCTGCTTGAGGTCAGGAGTTCGAGACCCCATCTCTACAAAAAAAAAAACAGAAAAATTAGCCAGGCATTATGCCACGTGCCTTGTAGTCCCAGCTACTCGGGGGGCTGAGGCAGGAGGATCCCTTGAGCCCAGGAGTTTGAGGTTGCTGACATTGTAGTGAGCTATGATCACGCCACCGTACTCTAGCCTGGGCAATACAGTGAGACCCTGTCTCAAAAAAAAAAGATTATTTTGAACAGTATGGGAAAATCAAAGCGATTGAAATCATGACTGACCAAGGCAGTGGCAAGAAGAGGGGCTTTGCTTTTGTAACCTTTGACAACCATGACTCCATGGATAAGATTGTCATTCAGGGCGATCCCAGCACTCTGGGAGGCCGAGGTGGGGGGATCACTTGAGGTAAGGAGTTTGAAACCAGCCTGAGCAAGAGCAGTACACCATCTCTAATAAAAATAGAAAAAATTAACCAGGCATGGTGGTGTAAACCTGTAATCCCAGCCATTCGGGAGGCTGAGGCAGGAGGATCACTGGAGCCCAGGAGTTCAAGGTGGTAGTGAGCTATGATGACGCCACTGCACTCTAGCCAGGGCAAGAGAGCAAGACTCTGTCTCAAAGAAAAAAGATTATCATTCAGAAATACAATACTGTGAGTGGCCACAACTTGAAGTAAAGAAAGCCCTGTTGAAGCAAAAGATGGCTAGAGCTTCATTCAGCCAAAGAAGTCAAAGAGGTTCTGGAAACTGATGGTGGTCACAGAGGTGGTTTCTGTGGAGATGACAACTTTGGTCATGGAGAAAACTTCAGTGGTCATGTTGGCTTTGGTGGCAGCCATGGTGGTGATGGATATCATGTAAGTGGAAATGACTATAATAAATTTGGTGATGATAGAAGCAAATTTGGAGGTGGTAGAAACTACCATGATTTTGGCAATTACAATCAGTCTTCAAATTTTGGATTTGTGAAAGAAGGAAACTGAGGAGACAGAACCTCTGGTCCCTCTGGTGGTGAAGGCCAATACTTTGTCAAATCATAAAACTGTGGTGGCTATGGTGGTTCCAGTAGCAACAGTAGCTATGGCAGAGGCAGAAAGTTTTAATTACTACCAAGTAACCAAGCTTAGCTGGAGAGGAGAGCCAAAGAAGTGATAGGGAAGCTACAGGTTATAACAGATTTGTGGATTTAGCCAAGCACAATGGTGGCAGGGCCAAGCTGCTACAGAGAAGAGATGTTTTAGACAATACTCAAGTGTGAACAAAAAACTTGACTGTATTTGTGACTAATTGTATAGCAGGTTATTTTAATTTGTGCTCTGTGGAAAGTGTAAAGCATTCCAGCAAAGGGTTTTGATGTAGGTATTTTTTTTTTGCACCCCTGCTGTTGATTGCTAAATGTAATAGTCTGATCATTATACTGAATAAATGTGTCTTCTTTTTAAATGTGCTGTGTAAAGTTAGTCTACTCTGAGGCCATCTTGGTAACTTCCTCAACAGTGTAGAGTTAGAATTCCTTCAGGGTGATGCCAGGTTCTACTTGAAATTTGTTTACAACCTGCTTAGGTGAAGAAGCCATTGTCTTCAGAAACCTTAGTGTAGTTGAACTGACAGTTACTACTATGACCTGAAGTTTACCATTAAAAGGGGTCACCCAAGCAAAATCATGGAATTATTAGTTATAAAGATGACGGCACATCCTATGCAATATATCTAAATTGAATAATGGTCCTAGATAAAATTATAGATGGGAATGGAGCTTGTGTAACATCCATTATCCCATGTAATAAAAAAAAGATTTAATTCTCTTGGGGGGAAAAAACTTCATTTATACTTAGATTAGATCGCCATTTAGAGATTTGAGTGGTGATAGAATTTTTAAATAACTGTTGAATTGCTCATTTTAAAAAGTGTGGAAACATGTTTTTTGAGGGGGTTTTTTGTTTGTTTGTTTTAGACAGAGTCTTGCTCTGTCGCCCTGGGTAGAGTGCAGTGGCATTATCATAACTCACTGCAACCTCAAACTCCTGGCCTCAAGCGATCCTCTTGCCTCAGCCTCCCGAGTAGCTGGGACTACAGGTGTGTGCCACCATGCCTGGCTAATTTTTCTATTTTTAGTAGAGACAGGGTTTTGCTCTATCATTTAACTTGGTGTTGAGTGGGATTATAATAGTACCTATCTCATAATGTTGTTGTGAGGATTAAATGACTAGCATATAAAAGCAATCAGAAACTAACTATAGCTATTAAGTCTAAGTGTACCATGAGTGTAGATCATAAAATGCTTCAGGGTCTAGAACTTCTAAAATCTCTTAAAAGTCATCTTTACATATGTGTTTACCTTAAAGTTGCAAGTATACGTAAATTCCACAATTTTTTATAAGTTTGGCAACGTCAGTCAGTTATCCAGCTCCTTCAAGTTAATTTATGAAGAAAAATTGGGTGTTTGGCTGGGGATGTGGGGTGAGAGTATTTGGAATGGGAAACTTTGGAGTTCTGGCAATGTTTTCTTCCTTACTTAATCTGAGGTTACTGTGAGCTAGGCTGACACCATGTCATTCTAGCCCGGGTGACAGAGCAAGACTCTGTCTCAAAAAATAAATAAATAAATAGTTGACTACAAACAGAAACAAATTAACTTAACTATAACAAATCGAATTATATAGAGAAGATAATTTCGGTAACTTTGGACACCGACTCTGACTGTGCACCTTTAAAGTCAGGAAGAACTACAGTGAAACCTTGACCTTTACATAGTAGGTTCATTGTTGGTAGTGATATTTGTATAGTAATTTTGAAACTCTTGTTGATTGTAGGATAGAGCAAATTAGTAAATAGCTATTCTGAGAACTAGAATTTTCATTGTGGGAGAAGGTGAGGAAGAATCCTATGTTGTTGGATTTCACTTATAAGTATTCTTTGTACTCATGGGGTTTTTGTTTTGGGATTTTTTTTTTTTAAGATGTGTTTCCTGGGTTTCTTCACTGAGAGGACCTAAAAGCAGTAATACCCTAGTAACACTGAGCACACTAGCACCCCAGATCTTGGTTTCTAAATACCATTCCACACGAAAAGGATCCAGGATTCCTTGGAGAAATGGCCAATTCCAGGTCTAGGGTAGGCAAAGTACAAAATACTGCACCTGGAATATTATGTAAACCTGCAACAGAAGTTCACCTTGGGAGGACAGACCTAAATAAAAGGCCCATGCAGATCCTAGAAGTGGGCCAGGAAGGCCTGAGCAGGAAATCCTGGGGAACTCAATACCTGGAATATGGTCTAAAAGAGCCCTATGGGGGTAGGTGGGGCCAGAGGAGGGCCTTCACAGGAGCCTCTTTTGCTCAAGTCTGAGAGCTTGAAAGCATTCTACAACCCATGAAACCATTTAAGCATTAAGTAACATTCCAAACTTTTTGCAATGCTTTTATTGTTTTTATAATTTTTTTAAAAATCTGTAAGGCAGAATTGAATTCCCAGATTAGAAGCAGTATGTACAGTCTGCATTCAAAGAAAGATCCTGTGGGAAAGGAAGTGAAAGGTGGCCCTGGGGAGGAAATATAGCTTGTGTTAGCCTTTGAAAACTAAGGAAAATTTTGTTTGGGGAGTTGGGAGGAGGAGGATATGGAAGAGTTGTTCTATGGAAGAGCATTCCAAGGTGGGGATGCATAAGCAAACAAATGGAATGAAGAACAAGCATGTTAGGTTTTGAGAGAGAATAATAAGATGAGAAGGGATACCGTGTGTTGGGTAGTAATGTGAGATAGGTTATGTAGGTTGGAATAGAAATTCAATGTAGTATAAAGAACAAGAGATTTCTGAATTTTGATTTTCTCATCTGTAAAACTGGTAAAGACCTCCATGCTCACCTCTCAGAATTGTCTTGAAAAGCAAATGAGCTAGTGTATGTGACAGCAGATTTTAAGCAGTGAGATGCTATACGGGTGTAGGTTGTACTAAATTTTGAATACCAAGCTGAGAAGTTTGCAGTTACAGTAGTAACTATTGAAATAAATTTTATTTGTCTAGGGCATTGTCTCTTTGGGATTTTCCTTGGCAGTTCCTGTGCATGCATTCACAACGCAGAATAATGTCATTATTTCCCCCTGAGGTTCCAGTGATGGGGAGGAGGACTGAGTAGAGCCCTGTAAAATTTCTTTGGATCCCATTTCTGTGGAAGTATAATTCAAGAGCAGATGTTTCCCTGTGAGGCCTCTCTGGAATGAGAGGCATCGTGGAGGCGTGTGAGAGGGTTCCTAACCACATTAGAAGCTTCTGTTCATAGAACAAAACCTGGAAAGATTTGCCTCTGATAGTGCTGCAGAATATCCACACAACCAGCTCATGGATGTGTGAATGCTCCTGGTACATAGCATGCTAAGTAAGACCTATACACTATAAAATCTGTCCTTGAATTCCAGTAACATTATATTAATACAATATGCATGTCATCCCTTGGAGAAAGACTATATTCAGGCTACAGAATAAATCCCAGTCTTTGTGCTGGGATCAAGTACAAAGCTCTTAGCACAGCTGGGACATAGTTCAACTTTCTCCTTCAGGTGCTATTTTTAGCTGTTTCCAAGGAGATATTCAATATGATATTGATAATTGCATTAATCCTCAATTTATACAATCTGTGGAGAGGGAAGCAGCAGCTCTTTCCCAATGTTTACTGCTTAATGGGCCAATGAGTTGTGGTTTATCAGCCCAAAACAATAAGATGCCTTCCTTAGAATAATTAACCTCAGAATTACATTCTGGAGCCCTTCACTTTGTTAGTTCACCTTTTAGTCCTCCTAGTTAAAAAGACACAGTGAGATGTTCTGGGGCTGGCTACTCCTTATCAGTAATTCCTTTCTGGGTGTTCCTTGGCTCTAGGCTTTGCACACCGGGAACCTAATGTGATAAATTTACCAAAGAATGATTGGTATCCTCTCTCACACACACACACACACACACACACTCTCTCTCTCTCTCTCTCTCTCTCTCTCTCTCTCTCTCTCTCTCTCTCTCTCTCAAACACACTTCCTTCACAAGAGCCTGATCTGGCAGTCTGAGTGGTCATCTGTTCATAGAACATTCCCAATGAGTTGACTCTGAAGAACAGATTATGGATCAGAAAGTTGCTTGAGATTAGAGTTAAAGCAGAGGAAATAGAAAGTTCTTAAAGGATGAGCATTAAGCTCTGGTAACTTGATGAATTACCCTTCTCTAAAGAATTTCCATTTTTCAAGTAACTGTTAACTGGATTTGTTCTGTTTTCTTGGCTCTCCAGCATCCAACCCCCTTCCTGTTTGGAGAAGTTCTCCTGTGTTTTAATCTTACTGAGTGGCAGTAGCCCCTATCCCTCCATTCTCTGACAGCCAAGTCATGTGACCTACGCTTGGCTTATTGGATGTTTCCAACCAAGACCTTGAATCCAGATCAAGTAAAACAAAGAAAAGGGAATGGTTAGAATTTATTTGCTATCATTGCAGTCTTGTCCTGGCCAGACTGTCACTAAAAGGCACTCATGCTTTCTGCTTCTTAGCACAGCTATCTTGAGTTCTACCTGTTTTCTAAGCCTGTTCTTGAAGCTTCCCATTCTGTGACCCCTGATATCTTTCCAATAAACCTGCCCCCTAAAATTATTTGCTTGAGATAGTCTTTTGCTTGCATCCAAAAACCCTAAACAATACAGCAGGGATCATTCCAACCCAATCACTTCTCTTTGGGTAGTGCTAGGCAAATATGGCCGCATTCTTATATTTTGATTCACACCATCACCACTGTATGAATTTTTTCTGAATTCCCTTAGAATAGCCCTTCCTCATATATGTTATGTCATAAATGAATTATGATTTGTATCTGTTGCATGTCTGGCACATAGTAGATACCATAAAATTTAGATTCAGTTAATACTTACCTTTTAGTTTCTTTATTGAGATTTATCAAGTGCTGTGTTTCATCCACAGTATAATAATAAGGCATTTGGGAAACACCCTGATCTCATCAATAGCACATTTACAAATCTTCTCCAGAGAAAGAGTATTTTTACTTTGGTTCCTAATGTTAAGAGTACCAATTGTTTAGGCTCCAGGCTTCTCCTGTGTATGAAATACCCTGCTAACTATATTTCCTCCCTTTAAAGTTTTTATTTAATAAGAAGCTTCAAAAATGAGGCAAAAGTTAGCCAGGCCTCGTGGTGTGTGCCTGTAGTCCCAGCTACTCAGGAGCCTGAGGCAGGAGGATCACTTGAGCCTAGGAGTTCAAGGTTATAGTGGATGATGATCGTGCCTTTGAATAGCCACTATACTCTAGCCAGTCAACATAGTGAGACCCCATCTCTTAAAAAAGAAGGAAGGAAAGAAAAGGGAGGGAGGGATTAGAGGGTATTCTCTGTTTAAAAAAAAAAGAGTACTGTCAAAAGTGGCAGGCAGACAGACTCTTCTGCCAGTTTGGCTTGTGCCAACCATATTGTTAAGATGTTTGGGAAGAAAGCGTGCATAGACTCAGCACATGTCGTCTTTGCTTTGCAGGGTAACTTTCTCTCTGCCTTTGTGTTTGGTGGGTGTTTGGCCATCTGTATGAATTTCTGAGTTTGAAGAAACTAAGAAAAGAGAGATTTAGTTAGGTTTCTTTGAATTTCCCTGTGTTAGCCTGTTAACAGCATACTGCCCTGACCTTGCAGACGTGGCTTGTCTCCCCTAATGCATTCTCCCACCAGACTGTATGTCTCCTTCACACAGTATTAAATTACTTATTTACAGAAAAATAATAGCTTATATTTACTGAGTCCTTGCTAATCACTGTTTTGGCAGCTTTACATACATTATCACATTAATCCATTAAACATTAGTTAATAAAACTATTAAAGCTTCACTTTTTAGATGAAGAAACTAAGGCTCAGAAAGATTTTGAAACTTGTCCAAGATCATGCAACTATTATAATAAGTAGTGGAAGCCTGAATTTGAATTTACACTGGTATGCAAACCATTGGGTATGTTATTTAGTCTCATTTCTGAGTGAAATTAAATGACACCTGAATTAGCATTCCATGCAAAAGATAGAAACATAGATAGCAAAGAACATACTAAGAAAACCTCGGTTTTGTGTTTTAAACATCAAGAATAGAATTGATAATTAACCAGATAGTCATCTATTTTTCCTCTATCACTGTTTGAGATTTAGATGAAACTGATCCAGTCCTTAAAAGTCAGGTTGCTGCCTATTAAATAGACTTGTGTGTAAAGAAAGCAGACCTTTTTGTTCATTTATAATAATATTTTGAGAAATTATATAATTCTCTGATCTCTTTCAGAAAAGAAGAGAAGAGAGCACTAAACTAAAGGAGGAAGGAAATGAGCAGTTTAAGAAAGGAGGTAAGATAACTGTTGGCACTGCTGTGTGGTCATCTCGACTCCTCATCCTGTTTTAGTCGGTGAAGAAACACTGAAGAACATTTGGAAACAACTAGCAAACCTAAACTACTCACAATATAATGTTGCTTCTCAGCACCTTGGAATTTTAGGTTTTTTACCAGGCCAAATTGTTCTTAGCTGACCGTGACCAGTTACCATGTGTCTCTTGGCACAGGCGTAGTTTTTCTTTTCTGTAATCTACTGTCTATTAATCCAGAAATCAGGGGTAAAGCTCTTCAGCTGTTGCTTTGGAAAACACTAGCCTTGAATGATAAAAGGCTTTTTCCACATTGCTGCAAAAGCAGGGTCCCTAATCCTCACTTGCTACAGTGCTGTGACAACAGGCCCAACCACTTGAGCATGGCCTAGGGAAGTACTTTACCTGTTCTTTGGTTGCTCTTTTTCTTTTTTCTTTTTTTTTAATTGTCCACACTGCTTCAGAAGCGTTGTTCTTTATGTGCCTTTTTCTTTGGATAGCTTAAGTAGAAAGATGTTTGTTCTTCATGTGCTCCACATTTCCTACATTTGCTTAGAAATAAGTTGAGCATTCATTCCAATAATTTGGGGAAACTATTTGATCTTATAACAGCCTTCTGTCACATCTCAAACTGTATATGCTTCAGAAATCTAGGAGTGTAAACATTTTTCCCTAGTTATTTCCAGGTTTAAATTTTTTTTTCTTATATCCTAGTTTAGTAATTATCATTTCTTTTTTGTAACATAAACTAATGCTTCTAATTTTGAAAGCATATCTCTTCATATGTTAATATTAAATGTTTCAAACCCACGAAAGGAGTAGGCTATTTGCTCTTAGTATCCTGACCATAATTCTTCATATAACAATGAATATATAAATTTATCATCATTTTCTCTTCTAAAGTCTTAAACTAAATATTGATTTTTACATCATTGCTTTTAGCTCCATAAAATGTTTCTCTGCAATCATTTCATGGATTCAGTTTCAGCCAGGTTGACTACGAGCACAATAGCCTTAATAAAAATATATACATAGAATTTTTTTCTTCATCCCAGGCCAAGGATTCCAGAGTTTAGTTTCTCTCATCTGTCCAGTTCCCTAACCTCCTTTGAAAACTCCTTTCTAAATTGCTAAGCCAAATGAAAGCTGGACACACTAGGGCATGCTAGGACTCATGAGCATTGAGGGTTCCTCACTGACAATGTGTTTGGCTGTCAGTTCACCAAGCACACTTCATGAGATTGGCACAAGCAAGCACTGTTTCTTCAAAGAGAGAGGATAGGAGGAAATGATTTTTACTGTCCAGAACTTAATAGACTGTGACCATCTTTGTATTTAAAACCTTTGTCCTATGAATGGCAAACTATGCATTCTGAGATCCTATGGAATATAATACCATCAGGAGTAAAATCATAATGACTGGTTCGTCCTTTATCTTATCATCCTCAGATTATATAGAAGCTGAAAGTTCTTATAGTCAAGCCCTTGAGATATGCCCATCCTGCTTCCAAAAAGACAGATCTATTCTGTTTTCAAATAGAGCTGCTGCAAGGATGAAACAGGTATGAATCTTTGACCTTCTCTTTTTAAGAAGCACATAGACTTGCAGTGTTTTCATAGGGTAGTTTCTCTCCAAAAACTAGCATATAGGGGCTTAAAGTTGCTACCTCCCTTTTCCTGCCCCTATATTTCCCTAATATAAAGGGCACAGGGAGGATAGAAAAATATTTTTTAAAACTTGAGTCAGGTTACTGTTAACATTCCTCATTAATGTAGCTGAGTGATTACTTTCATGGAAGGAAGGCTGGCAAACTTTTCACTAAACTAGGGCAGGTTAACAAAGCAAAGAGACAAGTAGTGCATGTCCTAGAATAGCTATAGATGCTTATTTTAGATCTCTGGAATTCTAGATAAAGATTCAAAGGCACAGGGAAATACTGATTGAAACTCTAGGCTTATTCCTAAGATTCTGATTTTTCTGTTGAAAGTATGAACATTGGGAGAAATACCCAATAGTTGGGATGAAAGATGCCCTTAAATGCAAAATAGGTGTCAGGGAAAGTTCAAAAGCGTTTTGTATTTCCAAAGGATTGAGAACCTAGTATAGCAGGGCGAGTGTAGGATAGGTGAGAGGGCAAATATATTTGTTTTATACTGTATTGGTATTAAAAGTTAGATTTGTTGCTTATTTGTCTGATTTTCCTATTTAGTCATCACAGTAAGTCTGGATTGAAGTGATGAGTTTAAAAAAAAAAACTCACTTGTTTAACTATGGCTACTTGCATCCAAAGTGCAAAGGGTAGATTATTTAACATACCTTTAAGCAACCATGATTGGCTCAGGATTGGGTGTAGTGGGTTTTTTGTTTGTTTAGATAGGATATCTCTTTGATATTGCTTGAAATTCATTAGTGCCTCTGCCAAAGTTACTTTAGGTGACCAGTTTTTTTTTTTTAAAAAAAGACCCTGAGGTGGGGAAGGAGGTATGTGCTTAAATGCTTGGGCATGCAGAAAGGTTGTGTTTTTTTTTTAAACTGTAACTTGTATGATTAATTGGATTCAGACTCCAAGGCAAAGTATTTTTGGAGTGTTTCATATGGCATGAGAGAAGAAATATTATTTTACAGAGTATACAAACCAACGTTTTGTATTAGGGAAAATAAAACAATTGTTTTAAGTTTATTTAAAACAATATTCACTGATGCATTTTACCAGAGAGCAGAATTCACACCTAACAGTTTTTACACTTAACTGGAAATTTTGCATTTGGTTCTCCACCTTGCCACATTCTCAGACTATATATTGTCATTGTGAAACAGAATCAAGGATACCTTCAGTGTCAGAGAAAATGTGCCATACCCATTTAGCACATGAGATTTGAACAGTGCTCTGTGACTGCTTCTGTACAAAGGATAGTTTTGTTGGTGGAGTTTTTGTTTTGTTCTTTTAAGTTGCATTCTTAATACTTTAAGAAGACTTTAAAATTAGAGGCTTGAAAACTTTCAGTATTAGTGCCCTGACATATGGAGCATATTCTGAGTTTTTCAAGAAAGTGATGGGTTATCTGCTTTGAGAGGTTAAGAAGAATTTCTGAAAGGCAGGTTTGCAGGCTCACTATCCCAGACTGAGTGCCCCTGGCCAAATTCACATCTCATATCTGGAGAGAGAAAAGGTAAACTGGTGTTAGGACAGAGTTTCAGCTCTAGGTCTTGTTAGCTATACAAGAGCAGACAGAGCCCTAGAAAAGTAGTCTCTGAATTTTTTAAAACTACTGTCCTTAGATATTATGCATATTATTTTAATATGTATGTATAGATAGATTTGTCTTTATATATTATGTACATTTGTTTTGTCCATATATTATGTATGTTGTTTTATGTAGATATTTATTTATATAAAATTATGAAAGGATGGTAAATAAGTTCTAGTTTGGAGACTACTACTCTAAGCAGCAGACAACACCTGGGTCCCCTGAGGTGTTAGTAGACTGTGAGCCTCAAACAAAGGATTCTGCAGTAAAATACTATAATTTGTGATTTGAAGAGGCCAGTTGATGGTAAAATGCACTGCAACTTAATAATCACTTCTAGGCATACAAAAAATACCACCACGGCAGCTGTACACATAAACTGTAAAGATTTTCCGATTTCAGAAACATTAGGAAATTGTGAGTTTTCAGTTCATGGAAATGTGATAAGTTGGAGAAATACTGACTTATATAAAGTTATACAGATTTCTTTACTACAGGACTTCTTAGAGCTTTTAATATTTGAATTGGTATGATGAACATGGGAAGAGATATAATATAGCGTTTCCCAGATGTCGTTGGAACCTTTTTTTTGTTTGTTTATTGTAAAATAGACATAAAATTGTCCATTTTAACCATTTTAAAGTACAGTTATGTGTTGCTTAACAACAGGCATAGTTCTGAGAAATGTGTCATTAGACAATTTCATCCTTGTGCAAACATCATAGAGTGCACTTACACAAACCTAGATGGCATAGCCTACTACGCACCTAGGCTATATGGTATAGCCTGTTGCTCCTGTGCTACAAACCTGTAGAGCATGTTACTCTACTGAATACTGTAGGCAATTGTAACACTGTAGTTAGTATGTGTGCATCTAAACATATCTAAACATAGAAAAGGTACAGTAAAAATACAGTATAAAAGATAAAAAATGGTACACCTGTATAGGGCATTTACCATGAATGGAGCTTGCAGAACTGGAAGTTGCTCTGGGTAAGTCCATGAGTAAGTGGTGAGTGAATATGGAAGCCTAAGACATTACTGTACTCTACTATAGACTTTATATAAAAACACTGTTCACTTAGGCGACGTGAAATTTATTAAAACAAATTTTCTTTAATAGCAAGTTAACCTTAGCTTACTGTAGCTTTTTTACTTTATAAACTTTTTAATTTTTTAACCTTTTAACTCTTTTGTAATAACATTTAGCTTAAAATACATATTGTACAGCTGTACAAAAATATTTTCTTTATATCCTTATATAAGCCTTTTTCTATTTTCAATTTTTTTTTTAACTTTTTAAACTGCTTTGTTAAAAACTTAGACACAAACATACACATTAGCTTAGGCCTACACAGGGTCAGGATCATAAATATCACTGTGTTCTACCTCTACATGTTGTCTCACTGGAAGGTCTTCAGGGACAATACAGGCATGGAGCTGTCATCTGCCATGATTAAAAATGCATTCTTCTGGAATACCTCCTATAGGACCTGCCTGAGGCTGTTTTACAGTTAACTTTTTTTTTAGTGAAAGGAGTACACTCTAAAATAACGACAAAGAGTATAGTACAGTAAATACATAAATTAGTAACAGTCGTTTGTTATTATCAAGTATTATGTACTGTACATAACTGCACGTGTTATACTTTCATATGACTGGTAGCACAGTCGGTTTGTTTACACCAGCATCACATGAACACGGGAGTAATGTGTTGTGCTATGACATTAGATGGCTGTTACCTCATTGGACAATAGGAATTTTTCAGCTCCATTATAACCTTATGGATCACTGTCATATATGTGATCCATCATCGACTGAAACATTGTTATGTGGTGCATGACTATATACAATTCAGTGGCATTAAATACCTTCACAATGCTATACAACCATCACTACTATCTAATTCCAGAACTTTTCCATCACCCTAAAAAGATACCCTATGCTCATTAAGTGTTCCCTCCCCATCTTGAAACTGTTTTTGATTGAATCCTGAAATACAATTTAGTAGACTTCGCTCTAAAACAGTCTGCAAAATATTTAGTATTTGCTACAGTAGACATTATAGGAATATTGAACATTTATTTGAAATAACATTTCTCTAATATTGCAGAAAACTTCTAATTTGGGAAAAATAGATATTTTAGAGCTGGAAGATGTCTTATATAGAATTTAGTCCAGGCTTCCCATATTTTATATGAAAAAGTGAGCCTTAGTGAAGGAAAGTAGCATGACCAATGTTAAACAGCAGGTTAGGGTCTGAGCTGGGACCGGAATCCAGTTCTTCTGACAGCCAGTGTTTTTTTTCCACTATGCCATGCTTCTAGACTCAGCAAGTTAAATTAATTAGATATTTTATTTGGTGAATTGTTCTATATTTTTGTTTCATCAATGGTTAAATTAAAGTTTATAACTGAGACTACATGACAAGCCACACTGAGTGTCTGTGTACTTTCTGGAAAAATACCACTTTGGGTATGATAGTATAACAACTAGCCAACAAGAAGGGTAATGAATTCAGTTATTCACATATCAATCATTTGCCCTGTTTATTGATCACAAAGTTTTCTCAACATCAGCATTCTAATGCAAAGTGTCTTACAAAAATAATAGGTTAATTAGAACAATCTAAAGACATTTTAGGAAAGAAACTACTTGAATAATTTGTTACCAGGAAGCATTCAGGTCAGAACCATCCCCACGTTAATTTTGAATTTTATTTTGGAGGTAACGTGCTTGTTTTCATGGGATTTCTTTGAAAAGCATTCTGTATCTCTATACATAGTTACTAATGATGAGATCATGTCATTGAGCCTTTGGGCCATTGAGCTAAAACTAGGGTAACATATATTAATGTTGTTTCTCCTTTTAGGACAAGAAAGAGATGGCCATCAAAGACTGCAGCAAAGGTATAACTTTTTCTGTCTTACTACATGTTAACATATCTAAGAGCATTACCTCAGCTAGACAAAGACAGGGGCTTTTGGTCAGGTGTGCACTTGTACATGTGTACCCTTCCTCTAGGGCCTTTAAAGAAGTTTTAGAATTCAGTATTTTCAGAGATACTGTGTAGTGGTCATCTTAGAGTAAGCATGCTTTAGGGTGGATAGTTCAACCAGTTTCTCCTATATTAGTAAATATGTGAAGAAAAATTCAAAGCTGCCTTGGAAACAGAACTCATGGAATAGAATTTACTTCCTGTAGTCTCTGAATTACTTTCCTTTGAGATTCAGATTGAACATCTTAGCTGCTATCAGGGCATTTTGATCTCTGTATTTGGGGAGGGGGACAGACAACTGTAGTGAGGGACAGTTTCTGTTAGTGAATTGGTAGTCACTTCCTATGTAATAATTCTTCCAAACCTACTTGCCATCATTTTAATTATCCTTTCAGGTTCCACACAATGAATCAAGCCTTTGCTATGTGGTATCTGAGTTCCATTAAGATCTTTTCATTCCACCAACTTTCATAGGGACACTCTCAGACATAGGATCACTATTGGGGTTTTTTTGTTTGTTTTCCTCAAAAATTTCCTGATAGACCAGACAGTTTTCTTGCCTATCTAACCAACTTGATGTGGAAAACACACATAATCACTTTTCCTTGCATCTTATTAGTCTCATGAGTTTTTCTAGCTAATTACTATTTTTGTATTTTATATTTTTTCAGTTTTCCTTCTTTGGATAATATCCTCTGAGAGAATCATAGAGTTGAAAAGAACCCTTCTGCAGCATGGCGAGCAGAGAAAAAAAAAGAACTTTATATGTTGTCCAGCTCTCCTCTCACATTAAACATGAATTCCTTCTACTGTTTTTTTCTTTACATTAATTAATTTGGTACCCTCTCTACTGGCTTTCTTTTCTTTATACTTGGTATTTCTTTATAGTATCTGAATGAAACTGTTACTACATAATAATCTAGCAAACTATCTGGTCTATTATTGTCTTGGACTAGAACTAATTCTGAATGCACTGTTTTGTTTGGAAGAAGGTATTTAACCTATCTCCTTTATGTGAGATGTGGGGGTTTGAAGAGTTTAAATTAGGAACAAGCTGCTGGTTTTCAGAGCTTCTTCCTCTGTAACCAAATGGTGAGAAAATGCCTTGTAAGCTTGATTAGCGTGGTATACCGTGAGAAACAGTTCGTTTCCAGCTGTACCCCTAAGTGTAGGTGGAGACTTGCTTAGAAAATGAGGGGAAAGGATAGAAGGTGTTTTCCAACCAAAGTGTTTTCCAAATTTGTTTTTGGATTTGCTTAAAGTAATATTCCTATGCTTAGACATAGTCATTATGGATTCTTTGCATGTACCCATAGGCAAATTCCATTGATGTTAGTATAGTTTATTTGTATTGAGGTCCCCCCACCCCTTTCTCTCTCTCTCAATTCATAAACCTTGGCAAAGAACTTAGCTTATTTCTGAGGTCATATTGGAGCTCCTTACTACAAGTCATGTGGAACAATATTTAATGCCATTCACTTTAGGGTTTTCTTTATATTGAGAAGGAAACTCACATTAGAGTAAGATGTCGATTTTATAGGTTTCTATAAAGTAATCATGGGGAACGTTCCTTCTCTTCAGTATATCAACGGAAAAGAGGCCAAACTCTGTAAAATAATAAAGAGGTTTATTCTGAGCCAAATTTGAGGACCATGGCCTGGAGCCACACCCAAGAAGCCTTGAGCAAGTGGGCTCACTATGGTTGGGTTATAGTTTGGTTTTATACATTTCAGGGAGACAGGAATTACACGTAAAGTCGTAAATCGATACATGGGAGATGTACGTTGGCTTGGCCCAAAAAGGTGGGACATCTCAAAGGGCGGGGATGGCTTATAGGTTATAGGTGGGTTTAAAAACTCTTTGATTTGTAATTGGTTAAAGAAATGAAGCTTTGGCTAAAGGCTTGGAATGTTTTAAGTTAAGATAAGGAAGTCTGTTAATCAGAGACAAGCTACAGGCCATGTACTTGTTATATCAGGACCTGCAGGTTTGTCTTACATAGCCTTAGGCCTGTTAATGAGTTACAAAGGATATGTACAAGAAGGGAAGGAGGGCATGATAAGGCATGTCTGACCGCCCTTCTCATGGGCAACAACTGAGCTTTAGGGTATTTCTGGGGTCCCCTTTGCCAAGAGGGGGTCCATTCAGTCAGCCTTAAGATTTTATTTTAGGTCACAAATACATATTTACATACGTATTAGGTTATTAAGTATGAAATGTCCGATTTCCTTAAGTGCTAAGTTTGATAGTTGGTATCTCTGACATTTCACTTTGACACTTCTTGTTTTATTTTTATTGTGAAGGTACATCCTCATTCTTTCAAATGCATGGTTTGACTTGTGATTATCTTTCAAATATTTTTAGAGCAATTTTTGTGAAACTACGGATAAGTGGAAAATTCAAATAAATTTGAAAATTATTTTCAAATATGAGTTCTGTTGTGGAACCAGTGCAACACAGACAGCTCGAAATATCAATAAAGTATTTGGGAAGGATGTGGCTAATGAAGGCATAGTACGTCCATGGTTTGAGAAGTTCCATTCTGGTGATTTTAATCTTGAAAATGAGCCACGTGGGCAACCTGAGACTAAGGTGGATAATGGTGAGCTGAAAGCTGTGGTGGAAGGGAATCCATCCCAACCTGTGCATGAATTAGCAGCAAGGTATGACATTACTATTCCAACAATATTGGACCATTTGAAACAAATCAACAAGGTAAAGAAGCTGGATAGATGGGTACCTCATGAGTTAAACAAGCGTCAGAAGAGAAATTGTCTTGAAGCTTGCCTTTCTTTGCTGTCACGACATAAAGGCAAACCATTTCTACACCGTATTGTTACATGTGATGAAAAACAGGTTCTTTTTAACAATCGCTAGCATTCGGCACAATGGTTGGATAAAGATGAAGTGCCAAAACACAGACCAAAACTGAATATTCATCAAAAAAAGCTAACGCTGTGTGTTTAGTGGTCCAGTGCTGGTATTATCCACTACAACTTCATGAAACCTGGTCATTCTATTACAGCGGATGTCTGCTGCAACCAATTGGGTGAAATGATGAGGATGTTTGCGATTAAGCAGCTGAGATTGGTCAATAGAGACAGGCCACTCCTCTTGGAAGACAACATGTCACAAAAAACAACGCTGCTCAAAGTACAGAAGCTAGACTTGGAAACTCTCTGTTATCCACCATATTCACGAGACCTTGTACCGACTGACTACCGCTTCTTCCAGGCTTTGGACCGCTGCTTGCAAGGAAAAATATTCAATTCTCAATAAGCTGCGGAAAACGCCTTTCGTGATTTCATTGCCACTCACTCTCCAGGCTTCTTCACTGCTGGCATAAGCAAGCTACCATGAAGATGGCAAAACTGTGTCAATAGTTTAGGCTCATACTTTGATTAATTGTACTGCTTCTTGTTTGAGATACAATAAACTATTGATTCAAAATCGGACATTTCATGTTTAATGACCTAAATAGAATCTATCCAGTAGTAGGGAAGGTTGTGATATGTGGCTTAAAATGTAAATTAGGGGATCTGGTTTCTGAAAAGATGTAGTAGAGGTATTGGAGTGTTTTTCCTATGGGTATAGGGACATCACAACTGGAAATATAAGAGGGTGTGATATACAGACTAAGAGGAAGTTAGCCTATAAAGTTGACATGTTAAGAGGTTTAGGTTCTTTCAGAAAACCTTCTCCTGACCCAGTATCCCCTTCCAGCTACTGTACCATTTCTCTGATCCCTTTCATTGAAAGAATTGTCTATACTTGCTGTCTCTGCTTTGTCTTCGCCTATTCTCTTCTCACCCCTCTTCCATTAGGCATTTGTTTTATCCAAAATGCCACTGAAACTCATCTCGTAAAGGTCATCAACAATTTCATTTGCTCAATTCAGTGGTTGCTTCTCTAGCCACACCTTACTTGACCTTACTTGCATTTAATACAGTTTATTATTCCTTCCTCCTTTAAAATTTTCTCTTAAATTCAGTGATACCATACTCTATTTGGTTTTTTCCTGCTTCATTGGCTATTCCTTCTTACTCTTCTCTGCTGGCTTCTCTGTCAACCTCAACTCTCCTAAAATCCCTAGATTTTAGTCCAGCATGGTGCCGTCTTCTTTTTTTCCTCTATATTTTCACACTAAGTGATCTTATCCAGTTCTGAAACTTTAAATAACATCTATAAATTAGCTCAATGTAGCCATTCCACAGTGTATGCATATTTTAAAACATTGTGTTTTATGTACCGTAAACATATACAATTTTTATTTGTCAATTTAAAAATAAAATTAAGTTTAAAAGAATAAAAATACATGGATTGGTTATTCAACTCAAGAAATTAGAGCAAAATACAATTGAGAGAAACAAAAGGAATGTATTAATAAAGATAAATGCCCAAATTAATAAATTAAAAACTATAAAACTAATAAATAAATACATGCCATCTACAGTTTATATCTTCAGCTGTGACCTCTTCCTCTTCCCTATAGTCTGGAGTCCTATATCGCATTGCAAAGTGGTCATCTCTTCTTGAATGTCTGGTAGGCATCAGATTTAAGGTGCCCAGTCCCCCCATATACACACATAACTTATAGTTAGTTTTTTCCGTTCTAATAAATGGCATTACCATCCATTTATTTGTTTAAATTAAAACCTTTGGAGTCATCCCTGATCTCTTTCATTCATTCCATGTGTCTAATAATTAGAAAGTCTTACAGGCTCAAATTCAAAGGCTTATACTTAATCTGGCCACCTCTTTCCATCTCCACTATTGCCAGCTTAGACCAAGCCACCATCTTCTCTCACCTGGACCACTGCAGTAGCCTCCCAAATGATCTCACTGCTTTCATTCTTGCCTCTCACACCACTGCCAAAGCAGTCCTTTAAAAAAGTAGATCATATTATGTCTTAAGCTTGCTTAAGCTTGCTTGAAACCCTTCCATTGGCTTCTCATCACACTTGGGAAAAAGTCCAAACTCCTTTCCCCGGCCAAGAAACCCCTCCATGATCTGGTCCTTGCCTGTATCTTCAACTTCATCTCATCTCTTCATGTCGCTAACATGCCAAGGTTATTCTTGCTTCAGAGCCTTTCCTCCCCTTAGTCCCTCTTCCTGGTACATTCCTCCTTAGCCTTTCAAATGTCTGGACCCCCTCAAATGTTCACTCTTCATGTCCTCTGACCACTCTCTGAAGTTACCTCATTCCCCCTTCACATTCATTTACACGACCTTGTTTTATTTTTCATTATAGCCCTAGGACTATCTGAAATTGTTTACCTGTATGCAGTCTACTCTTGCCAACTAGAGTGGCATTAAGGTTCATGGGGACAAGGACCTGTCTTGTTTACCACTACAGCCTAGAGATATACTATATTAGATATATATAATAAGTACTAAATAAATGTTTACTGAAAGCATGAATGAATAAAAATTAAGGGTATATTATGTGAAGAGGAAAAAAAGTTCTAGAGCCAGGACATTGCTTTCTAATAGAAAAAGAATCAACTCAGAAGGGAATAGTAGAAATGCAGTATACTTGAACCAAAACACAGCAAAAGATTTTTAGAAGGGCAGCTGTTGCTGAATAAAGGAAAAGATATTATGCACCAGCTACCTTATGGTGCTAGAGTAGTAGTTTAAAGGAACCATGAGGATTTAGCTAGAAATGTAACCATAGTCGTCAAGGCCTGGAAAAAAAGAGAATGATAAAGTCTGCCACTAGACTTTCTCCTCAACTCTTTAATTTATATACTCAAATTCTCTTACTCTTTTCACTGTGCACTTGAGCTCTGTTTTCTGGCATATTCTGGACTGGGTGAAGGACAAGTAGGCAAAAACCAGGACTTGGAGTATAGATCAGGGTATGGCAAACTACAGCCACAAGCCAAATCCAGCCTGCCACCTGTTTTTATACGGCCTGTAAGCTAAGAATGGTTTTTACATTTTTAAATGGTTGGAAATCAAATCAAAAGAAAAACGATATCTCATGATCATGTGAAAATTATGTGAAACTCGAATTTCAGTGTCCATAAATAACGTTTTATTGGAACACAGCCACTTTTATTTGTTTACATATTGTCCATGCCTGCCTTCGTGCTACAGTAGCATAGTTGAGTAGTTGCGACAGAGATGATCTGTCTGGCCCATAAAGCCTAAAATCTTTACTATCTTGCCCTTTACTTACAGAAAAAGTTTGCCAACCTCAGATACAGACTTTGACAAATTATTCTCCCTTTCGTGCCCTTGAAGGATGGTTGATGAAGGAAGTTGATGTAACCAAAGATATATAGGTCTTTTTTTTGTGGTAACAGTGATTTCTTATCTTTTTACAGCAATTCAGTTAAACCCCAGCTATATCAGGGCAATATTGAGGAGAGCGGAGTTGTATGAGAAAACGGACAAACTAGATGAAGCCCTGGAAGATTATAAGTCTATATTAGAAAAAGATCCATCAGTATATCAAGCAAGAGAAGCTTGTATGGTAAAACCCAATATTTTTTCTTCTATTCCCTATGTTGCTACCCAGTGAATCCTAAATAATTTTTTCGGACACAACTAAATTCCATTTCATTGCTTTTGAGGAGCTTCAAAATATTGGCAATAGATCTTTGTTTTATTTTAATAAATTATTTTATTTTGATTTTTTATAGTGAGTTATTACTAGAATCCCAGAGTACTTGGGGCCAATTACAGAGCTAAGATTGACCATTAAAAGACTCTAATTTTGGTTCTTAGGGACATTTGGCAGTATCTAGAGACATTTTGATTGTCATGACTGGGAGGGTGCTACTGGCATCTAGTGGATAGGGCAAGAGGTACTGCCAAACATCCTACAATGCACAAGACAGCCCCCTACAACAAAGAATCATCCAGTCCAAAATGTCAGTAGTGCCAGGGTTGAAAAACACTGAGCTAGATGATTATTTAATAACATCCAAGATTGATCTAACCCTTTCTCAACAAATTAGATTGTATAAACAATAGGTAAAAATGTAACTATTACCCATAATCCCACCACCTAAATATACCACCGTAAACATCTGGTATGTATCCTTTCAGACTTTTTTTCTGTATATATTTATTCACTGAATTTTTATTGAGGCCCTCTGGTCCAAGCATTCTGTTACGAACTGGGAATATAGCCAAACAAAACTTCTGGCTTTATGTAGCTAGCCCACAAACATAAATACTTGGTTTTTTCTTTAATAGGATCATAGATATGCGCTTAACTTGATCTTATTTTCACATCAGGTTTTTACTGTTTCTCAAATTCAAAATAAAGGCAAAGGATTTTTTACCAACCCTTGTTTCTCCTTTTTCCTCAGAGATTACCTAAGCAAATTGAAGAACGTAACGAAAGGCTGAAAGAAGAAATGTTAGGTAGGTTTGCTTCCCTGCTTCCTCCCGACCATACACAGCTGGGACACAAGGGTGGGCCATTGGTATTGTTTATTCGCTAGAAGAGAGCACAACAGGTAGAAACAGCTTTAGGTCTTTTCCTTGGCTATGGGCTGCAATACCATGGGGCTGGTGACTTCTTAGCCATTTTTGACCCCAGAAGGAGCAGTGTGGTTTAAAGAAGGTATTCGCTTTTTCAGAGAGCAAATTTCCTTTGTGTTTTTTTTTTTTGGAAAATTTTCTTGTCTTCAAGAATGCAAGCATAATTCAACTCGCAACCTGGGATACCACCAACCTCTCTGTCAGATAACAATTTCATAAAAACAGTTGGATTTCTTCATTGAGTAATCACTCCTTAAGGTTTTGAGTTCATTAGGATGCAGTCACTACTGCCAATACCCTGTCAGGATCAAGGGAATTTTTGTTTTGAAAATGGCACTGAGAGTCCCTTTAGTGTTTGAGAACACGTGAGAGGGCAGGAATTGGGAATAAACAGTGATGGGAGAAGAGACTGGGGATGGGGGTAGAGCGAACGGATTCATTTGATCCATGTTTTAGTTCTCTCATTTGCCAAAGCATTTTAGAGTTGGACGCTGAGACCCTCTCATGAGCAGTCTGCTTGACTAAGGGAAGTGAGGGTTCCTAGACAAAGACCTAGCATATTCTGCTTATAACCTGTGTGATGCTTCCCTGGTCAAGGTCTGTGTTCTTCTTTATGAGTATTTTCTAAATCTTTTATGTGAACTACATTTAACATATTGCAATCATGTGGGCCTAAAGGAACAATCATGAAAAATAAATTGAGCCTGCCATTTATGGCCTCAGACATTAGTATCCAGAGAATGAGAACAAATTTCCCAAAGGATCAGTCTGATAGCAGAGTTGACTGAGAGGAAGCCATTAACCTAGACTATCCAGAAGACTCCAGACTCTAAGGAGAGCTTCTTCAGACTCAGGATATTTCAGGGGCCTTCCTCAGTTTTTCCCAAAAGGCTGTTTCCTAATTTATATATTTAATTAAACTTGATACCATGTTTGAGCAGAAAAATTATTTTGGAGGTACTCTTTTTTCAAAGAGGAGGGAAAAGAGCATTTTCTCATCCATTCTACTAACAATGATGCTTTATTTTAGCAAAAACAAAGTATTTGAATATAGCCAAGCTGGATTTCATGCTGAAAGAGATGGCTTTGTGAATGCCCATGTCTTGGAAGACAATTCTCTCAGGCTTTGGTTTCTAGGCCCATTTTTCTTTAAGCCAGTCCAGTAAAGGGACTGGTGCAGACTGGATATTACTACCCATTGTCAGTCTAAATTCATCTGTCCCTGTCACTCTAAATTCTAATGAGTGAAGTTTTCTGTCTCCATGGCTTTGGGTTTTACTTATGTCATTCTCTTTATTTGAAATATTCAAATTGAATTCATTCCCTTAGTTGCTTCTATAATGAATTCACCTTTCGTTAGACTTAAGCAACTTTAGTTGCTTGGTAAATAATGTGTGTTGTTACACATCAATAGTTTGAATCGCTAGGCTCTTTTTTTCCTTATTGACTATAAGAACCATGAATAAATTATTGCATCTAGGTGTTACACCACCACAGATAACCTAGACAGGAAAAATCACTCTACATGGAATTTCAGCCCCAAAAGAGCTTTTTGGTGTTCTTCTTCCTTGTTAAAGATTAGGTGACTGTGGTTCATGTGCTATGGGACCCCTTGAGGCTAGTCATTCTGAGCACAAATTCATATCACTTCTTAGAAGTTCTGAGCAAGCTTTCTTCAGTAGACTGCATGATTTTTAGTGCTGGTTCTTGTGGAAGTGATGGCTTCTGCAGGAGGACAAGCAGTTAAAGATTTAAAAAGCAACAACAATACCTTTTCTCATTGGCATTTCTGAAGTGAAATAATTATTTAACAAAATTGGGGGTGTTTTAAATTTCTTTTTCCTTTTTATTGATATATAATAGTTGTATATATTTTGGGGATACATGGGATCTTTTGATACCTATGTACAATGTGTAATGATCAAATCAGGGTAATTGGGATAGCCTTCATCTCAAAGTTTATTTGTCTTTGTGTTGGGAACATTACAAATCTTTTTTTATAGCTATTTTGAAATATATAATAGATTATTATTAACTATAATTTCCCTACTGTACTATCAAATACTAAAACTTATTCCTTCTATCTAACTGTATTTTTGTACCCCTTAACCAACTTCTTCATCCCCTCTCCGCCCTTCCTGCCCAGCCTCTGGTAACCACCATTCTACTCTATCTTCATGAGATCAACTTTTTTAGCTCCCACATATGAATGAGAACATGCGGTATTTGTCTTTCTGTGCCTAGCTTGTATTACTTAACATAAGGACCTCCATTTCCATCCATGTTGCCACAAATGACACGATTTCATTCGTTTTATGGCTGAATAGTATCTGTTGTGTATATATACCACATTTTCTTTGTCCATTCATCTGCTGAGGGACACTTAAGTTGATTCCGTATCTTGGCTGTCGTGAATAGTGCTATAATAAACATGGGAGTGCAGATATCTCTTCAGTAAACTGATTTCCTTTCTTTTGGATATATACCAGTTCGGTATTGCTGTGTACTCATTACCAATTCGTGTTGAGCTTCTTTTCAGGAACCTCCATACAGTTTTCTTTGCTTTGTATACCTTTACACTGGCCCAATGAGAGATATTTCCATAGTTGTTGCATGCCATGTTATTTTTGTCTTTTTCAATAGCCTTTTCCTTGAGATGCTTTTTTATGATGTTTCTGTCTTTTGCATTTCTAATTGCATTATTGTTTGGTTTCTTTCATTTGTTGGTCCATTAGATTCTTTTCTTTTGAGATGTTTCAACTATTTTTGCCATTCTTAATTCTTATTTGGTGTTTTTGCTGTCAAGCTTTTGCTTGATGTGTCTCATTGTCCATTTGCTTTTTCCTTGCTTGTTGATGGTTTTACCAAAACTTTTCTCCCATTCTGTAGATTGTCTCTTTACTTTGTTTTCTTTGCTGTACAGAAGCTTTTTAGCTTGATGTGATCTCATTTGTCCATTTTGCTTTGGTTGCCTGTGCTTTTGAGGTCTTATCCAAAAAAAACTTTGCCCACACCAATGTCCTGTAGTATTTCCCCAATGTTTCCTTTTAGTAGTTTCATAGTTTTGGGTCTTACATTTAAGTCTTTAATCCATTTTGAGTTGATTTTTTGTATATAGTGAGAGATAGGCATCTAGTTTCAGTCTTCTGCATATGGATATCCAGTTTTTCTAGCACCATTTATTAAAGAGACTGTCCTTTCCCCAGTGTATGTTCTTGGTACCTTTGTTGAAAATGAATTAGCTATAAGTGTGTGGATTTATTTCTGTGTTCTCTATTCTGTTCCGTTGGTCTATGTGTCTGTTTTTATGCTAGTACCATGCTCTTTTGGTTACTATAGCTTTATATTATATAATATAATATAATTTTTTGGTTTTTTTTAAATAGAGAGATGGGGTCTTGCTTTGTCACCCAGGCTGACGTGCAGTGACATGATCATAGCTCACTGTAGCCTGGAGCTCTTGAGTTCAAGCAGTCCTCCCACCTCAGCCTCCAGAGTAGCTGGGACTATGGGCACACACTACCATGCCCAGCCAATTTTTTTATTATTATTTTAGAGACAGGGTCTCAATATGTTGCCCAGGCTGGTCTCAAACTCCGGGGGACCTCAAGCGTTCCTCCCACCTCAGCCTCCCAAGTAGCTGGGATTACAGGTGTGAGCCTGTATATAATTGTATATAATCCTGGCATATAATACAATTATTTGAAATCAGGTAGTGTGATGCCTCCAGCTTTGTTCTTTTTGTTTAAGATTGCTTTGGCTATTTGAGATCTTTTGTGGTCCTATAATACATGAATTTTAGGATTTTTTTTTTTTCTGTGAAGAATGTCATTGGTATTTTGATAGGGATTGCACTGAATCTGTAGATCCCTTCGATTAAAACAAAATGAGTTTTTATTTAGATTTATTCAGTATTCTTTGACTTGCTTTTTCTTTCCTCTCTGTAATTTGACTTCCTTTTTGTAAGAAAGAAGAGCTATCTCCCCTACTCCTTGGAGAAAAAAATCCTAATCAGAATTATTAATGGGCAGAACAATATTTGCTCTTCCTTCTCTAGCCTGTCTTTTATAAATACCATCTTCAGAACAGGAGACCCAGAGTGGCCATTAAGTTGTGGTGGCACAGTTCCTTCTGATCAGAGAAGATAATCATGATAACTTCAAGACGTTCACTTGAGGAAAGCAGTCAGCAACAGGAGTGTTTCCTTTTGTCCTTTTCTCTGGGATGATTAGCCTAGCAGCCATACTAACCAAGGAATATACAGCTTAAAAGGACTTACGGGTATGGTCGATGGTGTGATGAGAGGCCCTGGATGTAGCACCCCAGAAGGCTCAGAGGTTTTTTGAGCAACTGTTGGTACTGGTGATCCAATGCCCTGTTATTTGCTTTTGCTGTAATCTAATGATTTCACAGTTTTTTAAACAGTAGAACCTCTTTGAGAAAAAAAATCTTATGTGAAACCACAATATGGAAAAAACAGAAATGTTGTATTTGTTTAAATTTATCAATTCAAATATACAGTATAGTATTTATAATGAGAATAATCAGGTGAGTTTGAGCAACATAAAGATTTGAAGTCAGAGGGTTTGGATGGCTGGCCCAGCCTGTACGAGTATCTATATCTAATTTATTTCTTTTTTTCAACTTTACAGTATTAAAATTTTGGTCACATAGATAGGTAAATAGTGGAAAAAAAAAAAGTAGAAGTAAAACTGATGAGACACTTTCAGCATCCCTGAAGCTCCTCTGCTCAACTATAGGATACTGAGGACAGATTCTCAGTGTCAGTGCTCCGCACTCAGGAGTGCCTCGAGGGGTGTGGCTGCATAACCTGGGAAGAGTGCCCTCCTGGGGGTTGGTTCTCTACACAGGAGCTTGTGAAATGAGTCATTCTTCTTGGCAGCTATACTGGGAGGGCAAGAGGCATGTACTTGGAGGCCAGATGATGATGCTAACATAGGTCTCTGAGCAAGCTTTGATTCCAAATAGAAAAGAATGAAAAGACGTCTCTCAACTTCATTTGCAAATTGTTTCATCCTGTATACTGGCCTAGCCAAGAAATCTTTCAAACAAGTGGAATTGCTAAAAATCTGTATGTACATGTTTGTGGTTCTTCCTTGATCTCCTGTCATTTCATTTTATTGAACTGTAAGATAACAGATAAAGTCATCTGCTTTCCCCAAAAAATAACATAGGCTACGTGGGCTGCTTTTCACATCATCTAACAGGAAACCTCTTCCCAGGCAGCTTTACCCCTCTAATCCCTAGAGATGGGTGTTTACAATAAGTTTTTAATATAAGGCTTCTCATCAAGATTCTAGTCACCAGCTGCAAAAGCAAGTTATCTTTTGGGGCTGGATCTCAAATATGGTGCCCAGACCATCATCACCTGAGAACTGGTCAAAAATGCATGATTTGGGGCCCCACCCCAGACATACTGAATCAGAAAGTGGGATGGAGCCCAGCAGTCTAAGTTTTGACAACCCCGCAAGTGTATCTGATGCATAGTCAGTGATCACTGTTTGGGGATGTGACTTATGAGAGAGGGAGTGTAGAGGATGCTCAGGTGAGGAGTGAAAGGTTAGGGTAGAGCATGGCCATGCTAGTGATAAGGCTAGGAGGGGAGTCAAGCTCTGCTCTGAGAGACCCCTTCTGAGCCGAAGCAGGTATGCCACTGAGTTTTATCTTTTCTTCTTTGTGCTGTAGCTGTAGCAGAGAAAAACTAGAAAGTGAACAATTCAGAATGTGTGCTATTCCAATTCACCAGATGTCAGATCTCAGACAGCTCTCTGTGTATTTGGACAGGTTGCCACCATAGGTCATCACCATTTACTGAGTGTGCAGAGGGTACCAAGCTTCCCTTGCCCAAGGTCCTGGGTAGGGAGCATGTTCCAATAGCATGTATGGCTTGTGTTCCAACCATTCCACGAAATGCTGTTCTTCCTGCCTTCACTGACAGCCACCAGGTACCTGTCCCCACCTTGAATACCTGGAGCAGCTACTTGAAACTCATTTATTCCCCCAAAGAAACCACAGACACAAGGACAAGGCATTGCCTCAGTAATCATACCTTCCTTTCACTAGCACTCACTGCTGCCTCCCTGCACTGGCCACTCTGACACACATGCAGGCATTCTTCATATTCCAGCCCAGGTTTTCCACTCATACCATCACCTCCTTCCACCTCCTTAGAACATATTCTTGGTCTCCTGATTCCTGAATTCACTCAGTTATTGACTCTTGGCTACTTATAAATCTGATAAGGGCACATTCATGAACTGAATTTAGGATACCACCTTGTATGAGTGCCACGTTCAAGAGCTACATACGGAGGTAGAAGTAACCAGTTGTTGTCATTGCAAGGATTCAGCACATTCTTCTGGCTATACCTGTGCATTGCATGCTTCTCTGCTCTGCAACTGGAATCAGCTCCCTCACTGAAGGCGCATAAAAGACGGAATTGTTACTGTCCCTCGTAAAACTGCTAAAGCCATACCTTTGGGTACAAAAATCCAGGGTTTTCTTCCCCTCCCCCATCTCTATTCATGCTATTCTGCCTAACATTTGTCATTCCAGACCGTATACTTGCAATATTTTGCACTCTGGCCACAGGAGTATCTCTCTAAACCAATTCCTTATTGTGGTAGTGGTTGTTCCCTCGGTAGGGAATATCAGATTTTCAGTACTTTGCTTCTTTTCTTCATTCCCTAGTTGCTGCTTCTTAGGTTCCAACTTCTGTAACAGTTCCTGGTAAGGTTTATTTCAGCCCCTGCTTTCATCCAAGAGCTAAAATACAGGCAGACTACAGAGATAGTGCAGGTTTGGTTCCATACCATCAAAATAAAGCAAGTGACATGAATTTTTTGGTTTCCCAGTGCATATAAAAGTTATGTTTACATGATGTTGTAGGCTATTAAGTATATAATAGCATTATGTCTTAAGAAAACAACAATGTACATACCTTAATTTTAAAATACCTTATTGCTAAAAAAAAGTGCTGACAATCATCTGAGGCTTCAACGAGCCAGAATCTTTTTGTGGGTGGAGGGTCTTGCTGCCATGTTGATGGCTGCTCAGGTTGATGATGACTGGTCAGGGTGGTGGTTCTGAAGGTTGGGATGGCTGTGGCGATTTCTTAAAATAAGACAACAATGAAGTCTGCTGTATCAATTGACTCTTCCTTTCATGAAAGACTTCTCTGTAGCATGCAATGCTGTTTGATAGCCTTCTACCCACAGTAGAACTTCTTTCAAAATTGGCATCACTTCTCTCAAACCCTGCCACTGCTTTATCGACTAAGTTTATGTGATATTCTAAATCCTTTGTTGTCATTTCAACAGTGATTACAGCATCTTCACAAGGAGAAGTTTCCATCTCAAGAAACCATTTTATTTGCTCACACATAAGAAGCATTCAGACTTCTCATCCATTCAGGTTTGAACATGAGACTGCAGCAATTCAGTCACATCTGCAGGCTCCACTTCTAGTTCTAGTTCTCTTGCTATTTCTACCACCTCTGCAAGGACTTTCTCCACTGAAGTCTTGAACCCCTCAAAGTCGTCTATGAGGGTTGGAATCAACTTCTTTCAAACTCCTGTTGATGTTAATATTTTGACCTCCTCCCATGAATAACGAATCTTATTAATAGCACCTGGAATGGGAATCCTTTCCAGAAGGTTTTCGATGTACTTTGCCCAGATCCATCAGAGGAATCACTATCTGTGGCAGCTATAGCCTTATAAAATGTATTTCTTAAATAATAAGACTTGAAAGTCAAAATGACTCCTTGATCCATGGGCTACAGAATGAATGTTGTGTTAGCAGGCATGAAAACAACATTAACCTCCTTGTACATCTCCATCAGAGCTCTTGGGTGACCAGGTGCATTGTCAACGAGCAGTAATATTTTGGAAAAAAAATCTTTTTTCTGCATAGTAGGTCTCCACAGAATATTAAAATATCAGTAAACCGTGCTATAAATAGATATGCTGTCATCTAGACTTTGTTGTTCCATTTACAGAGCATGGGCAGAGTAGATCTAGCATAATTCTTACGGGTCCTAGGATTTTCAGAATGGTAAATGAGCACTGGCCTCAATTTAAAGTCACCAGCTACATTATCTCCAAACAGGGGAGTCAGCCTGTCCTTTAAAGCCAAGCATTGAATTCTTCTCTCCTATAGCTATGAAAGTCCCAGGTGGCATCTTCTTCCAATATAAGGCTGTTTTGTCTACATTAAACAGCTGTTGTTTAGTGTAGCCACCTTCATTGATTAGATTAGCTAGATCTTGATAACTTGTGCAGCTTCTCCATCAGCACTTGCTGCTTCTCCTTGCTGTTTTATGTTATGGAGATGCTTCTTTCCTTAAACCTCAGGAGCCAACATCTGCTAGCTTCCAATTTTTCTTCCTCAGTTTCCTCACCTCTCGCAGCCTTCACAGAACTGAAGAGAGTTAGAGCCTTGCTCTGGATTAGGCTTTGGCTTAAGGGAGTATTGTGGCTGGTTTGGTCTTGTATCTGGACCACTGAAACTTTTTCCACTTCAGCAATAAGGCTGTTTTGCTTTCTTATCAATTGTGTGTTCACTGGAGTAGCACTTTTAATTTCCTTCAAGGACTTTTCCTTTGCATTTACAACTTGGCTAACTGGTGAAAGAGGCCTGGCTTTCAGCCCATCTTGGGTTTTGACATGACTTCCTCACTAAGCTTAGTCATTTCTAGCTTTTGATTTAAAGTGAGAGACATGTGACTCTTGCTTTCACTTGAACACCTAGAGGCCATTGTACGGTTATTAATTGGCCTAATTTCAATATTGTTATGTCTTGGAATAGGAAGGCCTGAGGAGAAGGAGAGAGACAGGAGAATGGTCAGTCAGTGGAGCAGTTAGAATTACACACAATTATCGATTAAGTTCACTGTCTTACGTGGGCATAGTTTGTGGCACCCCAAAACAATTACAATATTTGGAATTACTATCTCTAATAGTAAGATTAGAGATCACTGACCACAGATCACCATAACAGATATAATAATAATGAAAAGGTTTGAAATATTGCAAGAATTACCAAAATGTGACACAGAGACACGAATTGAGCACCTGCTGTTGGAAAGATGGCACCATAGACTTGCTCAATGCAGGGTTGCCACAAACCTTCAATTTGTAAAAAACACAATATCTGTGAAACACAACAAAGCAAAGTGCAATCAAATGAGGTATGTCTATATAGGAATTTAAATTGGGTGTGAATTTTATCTTTTCTGTGCCGTGCTATCTCTTGATTTGCCTTTTGCTTGGAGAAAAGCAAGAGTTAGCTGCATGGCTTGGTTTCCTGCCTCATAAGAAGAAATGTAGTGTTAGGATTCAGTTGTATGCAATTTGATTCTTCAGAATAGAGGAGAATGTCCCAGAGGAGCTATTCCATTGCACCCACACCCCAATGTTCTTAAGGAGATGGAAACAAGTGACATCCTCGCTTATCCCCGGGGTAAACTGCCTAGTGTGCAGCATCTCCAAAGAAAAATTATGCATAAGAAATCAGTTGGGTTATTGTGATATAATGTTGCTTGGAGACAGAGAAATTAATATTTGTCAACTGGATCCAGTGGCTAGCATTGATCTCTAGTCCTAAATATTCTTGTCTGAGCACAAGCAGTTTTGGACTCTTCTCTTTACCATGAGATCTAGTCTAATAGATGAGATCCTAATAGTTAGGGACACGTTGACACATTCAGGTTGAGTAAAAATGCCAGATGTGCTACAAGTGGAAACAAGGAAACCTAACTGATTACTGTCCAGTTAGGGCAGGCATAGAATTTGGCAGCCAGTGGAAAGTGTGGCAGATAGGCTAGTTTGGCAAATGACCCAAATGTATTTTGGGTACAAAGAAGCTGCTTTAGTCTCTGAGCACCCAACCTGACTGTAAACAGCAAGCAGAAAAATTTGTGAGTGTGTGATTGTGTGTATATTTAGGAGCATAATCTCTACTGAAGGCTGCTGCTTCTCAGCCACCATCATAAACTGCAAAATGTGAATTTTTCAGACACCAAAAACTTGTTGATTGTACCATACTGTTTTGCTCTGTTCTTTATGTTCCCACTGACCACACTCTGGTATCAGAGCCTGTTTACTCAGCATCGTAGACATTCAAGTGTTTGTTCAGTGAATAAATGGACTCTTTCCCATAATGTTGCACTAACTTCCTGTCAGAACCACCCACGGGCTCTCTCCTTCTGGTTCATTCTCCACTTTGCCACAGGATTATTAATCCTGACGATTCAGTTCTCAGGCCGCCCATGGCTATGGCACAGGAACCACAGGCCGCTGGGACTGGCTCAGGAGAGCCTGGCAGGAGGTGTCCTCCTGCCCACCTGTCAGCCCTGTGGGACACGCGGCTCACCCTTGCCTACCTCCCTCTGTACATTTGCTCAGCTGTTTTTGCCTGCACTGAGCACCCCTCCATCTCAGATGGCTGCAGTCCTACCTATCCTTTGGTGCCTGGGTCAAGTGCAAACCCTTACACAAAGATGGGCCGAATCTCTCCTCTCCTCCCCTCCCCTCCCCTCCCCTCCCCTCCCCTCTCCTCTATTCCTGCCCAAACTGGGAGGACTCTTCCTCTTACTGATTCTCATAGCTTTTTATATCTCAGCTACATATAAACTTCCCTGTCTTATCTTCCCTGTCAAATTCTAAACTTATTTTGGTGTATAGACTGTGTCATGTATGTCTGTGTCCTCACTACACACGCCAAGGTGCCACACACATGTACTTAGTACATGTTGGTTGAATTAATTCAAGTCAGGTGACCTTAGGTCTTCACTGACCTGGAGACTGTTTAATCATGTGTCTTTATTAGGTGTCTGCTACCTGCCAGGTACTTTGTACATGTTGTCCCATTTAGAAAGCAGAACGTCCCATTTTCTATTCTGTTCTGGAAGCAATAGTTGGTCAAACTATTATAGAATGTTATAAAAGCAGAGATACTAGAATAGAAGGAAAAAGAACAATACCATGTATGTTAGGTTGGGTCCTCCAGAAAACAGAAGCCTAGATAGGATTAGAAGTACAAGAGGTTTATGGGGGGAGACACAGGCAAGGGAAAGTGGGGCGGGAGCTGGAGGAGGCTGGCAGAGCCATGAGACCGTGTGGAGGAGGAAGGGGATGATAGGGAGGAAAAGTCTCCCACTGCAGTGTGCTGCTAAGAAAGTTTCAGCAAAGCCATTGGGGAGCCAGAGTTGCCCATCAGAGGAGTCCCTGGTCTATCCCTACCATGCCCAGGCATTGGCTAGAGCAGCCCATGGGAAGGGTGGCCTCTTCACGAACATGCTGATGGATTTTGGAGTACAGCCACTGTGTCCCCTGTGTCTGGAAAAGCCATTTTCATGACTGCCACACCATAGAATCAACAAGCTGAAAGTCCAAAGGTGCTGCTCAAAGGTGGCAGGCAGGTCCTTCAGCCAGTTAGGCAAAGTGAGGGCCTGGGAAAGAGAATTCTCCCTCTTGTCTGCAGTTTCAATATTTGCACTCTTAGCTTGGAATGGTCTTTCTGCACTAGAGGAAAACTCTTCCTTTAGTGCAGACCAGCCTGAAGCCAAGGCATTGCTGCCTGAGGGAACCCCATCTCTGGAGCATGATGGCGTGTCGTCATCCTGGACCTGCTCACTGTCCGTCAGAGCACTGCAGTGTGTGGCCTCTCCTTAAAAGGCCTCCTCACACCTCTGCAAGGTCAGAGAGCACCTCTGGGCACACCTCAGTCTATTGTGTCTGTTTCCCCAGTAGTCTGTGAGCATCGCAAAAGCTGGAAACTACTTTTATTCTTTAGATCGCAGTGCCTCACATAGTAGATGCCAAGAAAAATATTCAGTTTGCACTTTACGTTGTTTTTCTGGCACTGGAGATGGGCTTTCAGTGACCCCTCCATCCAGGCAGTGGCCCATGGCTCAGTCAACAGTCCAGAGTAGCCCTCGAACAGAGGCTTCTCCGAGATGGAACTGCCCCTCCCTGGGAGTCTGATGTGCGTGACTTTTAACACATTCTCGCTTCACTCACTCCATGTCACAAGAGCCAAGGAGTGTCCCAGTGATGACATTTTATTGAGCTTCTTTAATTTTTTTCTTCCTGTTCTCTTTTCCCAACCCCAAGACAAACTGCCAAAGTTCTGGGTCAGCGTTGCCAACTCAAGTTTTCCCGAGGAAGCCCTGTCTTGTCTTTGCATGTTGTGATCCCCTCCCCGTATATCTGTCTACCTGCAGCTGAGCTCTGGGCCTCTCTTCTCTGTGCTGCTACTGGGTGCAGGCACCCAAGGCTTGTGCCAGTGGTTCTCCTAAAACAGCAGCACTGAGCGTGTGTGTCTCAGGTTTAAGTTTAGGAAGTCTGCCTGGAGAGTGGCCAGCCTGGGTTCTGGGAGCCTTCCCTATTAATGTTTTCTGCAAGAATGGGTTGGTTGTGAGTGGTATGGAAGAGCCTGGGGTCAGGGGAACATGACCTCGCCCCCCAGCTCTGGGGTCTGGTCTCTGGCCAGTCTCATCCCTGGCCCCATGCTGCTAAAATTTAAAAAAAAAGTAAAAGAATTTTTTAAAGTTAAAGAAAAGGTAAAAAAAAAAAAAAAAAAGAAAGAATGGTTTGGACCTGCTAAGTTTCTCTAGACCTGCTAAGTTTCTGTGGGCTAGATCCTAAGACAGACCAAAAATTCTCACTATGAGTTATTAGGAAGACCTTTAAAATGTAAAGGCCACACGGCCAGGCGCAGTGGCTCAAGCCTGTAATCCCAGCACTTTGGGAGGCCGAGATAGAAGAATCGCTTGAGGCCAGGAGTTCAGGACCAGCCTGGGCAATGTGGTGAGACCCTGTCTCTAAAAAAAAAAAAAAGAAATTAAAAAAAAATGAGCCAGGCATGGCGATGCACATCTTAGCTACTAGGGAGGCTGAGGTGGGAGGATCGCTTGAGCCCAGAGTGCAAGGCCACGGCAAGCTTATGATCCTACCACTCGCTGCAGCCTGAGCGAGAGAACAAGACTTCATCTCTAAAAGATAAATAATTTTTTTTAAATCTTCAATAAAATGTAAAGGCCATGTAATTTTTTAAGTTCTTTATCTGGACTTCACCCTAAGGTGGGAGGCCACCTTAGAATAATGCCCTTTATGTCACTTTACTCATAGTGACACAAGCTTCTAATAAGTAGTAAGGTGGGAAGGAGCCTGTACCTCTCATGACTAGGAGTTTCTCTTCCCATCTACCCCCATTCTCATCTCCACTGGAAGCAAACCTGCAAGAAAAATTAAAGCAGTTTAGAAAGGGTTGAAACTGTTTATTCACCCATCCCAGCCAAGATTTTCCAGAACACTCCTAATTTCAAATATTTCCATCCCATTGCCCTATAAATCCCTGTAAATCTCTGAAATGCCCTGGAGATTCCAACTTTTGACAAACCCAATGGTCCTCTTATATGTAAAAACAGCATAAGAACCCTTGGTATATACCATGTGTCTCAATTTTAACTTTAGGACATGAAAATCACCCAGTGATTAATATGTAAAACCTGAAACTTGGGAAGAGGAGACTGGACTGTTGAGGTTGATGGCACTCTGTACTAATAAACAAGATCCCAGTTCCCAAGAAATGACAAGTTTGGTATAGAAGTTACGAATTTACTTAGAAAAGCAGGAGGCTCTTGAGTTTGAATCCAGGCTCAGTAGAAATTTGCTGAGTTGAATTAAATTTAGCAAATGGCTGCTGCTGTTTTAGAGAGAACAAACATGTGGAAGGGCCCCTCTGCCTTCGCTGCCTACAGACCAGGCTTGGCGGGCTGCCTTGAGCCCCACAGGGAGCAGTGGATGAGCAGCACTCATCCCAGGAGCCTGTGTCCTTTGGTCTGGCCAGTTTGGACAGGGGGCTTTGATCTCCCAGAGGGAGCCAGCAGGACTGGGGGTGGGGGTTGGCACTGAAGTGACTGCACTGCTGAGTGGGGAGTGGGGGCTGGGAACTCTCCTGGAAGGTTTCATCTTATTAAAGGCGGGCATTCCTTTAAGTACAGAGAGATACTTTTTATATTTTGTAATCAGATAGTAAGGCAAGATTAATTGGTGTCTTTCTGCTTCTGTTCTTTCCTGTATTCATTAGAGTTTTTGCTTTTACATTGCAGGTAAACTAAAAGATCTTGGGAACTTGGTTCTCCGACCTTTTGGGCTCTCCACAGAAAATTTCCAGATCAAACAGGATTCCTCTACTGGCTCCTACTCCATCAATTTTGTTCAAAATCCAAATAATAACAGATAACAAAGATGATAATAGCTTTAAAAGCTGACTTGGAAATTGTATGCTGCTTGTTGTTAGCAAGGGGAAAGGCCCTGCCAATGTTTAACTTTTAAAAGCATCTTATCTAAAAGAAAGGCTATCCAGTAGAGCCCAGTGCTCCTTTTCCCTATTGTTTTATGATCAGGGTGAAATATACTTCCTGATGAAATGAGTCTAATTTGATTTTCATTTTAAGGTGGTGTCTGTAGTTGTTGTCCCTGGTTCTGGCTGTCTGTTGTCCAGGAAGAAGCCTTCTTTCAAGGCTGACCTTCCTGAGCCACACAGACACACAAGCCCAGCAAAAGCTTCTCCTAAACTGAGCAAACCTGTTGGTTGGGAGACTGCCCAGACGTGATTGACGATGACACAGGGTTCCTGCCTGCTGTCCCCCTCCCTGATCACACGTGCTAACGAGGCTGCTGTGCACGGCCTCCCACATTTCCTGATTTCTGATTTCCTCTGTGGTAATAAAAGCTTTCTGTGACAGTCTGGGCTGGGTTGTAAATTTTGTCCCCCTAACGACGGCAAAAGCAGAAGACTTCTCTGGTTTTGAGAGCAGTATTGGTTTTAAGCAGGGTTACCGATTCTGAATTCCACTGATCAGCCCGAAGTTTTAGTTGCCACCTTGAAGATTTATCTTGAAGAGTTGACCATTCTACCATGTACTAGAATTCAGAAACTCCACCTCACAAGCTGTCTCGGACCCCACCAGATTTGTGTAGATAATTATGAAATCAGTGTTTTTGACCAAGCATGAATCTTAATAATTTCAACTTAAAATAGCTTCATTCAGGAATGGTAGAATGTGAATCCCAGAACAAAACCATATTATTTTAGACTACATGAACCCAGAGGTTTCGAAGATAGACTTTTTTTTTCTACTTATCAGTTGATGCTAGTGAAAAGCTTTCAGTTGTTCTGATTTAAGTGTCAAAGACAGTGACATGCAAGTTTCATCTCAGGAATGAATTACACATATAATTGTGTAGGTGACATGCAGCAGTCATACTCCCAGTGTTAGGGCCTGTGCTGGTTCTTTTGATCTGTTCCTAAAAGCCTCTTACAGCATGTTGGTAGACAGGGAGGGGAGTGATGTGCAGTATTAACTCTTTGTGATTTGCCAAACCTGCCTCACAGATTAGAATGTAATTCTTCATGCAGTTTACAAAGGGAAGGGGAAAGGGAGAAAGAGTGGTTAATTTTGCCTTGCTATCTTCACATTAAATCTGTCATCAAATCTCCCCAAAACGGTGTGTGTGAAAAATCACACAATTTGTGCAGAAACCTCAGCTGAAAGAATGTGGCTTGCTAGTCGTCCTCACGTGCTTCCTGTGCAGCCAGCATTGTGCTAGAGCAGTGGTTCTCAAACTCTTTAATCTCAGGACCCCTCACACTCTTGAAAAACATTTAAAGAGCATTTCCATTTATGTAGATTATACCTATTAATATTTACCATATTAGAAATTAAAATAGGAAATTTTTAAGTATTTAGTTTAATCCCTTTAAAAATGAACATTTCATGTTAATATAAATATTTTTATGAAAAAAATCTTCCAAATCAAAGACACATTTTGGTGAGAAGAATGACATTTTACATTTCTGCAAATCTCTTTAATGCGTGGCTTGATAGAAGGCAGCAAGGTTCTCGTGTCTGCGTCTGTGCTCTGTTTGTCATGATATCCCACATCAATCATGTCTTTGGAAAATTCTGTGTACTCTTGACACAGTGACAGTGAAAAAAGTAACTGTTTAGTATTTTGAAAATAGTTTTGACCTCGTGGATACCTGAAAGGTCTCAGGAACCGCTAGGGAACCTGAGAAGCATTTTGAGAACTGCTTTGTCAGACTAACTTTTGAGCTCAATGGCCGAGACTAAGCAATATCAGGGCTGAGATTCCAAAGGACTATCTGTGCTCTGAGGAACAGTAAACAGACTTGTTTGTCTAGAAAGTCTTCATCAAGAGAAGACGCCTAAGACTACCATTGCTACAGAGTGCAGAGGCTTAGGCCTCCCTGCTCCTCCTCTCCACCACACTGAAATCTTACAGGATGCCAAACGAGGCCAATATTTGCATGCTTCCAGTGAGTGGGTCAAGCAGTGCATCTGGAAAGGAAAGGAAAAGATCTCAGTGTGAGTTTGCTTAAGCCAAGGAGTTTTTATCTAATACTGTTACTTCCCTGCTTCCAAAATCTGGACAAAAAGATAGATTTCAAACCTTTTGAAAATGTTTGACCAGAGGAAAATCCTGAGAGAGTTCAAAAGTAGGAAGTTTGTAAGGAAGCAAGGTGGCCTGTATTTGCCTACTGCTGCTAAGACATATGATTTTGAAGTTCATTGGTGATACCTTCCTCCCCCCACCAGAAAAAAAAAAGTATACCAGAATTTACTTTTAAGGTATCACACTGTGACATTGTATGTGTTTTTATTCCAATAATATTGCAATGGATCGATTTTTTTTTTTTTTTTTTTTGGGAGACAAAGTCTTGCTCTGTCCCCCTGGGTAGAGTGCAGTGGTGTCATCGTAGCTCACTGCAACCTCAAACTCCTCGGCTCAAGCCATTCTCCTGCCTCAGCCTTCTGAGTAGCTGGGACTACTAATAGGTGCATGCCATGATACCTGGGCTAATTTTTCTATTTTTTGTACAGACAGGGTCTTGTTTTTGGTCAGGCTGGTCTCGTACTCCTGAGCTCCCGCCTCGGCCTCCCAGAGTGCTAGGATTACAGGTGAGCGCCACCAAGCCCGGCCCAAAATAATTTTTGATCTCCTTTTAGAATTGCCTTGAAGACTGAGACAGATTCTTTAAAATACTGTGATTTATTATTTCCCTACCTGCCTCCATGAATAGGCCACAAGATTCTAGAAGGAAAGGGCCATATTTATGTTCTTAATAGCACACGCACCTACCACTCTACTAGGGACTTAATAAATTGGTATTAAAGGACATTCCACAAGAGGTGGTCTCAGTTTGAACAACCATCACAATCCAAAAGTCTTCAAATTCTGTGCCTTTTAGTGCCTGTTTTTTAAAATGTCTCCTTTGCTACTAACCTGTATCTGTTACCTCAGGACAAGTAAAAACTAGTCATCTTCTTCATAATTTTTAAGACACAGCAAGTATAATAATTCAAATGTCAGCTTAGAAGGCTTCCTTGCTATTTTTCACATTCCAAAGAATGCAGTGGGAGACAGTGAGAGAAAACAGTTTGGTGTCACCTAATCAAGGCCAGCGAATTATCTCTGACTTCCCTGGGTATTGACCAGAACAGCCTCCTCCACACCCTGGAGTTTCTGGTCCTAGTTACCCAAGTAAACTTTCTGCAGTAGTGTTCTTATGTGGGTAAGTGTGCAGTTCTAGCAAATTTGGAGGGCTCAGCTAGGGCTGGCTTCTCAACAGAGAATCCTGTGATTGTACCCATGAAGCTCAAGAAGACATTCTGTAAAGAGGGTCACTTTAAGCCAATCTGGCCCATCTGGCACAGCCATGCAGAATGTCCTCAGATGTTGAACATTCAACTTTGCCTGTAACCATCTGTCTCCTGGTTTTTAAGTTTTCATTTTTTGCATCTTGGATATTTGCAAGGACTTTTCCTGAGATTTTCAGAAATCCCCAACTTGTCCTTTAGTTTCCACCTCCCACCTTCTCCAGAGCACATTTCCATCGAGTCTTGTGTTTTCTGTATATTCCCACACTATATTTAATTACTTTCCAACTCTCATGTGAGCAGCTTTTCCATTGGCTGGAGCCTCTGCAAAAGGCTTACCCAGGAAATTGGACCCATTACTACAACTAATTCATACTCCTGTGGTGGTTTTCCTGTGTAGAGTGCACTATGGATTAGTTCACCTTGCCCCAAGCTTGCCCCACTCCTCCCAAAATGCCACATCTTCTCACTTTACAAGTAACTGCTTAGGAGTAGAGAACATTATGCCATGTCCAGATGTGGAGGCTGGGGTGTGGCTGAGCCTACTTAGCTAATGATCTTAGGAACATCACAGCACTGGGCCTATATCTGAGCTTCAGCAAAATGACAAGACCTCACACACTGGCTCATCAGAGTTGCTCAAGAATAGTCAGACATGAAAGTTTGTTTAGTCCATAAATGGTAAGAGTCATACGTAGTTCTTACATTTTGTACAGTTAAAGGTAGGGGAGTGCTTTAGGAAATGTTGCTGGGCTTGGTGATTGATTATTTCTGGTGCTCCCTGAGTCTCTGAGCTGCCCTCCAAGACAAACTGGTAAGTAACATTTCACTCAGCTTTCAAGCTAGAATCTAAGCTGATTCAGGAAGACCAGACACAGGTACTTTTTAGAGGCATTTTATTGCATGAATAGATAGTGGGATAGGGAGCTAGCAGCAGGTGTTAGATGTAAACCTAATTGGAAGATGTATTTTTGCAAGGGTTGTCTGTCTGATCCCAAGAGCTAAGCAGAAGGCCTACAAGTCCTGTCTTTTACAACCAGTTCTTCAAAACTTGGGATGTCAAAGGGGAAGGCTATGATAGGATGTCAAAGAGGAGGGCTGATGAGGCAGCTGTGCAGGTTAATGGCTGCTTTAATCTCCTTGACAAAGATCTTTAAGAGGAAGAGTGTGATAACCCCCCATGACCAAAATGCAAATCTGAGATACCACAGAGGATGGCATATAGCTTGACAAGCCCTCGTCCGTTTCCTCTGTTATCTGTGCTCTCTTACACTTACCCTTGGCATACATAAAAAGAATGGCTAGGCCTGCTGCAGCTCAGCTGCACTGCCTCCACCAGATACAGCTTTGTAAGCCTGCAGCCCCATGGTCGCTGCCAATCAGGCTGTATCGTTCCTTCCTGTTGCTTTCTGTGATCCCGCCCTTTACCATTCCTTTCCTCTACCTGCCCTCATCCCCCCACCTCCTTATTTCTTAAGGCACTGAACTCTGTCTGTAATCCTGTGTATCCTCTGTACTTAATGCACACCCACACAGCCAAGTAAAATCTCCCCAGAGGCATTTCAGTTAGGGATCCTTTCCAGCCTGTCACCTCTCTATTCAATGGTAACAAGCTAAATCCTTCCATTCCCTGGATTTCCTTTAAAAAGGGAAGTATGTACACATCCCACAAGGAATGGCTGGAAAATCTGTTCCTTCAGCAAACTGCACAATTAAAAGCTGTACAGGGAAAGGAGGCAATCATTTCCAATCACTTCCTCCTGTTGTATGTAGCGATGTCCTAGACTGAGTCCATTAGTGCTCCTGGAAATGAAAAATGGATTACTCGCTACCAGCCAGCCCAAGAGATAGAGGCTAAAATAATCTTAGAGCATGAGAACAACTGCTTAAAACCCTTCAAGGGGCAAAGAAACTAATGACAAAATTAGTTTGTGAAAACTAGTAAGTATGTCCTTGATTTTTCTATTTCAAAGCATCCAAAATTTCAATCTTCCTGGCCACAAACTGGTAACTATTGAAGCTAGGATGGGTACACAGGGGGTTTGTTACACTGGTCGACCTTTACAAATGTTTCTATAATCAAAAAAATAAACAAAATTTGCTTCCAGTTGCTTCACCCTCTGAGGTCTACAAGCTAAGAATAAGCTCCATCATGCAAAAGTTAAGTTCTATCAACCAGACTCCCTACCTTCTTTTTCCTTTCACTCAAGGGAAAACTGGAAGCTCACATTTCCCCCTTTGCTAAGGCACGGCAGGGCCTGCTGCCTCACTGCCAAGGAAGACCACAGCTAGCAATCGGTGGCAGGGACCCAGCATCAGCTAGTCTTCATTCCTGTCAGTCACAGCTGCTAGTCCCAGCTTGCAGAAAAATACAGCCTACCAGGGTGGGAACCACTACAAGGCACTGGGCTCATCCGGCCCTCCATCGTCATGACAGATATGAAGGGAACCAACCCAAAGGCTTTTTGGGAAACCCTTAGTTCCAAATGTGAAGAGCTGGATCTGAAGATACTGGAATTTCACTGTCCTCTGTGGCTTGCAGTGCCAGACTGATGTCCACATCAGACATCCCACCTGGACTCATACCAGGCAGCCACCACATGCCACCTGCGCACATGGACACACAGCTTCCACTCAGTGCTTCCAACTCAAAAGTCAAATCCACAAACCTGAAACTCTTCAAGCAAACTACGAGTCTTCAGGAGGCCAAGGATGGGAAGCAAGGAAATGGAATGAAGTGGGGAGAACAGTATTAAATGTAGGAGGATATAGGCTTTGGTAGGCTATACATGGTACTTGATCTCAAGTACATAAGACTATTTTATAAGGGTGGTTTGACTGTCCTAGAACAATTTGCTGTTTGTAGCTTTGCCTCAGGAACTTAAACTGGGAGAAAAGGTCTGATAGTTTCCTAGGGCAGTGTGATACTTGGATCGGATTCTGCCATTAGCAGAGTTAGCATCAGAGGCCGGGGATTCTATTATGGTTACAGCTTCTGCTGCAAAAGCTTGTCCAGCCTGCCTCATTTTCTACAGGTGTTAATAAAGGAGCTGCATTTAAACATGTGAGGGATCACACCCATCACTGTCTTCTGTAAGGTTGCTTTGTGTCTTACTGGAGGCCCAGCTATGCTTTTCTGGCATAATGACAAGTCAAGCTCCCCTTTTACCTCAAGGGACTTCACACTGACATTATCATTTACTTTATTCAGAAGATCACACAAGTTTTGAGCTGTCTACTCAGGATCCAGAGGACTTGGGCACTGAGCTTAGACAGAACTCAGAAACAATGGATTATAGTATACTTCAATTAACAAAAAAAATTTCCTGATGTCTCCTCAGTGTTTTTGGCCTTGGGCTGAGTAAGAACTGAAGAGCTTGGTGAGTGAGACTCTGAATTTCCACGCCCCATTTTGCTAGTGAGGGTACTGTGTGATTCTGCTGTCAGGAAGGTCACTGATAAGAACTAAGATCAGAACCCATCTCCTACGTCTTCAGAATAAGGCAGTATAAAAACATCTTCCTTTCAACATCACCAACTCACCTTCCCTCCTTTACATTAGAAACAAACTTGCCTCACAAGGAAAAAATGAAAGGGCTAATCTTAGAAGAACTCAACTCTTAAAGACAATGACCTCGCCACTGTCGGCTCTTTCTTCCTCTGGCACAGTATTCCTGAATCGTGTTCTCCTTCACCCCACGTTCATCACCTTCTTGATACCAAAGCAAAGGAAAAGTTGTTCAGGCCATGAAATTTCATTCTGAATAAGCAAAGATTTGGTAGGACAGTCATCACTAGAGAAAAGTATGCTTAAAAAACAAAGTATGCTTTATTCAAAACACTGAGAAAAATGAACTTACGCTTCCTTATCTGAAGTCCAGCATCAGTAAGATTTTAAGTTGCATCTATGTGTTTCATCACTCATTCCCTGTATTTTGTAGAAGTCGTGTCTATAAATATACCGATATATGTATACAACATGATCAAGAATGGTATGGGTCTCAAGTAGGCCTTCCCAGATAATGAGCACGTGGACTGTTAACCTTCCCTGGTTCTCTCTAGTTCCATTTTCATTAGTGAGAAACTTGAGAGAAAAAAGATACTAACAGAGCCAGATTCCTGTGGCCTCCTTTTTACAGTCATTTAGATAAACTGAAATGGGAGAATGTTTAAGATTAAAGACTCCATGTATACTCTGGAATAACAGACAGCCTTCTAAAGGGTTGTTTTACTGAAATGGAAAAAAAAAAAAAGTACACTGACCTATGTTTCTGGGTCAGTCCTAAAAAACCTCAGCTGTCTGGCAGGTTTTAAAAGACTCATTTTTTCCTGATAACCAAGTGTTTCTGGTTCTCAGGTCAAACACTTGACCTCACATTGAACATGCTGGGCTTTTTTAAAGAACCATTTATCCATAAGGGCAAGGCTCCTTAAAGTTAAAACAAAACAAAACAAACCCACCAATAGATGTTTAATTACATCCAACTCTGAAAGTAAGTTGTTTCCATCAGAAAAAAAGTTATGCACAGGGGCCTAATTAAACAATTCACCCTTCCTCTATCCTTTGTCATAAAGAGGTCCCATAAAATCTCTCTAGTGATTAGAAACCCACAAGCTATTGTTCTTAGGAAGCATTGCTACTCAAAACAAGCTCCCTAAAGTACAACTAGTGGTTGAATTTTAATAGTTAAAAAAATAATACTCTTTAAAAACTAACTCCTAAAAAGTAAACAGTTTTTAAATAACTAAATTTTAAAAAAATCAAAGACTTTATTGGATAAATGTTACACAACATTCTTTAACATTTAAAACTCTGAGCATACTTATGATGAGAAACAATTTTTATCATTCAAGTCTACAAAACAAAATAGGCTTATGAAGATTTGAAATACAGACAAAAGGTAGCATGAAGCAAAGCTTAAATATTAAGCAACTAAAGCAATGAAAGTGAAATAGCAACATGGTAGGTCTAGATTTTAAATACCACCAAGTTTCATTTTTTAAAAAATGAAAATCTGGTTTGTAACAAAACACCTGTGAGAATTTGTCATGAGAAAAAAAATATTTAGATACTTAAAACCTCATCTCTCCAAATTCATTGGCTTTATATTATTACTTCTTGGTCATTTCCATCACTCTACACAAATAAAGAATTCTAAAGCTTAATTAAAGATCCTGATAATACAATCCATGTGTAATTCCACCATGGCTTGGGAGTTATCTAGTTCTTGAAGTGAGCCTGAAAGGTACTGCTGGTGTTATGTATCTGAAAGAACAAGACAGACCCAAGCCAAAGCTCTAGGGCCATAGAGAGTAGGGTGCCCTTGTAGTACATGTCATCTTTAGAACTCCCTGCTGCTACAGTTCCTGAGCTGACTTTTTCTGATTTGATAAAATATATAATGTCTTCATAATATGGAACTTCCCAAAAAGACAATTTTATAATGCAATCAGAACTTTTAATTACTTGCGGTGTAATTAGAATTTGCATTGAGCTCATTAGATGCAAGACTACCTGCCTTTTCTTTTTGAGTTGTAAAACAAATCAGTCAGGTATACTAAACATTCTAAAACTCTCATCCAGAACCTTTTGTTAATCCTGAGCATGGGGTTATCAGGAAATTCCAAGCCTATACAGTAACATTATGGAAAGTTCAAATACTTGAGCCAAGTACTCAGTTATGTTATGCTGCTTCAAATGAATATTATTTTTTGGTATTTTTTCCTTTTTTTGTAATAAGTAAGCAATATGGATTATCTTTCTAGTTTAAAAAATAAATCAGTATTGCCACTAAAAAACTTCAGCTTTATTATTATTAAAAGTACGGCACCATCAAATATAAAATGCCTTAAAAATGTAGTACTAACAGGTCCATCTGGTTTTCTCATGTTTTCTCCATTCATTAAAAAAGAAAATTAAGGTCTTTCATAATATGTATTTACCAAAGACAAGAAAAAAAAATTACAATCTCTATTAATAAAAATTCATGCTCCATGCATGAAAAGTTTGACACTGTCTTTATGGATCTGTTCCTGCCACTTGTCCCCCAGGGCCAAGTCCTACTTGACACCTGTGAGAATTTCTTGCACTTAGACAGAAGGGGAGGGGCTCTCTGTGGAGAAATGTCTACATCAAAATTTAGATGTTGTCACCTTTCTGAACTAGATAAAATCAGTAAGGATAGAGACAATAATAATAGCCTTTCCAGCTCAGTAGAATTAAGAACTAGCTCTTGGCGTATACATTTTCACTCCAAGATCAACACTAGCCTATCCACTTTGAGTCAAAATCTGAAAGAACGCAGTTATGAAAATGTGCACAATATGTTAAATACTAGTGGCAAATAAATACATCTTAATATGTTCTACCAAGCAAACATATATTCAAGACAATACAGCCCTGCTTTATTAAAGAAGATCCAAATTTTGTTTGGGGGGCGGGGCACTCTGCCATCCTTTCAGCAGGATGTTAGATACTCTTTTCTGTTGTTTCTACTGGCACCCTGAAAAAACTATTGGCCTTGGCATATATGACTATTGCTGTTTCATAGGAGTCTTTTTAGAAACACCTTTGCTCATATCTGAACTGATTAACATAAACCTGGGAGCAAGCACAAAGTTTAAGAAAAATAATTCAACATTTCTGCATCATCCCATGCCTTTTAGGCATGTCCAAACTGTACTGATAAGAACTTCACATTCAAAAGAAGTTACTGTCAGTGATTCTTCATACATAAAATTCAAGTGAGTTCTTGTATGTGTATTTCACATCACTTTTCTCCTCATCTCATGCATAATTTATTGCAATAGTTTATTGTTTATAAAATACTCCCTAATACCTTTACTTCGGTTTAATACAGCACAATGTGCAAGTGCCCCTTTATAGACTGTTGGTTTTAACCACTGCCTTAACATTTACTTCTTAGTGCAGCTTTAAAAATCTCCAATTTCATTCAGTCCTGATGCTCTGGTGTTCTCTGTGTCATTGTGGTACAGGTCCATGAAACCAGCAGCCTGCTAATGTCTTTGTGCTGAAATATAGTAAAGAAAAGGAAAAAAATGTAGTTAAGCACAAGTAATTATATGAGAAAAATGAAGTCCTCGTTGTTTAAATTAAGCCCTACATGGATTGTGGGATCACACCTGATTTTTTCTTTTAAATCAGTTAAACCTGACCAATGTTTTTTTAAGAAAACAACTTACTGCCACTGTAAACCAGCAGAAGCATTTGTGTTATTTCTGAAGTATATCAGGCCAGATTCCAACACAAGTAAGATGGCTGTTATCTTCACATAGTCAATCTACACTTGAGTGTTTTTTAAAAACTAGTTGCTTATGAATATTTGCTTAATAACAGGAATTTTAACTTTGTTCTTTATGTTGCCATTTCGCAGGTAACAATACTAAACTCTGAGAGTTAGCTTAGCTGCTGTGGACTGCTGTGAAGCACCTAGCAGCCTTCCACTAGCACAGGCTGGCCTACAATCTTAGGAAGCGAATTTATATACAGAACCAGGCTATATACAAATCAGCTGCAGATCACACTGTCTGTATATCTGCAAAGAGCAAAAAAAGAGGGGAGTAGAGGGTGCTTCCCAGATGTAGACACAGCACGTCAGAAGGCATCAAGAGCACCACTTTGATACTAGAAGACAACTTATGTACCCTGGTTAGACTGACCACAGTGTCCCAATTAAACCAGCAAACCTCATTATCAGCAGAGGCACACCTCACCACACCTCCAACGAAAAGCAGGACTCCAAGCATAACATTTATAAAGTACAAGGCTTACAAAAATTACTGCCAAGTAGTATGACCAGAATGCCCAACATTACCAACCTCCCTCTAATACCATGAAATAGTAAGAATCCCACTGAAACCCTCTACAATCCATGGTTATGCCTCTCAAACCTGGGAGCCCAGGTACCAATTAAAAAATTCCAAAAGAGGATCCATGGAAAGAAAGATGAATTTTTTGGTCAAATGCATTTTTTAAACCAAAGATATAGTATTTCAGTAGAATAATAACAGACAAAACAGACACAAAATGCAAAAAGGAAAAAAGAAAAACCACCCCATCCTTCCCAATATTTAACATCCAAAAATTTCAAAGTAGGTATCTTTCCCATGACATGACAGAACTCTTGATTTTATGTTGACTTCCCAGTATTGCCACGCTTCACTCGCTTCACTCAGGCCTATAAAATAAATTTCACCCCCCCCCCCCCCCCCCCCCGGGGGGGGGGGGGGGGGGGGGGCCCGCGGTGGCTCACGCCTGTAATCCTAGCACTCTGGGAGGCCGAGGCAGGAGGATCACTTGAGCTCTGGAGTTCGAGACCAGCCTGAGCAAGAGTGAGACCCTGTCTCTTTTTAAAAAAAAAAATAAAAAATAAAAATAAAAAAATAAAAATTATAAAATTTGACATGAGCTAAGAAGTTTTTACTTTGTAAAACTAAGGTATTGTACTAATATGATTGTAATGCTAGTAGATTTAGACTCTCACAGAACTTTGGAAGCAAATGTTCCCATCTTATAAACTGAAAGAGAAAAAAGGTAACAGCCAATCCAAGCACAATTCCATTTCCTTCTATTTAAGACTCTCTCAATATCTGGCTTCAACTTTAGTGAGGCCTATTCAAGTTCAGTTGAAGACAAGGGCAGGAAAGCCAAGGATCCAGCAGATCTTACTACTCCTATGAAGGATACAAAAAATAAAAATAAAAAGCACTATTCCCTCAAGAGATCACCTTAAGGGCAGCTACCACCCCCATACAGATATGTGTCCAAAATCCCAGCCCCAATCTCTGATCCAAAATTTGCCATTCTGACCCAACTTGCAAATTACAGCTTACTTGCAACTATACAGCTCTTCACTAGCTGCACAAACACCCGAGGGTTAAATAACCTTAATTTAAGGAAGTAATAAAAGATCACAAGTTTAACAGCAGCACACACACACAAAAAATCCCTAAACCTTTCTTACCACGTAAGGGCCCAAAATAAGCCTTTTAGGCGTTACCCAAGGAGTCACTTAAAGAAACAGATTACAGCTACATTTCAGCATTACCTTTTACCACCCTCTGTAGTTCTGACTTGGCTTTGAAAATGACAATGGTTTTGAGATTAGTTCACTAAGAATATATATATGTTCATATATATAATTTTTATACATAAAGAACTAATGACTATTTAAGAAGTTAAAGTAATGAATATAAAAGTGACAAAGAAAGACTGGGATAGTGAAAAGATAAGAAATCCAGTATTTGACTTTCCATGGAGACTCAGTTACTGTTTGACATAATTCTGCAATGTACCACCCAACTGCTACTGCCCTAAGAAAAACTGCTCTCAATTCATAAAAGCTCACAGGAGGCTGTACTTTTTTGGCACGGCAGGTAATATCAATTGAAAGTTACTTTCACCCATTAAAACTATCACCTACATGAGGCACACCCAGCTACCAAGGTCAATGAAAACTAAAGAAAAAGAACAAGAACTAATGAATTCTTTTAAGTCTAGCCTAATCTACTTCAGGAATGATCAAGTGATGACATGATGCCCTCTTCACTTTGTGGCAGGGCTTAAAACAGACAGACCTGCCCGTTTCACTGTTAACTTCAATGCTCCCAGTCTGAATCCACAGTGGTCTGTCAGACACTGTAAGGGAGCAGCAGGACTCGTCACTGTCTGATGTAATAGCTGCCATTTGTTGAGACCTATGGTAGAAAAAACCAAGTTAACAAAAATAGAGCAGTCATTTGAGTTCTTTTTAATCCATTTTACCAAAAAATAATTTAAAAATAAGACCAAAATTCAGCTGAATTTCCGTAACGAATTTATTCTGGATAACTTGCTGGCTTCACAGAATGCGAAGCTTTGGTACTAAAGGAAAACAGACTTGAGAGCCGTGTAGACACACCAGCCTTGCCAGGAGAGGGCACTCTCCGGCCCAAGTCAAATAAGCAGCAAAATGCCACACCAAGATGCTGCCCTCCAATCAAATTTACAAATGAAAGCGGAAATGCTAACTTACATTGAATGTTCTAGACAAAAAATTTTTACTAATCCAACACTAGCCTAGTGTTGGAGTAGTCATGATCTTCAGTGGTGCTGAACTTGTCATCCCTATCCATATTACATCATTAATGAGCTCAATGACCCTGTTTAGCAGAATGAAAACTGCTGAAGCCCTTTCTCCTTTAATCCCAATGACCACCCTTGCATACTATTAAGGACCTAAACTTACTGTGTGAGATAATACCTGGTTGAAATAATAGTTATAACAAAATAAGCTTTCTCACTTAAGCTTTCAGAACAGAGACTTCAAATGCTAAGCATAATTTCGAGTGAAGGATTACGGTTTTAAGCCTTATTTTTAAACATATTTGCTTGTTTGTTTACTTTCCTAATTTAAGTATAAGTAAAAAACAATCCATCTATCACATCAGTGTATTTAGCTTTGGGATCATTAAGTTAGAAAACATTCAGTCCTTATAATAAAATAATTAATTATTAAAATGCTAAAGCAAATCAGAAGCAGTATCATATAATGAAAACTTTTAAAAAGGCTTTTCTGACATTGAAAAGGAGAAATTTTATATATGCCCTCTAGAAACATACTTACTTCTGAATTTTAACTCAGAGGAAAACATTTGTTTAAAAATGAGATTTAATAATGAGGTATTTTTACCCTTTTGTTCCTGGAGAAACTTAAATATACTATAACCCAAAAGTAATCACACAAACAAAAAGAATGTGAATGCACTAAAGAATTTATCTTTTGAAACTCTCCCTCCGTAAGGAGAAGTTGTTAGGTTTCAACAATCATTCTATCATTCTCCTCTTCAATTTTAGGCAAAGAGAGTCAAGAAAATGCATCAAAAAATGATCTCATTGTTCCCTGTGCAATTCTTCACCTGCAACCCCCTGAAATGCTATGTAAAATATTAACATTCCAGTCCACAGTGCCTTGCTTGTGAGTCTACTGTTTAAGATGAGCTACCCCTCAATGATTTTAGGGTCTCAAGGTTTTTCTTTAGAAATTTACCATTAGTACAGAATATCCACTAGGAAAAGCCAGGGAGCCCCAGCTGTGATGCAGTATATGGAGGGATACCCCCATGAAAAGGTGGTGATTTCATTGGAAATTACTTATTTTGTCCTTTAAGAGAAAGCTTAAGTGCAGCAATAGCAACTATTTCTGGGAGGTAGCAGAGATCTAAAGGAGAAATCACAACAGGGTAGGTAAACACTCATTCTCCCTTTTTAGAGTGCATGAACAAAGTGGAGGTCATGCTCTTAGAGAGCAAAGCCCAGAATTAAAATCTAAAAAATTAAGATCATACACATGGTATCTATTTTCTCACTGAACACTCAATATAAACTTTCTTAATACAATAAGGTATGATGTAACATGAACAAGCAGGAAAAGCATAAATAGTACCTTCTGCTACAATAGACATTCTGGTTTTGTAGCCCTAGTGCTATTTTTCTAACCAGTTATTTTTCTAGAGTTTTAGACAAACTGCACATAGTTCTTGCCAGCATACCAGGACTCACACCAAGATTTGCCACTCCCAGCTAGATTCCTTACTAAAAACTAAACCATGAGGGGAGATCATAGGTTTGTGATCAACAGCATCTCGAAAAGGAGCCAGGCAGCCGGGTGCGGTGGCTCACGCCTGTAATCCAAGCACTCTGGGAGGCCGAGGCAGGAGGGTCACTTGAGCTCAGGAGCTCCCGACCAGCCTAACCAAGAGCGAGACCCCGTCTCTACTAAAAACAAAAAAATTAGCCAGGCATCATGGCATGGACCTGTAGTCCCAGCTACTCATAAGGCTGGGGCAGGAGAATTGCTTGAGCCCAGGAGTTTGAGGTTGCAGTGAGCTATGATGACACCACTGCACTCTACCCGGTGTGACAGAGTGAAACTCTGTCTCAAAGAAAAAAAAAAACCAGCCATGAGTAAAAGTGACTATCCTCTGGAAAATATGGCCATGACACATACAGATCAAGGCCTTCGGAATGTGTGGTATTTCCCTCCTAGAAAGGGGAAACAATCTCCTACTCAATCATACCAGTAGCAATAAAAAAAATGTCCAAATTAATCTCCACTTTTTCACCATTTTGGCAAAACACTAAAATACTAAAATGCCAGGGTCCCAGGGGAACACAGCATCTGTGCAAATCAGCTAATTTACCTAAAAGCTGACAAGTGTAGCCTGGTGGTTCTAACACGTTTATAAAGGTCTCCTGACAGGACCTCCACTACACTGAGCATCACCAGCTCAGATCCTGTCCCTTGGAAAGGATTTGGGATGTACGGGGCATCTGAGATGGTGACTGGTCGTTAGTCCGTATGTCTGAACCAAAATTACTCTTCCTTATACATTCACAAGAAAACAACATTTCTCCTCATGCTAGGCCCTGTGCTTGGCACAAGGGAGAGTAGAAATGGCAAAGTGAGTATTAGATCCCTGGAATTCATGTTACATAAATGAATGGGGCAAGAGTTGAAAGATGATGTTAATACAGGTCTCCCTTAACCATAACCCCCATGACCCAGTTACTCTCCACAAATGCCTGTTAAAACTAGTGAGTTCATGCTCCTTCCAGATATTTATGTGGATGATCACACTATGATTATTGAAATTTTCAGGTAAGAGTAACATTGCTATAACATTTTTCCATTTATACTGAGCATATGTTGCAGAAAGACATTATCAAAAGCTACCAGAATGAAATTCCTATGCCACACACACTAAGTGGTGGTAGTGGTGGTAATGACAGCAAGTATTTATACAGGTCCTGTGCAAGGCACTTTATTACTGCTTTAAATATTCATTTAAATTCTCACAATTACCTACTATTCTCCCCATTTCACAGATGACATTGAGGTATATTGCCTAGGATCACACAGCTTATAAGTGGCAGATCCAAGTCAGGCTTTGAATCTAGGAAATCTGGCTCAAGAGCTTGTACTTTCAACCGTGTGCCTAAAAAGTGAAAGAGAATGAGTCTCTGCTCGATAAAAGCCTGCTATCGAGCACTAGTGGTGCAAAACAGTTAATGATTGCTCCACCTCACCTGCACCACTGGCAAGTTATACACTCATAAGTACCCATTCCTATCTTTTACACTCAGCTGGATGACACATTTCTACAAAAACATTCTCCCCAGACAACCAAAAAATTCTGTATTTTACCTGGGGAAAAAACTATACTCCTAGGCTTTTTCAGTAGCTTTTAAGTAAATCTAAGTGAGGGACACTTAGTGTTACAAAATTATCTTAAATAGTAAAAAAAATAAAATAAAAAATAAAAAACAAGAAGCCCTTGCCAAAACCTGATATGCATTATAATTACAACTTTTTTCACTTACGAGAAAAGGAATAAAGTGTGAGTCTAATAGTCTAACAATCCAGCTATGAAATATTTGGTTTTCCTTCTAGATACTGACACCAGGATAGAAAAAAATTATAAGAAGTTTTAAATATGATTTCTGGTCAAGACTCAGATTTCTAAGGCAGTATAAAGAGGTAACTCACATTCTTATAATACAAAGAAAATCCCGTATTTAAATAATGACTGTTTTTTTCAACTTTTTTTAATGAGACCTTATAAAAATATCAGGAATTTGAAGAAAATATATTTAATTTTAAACTTTCATGACTGGTCTATTTTTAACATCAAAGCTTTATGAAATTGTTTTACAAACAAAAGTTTTGTTCAACAAAAGAAGGCCCGTAAGTTAGACAACATGAACTATAGCCATCTAAGTTACTCAGTTGAAAAATGAGACGACTCAGAAATTCAGTATTTTGATAAATGATTAAATTTTGAGTCAATACTGTTTCCTTTTCCTTTACACTTCCCCCCCAATCTTTAATTTATGTAAAAATAATGCAGGAATTTTTGAACAAAAATTCAAGTTTGGTAATTAGTTATTTCAGAGAATTAAAGACGTTAAAATTTGACTCAGGCTGGGCTCAGTGGCTCACTCCTGTAATCCTAGCACTCTGGGAGGCCAAGGCGGGAGGATTGCTTGAGCTCAGGAGTTTGAGACCAGCCTAAGCAAGAGTGAGACCGCATCTCTACTAAAAATAGAAAAATTAGCTGGGCATCATGGCGCATGCCTGTAGTCCCAGCTACTCTAGAGGCTGAGGCAGGAAGATCACTTGAGCTCAGGAGTTGGAGCTTGCAGTGAGCTACGATGATGCCACTGCACTGCACTCAGGGAGACAGAGTGAGACTCTGTCTCAAAAAATATGTATAATTAAAATTTGACTCAATCCACCCCAAGATGGACTTAAAGGCATGATATAAAAATTAATTTAGTATTTCCAACCAAAGTGTGATACACAAGATGACCTTAAAATTTTATTAGGGTTATCCATGTTATGTCAAGGTATATTTGTTTTCTATTAACTCTACTGTCATAAAAAGTGGGAAAAGTGAATAATTCAAAGAAAATATTACACATATGATGAAAATATGGCATAAAATGTGATGGTATATAAAATGACATTTGGAAACTCATTTAATTTCATTACTAAAATAATTTAAATGATTTCCATATTCAAAATTGTCCAAAAAAATTATTTATTATGTCACTGGAAGGGATAGTTTTTAACTAAAACCTACTCTCAAGAGTACTAATTAGTATATGCAGTCACACTGATTCACTTAAAAATTTTACCATGAGGCAGTTATAGTTCTTAAAAATGAGGGCACCATTAGCATTATAGGCAACAATATTTCCTTGTACAGGACTGCAGGTTGATTAGGAAGGAATCCTGGAAGCCAGGCACTGCCAGTAGCATATTCCAATGACGATCCTGACCAAGAAAAATACTCCTGTGACTTAATTTCCAAACACCTTCTAGAATAAGACCATCCCAAATTTAAAAGATTCCTATCAAAAAGTAAATTATAGAAGGTGGTAATGGTTGCACAACAATGTGAATGTACTTAATGCCACAAATACAATTAAAAATGGTTAAGATGGTAAATTGTATGTCTATTTAACCACAATTTTTTAAATACCACACACAAAAATAATCATGGCTTTCTATTAACATAAGGAGAAAATGATTTCTACCTAGTGCCACAAGGAAAGTAAAGGGAAAAAAATCCTGTTTGGATCTATAAATGTTAAGTCTCTTATTTAAGTAAAGATTAAACAGAGTCATTACTCTTCTCATCTTAACATCAATTATCCATAATAAAGACACCATGAAACCCTGGAAAACTAAAAATATATAGATCATCTATACCACTATGACTTTATACTTCCTATTCCTTTATTCAAAATGCCACAACAGAGTATATTGTTTGCTAATGCTTTCACTTTTTAATTCTATTCACTTTGTTGAATGAAGGAATACAGTAAGTGTACACAAACTGTAAATATAGAATATGAAGAGCCTATTAAATCAGACAAGATAAAAGTAATTAATGCACCTTTGCTGTTTTATTTTCTCCTGGAAATTGGCATGGCACCAGCCTCTTGTTTTATGTCTGAATTCCTCTATACGAGGCATTTCTGTTAGAGATTGTTTTAATTTTTTAATAGCCCTAATATTAGTAAAATCCCAAAGCAAAAACTAAATTTGCCCCAACTTAGAAACTGGGTCTTCATTCTCTCCAGCAAATTCCTCATTTGAGGCCATTGCTAGGCACAAATACCTGAATCAAAACATCGTCAACTTTTCTAGACATTTGCCCATCTATTCTCTGCTATAAGTACTAACGAAAGTGAACCCATGCAGTACAAACCACAGAACATTCACAACTGAAAAAGGAAATTCTAATTTTAGATCCAAATTATAGATTTCTTATTTCCAATTCACTTATTCTATACTCTTGTAGTCTTTAAATGTGTACCTTTCCTTAAACATAACCCTGCTTAAATAGGGGTGAAACTCAATTTAATATTTTGTAATTTAGATATTCAGATTCACTAATAAGCATGTATATATTCATTGATTTTAGTATCTGTTCCATGTTCTTTGCCTGTCTTAATATCTAAATTCCTGTCTATTCTACTTAGTACTAATCTACAATTACTATTTACAGATTTTCCCATCAAAACCACTTAGGAATACACCATACAGTCATGCAAATGGGCTTCAGACTAGTGAATCCCAGTTTCCCTATATCTCACTGGTATTTTTTAGGTCTCTGATTCCATATCTGTAAATGAGAGTTCAATAGATGTACCTTTCAAATGATTAGTCAGCTTCCTGGTCTACATAACTTCTAGAAAACCCAAAGGGAAAAATATTGTTTCTGAGAGTTTCTAGAAGTAAAGACATTCTTAGCTTCCACAACTCTTACTTCACTTGGTTTCTCCCCTTGCTAATCCTTTGTTTAAGCCACTTCTCTTACGTCACTGGAGATTTGTTCTAAGCCTAGTCCTCTACCTCTGCAAGGGGAAAAAATACCTACTTGGGTTAACTCCATAACAAGTATAAGTGCCTCCTTTTATCATTTCAAAGAGAAATGCAAAAGTGGCTACAATTACCCAATTCAACTCTATCTACATCTGTAGTAGATACTGGACAAATATATCTAGCTGCCTAAGAAATTCCCATTTGAATAAAATGTTAATATACAGCTATTAGTGTTTAGAATATACATTTAAGATTACAGAGATTCTTTAAAACTTGTTTCCCTATTGAAACTTCGGATGAAACATGCCTCTGCCAGGTTAAAATGGAGGGATCATTTGGCATAATTAGATCATACAAGTTTGTGATTATGCTTCAACCGTTTTTTCAAAGGTATGTTCTACAAAACTGAATGTTATTTTTGTGCTTAACAATCATTTTATTCTTTTCTTTCTTCTTTTTCCCCATGGCTTCTGAAACAAACCAAACTTGGTTTATGCCACAAGAGCACATTTACCAAAGCACCTGACTATATTAGCAATATCCACTTTCAAAACCACTGTGTTAAGATAAAACTCATCATTACACAAAGCCTTGGAATTACATATTTTAGGTGTATTTTATTTAAATCTTTCTGAACTTTAGATTTCAAACTTTCAAAAATACCTGAATGAACAAGTTCATTTATCTGAAACAAATACTTGGAAAAACTTAGGATACTTTCTCATAAACCCCTCAATCACATTATGTTCTTCTTTCAACCTGTTATAATCAAAGAATTTTTAAAAATAGTATATAATTGTTTCTGTTTGCAGGAAAGAATATGTTCTATTCAAGTGAAACATCTTTTTAAAACTGTGTGTTTATTATAATCAAAAAGCATTGACTGAGTTCCCCAAAAGAAATTCTACTTGCTTTTGCAGAAATTGGTAATTAAAGTCCACAACCTTAAGAAAGCTGACAAGACTACTGATTTTCAATCTCCATTAATCTCTTCATTATTAATTCCATAGCAACTAAGATATTTCAAATTGAATTATTTAGAAATCCACAAAAAGTTGCTCTCTTAAGTTTCCAGAAAGGTATCAAATTGAAATTGTATCATATTTAAAAGTTAGACACAAAAAGTATGAAAGCAACTTTAAAAATCTTGGGATAAACTTGCCTCCACAGGCAATCAGATATATTTTTCACTAACAATACTAGGCTAAAAATGGAAAATAAGAAATCAAATCTTAGGGTCAGATGGACCATGTAGAAAAATAGTAAGCTAAGTTACTAGCCCCCAAAGCAGTGATACATGAGGCAGAAGACCAAACAGAAGAGACCAGTTGGAATTACCCAAATGTAACAAAATGAAGCATGTGATAAAATATTATGGCTAAAAATAAAAAAAATTAAAACCCACACATTTATGAGAAATTGGCGGGAGGGGGGTATCAAATCTAGAATCATATCAGACCTCTACAATACAAAACCTCATTTTAAGAATATACTGATTCATCTCTTATTACTGAAGTTTACCTAATCTCAGATAATATATTCCCTGATAGGGCAAATAGCAAAATAAAAGATTGACTTTTCACCTCCTCTAAACACTATTACAAAGAATAATTTTCTACCATCTTGAAATTTTTCAAAGCTTTTTGAGAAACACACACAAATAATTTGGATTTAGTCGATTTTATTTACAGCTTTTTTGTTTTTTTGTTTACATTTCAGAACATTACACAATTACATTTTCTCATTTTCTGACCTGCAAACAGATACCTTAAACGGAAATTATTTTTTTTAAATTATCAAATTAGGTACATCCAAAATGCAACAATTACACATATGACAATTAATTCACAAAGTGTAATTCACTGGGACGTATCCTAAGAATTTAGGAACAGCCAGTCAGGAGAAATCTGACCAAATTTAGCAATCAACTATTTACATATCCAAAAATCAAACCTATCTAAACTCCCAAACCAGAAGCTTGAAAGTTTTTGTTAAATCCTCATTGGACAAAAGAGAGTGTTGATTCAAACCTATCCAGTCTTGACAGTTTTAGTACCAAATACTGGGCTATTCCCCAGTTTGTAACTGAATAGCAAGCATCTGTTTGTCGAACACCTAAGCATCAAACTTTTACACCATTATGAGCATAGAAAGGGGCTAAGTGTTCATTAATTAAAAACAAGTAGTCATTAAATATCCACACTATTCTCCCAACTCACCAGCCCTTACTGCAATCCCAAATATGCAACCTGAGTCACATAGTGACAGGCTATAGTTTATATATATGTGTGTGTATGTTGTGTGTGTGTGTGTGTGTGTGTGTGCGTGCGCGCGCGTGCGTGCATATATATATATATACAGTATTAGGTACAAATGGCAATTAACAGTCCCTACAAAAATTCAATTTCAGTCGAGGCTATGGCTCCTATGCCTTGGGATGGTTTTTGGACTTCAAAACTGAAAAATACTGCTAAAATCTCACTTTCTTAAGACAAAATTTGATTGCATGTTCAGTTTAAGTTTCTCAGACTAAAAATGGCTATAAGGTAAGTATTAAAAAGCCAGCCAACTGAGTGTAACTTCTCTTACCAATTTGGCCAAGCTACTTTGTAGAAATTATTCCTAACTAGACTAGAAAATCTGTGGTGACTTCCAGTGGTCTTGCCTACCTTACTGTCCATGCTCACGTTTCAAACTGTGTCAACAAAGCCCGCACTTCGGGGGTCAGCTGCTTGGCAGCCTTAGCTGCCTCTGTGATAGCCTTGCGATACAGGCCCTTTCTCTTCTTATTAAAGCGTGACTGGAAGTTTTCTAAAAAGGGGGAGAGTTGCGAAAGAGCAAGGAAAGATGTTGTTGGAGACCCGAACCATGAAATACGGGCCTCCTGTCGGACTAAAAGGCCGTTATCTTTCCGGCTCACAGTTATAGTAAGAATACGGGCTGGCCACCAAGGGAAGCCATATATCTTGGCCCAAACTATGTCCCCTACACATATGGTCCTGCCATCTGGTGTGACGCATTTAGAGACGTTTTTGGAAAAGACTTTCATTTTCAAGGAATTACTGAGCTTTTTCTCTTCCTTTGAAGAGGAGGAGGTGGAGGAGGTGGAAGGTGCATGCATACTGCCTGGAGGAAAATCAAAGCTTTCAGAAGAGCTACACTCAGAGTTGGAAGATTTCAAATCATCTGTGCTATCAATGCTACACACTGAAGCACTGGAAGAGTCAGGTTTCTTTTGATTTAGGGTCATGTAAACAGAGATATTGCTTTTGCTGCCCTTTTTGCCCAATGTCTGTGGTTCATCCTGCTCACCAGGCACATGCACTTCATTTGTGTCCTGAACCTCACTGCTGGCCTCTTCAGGGCCTTTTGAGGGACTCTGATTTTCTGAAGGGGCCTCACCTGCTGAGCGGGTAGAGGTGCAACGAGACTGGGGCTTGGGTGCCATCTTGCCACTCCGCATTTTCTCAAGTCCTGTCTTCAGAGAAGAGTCATTTTCTTCATTCCTGTACCTCTGTGGTTTTAAACGAACCCTGGGCGGAAGAGAACCTGAGCTAGGATTCTGATATCGACGTGTGAAATGGACTTTTGAATGTGCATTTTTGGAAGTAGAGGTTTCACTTTGCTTCTTTTGTGCCTTTTCTTTGGCAATTTTTAGCACTTCCCGAGCCTTTGCATGATCCATGTTCTTACTCTGGAGCACTTTTTTAGTATTTAACTGAGCTTTTGATGTATTTGCCTGAGCAGAAACTTTTACTACTCTGCCTCTGCTGTGAGAAATATTTGAAACCTTAACCACAGCATTTCTTTTCTGGCTTTCATTTTGGTTTTTCCCATCCACTTTATGGTCAGTTTTCAGTTTTTTGTTCACAGTAGTTACACTTTCATTTCTCCGTTTTTTATCTTCATATTTAGAAGAGTCACTTGCACTACTACTTTTTCTAATTTCCTTTTTTTCAGCAACAACACTGTTTTTACACTTATCACATAGGACTTGCCTGGGTCGTAGTTTAATAGCATTCATTATTGAAGTGGGTTCTTCCCTGTACATTTTTCGTTTGGGTCGCTTAATTTTCCGAGGAGGTGGCTGAGGTATTGATTGGTTGTAAGTGTCCCTGATAAACAAAGGGGGAGGATAAGGTGCTCCTTCATGGAAGAGAGGTGGTGGTTTGGAAGTCCACAGGCTTTCAGCCAAGCTCAGCTCAGGAGGCGGGACAGGAGAAGGGTCATCAGAAACAGCACCATTCACTTCACGCTTGACTTCTGTCCCTTGGAATGTATTACTTTGGAGCTGCATGGCTTCCGGTTTATCCTTATATTCCCTTTTGGGAAATACTGTCACAGGGATACCATGGGGCCCAAACCTTTAAAAGAAATGAAAGAAAAAAAAGAAGACATTAAATTAACATCTATAATTCAACTTCTTAAATGTAAACAATACCTAATGTTTACTTTTGGTCCTACATTTTTGATAAAAACAAATGGTTGCCCTACGGAATGCCAGAATAGCTGACTTTACCTAAAATAAATCCTTCCAGTTTTGAGTCAGAAAAAATGTTCTCTCAGATAGATTAATAGTAAACATCATGTGACTGTATACAACATTTTCAGTAAATGCTTCCTCTGGTTATAACAGCTTTCAAAAACTTCAGAGTAAATTCAGCCTTAACTACCCAAAAATATTGAATCAGTAAAATCCCATCTCAACTTAATTGGTTAATTGCTAAAGAGTCAAAGAAAGTTGATCCTTTGTTCTTGCATCTACTCTTAAGCCTCCTATTCTGCCCCCCCAAAAACACAAAAATACCAGGAAGTGAAATACTTAAATTACCTCCAAAGCAAATAGGTATAGAGCTGTGGCTTTCAAACTTTTAAAATTATATCTCACATTAAGAAACATTTTCCCACTTCACCCCAATAAAAACATTTATGTATGTATACATGCATGCATATACACATAAATACACACATTTAAGCAAAAGTTTCACCAAATACTTAACATTGTATTATGTGATACATAATTATTTTTTTTCTCCTCTGATCTATTTCATTTGGGTTTTTTTGTTTGTTTATTTGGTTTTTTTGAGATAGGGTCTTGCTCTGTTGCCCGAGCTGGAGTGCAGTGGCATCATAGCTCACGGCAGCCTTGAACTCCTGGGCCTGAGAGATCCTCCTACCTCATCCTCTCACAATGCTGGGATTACAGGTGTAAGCCACTGCACCCCACCTACTTCATTTGTTTTAATGCTAGTCAGACCCATTAAATTGATTTCAAAACTCCTTTATGGGTCCAGACCCGGTTTACAAAGTACTGGTACAAAATACAAACCTTTAAAATTCTCAGTTTATGATAAAACAGGGGTCAATAACTTTATTTTTCACATAGACTTAGAAATAACTGTGGTAGTGTGTCTGGGCTAAATGCTAAATATCAAGACCTTGACCATTAAACTAGACTTGCTATACTCCGTTTCCTTCACATAAGTCAAATCATACTACCAAATAATTTTGGTATATATGTTAACATGTTAATTTTAAGCACTAACACAGTTCAATTCTAATGCCAATCCTGTAAGGCAAAGGTGCTCAGAACCCAAAGATTGGCTTCAGAAGTCAGTCAGGTAAAACCCCAGAAACTAGATGCAAATGTTTTGCATATGTCTGTTTTTCTAGAAAACAAGTCTTTGGTTCTCAGATTCTCTAAAATGTTATGTTCTCCAAAAGGTTCAGAATACCTTTGCTGGGAAGAAATCTTGAGATTAGGTACTAATAGCTGCAGACACACCTAAACTTCAGCAGGGATTTAGAAACAGTAAACATACATCAGGTATCTGGTTTCTAACATCTAAATACTTTTCTTCCTATAGTCTTTGTTAGCTTGGCTACCACAAACCATATTTACAAACCATAAAGGAAGAGGAAAGCATTTTTTACCTAGGGTAGGACAAGTTTGGGTGTGGGCTAGTCCAAAGAGGAAAGGTACCCTCCTCATTGTATAAGACTTCACAGAAAGTTGCTTTCTTATGTTTGCTTCCTGACTACTTAATTGGAAGGCACTTTGAGAATTTAATCTTTTCTTATACAGTGTTCAATATCCATTTTTTCAAGACGACAGGGCAAAAGAGGTGATTTTTGTCTTTTAACGTAGAGCTATGTTAAACAACATGACTTATCTGAGGGGAGACCACTATTTACATTAACAAAACTAACTCATAAGAAGCCATCATTTTGCCCCATTAAACTTTCACACGATACTTCCATAGCTGAATATCCTTCCTTTTATTAGGAATAACTAAAACATAATTATCTTAATGTTTGACATGAAGTTTCACAGCTGTCTCTTATCAACTGTTTGTATCCTCTAAACTTCAGTTTTTGCATGTGTAAAATGAGCAACACCACTACTTTAAAAGAGTCAGGTAAAGATCAATAGGCCAGGCCAGGCCGGGCCGGGCATGGTGGCTCACACCTGTAATCCTAGCTTCTCTGGAAAGCCTAGGTAGGTGGATTGCTTGAGCTCAGGGGTTCGAGACCAGCCTGAGCAAGAGTAAGACCTTGTCTCAAGGAAAAAAAAAAAAAATCAGCCAGGTGTCGTGGCGCGCGCCTGTAGTGCCAGCTACTGTAGTCCCAGCTCCTCGGGAGGCTGAGGCAAGAGGATCACTCGAGCCCAGGAGTTGGAGGTTGCAGTGAGCTACAAGGACACCACTGCACTCTACCCAAAAGCAACAGAGCAGGGACTGTCTCCACAAAAAAAAAAAAAAAAAACAATGCAACTAGACAACCCTCCTCACAAACCTGCCCCCTTAAAAATTTAAAAAAAAAAAAGATCAATAGGCCAATAAATGTTAGTCATTTTTGTTGGCTAAAATTTACTGTATTTAATTTACTTCATTTAAGTAATTTGATCTTATTTTCAAACTAGTACTTTATTAGAGTTTAGGATTCCTCCCATAGCTCTAATTTATACTCTGAATGACAGGATAACCCAGTCAATTCCTTTAAAGCTGTTTATATCGAGTAAGTTGTGGAATCTGATATGTTTATCTATGGAGTTCAAAAAGAATGTTCTCCATTCTTTCACAATTGGATTTTTTTCTTTTCTTTAATATTGCTCAGGCTGCTCTCAAACTCCTGGCCTCAAGCGATCCTCCTGCTTTGGCCTCCCAAAGTGCTAGATCACAGGTGTGAGCCTCTGCATCGGCCCGGATTGTTTTTTCTCTTTCTTTTTCATTTTTTTTTTTTAAATAAAGACAGGGTCTTGCTATGTTGCCCAGGCTGGTCTTAAACTACTGGGCTCAAGCAGTCCTCTCGCCTCAACCTCCTGAGAAGCTAGAAATATGGGCACGTGTGCCACTGCACTTGGGCTTGGATTGTTTTTTTAATTTGCCTTTCCCTCATAAACTTACAAAATACTCAAGCATTAAATATTTTTGATAAGATAGGGAAGCACCTAATTGTGTAATGACAAAGGGAATTGTAGGCTACCAAAAGCAAAGGGAAAAAATGGGGAAACCAAACTGGTAACTGTGAGTAGTGAATAACTGATGAAGCAGAAAAATATTTCTAAATAATAATAAAACATCTTCAAAGGACCATAAAGATAAATCACTTTAAAAGGAAAAAAGAGGGACCGCATAGTGGCATGCCTTTAGTCCTAGATACTTGGAAGGCTGAGCCAGGAGGATCGCTTAAGCCCAAGAGATCAAAGTCGTATTGAGCTACGATCACACCATTGCACTTCAGCCTGGGCGACACGGGGAGACCCTGTCTCTAAAAAAAATTAAAATAAAAACAAATTTTAAAAGGAATCATATGTCCTTGCTTTATCTCAATCATCATACTGTTACCCTTACATGGATGACACTTAATACCTAGGACAGTGTTATCAAACTGAGGATGGAGATATTGGTCATGAAATCAATTTCAAGAGTCACACTATGATTAAAATAAAATCAGTGTATAAGAACAGTAAAAGTAAATATCTGAAACTGCAATGAATCTGTTTCATGTATGTATATAAGCATACATGAATGGATGCAGATATGGATCTAGATATAAAATAGATTTCTAGCTATGCTAACTAAAAAGATTGAAAACCACTAACCTATGAAACTGTAACCTTAATAAGAATATTGAAATAGCAACAAGGACTGTGGTCCCTTAAAAATCCCAAATCCTAATTTCTCAAGTACAGTCTGTGAAAATCTTCATCACAACACCTTGGAGTGTTTGAAATGGAAATTCCTAAGCTCCGCCCTAACAATGAATCATTGTTACAGTGGAACCCAGGATCTGAATTTTAACAAGCACCTTTCCTTTATCTTTTCTAAGGTGAAGACATTTATGTCCCATATGAATGGCTCACCAGAGGGCCAACTTGACCAAGTATGATTTTAATGAGCAAGTGGATAGGTGAAAGGCTGACTGGTATCCCTTGCTTGAACTTTTTCCAAAAGAACTTTTTACAAATACTCCAAGAGTTGAGTAGTAAGACACAAAGTACCTCCCCTCTTGCCCCTACTCCTTTATGCAGCATGAGGACATTTATTAATGTACTAGTGACTCATTCTAACCCTCACCCATTTTTAGTCTTCTTTAACCACTACCCAAAAATTCTAAAGGAAAAATATTCAGGTATTATGACTTAATTAAAGATAGCTTCTGGTAAAAAGGTAAAGAGTCTAAGAGACCTCTCTGCACTATCTTTGCAACTTTCTGTGCACCTATAATTCTTTCAAAATAAAAAGGTTTTAAAAATAGCTATCTTCTTAATAATTTAAGAGTAATGAGCGCCAAAATTCTGAAGGGGAAAAGTACTAAAGTTTAATAGTTACTTTGTGTCAAGGCAGGAGGTAATCACTGTGAAAAAGAATCCTCAGCCTAATACAAAGGTGAAACAAATGTAAATGTGCACTATTTAAGTCAAAATTTTAAAGGTGACTGTTACAGGAAGTATGAAAATGTTTTCTAGTATTTAGGTCCCATTTAAGATGTCTGAATTTTATTGATGATTTTTAGCTTGACTAAATGAATAAAAGATAAACTTTATGAAATTACGGTATTTGGTCCAGATTTCTAGCATTACCAATCAATCCTATACTTAAATATGCATCCCTTCTTGGGATGAAGCTCATAACCATCATCCAAATTCTCTTTCCAAAGGAATACTTGACAACAACCACCCATTTTTTAAAAAGTCAGACATATTTATAATTCCTACCTATTATTTTCAAAGTGTTTTTAAAATGCTGATATAGTGGTCATCAGCATTAACTTCATAGCACCCTCTATCAGCTCATCTCTAATTTAGGATTGTATTTTTTCCTTCCTGTTTACAACAGTTGAATAGTACACAACTGATTCCCATTTTCTTCCCTCCAATTCTTGTTGCCAAGTTGCAACTGTAGGAGGGAATTCTTTTAAAAATATTATACACTAAAAATAAAAAAAGAACCTACAGTAGGAAAAAATTATATGCAATTAACCACTTAAAAAAAATACCCGGATTTATTTTATTTCAAGCAGATGTTTTTTAGAAACTACCTGTCCTTACAATTAGCAACAGGTTAAATCATAAAAGACAGAAAACTGTGAAGCAAGCTTACTTTGGTTCACATTTCATCTCCTTGTGAGATTGGTTATTATATCAAAGTTTAATCTCAGAACAAACTAAATTAATTCAATAGGCAGCCAAATGCAATAGAGAATTTAACCCAAAAAACTGTACACATATTCCTCAGAAAATTAAAAATAGAATTATCATATAATCCAGCAATCTCACTTCTGGATATATATCCAAAAGAAGTGAAAGCAGAATCTCAAAGAGAGATTAGCCAAAAGGCGGGAGCAACCCAAGTGTCCACTGACAAATGAATGGGTAAACAAATGTGGTATATATACATGCAACATAGTATTTTTCCGTCTTAAAAAGGAAATTGTGCCACATGCTAGAACATGGATGAGGGTTGAGGACATTATGCTAAGTGAAATAAGTCAATCACAAAAAGATACTGTATGAATCCATTTATATGAGAGGTTATCTGAAGGAGTCAAGTTCATAGAAACAGAATGTAGAATGGTGGTTGCCAGGGGCTAGGGGAAGGAGGAAATGGAAAAGTTGTTGCTTAATGAGTACTGAGTTCCAGTTTTGCAAGATGGAAAAGTTCTGGAGGTCTGTTTCACAACATTGTGAATATACTTAACACTAGTGAACTGTACACTTAATAGTTAAGATGAAACATTTTATGTGGGGTTTTTTTACAATTTAAAAAAACTTTTCAAAATGTATATCTAAGCCAGGCACACCTGTATAGTCCCAGCTACTCAGGAAGCTGAGGTGGAAAGATTGCTTGAGCCCAGGAGTTTGAGGCCAGCCGGGGCAACACAGTGAGACTTTTTTTAAAAAACAAATGAAAAAAAAATATGTATGTAAACACAGAATTGTTATTATTGTGGAATTATTAGTGCAAGAGGAACAGCAATTACACAGTGGAGAAAAGAGACAACACCCTAACTTGATGGAGAATCAAAGTGAACATCACTAATGAGGGCAAATGGCTATCATGTCCCTGCAGATGTGGTACCCAGAGAACACAACATTGCCTGTGTAATGTGAACCTCTCAGGAGTAAATACCAGACAAATTCAAATTGAGGAATATTCCCTATATAATAATTTAATAATAATATAATAATTTCTATATTATTTTGCATCTAAATGTAATACACATTTACTAGAAGATAAAGAGCTTTGAAGTAAATTTTTATTGGAAAAAGTGATGAAATAATGAAATATGGAATATAAATTAGATAAAAGTACTCTATCATTGTTTCCTAAATTTGCAAACTATACTGTGACTATAGTTTATCTTTGATCTTAGGAAAGAAATGCTCAAGTATTAAGTAAAGGAGAATGATGTCTTTAACCTATTCTTAAATAGTTCAGAAAAAAAATGTTTACATAGAGAATGATAGAGCACATGTGGCAAAATGTTTAAAAAATTAGTGATTCTAGATCAAAGAATTTACAAGAGTTCTCTATTTTTAAATTATTTCAAAATAAAAAGTTAAAAAAGTTTTAAAAAGCATAATCTTATGTTCAGAAACAAGTATGCTAATTAGTCTAACAGTATAAAAACACAGTCCTAGCCCCAGGACCCGGCTTTAGTAGTTGAGACCAGAAAGCAACAGTCACTGCCAAATGAGGTTACAGACTTCAGAGAGCAAGAAATCACTATGGACTAGTGACCAGGAAATGGGCTTTGTGGGGAACTGGACCTCGAAGGGCCCAACCAGACTAAGTGAAGAGTAAACAGGGAGTGGTGAATAGTGAAGACTGGTTATCCATTTTAGAATGTTGGTAAGGATTCAGAGGTTTAAACAAGCAATAAAATAAAGGTAATCCATCTGGCAGAAAGAGAGGAGGGTATGTTGTTGAGTGTGTTGGAGGAAATGGGGCTGTTAGGCTAAGAGTGTGGGAGAATAACTAGTCTCTTAAAAAGAGGAGGCCAGTGAAGGCTTCAAACTGTACAGTGATGTGAACCACAAGTGTCTAAATGTCTGTTAAAAACTTAAGCTCAGCTGTACTAGTCTGATCCCATCATTTAGTAAGTAAAAAGAAGAGCACAAAAGTATCTTCCTTTCCCTTACTTTGAAACGTGTCATTCTCAAAGGTGAGGCCCTTTTCAATTCTAAAAAGCATATATGGTGGGACACGGTGGCTCATGCCTATGATCCTAGCACTTTGGGAGGCTGAGGTGGGAGGATCGCTTGAGCTCAGGGGTTCGAGACCAGCAAGGGCAATATCAAGACTCTGCCTCTACAAAAAATTTAAAAATCAGCCAGACATGGTGGTGCACGCCTGTAGTCCCAGCTATTTGGGAGGCTGAGGCAGGATGATCACTTGAGCCCAGGAGTTAGAGGCTGTAGTGAGCTATGACGATGCCACTGCACTCTAGCCTGGGCAACAGAGTGAGCCCCTGTCTCAAAAAATAATAATAATAAATAAAGCATATAGGAGGCAGACTATAAGGACTAAATTTCCCTATGACTATAACCTTCTCTTCATGATAAAGCCTATAATTTCCTCATAAGCCATCTGTCTCAAGGTGCTAATGGGAGGCAAAGATTGAGAAACAGCCCCTACCTTCTGTTAGGCAAAAAACTGTTATCTTACTCCCTAGTAACATTTAAACATCATCCTTCCTAATTAAAAGGGGAAAGTTATATTCTGCCAGTACTATCTGAAATTTCTACAGATTCTTTCAAAGCATTTTAAAGAGATGCAGATTATATTGTAGGCCACAGTACAAGAGGATTTAGGTTCAGTGGATATTCAAGTAAACCCATATTAAGTGACTTGAAGAGCTGTTGTCACATTCATCCTAGTTCTGCCACTTAGTACCCACTTTATAAAAGTAGTAATAGTTAACACTTACATAGCACCACTATATGCCAGGTACTATTCTAAATAGGTAGTTATATTAATTGATTTAATCACCACAGCAACCCTATCAGTAAAGTACTACTACTACCTCCATTTTATAGATGAGGAAATTAAAGCACAGAGAGGGTAAGTGATGATCCCAAGATCACACAGCTAGTAAGCTGTAGAGCCAATATATGAATCCAGGCAATCAGCCCACAGTCAGTTTCTTAACTACTATCTCCCCTCATTTCATCAAGTTACTTAATCTCTCTCCTCCACCTCCACCAAGGGAGTGGAGAAGCTGATAGATCCACATGCTCTTTTCTGAATCCTGTGGAGGCAGACAGGCTTCAGAATTCAGAATTTTCCTGGCTTTCAGAAGCTAATAAGCAATCCATTACCAAGCATATTAATATTTCAGTAGTGAAATAAAATGAAAGCACACTCACACTACATGGGATGGATAGATATATTAGCCTTATATCATTGCAAGTCAGATTAGGTTTTGTCACCAAAAAAGTAACATAAAGTCCAGTTTTCAGAGCATTTTGGATTTTAGAATTGTAGCTAACAAACTTGATAGAGTTGTCATCAAAATTAAATAATACTTATACGTAAGTGCTTGCCATAGGACCTAGTACATAGTAAGTAGGCACAATATATGGTAGATATTATTATATTAAAAATAAAATGTTTAATTAACTGTACAGGATTGGATAATTTTTTAATTAAAAGCCCAAGTAATACAAGGGCAATCTGCAGGGTACCCAAATGGATGAGGTGTGGTGGCGGCGGGGGGGGGGGGGGATGACTTTAGCAGTATTAAAAAAACTTGCACCAATTATGAAACAAAGATACCAGGAAATATAAAATTAACAGACAGAGAGGGAGGCTACAAAAAAATTGTTAAGAGAACACCTCTCTGACCATAAGAATCTAAGCAATCTTTAAAAAAAAAAAAAAGTCTATTCAATTCTCTTTTATAAAATCACAGGTAGCTTTGGAGGAGGGAAAAAAGAGTTTAAAACTCTAATAATTTAGATTTTAAGTTCCCAACCATGTACCTTCAAACAATCCTCTGAAACACCTTACCTGAATAATTAGGTTTGGAAATAAAAATGGAAACAACTACAGATATTTAAAAAAAAAAAAAAAAAAACCCTAGGCTGGGCGCAGTGGTTCATGCCTGTAATCCCAGCACTTTGAGAGGCTGAGATGTGAGGATCGTTTGATGCCAGGAGTTCGAGACCAGCCTGGGCAAACATAGTGAGACTTGGTCTCTACAAAAAATTTAAAAATTAGCTGGGAGTGGTGGCGCACACCTATAGTTCCAGCTACTTGGGAGGCTGAGGCAAGAGGATGGCATAAGCCCAGAATTTGATGTTGCAGCGAGCTATGATGATGCCACCGTACTCTAGCTGGTGCGAGCAGACCCTGTCTCAAAAAACAACAACAAAAAAAAAACCAGCTCTCTTTCAAAGTATATTAACTCTCACGAAATTCCTTAAATTACTCCAAGAATTAATAGTCCATAGTGGCAAATTTTTAAGATCACCATTTACTTTGCACATCACCACTAAGCAACACTTTACAATTTCAAGAAAAATGATCTTCTTGAATTAGTAAATACATCACTTAGACACTAACAATTCTCTGTCCGCTCTAAGATACAATAAGCTGTTAAGTTCTAGTCTCCATTATGATCTGATTATATTTTATTTGTATCATGTCCAATGAGGTCCACCACACAGAGGTCTAAGTATTTCTCAACAGATGGACTTTTGTAAAAAGACAATATATTCAATTTATTTCACTATTCCTATTTTCCTATTCCAAAAATAGGTTATTTAACAACTTACTGTATTTTAGTCATTAAATCCTTTTCAAATTCAGTCATCCAGCACTTAGTGAATACTGATCTGTGCTTAACAAGCTTCAAAGCTGACAATTCGTGTTTCTCTTATGAACAAGGGGATTTCACTATTGTCAGGGCCAGGCCAACCAAGGCAAAACAGAATGTTATCTAATTTAAGACCCAGAACCACTCAGAAGAAGAATCCAATTTCCAAAAATGTCCAGAGTTCACCATGTTGAACTGAAGAGCAATTAATATTTTTACAGCAAACAGCTGTTGCCTGGGTAAGTGAGGAACAGAGAATGCTATCATTTCTAACTACCAGGTTAACTTCTCACCAAAAGCATAAGCTAAATGGTAATGGCAAAATATAGTTAAGTACATTTTAATTAAAACAGGGTTGTTTTCAACCTTAGAGAACTGTATATCATTCAAAAACGCATCTTGAATATACCTAATATCTACCATTTATAACTTTAGGCAATTTACTTAATCTCTGAGCCTTGGAGGCTTTATCTGTGAAATGGGGATAAATAGAATTTACTTAATTGGATTTTCCAGAGTCAAATGAAACAATGTATACAAAGTACTGTGCACAGGCTTGGCCTACAAATGTAAAATACATAGTAGCTAGTATTAAGTACAGAAACTAAAGCTTGGCAACTTTCTTAGATGATAGGAATATGCAGAGTGAAAGTATGTATTACAAGAAGTATGAGTTTTAAAAGGCTAAAAACCACTATTCTATAGTAAGGGGACTATATAAAATTGGTTCAAGGGGAAAGAGATGAAATTATGGACTACTTAAACTTGAAGTGGGCAACCAGATTTAAGAAACCATTTGGAAGACTAATTACCAGTACTATAATAAAGATCTGGTTCTGCCACCCAAGTTGCCCATCCCCAAATGCAAATGCATTGTTTAGTTTGCAATTAATGTCCCATTCTAAATTTACCAATAACTTTTAAAACAGGTTTAACAAATTTGTCAATCTACTATTTTGGCAAACTACTCCCTAAAAATCAGTTATCTCCAAGCATGGTCCAAGAATCATCTGCATCAGAATCACCTTGTTTAAAATGCAAATTGAAGGAGTGGAGCTCAGAAATGTATGCACATTTGTTTTGAGGACCACTGCCCAAACGTGTTTAGCAAAAACATTCTTATTAAATCCACCCAGAATATAACTTAACCTCCAATTACTTTCTTGTAAGATCTGCCACTTACAACAAGCTTCTGTTCTACTGGTAACGTGTGTCTGAATTAATTCGGGAAGTTAGGAAGAACAGGACCAATAAATATCAAGAAATAATGATGCACTTTATAGACACAAGTAACTACTTTCATTTTTTATCAACATGAAATTAGCCATTAACAGTGAAGATAAGCACATAAAATACAATCTCTTTAATAGGCCCTACAGAAAAGTTGAACTTAGGAAGATAAGACCTAGTTTCATCAAGAGCTTTACTTTAAAATAGTACACAGTGAAGTTCGGTCTTATTTACAAGTAAAAGGTTGAAAATTAACCTCACCAGAAACCTCAAGTCTAATAAAACATGCCGGGTATAGTTTACATATAACACATCTAATTATTTAGTACATATAATCTACTTGGAAAATTTATTTTTAATTCCATATGTTACAGGTTTCTTTACACTCAGATTCAAACTAGGTTTTTAATGCCTAACAAATAATCACTTCAAAAAAAATCACATTAATGGAATATGCAATGGAAGAGCTCACTCTCAATACAGTACTGTATAGCAGTCGGCATCCTACAGCTGTGTGAGTCAGAAAGTGATTGGCACTTGACTCTACTATTTATTTTACCGTGAGAACCCTTTATTGACACCTGGGAATACAAACAGAATAATCACCAAAAATTAAGTGTTTTTTTAACTATGTACAACTCAACACAATCATTCGAGCATACCACTTGAGGGCCTAAATTCTCAACCTGGACGCTTTAGTATAAGCTACTGATACCACTACTCACTGCTTCACCAGAATGGCTGTATATTTTTCCCACCAAAAGTAGGGCTATTGCACCATACGTTTCATGGTCTCTGTAAAGAAAAGAAATCATTGTCTTGGTTTATATTTCCTTAAAAAACAAGTCAATTTTCTACAAACTGTTTTAAGAACTTAGTGAAATCTGAAGTTTTTTTTTAAGAAATCATCTCAATTCTTTTTAACGCAACAGTACCCCCACATACACAGTCAATATTTGTAAAAAGATCAATTTGAAAATACAACTAGCTACAACCTTTAATACACATGTACCACAAAATTAAAATGCACTAGCATTTTTAAGCACATTTAATTTATGGTTCCTTATTTCATGTCAGGTCACAAAAAAATGGATTGAGATTTTTCAAGATTTCAAAGTGGCTTTATAACTATTTTTAAGATGTGGAGAATAATAAACAGTTAATAATCCCTCTGTGTAGGGAAAAACTGTCAGTCCCAGCAAATAAGTCCCTTCAGGTATGGATTGAGAAGGCTGAGAAACTACCTTTTCAGAAATCTGGGCTGAAGCCTTTTGCCTTTTGCAAACAATCTTAACTAGCTAAATTTTTCTATGTTTGGAATTAGTGAAGTTGGAGGTGTGTTTAAGGGATAGATCTAAAAGTTTGTAGCCAGATAAGAGATATCCATAATCATTTCTACTGACCCAAAACAAGGAACAAGAGGCTTTCAAAAGAGGCCCTGAGAAGACTGTGGTTGTTGCCCCTTCAGTTTGCTCCTGAGGGAAAAGAACTATTTTAAAATATGGAAATGCATCCGAGGGGGATGCAACTGGGAAAAAAAAATCCAGAATGTAGAAAATGCTACAAAACAAAGTCCATGGTTTAACAAATAAATTGCAAGGGAATAAAAGTAATGGCAGAACTACAAATGAAAAAGACTTAAGAAAAATCAACCATTTGCAATGTATGAACTTTATTTGGATCCTAATTTGAAAAGTCTTGAGACACTAATTTTGAGAGTCTAACATGTTAACAATGACTCGATATTTGATGATATAAAGGAATTGTTGCTCCTATTTTAGGTGTGACAATGGTAGTATGGTTATTTAAGTCCTTATCTTTTTAGAGATCTACACTGAAATATTTATAGGTAAAGTGATACGCCTTGCCTTAGCTTCAAATAATCCACTAGAGGCACATATATGATTTAACAAGTTTGGCTAAAAGTTGATAAATGTTGAAGCTGGGCCATACATACATGCAGGTTCATTTCCCATAATAAAAAATAAAGGCCAGGCACAGTGGCTCACACCTGTAATCCTAGCACTCTGGGAGGCTGAGGCACGAGGATCGCTTGAGCTCAGGAGTTCGTGACCAGCCTGAGCAATAGTGAGAGACCCTGTCTCTCCTAAAATTTAAAAAATTAGCCAGGCACTGTGGCGCCATGCCTGTAATCCCAACTACTCAGGAGGCTGAGGCAGGAGGATCGCTGGAGCCCAGGAGTTTGAGGTTGCTGTGAGCTATGATGATGCCACCGCACTCTACCCCAGGCGACAGAGACTGTCTTAAAAAAAAAAAAAAAAATTCAAGAGAAAGTATGGTACAACCACTGATTTATTATTCTGTCTAAAATAATCAGTAAGACAGTTAAGCAACCCGAAGGAATGCTTTTTATACATCAGAAGTACAAAAGTGTAAGATTAAGGAAGAAAAGGTAACAGGAAAAAACAAACTGAATTTGTAGGGTTGAGTATTCTCAACTGCTAGCATAGACTACTGTCATTAGACATTGCTAATGAGCACAGGAGTAGGCAGACAGTTTAAACTAGCTAAGAGGGCTGGGTATAAAACAACAGTAGAGGAGCTGAGGGTAAACTAGAGAATGCATGCTTCACCTAAAGGCATCCAGTTTTAAATAAATACTATGCTACACAAAATCTGTTCTTAACCAAGATACTCCAAATACCCTCAAATGACCATGTCATTTATGAGCCAAAGAAAGAAGTAACAATCAAACCAGATGGTACAGGAAAACCAGGCCACCTGGTCACTCTATTCACTTTATCTATATATAAACAGAGGCATAGTTTGCTTATTTGTGTTTAAATGAACTGCCCAAAGCCAAATGAATTAGCCTCATAAGACCTAGAGAGAACTAAAGCCCAGAGGCAGTGAAGTATCCAAAGTCACAGTGCTAATGGGAGAGGGCCAGTACAGGTACTAGAACTCAGAACTCAAGTACCATGAAAGTCTGTCCAGGTCAATAATCTACTATTTTGTACCACTTTCTTTTCTTGAGTTACATGTGTCTGGCTCCTTTTTTTCACAAAAAGATTTTTCTCAAAAATGTGTTCTTCAACCAAACTCTGAAAATAAGGCAAAAAAAAAAAATACAATGACAAGGAGGTTGAAGAATTTCAAATGCTCACAAAAACAGACTCCTAGTCATCCATAAACACATATTAATCCTGTGTACTAGAATCAAACACTTTTTCCACACGATGGACAACCTCTTCCAACTTTGAAACACAATTCTGTACCATGCATGTCAGTAATAAAATATAGCAGAAATTAATAAAAGCAATAACTAGCCCTTTTGAAGACTGAAGAAAAGCATACATACATTGACAAATTTAGTCTCCCAAATTCTTTCCTATCTCACTGGATAGGCAAGAACCAAAACTTCAGAGCTTAGTATATGTTCCCCAATATTCGGCTAAGGAAATGAGGAGTCTCCAGAGCAGTTTTCATAGCTATTAACTGACTTAAGAATCTGCTTGGCTCCAAAACCCATATCCTTTATATTCTCCCAAACAGCCACTGAAATCAAGATAAGCACTAAATTTCAGAAATACGCAATTCTTTACTTCCCGCTTCAAATAAAACTTACCAGCCCAACTAACTTTCTAATACAAAAGTAGAAAAAGCATGGGTTTTAGAATCAGATCAATCTACGCTTGAATCCTTACTTTGCCACTTGTAAGGTAACTGGCCAAATTAAATGAACCTCAATTTCCTCCTATATAAATGAAAAATACCACAAGAACTATAAAAACTAAAGCATGGGGTACAATGCCTGGCACATAATAGGCATTCAGTAGGAAGCTCTTGTTATTTTTACCTGGAGGTTTTTATTTTAAAGCCACTGATGAATATAGTCACAGCCTTGGTACAATCTATAAAAAGTATCTCCTGGGTCCATCCGTTAACTCCAAAACTGCATACGCAGTACAACCAATGTAAGGGCAGATTACAAAATATTTTGGCAGATCCATTTGTCCACATTATATTAAATTATGAAAAAGGGATACCCAATTAGTCAATCATTGGTCCAATAATAATTCCTTGAATTGCTAAATTTTAAAGTAACTGTGTTTTATTTCCTCTCCATTTCCATAATTGGTGTCTCCCATATAATAAACTTCTGGAGGGCAGGAACTGTGACTCACATATGTTATACTCAGAATACCTAGGAGGGTGCCTTACACATGGATATACTCAATACATATTTGTTGAATTAAAAGTTGATACGGTTCTCCTTACTGGCTTTTTAAAAAATACTATAATAGGATCCTTTTGCTTCAAAACATTCAAATGTAAAAGGTTCATATTAGGAATATGAATAAAAATTTCATATTAGGAATACGAATAAAAATTTCTCCAACAAAAGAAATTGCTGTTTATAAGAAGCACTATTAGCAAAAGAGACCAAAACTCAAAATTGCAATTCTCCTCCAAAGAAAATTTAAAAAACAAACAAAAACAGTGACACATTGAGCACCTCAAACAGGAAAGCACTATCCATTTCATTTCCAAAATCAACTTACCTTTCTGCACCTTCCTTTTGCAGATTTGAAATCCAGATTCTCACACAATCACTGGCCTTCTTTTCTGTTTGATTCAATAGCATACACACTACTGAGTGTCCCTCTCTTAAATACATCAATAGAAAGCTAACTTGTCTTATTCAGCTTTCTAACTATGAAAACAAAAGTGCAAAAATCCTAACCCAAAATTCTTCACAAAAAAAAAGCAAACGAGATCAAACAATGTATAGAGTAACTGTAAAGGCTGTTGTCTTTTCCCCCCAAACATCACACTTCAATATGAATGTAAATGGCTTTTTTCCCCAAATGGGAAAGGATTCCTGTGTCTTGATGGGAGGGCAAGGAGTTAAAAATAAAATATATTAATAAGCCATTTCCAAACAGGTGAGATACCATCAGAGTGTGTGCTGTTGCAGGAAACAGAATGGAGAGCCGTGAATGGGAGTCTCTGCACTTCATATCTGCAAAAGAAGAGAATAAAAAGGTTAACTTAACTCTAGACTTAGATTATCTCCTTTACTTGTTTACAACAGTGTCCACAGTTTAAATCAAAAGATGAAAGTGTGCTGGTTAAGACAGAGGTTTGTAGGTGAACTCAACCTTCTTGTCCTTAATACATAAATTTAAACTGTATCTACAGTATCAGAAGTCATTTCAACAATTTTATGCCACACCACCCTGACATTAAAAGTTAAAAAAAAAAAAATCTCCGATCTATTCTTTAAACTTTTCTTAAAACGACCATTAAAATTAGCAAAATGTGCTTCCCTATTGAACAGTTATCCTAAGGGAAATTACTTCTCACAGTAAGAATAACAGTTAAAAGGTTCATTTTTACAAATGCTCGTCCCCCCGTAACTGTACGGTGTGACAGGTAACTTTTTGGGAACCCCAATGTACACACCCCTCTCTCGAATCCTGCTAACCCCTGCTAAAGTTAAAGGTTAATCCGAGGACAGACAAGTGCCTCACAAGCAATCTCCCCTGCTCAGCACCCCATTCTCTGCAAAAATCCATGTGCATTTTGTATTAACCCACCCGAGACGGTGTGGGTAAGCCGGGGCCAGGCTGCAGAAGGAGGCCGGGGATGGGAGGTGAGACTCGCCAGCCCATCTGCACCCGCGCCCTCCCACCCGGTGGCACACCTGCCCACGCAGGCGCCCACCTGGGGCAGGGACCGCCCTCTCCCGGCCTTACGCGCCTGCCCCACTCGGAGCGCGCGCCACGCGCCGCGCAAGACCAGAGGGCGGTGCAGGCGGCGGGGCCCCGGGCGCCGGGGAGGCGAGAGCCCGGGGTGAAGGGGCCGCTCGGACTCGTTCCCTCCCTGGGGACCGAGCGGAGCGGGCCGGAGAGTGCTGGGGGCGGGCGCGGTACCTTTTGGACAGATCCATGAGGACCCCGGAGAAGAGCTTCTCCCCGAGGCGGAACGACACGACGAGCGCGTCCTCAATGATGTGGTCTAGCGTGACCCGCACCTCGGAGCCCGGAATCAGTTGCGACACCGCCGAGTCCCCGCCCGCCGGCGGCACGAGCGCCGGTGCTGCGGGCTGAGACAGCGGCGTCTCCTCGCGCTTCTCCGGAGCCGGCGGCTGCTCGGGCAGCGGTGCAGGAGAAGGTGGAAGTTCGGGTCCTTCCTGAGGCGCGGCTGCCGCCGGCTCCGCCACCCGAACGGGCAGCTTCTCCTCAGCCTCCAGCTCCGGCCCCGCCGCCTCTGGGCTATGGGCGAGCTCCCCCGGCGGCGGCGGTGGTGGCGGGAGCGGCGGCTCGTCGGCCTGAGGAGCAGACTTCTGCCCGTCGGCCTCGCCATCCGGCACAGACGCTTCAGTGGCCGTGACCGGGAGGGAGTCAGTGCCGGCCTCGCTGCCGGGGATGGGCTCCATCTCCGGCTCGGCCTCGCCGGCGCCCCCCTCCCCGGGGGACGCTGCAGTCGCTGCCGCCTCTGCAGCTACGGCCGCCATTTTCTTCCTGTCTTCTCCCTCCTCCAACTCGGGCTGCAGCGGCGGCGGCAGCGCTGCTTGGTTCCCGGGGCCTTCCCCTCCCTCCCGCGAACAGTTTTGTCCCGCCCTTTCCCTGATGCTCGTTATTGGCACCGCGCCATTGGTTCCGTCCTACACCTCTCCCGCACTAGTGATCTTCCAATGGCCAGGCGGGGACGTCTATCATCTAGCCAGCCCGTCCCTCCCACGTAGAGTAGGAACTTCTCATTGGCCAGATGAGTTGTCAAATGTCGACTCTGAGAGGAGGAGTGGGGGGCGGGCTCAAAGGGGGCGGGGGAAGTCACAAAAGATGAGCCATATACTTATCGCCTCTTTCTATTGGCTGGAAGAGGAAATAAAGCTTTATGGTTGGCCTGTGCTCCTGCCCGTTATCAGCCAGGTCTTCGGAGGTGGGAGAAAGGAGGGAATCACGTGGCGTACCAGTTCTTTCAAAGGCGACTGAGGGGAGGAGTAACAGGGTAAGGCGAGAGGGGAGGCTGCTTCCCAAGAATCTCTGCGCGGAGATCCTTATAATAAATGTTATTTCTAGGCGCGGACCTTCTTGTGGCCGCGTGTGGGCACGACAAGCTCCTTTGGGAAAGACAACTAAAGTTTGAAATACAATCCTACACACACGCTAGTCACTGTACTAGATGCTGGGGATTGAATGATACCCATAACCTCATGGCAGTCACTCCAGCCTCCACATAAGGAATGTTTTCCTTGACTTCTCTCCACTTTCTCGGAACGAAGCACCTACTTATCTCAAAAAAAGGAAAATGCTAATGACAGAAGAGAGACACCATCCACACTGGATTAAGCTGATGGATGTTCCAGAGAGGAGTCCTGAGACACTGTTCGACTGCTATGTGAACACTGCTTATTCTCCAAATCCACTGCAAAGTGGACACACCTGGCTCCCTGCTTAAGCTCTTTTCTTTCCTGCCCTCTCCTATGTTATGGTACAAAATGTCTCTCTCTTCAGGGTCCTGATGCCTCTCTTTCTCTACTCCCACTTCAGATCTCCTTTTTATTGTTATCTCTGGAAGAATTTGCTGGATTCATTTCTCTCAAATGGCACCTCAGAGTCAACCTTTTCTCCAGAAGTAGTCATAGGCACTGAGAATGCCTACAGGAGACGGGAGAAATGATACTAGTATTAGGGGAGTAAAAATAAAATTATATTTTAAAAAATTTTTTAAAAGGCCAGGTGTAGTGGCTCACACCTGTAATCCCAGCACTTTGGGAGGCTGAGGTGAGAGGATAGCTGGAGGCCAGGAATTCAAGACCAGCCTGGGCAACATAGCAATACCCCATCTCTGCACTCAAAAAAAAATTCAAAAGAATAATTGTAGCTAGCATTTTTTAAGTATCATGTACCAGGCACTAGTACAAACACTATGGTATATCATCTCATTTAATTCTTAACAATAAGTCAGGTACTATTATACTCATTTTATATCATTTTATAGCTTACAATTTTGAGGCACGAAGAGGGAGCCCAAGGTCACTCAACAGGTAAGTTGCATAGGCATAATTCCAGTTTTACATGGAAAAGACTGAAAATGGCAATGAGCAAATATTACCATATGCTCTGCCTATTTCAAACCAGGTTGCTCTTGGGGAAAGGCCAGTAGGAAATCCTAGTCAGGGCAGTTGCAGAATCTCATTTCAAAATAACAGAAGGAAATGAATGTACTTTGTGTTCACTTTGTACCAGAGATTTTCCCATAAGCTCTCATTTAAAATCCTGTGAATTAAGTCTTCTCTCTTTTTTACAGAGGAGGAAACTGAGCCTTAGTTAGGTTAAAGATTTTTTATAGACACATAGCTAGCTAGCAGCAGCTCCTATCTAACCCAGGTTCTTCCAAGTTCATCACTGTTTCACTAATTCCTTCATTCAAGAAATAGTTATCTCCTGCAGGCTAGATGCCTGTCATTAGCAGACATGGATCCTGCCTTACAAGGTTTTCACTATGACATTTTGTCTATAGTTCACCATAATCAATTAATTTAATACAACATAGAGTCTATGAAATTCCTAGACCCTGAGGTCCCACATTGTATAATCTCCCTCAGGGAGAAAACTACAGTTTTGATCCTGGGACGGGATTACCTCTTGCAGTAATTCATTGCAGGATGCTGCAGTGAATTTAAATTTCAGATTTATAGCAGTTTGTGACATACCAAGTTACCCTCCTAAACCACCATTTTCAGCCTGCCACTCAAAAGCCTCTACTGGCTTCCTGTGTGCACATGGAGTGTACCACCTTTGGCTTGGCTTTTAAGGCCCTCTCTGTGTTCTTGCCATATTTTTCAAGGTCTATCCTCCACTACTCTTCAAGCCCTGTAACGCTAGGAAGATCTGTTCATGTATTCTTCATCCATTCATTCGACAAACAAATATTGAAGGCCTTTATGTGTCAGTTACTGGGCTAGGCAATAAAGAACATAAAAGATTTAGAAACTGCCCTGCTGGGGCTTAATTTTCTAGTCAGGAAGCTAGAAAATAAGCAAATAACAAATAAACAAGATGATGACATACTGTGAGCAATACCATAAGAGAAATAAACAGAGGTGATGGAGAGTAGGTGGTGGAGGAGCAGAAGGGTGTCTCCTTTAGATAAGGTGGTCAGAAAAGGCCTCTCTGAGGACCATTTTAACTAAGACGCAAAGGGAAAAAAGGAGCCAGCTATTGGCATTGCTGGATGAACGTTTGAGTCAAAAGGAACAGCAATTGCTTAAAGTTCTGAGGCAAAAGAAGGCTTGGCTTATCCAGAAATAGTTTAGTTGAAAATGAATGAGGAGATGGGTAGGGGTAAAAAAGAAAAGGAATGAGCAAGAAGAGGAATAGGTGAGATGAGGAGATTGAAAAGGAGAAAAAGGACCCAAATCATATGTTATGTACTGCAGATACACAAGCAAGGTATTCTGCTCTCAGGGAGCTCCAAATCTAGTGGGGAACCTGCTTTTACATTTGCTGTTGTATCCTAGTCACCTCTGCATTCAGTCTTTTCCTGGCATGGAATTAGCATAGAGGAGGCCCTTGATGTTTGTGTAATGAATAACCACGTGGTATTTGTGGCTGGCTAGATGGTTGGATGGACGAAGGGAGGGTTCAGTGGATGGTTGGAGGGTTGGGTGGATGATTGATAGATTGGATGGATAGTTGGATGATTAGACAGATGGTTGAATAGATGGATGCATGGTTGGATGGGTAGATGAATGGCAGGGATAAGGAATGCAGCTGATTGCTCAAGCAGATCCTTGCTGTCACAGGCAGACTTTGTTCTCAAGCTCTGTAGGGTACTATAGTTTGGTGGCTAAAAAGTCAGAGAGTAGAAGTGAATGAACCCGTATCTGACTCCCCAGTCAGCTTCTGACTAGCTATATAATCTGAGCATGATCTTAGGCAAGTTGCTTAACCTCTGTCTCATGATTCATGACATATCTTAATAATAACTACCTACCAATAGGGTTTATTTATTTTTAAATTATATAACATTATATAAAGTACTTAACAGAGACCCTCAATCATAGTAAGTGTAGCTCAATAATTGTTAGCAATAGGTCCAGAAACGCAGTCTTATTGTTGCATCTGGGGTTGACCATACTTGAGGGGTGCTGACTCCCAATAACCAAATTTGTGAAAAACTAAGTAAAAACCCAAACGTCAGGGTCTTGGTTGGTGGAAAGGGAAAATATGGCTAAACATGGCTTAGTGGTTATTTTCTCTGGTATGGTCCCTCAGGAAATCAAGTTATAGACATAAGATAACATGAGGAACATGCCTATCAAACCATGGAGGCTGAATAAATTGCTCCTCCTGTTCTAGGCCTATTTCTGTCTAGGTGCCTAATATTTCTCTTCTAGAATCAGATCACCTGCTCTGAAGACTGTGATGGATAACTACCGACAAATACGTCAATCATTGCCTCTGTGTGTGTGTGTGTGTGTGTCTCCGTGGTTGTCAGTGCATTGAGGGATCTTTCTGAGAATCTACTAAAAGCTATTTTGTACATATTGTGTGATCACTTTTATATATAGTACAAAAACAAGCAAAACAAATTTATGCCTTTTGAAGTCAGAATAGGGGTTACTCTTGGTAGGGGATGGGAGGGTAGTACAGCTAGTGACAAAAAGGGAATATAAATGGTGCTTTCTGGGACTCTGATAATTTTTCTTTCTTGATCTGAGTACTGGTTACACAGGTATGTTTAGCTTTTAAAAATTCATCAAGCTGCGCACTTATGTATACTTTTCTGTAGGTAAATTTGTATTACTTTTCTATAACTGCTAGTGTCTTAGTGTCTTAACAACATACAGTTATTTTGTTATAGTGTCTTTGGGTCAGAAATCCAGGAATGATTTAACTGGTTCCTCTGTTTCAGGGTCTTTCACAAGGCTGCAATCAAGATGTTAGCTAGGAGTAAGATCTCATCTGAAAGTTCAACTAAGGAAGGGTTCATGTGATGGTTAATTATATGTGTCAATTTAACTGAGCCAAGGAGTACCCAGATTAAATATTATTTCTGGTATGTCTGTGAGGATGTTTCTGGATGAGATTAGCATTTGAATTGGTAGACTCAGTAAAGTGGATGGCCCTCCCCAGTGTGGGTGGGCCTCATCTAATCTGGTGAGTGTCCGAATAGAGCAAAAGGTGGAGGAAGGAGTTTTTGCCTCCTGTCTGCCTGCTTGAGCTGGAACATTATTCTTCTCCTGCCCTTGGACTGGGAGATGTGCATCATTGGCTCCCCTGGGTCTCAGGCCTTTGGACTTGGACTGGAATAACACCGTTGGCTTTCCTGGGTCTCCAGCTTGCAGATAGCAGATCACACGACTTCTCAGCCTCCATAATTAAGTGATCAAGTAAGCCAATTCCTCATAATAAATCTCTTCTCAAAAAAAAAAAATATATATACACACACACACACACCCCATTGGTTCTGTTTCTCTGGAGAACCTTGACTAATATAGTCCACTTCCAAGCTCACTCATATGATTATTAACAGGGTTCAGTTCCTTTGTGGCTGTTGACCAGAGGCTGCCGTCAGCTAACTGTTACATGGATCTGCTTCATAGGACAGCACAAAATATGCAGCTTGCTTCATCAGAGCAAGCATATGAGAAGAGCCAGAGAAAAGTGATATGAGCAAGAAAGAAGTCACAGCATTTTATGGTCTAATCTCAGAAGGGACACCCCATCACTTTTGCTGTATTCTATTCAGAAGCAAGTCACTAGGTCCAGCCATTCACCAGGGGAGAGGACTGCACAAGCGCATGAGTGCCAGAGGCAGAGATCATTGAGAGCAATTCCAGAAACTGCCACCATAGAAGTTAAACCATTCCTTAGTTGAGCTTTCAGATGAGACCATACTCCTAGCTAACATCTTGACTGCAGCCTTGTGAGAGACCCTGAAACAGAGGAACCAGTTAAATCATTCCTGGATTTCTGACCCAAAGACACTATAACAAAATAACTGTATGTTGTTAAGACACTAAGACACTAGCAGTTATAGAAAACTAACACAAATTTACCTACACATTGGAAAGCCAATGGTGTTAAAAAAGGAAAAGGAAAATTATCTCAGATAGTTCCCCACCCCCACCCCCTACATACTCATCTGCAGACTCTGTGTATAGCCTCCTGCTCTACGTGGATGCCATACACCCTCATACCACCTGCCCTCTGATAACAAATTCTCACTTCAGACTGCCAGGTGGAAGAGACCGTCATATTACAAAGGTAAATCACAATATTGAGGTCAATCCTCATAATGAGAGTCACCATTAATCCAATCACTTATTAAGCACTTCCTATGTGCCAGGCAGAGACAGCAACCAGGTGAGCTTGGGGAAATCAAGCACATAAAAGTGGGGGCACTCTCCTGAGACATCTTCCTGCACGGTATTGGGGTGTTCTTTCACACTCCTCCTTCTTCTTTGTATATTCTTAACAATTGCCATGTCAACATAATTCCTTAAACATTGACCACCAAGGCACTACTCTGCAGGGAGTGGTTCTAGGCTAACCATCTTGTTTTGCCTGGGACAGAGGGGTTTCCTGGGATGTAGGGTGTTCAGTGTTAAAAGTGGGACCATCCTGGGGAAACCGTAATAGTTGGCCAGGCTTCATGCTATGTATCTTGCAGAAATGAACACTAACCCTTGCAACATCCCAGCACAGAAAGGGAGCCCCGTAGAGGTGAAAGAGAACTTCGAACACTGGAGGCTGGGATTAGGATGGCACTAGGCTTGTCAGTCTCCAAAGAATGTATTCTTGGCAACTTTGATCTTTTGGCTGTTCCTCATTTCCTTAGCTCCCCTGGGACAGACTCCTTGGGTAAATGGCTTATTAGTGTGCATATTTTGTCAAACCTTCTAGTTCTAAGCCCTCATGTTAAACCTGACCCACCCCCTCAAAAAGATTTCTAAGAACATTTATTTACTTGACTTTCCTCTCAGCTATTAGATTATCAGACCCTTATATAGTAAGGACTTTATTTCATAGCTTTCGTAGGCTAGCGCTGATCCTACCAATAATAGCTAGTGTTTAAGTCTTTACTTTATACCAGACATAAACCAATTAAATCTTATTTCATTCCTACGAGGTATATCCCATAATTATCCCCTTTATCGATTAGAAAACTGAGGCACAGAGAGGTTAAGTAATGGTCACACAGTTAGTAATGTACATCCCAGAGAGTAATACATATTTGCTAATTGATTACTAAGGGCTCCCTGTGTTTTCTCTGGGAGGGATATAATTTGCTCTGAGGGTCTTAAGTGAAGCTTTCTGAGAAATGGGTGGAAATCCCAGCTAAAGAGTTATCCTAAAAAAACTACAGCCAGGAGCTATGGCCTGCACCTGTAGTCCCACCTACTTGGGAGGCTGAGGCAGAAGGATGGCTTGAGCCCTGAAGTTCTGGGCTGTAGTGCACTTGGCTGATGGGGTGTCTGCACTAGGTTTGGCATCAATGTGGTGACCTTCTGGGAGCAGGGAACCACCAGGTTGCCTAAAGAGGGGTGAACCAGCCCACGTCAGAAAAACAGCAGGTCAGAACTCCCGTGCTGATCGGTAGTGGGATCGTGCCTGTAAACAGCCACTGCACTGCAGCCTGGGCAACGCAGTGAAACCCTGTCTTAAAAAAAGATCATGTTTACAGAATTGCTTCTTCAAAGGACAGGTGCCTATGGAAAAAAATAAAATAAAATTGCTTCTGTGTCATCACAGTTTCTGTCTGTCTCAGTTTCCTCATCTGTAATGTGGGAATGATAATAATAATTTCTGCCTCAAATAGTTGCTGTGAAGCTTACATTAAATTAGGCCATGCATATGAGGCAGTAACTTTTCATATTATCCTTCCCAAGGGCCTGGGGGCCTGGTGGTCTGGGTGCAGGTCTGGGTAGGCGTGTGCAGGTCATTTGGTTCACCCAATGTAAATCCGGAGCGAGGATCTGAGGCGCAGGCACTGGTCTAAGCATTCACTTCAGAGCCATTCACTCCCAAGCGGCTATTTCAGTGTTACCCCAGTTGTTCCTTTGTTCATTTTTGTGTCTGACACAAAAATGACCTGAATATTCAGTTCTAAGTTACTTTGATTCATTTTTATACCAAATTGCTATTTTTTGTCTTATTTGTATTCGTTTAAAAATAGCAGAGACTTTTTAGGAAGTCTATGTGTGTACAGCTCTACACAGAAAAAAGCCTTGGTGAGATCTGTCTTGGTCATCTTTGCCCTTACTTGTAGCACAGTGCCTGCCATATAGTAGGCCTTCAAAAATGCCTGTAGAATTCATAAACTAATGACCAAATAAGTAGATGGTTATTTTTAGGTGGTAGGATCACTGTGGGTTTCTTTTTTCTTTTTGTCCATCTACATGTCTCAATTATTCTAATTTTCTAAATTTCCTACACTCAATATTCATTTTTTAGGGGGGAAATGTTTAAATTTTTTACTTCAGCTAATAAATACATAAATAAGTAAATAAAATAGGGCCTGGGTTGCCCTGTAATAGGAGGATCCCAAACGTGGGTTCTCTGGATCGGGAGCACAGAGCCACAGTGAGACTGGGTTACCTGGGATCTGATGGGTTGGAGGGAACAAGGGCATCCCCATCCAAAAAGCCAGAGGCTCTAGCAGCCTGCTGTTTCTGCTGTCCTTTGGGTCACAACACCTCATTTTCTGCTCTCATATGTTTGCTGGGTGAAGGAGAGAAACAAGTCCCAGAAGAGTTTGTCAAGGACTCTAAATGATTCATAGGGAGCTTTTCTCCTCCAGCAGAGGCGAGGCCTGGGTCTTGGCAGGCACTGCTCCCACCCGGGCCCTCAGCCCCAGCCCACCTGCCCCCAGAGCCTTCAGAGGTGACCCTCTTCTGTATGAGTTGGCTCCTGTATCTAAAGCCAAATTCCTTCCAGACTCAGCCCACTCCATCCAGGTCTGTGGACGCTGACAAAGAAGGGAACAGGTGAAGCCAATTTATTTGTCCTTTCTTTGTTCCTTTGACCTTGAGGCACTTAACTCAGCAGAGCTTGTCGTGCGGAGAGCCCAACAGTCTTCTGGAATGAAAGACAAGAGACCTTGGAGGGCTCTTGGAGCCTGCACTCTTTCGTTCTGCTTTGGTCACCATAGAGACTTCTGTCTGAAGCCGCAACCCTGCGGTTATTGGTCGATATTCATTTATAATAAGGCCACCCCTGAGTTTTCCGCCCACTGGGGAAGCAAGCACCATATGCACTGGAAGTTACAAAGCTGACGCACTTGGGGCCCTTAAACAGTGTATGTCCAGGAGGGTGGCACGGTCCTATGCTGGGCAGAGCGGAAAAGTCAGAGCTGGGAAGGGATTCATATCCCATCTGGTTCCATCCCCTCAGTTTAAAGAGGAGAAGGGAATTGCCAAAGGTTTCTCAGTGCTTCTAGGGACAGCCAGGACTGGAACAGTTCTCTGACTCACTGCACTCACTGTCAGGCAGGCGCTTGCAGGTCCCATGCTCTCAGTCCAGATTTTCTCACTTCCTGGATTTTTGTGCCAAGCACTGGGCTTACACCTTCCAAGACTGTCAGTAAAGGTTACCACAATTTACAGTAATCACAGCACGAGTCCCTGGTGAAAGACCTGAACTAAAACTCCTGAAGCCAGTCAAAAGATTTCCATTGCGGGTACAGATTTGCAAGTAAATTAGCTAATTTAATCCTCAAAATTCCCCTGCAAGGTGACTATTATTATTCCTTTTTTAAAGGGAGAAACCTGGCACTTCAGAGAGTGCTTGAATGGATCAACTTGGAGTCAAGTGAAGGTGAATCCCAACTCTGCAATTTACTAATGATAAAGAGTAGTGTAAAAGCTCAGTAATACAGGCACTGCCTTCAGACTCAGCTAGATCAAGTCCTGCCATTTCCTTGCTGTGTGACTTTGGACAAGATACTTAACTTCTCTGAGCCTCTATTTCTCCTGTAAAAACAGTGTAACAATACAACCTGCTTCATAGGGTCATTATGAAGATTAAGTAATGTATATAAACACTTAGCACAGTGAGTGGTACTTCATAAGTAGTTTCTATTATTTCAAGATTTGAAAGTCAAAGACAAAAAGAAAAATCTGCATCCCACTGCCAGACTCACCCAGAGCCCAAGGTCTTCCTTTGTGTCAACCAAGGAACCAAGTGCTTGGAAAAAAGGACATTCCAAGGTGAGTAAAGTGAATCTGAAAGATGATTTTCATACCTTGATTTTTTAGTTTTTAAAAGACTAAGAGCGGAGAAGGGAAGGAAATAGTTGAGACTAGTGTCTTTCTATAGCTTTGCTGTCAATACCCTCCCGGGCTATGCTGCCTAACACAATGGCCACCAGCTCCATGTGGGTTTTGAACACGTGAAATGTACCTGGCTTAAATTGAGATGTGCTGTAAGTATAAAACACACACTGGATCTTAAAGACTTAGTGTGAAAAAAATATTGTTAAATAATCTCATTGATAATTTTTATGTTGATTACATATTGAAATATTTTAAATAGAATACATTATGAAAATTAATTTCACCCATTTCTTTTTATGCTTTTTTCATTTGAGGCTGTCTCCAGATTTTGTTTTTGTTTTGTTTTTTTATTTTGTTTTCCTTTTATTTCAGAATATCATGGGGTACAACACTTTGTTTATATATATTGCCCATTCACTGCCCATGTCAGAGCTACAATCGTGGACATCCCCCAAACTGTGTACCCCATATCCATTCAGTGAAATGTTTTGTTTTTTTAAATAGAGACAGTCTCATTCTGTCACCCAGGCTGGAGTGCAGTGGCAGGATCATAGCTAGCTCACTGCAGCCTCGAATTCCTGGGCTCCGGTGATCCTCCTGCCTCAGCCTCCTGAGTAAGTTTATCTAGCTTTTTATGCTTTTAATATGGCTACCAGAAAAATTCAGTTATATATGTGACTCCCATTATTTTGCTACAGGACAGAGCTGGTGTAGAAAAATCTGATTCCAGCTCAGCCAAACTGTGTTGGGAACCTCCCCACATTTCCCTCCTTTAATTCTTACAACAATTTTGTCTGGAAGGTGTTGTTATTTACATTTTACTCCTGGAAAACAAGCTTAGGAAATAAAACCCTTCATTTTGCCAGGTAAGGGCACCAAAAAAAAATCCTTGTTATTATGTACTAATATCATTTCATTAAAAAGACCATTTTTAATACCAACAAAATTAAAAATTTCATCTGTGAAACACAGTACTTTGGCCGGGCACAGTGGCTCACGCCTGTAATCCTAACTTCTCTGGGAGGCCAAGGCGGGTGGATTGCTTGAGCTCAGGGGTTCAAGACCAGTGAGCAAGAGTGAGACCTCATCTCAAGGAAAAAAGAAGTCAGCCGGGTGTCATGGAGCACGCCTGTAGTCCCAGCTACTCGGGAGGCTGAGGCAAGAGGATCACTTGAGCCCAGGAGTTGAAGGTTGCAGTGAGCTGCAATGACACCACTGCACTCTACCCAGGGCAACAGAGTGAGGACTCTGTCTCCACAAAAAAAAAAAAAACAAAACAAGGCAACTAGATGACCCTCTTCACAACCCCCCCCTTAATATTAAAAAGAAAAAGGAAAAAAGAAGAAACACAGTACTTTGCCCCCCCCCCCCCACAACTGTTTCCCATGATAAAAGCAGCTGACATTTCTTAAGAACTTACTACCCTGCAGGTACTGGGCTAATATATGCTTTGTCTCATTCAGTTCTATAAAACCCATTAGGCCAGTGCTATTATGATTATCCCCATTTAACAGGTAAGGACACCGAGGCCCTGAGAGCCACTTGGCTAATAAGTAGGGGCTGTAGGATTTGTACCCACATCTGGTAAAACCTAAAGCGTGTTTTCTATCAGTTCTGCCTTCCCAAAATTGCCCCAGAGAGTGATTGCTGTTCGCATTTGGCTATAAATTTGATATGGTTTTTATTGTTTTAGATTCCTAGTATAGATTCATATCCTTTCCCAACCCTCCCCACTTGAATTTGGGAAAAGGTAATTACAGTTGAAGTAACACACGTACTTAAAAGGAAATCAACATATCTGCCTTCATCCTGCATGAATATGGAAAAGGGATTTCCATCTAACCAGCCCTTCTCATTTTCCCTCCTGGTGGGCAATGTCAGGAAGCTCTGGTGACCAAACCCAGCCCATCAAGAAAGCATCCAGTGGAGGCCAGGGCTATCCTAGGGCCACTCCAAGGCTTCATCAGCATCCTTCCAGATAGTTCCCAGGCCCTGGGAGACCAGGGGCTGCCAGTGGGTTCCACTCCACTTCAGGCCCATTCCTACTTGACAGGAGATTAGGGCTGAGCTTCCCATGCCTGAATTACAATTGATTTCTGACTTGTCCACCTCCTGGCTGGCTTTCAGAAGCTCAGCCCTCAGGGAGATCATGCCTGACTTCTACAGCTGAGGGGAAACCTGCTCAGCATTAACCTTAAACTCCAAATTCAAATTCTGAAGTCGAAGATTTGCGGGATAGGGGATTAGGGGAGCTGGCATTTTAAAGCCACAGGTATAAGGGGAGGCCATAACAATGCCTTTTAGTCATACTGGGCTTTGTTACAACAATGACTATTTCTTTTATTGTTTGCTTTGCAAACATAGTCTCATTTAATCCTCATAGCAACCAGTGAGGTGGGTCTTAGTCATCATACAAATGAGAAAACTGAGGCTGACAGAAGTAAAGTGACTTGCCCAAGGTCACATGGCTAGTAATGGCTGAGCCAAGACTCCAAATCTGGTCTGTTACACTCCGTAGCTTAGAACTGTGAACTAGTTTCCTCAAGGTCACGTCATAGCTAGTAAGTGATGGAGTCAAAATTCCAACTAAAACAAAAATGAGAGACCACGCCTTCCACCAGTAAACTGCAGAGATTACAAAAGACGAAAATACCAAATATGGCTCAGGGTGAGGTGAGATGAGCTTTCTCTCAAGCACTCAAGCCTCTGCGCATTGATATTTTCCTTTTGAAAAGCAATTTGATCAATATATATAAGGACAATAATTTTTCAATTCCATTTCTAGGGAAGTAATTGAAAAAAACCTTTATGTATAAAGAAGTTTATCACTACATACTTTTATAAGGGGGGAATAAAAGGAACAACATAAATTTTACCAGGAAGGATTGGTAAATAATAGTACAACCACTCAGTAGTATATTATTGCAATATTTAAAAGTTATGTTTATAAAAATTGGTATTAACATGAAAAATGTTTATGATATAAGGCTAAAAGGATAGGAAGTATTACAACAATGTTTAAATGCATAAAAAATCCTGGGAATAAATACTCTAAAATTTTAATAATGGTCATGTTTGAATGTTAGAAATAGGAGCCAGGCCAGCCACGGTGGCTCACGCCTGTAATCCTAGAAGTTTGGAAGGCAGAGGCAGGAGGATTGCTTGAGGCCAGGAGTTCAAGACCAGCCAAAGAAGAGCAAGACCTTATCTCTACAAAAAATACAAAAATTAGCCACACATGGTGATGCGCACCTGTAGTCCCAGCTACCCAGGAGGCTGAGGCAGAAGGGTCGCTGGAGCCCAGGAGTTTGAGGTTGCGGTGAGCTATGATGATGCCACTGCACTCTGCTCGGGGTGACAGAGCAGGACTCTGACAAAAAAAGAAAGAAAGAAAGAGAGAGAAGCTAGTTGGTCCGAGTGCAGTGGTGTTTACAACTAATTGATCACGAACAGTTACAGATTCCTTTGTTGCTTCTCCACTCCCGCTGCTTCACTTGACCAGCCTAAAAAAAAAAAGAAAAAGAAAAAGAAAAAGAAATAGGAGCTATTTGAATTTTTCTTCTTCATATTTTTCTGCACATTGAGATTTTTGCTGGGGAAGGGGTGGCAGTTCCATGTCCAACCAGAAAGGTGGCAAGAAGAAGCCCCTGGAATTGCCCAAGAAGCAGGCCAAGGAGATGGACACGGAAGATAAGGTGTTCAAGCAGAAACAAAAAGAGCAGCAGAAGAGCCAAAAGCAAAGGCGGAGGGCAAGGGCCTCCCGGCCACAGGTGGAATTAAGAAATCTGGCAAAAAAGTAAGCTGTTCCTCATGCCTGAGGCGATGGTGACCCTGGCTCACTATTTAAACATCTGGATTCCCTGCCGTAACATCTTCTGCCACCCTATAACTAAAATGAAGTGTTGTCTTGGAGCCTATTGTACATTTAAGAATAAACTTTTGCAAAAAAAAAAAAAAAAAGTCATGCAGTGGTTCATCATCTCTTTAGTTGTTTTCACTCATCCATTCCTACCTTAGCTGTGAATTAAAGTAAAACGGGCCCAGAATCCTGCCGGAGTGTGCTCTTTGGTCTTTGTTCTACCCTAAATTCTGTATCACCTGGAATTAAACCAACTCATTTGGCAAAAAAAAAAAGATTAAAAAATATTTTTCCATAAGGATGTTTATTCTTTAGTGGGTAAATATTGACCACTATGAAGAATATTCAAAAGTATTTGCTTTGGTCTCTGAAAGCTATTCCAAGAGAAGAGAAATCATAATGAATAATACCAACATTCTTGGAGTAAATATAAAGCACCCCAAAGTGTCTAATTGGAAGAGAACATGATAGTTTACCTAAATTCTAAACCGCCCTCCCCTTTCTACCCCTTTACATGTTTGACTTTCTTTTCAGCACTGACCGCTATAGGAAATGATAGATCTTATTTAGTTATGTACTTAATTGTTGTCCCTGCTGTATACCTCCCCCACTTCCCTTTACTGCGGCATCAAGAGCAGTCTCTGGCACTCAGTAGGACTCAACAATTGAAGAAGGAATGAATTTACTCTTACCCTGACATTTCCCTAAGGCCAAAGTGCTATTATCATCTCTTAAAATCAATAGTTCAAAGGAAAGAACCTGAGAAGGGAATTTAATTTGAAAATATCTCTATTCTACCTGGCATCTGGTGTAAGAAACATTTGGCAGCCTGCAACAGGTCAGGATTCCCACAATAAATCATTCCCGTAGCCAACTTTACCAAAAGAATATTCCATTGTTAGACAATAATGCTAACAAAAATAACTACCATGTTTGGAATGTTTACTACATGCCAAGGACTGGGTTAATAAGCATTTCTTGAGTGTTGGTATCTTTCCATCTTTACAGTAGCCCTATGGGTAGATATGATTATTCTCATTGTATACATGAAAAAACTGAGTCTTAGAGAGGTTAAATAACTTGCCTAAGGTCACCCACATGGTAGGTGGTACAGCTAGGATTCAAAGTAAGAATGCTGTGGTTTTCATCCCTGGTTAAGCATAAGAAAATGGAGATTACCAGGCCCTACGTAAAGTCACCCATTCAGGACTTCCCTGGGTGTGGCCCTGGGATATATTGAAAAGTCTTGACAGTTGACCTGAAGCCCACCAAAAGTTGAAGACCTAAGCCCAGTTTGGTCTTAACTCCAAGCTCACCCTTTTAACTGCTCACTTGCCTTGAACCCACTACTAATCGTATTTTGTTACTGATCCCCGAAGAATATTTGGTAGAACCACTGACGGCAGGGTACCCTGGAAAAGAACAGGCTTTGGGGGCAGCCTTGAGATTACATCCTGGCTTCATCATTTATCCTCTCTGGGGCTCTGTCTGGGCCTCAGTTTTTCAGTCTGCTATTTGGTTTAATAATTCCTACCCTCAAGATTATTATGAAGATTAAATGACCTCAAACAACCAACCATGATACATCATACCTGGCAGCAGGCATACAACACATTTGTTTCCTTTCTTTAACACCTCTCTCCCTCTCTCTGTATGTGTGTCCTCTCAATCTGAAGGCTATTCTGATAAGGTTCTTTTTCCAGTGAAAGTTCTGTAGCTGAGGCGGGAAGGCAGCTGTGGCCTTTGCTCACGTCTGCCTGCTCCCTCACCAAACACTTCTTTCTGTCTATTTCTAGCTCCTTGCTCACTAAGGTCCTTTTCACTTTCCCGAGGTAGCTAGGATACAGGCTTGTTAGGCTGGGCCCTGAACTCCCCGATGTGGCCAAAGCAGGACCTTAGACAGATGGACACATGAGGAAGCTGGAAAGGACAGAATCAATGGAAAAAAATTGTCCTGAGGGTAGGGGCAAGGCCCACAAAACCCTCTCCCCTCACAGCAGCTCAGAACCAGAAAGGTGAATGAGCCAGGCTGGAGAAACCTGAACCAAGTCCCAGGAGGGAGGCCTCGGGGACTGCAGGGAATTAGCAGCAGTCCTTGTCCTGTGAGCAAAGCTGGGTTGGCGTCTTCATTCTTTCCCTGTCTTCCTTCCTTCCTTTCTTCCTTCTTTTTTCCTTCATCCTTCCCTCTTTCCCTTCCTTTCTTTCTAGATAAAGGTTAGTATTTTTTTTAAAGGATTGAATGATTTGGGACTTCAGGTGACCTGAATGTTGACTGGGATCCATGACAGGCTAGGAAGGACAGTGTCTTGGTAGGCGCAGGCTGTTGTGGCATGTTTCAGCATAAGGAAAAATTAGAATAGAATGTACTTTCCCATGGGTTTTTTTTGGGAGAGAGTAAACTTCCTGCTTGGCAATGCAAGCAACTGGCAGCACCTCACCTGCTAGGGCAATGGACCACAAGTCTCTCTCTCTAACAACAGTGAGAATGCAGAATGGGTACATGGAGAGCGTCCAAAGATGTGGGTTCAAATGTCCCTCCTTCTAGGCAGAACTCCTGATTTTTTCTTCATTTTTCTGATTAAAACTTTTTTCCAACGAATATATGCACGTAATGAACAATTCAGACTACTCAGGGGGTAGAGTGAAAAGTAAGCCTTCCTATCCCAGTTCTTAGGTTCTTGGGTACAACTATAGCCTTCTTTCTTTAATGTATTACATAACTTCAGCTCTCCAAATCCAAACATTTCCCTTTCCATGAATTATTTCAATCACCAGATATTTATTGAGCCCCTTCTCTGTGGTAGGTACCAGGCTAGGTACTGGGATACCATGATGAGCATAAAGACAGTCCTGGCCCTAAGGAAGAAAAGAGTTAGTTAATAAACAAGTAATTGCATATGTATAATTTTTTTTTTTTTTGAGACAGGGTCTCCCTCTGTTGCCCAGGCTAGAGTGCAATGGCCCAATCGTAGCTCACTGCAACCTCTACCTCCTGACCTCAACTGATCCTCCTGCCTTGACTCCCAAAGTACTAGGATTATGGGCATGAGCCACTGCACCTGACCTGCGTATGCATAATTATTTAACTATAATTGTGAAAAGTGCCATAAGGGAAAATTGCAGGGCACTTTGAAGGCATATAACATCCCTGATCAAGGAAATGACCTTTAAGCTGGGGCCCAAAGTATAGGTAGGAGTTATTAAAACCAGAGGGAAAGCATTTTCCTGCTAGTGGTAACAGCACGTGCAAAGGCCCTGCAGAAGGAAGGCATTTGGCAGGAGGGATTGAAGGAAGGCAGGTGTGGCTGCACAGAGTGAGAGGGAAACATGAGGTGAGGTTCAAGGGTAGGCAGGGCTGGCTCACTTAATAATCTGGAAACTCCAGCCCCAGCCTAAAATATCCAGACTTGTTACCTTAACAAGGCCCTGTGCCAAGTGCTCTGGGGGAATCAAAGTAACTTCCAGAAGTTACTTTAAAAAAATAAAATAGAGACAGACGAAGAGAGGGTTAACAGCATGAAATTCGAGCCAGGTGGACAGAATAGGCTTTAGGTGGCTTAGGAGCCAGGACAGAAGGCCTCACCAGGCTAAGAGTGGAGGGAATGTGGCTTTGGAATCAGATGCTTATTAATGTGTATCCTCAGGCAAGTGGATTACTTCTCCCAGTCTAGGGTTCCATCCTTGCTCTTACAATCTAAGTGCAAAGATGTTGTGAGGTTGAAGAACAGGATGAGAACAGATTTGCTTGATTTTTTTTTTTAGCAGAAATATTTGCTGAGATCATTTTAGATTCACACACAGTTGTAAGAAATAACACAGAACGATCCCTTCTATGCTTTGCCCAGTTTACACTCCAATGGTAACTATAGTATAATACCACAACCAGGATACTGATATTGATACAATCCACTCATTTATTTAGATTTCCACAGTTTTCCTTGTACTCATGTGTGTGTGTTTTTGTGTATGTGTGAGTGTATTAATTCTACACAATTTTATCACCTACATAGATTCTTGTGTCCACCACCACAGTTGAGATATAGAACAGTTCCACCACTGCAACAATCCCTTCTGTTGCCCTTTTCTTTTTTTTCTTTTTTTTATTTTAAAGACATGATCTCACTATGTTGCCCAGGCTGGAGTGCAGTGGCTATTCACAGGTGCAACCATAGAGCACTGCAACCTTGAACTCCTGGGCTTGAGCGATCCTCCTGCCTCAGCCTTCTGAGTAGCTGGGACTACAGGTGCGTGCCACCACTGTGTTACCTTTTCATAACCACACCCAACTTCGCTCCTGCCTCTCCACTTCATCCCTAATCCCTGGCAACCACTAATCTGTCTTCCATTTCTAAAATTTTGTCATTTCAAAAATGTTATGTAAATGGAATAATACAGTAAGTAATGTTTTGGAATTGGCTTCTTTCACTCAGCTTAATTCCCTGGAGATTCATCCAGGTGGTTGCCTATATCACTAGTTAGTTCCTTCTTATTGCTGAGTAGTACTCCGTGGTATGTATGTACCAGTTTGTTTGACCATTCACCCATTGACAGACATCTGGGTTGATTTCAGTTTTTGACTGTTATAATTAATGCTGCTATAACCATTTCTATACAGGTTATTTGTGTAAATATAAGTTCTATTTCTTTGGGATAAATGCCTAAGAGTGCAATTGCTGGCTTGTATAGTCGTTGCATGTTTAGTTTTTTTGCTTTGTTTTGTTTTCATTTGTTTGTTTTTTGAGATAGGGCCTAGAGTGCAGTGGCATCATCATAGCTCACTGCAACCTCAAACTCCTGGGCTGAAGCGATCCTCCTGCCCCAGCCTTCTGAATAGCTGGGACTATAGGCGCCCACCACTGTGCCCAGCCAATTTTTCTATTTTTTGTGGAGACCTGGTCTTGCTCTGGCTGGTCTCCAACTCCTGGCCTTAAGTGATCCTCCTGCTTCAGCCTCCCAAAGTGCTAGGATTACAGGCTTGGACCACCGCACCTGGCCACATGTTTAGTTTTTTAAGAAACTGCCAAATTGTTGTCCACAGTGGCTGTACCATTTATATTCCCATCAGCAATGTATGAGTGATTGAGTTTCTCTGCATTCTCACCAGCATTTGGTGTTGTCTCTATTTTTTTATTTTACCCATTCTGATACATGTGTAAGTAATATCTCACTGTGGTTTTAATTTGCATTTCACAAATGGCTAATGATGTTGAACATGAAAATACACTTATTTGCCATCTATATATCCTCTTTAGTGAAGTTTTGTTTCATTCCTTTTACCCATTTGCAAACTGGATTGTTTGGATTTTTTACTATTGAGTTTGAGAGTTTTTGATATATTCTAGATACTAGTCCTTTCTTGGGGATGTGTGGCTTGCAAATATTTTCTTCCATGGTATACCTTGTCTTTTCTTTGTCTTACATGGACTTTCAAGACCAAAAGTTTAAAGTTTTGATAAAGTTCAATTAATCAATTTTTTCTTTCATAAATCATGCTTTTTGGTATCAAGTCTAAGAACTCTTTCCCTAGATACTGAATTTTCACCTCTACTTTTCCTAAAAGTTCTATAGTTTTACATTTCATGTAAGCCTATAATCCATTTTGCATTTTGATTTAACTTTTATGTAAGGTGTGAGGTTTATGTTGAGATTCATTTTTTGCCTGTGGATGTCTGATTAGATTTGCTTTGTTTGTTTTGTTTTGTTTTGTTTTTTGCTTTTGTTTTTAGACAAAGTCTTATTCTGTCAACCTGGCTAGAGTGCAGTGGTGTCATCACAGCTCACCACAACCTCAAACACCTGGGCTCAAGTGATCCTCCTGCTTTAGTCTCCTGAGTAGCTGGGACTACAGGCATGTGCCACCACACCTGGCTAATTTTTAAAGATTTTTTTTTGTAGAGATGAGGTCTTGCTATGTTGCTCAAGCTGGTCTTAAACTCCTGGCCTCAAGGGATCCTTCCATCTCACCCTCCAGAGTGCTGGGATTACAGGTATGAGCCACTGCACCTAGCCAAGGTTTGCTTGATTTTTAACCATCCCCTCTGTCTCCCTCACTACTCATTCCCATCACATGAAATATACTTCCCCCAACTGTTTTATGGCATGCAGCGTTAGGTTTTGTTTTGATCTAAAATAAATAGATATTAACTCTGTTAGAGATTATTACAGAATCCCCTAGGAGACTAGAGACCTCTAGGCATCCCCAAAACTAGTTTGGGAATCATTGCATCAGAAGCCTTTGCGAGTTTGACGTACTGTTGCTTTTCTGATTTACTCACTGATTCCATATTACACTTAACCATGCTAGTAGTTCCCTGTGTGGGATCTAGCCATGTGCCAATTGGTTTGCACTATTTCTCTTTTTATCTTCATAGCATGCCTGTAAGGTAGGTACCTTTATGCTTATTTTACAGATAAGGAAATTGAGGATAAGAGAAGTTAAATAACTTGCCTAAGGTCACAGATTAGTAAGTAGGAGAACTGGAATTTGAACCCAGTCCTTCTTATTTTAAAGGCTGTGTTGAAAGTGAAAAGACAATCTACAGGATGGGAAAAAAATTTTGCAAATTATGTATCTGGTAAGAGAGTCGTATCTAAAATGTATAAAAAACTCTCACAACTCAATAATAAAAAGACAACCCAATTTAAAAATGGACAAAGACATTGAGTAGACATTTCTCCAAAGAAGATATACAAATGACCAATAAGCATACAAAAAGATGCTCAATGTCACTAGCTATTGTGATATTGTAAAAAATAAAAACTACTGTGAGATACCACTTCACACTCACTAGGTGGCTATGATATTAGAAAAAGACAGATAATAACAGGTTTTGGCCAAGATGTGGACAGATTGGAACCCTCATACACTGTTGGTAGGAAGCTAAAATGGTGCAGCTGCTTTGGAAAACCATCTGGCCATTTCTCAAAAGGTTAAAACACAGAGTTATCATATGACCCAGCAACTCCAATCCCAGGCGAATGCCCAAGAGAAATGGAAACATATGTCCACACAAGTATTTGTCTGTGACAGATCACTGCAGCATTACTCATAATAACCAAGAAATAGAAACAACTCAAATGTCCACCAACTGATGAATGAGGAAAGTGTGATGTGTCACACAGTGGAATATTATTTGCCAATAAAAGGAAATGAAGAGCTGGTACATGCTTGTGTGCTATAACCTAGATGGACCTGGAAGACCTGGATAGCATTATGACAAGTGAAAGAACCCAGTCACAGAGGACCCCATATTGCATAATTTCATACATACGAAATGTCCAGTATAGGCAAATCCATGGAGACAGAAAGTAGACTAGGACCGGGCACAGTGCTCACGCCTGTGATCCTAGCACTCTCAGAGGCTGAGGCGGGAGGATCGCTTGAGGCCAGGGGTTTGAGACCAGCCTGAGCAAAAGCAAGACCCCTGTCTCTACCAAAAATAGAAAACACTAGCCAGGTGTGGTGGCACATAACCTGTAGTCCCAGCTCCTCAGGAGACTGAGAAAAGAAGATTGCTTGAGCTCAGCAGTTTGAGGTTGTGGTGAGCTATGATGATGTCACTGCACTGTACCCGGGGCAGCATAGCAAGACTGCCTCAAAAAAAATAAATGAATAAAGTAGGTTAGTGGTTGCCCAGGGATAGGAGGAAGTGGGAATAAAATGAGTAGTGACTGCTAATGAGTAGAGGCATCTTTGGGGGTAATGAAAATGTTCTAAAATTGATTTTGGTGATGGTAAGCACTGAACTTTAAATGGGTGAATGGTATTTGAATTGTATCTCAGTAAAGCTGTTATAAAAAAGTGATAAGGCCAGTGTTACCAAATGGCTTCTCAAGGCTTAGTCCCTCATTCAATCAGTCATTCAACAAATATTTCTTAAATCCCTACTGTGCTCCAGGCACCACTCTAGGACTGCTGACACAGTGGTCTACAGCCAAGCAAGGGCCCTGCCTTCTTGAGGCTTACATTCCAATGTAGGGAGACAGAATATCAACAAATACATTTTAGAAAGATCATTTCAGATGTGAATACTGTACATTCTATAAAGAAATTAAATGAGGGTTTTAAGATAGAAAGTGGCTGCATCAGCCTGGCATGGTGGCTCACATCTGTAATTCTACCACTTTGGGAGGCTGAGGCGGGAGGATCACCGGAGGCCGCCAGCTCGAGACCAGCCTGGGCAACATAGCAAGACCCTGTCTCTACAAAAAAATTTTTTTTAATTAGCCGGGCATGGTGATGGCACTTGTATTCCCAGCTACTTGGGAAGCTGAGGTGAGAGGATCACTTGAGCCCAGGAGTTTGAGGTTACAGTGAGCTATAATGATGCCACTGCACTGCAGCCTGGGTGACACAGTGAGACCCCATCTCAAAAAAAAAAAGAAAAGAAAAAGAAAGTGGCTACATCAAAGGGGAAGTGAGGTTTAAATAGGGTTGTCAAGCAAGGCCTTTTTGGGGAGGTAGCATTTAATTGATTGAGTCATTCATTCATTCATTCAGCAAACACCCTCTGAGCTCATAGAGGGTGCCAGGCACTGTGATAGGAACTCTTGCCTATCAGCTCACTCTCAGCTGCAACCGTTGCTCTTTCTGACTAATGTTTCTTGCTCAAGTGGGTGATTTGTGGCATCTCTCCTTTTCTCTGGTGGGAGAGAGAGATCAAAAATCATTTCCCCTAAGGACAATGAAATAAAACTCATCAGCAGTTGCAGAGAAAAACCAGAAGATAAAGCACACATTTTCTCATAATTAGTGCCATGTACTAAACACATAGGTTTTGTTCACTGGGAATTTCCCCTCATCCTATGTAAAGCTGTTTGACAAATGAGAAATGGAGTCCCAGAGGGTGAAACTGCTGATTGATGGGACCATGGCCTCTGCTCAACAATTCCAGTGGGCCCTGGGGTTCAGACTAAGATGCAGAACAGTTCTTTGAGTTTCTTCATGAATTCATGATTTTTCCTATCAGGACTCTAATCCCAGTCAGTGGTGGAACCAGTGATATAGGTAGCACCAGATGGCTCTGAGACCCCTGTCTCTCAAGAGCTCTCCACCAATTTGAATGCTCCCACAAGTGGATATCGCTGAGCTTAAGTACAACAAGCAGCCGCATCACCAAGATCTAAGGCAGACCTCAGGAGACCACGGGAGGGGCATTGCACTGGGAGTCTGTTGCCCAAGTTCTGGTCCTGGTTCTGCCACCCACCGACCCTGTATCTTAGATAGGTCCCATCACTATGGGGGCTTTGGTTTGTTCACTTGTGAACTGAGGGGTTTGGATCAGTTCTGGGATGTCTGAGACCAGACCTGCATTCTGCCACACACACCCCGCCATGGCAGGTGTCACCAATTGATCACAGCTCTCAAGGTAATCAGCCTCAGAACCCTTTTCAATACAATGTTCTCATCAGCTACCACCAATGGATCAGGGTTAGCACACAGGTTAGCACCTACTTGCCATGTGCTTAAAAGAGATCATTCCTATGGACCCATCCAACTCTGATATTCTGATGAATACGAGCCTCTAGATTTGCAATCACAACAGGAAGAGGGCATGGGAGCAATAGGAACATGGGCATTAGAATCAGAAAATCCTGGGATTGAAACCCAGCAATGCAACTTACTGGTTATATGCAACCTTGGGTGAGTCATTTCTCTGTGAGCCTCAGTTTAGTCTTCTCTATAAAACAGGATTAGAATCCCTAACACATAAGGGGTTTCGTAGACTAAATTACATACCACTTGTAATGTACCTTTTGCTTGCACATAGCAGGGACTCCATAAATGGAACACAAACAGACACACCCAGGAAATGTGTACACTAAGAAACTTGTCTCCTACCTGCTTGTGCTACCCGCTTCCTCCCACAGAGCAGAGAAGCCCTGACAGGTGGCTTCTGACTCATGCTGCCTGGAGCCCCCTTCTCCCTGAGCTGTCTCTTCTGCCAGTGTCAGATTGTTCTCTGCCCTTCTGAAACTCCCTGGGACCTGCTGGCATGTCAGGGAACTCAGAGCAGCCTCACACGCAGCTTCACATGCAGTCTTCTGGGCAAAGCAAATGCTCTAGAGAACCACCCAGGATTAGTGAGCCTTGGGCTTTTCCCCTGGCTTTCCGGCTTGGACTCTGCTTAACAACAACAAGCACTTGTTGAATGCTGGATTCAGGTGGGAATATAGTTTCCTAGAAGCAGGGCTGTGGCTGGGCTGGTTTTTGTCTCTCAGTATAGGTACCAAGGGCTATCGTGTGAAACTTGGTTTATAATTTCTTTAGGCCCTAGATGGCAAATTCATGGCCCAAGTATGGAAACCACCCCCACTTTGCTGTCTTAGGGTGAAGTTCCCTGGGAAGTAGAATCTGAGATAGAGATTTGCACGCAGGAAGTTTACTGGTGATGCTTTCAGGAGCAACATCTGCGGGAGGGAAGGAAGCAGAAATTGAGTTATCATGTAGATGCAACAAAGACCCCAATGGACCCTACAGGGAGCTCCAGAACTGGAGTGACCTGTGCAGAGTTGTTTCCCATTGTCAACTCCCATGTTGACTAGTGCAGTAGCTCTCTTCAGGCAAGGACAAGTCCCAGGGAGGGATGCAGCTCAATTGCCCCAACAACATTCCCAGCAGCTGGGGGAATGAACAACTCAGCCCTGAAGCTGTAAATCTGCAGCGCTCTGCAAGGGCCACTATACGTGCTCATGCAGACATTACCAATCGATTACAGCACCCCTGCCAGCCAAGGCAGGACTTGAAAATCCTTCTGAAGACTATGCTCCAGACAGCCATCAGCAATTCATAAGGGCAGGCATGTTAGAGGAAACATGTTTGTCATCCCTCACCTAATACAGAGTGAGAAACTGAGACTCAGAGAAGGAGAGGCACCTGCCCAAGGCCAAAGTGGTAAGTTAAAGGCAGATGCAGGATTAGAAGCCAAGTCCCTTAACTGAAACTGATGCTTGAGACCTGTCCAGATTTAAATTTGAATTAATCACAATTGAATAAAAGAAATAGTTGAGTTGCTCAGTTACATTTGCCACATTTCAAGTGCTCAGTAGTCACCCGTGGCTAGTAGCTATCACATTTAAAGAATATAGATTATAAAACAATTTCTTCACCTCAGAAGGTCCTATTGGACAGTACTTGCCTGGACCCACCACCCCATGCTGCCTCTCTGTCCTCAACTTCAAAAGTTAGGGCCTTCCCCAAATACCTTTGTTGCCCTTAGCACACTGTCAATGGGTAGTGGCGGTGAATTATGATCAGGGATATGAAGGCGCTTTGTGAATGTGAATGTTAACAGAAATACCCAAGTCCCAGCCCCCCTGAAGCTACTTGGGACCCAGAGAAGGACTGTTCTCCTCAAAAAGAAGTCATGATTTGTAGAGAGAAATATGCAGTTCGTACTTCATTTACGCGTTCATTCATTTAACAAATCCTTATTAGGTTCAGTCTAGAGGGCTGGGCACTGAGCGAGGCGCTGAGGAAACCAGGATGAATTAGACACAGTCCTTGCCCTCAAGATGTTCACAGTCTAAGGCGGGGGGAAACACAAGGTTGGGAGCATTTAGGAGGGAAACCTGTATAATGTGTGTGATTTTTCCAGGTAGGTAAATGCTCCTGTAGCCACCAAGGACAGAGTGAGCGGGTACAGGAGGATTTTGTCCCCCAGGGGACAGCTGGCAGCGTTTGGAAACTTCTGGTTGTCATGGCCGGGGGTGAGGTGGGGGAGAGGTGCTGCTGGCATCTAGTGGGTAGAGGTGAGGGGTGCTGATCAACGTCCTGCAACGCCCAGCCCCGCCAACAAAGGTGATCCCATCCAAAATGCGAACAGTGTCAAGGTAGGGAGACTCTGGGAGGGGCTGCACTGGGGATCTTCAGTCCGACTGTTGCAAGAGGAGAAGGTGAGCACAGGGAATTTATAAGCCAGTTTTGACTTTTTCTTGGGGCCCTCAGGAAGACACTGAAGAATTTTAATCAGTTCAGTGGCAGGATTGGATTCATACTTTTAAAAGGCCTCTCTGGTTGCTGGGTGAGAAGTGGGCTGAAGCTGGGAGACCTCTGGGGAGGCTGCTGGTGACGGTGAGCATGGAGATGCAGCAAGGAAGGCGAACTTGAGAGCCATGGGGCAGCTTGGGGATCAGCCATGGTGAAACTGGGTAAGACCTGGCACTTCACAGCTATGATTAATTTTTTGAGTAATTAACTGCTTAATGTCTTTCTTCTCCCTCACTAGACTGTAAGTTCCAAGAAGAAGGCAGGGGCACCTGCATGTCCAGCATCATCCAGGGCCTGGCATATGGCAGAGTGTGTTGAATAAATGAATGGCCACGGGCTCTGGGATGGTGGTGCTCCTCACTGAGACAGAAACCAAGGGAAGAGGCAGCCAGGGACCAGCAAAGTCCATCCAGTTGCAGAAAAATGTAAGGACCTTGAGGCTCTTGGTCTAATGGGACAGACAGACAGACAAACAACATCATACCTTTTAATCTACTTCCTGGCCTTGGGAAAATTAATTTTTTGAGACCTGGTTTCTCCATTTGTAAAATGCAGATGGTATTGGTACCTTACTTCTTAGCTAAATAATAAGATTAGATGAATGATCCAGCAATTCCACTTCTAGGTATATACCCAAAAGAATTGAAAGCAGGAACCCAGACTGACATTTGTACACCCATCTTCATAGCGGCACTATTCCCCATAGCAAAAAAGGGAAACAACCCAAATGTCCATTGACAGATGAATGGACAAACAAAATGTGCCAGATACATGCAACGGAGTATTATTCAACCTTAGAAATGAATGAAATTCCCATGCATGCTACAACATGGGTGAATCCTGAAAACATCATGCTGAGTGAAATAAGCCAGACACAAAAGGAGAAATGCTGTGAGCCCAAAGAGGTACCTAGAACAGGCAAATTCACAGAGACAGAAAATAGAATGGTGGTTGCCAGGTGCTGGTTGCATGACAGTGTGAATGTACCTAATACCATTGAATTGTATGCTTAAAAATGGTTAAAATGGTAAATGTTATATGTATTTTACCACAATAAAAAAAAAGATTAAATAAGGTCATCTTATAAGGTCTCTTAGCATAGGACCAAATATTTATTATTATCACTTTTTTCCTAGAAGTGGTCTAATAAAGGGAGAAACCAAGAGCTAGGAGAGCGGAAGCAGGCAAGTTGGCTAACACCGTGGCCTGGGTCAGGCGCTGCTTCACAGCCCAGGCAACATTGGGCTGAGATTTTGCTGCCCAGCTAGAGGAGGAAGCTCCTGTGAGCTTGCATCCACCGGACTAAAAACACTATAAATAACTAGAAGGAGGCTCCCACAGCCTTAGCACAGGCTAGGGGCTAGGGGCAGTCCACCTGCCATGAGCCCTTCCCAGAGGGCCTGAAGTCCTGTCCTTTATTTTAACAGGGCAGGAATTTCCGGGCCTGAGGTATTTGCATTTGGTATCTTAACTACTGACCTGTTCCCGTAGCTGCTAAACCACTGATATACTTTCTCTGAAACCCCTGTGGGCAGGTAGAAAGTCAGTAAACCCGGCCCTACCAGCTTTTGTGTCATAATTAGTATTTTATTCCTTGTGTAGAGAGACAATAGCCCAAACACCTGCTCTCAGAGGCCTCAGTTGCCGGCAGATCCCCTCTGTACATTCTTTATATACGTGATTTTAGAGGAAAGATCTTGAGGAGTCTCTTAGTCCAACCCATTCATTTTACAATGAAGCCAATGTGATGCCAGAGAAGTAAAGAGACTTGGAGGGCAAGGGGCGTGGTGGGTCGATTCCCAGCCAGCCACTTTCAAGCTTTGTGACTTGGGCAAGTTATTTAACCTCTGGAAGCCTCATTCTCCCCTTCTCCCTTATTTTATTATCTTATAACATAAGGATAATAATACTTTTCTCTTGGGGATCTTCTGAGGAATAGAGGCCATGGTGGAATTTCAAGTCGCAGGCAGCTGGCCGGAGGGAAGCTCAGCCAGCACCAACTCAGAGAATCCTGTCTACACCAGCTGTCCCTTCACTCTCTGTCACTCAGCCTGGGGTTATTGTCTCCCTGACATGTATCCCTAACTGAAGTTGGTTGTGTGTGTACTTCTTGATTTTGTTCTTCCCCCTTCCTCAATGAGAAAGCAACTCTGAGCCACTCTGGCCCAACGGTCAGGGCTGTGTCTAGCATATTACTGGCATTTAATAAACGTTCGTGGAATAAATGGCCCTCTAGAGTCATTGAGGGGAGAACCAAATCTTGTTTATTCAAATCCATGCAAAACTGTCCATGTTGGACACTTTATGTAAATTATTTCAGTATCTGTTGAGAAGCCACCAACCTGAGAGAGATACAGATTTAGCTGTGTGGGACCAGGAAGTAGCCTCATAACTCCAGGGCCTGGGAAAAAAGAGTAAATAAAATAAAAGCTTTTGTAGCAGCACCTTTGTAGCCAGCTCCGTGAACAAATTTCAACGACTCCTATACGTTCTTTAGAATCCTCTCCCTTAACTACTTGACCTTTTGAGTTGTTTGCCAGAAATGGTGGATTTTCTGCAAGACAAAGGAGTTGAGATTCTGCAGGCTGCTGGGCAGACTTTCTGACTCCAAGACTCATCATCCCTTCTACCTGCCCCAAGGCACATGGCCCCTCCTTAAAAAGCCCATGATCTCCATTAGTCTGGGAGACTGATTTGAGGCAACTTCTCCCAGATATCTGTTGTATTAAAAAATTGCTTGGCAATCCTCGTTGTCCCAGTAATTGGACTTTTGTGTGGTGGGCAACTGTACCTAGGCTGAAACTCCCTTGTGGTTTTGATAACACCTCCTTTGCTGGAACCCAGTGTCCTGGTAACCCAGGGGAAGCACTAGGATTCTAAGAGTAGAGGTGTGAAGAAGATGAACATGAGGTCGGTAGGACAGAGAGACAGGGTAGGGAAAAAACAACCACCTGGAGTTGAACTGGCTTTGCTAGGATTCTGATGCATGGCCGTGGAGGATGTTGGTGTATTGGGTTCTTAGAAATCATTGTGTTGAACCAGGGTAGCTTAGTGGTAAACTACATGTGCTCTGGGTCTAAAACTAGCTCCATCCCTTACCTCTTGCGTGATTTGGAGTCAGGTTTGTTTCCTCTCTGAGCATCAGTTTCCTCACCTGTAAAATGGGATAATAATACAAGCTACTTTACAAAGTTATCCCATGGCTAAATGAGATCAGCTGTGCAAAGGTCAGCACAGTAGTCAGCACAGGAAAGTGAGCAAATAATCCTTAGCTATATTTTCATCCAAATGAAGCCTTGAGATCCAGCATAGACAATGACTGCCAGTCAGTGTCAGATCCTAGGTTGGAACCCAGGCTCCTCCTGAGTTCGTGCTCTTTCCAGCTATATGTGGTGGCTGCCATTTCTTGTCCCCAAGGGCCTTAGAGTCTAAAAGAGGGGGCTGAATATGTAAAAAATAAATCTCAGAAACATATAGGGGTGACAACTGGGGCTTAGTGTATGCAGTAAAGTAGACCTGTGCTTTGTGATTTTAGGATCTCCAGGAAGAACCCTCCCACTCAGAAGGATGGTGATGAATATAATATATTGAGTGCTTCTGTATGCCAGACCTTGGTTGAGTGCTTGAAATGAATTATGTTATTTAACCTTCAAAACAACTCTGGGAAGTAGCAGCTGTTATGACTGCCATCTTACAAATGTGGAAACTAAGGTCATAAGAAGTTTAACTAGTTCAAAGCCATGTAAGAAAATTCGGCACGGGGTGGGAAGAGGGCAAAAAGAAAAAAAAAGAAATTCTAAGCACAGCCATGTGGTTCTCCTTCTTATCCTACCACAGATTGACATTCACCATTAGAGAGTCCTGCCTATGGATCATAGCATTGCCCCTGCAAAATGCAAAGACTATATTAAACCTTGGCAGTTATGCACACATTTAAAATATGTGAGTCTGTTCAGAGTAGAATCTCAGGGTTGAAAGGAAGATCAGCAATAATAATAGCTAGCACTGTGCCACGTATTAAGTTCACTTAACCCTTTAAAATAAGACTATAAAGTAGGTACTATTATCTTTGTCTTGTGGATGCCGAAACAGAGGCAGAGAGAGGCTAAGCAGCTGGCCACTGGAATGACATGGCTGATGGCCGCTGAAGGGAACAGAGAGTCAAACTCAGCCCACAGGCAACGCTGTGCTCCTAATTTGGCACGGTCATGCCTCGTAGCAGTCTACCCACCCAGGTGCTTGATAACCTTTTTTTGTTTTGTTTTGTTTTTTGGTTTGTTTTTTTGAGACAGAGTCTTGCTCTGTTGCCCAAGCTAGAATGCAGTGGCATTATCATAGCTCACTGCAACCTCAAACTCCTGGGCTCAAGTGATCTTCCTGCTTCAGTCTCCCAAGTAGGTGGGACTACAGGTGCGTGCCACCATGCCCTGCTAATTTTTGTACTTTTTTTGTAGAGACGGGGTCTTGCCCAGGCTGGTGTCGAACTCCTGGGCTCAAGCGATCCCGCCCATATTGGTCTCCCAAAGTGTTAGGATTACATGTGTCAGCTGCCATGCCCGGCTAATAACCTTTTTTAAAATAAATTTCTTTATTCTTTTATTGGTATATAATCGTTGTACATATTTTTGAGGTACATGTGATATTTTCATACATGTATACAATGTATAATGATCAAATCAGGGTAATGCAGGAGGTATCTGTCACCTCAAGTATTTATCTTTTCCCATCTAAGTACTAACCAGGCCTGACCCTCCTTAGCTTCCGAGATCAGATGAGATGGGGCGCGTTCAGGCTGGTATGGCATAGACAAGTATTTATCTTTTCTTTGTGTGGGGAACATTACAAATCTTCTCTTCTGGTAATTTAAAAATATACAATAAATTATTGTTAAGTATAATTTCCCTACTGTACTATCAAATACTAGAACTTATTCCTTCTAAGTGTATTTTCATACCCCTTAACTAACTTCTTGTCATCTCCTCCCCTCCCGCTTCCCTCCCCGGCCTCTGGTAGCCACCTTGCTACTCTCTACCTCCATGAGAAGCATTTTTTTAACTCCCACATGTGAGTGACAACATGTAATATTTGTCTTTCTGTGCCTGACTTATTTCACTTAACCTAATGACTTCTAGTTCCATCCATGTTGCTGCAAATATCAGGATTTCATCCTTTTTTGTGGCCAAATAATATTCCACTGGGTATATATACCACATTTTTTACCCATTCATCTGTTGAAGGATACTTAGGTTAATTCCATATCTTTTTTTTTTTTGAGACGGAGTCTTGCCCTAGGTAGAGTGCAGTGGCATCATCATAGCTACTGCAACCTCAGCCTCCTGAGTAGCTGGGACTATAGGCATGTGCCACCATGCCTGGCTAATTTTTCTATTTTTAGTAGAGACGGGGTCTCCTCGCTCTTGCTCAGGCTTCTCTCGAACTCCCGAGCTCAAGCAATCCTCCTGCCTTGGCCTCCCAGAGTGCTAGGATTACAGGCATGAACCACTGTGCCCGGCCAATTCCACATCTTGGCTATTGCGAATAGTGCTGCAATGAACATGGGAGGGCAGATATCTCTTCGATAAGCTGATTTCCTTTCTTTTGGATACATACCCAGCAGTGAGATTGCTGGATCATATGGTAGATCTATTTTTAGTTTTGGGGGGATGATAAGACCCTTTTGAATCTGAAAAAAGTCATAAATGCTCTCCTCAGACACATAAGTATTTGTGATTTTAGGGGGTGCCCAAAGTCTCTAATAGTTATCAAACAACCTCCAAAAAATAACCTCAGCTCAACCCAGACTCTCTACCTCCCATGTCTCTACAGCATCCCCATCAGTGGCCTTCTGCTTTCTTGATGGTCTCCCAGAGCAGGAACTTCCTATCTCTCCAGGCTCATTCTTCAAACAGCAAGATCCAACAGAAACTTCTTCCCTCGGTAAGAAGTATGCCTGTCAGGGACCACTGCACAGAGCCTGGAGCCCAAGAGCAAGTCAGCTCCCCCGCTCCCAGACAGCTCTTCAGATGATGGCCCTTGGTCTCTCCCCACCTCCTTCCTCAAAGACTTCTGACCCTGCCACTTGTGTCTTCTGCAAAGGCTCCCTCCTAAAGCAAGAGGCGCAGAGATGAGGGTGGTGCTGCTTCTTAAAGGATATCCTTGTCCCTGCTGAGAGCAGGTGTAATGGAGGGAACCCAAAGCCCCCTTGCCATCCAAGACGTGCAGGTGTAGATACCTTCCCCCTGGCTTGCAGTGCATCCTTGGCCAAGAGACTGGACTTCACCTTTCTGGGCCCAGATGAGTCCTTCTGCAAAACTAGGTGTGGAGGAGGTTGATTAGATTGGGATTGCAAAGCCAAATGCTTACTGGGGCCAAACCAATGATAGAAACATCTAGGAATGCTCATTTCCTCTATAAAGAGGTAGGTTCTCTTCTGATTTCCTTGAAACATGTCACCCTCTCTCTCTTTCATTTCCTATTTCTGATGGAGCCATAGAGGCAAACTACCTGAAGAAATAAAAACAAAAATGTAAGAGTGAAGGAAAATGACAACTGGCACTTGGTCTCAGCAGACGCGAACAAAAGGGACCTGTAGCCCATTCCCTGTCTATACGGCAAATGTAAGATGCCTACCGTCTTCAGGAGCAACTGACACTGAGCGTTGGCCAATGGGTGCCACGTGGACACGCAGGATCAGTGTCAGCAGATCTTACAAGCTTTTTAGAGAAGTCGGACACGTGAATTTTTATGTGAAATCCACCAATTTTTAAACGTTGGCTCAAATTTTTCTTAAAAAGTGGGAGGGCCAAATACAACACGTTCTGGACTGTGAGGTGCCAGTGTGCAATCTCCAGATAATAGGTGTTTTTAAAGCTCCCGTTCTGCAGGAAAGATCTGTGGAGGGAGAAGTGGAGAAGGAAGGAGGAAAGGAAGAAGGAAGGGCCAGAGCCGCCAGGAATCTGAGACTGGCTCAGCTCTGCTGCACCTCTGAACCTCTGCTGGCTGGGCAGAGGGTGCAGGGAGAAGGAGAGGAAGGCCTGGCCTTTCCACCCTGTAAGGCTTTGTTTAGGTTAACCCTTCTTTCCTCTTGCTGTTGGCTCTCACTTGGGAGAAACGTCGTGGCCCAGGCCTCAGGAGTGTCTGAGCAGGTCTGAACAGGATGCTCCAGTTTGTGGTTGGAGAGGTGTGGCCATGGCTCCTAAGCCCAGGCCTAGTGCAGGATGGGGAGGGGAGACGAGGCACCCTAGTCCAGAGTAGGACCTCGGCCTTGGCCTCAGAATGGACTGCTCCCTGCGCCCCAGCCTACTTCTAGCTCTGGAGAAGCCCCGGATGTCCTTCCAACTGGGCCTCTGTGTCAGGGAGAGAGAATGTAGTCTGTGGTCAGCATGGCTGGTGGCCAGCCTGGCAGATGGCCAGAGCCCAGAGCTCACTGGGAAGAAGCGTAAACAAGGCCTGGTGGGCAGCTGTGACCCAGAATCTTCCAGTGAAAGAGCAGTGAGGGGGAAGGGGGAATGCCAGGGAGACCCTTTCCTGACCCCCAGGCTGCCCAAGACGCAGGCATCAGGGACAGAATGGGGTTCCCTGGGGTACCAGGCAAGCAGCTGTCACATAAAGGCCTGGATGAGCCCACTGTTAAGGGGTCTTCAGAGACTCTCTGATTCCACGACCCCATGATTCAGTTTCTCTCACACTGTAGAATTCTCTCTGTAGAGAGGACATCTGTGATTTTCCCTTGCCCAGCATCCACTCTGCTCCTTCTGTTAGCAGCACCCTACTTATCCTTCAGGAAGCCACCTTTTCTCCACTCTCAGTCCAGGCGGTTTGGGTAAGGCTGACTTTCTCTGCCCTTTCACCCTCTGGCTCTGGGGGTAGGGGGGTGTGCGCGCACGCATGTGCGCCAGGCCTGGCCAATCAGCAGATTTCTTCCCCTGCTGGATCCAGTGAGATCCAATCCCAGGGATTTGCTGGAACTCTTGGGGAAAGTAAAATTGCCAGCAGTTGGCTTGATGCATATCTGAAGGTGCTGGGGGCCATCAGGCCCTGACCGGAGAGGAGCTTACCTGAGAATGAAACCATCACAGAGAAAGACAGCAAAGAGAGGGAGGGAGAGGGCAACAGCTTGAGTAATTGGTGTATATAAGAGAGACATAGGTACTTGAGACTTGTTGAAATGGCTGGAGCCCCTGGATCTAGCTTTAACTAATGCAGTCAGTATCTTATCCCTGGACTTCTCAGTGAAGGAATCCTGAATACACCACCATGGCATGAAAATTATTTTGAGCAGAAGGCATTTGAGTTCCTGAAATCTTTTATCTGCCTAAATCAGAGCCTTGTAAATCTCCTCCCAGGAGCAAACAGGGAAGACCCACCCTTATCACTGGAGGCTAGAAGTCACCACACCTAAACAGACATTGTCACAAAATTATCATATCTCCCATCTATTCTCCTAAGGGCCCATTTATCTTTCCTAAAAGTCATTTATTTTCCTGTAAGTGTTATTCTCCCCTCACTTCCTCTATTTAGATAGTATATACCACCACCCACCTCCCCCCAATCCTAAACACCTCCTTTGTTCACATTTTTCTGTGAATTCCTGGAGGGGCATGATTAAATTGTCTTTTCTCTTGCTAATCTGTCTTTTGTCAATTCAGTTTACAGGCCTGGCCCCCAAACATTAAACCTAAAAGGGTAGAGAAAAAGTTTTCCCTCCTCCCACCCCAATCAGTTATATGAGCAAAAAATCACCTTCTGACTTAGCTTTCATGACTCCAACATTCCATATAGGTCTATGATTTATCTAAAAACTAAATTCTACTTTATTTTCTGAAGGGCAGAAAGAAGCCAGCAATGACCTGGGCCCCTTAAAGCCAGCCCTGGTTGCCTGAAATCAGAGGGATTTGCCCAGGATACCTCAAGGATCCTGACCGCATTCCTGCCCTGCCCACATGCCCAACATACACCCTAGGCAGCACTCTCTGCCTGGACGTTCAAAGGGGATGCCACGAATCCTAGTGGTTCCTTTGTTCATTCATTTATCAATTCAACACATATTTATGGAGCACCAACTGTGTTCAAAGATGAAGTTCTTATACTCAGAGAATTTAGGACTTAGTGAGGAAAACAGACCAGTAAAAAGAACTTCATTAAAATGTGATTAGTGCTATACAAGAAATAAGTACAGAGAAGGGGCCTCTAGACCAGGGGGAGGACAGCAGGCATGTCATAGAAGCTTCCTGAAGGAAGTGACTCCTGAGCCGAATTCCACAGGATGAGAAGGAGTCAGGAGAGAGGAATAGCTTTCCAGGCAGGCAGAGAAGCAGCATGAGGTACCAAATCCAGGGAATGGGAGAGGCTGTGGCTTGTAAGAGGAGCTGGCTGGGATAGAGTTGGTGTGGGAGAGGTTCAGGGGATTCCCATTAGGGAATAGGGCAGTTGGGCCACTGTTTGACAAACCAGCTTTGATGAGGACTGCTTCTTGCATGTAAGAACACACAGATAGGAAGCAACGCAGCTCCATCCCAAACCTGAGCCCAGGGCAAAGCCTGATTCATGCCCACAGAGTAGAAAACAAGCCTGCAGACCTTCATCCATGTTTCTGAGCCAAGGGGTGCAGTAGAACCCTTGAGCACAGTGTTGGTGAGCTCCTTGCCCAGCAAAAGCACTTGGACCTTTCCCTATTGGAAGTTACTGTAGGCCAGTCACTGAAAGCAAGGTCCAGCTATACTTGGAAAAGATTTTCAATCTTCTATCCCACTCCCCAGTTCCTACTGGATTCCACCCCCTCCCCATGCATGTCTTTGAGCTCTGCGGGGCCTGGAATAGGCCTGGATAGGAAACTACCATGGGTAAAGGTAGGCACTTTGTGGGGTCTGACAGTCCTCTATTCTACTCCTGTCTGGGCCATTAATTGACAGTGTGACCTTCTTACCCAGCTTCTCTGTGTCTGTCTCTTCCTCTGCAAAATGAAGATAATAGTACAGATTAAATGAAGTGATACCCATGTAGCTAAACAGTCATGAATTCATTCATTGACTCTTTTTTTTTTTTTTTTTGAGACAGGGTCTTGTTCTGCTGCCCAGGCTGGAGTGCAGTGGTGTCATCATAGCTCACTGCAACCTCAAACTCCTGGGTTCAAGCAATCCTCCTGCCCCAGCCTTCCGAGTAGCTAGGACTACAGGCATGCAGCACCATGCCTGGCTAATTTCTTTTACTTTTTGTAGAGACAGGGTCTTGCTATTGCCCAGGCTGGTCTTAAACTCCTGGCCTCAAGGGATCCTCCCACCTCAGCCTCCCAAAGTGCTAGGATTACAAACGTGAGCCACCAAACATGGCCAATTCTTTCTTTTCATATTGTCTGTGGAGTGTCCCTTTCTTTGGGGATACACACCATTTTACATGCTCTGATGAGCCTTTCAGTCACAGTGATGGCTTCTTCCTGGGCATGGGGGACGGGGCACTGACCAGCCAAGCATGATATCCCCTTTTTGGCAACAGTGATAGGTCCTTGGGGCGGGTTCAAGCCTCAAGCAGGCCAACCAGAGCCTGCCTTGGGAAAGGATCTCTTCCTGGGATTACTGAGCTGAGAGAATACAAGTCTGGAGAGAGCCTGTCTATCTGTGGATGAAGTCACTTCTTAGAAGGAAAGATCCAAGATGATGAAGATGATGTAGACATCCTTGTGCATTGCTTGAAGCCAAATCCACTCTTGGACTTTCCAGTTCCGTGGGTCAATTCATTAGCATTTTCCTTATTTAGCTGGGTTTCCTTTACTTGCAGCCACAGGAATCTTAAATTATTTGGAAGGTAAAGCCCTGAGCACAATATCTGCCACATAAGAAGGGCTCAATGAATGATCACTACAATGAAGAGGGTAAAAATTATCTTATTCCCCTTCACCACAACCCCTTTCCCTCCCAGAACACAGTTCCACCCCTTTTCCTTCTGGCCTGGGGAACAGGCTGCTGGCTGTACGGGCTTTCTATTTGCAAGGGTGGGCTGGAGGTGAGGGATACAGTGACAGGCAGGCCAAACGACCTGGTGCCTACTTGTCAGCATGGGAGCTTCAGCAATGCCACCAAAGTCCCCAGCCTGTTCACCAAATGTGATTTGAATCAACTGCATGATGGAGCAGGATTAAGCTGGAGTCAGAATGACCTAGTTTGAATCCTATCACTATAGCTATGTGACCTCAGAAAGGTCACCTTATCTTTCCAGGTTTCTGTTTCCTTATCTATAAAACCAAGACAATAATAGCCCCTGTCTTTCCAAGAGAAGTTGTGAGGATTAAATGAAAATAAAAAAGAAACCTAATATTAATATTGTGCTGTATATGTTCCAGGCATTGTTCTAAGCACTTTGCAAACTGTTTGTTAGTTCAATTACCCTTCATACCAAGCCAGGGTGGTATTATTATTCTTCCCACATTACAGAAGAAGAAATTGAGGCACAGAGAGTTAGTGTGCCCAGAAGTAGAACCCAACAGTTATGGTATGTCCTGTGATATCTGAAAAGTTGGGGAAAGGGCAACTGGGGGCCCTCATGTGCCTCCTCCCCCAGGCCTTTGCACATCTGGAGGATTCCACAGATTGCTTTGTACAGTTGGGTGCAGACCTGACACAAGATGCAAGCTCTCTCTTCTCTTTAAAGGGAGTGGGAGCAACCTGAATCACCCCAGCAAATTGCTTTGGGCTCTGAGAGAAGCAGATGTAGCAGTTGTTGAAGATCAGGAGGCAGATGGGTGGGGTGAGGTGCCCTGCAGCTCCCCATGTCCTTCTTTTGCAAAAGCCATCACATCACCCCCTGCTCGGTCCCCTCATTCCCTCACCCCTGCAGGCCTTTGTATGACCTTGGTGAGTAGCTGGGAAGCAGCTGTCACGTGCTGCCCTGGAAGCAGGCAGGATCCCACAGGTGACAGCGTGAACAAGGGCAAAAGATTCCCGCCAGAACACAAGAGATGTGAGGTCTAAGCATGCTCTGGCAGGGTATAGATGGTCATGGGAAGCCTTCCCTTTGACGCAGCATTCTGTCTCTGGGAATTTATCACACAGATAATCTTGCACAAGTGCATAAAGACTTCTGGAAAAGGCTATTCACTGCAGCGTGGATTATGATTACCAGAAGACTGGAAAAAAAGACCAAGTGGCCAATAGGAGGTGATTTAATTAAACAAATTATGGTGCATTTGAACAATGGAATGCTCTGTGCTCTTACAAGAAATGATGCCCATGTATATGTGCTGAAACAGGCTGATCTTTGAGATAAATTGTTAAGTGAAAAATGCAGGGTACAAAACACTGTGTCTAGTATGCTCACATTTTGGTGGGAGAGTAAAAAGGGGTGTTTGTATGTATATTTATACAAGCATCTTTTGCTATCCAAATCTATTTATGTTTCTGAATTCAGATGGTGAGTGTTCAGAAAGCAAGAAATGCTACATTATTGGAATCTTTGACTCCTGCATTTCATTTTAGATAGCAAACAGCAAGAGTTGGATAGTAAATAGTTCATCCAAGAAGTTATCTGAATCCATTTGGTTTTTGCATTGGAATAGTATTAATGTTTGCATAGCCTGTGTAGATAGCAGAGATATATGTATATGCATAAGTCTCACACCTATATATATATGTGGACTGTCTCCAGGAAGATACACAAGAAGTTGGTTAGTAGTAGTTGCTGCTGGGATGGGGGTAATTCAGCCCTGAGGGGATGGGGTGGAAGGAAAACTTATTTTTCAGTTAAAATATATGTTGTGATGACTTTAAAGCATGGTCCCAGAATTCTTTGAGAGAAGGGGTCTACGTCCCCTCTCGTTGGATCTGAGTGGGTTTGCAACTGGTTAGAAAAATAAATAATGGTGGGACTGATATTATATGACTTTTAAGGCTAGGTCATAGAAGGTCATGTGGCTACTCCGGGTTCTCTTAGATTGCTTGCTCTTGGTATGTTCTCTCTCAGACCCCAGCCACCATGCTTGGAGAAGCCCAAGCCACATGGAGTGGCCCCATGGAGGCACTGTGGTCTACAGTCCCTTCCAAGCTCCCCACTGACAGCTAACATCATAGGTCAGCCCTGGTAAGTGAGCCATCTTGGAAGTTCAGTCCCAGTCAAATGTTCACATGACTGCGCCCCCAGCTGTCATGTTACTGCAACAACTCCTAAGACCCCAGATGAGATCCACCCATCTGAACTAAGTCAATACACAGAGCCACAAGAGATAATAATACATTACTGTTTTAAGCCACTAAGTTTTCAGGTGGGTTTTGTGTGTGTGTGTGTGTGTTAACTGGAATGTTATATTACCACACATATTACCTATTCAAAATTAAGACTAACTTCCTTGTAAACATACAAGGGATGGTGCTAAATGTTAAATGTGCAGTATCTATTTTAATCCATTTTATGGGGTAAGAAAACTGAGGCTCAGAGGGGTTCTTCCGTTACTTGCCCAAGTTCACACAGCTCATAAGACATATGAAACCAGAAAGCCCCACTAGGGAAAGTGAGGCCCACGGTGGGCAAGGAATTGAGCAGGGACCCCAGTGTGGGGTTTGGATGAAAATTCAAAGCCCACAGGGGCCTGGGGAACACAAAGGGGTGAAGTGGACGTGGTGGGCTCTCAACTTAGCTCTGGGAAAGGCAAGCCCAGAGTTGCCAGATCTTTGGAGTTTTTAAGAGAAACCGGAAATCAGATTTTTATGTGCAATCTATTCCTGTTTAGATGTTGGCAACTAATTCTTCTTTTTCTTCTTTTTTAAATTTTAACTGTGCCTACTGAAAAGCAAAACAAAAACAAAAGCCAAGGGCTGCTGATTTGCCTCTCTGGACCAGACGATCTCCTAAGGAGTCTTCAGCTCAGACATCTTGGCTTTCAGCAGAACCTCTCTGGGGAGACAGCACAAATGCCACTCCCAAGAGGCTGGGATGGGAGGAGGGCGAGGCCGCTGGGAGGAGGGAGATGCCCAGCCGCTCCGCCACGCCCCTCCCGGAGAGCCGGGGGAGCAGGGATCCGGGAGCCTGAGCGGTGTGTGCGGGAGGGCAGCTGAGCCCGCCATAAATCAGCCGCCATAACCTGCCCCTTTCCCAGAGCCGTCAGTCTGCTCCCTGGGGCTGCGGGGAGCTGGCAGGGCACCAGGGGAGGCTGAGTTTCCGCTGCAATGGGAAACCGCCCCCGCCCACACAGCCATTTTCTCCACCTCTCCTTTCTCACTGCTTTTCCAATGGAAACCCTGCCCCTGCCTCCTCCCGCAGTCTACCCTCCTTAGCTGACCGGATCTCATCGATCCAGACCTGGGCTCGTCTTTCTGAGCCTTCCCTCCCTCCCTTGCAGTGGCTTCGATTCCCTTCTGAGCCCGCGGCCCATTCCAGCGAGATCCAGCCTGGCAGAGCGCAGCCGCGTGATTGATGAGCTAAGGCGCTGGGCTGGCAGGCGGGTGGCAGCCAGCCAGAAACGGGCTCTCTCGCAAGACAGCAGGACTGCCGGGGGGACAGCCCACAGCCACCAGGATGCAAATCCCTGGGGTCCTCCTCTGCACCTCCCCACCCATGCCTAGGCTGGTGGAGGGGGCCACTCCGGGCAGAGCAGGCAGCTGCAGGGTCGCTGGGTACAGTACCTGATGCACAGTAGGCCCTCAGTCAGTGGGTGCTCCCTTCTTTCCCCACTTCAAAACAGACCAAGGAGATGAAGACAGCAAGCTCCTGAAAGCTGGAAATGTCTGTCATTCAGTCACGCCACTCAGTGCAGGTGTTTATAATTTGCCCATTCATTCATTCATGCATGTGACATGAGGGTTTGCTATGAAGCTCAGCACACCACTGCAACTGTAAGTGTGGTCTTGGGGGGGAAGGCTGGTTCGGATCCTGGCTCCATCCCTTCTTAGCTGCATGACCTTGAGCAGGTCACTTCACCTGCCTAAGCTGCAGCTTCTCTCTCAGGGTTGCCACTGCAAGATTCAGTCAAATAGTACATTAAAATGCCTAGATTAGAGCCTGGCATATAAAAGAGATCAATAAGTTCATTCATTCTGTAACTGACAACCAAGGGCCTATGAGGGGCTGGGTGATAAGGTCCCTAATCTCAGGCAGTTTGTCTTCAAAAGAGGAAGACTGACAATAAACACATAACTGGATGAACAAAGGAGTACATGGGGCAGGGGGGGTAAGTGGGTGTAGAATGGGGAGTGGTGGTGGGGAGGGTGGGTAGTCATTAAGGCTGAGTTTGGATGAGAAGGAAGCAGTCTGTGAACATCTGGGGAAATAGCATTCTAGCTAGAGGGAACTGCACATGTTCCTTGAGGCAGGAGTAAACCTTGGAATATGTAAGAATCAGAAAAAGAATGAAGAGAGAGAGACTGAGAAAGCACTGTGGGGAGAGGAGCCACGGGAAGGGGAGTGTTTAGGAGGTGAGTTCAGAGACAGACAAGCCAGATCTGCAAGGGCCCACAGACCAGGATAAAGGTTTTATTTCACTGCACTGTAGGAAGTGACTGTGCTTTTGTTTTTGTTTTGCTTTCACTGCTGCATAGTATAAAAAAAAAAAAAGAATTAGTTTTAAGCAGGGGAGAGTCTGATGGGGGAAGTAGAAGAGAGTCTCTGAGCAGCTACCAGGGTGGTGGGGACAGATTCCAGATGGTTTGAGAGGCAGAGGGGACAGGTCTTTTTCTGGATACCCAGGAAGAGGGAAATCAAAATCCAGGAGTCCACCCCGATTCCTGGGTTTCTCATTTGTGGCCCCTGATGAGTGGTGGGCTGAGTCTTGAGCCGGGGCAGACTGGAAAGAGAGTGATGGGCAGTGCTCACAGATAATGAGGATTTTACTTTAAGTAGTGAATTAAGAATGGAGGGCACATACTTACAAGAGGTGGTCTCTGTCCTTAAGAACTTGAGGTCTAGCTAGGGAGTCAGAGAAATGACAGGCAGTGACAGTCCTGTGTGACAGGTGCTGTAATAGGGAGGGCAAGGGAGCTGGATGTCCCTAGGGGAGCACCTACCTGAACGTGGCAGGGGTGGTGGGGTGTTGGCTTCATGCTCCTGCCTTTCTCCCAGCCTCCCCTGCCTTCCTTTCTCACTCTGCTCCAACTACACTGGTCTTCCCATCATTCTAAGAAACCATTTCCTTTCTGCCTCGGAGCTAGTTGTGCACGTGCTGTTGCCTCTTCCCAGAGCGCCCCCACCCACTTCCTATCTCAGCCCTTGTTTCTGTCCCTCCTGTATTCATCCTAACTTAAACGATCTTTTTGGGTAAAAATAAAATTGTTTCATTGATTATCTCCTCCCACAAAAATCTGCAAGCTCCCAGGGGACAGGGACAGAGTGCATCTTGTTCACTCCTGGATCCCACAGCCTGGCACAAAGTAAGTGCTCTATCAGTGTAAGTTGAATGAATGAAGAAGGAATGAATGAAGGGATGAATGAAAGTGAAGCCTGAGAAATAAATTGAGTTAGAGAGGCAAAGGGCAGCAGAGGTAGGACTATTCTAGGCATAGAGAATGGCTTGTGCAAAGGCCACAAGGCAAGAGAAAGCGGGATAGTCAGAGAATTGAATGGAGGAGAGGATCTGAAACTCCCTTTATCTTCTCTGTGCCCTCAACCTGGCACAGAGGGGATCCTCAGGAAGTGCAGAAACCTCCCTTCTCTCTCCATCTTTGTTCTGTGAATAGAAAGTAATAGCAGATGGCACGGTGCCAGGAGCTCCTGGGGTGGGAACTGGGCCTCGTTCACCCCCAGTCCACGGGGGCTGGCACAGGCTGGCACATAGTAGGTGCTCAGTAGTGTCTGGAATTGATTGATATTGAAAGGACATTCCCCTCACAGCTGCAAAAGCAACAGGATTTGATAATTTCAGAGTGTGAGCTCCTGCTAGGTCTTCACAGCCCAACCTGCCTCATGTTACAAATGAGGAAACTGAGGCTCAGAAAGGGGAATGGACTGGTGCAAGCTCACACAGCAAGCCAGTGGCAGAGCTGGGATGGGAGCCCTGTGTCCTGACTGCTGGTTCAGAGCCTCTCCCATTCTGTCCCACCTTCTGTCAATCCACCTCCTGCCCCTTCCAGCCCTCTGCCTTCCAAGATGTCAAAAACTAGCAGATTAGAGCCAACCGGAAATCCCCCAGTGCCTTTTACCAGGGCTAAGGCATTGGGTTACAGGGAAGGCAGATGGGGTGACCCCATTAGCTAACACTGAGTTCCTGTAGGTTCCATTAGTGTCTCTAATTAACCCATTAGCATCCAGTGGAAGCCAGAAGCACAGGGACCACAGAGGGGATGAGTCACTGAGTAAATCAGCTTTGATGAGGTTGAAGGAACAGAGGTAGAGAGAGGGAGGGAGGGGTCTTTCCTTTTTCCTTGGAAAGGGGGCTCAAAGGCAGTGAGAGAATGGCTGGCAGTGTCAGGGATGATAAGGACTGGACAGGACTCAGAATCATGGCATTTGGGAGCTCCAGGGAGCCCACTGAACTGGCCCATTGTACAGATGTAAAAAGTGAGCGTTGGAGAGAAGGAATTTGTTTCTGAGTCACTCACAGAGATGCAGGGTTCCTGCCCATCACATTATGTTATGGGACTCACGTGTGCTGTGGGAGTTACAGCCAAAACTACAGCCACCATGCTAACTCCTCTACATACATTATTTTATTTTATTCTCATACCAACCCTGGGAGATAGGTACTAGCACCCTGATTTATACGGCAAAACCACCATCCTGCTGAGCAGAAATAGAGTTACCATGTCATTTGATAAATACTATCTGCTGAGCCTTTCACACACACAGGGCATGATTTTTATTACAACCATTTCAAGATGATATTATCATCCTATTTTATAGATGGAAAGCCCAAGACCCAGTAATGCCCAGTAACCTGCCTAATGTCACACACACACACATAAATATCATCAGAAACCCCTGTTTATTTGTTTGTTTCTTTTTTTTTTTTGAGGCAGGGTCTCGCTCTGTTGCCCAAGCTAGAGTGCAGTGCAGTGGCATCATCATAGTTCACTGCAACCTCAAACTCCTAGACTAGAGTGATCCTACTACCTCAGCCTCCAGAGTAGCTGGGACTGCAGGCATACGCCATCACCATACATGGCTATTTTTAAATTTTGTAGAGATGGGGTCTCATTCTTGCTCAGGCTGGTCTCAAACTCCTGGGCTCAAGTGATCCTCCCACCTCAGCCTCACAAAGTGCTAGGATTATAGGCATGAGCCACTGTGCCGGGCCCCCCGTTTGTTTCACTCCAAAGCTAAGGCTCTTGGCTGCTCCACTACATGAATGTGATGACCTCTACTCCACCCCCCAAGTTATGACAACTGTATAATGTGCCACCTCCATGCTTGGCATCCAGACTGATTCATCTACTTAATCATCTGTTCATTCATTCATTCAACAAACAAAATGTTGAGCACCTGCTGTGTCCAGGTTCTTCCTTGCTTACAAGACCAGTGGGGTTCCAGCACCCTTGTAGCTTATATTCTACTTGGGGGACAGACAGACAAGCAATTCCAGTATGGTAGGGATGAACATTGGGTGTTACGACATGACTTAGCCCTAGGGAGCATAGAAGGCCAAGTTGAGTCTCATAGGCCAAGTAAGTGTAGTCTAGGCAAATAGAGCAGCAGAGGTCAGCAGGTGCAGAGGCCCAGAGGCCTAGAAGAGCACCAGTGCAGCAACAGCAGGGCAGGGAGGGATGAAAGGTAGAACTGCAGATTTCAGACTTGGACGGAGTTTGGGGTTTAGCCAGGAGACAAAGGGGAACCACTGTGGGGTATGAGGCATGGTGACATGGATTTACATTTAGAAAGCTTGGAGTCTGGAGGAATGATGCCAGGAGGTTGATTTCGTAGAGTTTCCAGAGATAAGGATGGACTTTGGTGACTGATTAGATCTGAGAGTGAGAGGTACAGGGGAGGCCTGGTTTCTGACTAGAGTGACAGGTACATGGTGGGATGGGGGCTGGGGATGAGGACCCCTGGAAGAAAAACCTAGAGAAGACAGATAAGTGTGAGATGCCTGAGGGTATCCAAGGGCCTCTGTCGAGACAGCAGCTGGACTTGAGGCCTGGATTTCAGGAGAGCAGTCCAAAGGTTCTGTAGAGAACCGACTCCTAACTCTCCTTCCCTGCACCTCAGTTTCCTCATCTGTAAAATAGGCAATAACATTACCTATCTCACAGAGTTATACAGATTAAATGGGGCTGGGCATGGTGGCTCACACCTGTAATCCTAGCTTCTCTGGGAGGCCGAGGCAGGTGGATTGCTTGAGCTCAGGTGTTTGAGTGAGACCTCGTCTCAAGGGAAAAAACCCCCACAAAACAGCTGGGTGTCGTGGCACACACCTGTAGTCCCAGCTACTCGGGAGGCTGAGGCAGGAGGATCACTGGAGCCCAGGAGTTGGAGGTTGCGGTGAGCTGCAATGACGCCACTGCACTCTACCCAGGGCAACGGAGCGAGGAACTCTTGTCTCCACAAAAAAAGAAGAAAAAAAAAAAGGGCTCTGTCTCCACAAAAAGATTAAATGGATATAAAATATATACAGTCATGCATCACTTAATGACAGAGATATATTCTGAGAAATTCACTGTTAGTTGATTTCATCGTTGTGCGAATATCATAGAGTGTACTTACCCAAACCTGGATAGTATAGCCTACTACACACCTAGGCAAAGTGGTATAGCCTATTGTTCCTACGCTACAAACCTCTATAGGATGTTACTGTACTGAATACCGTAGGTAGTTGTAGAACAATAGTATCTAAACATAGAAAAGGTACAGTATAAAAGATTTTTAAAATGGCACACCTGTACAGGACACATACCATGAGTGGAGCTTGCAGGACTGGAAGTTGCTCCGGGAGAGTCAGCGAGTGAGTGGTGAGTGAATGTGAAGGCCTAGGGCATGACCATACACTGCTGTAGACTCTATAAACACTGTCTGCTTAGGCTACACTAAATTTATTAAAAATATTTTTTCTTCAATAACAAGTTACCCTTAGTTTACTGTAGCTTTTTTACTTTATAAACTTTTTATTTGTTTTTTTTTTAATTTTGGACTCTTTATAATAATACAGCTTAAACACAAACACATTGTACAGCTGTACAAAATTATTTTCTTTATATCTTTATTCTACAAGCTTTTTCTACTTAAAAAGTTTTTTGGGTTTTTTTCTTTTTTTTTACTTTTTAAATGTTTTATTAAAAACTATGACACAAACATGAACATTATCCTAGGCCTACACAGGGTCAGGATCATCAGCTTCACTGTCTTCCACCTCCACATCTTGTCCCACTGGAAGGTCTTCAGGGGCAATAACACCCATGGAGCTATCATCTCCTGTGATAACAATGCCTTCTTCTGGAATACCTCCTGAAGGACCTGCCTGAGGCTGTTTTACAGTTAACTTTTTAAAATATAAGTAGAAGAAGTACACTCTAAAATAATGATAAAAAAGTATAGTATAGTAAATATATAAGCCAGTAACATAGTTGTTTTTTATCATTATCAAGTATTATGTACTTGGTGGAAGTTTTTCAGCTCCATTATAATCTTATGGAACCACCATTGTATATGTGGTCTGATCAAATGTCTTTATGCGGTACATGACTGTAATTAATGTAGAAAGCACTTAACATAAGACCAGCCACATGTGTAATGCTTAATAAAGGTTAACTGAATAAATATATAAATGGGTGGTTCTTTCAGCTATGGCAGATAGAAATCATTTGGGAAGAAAGAGTTGATCTAAAAACCCAGGGACATTTCCCTCCCTCTTAGATAGTCAGGGATGGGTAGGTATAGTAATGCAAGTGTTATCTGGAAAGGAGTGAGTGGGGGAGGGGATGGTGTCATTTTTCATCCCCACTCCCACCCCCACCCAGGAGACAGACAGACAGACCACACACACACACACACACACACGCACACATTCATGCACACACACACCTGGGAGGTCAAATCTTTGCTGGATATTGAATAACATAAACATGACCGAGGGGACTTTTGGAGGTTTTGCAGGACTTTGGTTCTACAAGTGTAGGGCTTTGGAGCATTGTTTTGGGAGGAAAGGAATGGCCAAGCCTTTTCTGGCTCTCTCCCTTCCTCTCAACGGGGCTGGGGAGCTTTCTACACTTTGGAATCTAGGGAATAGAGGGAAGGGCTCAAGATAGGACTCAGAATTAAGTTCATTGATTCACTCATTTATTTATCCCTTCATTCAACTAGTATAGTGGTTCTCCACCCTCCCTCCCACACCCCTGTGAACATCTGTTAATGTCTGGAGACATTTTTGGATGTCACCACTGGAATGGGGGGTGTGTGTGTGCTAACATCTAGCGGGTAGAGGCCAGAGATGCTGCTAAACATCCCACAATGCACAGGATATTCCCCCACAACAAAGAATTTTCCAGCCCAAAAATGTCAATAGTGTGTAGGTGGAGAAACCCTGATCTAGCAGTTACCAAGGGCTTATTGTGTGCCTATTGGGGAATATAGCAGGGAAAGGAGAAAGTCAAGGGCATCTTTACCTATTAGGTAGGGGAGACAGACACTGAACAAGAAGCTATTAGGTGATGATAAGTGTTATCAGGAAAATGCGAGAGAAGTTGGGGGCTGCTGCACAGGGAAGGGGCCTTGACTTTTAAGCTGCAAAGAGCAGGTGGTATGGAACTGCTAGAGCAAAGGCCCTAAAGGCTGTGGGGAATTTGGTATCATTTATTCTGAAAATAATTTCGAAGCACCTCCTGTGTGGCAGGCACGGTTCTAGGTTCTGAGTATACATCAGAAGGCATCACAGACAAAAATTCCTGCCCACATGGACAGTGCCACCTTTAGCTCTTACGGAGGTTTTATGATATACTATTTAAAGTCTCAGCATGGGGAGCCAAGAAGACAGTTGGCATGAAAAAGAAGCAGTTCCAGGACCACACCTGGGGAAGCACATTACATTTTAATGCCAAGTAGAGGAGGAAGCTGAGAAGCAGTGGCCAGTGAGGTCAGAGGAAAACCAGGCCATTTTTGTGGAAGAACTAATGCTTTTCAAGAAAACATTTTAAGCTAAAGGAAGTAAAGACACAAAACTAATACTATTGGGTGAGTCTGGGAAGGGGAACTGGGTGTCTGGGGGCAGGCAGGGCTGGAAAGAAGAGGGGAAAGGGACAACGGTTTGCGGGGGGGGGGTCCAGATTAAGTGCAAGATATGCTGGGGGAAAGAGGAATTGTTGGTCAGAGAGAGTGAACCCCTGACCTTGGGATTTCAGAGGAGGTGTGATGCTGGGATAAGAGTCAAGGTTGTGACCACGGTAGGAAATGGCTGAGGTTGGCAGAGGGCACAATCACAGGGGTTGAGAAATGGAGGGGCCAAATGTCAGTGGGTCCTCCAGGTGGAGGCTGGGGTGGTGGTGATGGGAGGAAAGGTGCAGCCAGCAGAGAGCCACCACTGACCAGTGAGGGCCGCCTCCAAGAAGCTGGCAGGAGAGAGGAAGAACAGGGGTTGTGGGCAGGAAAGACTGATGTCCTACATCCACAGGAAGTAATGTGCTTGGAAGGAGAAAGGAGGAGAAATGGGTTGCAAGAGGGTGACCTGACCTCCCAGACCCTGATCTACAGGGTGGGCATGGAAATTAAAAACAGCTCCCTTCGAGGGGACTGGAAGGGGGACACAGAGTCCTGGAAGGAGGGTGTCGAGCAAGTTTCACAGCAGGAAGGTGAAGGCAATGTCCAGAGAAGAGGCAAAGATCCAGCAGTTCTCTGATGAGGGACCAAGGGCTCCTGAGGGCCCCATGGAAGGGTACTGGGACAGGGGGAAACTTGGGTCAGATCGGGAGTGGTGCCGGGACTTGGGGGGACCAGGGTGTGGGTGATGGAGGCTGGGTGCTGTGGGAAGCTTGGGCTCATGGTAATGAAGGGTCTTCCAGCAACAGTTACTCTCCAGCACCGGTTCTGAGCCACGCCCTTAATAAATGTTTGCGATTATTACTATTTCTCCAGGCTACAAGAGAGTGAGTCTTCTGAATTCCTCAGGGGCAGTCCTCCCAATTCACCCAGGAGAAAAACAGGCAGGGGCCTGGCAGGCTAGGATTGCGGCGGGAAGCCTGGGCTGAGGCGGGTGGCTGGGCCATGGCAGCTCTCCAGGCGGTCCTCCAGATTCCTTGTCAGCCAGGAGCTCTGAGTTTCCCCAACCACAGAGATCAAATGCTGCTTCAGAGCCCAAGGAAGCTGGGTGTGTCTCTTGTGCTTTGCAAAAAGAGGGACAAAAAAGCCCTGGCAAATTCCTGGGCCGAGGTAGCCCGCCGGCTGCGCGCGGACCGCCCTGGAACTAAGGAGGGGAGTGGAGGGCTTCGCTCCAAAGCCAAAGCCGGTGCAGCGCCGCGCGGCGCGGGACAGGCAGGGAGGCCGAGCCGCGGGCGCCTCGCCTTTGCCGCCGGGAGAGGCCGCCGCCGTGCTCCGCCCAGCCTGCGAGCACCCCTGGCCCAGCTCAAGCGAGGGGGCCCCTGAGGCCTGAGGCGCCGCCCTCGGGCTACGCTAGCCTGCTGCGACCCCCGCTTTGGCCTGCGTCTCCCCGCAGCCAGGGAGCCAGCGCCCGGACCTGGCTGTGAGCCACGTGCTGGGTGGCCTCGGGTAGGTCGCCTCCTGTCTCTGGGCCTCAGATTTTCTCATCTAAAAAGAGAGCCGGACTCTATTTCTCCAAGGTCCCTCCTGGTCGGAGCAGTCCGTGCAATGCCTTTTCTTCTTTGGTTTTGAAACTCTTCCATTCTCCGTAGCCTTGAGGGACGGCGTGGGGAGGGACCCTGGGTTACCTCGGATGGCATTTATCCAGTCTGTCTCTTCGGAGAGAGGTGGTGCTGTGCAGCTGCTGCTTACATCAGGGGTCTACACCCTTTTTTTTTTTTTTCCTTTTCTTTTTTCTTGTATTTTTTTTTTTAAACACCCAGAAGGCACACTGGAAGCGCTCTTTTTCTATAAAGGGACAGAGATTAAATATTCTGGGATTTGCAGCCCATCCTATCTGTGTAGCAACAACTCAACTCTACCATTGTAGCAGAAGCTTCCGTGGGTAAGAGGTAAATGAATGGGCATGGATGGGTTCCCATGAAACTTTGTTTATGGCGGCTGACATTTGAATTCTCATGTGTCAAGAAATTTTATTCTTCTTTTGATTTTTTTCCAGACATTTAAAACCTTAAAATCCACTGTTGGCTAGCAGGCTGTAATAAAACAGGGACTTGGCCACAGGTGGATGTTTCCCCACCCCTGGTTTAGAGCCCAGACTGTCATGTGGACTTTAGGGCTGGTTTCTCTGCCTTTCTGGAACTATTTCCTCATCTGTAAGATACAGTCTTCACTTACCTCAGGCATAGTTGCGGGATGAAGCTACGGCATAAATGATGTTCATTGTGTTGCTGCTGGTATGTGTCCCTAGCAGAAGATGGAGGCTTAGAGCTTAATGTGGTGTGTCTTGTTGGGCCTCACACTCCCGCCATTTCCTGAGGACTTCCGATGAGACAGGCACTATGCTAGGAGCCTACCATGAAATATCTCATTTAATCATCTCAGCCTAGGACATAAAAATGACATATTCCCACTTCATAGGTAAGAAAACTGGGGCTCAGAGCCAAGATTTGAACTTGGTATATTAGATCTGCCTCCAGAGCCCCTACTCATCCTCCTCATTTTCCTCTGTTTGAACAAACCTGAAGTTGCTTAGTCTAGCTACAAGACCTTAAACAGAACACTTTATTTTTCTGGATACCTGTAACCTCTTTGGTCAAGGGATAAGAATTAAGACCTTCTATGTGCAACTGTCATTTGGTCCCTATTTTACAAAAGAGAAAACAGGCTCGAAGAGATTAAGTAAGGATTGAAATTTGTGCCTGCCTGACCCTAAAACTGAGCTCTTTCTACGGAGAACGGCTCTAGAGTAACCAGTTGCACAGGTTCTAAGCCTGGGACCCCTCTAGGCCTCCTCCCTTCCCTTAACCGGTCAGGGAGCCATGTCCCCTGCCCTCACCTGACCCCTCGCACTTTTCTGCTGGTCTTCACATGGGTAATGGCTCCAATGACACCTCCCCAGCCACCTTCCCCGGCTACCCCCACTGGTCCTCTTATCCCACACCCTGTTTTATCCTGTTTCCATCAGCCAGCCCTAACTGGCACTCTTCTGCATACACTGTGTCTCCCCCAGGGGAATGTTAGGTCCATTCCAGCAGGAACCTTGTGTGTTCACTCTCCACTAAGTCCCCAGGCTGAGCCCATATCTGGCACACAGTAAGTGCTCAACACATACCTGATGAGCTAATGATTCATTATGCCTCCATCTCTATCCTCTCTACAGAAGATCATAAACTTGCAACAGAATCACCCAGTAGACATTGGGCCCTACTGTGTGCCTGGCACTGTGCCAGACAGCAAGGCCATCACAGAGACATAGGTCCAGTCCTCGGCTAAGGAACTCACTAGCCCATTTGGGCAGAGATGATGTGCACACACAGTAAAGCCAGACAAGGGACATGTGCCCAGGTTCTGCTGAAGGATGATCTGGGTTCAAAGGTAGCTGGAGATAATGCCAACATGGCTCCTGAGTCCCATCAAGAATCCCCATGCCCTCTCTGTCCCAGAGCTACGCCTCTCACCCCGGACTCCCTGTGCCTGGAACACCTTCCTCCACCACAACCCCAGCTTTCCCAGGCTTTTGTTCATTCTTCTGACCCCGGTTTCCACATCACTTCCTCCAGGAGGCCTTCCCTGGCCCCTCATGTCCCACCTCGATGGCAGTCCCCTTAGATGCCAGTCCTAGTGCTGGTCACTGCTCTGCTCTGCTGCCCTGTTTCCCTGTCTGTGCCTCCAAATCCCCCACTCCCTGTCCACCCACTTTGTTCCAGAAAAGCAAGGACCTTGACCAGCACCGTGTGCAGTGCTAAGCACATAGTAGGAGCTCAAGAAATATTTGTTTCCTGAATGAACAAATACATGGATGGAGGGTTTCCTGGGAAGACAGAATTTAATCTCCTTTCCGAGGCCAGGACAAGGGGATGAGAACAATAGCCTCACTGCATGGTCACAGCCTGTTCTCAGTCTGGGTTCACTGCTGGCCTGGCCACCTCCTCATTTAGGGGCTCTAGTGCCAAACCTCAAATTGATTCTTTCTCTTTTATTATTTTTATTCTTAAATAGGTCCACAAAGATTCACATTTCAAGAGGTATACAAGCGTGTACACCAGTGTATCTGTCTCCTCCCCACAGAGGTAGCTGGGCTTCCCATGCTGTCCTCCACTTTGGGGTACCTTCACACCAGGGAGGCCTGCAGCCTGCATGGGAGCCGCAGGGCCACTCTCTGTTGGAAAGGAGGGTTCAGCTCTGGTGTTAGCAGCCTCGCTCTGTAGCTGGGTCCAGGCAGAGGCAATGGAGGCAGTGAAAGCAGAGGGGACATGGGCCTGGAGGAGTCACTCTAGGCTGGAAGGTGCCCAGCTCCAAGGCAGCTGGAGAACCCCATGCAGAGAGAACAGACAGTGCCCACTGTCTCCCATTACAGGGTCTCTGCTTGTCCTCCTGGTCCAAATACCTGAGATGCCAGGCTGCTTGATGAAGAGTGGGAAAGGTCTTACTCCACAGGGGGACCTGGAGAAGGGACAGCCCCAATCTGGCCCCCTCTGCCAGTTCTAGCCCAAACCTTCCCCAAGAGGACGGAGAAAGTGGTAAAAATCTCAACTACAGCCCCTCTGTCTGCCCAAACATGAATCCAGGTAATATTAGGTTAAGATGAATGGCAGGAGGACCCAAAAGGAAACCCGGTGGGCCTCTGTGGAGAGAGGGACCACAGTTGGTGGAGGCTTTCCGGGGGGCCTGGTGTATATATGAGCCCCAAGTCTTGTGGGTTTGACAGCTTCATTTTTGAGTCACTGCTGACTTGCAAGGAGTGGGGCAGGGCAAGATAGCTCCTAGTCAAATTCCATTTCCTATTTCCCATATCTTAGGACAGAGGAGGCCAGTGCTGGGCACTCAGAGCCACTCCCATATCCCCTTCCTGCTCCAGACCTTATTCATTGACCATGGCACTATGTCTGCTGTGCAACACATGTTTGTACTGACACAAAGCCCATTTGCTACCGCTGCCTTAAAGGCTGGTCTGCCTTACCCCCACAATGAAGCCCATGGGAAGCCCACGGGAATGACATCTTCTAGAGTTTTCCAGTGCACAACCTGTGCAGTCCTCTGCGGTGGCCCTGCCAGGGTGGACTGATGGCCTTGGAGGCTCCACAGGGAAGATGAGGAAGGAGGTGGAGCTGTGGGGTTTGACACTCTCCCCCTCCTCCCCGAGCTTCACCCAGGCAGTTCTACTTTATCTCTTTTACACATTGGACTTCCAAGTGAAACTTCATTTGAGACAATGTGTCCCATTACTAACCACAATGACACACCTTGTGAAAACCCCCTCACTAGAGAGGGACCAGTTAAACCACAGGCTCTATAGTCTGAATCCCAGCTCTGTGCCCTTGGGTGGATAATATCACCTACCTCACAGTGTGGCAGAGAAGACTGACAGAGATAATGCAGGGACAGTGTGGCCACACAGCTACTGCCTGATAAGTGGCCTTGTGGTGACAGTGGGACCATGAGGAAGAGGACAGTCCCTTCCAGCTCTGACGGCGGAGCCTAGGGAGGGGCTCCCAGCTTCAGCTCTGTGACTCTTGGGGCAGGATCATTCTCTGGTGCGGGGCTGGCCTGCGCATCCCTGGTCTCTAGCCAGTTGTCCTGCCTTCTCCCTAGTTATGACAACTGAAAATGTCTCCAGAGATTGCCAGATGTCCCAAGAGACAAAGTGGCCTCTGGTTGAGAACCGCGGGTCTAGGGAGAAATGCCACAGGAAGCCAGAAGGGTGACGTGGAGGCAGCTGAGCCCGAAGGAGTGTGGAAGGCGAAGGCGGAGAAGTCGGCCTCCCCCTCCTCGGAAAACTCCACAGTCAGCTCCTCTTGCTCTGTCCCTGGAGACGGCTTGTCTCTGCTACAGGCTTCCTCCTGATAAGGCTGCAGTAAACTGTGTGTGTGTGTGTGTGAGTGTGTGTGTGTGTGTGTGTGTGTGTGAGAGAGAGAGAGAGAGAGAGAGATGGGAAGCTGGAGAGGGAAGGGAGAGGGAGAGCAGGGGGGGGAGGGAGGGATGCAGGGAGGGAGAGGACAGCTATATGAGGCTGAAAACACCTCTGGCCCCCGGGTCCCTAGTTTCTTAACAGACCCAAAATAGGCCTGAGGACCCGGGGATCTCTGGCAGCAGAGTCTGGGGTCCTCTTAGTGACCTCAGAGCATGACCCAGTGGGTCCCCTACCCAGGCTGAAAGGGGTGCGAAGGAGGAGGGGGAAGGTACCCAGTCTGGTCTTCGCTCTCTCTGTCCCCTCCCAGACAGTCCACCAGCAAGTCTTGCTCACCATGCTTCAAAAATCCATCGGGATCTGACTGCTCCTGCCCACCCTGGCTCAGCCACCATCTCTTTGTTTCTGGAGCTGTGGAGTTGCCTGTCTCGGGTCTTCCTGCTTCCATGTTCCCTCTTCCTATCACATATTCTCCACAAAGCACATGGAATGACATAGGAAAAATGCAAACTGGATCATACCATCCCCATGCCAAAGCCCTGCGATGGCTTCCTCAGCCTTCAGAATTAAAGCCAAATCCCCAGCCTCAGCCTCCCAGCATTCACGGTCCCCTAGCCCCCTTCCGCTCACCACCAGGCTCCAACCACACTGTCCTTCCGTCTACTCCTCCAACATGCTAAGCTTTTGTAGAAGCTGAACTTCTGTCTGAAGTTCCTTCGCCCGCTATTCTCAGCCCCGCGTCCTCAGCATTAGGGCATCGACACAAATATTCCTTTACCAGACAGGCCTTCTGCCCACCCTATCTGAAAATGACCCCCTCAGATACTCGCACATACCCTGTTGTCTATTCAGAGCACCTTTGATGCTAGCTTTATCTTCTTTGTTTATGGTGTGCCTTCCCTGGCCTGGAATCTAAATTCCCAGGGGGCAGGGTCCTTGCCTGTCTTTTTTGCATCGCCAGGGCTCCTGTGTGTGGCACGTATTGAATAGGCGACTGGATAGTAATTAGATGGTCTCCAGAGCCCCTGCCAGAGCTTTGCTCTCCATCCTATTGCAGACTTTGTCACCTCTGGCTCAGTGGTGCCTACAGGCAGGAGCTGGCCCAGAGACGAGGAAGACGGTGATAATGACAGTGGCGGAGAAGCAGGTGCTGACCGGGTAGCCCCGTGAAGCTGGAAAGAGTTCATCTGAGGCAAATGAAAGGATGTCCCGGGTCACAGTGGGGAGGACAGCAGGCAGACGTGTTCACCTTTCTGGGTAAGAGACTTGTAATGGCTTCAAGCACGCTTTTCCTCCTTTCAACTTTCTCTTTGTGAGTCTCATTGCTACTTTACTGAGCTGGCTTCCCTCAGGGGAGGGACACTCTCCAGGTAGTGGCAGGCCCGCCCTCCCCTAGAGATGAGGGCGGTGGGGAGGGAACAGCCCCCCGTCCCCTGGCCCCGCCCCGCCCCGCCCAAACCTCGCAGGCCGGGCCGGGCCGAGTGGCCACCAGAGGGCGCTGCAGGTTGCGGCGTCCCGGCTGCGCGGCGGCCGAGGGGGCTGGGCGGGGCTCGGCTGTCTTTCCTGCTGAGGCCTCCCGGCTTCTCCCTGGCCTGTCTTCCCCCAGCCCCTCTCCTCCATCTCCGTGAGCAGGCCCACATGGGCCTGCCCTGCGGTAAGCCCCAGTGTCACGCACAGGCAGGGACACAGACGCGTCCCAGTGGCGTCTCTGCCCACCAGGCAGCTCACCGCCTAATCCCTAAACCAGCCTGGGGGCGACGAAGTCTCCTGGGAGGACTGCTGAGCAGGGACAGGCCTTCCTGCAGGAGGTGGAGCAGGACATGTCTTCCTCACTGTCTTCCCCGCGCAGGGGGCTCCACCCACCCCCAGCCAGTTGCTCTCTGGGGTGCCACTCACTGGGCTGTCACGCCACAAGTGGCTTTCTGACATGGAAAAGGCTTAGGCAGATCTGGCTGCCTTGTCTCACTGAGAGGTAAACTGAGGCTCCAGCTTAAAGGTAGTAAAACACAGTGTTAAGTCTGGGTTCAAATGCTGACACTGCTGCTTAATAGCTAGGCGACTTTGGACAGGTTTCTTAACCTCACTGAGCCCAGGCTGCGAAGTGCCAGCCTTTTAGGATTATGGGAGACCACACATGCAATGTGCTTAGCATTGTGCTTGGAGTCAGCCGTTCCCTTATGAAAGTGGCCTGCTCAAGCCACCACCTGTTGAGCAGAGGTGGCAGATCTAGGCCCAGAATCCCCACCAAGTGCAGCTTACTTTTTTCTTTAACATCGTTTATTATTATTTTTTTAAGAGACAAGGTCTTGCTCTGTCATCCGGGTTGGAGTGCAGTGGTGAGATCACAGCTCACTGCAGCCTCAAACTGGACTCAAGTGATCCTCCTGCCTCAGCCTCCCAAGTAGCTGGGACTACAGGTGTGCACCATTACGCTTAGCTCCTCTTTTGTTACTCTTGACTATTACAACATATAAATGTATTACCTATTTGAAAAGTTAATTTAAAACATTTTTTAATAAAAAGAAAATGGTAACTAAGGTCAAAAAATAAAATAAAATAAGATCACAAAATAAAATAAAATAAAATCAGAGTCGGGAGAGGACCCAGCTGGAATTCCTTCTCCCCTCCCCATCTCTCTCCCTTCTTTCTTCTTCCTTCCTCTCGCCCTCCTCCCTCTCTTCAGGAAATGGCCTCTCCTGTCCTCTCAGCCCATGGTGAGCTCTCTCTGAAGTCATTCACTCATTCACTCATTCACTCATTCTTCATCGATTCATTTACCAAATGTGCTCTGGGACAAGCAGGGGTTTAAGCAGGCTCTGCTTTCTGCTGGTCTATGGGGGAGAGACAGGTATTGAGAAGACACAATTCCCCAATAATGTTATTATCATTGGTGTAAGTGCCATAAGGGAGAAGTAGCATGGTAGTGTGCCACTATTAAATGGAAAAAAAGTGACTTTTTTTTTCCATTTAATTCTTGAAAAACTTCTTAAAGTCTCTTATGAAAAAATTCAAATTATACAAAAGTGGAAAGAATACCCCATGTACCCACCACCCAGCTCCCACAATGCTCAACGTGGTGAATCCTGTTTCATTCTGTCCCACTCACTCCCCCACTTTGCCATGGCAAAAAGCAAAATGTCAACAGGGAGTTTCAAAGACCAAATTGGCTTTTATTAGCGATTCATGAATGCAGAAGCATCCCATCTACAAAATAGAAAGATGCTCTAATTAGCTGAGCAGAGGAGGTGGACTTTAGAAGCAGACAAAGGCTGAAGAATGCAGAAACAGGCAACAAAAAGTGGATTGATCATTTAAAGTTCCTTTCCTTGTAGGGCTAAAGCAAGAGGAGACTTCCCTATCATGTTGGCTCAGGCAGACTGGGCCCTTTTTGTTGGCTGCTGTGAATCTCCTACTTTTTGGAAAACCAGCCCATTTCTAAGTTTAGTTTAATTACATGGCACCTAGCATGACTGACTCTATTCTGGTTTGGCCTGGTCTGCTGGGACCTAGTGTAGGAATTCAGTCTAAAATAACAGTCTCCCATAAATTTTATTTAACAACTTCTACCCTATTATTTTATTTATTTATTTACTTACTTATTTTTTGAGACACGGTCTTGCTCTGTCACCCAGGCTGGAGTTCAGTGGCCTGATCACAGCTCACTGCAGCCTCGAGCTCCTGGGCTCAAGCGATCCTCTCACCTTGGCCTCCCAAGTGCTGAGATTTCAGGCATGAGCTGCCGCACCAGGCCCACCCAATTGTTTTAAAGCACATTCCAGATATCATGTTATTTCATCTGTAAATACCTTAGTATAAATCTCTGAAAAATAAGGACTATATAAAGAAAAATATAATCACAATACCATTATCATGCCTAAATGAAATGAAATTGACATTTCCTTAAGAGAGGAAGTGGTATCTAAGGTGAGAGCAGCAAGCAGAGAGAGCAGCAGGGACAAAGGCCTGGGGCAGGCAGGGGACAAAGGCCTGGAGCAAGCAGGAGCTCCGTGTATTTAAGGAACAAAGAGAAGGCCTGTGTGCCTGGACATGGAAGACAAGGGGTCAGAGTGGTGGGCAGTGGCCAGATCATTTAGGGCCTTATAAGCTACTGTAAAGAATTTGGTTTTGAATTTTACCCTCATAGCAGTGAGCAGCCCCTGACTGGCTTTTATCAGAGTTGGGAGATGATCTGACGGGCAGTGAAAAAGTAATTCCAGCATAATACTGGGGCATCCCATGGACCCGGAACTGTGCTTCTCTCTAAGAGAGGTCATGTATTGTAAGATGAGCAGTTATTTATCTGCTCCACGTGTCTCAACATCTCCTGTATTCCCTTCTATTTGGTGACAGGGCTCTGGAATCTGGCAGACTGGAGTTTCTATCCTGCCTCTGCTAATTATAAGCAGGGAGACTGTGGGGAAGTCGCTTTCTCTCTCTGAGCATCCATTTCCTCTTCTGTAAAAAGACCTACAGCGTCCTTGCTTCAGAGCTCACTGTGGAGACTGAGTGAAATTCCACAGAGAACACACACGAGTGGCCATGAACACATTCAGTCTGTGGCTTTTCCTCCATGCTCTGTCTCCCCACCCATTGTATTTTCTGTAAGGGGAGACACACTGTGCAGAATGAAAGAGAAGCCAGTGCTCGGGGCCTAGTGGAGGTAGGAGGCCTCACTCTGCTAGCAGCCTTGAGCTCGGGTTCTGCTCTCTGAGAAATTCTGTCGTGAGATTTACAGCCAGCCCATGGGTGGGGATGGGATGCGGATCAGGGAGAATAGGGGTATAATGGCTAAAGTTTCCTATTGGCTGTTGGGGGCCAGTGGTGCCCCAGGTAGAAAACACCAGGCCTGGAAGCCTCTCAGGGAATTAAAAAAATGTGGAAGCCTCTTCCTTCACTGCTGGCATTAAGGTTTTGGTGGGGTTATGATAAGGGCTGAGTCTTCTGCTTGGCTTGGGACCCAAGGCCTCCTAGTCAAGGACAAGGTCCTGGTAATAATTAGATCATTACCTTGGCCAGGATCTGCTGTCTCAGCATACCTACCCAGAAAGGCTGCAGTTATGGGCGGAGTAGTGCCATCAACTTTCTCCATTATGCATGCACACGTCTCCCTTTCCCCCACTACACATGCCCTCAGCTCAGCTGGACACATGTGCACATCTCCTTGTGTGTGTAGGTATACACATATACACACACATGTGCACATAAACATGCCTGTATGTGTAAACTGACAAAGATGCACTTACATACACACTCCCACATACACATACTCACACTCCTTAATGCACACACTCAGATGCACCCACATACGCTTACACGCAGCCTCATGTTCAGTACATCCTCCCACCCATGGTGCTGGATAGTTTCCAAAGATGGATGCCATTGATTCCTTTCTTCTTGGTGTGTGCATGCTGCTCTACCTACTGAAAAGATACATTCTATATTTGTGCTAGATTTCTGGGATTTCTGAATCCAGGCTTTAAGAGAACTGGCAGCTTTTGCTTCCTTCCTGCTTGTTAGAAGCCAGCTGTCAAAGAAGTCCCACTGTCCTGAGACCACCATGTTGTGAGGAAGCCTAAGCTAGTCATGTGAAGACAGGGAGGAGTCATATAGAGGAGCACTAACATGCCAGACATGTGAGTGAAGCCTTCTTGGATCTTCCAGCTCAGCCCCTGCTAGTTGAATGTAGCCTACTGAGTGACCCCCAGTAGTCATGTGGAGCAGTTGACCATTTAGCCCCACCCTCCCTAATTTCCTGACCCACAGAATCACCAGAAATGATGAAACTTTGTTTTAAGCTACTATGTTCTAGAATGGTTTGTTAAGCAGCAATAGGTAATCACAATACACATATTATATACACACTTATGTTCATATATATACAAACTCAAACATACCTCCACACTTGTGCACACTCCTTTGTAGTAGGCATTGTTGAGTGTCTATCCCTGCAGTCCCCAACCCCTGGGCTGCGGACCAGTACCAGTCCATGGCCTGTTAGGAACCAGGCTGCACAGCAGGAGGTGAGAGGTGAGTGGCGGGCAAGTGAGCGAAGCTTCATCTGTATTTACAGCTGCTCCCTATCGTTCGCATCACCGCATAAGCTCTGCCTCCTGTCAGATCAGTGGTGGCATTAGATTCTCATAGGACTGCAAATCCTACTGTAAACTGCCCATGCAAGGGATCTGTGTGCTTCTTATGAGAATCTAATGCCTGATGATCTGAGGTGGAGCTGAGGCAGTGATGCTACCACTGGGGAGCGGCTGCAAATACAGATTATCATTAGCAGAGAGGTTTGACTGCACAATAAATGTAATGTGCTTGAATCATCTCGAAACCTTCCCACCCCTCACCTCCACCTCCATCTGTGGAAAGATTGTCTTCCATGAAACTGGTCCCGGGTGCCAAAAAGTTGGGGACCACTGCTCTATCCAACATCCATTCCCACCCGTCTTTCTTTCTGATGATGACTGCTTTTCCTTTAAGCAGCCTTCTGCTTTGAAAGGCTGATTCCACCCCCAGCTCCAGGAGGGGATCCTGATTAGCTTAAGCCAAACTTGGTGGTCTCAGTTCCCTTGACAGAGATTGGTTTAGCTTTGGGTATGTGACCAAGTTCTAGCCAATGAGACATGGGGGAAGATTGAGGCTTCAGGGAAATTGTCCTCATTCTTAAGAAAGTCATCTCAGAACCAAAGACTCATTTATCTGTGATTGGATTCTGTAGTGTGTGAGTATGGGGTATGGAAATGCTGCAGCCATTTTGTGACCATGAGGGTGCAGACTTAAGCAGAGTGGCTAGGTAGGAAGAACTTGAGGGCCTTAATAACATTATTGATCCATACAATCAGTCAACTAGAGAGTACCCCCCTCCCAACCTCTGGAACAGTCATGTGAGATAATAACTTTATTTATTATTTGAGGGTCTTCTTTTTTTTTTGGTACTTGTAGCCTAAGGCATCCAAGTGATACCTCCCTTCCATAAACAAATTCTCCCCCATATACATATCCACATACTTGTATACAAACAGATTCAGAGCCATACATAGAAAGTCACAGCTGAGCACATGTGGACACTGCTTTGCATGTATAAACAAGCATATAATAACTGCATATGTATACGCAGTGATACAAACCTAATATACATGGGGAAAAGCATACATCCTCCTATGTACACAGATATAAGGACACATATACATTATTTCTCACACATGCACGCAATTCCTGTTTATAATACCACAGACATAAAAGCACACTGGCAATGTGTTTTTGTACACAGAGGCACACATACCAGTTACGTCAATGGCAACATGAATTTATTCCTTCCCACCCACATCCCAACAGCCACAATGTACATACCCATAGCTCTGAAGGCTGCTTGGCTGTGAGCACCTGGGACTGACGAAAAGTTCAGGAAAGTTAGCAGACCAGAACATGGCCCAGGAGGCAGGAGGTCACTTTCAGGGTGACTCGGACATGCACAGCAGCCCCAGGATGCTGACTTAATCACGGAACCAAGGCAGCCTGTGATAAGTGTGTTACCATCTCCAAAGGAGAAAGAAAACCTTCCTCCCACCTGCCCCAGAACCTCCTTCCATATTGAGGAAAAACCTCCTCTGTCCTTCAAGGAGCTCTTTGTGTTTTCTTTATAGGCAAAAAATTGAACCAGATATTGCACGAAAGTCAATTTTTTCATTTATGCCACTGGGCATTTTAAGTAAAGAGAAAAGTGTGTGCAAAGCCAAGCAGATGCAAAATAGCAGAGTGACTTTGGGGGATTCCAATGATAATGAGTTTGCAGCAGAGATGGAGGGTATGACAGAAGATGAGGGCCAGGGCCACGTTACACCCCTGGGTTTCCCTCTATACTCCCATGGCCCAATCCATTCATCCCCACACCCAGGACCATGTGATTTTGCACCTAGGCCTTCATCTTCCATCCAGAGGTTTTCTCATGACAAACTCTTAAATTAAGTTGATAAGCAAGACATTTTGGGAGACAAGGTAGCAAAAGGCAAATTTCTGGCTTGTGTGTGAAGTTATTTGGGTTTTACTCTCTAAATTACTATTCTTTTGTACCTTTTTATAACAAAGAGGAGTTACCAAGGATATCCTTGCAAATTGGTTTTTATTTGTTATTTGACAGTGTAAATTCATTTTTCAGAAATGTCATGTTTCTAAGTTTAATAAAAAGCTATTTCCAAAATAGTACATATATGGTATGATCCCGTTTTGGATAAAATGTTTGCATGTGTATTTATATGTGCATGCAATAAGATCTGGAAGGAGATACACACCAACTGTTAAACAATAGTTATATATGAGTGATGGGATTACAGATAATTTTTATCTTCTTTAGACTTTTCTGCATTTTTCTGAGTTTTTATGCAAAAAGCATGTGTTACTTTTATCATCAGGAGAAAATGATTTTGAATTTTAAAAATAGTTTAATCTGCATTGCTATGGTTTGTATGTTTGTCCCCTGTGAAACCCATGTTGAAACTTAATCTCCAATGTAACAGTATTAAGAGGTGGTGATAGGGTCACGAAGGCTCTGCCCTCATGAATGGATTAATCTACTCCTGGATTAATGGATTAATGGATTAATGGGTTATCACAGGAGTGGGTTAGCTGTCATGAGAGTGGGTCTATTATAAAAACCAGTTTGGGTTCTTAGTGAGCTCCCCTCGCCTTGTGATGCCCTGTACCACTACTTCTGCAGAGTCCCCACCAGCAAAAAGGCCCTCACCAGATGTGACCCCTAGACCTTGGACTTCCCAGCCTCCAGAACTGTAAGAAATAAATTTTTTTTCTTGAAAAATTATCCAGTTCTCAGGTACTCAGTTAGAGCAATAGAAAACTAAGATATATTTTAACCACAAGTATAAAATGGGTTGTAAGAAGATTTCAGAAATAAGTGGAAAAAGAAAGCATAAAATCAACCTGTGCATGATAGAATCCTCCAGGTGTCTTCAGGAGAACTGGTCTGACCTACCCAAGGGAGTCTCGCAGCACCATCTTCCAAACCAAGGCGAGTCAAACAGGTAATGAGGACCCCAGAGAGGGCTCCGACCTCAAGAGCGTCTGATCTGAGTGGAAGGATGAGTCACACATGCATGAAAAGCACAGCAGGCAGTAAATGAGAGGTGAGCTGGAAAGAGAATTCACCTGGGTGCCAGGAGCTATGGGTTCCGATGCCAGTTCTGGCACCCAGTGACCTTGGGAACTCAGTGGCTTTGCCTCTATGAACCTCAGTCTCCTTATCTGTCAAAGGGGTTTAATGACAGTAATTGGGATGCCATGATGATCAGATAAGATTACCTGTCTGTGACTGCTTTGTGAACTGTGAGGTCGGGTACAGGTCACCTTCCTACCTGGAACCGCACCTCAGACATGAAGGAAATTCAGACCCAAGCAGCAGGCAAGTGGCGTGGACTATTTGAGGACAGGGCCACCTTTGGATGGCCTGTAAAAATCCCAGCACACAGAGGCAGCCTGCACAGCTCTGACATTACAGAATGTGAAGTCAGGGAGGGCATTCCCGCCTCAGGTCAAAGACCTCTGTAGAGCAGTGCACCCCAAGGAGAAAATACAGCAGCAGCCATATCTTGGCCTTCTCCACATGGCCAATCCTTTTCAGAATGTAACTGCTTGCTCCGCATAATTACTTTTCTCTTGCTTATGAGCTTAGAGCAATAGTAGTTCCCAATAACTAGAGACTTAATAAGGCTAAATTACAATGAGTGTCCTGCGGAATTACACACCGCATTAACACCAAATGAGTTCATTAGACATTCATTAGGAATGATTCCTGTGGCTGCCACAGGAATTAATCACGGTTAGCTAGTGGCAGGAGATGGGGTGATGAATAATTTCATGGGGAACTGGAAGACCTTTTGGCATCTGACTTTGGCCTGAAGCAATGTTTTTCAAGGGTCACGGGCTGGCTTTGGAGGTGAGGTTACTTGGACGTTGTTGAACCTGTCTCCCACTCTTCCTCCTCCTCCTTCCTCAATATGGCCCTAATTGGGATTAGACCTGTAGACGGGGCACGCAATTTTTGTCAGTCCTGGGGAGCCGAGAAATCATAGTGGGTACTTATGCTCCTGCCTGTCCAGTATCCATTTCCCCTTCTTCTGTCAGAGTACTTCTATGTTCTTTGAAAAGCTACCCTTTGAAGATCCTGCTCCATGTGGGTCTTCACGGGACTGTCGATCAAGACTCTCCACTCACCTCACCCACTCCCAGGAGTAGATACATGTCCCTAGCTAAGCCAATTGGACTTTCCTTCCTGGTAGTTTTTTAGTTGCTGATATTTATGAAGTATTTACTGGGTGCCAGCCCCCTCTCTAAGGACCTTCCTGCATTGAGTATCCAACCTTCTTGTTATCCTAGGAGCTGGGTTTAATTGTTAGCTCCATTCTGTCAACAAGGTCACACAAGCACAGAGGTTTAGTGACCTGTCCAAGTGATACAGCCAGTAACTGGCCAAGCTAGGACTTGGAGTCTTGAGTCCTATGGTATAAGGAGGAAGGATTGTTGAAGGTGATTGACCAGAGGGCAGTGCCCCAGGGAGTCTGTCTCTTTCTTCTTGCTCCCTGGTGCCATGTGCTATGTGGTGGTTCAGCTCTTCCATCCTTTCTATGAGCTACCCATTACCCTTCCAAAAAATTTCTTTTTTGGCTTGTCACCAAGAGTCAGTGTCTGTTACATCTGTAAGAGCCTTGGGTGATGCTTGAGCCAACCAACACCTGTAAAGCCCCAGGTATAGGCCCTGTGCTGGGTCAGCTGCTGTACAGTTCACACAGAAGCATATGGCAGGCTTCCTGCCTTGCAGGTGCTCACATCTCAGATGGAAAAACAGTGTTAATAATTTCATCCTCTGTCCTCCTATGCAGGTTCTAAGTAGAAGAGAGACAGACCAGGATAGGGTAGATTGGGAAGAGGAAAGGCTTCATGGAGGGCACATGAGCCGGGCAGGATCTCTGGGGAGTGGTCACTGTTGTAGACACTTTTTGGGCATCTACCCAGCCCACAGTCCCTTCTTCAAGACTGTCCACCCAAAGCAGTTGGCCCTCATGGCCGAGGTGGTCCCTTATGACCCTCTTGGTGGGATCAAGCATCTGCACCCTTTTCTATGTTTAGAGAACTGTCCCCTACATGGATCCTGGTGGACGGCAGGTCCACTTTCCAGTACAAAGCTGAAAAGGCCAGATACTCACGCCCCCTCACCCTGTGGCAATAAGGGTGCCCCCCCATGAGGTGGGATCAGCCTTTGCAGCTTGTGATGAAAATATGCAGGGACAGGATAATCCATTCTGCAGCTGGTGGTGGCACATCCTGTGCCCAGGGGAGTGGCGCTGCAGTGCCAGCATGGGTGCCACCACGGATATGGAGCAAACTGCCCAGGCCAGCCTGCAGCAGTACTGGCAGCAGGATCCTCACAAAACCATTTCAGTGACGTGATTGTGGCTGTGGTTCTAGCTGTTTTTTCTCTCCTGTCCCTGCTGGTTTTCCAAGCCTGGAAATTCTGTGATCTAGTGGATATCCTTTCAATAAACATCTGCTCAAATCAATTTCCATTGCTTACAATTAGAAGCCTTGCAATGAAGAGCTCTGCCTCTCTGCCACAGCTGATTGGACCAGAGGTGAACACTTGACTCAGGATAGACCAATAAAATGATTTCTCTCCTAACTTAGCTTCTGAAAGCTGTATAGTCTCCGTGCACATGGGTAAGCAGAGAAGGGAGGTCTGCAGAGAGTAAAGTAGGCACAGAGAGGAGAGGGGTAGGGGGTGGGGAGGGAGGGAATGGTTCTTGAGGTGTTCCAGTTCCTGGTTCTAGTTCCCCATGAACCCAGACTTCGTTTCCTACTCTTGGGTTCCCTGAATGTCCCTGCATCCTTAGAATATTGGGTCGAACCATATGAAATTGTTTTTATAGGTCAAAAAGGTCAAATATTGGCAATTACATATGGTTCAACCTAGTAAATTCCCCCTGTTTGGCCTAAGCTAGCTCAAGTGGATTTCTTCACTTGTAACCCAAAGGACTTTGTCTACATCAGTCAGAAATTCCATCAACTCAAAAGTGGGGAGTGGAGTAGAGACACAAAACAGAAGCAGAAAATAAAGATTTGCCTGTCTGGCAAAGACTGTTCCCAGTGGGGAGCTGTCCTGCAGACCAATGGCTACAGGACTTCCCATGTTGTCTCCAGTCACCATCCTGGAGGTCAGTATCCTCCACTAGTTTATGACCCATGAATATCCAGCAGAACTTCAGCCCCACCCTAATCCCCTCAAATAATACTGTTCATGTTCATACATGGTCTTGACTAATGCTTTTGTTTTTGTTTTCTGCATGTTGTGGTGTTTCTTATTTATGTGTACACTTTTCTCTTCCTAACCTAACTGTCCAACAAGAGGGGAATAGTTAAGTTGTGATCTGTCTGTACAGTGGATTACAATATGGCCATTAAAAATGATGGACTGAGGAACTAATAATAGAACAAGGAACTGGGGTGGTAGGAGCGATGTAGGAGACTTGGTAAGAAGGTGAAGTTTATTTCAAACCAGTTGCTATGGGGAATGGGGGCAGAATCCACCCAATGATGAGAAGAAGGACCTCTGAGCTGTTCCAAAGCCCTGCTGAGGGAGGACCATGAGCTTGTGGTAGTGTCACATCCCCATTGTGCCATCTCTTCTGGCTGCAGTTAGCAGTCCTGGAGAGGGGAGGTAGAAAGACAAATGACTTTTTTTGTTGTTGGGACAAAGTCCCAACATTCCCTGTCCCATCTAAGGATGGGGCCTGGGAAGCTAATGTGGCCAAAGGATGTTGAGGGTCCTAGCAGAGGAGTGATGCATCTGTGGGCTGGATAGGAAAGGAAGTGAGACTTAAGGGGATGCACTGGGGGAAAGGGATGAGCTGCAAAGCTGGAGGCTCCATTCAGTGGGGTCGGACGATTTTCTCTTCTGCTGTGTATCTCTAACACATAGTCTGGTACTCAGTAAATGTATACTGAATGAATGAATTGGTGAATACAAGACTTATAGTTCTCATTGTAAATTAACAGACTGGCATTCTGCTTTTCATCAGAACACCAGCAGGATCCATGGTGGTAGCAAGCACCACTTCAGATCAGAAAAACTGAATCCACATCCAAACTTCATCAATGACTGCTTGTGTAACCTTGGATAAGTCACTTAACCTTGCTGAACCTAGACTTTCTTTTCTGCAAATACAGATTATTACAGTTCTCTCAGAAGCTTGTTGCATGGATTAAATGAGATGCCATATGTCAAGTGCTTAGCATGGTGTTCGGTGCTTTGGGGTCATTTGCTAAGTACCAAAGGAACAATCACAGTCTCTAAGAGCCTGATTGGTTCTGGAGGCTGCGTCCAAATCAAATTCTTGCATTTAGTTAGAGGACATAAGTGTGGGACCTGGAGCCAGACTGCCTCCTCCACTTACTAGCTGGGTATGGTATTTCTTTTTTCTTCTCTTCTCTCCCCTCTCCTCCCCTCCCCTCCCCTCCCCTCCCCTCCTCTCCTCTTCTTTTCTTTTCTTCTTTCTTTCTTTCTTTTTTTTTAGACAAGATCTCGCTCTGTTGCCCAGGCTAAAGTGGGCATCATCATAGCTCACTGCAACCTCAAATTCCTGAGCTCAAGGGCTCCTCCTAACTCACCCTCCCGGGTAGCTGGGACTAAAGGCCTGTGCCACCATGCCTGGCGAATTTTTCTATTTTTTTGTGGAGATGGGGTCTCGCTCTTGCTCAGGCTGGTATCGAACTCTTGGCCTCAAGTATCCTCCCACCTCAGCCTCCCAAAGTGCTAGGTTTACAGGCATGCACACCCAGATATGGTACTTCTGAGCCTTTTGTTTCCTCGTCTGTGTGGTGGGGATAATATCAGGATCCACATAAAAGACCAGTTGGGAGGATAGGCTGATAATTCATGTAAAGCATTTAGCACAGGACTTGGCACATTGCAAGTTCACAACTGACCCTGGTTCCTAGTATTTCCCATCAACTGAAAGGGAGAAGTCCACAGGAGGAGCAAGCTTCATTGAGGGTAGAAAAATAGGACCTTTGGATGTGTTAAGTTCAAGATGGTGTAAGCATGGCATGGAGCTGTTAGGTAGGCAGTTGAATAGACTAAGTCCTGAGAAAAGGTCTGAGATGGAGGGAAAAAAATCAGAGTCATCAGCATGAGACCATCTTTAGAGGTATGGGCTGGACGAGATCACCGAGAGAGAAGACAGGAAGGAGGACTGAACGCTGGGGCATCTGATGCCTGGAGATGAGGGAGGAGATTATCACTGCAAAGCTGGGGCTGGGGCACGGTGGCGTGGAGGCTGCGCAGCCAACCTGCCCGAACAGCCTTCACTTTACATACTTGTCTATATTCAGTGCCAGGCCCTGTAAAAGTGCTTTACAAAAATGAACTCATTTAATATTAGTAATATTCTTTTCAGGTAGGCACTATTATTATTCTCATTTTGTAGAAGAGAAAACCGAGACACAGAAAGATAAATAATTTGCCAAGGCCACACAGCCAGTGAGTGGCAGAGCTGGGATTCAAACTCGCAGAGCCTGGCCCCAGAGTCTCTGTCTCTTCCATTTCTCATTGTGGGTAAACGAGGTGCCAACTGGACTTCCCAAGGGAATGCTGAATTTCTTAGCCTTCAACTCTTGCAAGTAGAACTAGAAGAATCCTCATGGAATAAATTGCCTCCCACGTAGTCCTGACATTCTAGGATCAACGCCAATTAGCATTTCAGATTCTTGGTTGCGGAAAGAGGAAGGAGGGTTTAATCAAGGAATTGACGACTCTGATAGTTCGTGTACTCCGTGCAAGGCTTGTAAGGCCCCGGGAATGGAGAGAGCAGGAGAAGGCCTAGGGCTCCTCCAACCATGGACTCAAGCACCTGCATTCCCACCCCCTTCTCTAGGCATCACCCTCAGGATCATGGTGCCTGTTTGAGGCAGGAGCCAGAGTCCAGATGGGAAGTTGGGGTGGCCCAGGGGGATGAGCCTTGGGCCCTTCTTTATCTCCATGGGGTAGAGTTGTTCTATTAGTTCAATTGCCCCATAAAACCTCCCTGTGATATGGAGGGAGTCTGAGTTCATTTACCCCTTCTGGGAGGTTCTCAATGACGGTCTGAACAAATAGGTGAACTGCAGGAGAAGAGGGGAAGAGGCAGGCGTGGGTGGATGGAGACTGGAGGGTCAGGTGCACACATGGAGCCAGCAGAGGGGTAGGAGGGTGGCTGAGTCAGGAGGCCTGGTGCCAATGCCATCCTTTCCCACACCCCACCACTCCCATGCTGCCGTTGACGCTGACCTTGAATGAGAAGCAACTAAAGAAAAAACAGTTCTGATTGTGCAGCAGGAAGTCAATGGGAAAGGGAGTTAAGTGGGAGCCTGGAGAAGCCACCTGGTCCATCCTGCCCCTTCTTGCCCACATCCCCTGGCTGGTCTGGGGCTTCCTAAGGGCACTGAGCACCACAATCACTGGGGTGTTTTTCAAAATGCAGATCCCAGAGTCCCACCCCAGACCCACCAGATCAGAACTTTTGGGAGTCAGAGCCCAGGGATTTCCATTTTTCACAAACTCTCCCATCCTTCACCCCCAGCAGTGTATGATGAAGACCACACTTGAAAGAACACAGCCTCACAGCCTATTCCAGACTGATATGAACAAATATAATAGAATCAACAGCACCCCCATGGCCACTGGGTACATATACATAAGGAAGTATGAAAGGCAGCCTCTATCCTGGAAGGGATTACAATCTAGTTAAGAGATAAAAGACACACTTTGTGAAGAGTTAAATTAATGCTACAATATGTAAATAGTAATTCCAAACAATAAGCAGATAGGCTGGACAAATTGCCAGTGAGTGAAAATAACAGTAGATATCCTTCAACGATCATCTATGAAATGCCAGATCCTGTAGTAGGCACTTTATATTATATACTTTCATTTAATCTCATTAAAACTCTGGATGGCAGGTATTTTTATGCCCATGCAATAATGAGTGAGTTAAGGCTTCGGCTTGTCAGTTCCTCTTAGATCAGCCTTCCCTGACCCCTAGGAGGTGGTCAGAGCAATGTCTCTGTGTTCCCAGAATATCCTTATGCTACAGCCTTTATCTCATTTATCACACCATGTTGTAATTGCTTGTTTACCAGCCTGGGTCTCCCACAGACTTGAGGACAGATACTTGATGTTTCCAGAACCTAGTGAACTGTAGGTGCTCAGCTAATGTTCATTGCATGGATGGACGTTGTGTGTCTGAAGTCTCAGAGCTAACACATGAAGGGGCTGAGTGACTCTAATGTCCAGGTACCTCCCGCCCCCTCGGAGCCATTACAAAGAAATGGTACAGGCCACAGGATTCCTGTAAGGGACAGTCTCTATAGATTGGCGTAATCAGAGAAGCCTCTCTGGAGGAGGTGGAGGCGGGAGGACATTTAGAGTTCAGGAAGACAGATGAAAGGTGAGCAGTCATTCCAGGCAAGCCAAGGCATGAAGGGGGGGTTCTACAAGGTGCATACTTCTTCCAAGACTAGTGACCCCTGGAGACTCCAGGAGACTGTGCCCCACCCCCTGAGCCTTTCTAGCTCACCCACTGGCTGTCACCTTACATCTGACTTACATCTTCATTGCTGCTGCAAAATTATTTTCCCCCAAGGTTTTCAGGGAGATGGCAAAAGCCCCATTGTTTTCCCATGCCTGGAGCAGGGCAACACAACATATTCTATTAGTGGATTTGTCCATTTGGAAAGTCCCTTTTAATAATGAATGGGGTATTTTTCAGTTTCCATGAAGAAATAAGATTCATTTATGTCCATGATATATTGCTAAGCAAAAAAAAAAAGCAAAACAAAACAGTATTTCTGGAGTTCATTTTTGTTAAAAAGAACAGGGGGAGAAAAGGATAAGCACAAATATGTGTGCATGTGGGAAACATCTAGAAAGTCATATACTGAATTTAACAGCAGCAGGCTCTGGAAAATGAGATGTAGTGGGATGTGGGATTTTTACCTTTTACATAGTCTTACGCTTTTGTCTTTTTAAACAATGAGTATGTATTAATTTTCTTTTTTTTTAATTCTATAATTTTATTTAGTTGCATTGTTTTTTTGTGTGTGTGGAGACAGAGTCCTCGTCTGTCGCCCTGGGTAGAGTGCAGTGGTGTCATTGCAGCTCACCGCAACCTCCAACTCCCGGGCTCAAGAGATGCTCTTGCCTCAGCCTCTGGAGTAGCTGGGACTACAGGCACGCACCAGGACACCTGCCTGATTTTTTTTCCTTGAGAAGAGGTCTCGAGGTCTTGCTCTTGCCCAGGCTGGTCTTGAACCCCTGGCTTGAGCAATTTACCTACCTCGACCTCCCAGAGAAGCTAGGATTACAGGTGTGAGCCACAGCACCCGGCTGAGTATGTATTAATTTTACAATTGAAAAATCATTTTGTTTGATAGGATTATAGGTGGCTTTTAATTTATTTGTGCTTTGTTCTTCCCAAATTTTCTACCATGAAGACATTACTTTTGTAATTCCCAAATAGAAAACCCTTTCTACTATAAATGTTGTTAAAGGAAAAGAAATAGATTCTCAAGATGGCACAATTTGTGATGTTGAGGGGCAGAATGTCTGGGGAAAGTACCAGAGATATTCTAAGCTTTGAGTCCCAAGAGATTAAGAACCCAGACAAGCTGGGTGTAAACCAGTTCAGTCCCAACCTGGCAAAACATATTAAGAGCTGTAAGAATGCTCCAGATCTCTTAACTTTGTAATCCCATCCTGAACCTGAATCTCAAGGATATACAGACATACCTCGTTTTATTGCACTTTGCTTCATTGTGCTTTGTGCACTTTGCAGATATTACATTTTTTACAAATTGAAGGTTTGTGGCAACCCTGCATCATGCAAGTCTATCAGTGCCATTTTCCCAAAAGAATGTGCTCATTTCATGTCTCTGTCACAATTTGATAATTCTCCCAATATTTCAAAGTTTTTCATTATTATTATATCTATTATGGTGGTCTGTGATCAGTGACCTTAGATGTTACTAATGCAATCGTTTTGGGGTACTATGAACTGCACCCTTACAGGACGCTGAACTTGGTCGATAAAAGTGCGTGTTCTGAGTGCCCCACGGTTCCTCCGTCTCTCTCCTTCTCCTCAGGCCTCCCTGTTGCTTGAGCCACAACAATACTAAAATTAGGCCAGTTAATAACCTCACAATGGCCATCAAGTGTTCCAGTGAAAGGGAAAATCACATGTCTCTCACTTTAAATCAAAAGCTAGAAACGATTAAGCTTACTGAGGAAGGCATGTGGAAAGCTGAGATAGGCTGAAAGCGAGGCCTCTTGTGCCAAACAGTTAGCCAAGTTGTGGATGCAAAGGAAAAGTTCTTGAAGGAAATTAAAAGTGCTACTCCAGTGAACACATGAATGATAAGAAAGAGAAACAGCCTTATTGCTGATATGGAGAAAGTTCTAGTGGTCTGGACAGAAGATCAAAGCAGCCACGACATTCCCTTAAGCCAAAGTCTAACCCTGAGCAAGGCCCGACCTCTCTTCAATTCTATGAGGGCTGAGAGAGGTGAGGAAGCTGAGGAAGAAAAGCCGGAAGCTAGCAGAGGTTGTTGGTTCATGAGGTTTAAGGAAAGAAGCAGTTTCCATAACATAAAAGTGCAAGGTGAAGCAGCAAACGCTGATGGAGAAGCTGCAGCAAGTTATCCAGAAGATCTAGCTAAGATAATGGATGAAGGTGGCTACACTAAATGACAGATTTTCAGTGTAGATAAAACAGCCTTCTATTGGAAGAAGATGCCATCTAGGTCTTTTGTAGCTAGGGAAGAGAAGTCAATGCCTGGCTTCAAAGCTTCAAAGAACAGGCTGACTCTCTTGTTAGGGGCTAATACAGCTGGTGACTTTAAGATGAAACCCTTACTCATTCACCATTCTAAAGATCCTAGAGCCCTTAAAAATTATGCTAAATCTACTCTACCTGTGCTCTATAAATGGAACAAAGCCTGGATGACAGCACGTCTGTTTATAGGATGGTTTACTGAGTATCTTAAGCCACTGTTGAGACCTACTGCTCAGAAAAAGACTTTTTTTTCCCAAAATATCACTGTTCATTGACGATGCACTTGGTCACCCAAGAGCTCTAATGGAGATGTACAAGGAAATTAATGTTGTTTTCATGCCTGCTAACACAACATCCATTCTGTAGCCCACAGATCAAGAAGTAATTTCATCTTTCAAATCTTATGTAAGAAACACATTTCATAAGGCTATACCTACCATAGATAATGACTTCTTCTGATGGATCTGGGCAAAGGAAATTGAAAACCTTCTGGAAATTATTTACCATTCTAGATGTCATTAAGAAGATTCATGGTAGGAAGTCAAAATATCAGCATTAACAGGAGTTTGGAAGTTCCTTCCAACCCTCATGGATGACTTTGAGGGGTTCAAGAGTTCAGTGGAGTAAGTCACTGCAGATGTGGTGGAAATAGCAAGAGAACTAGAATTAGAAGTGGAGCCTGAAGATGTGACTGAATTGCTGCAATCTCATGATCAAACTTGAACAGATAAGGAGTTGCTTCTTAAGGATTAACAAACAAAGTGGTTTCTTGAGATAGAATCTACTCCTTGTGAAGATGCTGTCTACATTGTTGAAATAACAACAATGGATTTAGAATAATACATAAACTTAGTTGATAAAGCAGTGGCAGGCATGGAGAGGATTGACTCCAGTTTTGAAAGAAGTTCTACTGTGGACAAAATGCTATCAACCAGAATCGCAGGCTACAGAAAAATCTTTCATGAAAGGAAGAGTCCATTGATGTGGCAAACTGCATCATTATCTTATTTTAAGTAATTGCCACAGTCACCCCAACTTTCAGCAACCACTACCCTGACCAATCAGCTGCCATCAACATCGAGGCAAGACCCTCCACATATAAAAAGATTACAACTCACTGAAGGTTCAGGTGATTGTTACATTTTTTAGCAATAAAGCATTTTTAAATTAAGGTACATACATTCTTTTTTTAGACATAATGCTATTGCACACTTAATAAACTACAGTATCATGCAAATGTAAACTTTATATGCACTGGGAAACCAAAAAATTTGTGTGAACTTGCTATTTTTTTTTTTAAGAGGCAGGGTCTCACTATGTTGCTCAGGCTGGTCTTGAACTCCTGGGCTCAAGTGATTCTCCCACTTCAGACTCCCAAGTAGCTGGGACTACAGGAGTACACCACCAAGCCTGGATTGACTTGCTTTATTGTGACATCTGCTTTATTGCAGTGGTCTGGAACTGAACCTGAAACATCTCCCAGGTATGCCTATACTTGGCATACAGCAAGACAAACAACAAGAACAAAAAACCCCCCTACATATAAAGATGCTCACTGTGGCTTTATGCTGTATTTAATGGGGTAAACTGGGATCCACCTAAAAGTCCAACAGCAAACAACTGGGAATGGCTAATGTTCCTATTGGTGGACTATTATGCTGACATTTCTAACAATATACGTGACAGCTTTATAGAAACATGGGACTGTGTTTATCAACTAATGCTGTGTGAGGAAAAACAGAATGCAATATTGCATTTATGTGGGGATTATGGTTATGACATATTTGTTATAGAGTTGATCAGAAAGAGAGTAAAGATGAGAAAGAAGGAGAGAGACAGCATAAGAGGGAGGAAGAGAGTAGAAAAAATAAACACAGTTACTGTGTTATAGGATTATGGGGATTTTTTTTGAAATGTCCTCAAAAGATGTTGAAAATTGTTTTGATAGTAAATATGAACTATACACCGGGGCTCTGTGACTTCAGGCAAGTTACTTAACTTCCCTGAACTTCTGTTTGCTCCTAGGCAAAATGGGAACAACAATATTACATATTTCATAGAGTTGTTTTGAAGATTAAATGAGATAATCTGGCTGGGCAAGGTGGCTCACGCCTGTAATCCCACTCTAGGAGGCCCACTCCTCTAGGTGGCTCACGCCTGTAATAGCACTCTAGGAGGCCGAGGCAGGAGGATCACTTGAGGCCAGGAGTTCGAGACCAGCCTAAGCAACATACCGAGACCCCATCTCTATAAAAGATAGAAAAAAAACCCTAGTCGGGTGTGGTGGGGTGTGCCTGTATTCTCAGCTACTCGGGAGGCTGAGGCAGGAGGATCGCTTGAGCCCAGGAGTTAGGTTGCAGTGAGCTATGATGACACCACTGCACTCTAGCTGGGGCGATAGAGCGAGACCCTGTCTCCAAGAGAAAAAAAAAAGAGAGAGATAATCTATGTAAAACACTCAGTAGAGTACCAAATGCATAATAAACACTCAATAAATGTTAGCTACTATTGTCATTGTTATTTCATCATTATTTTTATCAATGAGGGGAAATTCTCATATGCTCTAGGTGGGAGTGTAAACTGCTGCAGCCTTTCTTAAAGGCAGTAAAGTCATAGGTATAAAAATTTTAAATACAAAAACCCTTTGCTCCAGGAATTTCATGTCTGGGGATTCATCCTTAGCAAATAACTTTAGTAAATAATCTGACATGTACACTGAGAGGTGTAAACAAGAATATTTATATCAGAGTTATTTAAAATTAAAAAAATTGGTAACAACCTAAAAATCCTGCAATAGCTGAGTAAAGTATGAAACATACATACAATAGAATACTCCTGGAGCTATTAAAAAGGATATGATATACATTTATGTAACGATATAGACATGTACCTATATGATTACGTAGAAATGAGGTAACAGAATAATATGATCTCATTTACATAAGAAAGTATACGTATACATTGAAAAGTCTAGAAGGAGAGATGCCAAACTGTTATCAGGAGTTACCTCTGCCAGGACTGTTACTTGCTCTGAATTATTTGAAATTTTAATGTATATATTTGTCATCAGAAGGATCCATGACTCTGTGTGTGTGTGTTAGATTAAAATAAGACTCCTGGCTTGGGTAAGGAATTCCAAGATTGGAGACTGAATACTGGTAAAATATGGCAAAGTTGGTTTTTCAGCAGTTTCAGAAACCACTTAGTCCCAGATCTGGGAGTCAGCAACTGCAGTGAATTCAGCTTTGAAGCAGAGATTTCCTTAATTAATAATAATTTTTTTTCCTCAAGTCTTAGTTCAAAATTAATAATTAAAATAATACTAGGAGCCTTCATAGAGGGCTTCATAATTTGCACTGTCAATTTGGCTCTGTCCAGAGAGCAATCCCACGAGATAGGCAGGGCAGGGGTGTTCGCTGAGGAGATGGAGTCCCTGCATGGGAAGTGGTTCTGGAAGATAGCACAGGGACTGGAAGCCAAGGGTCTGAGCCCCCAGCCCCTTCCAGCTGCGAAGCTTGAACAAAGTAGAACTCATCAAGCTCCCAGCCCCGTGCCTGGCACACAGCCGGCTTCAAGGCACCCCGGCACCTCCTCCTCCAGGTGTGCTCCACGGGTCCACAGGTTGCCGCTTTACTCTGATTGCATTATCTGCACCCTTATTGTGTCTATTCTCCTTCAAGCACTCTTTGCTGTAGCCAAACTCATCGTTTCCTTTCATTGTGGCCCTTCCCACCTTCATCGCACTGTTCCTTCACCCTAGAATATCGCCTCCCTTTGTTCTCAGCCTCCTCCAACCTTCTTGCTTCTCTACCCATCCAAATCCTATAGGTCCTCTGAGACCTGTATCAAATGCCACCTCCTCCCCAAAGATGCACCAGCCCCCCACTGGACACCACTGGTCCTTCCCCAGGCCCCAGGACACCCATCTGCTTTTCTCTTGGGACACTACCACATCCTGCTTACACAAGCGCTCTCTGCAGGTGTGTGCCTTGTCTAAACCAGAAGCTCTTTTGGGGAAGGTGCATGTCCCATTCACCCATGTTTCCTCAGTGCTGGCTGCGCATGCAGGAGGTGCTCAGGGTGCTTTGGTTGCTGAGTGAGGGGAGCATGAGTGAATGAGAGCTGATGAGAGCGTGGGTGGAGGGCAGGCTGCGGGTGAATGGAGGGAGGGACAGGCAGAGGGCAGGATGACTCCTCAAACCCGTGGCAGTACTGGCCCTGGCCTTTGCTGACAATGGCAATGGGATCATAGCCAGCACTTCTCCAGGGTGAATAACCTCAGGGCTCTGCCCCTCTAGGTCCTGCCCATGTCATAAAACAGCAAGAGCCTCCTCTTCAGGGCAGGACGAAGAGGAGGATGGGGTGATTTAGGGGCTGAACCTCAGCAGTGGGAGAGTTTATAAGCCAGGACACCAGGACTCCTCGACACCGACCGTCCTCCTCACCCCTCTGCTCTCTGGGCCGCCAGCCTCCCAGCGACATGGCCTTCAGCGGCAAGTTCGAGATGGAGAGTGAGAAGAATTATGATGAGTTCATGAAGCGCCTCGGTGAGTGAGCTCCTGAGTATGCTTCCCCCGGGGCTGGTCTGTCATAGCCATCTCTGGACCAGGAACCCAAACCCCTAAGGTAGAGTGGGGCAGGACTTCAGTCATTCATTCACACATTTGTTGAGCAACTACTCTGTTCCAGGCTCTGAGGATAATAAGAACTATAAGACATTCTTTAAAACACTTAGAGAATATTAATATCTCTACTTTACTGATGGAAAACTTAAAGCCCAGAGAAGTTGAGTAACTAGCTCAAGGTCACACAGGTAGTAATTAGTGAAGTGGAGACTTGTTTGAAGTAGACATTTGACGTTTATTCATTAAAGCATTTATTGAACATCTGCTATATGCAAGGGCTATGCCACTGTCACTGATGGGGCCTCAGCCTGATTTGCCCAAGTCAGTAGCTGAGGTCATTAACATCCAGGATCCTATGATGAGCGGTGTCACCACATCCTTCTTAGGAGAGGTGACCAAGGAATTAGTATAGAGACGAGGTTTGACTAGCCAGTCCTTCACTTAGTCATTCAACAAACCCAGGCCTCTTACTATGCTAGACACTGTGGGCAGAGAGACCAAAAATTTCACTCCTTCTCTCACTACTTGACTTGTAACACTGATCTGTTGTTGTGAGAAACCAATGAGACAGTGGCTTTGACAATCCTGTGGAAATCTCTGTGCATCATCTAAGTCTGAGACAGCGTTAATTGTCAAGATTCAGAAGACAGGCTGGGCGCGGTGGCTCACGCCTGTAACCCTAGCACTCTGGGAGGCCGAGGCGGGCAGATCACTTGAGGTCAGGAGTTCGAGACCAGCCTGAGCAAGAGCAAGACCCCATCTCTACTAAAAATAGAAAAAATTAGATCCCGTCTCTACTAAAAATAGAAAAATTAGCTGGGAGTGGTGGCACGTGCCTGTAATCCCGGCTACTCGGGAGGCTGAGGCAGAAGGATCGCTTGAGCCCAGGAGTTTGAGGTTGCTGTGAGCTAGGCTCATGCCATGGCACTTTAGCCTGGGTAACAGAGCAAGACTCTGTCTCAAAAAAAAAAAAAAGGTTCAGAAGACAGCCCCTAGGGAACCCGGGCCCTACCTCTCGGCGGCCACATTTTGCCTGCCCACTGGTCCAGAGTAGCCCTGAGAGCAGGGCCCTTGTGCCCTGGGGCCTTGGGGAGGCAAGAGCCCTTCAGAGTCAATTATTGGCAGTGGCCCTGAAGGAACAGTGGCTGGGCTTCTCCTAGGACAGTCCACTGTTGTGGAACTGGAAGTGAGCCCACCTCGGTTCTAGACCCGATTCTGCCATTAAACTCCACCAAGAACCTGGGAACCAACTTTTCTGCTCTGGGTCTTTGTTTCCTACATGTAAAATGGAAGCATTAGAAGACACAATCTTGAGGGTCTCATTCATCCCAGAACTTTGTGAGCTTGGCAAGTTTCTGTTATATTTATATGCTATTACTATCAGAAGATCGGCTACTATTGACAAGCACCCACTATGTGCCGGGAGCTTCACAAGACACAATTGCATTGAATTTAATTCTTGCAACAGCCCTGTGAGATGGGCCTTATTATCTACAGTTTGTGGATGAAAACACTGAGGCTCAGAGACATAGTGACTTGCCCTGGCCACCTGGCTTACAGCAGAGCTGGGATTTGAAGACGTCTATTATCTGTCTCGGGCACTGTGCTCTTAACCTGCAGGCCATGGGGGACGTGGGGGAGCTCTTTCCCCAAATCACAGGGTTAAAAGCAGCTCTTATATGGCCACTCTTCTTGTCGTCGGGCACAGGGCTCTCCAGCGACGTGATTGAAAAGGCCCGAAACTTCAAGACCATCACGGAGGTGCAGCAGGACGGGCAGGACTTCACCTGGTCCCAGCACTACTCTGGGGGCCACATCGTGACCAACAAGTTCACCATCGGCAAGGAAAGCGACATACAGACCATGGGGGGCAAGAAGTTCAAGGTGACAGGCTGCTGGCCGACTTCTCCGTCTCAAACATGGCCTCCCTGCTCCAAGCTGAGGCACCTTTCTCTAGTTTAGACAACAGCATTAAGAGCTTGAGTTACTTGGCAATTTAATGCTCCTGGTTTTTAATGGTCAATAATGGACACTATAATGATAATAAAAATAGCTAATATTTGCTGAGCACTTACTGTAACTTAGACACTTGCTAAATAGTTGATTCATCTTAATACAGTTAATCCTTTGAAATTGCTACAATTACTCTCCCTGTTTTACAGATGGGGGTACTGAGTCATGGGATTAAATAGCTTGTCCCCCGTCCCACAGCAAAGACAGGCCTTCACACTGGGGCAAGTAACTATCTGAGCCTCAGGCAATCTGGCTCCAGAGAGTATAACCGATTTTTTGTGCTGTCTCCCAGGGTAGCATAGAGACAAACAGCCCCGGCCCCAGGGTGAGCCCCAGCTGAATTTGAAACCATGGTCTCCCACCTGCAATCGTGGGGCCTCGGGCAGGTCGTTTCCTTTCCCTGAGCCTCACATCTCTGGCACACAAAATGGGACTAGGTGCGGTCCCTGCAAAGAGCTGTGGTGAAGACTGGAAAAGCAAAGGCATGGAAGCCCCTAGCGTGGTGCCTACCACGCAGGGAATGCTAGAAGAAAACAATTTCGCAATTTGCTTTTGTTGTAGAGGTGAAGAAAGTGATGTTCAGGGAGGCCAAGTAGTGTGTCTAAGGCCCTGCAGGCAGAACATGGTGGCAGACAGGGATTTGAACCCCAGCTGTTTGTGTCTACTCCTTAGGCTGTCTCCATAGCACGGTGCCTCTGCAGCGGACAAGCCCCCATCGGGACATAGAACAGCCAGGCCACTGATTAATTCCGCCTGGTGGTTCTTTCTGAAGCAAAGTTCTAGGTGCCTTGATGAATCCCTGATATGCCTTCTGTGTTCCCTGCTGACCTGCTCCCACCCACACGTGCGTTTCTCATCTGTTAAGGATAAATTGGCCCAGGCCCTCACACCCCGGCAGTCTGGCTGCAGAGAGCCTACCCTTTGTTGTCATACTGCCTCCCAGGGTAGCACAGAGATGACGTGCCTGGGCCTTGGAGTCAGACTCATCTGGGTGTGAATCTGCAATCTTGGGTGGCGGAGAAGCAAAAGGTGGCTGTCTGTGCCTACCCTGCCCAGGCCTGTCCCTCAGGCCTGCCACCCATTCTGGATCCCCTCTGCAGACCCCAACCATGATCATGAGGGTCCTTTGCTCCCTGGGATGCCAAGGTGGAGACTAAGTAACCATAATGTTCTTATTCTCCTGTTTGGGTTTTTAAAAAATGTAACAATCTCTCATGGAAGTCTTTTTGGGTCAGTGCATATTGATTTGCCTTACTCTTTTTAATGGCTGCACAGTATCCTCGAGCATGAAAATGCCATAATTTTTTTAACCACTCTCTCATTGATAGATATTTAGGTTATTTACTGGTGGATAGCCTAAGTTGGATATTTAGGTTGTTCACTATTACAAACAATGCTGCAATCAACATCCCTGGGCAGCATCATAGTGTCCTAATACCAATGACCATAGCTAACTCTATAGTTCACACTTAGGGAGAGTTCCCCGCACGGAGGACACTGTTCTCTATACACTGTACATGTGTCATTTAATCCTCCCAACAATCCTACGAGGTAGGCACAGTTACTACCTCCATCTTAGAGGTGGGTAAACGGAGGCACAGAGAGGTTAAGTGACTTATTTGAGGTTATCTATCTCTATCTTTGGAAATATGTAATTGTATGCCCGCAGGCAGATTCCTAGAGGAGCTGGCTGGGCTGCAGGGAGGCCCTTTGTCCCTGAGGGGCTGGCCTGTATGGGGAGTCCTGAGGACAACACAGACTCAGTGTTGTGCTTCCCTTCCAGGCCACCGTGCAGATGGAGGGCGGGAAGGTGGTGGCAAACTTCCCCAACTATCGCCAGACCTCGGAGATCGTGGGTGACAAGCTGGTGGAGGTGAGTGTGCTGCTGGTTCCTGGGATGACCACTGGATGTTTTTCTGCCCCATTCCCTGCCACTGGCCACAGTCCCCCAGAGGCGGGCCTCCCAGCAGCTGGCTCTGTGAGCACTTGAAGAGCACTGGGTGCACATTATCTCATTTCATCTTCACCACAACCCTGTTAGGGTGGGCATTTTTATCTCCATTTTACAGGTGAGAAGACTGAGGCACAGGGAAGCTAAGTAATTAGCAGGACAGCATGTGGCTTAGATGACAGAGCTGGGATCTGATGCTAGGCAGTCTGACTCCAGTGCCCACACTCAGCCACCTCAGGGACAAGTCTGGAAGCCCGTGGGACCCTTCCCAGCATATAAATAAAGGGGGTGGTCCGGGTGGGCCCCCAAGGGGCAGCCACCAGTTCACTCCATTTCCACAAGGGACTTCAGGCTCTTTCTACCAGAGCTTCTGATTTCTTAAGAGAAGCTGGAAATTTGCACTTTATGTGAAATCTCCACACTATTAAATGTTGGCAACTAATTAAGAATGTTTTTTAAGTGCCAGCAGGTCCAAATCACACATCGTGGACCAACCCCTCCCACACTGGAGGTGCTGCCCTGGGAGGCCCTTCCTGTCACTGTTGTTTCTTCCCCCAGTGTTTCCAGAGTTTTCCCTGGGTAGAAGAAATGGGCATGAAGTTAAAAGGGAAAAGAAGGTGTTTCCACACTTCATTCCCCATTGTGAGCCTGTGACCCGGGCCAGAGCCCCTCTGGGATCTAGTGCAGGTCCAGCAAGAGCCCTTCCCTCCTCCCAGAAGCTCCCCAGCAGGGAAGGAAGTGCCGAGGGAGGCAGGGTTTGCCACATCCTTGCCTCTCTCTCTCTCTCTCTCCCCCCACCCTTGTTTCCTTGTGCCCTCACATCAAGCCCTGTCTAGAGGAAAGCAGCACACTACCTCTCTTAGTCTGGGCTGCTATAACAAGAATACCATAGATAGGGTGGTTTATACGGCAAACGTTTACTCCTCACGGTTCCGGAGGCTGAGAAGGACAAGATCAGGGTGCCGCATGGTCTGGGGCTGGTGAGGGCCCTCTTCCTGGTTTCTTCACATGGCAGAGAGATCATCTCTCTTCTCTTTCATGTCTTTTTTTTTTTTTTGACATGGGGTCTTGCTCTGTTGCCCAGGATAGAGTGCAGTGGTGTCATCATAGCTCACTGTACCCTCAAACTCCTGGACTCAAGCAATGCTCCTGCCTTGGCCTCCCAGGTAGCTGGGACTACAGGTGCATGCCACCACCCCAGCTAATTTTTTCATTTCTTATAGAGACAAGGTTTCGCTATGTTGCCCCAGGCTGGTCTCAAACTCCTGGGCTCAAGTGATCCTCCCACCTTGGCCTCCCAAAATGCTGGGATTACAGGCGTGAGCCACAGCACCTGACCTTTCATGTCTTCTTATAAGCTCACTAATCCCTCATGAGGGCTCCACCCTCATGACCTAACTACCTCCTAAAAGTCCCATCTCCAAAAACCATCACATTGGGGATCAGGGCTTCAACATATGATTTTGGGGGGGTGGAGCACAGAAACATGCAGTCCATAACACAGCCCAAGAGGCTCCGTGCCCTCCCATAATTCCCATTTTACAGAGAAGCTTTACAAGGCTCAGAGACAGCACATGACTTGCCCAAGGCTACACCGGTAAAGGCAGATCCCATCACCTGACTTTTAGACTAGGCTCTCTGCTTGTTCTTCCCAGGCCAGTGGGTCTTTTATCTCCCTTTACATTTTTTAAATTTAAAAATTAAAATAAATGTATAGTGTTGAAAAACATGTAAAAAGAACAAAAGTGACTATCCCTCTTCTCCTGGGTGAAAATGACTGCTTGGAGGATCTGATGAAAGCTTTGGACATGTTTCTACATGAACTGTCAGTCAGTTGTTCTGACTCCCAGAAGCGAAGCTCCTGGCCTGTGAGATGTTCAGGGAGAGCACGGGGCAGGAGAACCAGAGCAGGTTTGTGCCCGACAAGAGAATTGATCTTCCCAAGCAGAACAAACCTATTTCTCAATTCCTAGAGGCTCCTGACCATGAATCCTGTGTGGTGTGAGCAGTGGCACACACCGAGTTCAGGGTTGTCATGCGCACACATGTGAGGCATGCACACATGTATGCATGCACGTGGGCGCAGGCATGCACACACACACATTCAATTGCACATCGACTGGGCACTGAGAAGAGCCATTTGGTTGCAAAATTTCCTGTCTCTGTAGACCCAGAATGATCCTGGGTGCCTTCCTTCTCCACCAACAGCAAGTGCATTTTGTGACCACCCCTCCTCCTGCCTCCAGCACCCCTGCCCTGTCTCCTCACCTCTCCCCTAGGCAGAGTCCCAGCCTCCTCCCTGCTCCCACCCCTCCCCCACTCCATCTTCTCCCCATTCCACATGCAAATCACTTCGCACAGCTGCCCTTTGTTATGAATCAGGCCCAAACTCCTCCTGACCGCCCCATCCCACAGGTATCTGCTGCCCAGCCCCCTAGGACCAGCTGCTGCTCCGGAGCTGGCTCCCTTTCTGTGTCATGTGGTTCCTTCTGCTCTGAATTCCCTTTCTCCTGTTTGCTTTTCCAAATCCAGTGTATTCTTCAGGATTCTGTCCAACAGCCAGTTCCCTCCCCCTTCCCTCGTGAGTGGCTCCCTGCCTCCCCTGAGCTCGCCCAGGCCTCCCTATTTGCCACCCCTCCCCCTCCCCCAGGAGTGCTGCTCTCTCAGCTGGGTGTCAGCACCAGCGATGACACATGCTCATCCTCCCCGACAGCACGATGGCGTGGGGCCCAGGGCACCACACACTGTGGGCCTTCAATGAACAGCATCCCCTTGCCTGCCTCTCCCACTAAATCATAGACTTCCTGAGAGTGGGGACCCTATCTTCCCGTCACCAAGCATGTGACAGATGCCCACAACACTGTGTGATGCAGTGCTGGAGTATGGCCTCTTTGCTTTGGAAGGGTTACTTGGCTTCTCTAAACTTGAGTTTTCTCATCTGTTTAATGGGGACAGCCTCGTAGGGCGGCTAGGAGGATTAAATGGAATCGTCATGAAAGAGAGGTGCCTGCATGGGTGAACTGAAAGGAACAGAGATGGAAGGTTAGCACCCCAGAGCCATGTCACCCCTCATAGCTGGTGAGCATTTTCACCACATTTAGTCTGCACACTGACTGCAGGGACAAATGGGGAAACTGAGGCCTGGAGGAGTGGTGCACCTGACTCCTGTCCATTCAGGGCTGGGATTGGAGGCTGGTCTTCCTTCAGCTGTGCCCCCTGGTCACCTTGGGGCCTCTGCCTGGAGTGGGGACTGACTCCTTCTGTCCTGGCTGCTTCTTCCAGACCTCCACCATCGGAGACGTGACCTATGAGCGCGTGAGCAAGAGACTGGCCTAAGCAGCCTGGCTGGGCCCAAGGGGCTACAAACCCACCAATAAAACTGATATATGGACAGAAACTGTTCACTCCAGAACCTTTTTGTTTTTGTTTTCTGGCAATTTGGGGCAGCCTCTGGCTGGGTGGGGGTGGGAAAGACCCAAGGATGGCCATATGGACCAAATGCTGGCCCTGAGGTCCCTGGAGGGGACTGTGTCATGGCAGAGCGAGACATGAATGTAGACTGCAGTATTCCTGACCCCTGCAGAGGCCGCAGGTGGTGCACAGGAAGCACGGTGGGCACACTTCTATGGACATGCCCTGCCACCCATCACTCTGTGCTGCTCGACGGCTCCTTTAAAGAGACAAAGTCACCTGGGAAGGGTAACACATTGATTCTCAGCTGAGCCACAGGACAGGCCTGTCAGGCCTTGGGGGTGGGGGGAAGGGCCCCCCCCAGCCAGCCAGGCTCCAAGGCAGGAATGGATGTACCAGGGCTCACTCAGGGAAGCGGTATGGCTTGACTGTGGCTCTGCTGTTATTTGCTGTGGAGTCATCTTCTTGGGCCTCAGTTTAACCACTGATACGAAGGGGGCTGGGAGGACCGATGAGGGGCTGAGGGGAGATGGTAGTCTATAAGATGGCAGAGGGGCAGTGGGGGGACAGGAGAGACAGGGAGGGGCTGGAATATCCTACTTTGGACTCGAAGGGCTTGGACAGGGTGCCTGGGAGGAACTGCAAGAGGCTGTGGTGGGCTAGGAAAGGTGGTCCTGAGGGCCACTCTGATCCCTCGGCAGGTGCCTGGAGCCCTGGGTTGAGAAGCATTCTGCTGCAACATTCGGGTTTAGCAGATGTCCCGTGACTGACGGGAAACTGCGAGGGCCCTGGGTGTGGAAGTAGAGGAGGGTGGCCCTTCCAGATACCCTGGCTAGACAATCCCTAACCAAAGAGCCCTGAACAGGGCTCTTTCCCCTTGGGAGTGTTGCCACATCTGGGTACCACCTTGACTTCTTTTTACCCAGTATTTTTCTGCATGACAATTCACTTATTTTTACTGCAATGGAAACTTTATGTCACTTCCATACACAGACAGCCACTATCATTTGCCATAAGTAGAGTAAAACTATTTAAAAAGTCAAAGCTGAATGACGTTGACTTTTAGCTAGATTCTGTTGCCTGCCCAAAGCCCTGAGTCTGAGACCTCCCTTTGTGGAAAGAGTGAGAGGGGTAAAAGACACAGTAGTATCAAAGGGGAAGCTTCCTGCTTAACTAATCAAAATTACCAAAAGACTGCTGAAAAGAGATCATGCTATAAGAGTTGAATTATCTAAGGCAAGTAGTACTTAACTTGTCCTCAATGTACAAGTTTCACATATGGGGCTTAAGAAATGAGGTTTGCCCAGTACCTTGCACAGGGTCTGGCTCACAGCAGGCGCTTAATAAGTGCTACTTGACCTAAGGTCCTATTACCTCTGTGCAATCTCCAGCCTTTCACTTTTGAGGACCAGCCTCAACCTGGACAGATGTCACGGCCCAGCTCACTGGCAGCCTGTTCTCTTTGCCTCCTTTCACATTCTACTCTGAAACCTTGTTTATCTTTCCAAGAGCAGTACACAGCCACTCCCCACTCACCCACACAGCCAGGACCCCATGAATTCCATCGTTTTGCCAAGACTTATTGCTAATTAAGTGAACTAGGTAAGCATTAAATTAAACTAGCAGTGTTGCTGTTTCTTCTCCAGACTGAATAATTGCTCATAATGAGCTTGGATAATGAGTCTCTAAATAACAGAGAGTTAACCACAATTAGGCTGAAAATTGAGAGAGAGAGGGAAAGAGGGAGAGAGAGAAAGGAGAATAAAGAGGAAGAGAGAGAGAGGGAGGGAGAGAGAGAAATAGAGTTTCACTCGTGTAATTGATTCAAGGACAAATTCAAATTGCTGGCAGGGGAGAAATTCTTAAGCCTGTGTTGTTATAGACTCACAGACTCATGGAATATGGAATGGCAGGAACTCAGATCTCAACTAGTTTAAACTCTGTATTTCACAGATATGGAAACTATGGCTCAGAGAGGGGAAGAAATTCATCCAAGGTCACACAGCAGAGAGTGAGTCTCTGAGAGTAATGTGGGATTGGGCTTCACTCACTGATGGAGGCTACAGTTTCTGAGGACAAATGGAGGATGGTGAGCTGGTGTAAAGCACCCCTCTAGGTGGCATCTTGGCAGGGAGGCTTCCTCAGCCAGAAGAGACAGTGGTTCAGAGCTTCCACTCTGGAGTCACATTGCCAGGGTTTGAATCCCTTCTTTCACCCAGTAGCTCTGTCACCTTAGAGTAAGTTCATCCATTTCTCTGAGCCCAGTTTCCTCACCTGTATATGGGGTAGCAACTGTACTTACCTAAAAGAGTTGCTACAGACTCACTCGGCATTAGCTGCTACCACCACTGTCATTCTCAGGTCAGTGTGATTAAAGGGCTAGGAGTGCCTCTGCCACCAACATGTGAGTCACATGGGCAAGCCACTGGACCTCTCTGAGCCTCATCTTGCCCATATGTAAAATGAGTTAATAAGACCTCCCTTACTTGGTCACAGGGGAGTTGCAATGATAAACGGTAAAAATCTACACTAATCTAATCTACATTTTGCTGTTCAAGATGCTGTAGTGACTCCCCATTCCACCGTCTTCAGTTCAGGTGCCCTTTACAACCCTGGCTCTTCATGACTTTCACTTTGACCCTTGGTTGTCATCTCTCCCACTCTGCCAGGATAACTGCATCCCTCTTGCCAAGCTCATCTGGTGGAGCTCCTCAAAATATCTTTAAAGGCCACCACTAGGTGGCGCTCCACCACCTGCCTGCTGTCCCATGGACACCAGGTGTGGGTACTACATGTGGGCAACAGGGGGAGCAGTGATATCCTGAATGATTGGGCCTTGGTGTGGCTGGTGTGGCCTCAGGTGACATGGCTTGGGAGGCCACATGGGCTCCTCTGTCAGACATATCTAAATGTAAAACCCAGTCCCGCTACTCACCCATGGTAGACCTTGAACCTCCCTGAACTTCAGTATCCTCATCTGGACAATGGCGATAATGCTGCTAGCTCATGGTGGCATTGTGAGGTCAAAAGAGGAGTCAGGAATCAGAGAGCACGAGGAAAGTGCCAAAGACAGGGCCTGCGACATAGCAAGTGTGCATAAGACAGCTATTAAGGGCTCTGCTCAGCAGTTCTACTGGTGAGAACAGGCACACACAGACAGTCAGGCTTTTAGTGCAGGGAAAAGTATCCAAGTCTGGCTCTACATGAGCCTCTCCTGGGGGATCTCCCATCCCTGACCTTCCAAACCCATCTCTTTAGGTACAAAGATCAGGGACTGCAGCTGGCCATGCTCACGAACTAGGCATGAACTTGGAGACCAGTCCAGTCCCAACCCTCCCATTTTACAGATGAAAAAACTGAGATCTAGAAAAGGGAAATGACCTATCTGAGTGAGTCCACACAGCTAAGGAGCAGCAGAAGGCCTGACTTCCTGTGTGTCCTGCCTGTTGTGTCTCTGGGAAGTGCAGGGGCCTCCGAACAGTTGAGTGGCCTAGCAGAAGCCTGACCTTTTGAGTTACCCCTTTAAAGCTACAGGGAGGTGAAGCTCAGAGGCTCACCTGAGCCCCCAAAGAAGAGAAGGGTCCATTTATTGACAATATTTCTTGTAGAACTCACTGCTGAATAATACCATATATTCTATGCTTTCTTACATAAACCTGAAGTGTAGACCAGACTGATAGCCTTCCCACCTTACAAAAGAGGAGACAGGTTCAGCATGGAGAGATGGCTATTCTCAAGGTCACACAGGTAAGAGCAGACAAGCTCAGACTCTCCACCTCTCAGGCCCAGTGTTCTTGTATACACCAGAAGTTGCAAACCTACGTTCTATTGGCTTTCTATTGTGTTAAAATGTTTTCAATTTAATTTAGAAAATTCCTAAAATTAGATTTCCTAGAAAGTGCAGATTTCCAGTTTCTCTGGAAACCTAAACTTTTGGCAACACGAAGCTTACATCCCTGCAAGGTAAGAATGAGCTGGAGCTGAGTAGACACCATATTCTCTACGGGTACACTGGCTTTACAACTTAACACAGTCCCCACCAACTCACGCTGTCACGATCACCCAACTGGATTCACGTACTTATGCCACCTGCCTGGTCCTGGCAGGCATTTGGACTTGAGACACCTGCCAAATGCTATGCTGCCTTTCGACTGAAATTTAATTCACAAGAGTCTTTTCTGAGAAACAGGCCCTGGCTAATGAGGGCTGGTAAGATTCTTTTTCAGGCGCTTGGTGCCAGGGATTCCCTAGAAATACAAGGATGCTGGTTCCTGGTAAGGAGGAGGGCAGCTCTCCAGGCTGTTTGACCAGCTGGATGGTGGCTGGAGCTGGCCTGAGCCTCCCGGGGGATGATCTAGGGAGGCCCCAACCCTCATCCCAGGTCTTCACCTTCACAGATGGGGCCGGGGCTCAGGAAGCCCCTCCCGGATCAGAGCATGTTGGGGCCAGACAGATGGAGCTGCACATCATGTTTGCCGGTGGCAGATGTATGAGGAGCTATGCTTCTGTGTCTGCTGGTCAGTATGCTCTGAGAGAAGCCAGGCTGCACCGTAAATCAGGAGTGGGAACGCCAGGCAGCTCCTTTCTTTCATGAACCTATGTCCATTATTCTGTCCTGGTGGGGTCTTCCTTACCAGGTGAGAAGGATGGCTAGCTGGAGTGGCCCCGAGCCTTTCACTCATTCATTCCAAAGCCTTGAGTCAGGTGGCACAGGACAGTGGCAGATGCAGACTACTTGGGTTTGAATCGTGACTCCTTCCTTAGCCAAATAACCTCTCCATGCCCTTGTTTTCTGATCCGTAAAATACAGCTAATAATAGCTCCTACTTCGTAGTGTTACTAGGATGATTATAGGAAATAATATGAGCAAGTACCTGATACACAGTAAGTACTGAATAAATTCTAGCTGCTCTAACTATTGCCACCAGGACTAAGAGCTATATTCGATCGGGGAGGTAGTTTAGGGCACAGCCATCAAACCAAGTAAACAAATTAATAAGATCATTTCAGATGGTTTTAATACCATGAAGAAAATAAACTGGGGTAATGAGGGTGACTAGGGTTATTACAGAGGCCTCTTCTGGAGGTAGCGTGTGAAATGAGATCCAAAGGAAGGTTTCTCAACCTCAGCACTATTGGCATTTGGGGCTGGATAATTCTTTGTCATGGGGGGGGGTGCTGTCCTGTGCAGTGTAGGATGTTTAGCAGCACCCTGATGCCAGCAGTACCCCATCTTGGTTATGACAAACAAATATGTGTCCAGACATTGCCAAATGTCCCCTGAAGGGCAAAACTGACCCCAGTTGAGAATCACCTATATAATGGGTAAGGAGACAGTCCCATAAGGATGAAGGGGGAAGAGCATTCCTTATGGGAGGACACATAGCTTTGGAGAGATGAGCTTTGAACCCGGAGGGCGTGAGGAACTGAAACCTTGCCCCTACCCCTAATCCAGGCATTTGCAATGTTAGTCTGGAAAGCAGCAGGTTCTCCTTGGAAAAGGAGTCTGGGTATCCCAACCCTTCACACAGCTTGGTCAAAGAAATACTAAGTGTAGAACAAAGTTGAGGTTTAGAAGTCAGATGGTTCAGAAATTCAGATAGGAAAGCTGTTTCCTTACTGTGTCCTTTGGGACACAGCTTGGGAACCAGATCCTGTACATTTAATTTTTGTTGGATATTCAAAGAAATTGTGCACCTGAATCAGCAGGAAGCTCACTAAAAATGTAGATCCTGGGGCCCACCCTTCTTAGAGAAGGCTTCAGGTCATTCTGCAGCTTGTTCAGGTTTGCAAACCTCTGGATTCAACCAGATGTCAGCCCTAGGAGGACTTTAAGGCCATCTCTGTGCTTTTTGAAACTTTCCTAGTCACCTCCCAGCATGGGAACTAACCAAATCTGACATGGAGCACCATGTAAGGAAGAAATATAAGTGAATACCTCTAGTTGAAGGCAGGGGGCCAGGGCCTCTGTGGCACAGCTCCCTCCAAGGGCTCAAAACCATCCATCAACTTGACCATCTCCATGGTAACAGATGGGGAAAGTGAAGTCTAGAGGGGAGATTTGCCCAAAGGGAAGTGGGTGCTCTTGGTAAACCCAAGACTTGCCTTGTCTCTGAACCTTCAAAACCCAGAGTCTCCTGCCTCACCTGGCCTTGCACACGGCAGATGATGAGTGCTGCCCACAGACCCTGCCTACCAACAGACATGGTTCCTAAACACCCTCCTGGTTCTGGGCTTCAGCCTCATGCCCTGAGCACATCTCCCCATTCCTCCCCACTCTAATTGAAGGCATCTGTGCTTAGCAAATATCTTAGCCCCACACTGATGCCAGCTCTCTGGGGTGGTTCTCCTGCTGGAAACTTTGTGGGCAGAGGACAGGGAGGAGTAGGAATCTGACATTTTTCATAATAGCTGATGCTATATCCCATCAATTCTACTATATACATACTTTCACTTTTTTTTTTTTTTTTTTGAGACAGAGTCTCACTGTGTAGCCCTGGGTAGAGTGCAGTGGTGTCATCATAGCTCACTGCAACCTCCAACTCCTGGGCTCAAGCGATCCTCCTGCCTCAGCCTCCCAGTACCTGGGACTAGAGGTGCATGCCACCATGCCTGGCTAACTTTTCTATTTTTTGTAGAGACGGGTTCTTGCTCTTGCTCAGGCTGGTCTCAAACTCCTGGCCTCAAGTAATCCTCCTGCCTCGGCCTCCCCAAGTACTAGGATTATAGGCATGAGTCACTATGCCCAGACTTATTTAAACTTCTTATTGGTACATAAAACAATGATACAGCTTCCAAAAAGTAGATCTTATGTTTAAAGAAATATAATAATTATCCCTTTTTTTTTGAGGTACTGGCCTTGATGTGCCTTGTTATTTAATCCTCATGAGTACCCTACAAGGCAAGTGCTGTTATCACCCCATTTTAACAGGTGAGAAGACTGAGGCTCAGAGAGGTTGCATCAGCTGCCTCTGAACAGCTCGTAAGTGGTTCTGATAATTAATTTTATGCATCAACTTGGTTAGGCTATTATAACCACTGTTTGGTCAAATGCTAGTCTAGGTGTATTTTTAATTTTATTTTTAAAAATTAATTAATCAATTAATTATTTATTTTTAGAGATAGGGTTTCACTCTTGTCACTCAGGCTGGAGTGCAGTGGTGTGATTGTAGCTCACTGCAGCCTCAAACGCCTGGGCTCAAGGGATCCTCCCACCTCAGCCTTCCAAAGTAGCTGGGATTACAGATGCACATCACTGCCCCTGGCTAACTAAAAAAAAAAATTTTTTTTTTCAGAGATCGGGTCTCACTATGTTGCCCAGGCTTCTCTCAAACTCCTGGCCTCAAGCAATCCTCCTGCCTTGGTGTCCCAAAGTGCTGGGATTATAGGTGTGAGCCACCGTGCCCAGTCCAGCCGTATTTTTTAGATATTATTAACATTTACAATCAGTTGACTTTAAGAAAAGCAGATTATCTTCCATCATGTGGGTGGGCCCCATCCAATCAATTAAAAGCCTTAACAGAAAAGACTGAGGTTTCCTGGAGAAAGAATTTTGGAGACTTAACAGAAAAGACTGAGGATTCCTGGAGAAAGACCGTAACATAGAAATCACGCCCGAGCTCCCAGCCTGCTAGCCTGCCATACAAATTTTGGACTCAACTGCAACATCAAATTTTACCTGAATTTCCAGCCTGCTGGCATGCCCTACCAATTTTGGACTTGCCAGGCTTCACAATCACATAAGCCAATTTCGTAAAATAAATCTCTCTATATATACATCCTATTGGTTTGTTTCTCTGGAGAACTCTGAGACAGTGGTGGAGCTGGGATGTCAAGCCTTATATGCCCCTCTGCCCGCCTCTGTGTCCCCAGGGAGGCCCAGCTCCAAGGGAGCCAGTCTTGCTGCTGCCAAGCCCCTGCACCCCCTGCGCCTCTCATCATGAGGAGACACCCACTGGGGCTTATTTGGAAGAGGGAAGGGGGGCTGGCCTGAGCAGGGACACCCAGGAAGAGAGCAGGGAGACCAAGAGCAGTGATATGTTTATTGCGGGGTGCCTTTTTCTGGGGGCCATGCTGGCTGTAAGGCTCTACTGGGGGGCCTCTCATGAGCCCCCAGCCCCAGAACAGACAGATACAATAACCTGGAATCCAAACTGGTTGCACATAAATAGGAGGAGGTTGGCAAAGGAAAAAGAAAAAAACAACAAACGAACGAGCAGTTTCCTATGCTAGTATGACAGGGTGGCAGCGCCTCATCCACGCCTACTGTCTTTTCTCATTCTGTTTCCGCATTGAGACTCTTCATCTGCTCTGAAAAAAGCTTTATCACCTTCGGATCCAACTCAGCAGCATGCGACTGCCTTCCTGGCAGTCCTCTGCCACAGTCTTCTAGCCTGGCAAAGGATCCCAGAAAACCAAGATGGGTTCTTCTTAAAAACAAACAAACAAACATTGCTTCCGTGATCCTTTGCACCTCCCAGTTCTGATGGGTGAACGATATGTCCCCTGACCCCAAACCAACCAAAAGAAAGAACATGCTGAGCACAAGCCATGAGTCAGAACAAAAACATTATTGCACACGGTTACAAGAGTCTTCCTGAGATCCCTCTTGCTGCAGATCCCTAAATACTGTCTTTCGATCCAACCAATTGCTTGCCTATCAATGGTGGTGTCGTATATCCATGCACATCCCCACTCTCCAAATCCAGGTGGCATTAAGCAAATATTCCACATTATTATCCTTCACTCTTAGTCAAACTCAAAGCCGAGGGTGGATGTAACCTCACGCGCTGCAAGCACATGGTGGAGGGAGGTGGGGATTGTTTCAAACCTTTGTCTTGTTTTCAACAAACTTTTTCCCTTTGGGTAGTTATCAAAGTTCTACGGGTGAACACAGCATCCAAGACGTGGAATCTTCTGGAACCAAGAGCTGGGAAAGTGGTTCTCCCCAACCATATGCTTTTGAAAAGGGAATTCTGTTGTTACATGCAGGTCCGTCACAAGCTGGGTTAAAACTTAACAGCCCTCAAGTGGGACAGGCAGTATAGCAATTAAATTTGTTTTTTCTCTTAAGGAATTTTCAAGTATCACAAAATCCCTGATACAGTATGTAAACAAGACATCTTACTGAACAGAAAGCTAGATCACTTCGGGAAGCAGCAGCACGTGAAATATCTAAAAGGCCGAAAAAGGTTTTAGGTTCGACAACAAAGACGAGACAGCTGCCTCGCTGTGCCTCGCAAGGCAAATGCTCAGGCACAAACATGCACGTGGGCCCCTCTGAATGGAGCCAAGGAAAGAAATGCTCCCACTACTCATCTTCCGGGAGTCCTGAGGACACATCAGGCTACCCCTCCTTCTTCAGTGGTGTAGCTGCCATCAGCAAAGAGTAAAGAAGTCTTTGATGCTAAAAACCAGAGACATACTGTAGACTAGTGGTCTGCATCCAGTTCCAAGTCTCCTGGCCTCTTACCAAGTCTTTCTTGATTCACTGGGCCGCTGCTTGAGGGGACAGCCACCAAGCCATCCCTTTGTACCCCAGCCACATGTGGAAGACGTCTTTCAGAGGAATGCTCTCGGATGAGGTATGTCATTGAATGTTTCACTCTGGGTCAGTTTAGTCAAAAGGAGTATGAACCCTCCACATTTAGAGGCAACGAGGCTCTTTGGGGATGGCCTCCCAGAGCCTTACTCAGCTGAGCTCTCCTCGTCAATGTCCTCTTCCTCTGCCTGGGTCTCCAAGGCTTCCCATCTGGTTCAGAGGTGGCCTATCTGTCAAAACAGCCTGTGGGGAACAGGTGGCTCCCGCTGAAGTAGCTGCTTCCATAAGTGGTGGTTAGGCAGTGCCTGGGCTCGGTTGCAATGGCCATCTGCATGCTCAGGGACACAGGGACAGGCATGGGGCACACATCCAGGGGTTGGAGGGTGGGATATGGGGTGTGCAGAGAGGAGCCCGTGCCCCCCGAGAGTAGGCTCCCTGAGCGGTGGGCCTGCAGCGAGTCCCGATAGGCCAAGCATAGGTCCTGCACAGGGGTCTGGAACTGTGCCAGGGTGGCTGCTGGCTGGCCAAGGGCAGGGTAGGCAGGCGGCTGGAACAGCACTTGGGTGGGGGTGGGGGATGTGCCAGGCACCATCGCCAGGGCCTGGCTCTTGACCGCAACAGCATCCTTGAGGACGTTGTCATATGCTCTGAAAGGAAAAGGCCTGGATAAGACTTGGAGGTCAAAAGCCACCAGACTCCTGCATGCGCCTCTACCTGCCTTGCTAAATGAAATCTGAAGAGATGCCCTATGACCACCAGGCTTTGCCCAGGCTGCCCTTGCTGCCTGCAGCACGGCCTCAGCTGCTCTCTGACTAGACTCAGGCACAGAAAACCTCTTCTGACCCCTCCAGACTAGACTAGCTGTCCCTGCAGCCCTGTGCTGCCCTGTATCAGCAGTCAACACCTCCGAGGGTCACTTCCCCCAGAGGATAACTTCTGGTCACTACCTGGCTGCCATGGAGGACACCATCTGCTTTTGCTCACCACTGTATTCCCTGTACCTGGCACAGCAGGTGCTCCTGCTGCCTGAAGGAGCACAATCTCTGCCTTCCAGGCACTTCTGGGCCAGCTCCATCCCCAGCTGGGTCACTCCTTAGAGAGCAGATAGCAAGCAAGTTGCCCCCTGGGGTCTAAGTTTCTCTATCTGAAAAGGGGGATCAAACAGAGTTTTTTGCCATCTCAAAAAAAAACCTTCCCATAAAGCTCTTTTGGAAAACAAAACAATTAGAGGCCTATGTGAGAAAGGAGCAAATGGAGACTGCAACAGATCTGAGAAGGGGTTCTCCCAGAGCAACAACCCTCCATTGGCAAAGAGGTGAGGCCAAGCTGGGGGCAGCTAAACATCCCAAGGACTCCATCAGCACTCAAACCAGGCTGTACTCTCTGGCTTTGGAGACCTTCTCAAAAGCACCAATCTTAAAACAAGGCCACTTGTTAAGGGAGCAGGACTGACATTCAAGAGGAATGAGACAAAGGTGGCCACCAGCAAGCTGCCCACCCTGGGGAACTGACAGGAGGCTTTTGCTTGGCTGTCACAGCACCCTGGTCAGTCAGGCCAGCACCCAGGACATGCTGACACCTGTGGGTAGAAGAGGGACTGGACTGGGCAGAGCCACCTAGAAGAGGCTCTGTCCTGTCTGCCCTTCTCCCTGCGGTCACCATGGAGCTCTTTTGCCTCCAATATCAGCTTCCCGGTGTTGGGTGCACGATGCCTTTAAGCATCTTCTCTGATACACGAAACACTTCCTCCCCAAGATTCCCAGGGATCCTTGCAAGGAGGCTGTGGCTCTTATCTGAAATCACTCTGGGCTTAGCTGGCTAAGAAGTCCATGTTTGAGAAAAGCAGCTTATAATGAGAGTCCCTTAATGTGATTATCCATGAGATTACACTGGGACTCAGATCAAAGAGTCCAGACATTTAAAGAAGGTATACACAGTCCTCTCCTCCCTTGCTCCCCGACCTTAAAGACACAAACCCAAAGCTACCCAAAATAGAAAGGGCTGACTCCCCAAGCTCCACTTCTATCAGGAGTCACTACAGCCAGCTTTGCATGAGACACTTTAGCTGGGGAAACCACCATAAGCTCGGAATCAGGAAGTCACCTGCCACCTGAGGCAGGCCATAAGAGCAAACAGAACCCAGTATTTCAGAAACACAGAGTTCAGGAGAGGAACTTACACTAGCAGGATTTCGATACATGTGCTGAGATGTTCCAGGGAGTAGTTTGAGATCCTCTGTAGGTCTCTGGTCCAGTAGGGAGAAAGCTGCAGGCAAATCCTGGAGGCCCCGACACAGGCTGCAGCAACCACAGAAGGCTGGAATTTGTAGAATATATGATCTAAAAGAGAACAACACAGGGAGTCAGCATCAAAAAGCCCCTCCTTGGAGTTCCATGCCCACCCCCAGAATTGGTGGACAAATGAATTGGTTCAAAGGCTGTTAATCACTGCCCTATAAATAGGATGAAAAATGAGAAACTGTGAAGTTCCACTTTTGAACCTTAAACACCTTGGCTCTCAGTCTGGGATCTCTGATGTCAGCCTAGAGTGGTGACTTTCAAAACATTGTCCACAGCTCCCAGAGGGCTGCAAGGGGTTTGCTGATGTTCTACAAACAAAACTGCAGAACATTTGTCCTTTCTTTGGTTATTATGGGTGAATGACACACCATTTCAAAGGCTTCCGTTCTGGCGTACGACTAAAGGCTATTATTAATTATAACAATGCCTGGCCCACAGTGGCACTCAATGAAAATCTGTTGAATGAATGGCTGTAAGAGTTTGATGTTCATAACTAAAATGGGCACTTTACTTGGGTTTACTGAGGAATCTTAATGTCCTACTAAGATATCTGGCGATATGGCAAAGGTACTAATGTGCAAAGGCAAACAGGGGAAATTCCTGCAGTTTTCATGAATGCCACTTGGTTTTCAATGTATTATTATGTTGTCTTAAGTTGTGCATGATTTTCAATTACTTCAACTTCTGCCTTTTAAAGTATCAGTCAGGGTGGTATTAGGGTTATAGGAACAGTCACGGAGTCAGCTTCCCCCACCCAGGTTCAAATCCTAGCAATGACCTTGGGTAAGTTATTTCACCTCTTAAGCATCAATTTCCCCCATTTGTAAAATGGGAATAATAAAAATGATTTTTGTGTGGGGTCATTCATTGTGAGGGTCAAATGAGATAACGCATGCAAAGCACTAAAGCAGGCTGCCAGGTACTCAGCAAATGCGCAGCTAATACTTGATACCACAGACACTGATGCTGACGCTCATGACCCTTGTGGCTTGCGGGAGGTTATCAGGGGGTCATATCAGCAGTATTTCTCACCCAGTATTTTACCTAACACCTGGATTTTAAGACACTGGGAAGAGTGAGTTTCAAGTAAGAGTCCCCAAATAGGGTAACTTTTATTGCTAAAACAGATGGAAACACAATTCCCTCCCCTCATCCTATCTGTATGATGACAGCTCTTCAGGAATGCCCTACCTGTGAATCTGTACTATTTAAATCATTTGGAATGTTCCAGGTGACCACAAGAAAAATGACCAGGTGGTCTGTAAGTCTGTAGGGTACCAGCTGCCTGTATGTAAGGTGCTCTTTCTCTTTTACATGTCATTGGTAACACACTAGGTTCATCCTTACCCTTTCTTGGCTTATCCCTTGCAAAGTAAGAGTGGTCTGTGTGCACAGGCCCCAGTCAACGAGAAGACCCCCCACCTGGACCGACATGCCCTTTACCACCTGACACCAACTGCTGTGCTGGTGGGGAAGGGGTGAGAGGTCATCACCTTGCAGGGTGACCTCTAGGAAGTAGTGGGCGTACTCCTTGAGGCACTCTTTGGTCTTGCGGGGGCAGGTGGTGGGCCAGGCGTGGCAGTGGTGGTCCTTCTGGCTGACGGAGGCCAAGAGGTAGTAGTCCAGGAAGTGGGCGGGCGTGGGCAGGCAGAGGTTCCAGCTGAAGGCCTCCAGCAGCAGCAGCTCTGTGCTCAGCAGCTCCTTCTTGGAGAGGATGAAGTTCTGGCTGCTCAGGATCCTTGTACTGTTTATCTGCTCCAACTTGGGTACATGGTCTTCCCTATCCTCAAACTTACCTGTGTTGGGGGAAGGGGAAGCAGAAGTTACCGGAAGACACTTCCCTGCACCCAGGGAGCTAAAGGCCCACCTTACGGTGCTGGCAGAGAGGACAGAAGGCAGAAAGGCTGGACGGCGAGGGGTAAGAGCACATAGTCCACATCTGTCAAACCTGGGCTTGAATCCCCAAGCCATCACCACCAACTGTGTGATCATGGCCAGATGTCTCAACCTCTCTGTGGCTCAGCTTCCTCATCTGTAAAATGGAACCTATACTTTATAAGGCTTTTGTTAGATTTAACGAGAAAATGCACACCCAATGCTCAAACCAGCAACTGGAAGGCAGAAGGCACATAGTCAGCAAAGGCAGGAAGGGCCTGGGGAATAAGGTGCTTCCTGCTGCCTCCGTCTGGGCCTCACCAACCCAACCTCAGATTTGACCTTGCAAATCTGACTCTGTCCCTCCAGATGTGGAAAAGCCCTTCAATGGCTCTCCCTTGTCCTTGATATTGAGTTCAAACTCCATAAATGGGGTCTTAGTTTGGGTTCCTCCAAAACAGTTTGCTTGGAAGGTGAGGCTGGAAAGATCAGTAGGTGGAGGGAGAAAACAGGAAAGGGAAGAAAGCCCAAAAGGGCACATTACCAAGTCACCGTCATGGACAACTGGTGCTTAATCTTACCGAGGAATTCTGAGAAATGATATAAAAGACAGCCTTTGGGTTATTCCACCCAAGGGTCAAGGAACAGAGGTGTTTGCACATCACCCCCAGCAGTCATCAGTTGTGGACTGCTCTCAGGGGACAGAGGGGGCTCCTCATGCACTGAGGGTTCAGGGCCTGGCTCGGGGGGCACGACAGCCTCCACTGTGTGAGGCTCTGCGGCATGGGGCCTCTCCTCTCCAGCTGCAACACTCCTCACAGCCTGGCTGTGGACTCCCATCCCTGGCAGTTCTTGCCTATGAGCCTTCATGCATGCCACCCCTGCCTGGAACCCCCTTCCTCACCCCTCCTTCACTCAGCCAACTTTTCACATCCTTTACCTTCAGAGTCCCTGCCTCTTGGAAGCCGTCCCTGCCCCTAGTCCCCGAGTACTGCACAGCTCCCACATCAGGTGGTGAGCCCCTTGAGGGCCTGGCCTTGATCTGGCCACCTGTGATCCCCAAGCCCAGCTCTGTGGAGTAAGGAGGTGCTGCCAAACGAGTGACAGAAGAGGCAGCGGGATGGCCTGGCTGACTTCAGAGCATATGTCAGTGCCAATGCAGGGATCAACAAAGAAAGCTTGCACACACCTGCTCACAACTGCAAGTGCCTCTGACCCAGTTCCCACCAGCCTCTCATGGTGCTCAGGGGAGATAAGGAAGTAACCACTGTAAGCTGCTCCACAGCAATATAACGCATTCCTGAGTGAGGCCTCAAAAGATGTCATGGCGAGATGAAACCCCAAGTTTGGGCGGCCAGGGTCTCAACATTACTCAACTCAGTGGGTAAAGATAGCAGGACATGAGCTCTGGTCTTTCACGGGGAGGAGTTGAGCATGTGGACATGGACGTACAACATGGTGAAGAGCAGAGACACTGCCAGCCCTGTCCTATGCAGCCCACAGCAACCCCATGCTCCATTCCCTCCCAGAGCCCCTCAGCCTTTGAAGGACACACCTTCTCCTGTCTTGCACACAGGGGCAACTCAGGCAGGCCAATGCAAGGTCAAAGCTGCCCAAAGGGGAAGAGCCTCTTGTATGGCTGCAAATCCCAGGAGTGAGGCCTGGCTGCCGGGCCCTGCTGGCCTCTGCAGCCCCACCCCCAACACTCCCTCTCCAAGCACAGGGTCCAGCCACGTGGAACTCTGCTCCTCCCCCACCCCATCGGTGTCCTCCAGAGCTCAGTTCAGAGGCCCCCAGACATCATCAAGGCATTTCTCACATTCAGATTACTTGCTTAATACCAAGTATTAATATTAATGGCCAGCACCTGACTCTAAGGCCCGTGAGGGCAGGAACCAGGGCCAACCCGTTCGCTGCTGTGCCACCCATTCCCATTACTATGTGCTGTGCCTGGCACATAGTAAGTGCCCAATGAATATTCACTGAATGAATGAATTGTTCTCTCTGGACAGAGGAATTTTAGGCCCTTTGAATTTTTCTCTGATGATGATGATCTTATATTCCCTACTTCTTTCTCCACTGATCATGTATTCTTTGTGTAATTTAAAAAGGAAGAAAAATTTCTTTTTTCTTTGCAAAGTTGCCCAGGTTTCCCTGAACATCGTGCTGAACTGAGCCAACCTTGGTCACATGCACTCAATAGCTGCAAGCTCTCTTTTCCTCCACGGAGCAGGAGGTGGCGAGGGCAAAGTGCACTGTACAGGGAGTGGCACTAAGACCCTTGCACAACACTGCTGGCAGCCTGCAATCTACTGCAACCGCAGATGTGCTCAATCAGATTAGTTTCCTCCTCCCCTCCCTGCTTTTCAAACCTTTCACAGCTCTGCTACCAAGGCCCAAGAGGATTATCCTCCGATGGAAGGCGCCACGGATTACTGGGGAATCTGACTTCACCTGCTCCCTCTGCTGCCTGGGGACCCACCATACTGCAGGCCAGAGCCAAGCAGAGCTGGGTCTGAATCCTCAAGAGTTTTCTCTGGATCTGACAGCATGAGACTCCACAGGCTATTTATTTTATGTTCTAGGAATTTGCCCATGTGAAGATGAGATGGTCCTGCAGAATGGAAAGTGCTTTGCAACTGCCCACCACACAGAATGGCCTATGCTTTGTGCTGGGTTCCTGTCCAGAGGTGCAGAGAAAAAGCTGATGGGAGAACTCAGCTTCTACATCCAGAAGCGGACTTCAGAGCCCCTGCTCTTAATTGCTGGCCAGGCCAAGCCCAGCTTAGCGACTCTTCCCCAGCACAATACATTTCGCAGCCAGAAAAGAGTTTATGAGTTTCCTGGTGTTGCACGTGCCCGGCAGACATTTCCTCCCTTCCTCCCACGACTGTGAATGGGGCCAGCCCCTTGTCCCCAGCGCTACCCCCACTGAGCACTGTTACTCAGCTGCTTCCTCCTTATCGACAAACTGCACAGACAACAGATGCCCAGAAGTCTTCAGGCGGGTCCCCCGGGAGAGGCCGGGAACAGAAGTCTGAGTCTTTCCAAGTCAGACAATGGCCACAGACTCTCCTCAACTCCTTTGATGCACTTTTTATTTTGCAAATTTTCAAATCCACAGAAAAGATGAAAGAATAGAACAATGAACACATAACAACCTTCCCTGATTGCTGACATTGAGCCACATTTGCTTTGTTTGTATGTTGCATATAAATATTGGTGTTGCTGGACCATTTCTAGTTAAGCTGCAGACAGGACATGCCACCCCTGAACATTTCGGCATCCATTCCTGAGGTCATTTTCCTATAAATCATAATGCTATCAGCAATTCTTTTTTTTTGAAGTAGCTAATATTTTTATTGCTTTGCACATAATGAAATAGAAGGTTAATTCACTTGCAAAAGACCACACAGTTAGTCAGTTGCAAAGCTGAGAATTCAAATCCAGTTAGTCTGGCTCCAGAGTTCATTAGCTTTAACATCTCTGCAGATACTGTTGTCATGGATGACACTACTTAAATGATTCTTTCAAATACCCATCTCCCTACCAAGATTATGTGGGGGGTAAGCTCAAGTCATTCATATTTCTATCTACAGCACCTTATATGTCATACTGTTCAATAAATGTTTGTTAGACTGAACCATGTTCTACTATTTCTTCCTCTTTTTTTACTTTTTATTTTAATTAATTAATTAATTTAGAGACAGAGTCTTACTCTGTCACTCAGGCTAGAGTGCCCTGGCGTCGGGCAAGCTCACTGCAACCTCAAACTCCTGGGCTCAAGCGATCCTCCTGCCTCGGCCTCCCAGACTATTAGGAATAGAGGTGTGAGCCACCTCACCCAGCCCATGTTCTACTTTTTAAATTTAGTGTAAATATCTTTCTTTCTTTTTTTTGTCTTTCTAACAAAGAATCTTTATTTAGGCCTTTTATAAATGTCTATATCACCTTTTTTTCAATAGACTTAGGTATACAAGTGGTTTTTGGTTACATAGATGAATTGTACAGTGGTGATAACTGGGTTTTTAGTGTACCTGTCACCCGAATACTGTACATTGTACCCAATAGGTAGTTTTTCTTGCTATTAGCAATTCTAAGATATTAACATAAATGCAATAACATTTTATAATATTCAGTCCATATTTGACTTTCTCCAGGGGTCCTGAAAATGCCTGTCATAACCTTTGTTTTTGCTTTTGTTTTGGATCCAGGACCCAAACTAGGTCCACACTTGGAGTCTATTATCAATTTAGTCCCATTTTTCTTTTGTTTTTCATGACACTAACTCTTTGGAATTATCTAGGCCAGTTGCCTTGTAAAATGTTACACATTTTGGGTCTGCCTGACTGTTTCCTCATGATTACATATAGGTCAAAGAGTTTGGGCAAGAAAACTAAAGAGGTGACATCCTGGTCTTCTCACCGGATCACATGAGGAGTCATATACGGCATCAGTTTGTCCCAGCAACAGTGATGCTACGTTTGATCACTTGATTAAGGTGGTGACACCGGATCTCTCCATTTTAAAGGAACACTTTCCCTGTGAAATTAATAAGTAATCTGTGAGGCTTGAGACTGTGTGAATATCCTGTTTCTCAACAACCTTTAATTTGATGGCCTGACATCCATGGATGATCCCTTCCTAGATAAATTATTACACTGGGAAAAGAAGTTTTAAAAATCTTATCATTCCATCTACATTTTTCTTTTTTTCCCCTATCATCTGATGCCCAGGAATACATTATTTTTTGATGTTCACATTGTTCCAAATTTGAACAGCAGGAGCCCTATCAACATACTTCTAAGCTTAAAAAAAAAATCCTAAACCTATCAAAGCACTTACTCTCGGAGCCCAGGTACACGCTTATGTGTCCTCAGTGTTGGTGCTGATGGTGATGTGTGTAAGTAATGCCTCTTACATGCCCTTTACACATCTGGCTGGCTGATTCCTAACACCACTCCCTGAGGCCCGTGCACACAGCGCCTGGGTGATTCGTGGCAGATCATAGTTAGTGGACTGATGACCATGAATCCAGCCACGTGGCCTACACTCTGAACCATAGACAAGGCCACAGTGGCTAGACACTGTCCACCCAGCTTCAGCAGGGACGCCTGCTTGCAGACTGGCTTTTCTTTTCTTTTCATGGCATTTTTAAAAAATTGTGGTAAAGAACATAGAACATAAAAGTTTATCATTTTAAATCTTATAGTTCAGTGGCACTGAGTATATTCACAATGTTGTGCAGCTGTCACCACCACCCATGTCCAGAACTCTTTTCATCTTGCAAAACTGAAACTCGGTCCCAATTCCTCCCTTTCCCCAGCCTCTGGAACCCACCATTCTACTTTCTGTCTCTAGGAATATGACTACAGAATACAAAACTGGCTTACAGTATTGATATATTTTTATACCTACTGTCCTGGCAATCAAGCCTCAAGGCAGACCAAAGAGAATTCCTGACTTTTCTGAATCACAACCAAGAGAAGTGGTATTTTTAATTGCTTTTAAAAGACACTTTATTTTGGAAATTTTTAAATATACAAAAAAATAGAGAGAAAATGTTATAATGAACCCATGAATGCATTACCCAGTTCTAACATTTATACTGCCTTTTAAAAAATTTTTTTTTTTTTTTTTTTATTAGAGACGGGGTCTCGCTCTTGCTCAGGCTGGTCTCAAACTCCTGAGCTCAAGCGATCCTCCCGCCTCGGCCTCCCAGAGAGCTAGGATTACAGGCGTGAGCCACCACACCCGGCCTAAAAAAATTCTTAAACAAAAAGATAACCAGCACAGAGCCAGCATTGCCCCTATTCCTGCTGTCCAGGCCTGAGCACGGCCCACCTTCAAGCAGACAGGACTTTACAGGATCCCAGTGCTGTGTTCTGTGCTGCACCTACTTAATTCCCCTAACAGTCCTTCATGCCTGGCAAGGTGCTCACTTAGACACCCATTCAGGGTTACCTGCTGCCCACTCAGGTGCTAAGCCTAGGGTCAGAGATGAGGCCAAAGTTTTCCAGCTAAAGAGAACCAGGTTTTAAAGCAACAGCAGGCCACTTTTCTTCCCTAAAGAAATGCAATGCTTTTAAAAACAGGCAAAGCTACTCTTCCCCAAGAATGGCCACTCTCCCATTTAAAAATCTTTCCCCCCCTCATTTCATCTGAGAATGAGAACCAAAATTTGATCAGGAGCTGAGACCCCATGGCTACCCTGCACCCCTCCTGCCTGCCCCACCCTGCAGGTACAGATGATGATGGACAGATGCGGGAGGTGGCTGGAGGGGCCAGGAGCTGCCCACTGGTATCCTGGCCTTGCCTTGTCCCAGGTGGGGCCTGACATTTTTCCAGGCCACTGTGGGGGGTGCTAGGCAGTGAGATGGCAGGGACCCAAGAGGAAGGAGAAAGCTCTGGTGGAGCTTTTCCCCAGTGTTGCAGCCTTTGCTGGGGAGAGGGAGGCCAGTGTCCCAGAGGTGGAAGTGCCAGGCAGGGGCCAGGCTCACTAGAGACCTTTCTGATGCTAATTCTTTTTTTACTCAGAGTCCTCCTTCCTGGAGGGGAGAGAAGTAGCCCCAGGAGGGGCAGAACTCCCACCCCAGCTTTATTTATGGCTTTGGAGCCAGTGCAACCAGGGAGAGCCAGGACTGTCAGGGAGGTCCCCACTGGAAACAGACAAGAATGCCCTCCCCAAGGGCCTCAAGTTCAGGCTCAGGTGCCAGTTTCCCATCCTCACTCCCCTGTTCTAATTTGTGTGATCGTGGGCAATTGCTTGGAAACCCATACCCCACAGGGTGGTAGGAAGGGCTCAAGGAGGTATGGCAGTTAACAAGCCAGGCACGGGACCTAGCACATAGGAAGCACTCCAGAAATGGGGGCAGCTGCTGTTGTATTATTTACTGAACATGGTATTTATTCTTTGCATTCCAGACCTGGGATCCTGTAAAGTCCTGTTAGTTGGGTATAGATGAACTGTCAAAGATATTTCCTTCCATGTTCTGAAAAAGGAGTGGAAATAAGTCCAACAAAAGCCCCCCCCCCCATTGCCCACCTGACCCCACTGGCCAGGCTGTGCTGGACACCCAGAGTGGACGCTAGAGTCGCTCCAGCCTCCTTCCCCAGGACTGTGATCTTGAACTCTGACCTTGTAGGTGGTCTCACAGCTCATAGCCAGGAAGGGAGGCAGAGGGGAGTGCTGGCTGGGTCCAAGGCCTTTTCCAGATGCCCTCACCCCAAGGGGTGGGACTTTTCCCAGGTCATCCAGCCAGTTAGCAACAGGCAGAAACCCACATACCAGGACGTGAGCTCTGGGAGGGCCAGGAGCTTTGACATTGGGTTTTGGTTTTCTGCTGCATCCCAGGCCCAATGCACAGCAGGCATCAAATACGCTGGCAGGCCCTGTGCCACACCTCACTTTACTGCGGGGGCAGGGGGGCGCTCCATGGACTGTGCGTATTATGCCCTTACCAGAGGCTCCCTCAGTTAATTCTGGTAACAACCCTGAGAGGTTGGGGGTGTTTCCCACATGGAAATAGAAGCTCAGAAAGGTTAAATGAATTGCCCAATCACCCAGTAACGAACAAAGCAAAGTTAAAAAGTCTGGCTGTCTGCTCCATGAGGATGGACACATCTGTCTCGTAGAACGCTATAGATCCCGTTCACCTAGCATAGCCTCTGGCATAAAGTTAATAATAAATAGTTTTTGTGTTCTTTTTAAATGACGTAATAAATGATTCCAAAGTCCAGAGCTTTCTATACCATAAGCAGGAAATCTTATATATAGCCGCAAGGCTCCCTGCAATCCCGGTCTCAGTAATGAATATATCTATTTTAGTGGAGGAATTCCCATAAATGTGGGCGTCAGACCAGTTGCAGCCTCTCCCCATCTAACCACCCTCTTCTCCACAAATAGTCTTGTCTTCAATCTCCCCTCTGCTTATGCTATTTAGCAATTTAATTCCGCAGCCTTTCACTAAAGATCTGTACAATCAACAGGACTTAGGTTTTTCTTCCAGTGATAGAATTGAAGTTAAAGGAGTGAAATCTCTAACAGGAAACTTTCTGTACTAAAGGTACCCCTCACCTAAAAAAAAAACAACAAAAACTCTGACTTTTTGTAGTTACTGGAGCCAAGAAAGGTGCCTGCTACTCTTCCCGAAAGGAGGCACTGTTCATACGTCCAGCAGACAAGTGTCTTTCCAAGGAACTAGGGGAGACAGATTTTGAGCAATCTGATGGAGAAGCCACAAAACTACCTGAGGACAACATCCTCTGACAAGGCTGTCTTCACTGTGTAATGCAGCACAGAGTGGCAGAGCTCACACTCTGATGACAACTATCCTGGCTTCTACAGACGCTCAGCCACTTACTGGCTGTGTGGTCTGCAGCAAGCCTCACTTTCTCGGGCCTGTGCTTCCTCACCTGTGAAATGGGAACAACAGAAGTAGATAGGATTGTGGTGAGGATGACACGACTGCTTAGTGTCCTGCGAACGGTGCCCTTTATAAACCTGTGCCCAACCTGTGTACCAACCCTGTAACCACAGTCACAGTTACAATGACAGTTTGGTTTCTGGATGGGATTTGATGTGTGAGGGAAAGCCAGGGGCAAAGCAAGAACACCCCACTCCAAGAGGGTGCTTCTGTGGTCTTCAGGGAAGGGAGGAAGCTGTGAAGACCACAGGAGTTAAGGAGCAGGTAGCATCCCCCCCACTCCCTTAAGGACCTGCTACAGCTGCGACCAAGATCTCTGGCCCCTCTGGGATCCTGAGGTTAGGAAACGTCCTGGAGAAACAAGCCTCCAATACCAGCCATACCTGGGCTTCGAGGCCCACTGGGCAGACCTGGCCTGAAGGTGGACCCAAAAGCCCTGCCTGGCTGAGCGCCCTTCCTCCCTTAGGAAACAAACAAAAAGCTCCCTTATAAATCTCTCTCTCTTCTCTCAGAAGCAAGGCTGATCTGTTCACGACCGCATCTCCAGTCTCTGGCATGGAGGAGGCCTGGATAAATAACAAATGGATGGATGGATGGATGGATGAAAAAGTGGAAGCAGCCCATTTCTGACGGGCTGAATCAATTTCCAAGCCCAATTTTGAAAACAGAAACCAGAGGTGAGGCTGTGGATGGTTGTTTTCTTCAGGAGAAAATTGTGAAAATGCCTCCCAGGTCAGAGGTGGCATCCAGCCAGCTGGGTCACACACGGGCTTCCCTTCTTGCTGCGAGGACTTCCCTGTGTCAGGATGGAGAAGCTGGTGTGATGACTTTACACCGTGGCCTCGGCAAATCCCTCACTCCTTTGTACTCTGCTTTACAAGTCACCCAAATAAATTCACTGTCTGGGAGCAGGGTCCGTGAGGTGGGGGCCATTTGTCACATAGAAAGCTGGCATCTGGGGCCAGGGTTGAGCAAGTGCTTTGTGTGGAGGAACGGGGTTCTCTCCTGTCACGAGGTTCTGGGGTCACTGCTTTGCAGAATGCTCATTCCCAGCTCACCAGGGGCTGCCTCTGCACCAGGTCTGAGGGGCTGCTGCGCCGAAGGTGTGGGCGCCAGGGCCCTGGATCCTCTGTTCCACCCTCTGCTGCAAGCAGGGAGAAGGATGAGGAGAGGCAACCTTGGCCACCACTCTCCAGGTCTGGAGGGGAGCCTCTTCCAGACGTGAGGTCCTCCAGACCCAGGATTTTTCCCCCTGGGTATAGGGGGAAAAATGTACTGAGATAAAAAATGATTTTTATTTTATTCTTTGTATTTTTTCTATCTCTTAATATTCTACAAGGAACAAATATTACCCTCCCACTAAGGAAAAACATTTTAAACTCCTCAGAGGGCACAACACTGTTGATGAGAACCTAGAAGCCAGAACTGGCAGAGTAACTGCCAGAGAAGGTTCCAGAATGTGGGTCTGCTCTGGTCCAAAAATATCTCGTCATGAACCTCTTTTACAAGTACACAAAAGTCAGGAGGCGTCAGACTTTCCTAGAAGAGTCTCAGAAACCCCACTATGTCAGTGACAAAGAAGAGACTTTTCCTGTCTAGACGCTGAAATGCTTGTAATTAAAATTAAGACTTAGGAGGCAAGGAAAGGCAGCATACACTCCTTGAAGACAATCTTGAAAATCCAGGCAAACACTCCAAACATAAAAATAATTTCTAATCTCACCACTCAGGGATGTAACAGGCTGGCATACTTCCTTCAAGTCTGCACCTGGCAGGTGACCAGTGCCCAGTGAAGGGTGGGCTGCCGTGACCAGGGGTCACTCCCCAGTGCTGAGTGAAGTCTCCAAAAAAATGTGCGTGAACCCGAGACTCCTAGGCAAGGCAAGTAAGAGCTCCAACCTGAAACACTCTCTGGGTGGTTTTCCTAGGAATCGAGGAGTTGAATGAATAAGGACTTCAGAGCTCTTCCCTCATGGACATTAACAGGAGAATGTGTATAATGCAATCCTGGCCATAACAGGAGTGCGTAAGGTGCTACAAGATACAAATATTCACTACCGAGGGGGTTCACAGTTAATGTAAATAAAAAGAAAATAAAAAGAAACGCCTGGTTCCCAGAAGCCCAACTTCAGAGAGCATGAAGAGCAGAAGGCATCCCTGACGTCAGTGTCCGAGTCATCTTCCTGCTAACTATGCCTGCCAGGCTGTTCTCCCAACAGCAAGGACACTTGGATTTTCTTAGAAGGGCGGCTGGCTTGTTCTTGGCACCCATCCAGAGACCTGTTGGTAAGGCCAGGCTTGAGGGCTGCTTCTTTAGGAGATATGTCCAGATCATAAGCAGCTTAAGGATGAGGGCTCCATCTGTTCTGTGCTCCACCATCTCCCCGACACTTAGCACAGGCCAGGAGCATAGGAGGCACATACATGTGGAATGAATCATCTTCAGCGACAAGGACTGTAGACATTCCTTCCACTCACGGCTGTCTCCCCAGGGCCAACAGTGCCTCCAATATAGTAGAAGTCAAATAAATGTTTTTTTGAATGATTTATCTGTGTGGATCAGGGCCTCCTGAACAACGCATGCTCAATTAACTCACGCAGCTTGAGATCCAAACCCCCCTCCCTGAAAACAAAAACAAAAACAATACAAAAGCTACTCAAAGCCCAGAAATTCAGGCCCTGGACAAACAGGTCTGGGTGCTAGACTTGCTAAGGCGAACTGTACAATTTAAAGAGTTTCGGGCCCAGCCAGCTGTCTGACAGGCAGTTCACACAAAATCCCTCCCCTGAAATAGCTCGAAGCCTGCCAGTCTGCAGGGATGGGAACAGGAAATGGAAAATCACTATGTCTTCAGCTCACTGTGCAGTGACATTCGAGCCCAGTGCTTGGAGCTGCTTAGCAAGGCCCTCATGTGACAGACCACCCTTTCCAGTCCTCCCTGTGCTGTGTGGTCACCACCCAAATGCCACTGATTAGAGATACACCATCAATATTGTAGCAGCTTTTTGGAGGAAAAAAAACCAATTGTCACATTAAGTGCACACATCAAATCCAAGACCTATCTTGAAATGTTCAAACATTTTCAAATGCTCTTCACAGCAGGGAAGAAAGGAATGTTCTTCCTGGCCACTCTTGCGTGAGATGCAAGGAGCTATTAAATTATCTCCTGCCATGGGGCCGTCACGTTTCCTTGCAGATTTGGGTTTAATTCTATCAATACATCTCATGTTTTGTCCGAAATACACCCCTGAAAAAGACCACCTAGAAAAATCGCCCCTTTTGCAGCCACAGCCTACAATTAGAACCCCGGAGGCATCTCGAGCATTCCCAACTTTGGGGAGAGCTGATGTGCTTAACTTCTCCAGGCAGGAAGCAGGGCATTAGTTCATCCTTGTCTACCAGGAAGGATTAAGACGGCTTTCAAGTTTCTGAACTCTTCAATGGGGTGACACCATCCCACCCCCTGCCTTGCTGTCAAGGAAGTTGCTTTTCAGAAGGAACACTTGCCAAGTAATCAAAACAGGAGTATGTGGATGGGGGCAGGAGGCAGGGGGAATGTGAGGGGGAGTGATGCTGGTTTATTGGGAGAAACACAAGCCTCTCCTAGAATCTCCTGAAGCCCCCAGTGCAAGTACCCAGCAGGCAACAGCTTTTAGTGGTATCCGCCCTAAGACATGACGCTATTGATTTCTGGCTTAAGGAGCCCTAAAAGCAAACGATTCCTTATCTGTGCATCCTGAACAGGGCAAGGCAGAAACTCAGAGTGCAAATGCACTCCCTGCTGGGAGCACAGAAGGGAAGCCACAAGTGGACACTGGTGAAGGGGCAGGATGGAGAAGGGACATTGCTCATCTTTTAACAGTTTACTGTTTAGGTGAAGAGTAGCTCCAAAGGCTCCCACAAAAAAAGTTCAGTTTAAGAAAAAAGAGATCTCATCAGCTGTCAAGTTAAAACTTCTGCAAGGTGAGTGAGCCAGGATGATGCCATTGTACTCTAGCCTGGGCAACAGAGTGAGACCCTGTCCCAAAAATAAAAAATAAAAAAACCACCAACAACAAAAAAACCCACCACCGCCACCAACAACAAAATCCCCCAAACTTATACAAGGTAATTTGGCGCTACCTATCAGAATCTTCAGTGCACGCACCCTTTGACCAAACAATTCCACCTCTGGGAATTTATCTTAAATGTGTAAAGACACAGGGAAAAGGACGGTCGCTGTCATATTGTTTATAGTGGGGGGAAAAGAAAGAAGAATGGCAACCTGAATGTTCATCAATAGAGGAATCACTAAATAAATGGCAGTGTTTATAAAATGGAGGACTCTGCAGTCAATGAAAAGAATAAAGTAAATCCATACAAGCTGATGGGGAAAGACATTCCCTGAAGCACCTTTAGTATTACCCCACTTGTGTAAATATTAATATATCCAGCCGATTCTTGTTATTCATGGTAGTTATGTTCTATGAAGTCACGTTGAACACTGAATTAGTGAATACTCAACCCCTGCTCCTAGGGGAAGATACAGGGTTAGGTTCCAGCAAGTCTCTGCTCACATTTCATCAATTGATCAATATATAACCTTGTTTTGTGTATTTGTTCAATATATTGTTGATTCCTTAACATTGAACTCATAGCCAACAGCACTATAACTCTTGCCTGAACAAAGTTTATCTAACACATGTATTTTCTCTTTTTTTCTTTTTTTTTTGAGACAGGGTCTCACTATGTTGCCCAGGCTGGAGTGCAGTGGCTATTCACAGGCACAATCACACTGCACTACAGCCTCCAGGACTCAAGCAAGCCTCCTGCCTCAGCCTCCCGAACAGCTGGGACTACAGGCATGCACCATCCACCCAGCTAACACACATATTTTCTCTACAAGGAATATCACATCCTTCTTGAGCTTAGGAACACTAGATAGCACTTCAGCCCCATGCTTGGGGATCGTTTAAACCAAAATCACCACCAAAAGGCACAAAAATATGAACAATGTAGCATTAAATAGAGTACAAAAAGGACACCTGTTTACAATATGAGAGCTGAAGCAAAAAGGCAGAGTGCTTCTTGCTCCATCTCAGCTGGGAATATGCGTACAGGGCAACTCAAAATTTTTCACTATTCTGTGCACGTCCATGAAATGATCGCAAAGCACTGTCATTGATTTTGGGTTTGCAAAAACAATTTATCGAGTAGGCAAATTCACAAGTACAGAATCTGTGAATAATGAGGATCAAGTGTGTGTCTGTATATGCACAGAACATTTTTAGGAAAATATACTAGATCAATTTTGGAAGAAGACACAAGAAACTGTTCCCGGAAGGTACTTTGGGAGAGTGGGATGGGAAAAAGAATTTTTATTTTATATTTTGGATCTCACTTTACAAGTGGAGTATACCATTTCTAATTTTAAAAACAGTAAGGAGATGGGCCTTTCTACAGCTAGGCTCAGCACAGCATGACAGACTTTCTCCGGGGTGGGGGACCCTGGCTTGCAGGAGGACCAGTGTCCAGAGAGGGGTCCTTTCCTGGCAGAAAGGCCACACGACCACCCTCTTGGGGAGAAGGGTGGGGGCCAAGATGAAGGCCACCTGCAAAAACTGCAAGTCAGATCTTTATCCCAAGAAACAGATGGCTCTGTCTGCCTCACTTCCCACTGCTTCTCACAGATCAGGGGCACTCGCGGCCAGGGCCAGGACAGGGCTCAGAGGCCTGAGGAAGACAACTCGTCAGTGAGAAACCTTCTTTTCCCAGGGACTGGGTAGGAGTCCGGAAGTGACAATAAAAGAAAACAGAAGTTTGCAGAGAAGGTATGACGGAATTGGAATTAGACGGCAAGGGAAAAGGGAGGAAGAGAGGGAATCTGGTAATTTTGTTTACTGGGCAGTTTACATGAGTTTAATCTACAATTCACCCCCCCCATGTAAATTAAAATAGGTTTATCTTCCCAATTATGAAAACATGTAAGTATATCTAGGTCTGGAAGGACACGTACCAAACTGACGGAATGTGACTGTGAATAGGGGGAAACCACTTTTTTACACTAGGTACTTCTGTCTCCTTCAGATTTTTATAATAAAAACATATCTCACACTTCCAACATCATAATAATAAGGTCTTACCGTTAAGGCCATGCTACTCCCTATCGAAAAGGGGGTAGCATGGCCTCTCCTCATGCCTTTCTGGCTTCCCTCCCGCCCTTCATCCCTCCTCAGGCTGCTCCATGCCCTGAGGCTAAGGACGCAACAGTCCAGTCACCTCTGGGCAGCAACCACCAGGCAAAAGCAAAACTTCAAGGCTTCTCAAAAAGTTCAACACCAAATTCCTATATGACCAGCGATCCAACTCCTGGGTATATCCTAAAAGAACTGAAAACTGGTGTTCAAATAAAACTGGTACCCAAATGTTCACTGCAGCACTATTCACCACAGCCAAAAGCTGAAAGTGACCCAAATATCCAAAAACAGATGACTGGATAAACAAATTGTGGTATATACGATCGAAGATTATTCAGTCACAAAAAGGAATGAAGTACTGATAGGTCCTACAAGGTGGATGAACCTTGAAAACATTGTGTGAAGTGAAGGAAGCTAGACACAAACAGACACATACCGTATGATCCCTTCTATATGACATAGCCAGAACAGACAAATCCACACAGACAGAAAGCAGATTAGTGGTTGCCAGGGCTGGGGGTTGAAGGAATGGGCAGTGACTGCTTAATGGGTACAAAGGCTCCTTATAGGGTGATGAAATGTTCTGGAACTAGATAGAATGATGGTTGCACAACAGTGTGAATGTACTAAATGCCATTGAATTATACACTTTAAAATGGTTAAAATGGTGAATTTTATGTTATAGTATGAATTTTACCTCAATTTTTTTTTAAAAAAACAAAACCCCAAGCTGTGTGACCTTGGGCAAGTTCCTTGGCCTCTCTGAACTTACAAAACAGGCAGATGACAGCACGACCACATAGGCTGGTCATGAGGATTCCATGTGATGTATATGAAGTGCTCGGCACAGGACCGGGCACGGAGCAAGGGGTCAGTAAGTAATGAGGCTGCAGCCACCATGATGCTGATTATTATGGTGCAATGTCAAAGCCAACTCACCTGTAAGTTGTGGTGTTTCCATGTTGTCAAATTACCCTTTTAATCAAATAATGAGAACAAAAAAAGATGGGGGAGGGGTGATATATAAGATGAAAGATTAAAGAAGAGGGTGGCTCAACTATATTTGTAGTATAGTTATAGCCACACTATATTTATATTCTATCCTGTGTTAAGGTAGGAGACACAATTAGTCACAGAGAGACAGGGGGGTCGCTTCACCACATGTCTAATGTGGAATGACCTAAAAGTTCTCGCTTATTCTGCCTCCTTCTGTAGGCCTGCAGATGTGGGCCCTTTACTGACCTGTTTTATTCGGGCAGAAGTATGTAAGTGAGAAGGTCTCCTGTATGCAAAAGCCCCTAACTGGAAGCAGATTTTAAAACCTGAGAACTGACAGGTGGGGGCAAGAACCCAAGCTCTTGTTATAGCAGAATAATCTGGTACCAAATTAGCAGAACTCCAAACTTCCTGAGGCAAGGTGACCCCCCTTGTGGTTGACAGTGGCCTGGGAAGAGGGGAGGGAAGAGTGAATAGGATTTCAGGCTGTCATGGAGACTTTTCTTTCCTCTGGCCTCCAGAGCATATGGCAGGTGTTCTGAAAAATCCTGCCGCCCCAGGCTGGCTACTGCCCTCAGACATTTGGGTAAGGGCGTTTGCCTCTCCGTCTGAAAGGTCCCCTCCCTCCGCAAGGTGACAGCAGCACAAAGGAGTTTCCAGCGTGTGCCTCACGTCCCAGCTCCCCAGACAGACGCTCGGGGAGGACCTCTATGGCCCCATGGAAATACAAGTCCCTTGCCCCCAGGAGGCCTGACGCAGCCCATAGATCACAGACGGCAGCAGACCAGAGACCACGGCGCAGATTTCTCCTGCGCTGCCTGCAATGCCATGCCCAGCCTGCCCTCTGCGGATGGGGCCATCTCACGAGCCCTGCATCTCTTCTCGAGGCGAAAAGGAGCTGTGTGTTGATTTGGGACGCTGCAGTAGCTAACAGGCTACACTCCCAGAAAGACTGGCTCCCGTGCATAACATTGGAACTCCAGCTGCCACAAGGTAGAGAAAAATCACCAACTGTGAGGCTGTAAACCTAAAGCAGCCACAGGGATTATAAACAACAGGTAGAAGGTGCCAGGGTGGAAAACAAGACAGAATTTTGAAAACTCTAAAGCTGTGCTTCTCGAACTGGGTGATCGTGCCGGTGGGGTTTATGGCAGCATGCCAGAAGTAGACAAAGCCACAGGGGAAAATGGAAGCCATATTCCTGCACCATCCGTGGGACTCAAGGATGGGGGGGAGGAGAAATGTATAATAAAATAGGACAATAGCATATCATGGAGGAGAGTATAAAATCCGATTATATTTTAAGGATAAAATACTAGATGTCAAAGAAATGTCCTAATTGCACCCGGCCACTTTGAGCCTGAGGCCTTTGGGGCATTCCATTCCTCTGCACTAAGGGCAACCTGGAGAAGTGTAGAAGTCCGGTTCTAAAGGAACCCTCAGCTCCATTCATTTCATTTATTCCAAAATTTTTTGGGGGGGTCTTACTACATGCCAAGCTCCTTTCCCTCCCTGAAACTCATTGTCCAGTGGGGGCGGTGGGTGTTAATTCAAAGCACACGATGCCATGGGTCTATATATCAGGGGCACCTCCCCTGCCTAGGGTAGTGAGGAAGGTTTTCAGAGGGATGCAGAGACTGAGTGGCATTTAACCAGAACCAGGTGGGCACGGGAAGGGGGGAAGCAATCGAGCTAGAGGGAATAGCATGTGCAAAGTTCTGTGACAAGAGGGGGCTTGGCCAGTGTGGCTGGAACCCAGGAAATGAAGAGGAGGAAGGCATGAGGTCAGAAAGGCAGGGACTTGAGGGTTGGTTTTATCCTAAGACTGTTGGTAAACCATGGGGTAATCTTAAGTGGCAGGGTGGCATGGCAGAACTACGTTTTAAGATCATCCCTGCAGCAGCAAATTAATACAGTAATTCCTACCAAGGCTGAAAGACAGATGCTGTGCTTTTAGTGAGGCCTCTTTGGAAGATGCAAACCCCAAGTCGGCTGAGCCCAGGCCTGGTGACCACATAATGGGTCCTGCTTAGGTCCAAATCAAGCAGTCACATTTCTAAACACCCCTAAGAACAGTGGTTGCTAGGGTTCCCCATCCAGCACACTCAGAGCCCCCATAACAGAAGGGAGGAGACGTGGGCTTAATTCAGAGCACAGGTTCTGGCATCATGCAGTTCTGGGCTCAAATTTTGTCTGCCATATACTACCTGAGCAACCCAAAGCAAGTTTCTTAACCTCTTTGTGCCTTGGTAAAATGGGATACTAAGAGTATCTGTCTCCTAGGGCCAATGTGTGGATTAATTAAGATCAAGCTGCCAAAAGCCTATCACTTAGCCCGGTACATCATAGATGCTAAAAAATGTTGATGATTACTAATATAGTTCACACTCCACGAAGAATGAACACAGAAGACACACAAAGACCAGTGAAATGCAAAACGATATGGAAGCAGCGAGGCTTGCTGCGGGGAGAGGACAGCACAGCATAGAGGAAGAACTGGGCTTCCACTTACTTGCGAGCAGGAGGCAGGAGACGGCCACGGTGTACAGCTGCTTGTAGGTGGTGATGTTATAGCGATCCATGAAGTGGTCCAGCAGGTAAATGGCCAGGTGCCGGGCAGCAGGGCACAGCTGGCAGTGGCTGCTCAGTAGGGTCAAGGTGTCGACAAAAAACCGGCGGCTCTTCAGGAGCGGAGAGTGGGCTCGGAAGGTGGGCAGCTTCAGTTCCTGGAGGACAGGCCGGGCAGAAGGGGGGTCAGGGCTGCCTCCTGAGAGCCAGGGATGCCCCAGGAAGTCGAGACCTCAGGGCCTGGCTGCTGACTGGGTAGGGGGCAACAATTCCCTCCAGACCATTGTTCGTTTTCCTGCAAGTCCCAGGATGGCAGCCCCTCTGTTCCAGAAACTCCTGGGCTGTCCCCCATCTGCTTTCACTAAGCACAGGCTCATAAACTATCAGGGACCTAGAGGATGACAGAGGAAGCCAGCCATTCCCAGGGGAAAGGTCTGCTATTTGAGATACACAAGGCTGTAAAAGAATGAAGGCCTTCAGGTCAGAGGCCCACGTTCAAATACTTGTTTCACTACTCAGCCAAGTTCTGTGACCCTGGTCACCTGCCTTCACCTCTGTTTCCTCCTCAATAGCTGAGGATTAAAAGAAAAATATATGCAAAATGCCCAGCACACAGCGACCTCTCAGGATCCACAGCTCAGGAGGAGAGTTGTAGTTTGTAAAGTATACACTGCCATGTTACCTGAATTTATTTGTCTAACTCAAGAAAAACCAACAAAATAACAACCAACAAAAATTTTTACGACAGAAAAAAATGTTCTTATATACGGCACCTATATTTACCATTTAACCAAAGTAGATTAGATACTATTTATTCAGGAAATGTTTTAGCAACATTTTGCCAATAGGGAAACTAAAGACAAGCAAAATTGAAGGAAAATAGGAAAGAAGCTGGCAGAAAAGGAATGTGAGAACTCACTAATGGCAGGTTCATGGGGGATGACATTGAAACAAATCGGTGTCTCTCTTCTATATGACGCCTGTCTCTTAACCCTGGGGCAGGCTTGAACAGCAACAGACCTAGGACTAGAAGGAGTTATCTGTTCATTCGTTCATTCGTTCATTCACTCATTCATTCATTCAAGAGATGTTAATTCATTCGTTACACTCAGTAAGTACCAAATACCTTCTATGCATTAGGTATTATTCTAGGCACTGGAGATACAATCTGGAATAAGACAAACAGACCTAGACGCAAAACGTAAAACTATAAAACGCTTAGAAGAAAACAGGAGTAAATCTTTATGACCTTAGATTAGCCAATGGTTTCTTAGATATGACACCTAAAGCAGAAGCAACCAAACAAAAAGAATACGCAAGCTGGATTTCAAAATTAAAAACTTTTGTGCTTACGGAGAAGATCAGCATGGCCCCTGCGCAAGGATGACATGAAAATTCGTGAAGCGCTCCATATTTAAAAAAATAAAATAAAATAAAATAAAAAATAAAAACTCTCATGCTTCAAAAGACATCAAGAAAGTGAAAAGACAACCCACAGAATGGGAGAAAATATTTGAAAATAATATGTTAATAAGAGACCACATCCAGAATATATAAAGAACTCTTACAACTGAACAATAAAAAGACAAACAACCCAATTTAAAAGTGGGCAGTGAATTGAGTAGATATTTCTCCAAAGAGGGTATGAAAATGGCCAAAAAGCACATGAAAAGATGTTCAACATTACTAATCATTAGGGAAACGCAAATCAAAATCTCAGTTAAGATCCCACCTCACACTCATTCGTATGGTTGTTATTTTAAAAAATCAACATAAAACGGAAAATAAACAAGTGTTGGTGAAGATGTGGGCAAACCAGAACCCTCATATACTGCTGGTGGGAAAGTAAAATAGTGTACACTGTGGGGAATAGTATGGCAACTCGTCAAAATCTAAACATAGAGTTATCAAATGACCCTGCAATTCTAATCCTTGGTATATACCTAAGAGAAATGAAAACATATGGCTGTACAAAAACTTGGACATGAATATTCATAGTAGCATTATTTATAAGAGCCCCAAAATAGACACAACCCAACTGATGAATGGATAAACAAAATATAGTATTACCCATACAATGGAATATTACACATGGTACAACATGTATGAGCCTTGAAAACATTATGCTAAGTGAAAAAAGCCAGTCATGAAAGGTCACATGTTGTCTGACTTCACTGATATGAAATGTCCAGAATAGGCAAATCCATACAAGCAGAAAGTAGATTAGCGGTGGCCAGGGGCAGGAGTTAAAGGGGAGTAACTCCTGATGGGTATGGGGTTTCTTTTTGGCATTATAAAGCTATTCTGAGATTAGATAATGGTGACGGTTGTACAACTGTGAATATACTAAGAACAAGTGAATTGTACACTTAAAAAAGGTAGTATGTGAATCATTAGATCTCAAGAAAGCTACTACAAAAAAATTAGATAGACACATCACCCATGCTCATGGAGTCTACAGTCCAGTAAGGGAGAGAGACGGCAATCAAATAAGAAGACAGCTCCAGGACTCCAAACTGTGATGGACACTACACAGGAAAGCTACAGATGCCACGGAAGCCCCACCTTCTCTGCAGGGAGGGAGGCCTGTCTTCCCAAAGTGAAACCTGAGTTAAGTTTTCACACTGATTCCTCCTCTGGCCTGTCCCCCACAGAGCTCAGGGGCCAGGACTCAGCTATCTTCACAGCCCTAGAGCTTTGCTCATGGAAGATGCTCAAAGCCTGAATAAATGATTTCTTCTCCTTTATGTTTATACATGAAGAAACCAAATCTGAAAAAGTCCCCTAACCCCAGGGCCTTATTTAACCTGCCACAGATCTGAACTAGAAAACTTTCAATGTATCCCTTTTCCTAACCTTTCTTGTAAGTGTTGGAGATCTTTTATCCCCAGCTTAACCTCTTTAAAGAAAAGACCCAACGTCTTGATGAATCTACGTGGCTGCTGTGGGAGCTCAAACTCCCTGAGGGCAGGTCGGGGACTGCTTTTGCTCATCACTGTCCTTAGCACCTAGAACAGGGTCAGGTGCCCAATAACTAATTGTTGAAGGAATGAAAGGAGGGAGGGAGGGAGAAACAGGAAAGAGAAGGAGGAAAGAATTGTCGTGGTGGATACAGAAGGCACAGGGCTTCCAAAGGGAAGGTGTGACCAATGATCAACTCTATAGGGTATCAGGTCCATGGAGACTTCAAAGAGGAGAGATCGAGCCAAGTTTCGAAAGGACATCTAGGAATTTACCTGTTGAAGATGCAGGAAGGAAAGGATGCTAACCAGGAGAATGGCACTTGCAAAGCCACATCTGTGTCCCATCTGGGGAATCGGGAGTGGCTGGAACAGCCAGACAGGCAGGGTGTGCCTAGACAAAGCAGGCTGGAAAGCAGGCAGGGTCCCAGCTTGTATGCCTCGCTAAAATAACTGCCCTGCCCTGAGGGCAATGGGGAGCAACCAAAGGGGTTTAGAGCACGGCATCAGCCTGGTCCGAACAGCCTTGCATGAAGATCTCTCCGCCAGCCTCTTCTCAGGCTAAGGCTAGATGGCCGGTGGCAGCTGCCAGTGTGTGGCTGTGGCTCCCCCAACAGCACTCCCACCTTCCAGCAGCCCCTGCGAGCTTACAGGATCTTTGGGTATTTCCTCTAAGCACAGGGCTCTAAGTTCAGGGTCATGACAAGAAGCAACCACAATCACAGATCCTTGGTGTCCGGTAGGCTGCTGACGTTGGAAATTAGCCTAGCCTAGTGACCTCTGGCCGGGCCATGCTGCCTTCATAATGCAGCCAAACACCCAAAACACAAGTCAGATAAGCAACGTTCTGATTTCCCATCCTACTCAACTCTGCCGTGCTCAATGCCTTTTAGATTTTCCCAAGTGAGAGAAGAGAGCTCAAAGCAACATGTTATGTCCTTCCCATACACTTCTCTGGGAAGAGGGTCCTTTGCCTTGAGCAAATTCTCCAAGGACACCATTGGTGCATAAAAGAAAATGTTATACACCATTGGAATGGGCAGCAATATGTGTCAAGGAGGAGTTAGCAGGTAAAGCTTTCTGGAAGAGGCTAGTCTCAGGAGGGCAGGACTTTGAAAGCAAGAACACCAGCTCCCTGGGATGCTTTTCGATCCTATTTCTGCTTGTCCTACTAATATTGGTTTAAATGTCACCTGCTAAGAGAGGCCTTCCCTGACTTCTCCATCATTCCAAGTCAGATTCCCCTTATCCTCCCCAATGTCTGTTCTTCGTGGCCAAAAATGTACTTATTTATGTGTCTCTTCCTGTTAAATTCTAGACTCCAGAAAGCAGGGACCAGGTGTTTTACCCACACCATGTGCCCAGGGCCCAGTGCCCAGCACGGTGGCTGGCACAGACGGAAGTGTTCAAAAATATTTGTTGAGTGAAAAAGAATGAATACCAAGATGTCCCCTCCTGTACCAAACACCCCTGCCCCGAATACAGGGAGCTTGACACAGATTGTGAACCTCAGTTCCACTAACCTTGGGCGTGTGCATGGACCCTCGGCACCCTCATCTGAGAAATGGGGATCACACTGCCACAAATGTAGAGTAACCGCAGCTCAGCAAGCGTAGGGCCCTTACCCTTCCTTAAAGCTGGGTAATCAAACCTCAGATAAGTTGAATGTCTCTACTTCTGTCAGGGCCCTTTGAGCTCTCAAAGGAACCTGCTTTGAGTAACATGGAATGAAGCTTTCCATGTTAGGGCTTGGTTTTTATTTTTATTTTTTTTGAGACAGAGTCTCATTCTGTCGCCCCAGGTAGAGTGCAGTGCTGTCATCATAGCTCACTGCAACCTCAAACTCTTGGGCTCAAGCGATCCTCCTGCCTCAGCCTCCCAAGTAGCTGGGACTACAGGTGTGTGCCACCACCCCAGCTAATTTTTCTATTTTTAGTAGAGATGGGGTCACCCTGTTGCTCAGGCTGGTCTCAAACTCCTGAGCTCAAGTAATCCTCCTGCCTCGGCCTCCCAAAGTGCCAGGATTATAGGTGTGAGCCACCCCACCCCACCTTAGGGATTGTTGATGGCTGAGGCTCCCTTGCTGGGAAGGACACCTGTCTATCAGCATGCCCTCCACAGAGCCCCCAAACCAAACAGAATTAGGAGCTCTGAGCCTCAACTTCTTCCTGTCACTCGGAGAAGGGCGACACTGTGGCATATAAACAACAATGTGGGACTGCAGCATGCCAGTTGTGTTTAGCTTGAGAGTCTAGCTGATTACTTCACTAACCCTATTAGGGGAGGGGAAGGTATTCATTACAGAGCCTTTGCTCTGAGGGGCTGCATTCCTCCCCAAGCACTCTTGACCCAAGTCTGCTTAAAGGCCGCAGCCTCCAAGCGCAGGAAGCCAGACCCTCTGCTGAGTGATCTGGATTCCAGAAACAAAAGAGCAGCCTGCCCGGGGCAGCTTGTAAAGCTCTCCCCAGATTAGGCAGGCGCTTGGCAGGCACTCAGCAAGCGGGTGGGCGTGGGCAGGCAGGAACCCGGCCAGGCAGGGTGACCTTCCTCTCAGCAGGCCTGGCAGGGCCACAGGCAGCATCAGTGTGGCCAGCAGAAAGGGGGGGGGGGCGGCAGGGGAAAGAAGAAGAGGGGCGGAGGGCCGGGCAGAGGCTTCCAGACAACTCTCCCTGCCCAGCTGTCAGCCCTTTCTCCCCTGAGCCAGATAGGGGCACCCACCACAGGTGGGGCTAGAGCTGAACAGGTGGAGGCCACAGGACAGATGGCCATGATGTAGTTCAGGGGGAAAAAAATCTACCTTACAAAAAACCCTGCTTTTGTTACCACAGTAGTTGATTTTATTTTTCAACATAATAACTGTGGCCTAGAAAAAACTAGAAGATAGACACACAAAAATGTTAGTTAACAGTGGTTATCTCGGGGGGAATGAGATCTTGTGTGATTTTCACTTCAATGCTTTTCAACGCTACCTGAATTTTTAAAAAAAATTGATGTATAATCACTTTATTATCTCAATTACTATGTTTCCAGTTCAAAAAAAAAATGGAACAGAGAAGGACTAGATACCCACCATATTAAGGCCCAGCTCAAAATTTATCCCCGAGGATTTCCTGGCAACCCCACACCATCCCTTTAACAAAATCCGTCCTAACAGCCCCATGCACAGCAAGTGTCTCACTTCATCCTCCTACGATGCAAGGCCCGGCCAAGAGCGTCCCCAAAAGCAGTTTTCCTTTCTTTTGCTTTTACTAACTATAAATTACATGTTCACTGATGAATTTTAAAAAGTAGAAAATGACAAATATCATTTATAATTCCTCATTCAGAGGGATTCAGAGAGGAGTACTATTAAGTTTTACATGGATTCCTCAGATGTTTGTTTGTGCAAACTCTCATCACATGGGATCACCATCTAGAAGGGCTCACTGTATTTCACTGTAAGGGTGTGACAGGACTTCACCAAACCCTGATTTTGGACTTTGGGGCTGCTTCTGTTCCTTCAGGTCTATGTTCAGGCCATTCCTCAGGGTTGCCTTCCCTGATCTCCCTCCTACCCGACAGCCTTCTGTGTTTACTTGTTAACTGTCTTCCCTGCCCCCACAGAAGGGGATCTCTGTGAGGGAGGGGGACACTTCCCTCTCCTGCTCTTGGCTGTCCCCTTGGTAACTGGCACACAGTAAGGGCTAATGAGCATCTGCTGAATGAGTGAACTGCTGTATGAATTAATGAATGCAATGTCTTGGGAGAGTCCTCCCCCTACCTGCAGCCCTGTATGCCCTCCTCCCCCCTCAGAGCTCCCTTACCTCCCCCTGCATCCTTCTCTGGGGTAACTGATGGGGGTAACTGTCCCCCCCAGTGGGAAGCCCCACTGTGACAAGTGAGCCAGCATTTCTGAGAGCAGAGGCACCATGCTGAGAGCAGGGGAGGTGGTGGCTCCTTTAGCAACCACTCTCCTTGCTGCCCAAGAGCGCTGCCTGGGGTTCTCAAGCAGAAAGAGGCTTATGTGAGAGGGAGAGTACTTTGGGAAAGGCCAAGGACTAGTGAATCACAACATACCGAGCTACGTACAAAGCCGCACAGAGGCAGTGGGGCTGTCTGGACAGGTCTGCGGAGATTCTAGGCGCATGTCCAGTCCTCGGCTGCCCCCTGCCCCACGGAGGCGCTGATCAGGGTAGAGCTGCAAACACTTTCCACACCTGTGCTGGGCTCAGATGCACCTGGGAGTAGGGGCAAGGCCAGCTGAAGTACAATCACACAAGACCCTGAGCCCACAGCCAGAAATCCTGGGCCAAGAGACCCCCACCTATCACTGCTGCAGGACAGCAAGGAGAAAACTCAGCATGGGCCCTTCACACACAGGCTCTGACGGCATTTTGAAGCTAACCTCGAAGGCATGTGAAGGTCACGTGCACTGTCAAAGTTCATCCAGGCACCCCTGATTTCTCATCTTAGGGGAGGAAGGGGAATCCTTGGGGTCCTACACCGAGTTATTTTTTTCTAATTGCCTCAGGGTTTTACTTCTCATTATTAATCTATTTTTCCTTCAGATCTCAGCTTAAAAGTCACTTCTGAAAAAGACCGTTTCCAGCTCATGCTTCTGTGCGATCCTCCCCAAGCGCCTGGTACTTCTCACCCACTCATTCATTCACTCTTATGGTCCTTCTTCCCCGCTAGACTGTCCCCACCAAGAGGGCAGGGACTGGGCTTGTCTTGATCAGCCCTGGGATACAAAAGACATGCTCAATAATTACCAAAACCTCCAAATTTCAAGAATGGCAAATAGTGGAAATGAACGGGGGAGGAAAAAAAATGATTTGTTCCTCACCTTAGAGGATATAAAACTATTCACCATAATGAGCAAATCCCAATACTCATTAAGAGCAGAGGGGAAGTACAAGAAACTGGAAGAGATGAATTACAGGGGTAAGAGAAAGCTCTGTTCTTGCCAGAGAATGGCATGTGCCTCAGTGTACACAACAGCAACAGAGGATTTCCAAGGAGGAAGTAGGTCACTGTTTAGGGAGGACTGAAAGCTTCTAACTACGCACCTAGTCATTTCAGAGGCAATGTTTCCCAATGTGTGTTCCATGGCACACCAGTCCCAAGATATGCTCCCTGAAAAGGGATCTCTGGGCCAGAGTTTAGGAAACACTGCATATTACATCACTCCTTCTTAAAAGGAATCATATATTAGCCCAGCAAATACATGATTTTTCTTCAGCAAAAAACTTATATAACTTTGGGAAAACTAGGTTAAATTTATTTTAACAGAACACCACCACTCCTCTTTTGGGGGGCAGAGTAACAACACCCCAGAAAGCTTACTCTGGGAAATGGTGCTTTACGGTGCTGACTGCTGGGCACCAGCATGCTGGAGAAAATTTAACTCCAGTGCATCTGCAAGGCCAGACTCTGGCAAAAATCCCTGGCTCAGTGCCTAATAATTTGATGGTTCTAAGCCTAGAGATTTACTGAAAAGCTCACTGAGATTAAGAACCACGGCTTCCACCTGCAGAACTGCCCTGGTAAGAATGTCCACACGGCCATAGCATTGGGAGCCTAGGAGAGGCCTACAAGAAGCTGCAGATGCCAGCTCACGGAAGCCCCAGGCAGCCAAGTGCTGGCTGCCCTGCCTGGGGAGGTCCAGGGGTTGGGTCCAGAATTAAATCCCCCCACCCCTGGCCCATCGCTTATGTACAATATATCTATTTTTATATATTATATTTATAATTTTGGCAGCTCCCAATCATCCAAGGCTGGGTGCAGTGGTGTGCACCTGTGGAGGTGGGAGGATGGCTTAAGCCCAGGAGTTCTGGGCTGTAGAGTGCTATGCCCATTGGGTGTCCACACTAAGTTCAGAGTGGGGGACCACCAGGTTGCCTAAGGGTGAATTGGCTCAGGCTGGAAACGGAGTAGATCAAAACATCAACATTGTGCTGATCTTTAGTGAGATCACGCCTGTAGCCACTGCACTCCAGCCTGGGCAATATAGCGAGACCCCGTCTCTTTAAAAGACAACACATACACACACACATATACACAAAAACACTGACTTGCTTCCTTCTTGGAAACCCTCTGTCACTACTTGGTAGACTGAGGCACATGCCACCCTAATGCAAGGAAGGAGAGAACCTTCTCCTTCCACTGAAATTTAGCTCCCCAAGCTTCTCATACCTTCCCCCAGGTCTACATGAGTATCTGGAATTGCTTATTATGACGAATAGTTTTATACAGCCTTATGAGACATATAGATATACAGCTATGTAGTTATAAATTGAGAATATATAACTCGAAAGCTTATGTATGTATACATCATCTGTCAGACACTGAGTTCCATGCATTTTGTCTTCGAATTCTCCAACAGGCCCACAAGGTAGAGATTACCAATATCCCAGTATTACAGACAAGGACCGCTCAGAGGGGCTAAGTAACTTTCTGAAAGTCACCCAGTTAATAAATGGTGACTTTGAACCTGGGTCTTCTGATTCCAGTGTTCTTAACACTATCTTTTGGGGCCTCCATGCAATAGTTTATTTGTTTGTATTTTCCTTCCAAAATAATGTTTTACTTAACTGATTATAAAATACCTGAACACTATAGAAATTTTAGAAAATAGAGAGGAGCACAAAGAGAATTAAAATCACCAGCAGTCCCACCACCAGGAGAATACTGGGGGTGCGCACAGATGTTAGCACACACCCTTCCAGTCCTGTTTCTCTGCGCATGCACACGCGCACTTCTCTTTCCCATGAGACTATCTCCCTCTTAAAGCTGTAACCCAACACAGGCGCTACATGCATTTGCTCCATCCCGACACCCACCCTCCTAAGATGGGCCCAGCACTGGCACGAGAACCCAGGAAACTGAGGCACAGAGGTACAACTGCCAAGGCCACATTGCAGGTCAGTGGCAAATCCTGGTCTTGGACACAGAGGAGTTGGCCAGGGCCTGGGGTGTGACACCACTTGGAGTGTAACACTGCTTCATAAACAGCTCCAAGGAGCAGGGCAGGGCTGAGCTGCTCTCAAACACCAGCCACCAAGAGAAGCCACCCTGGCTCACCTCCTCGGAGCTCCCTACCGCCCTTGTCCTCACGGCTGCCAACAGCACCAGGCCCTAGGCCAGTGGCTGGGGAAACAGCTAGAGGGGTCGTGCCTGAGAACAAAGAGCAGCAGAGAGGTGAAGTAACACCATGTGTAACCAAGGTGACCAACAGGAAGTAGAACCTTGCAAATTTAAAGGGAAAAAGACGTGGTGGTGGGGGGGGGAAGTACACAGCACCGACCTGGGAGGCCCAGCAGAGCTGCAGGCTCACCCTCCTTCCCCTCTCTGCCCTGATTGCTTCATAAGGCCCAGGGAGGCATTTTCAGTAAAGCATCAACACCTCTGTGGGAACACTATTTCAACATTCTTGAGAAGGCGGCCGGTGGCACATGAAGTCGGCAATGCCAATAACATCCCCTCCTGTTCAAGTCCAGCCTGTAGCTTCCTCCCAGCAGAGTGAGAGGTCACCCCAAGCAGTACATCTGTTGCTGGCCCCAGTACTGCCCCTCAAATGGCAGGCGGGCCAGCTCCAAGCACACCTCCTCCTCATTCCTAGGAGCCACAGCGCCTGCCCTGCCAGGCAAACTCTGTACCAGCCCCAGCTACAGCTGCCAGGGCACCCACAGTGACCACACTGTGACCGCACTGGTCCCCCAACCAACCCATGACTCTGGGCCCTCCAAGCATCCCCACAGACAACATTCACAGCCTTTTTATAAAATGCCCCTGCCAAAGTCTTTCACTTCAGCCAGCTTCCTACATGACCACATCCCTCATGCCCTCAGGACTGGGGCACTGGGGGTGCCCCTCATTCTCCCACGTCTCCGTTATCCAGGGTCCAATCCTTGGATCTCTCCTCTTTCCTCCGGGGTCACCACCCTTACACAGTGACACCAAAGCTCTTCACTCCACACTGCTATCTCCTGTTCCCACTTTCCAGATTCCTTCTTCTGGATTCTCCTGGGCACCTCAACCCTAACGTGAAGCCCAAAATGGGTCAGTAGGGTGAGCACCACCACTACCCCTCAGCTGGGACTCCACTCCCCTACCCATCTGAAGTCCAGGGTTTCGCAAATGACTGTCAGTTGAACACATGCGTCGGAATCTCCTGGAGACCTATTTAAAAATGGAGGTTCCCCCTGTACTGGGTTGAAGAGCATCCCTCCCCAAAATTCATGGCTACCCAGAACCTCAGAATGTGACCTTATTTGAAAATAGGGTCTTTACAGATGGAAGCAAGTTAAAATGAGGTCATGCTGGATTAGGACGGGCCCTAATCCAATGACAACTTGTGTCCTTATAAGAAAAGAAAACAGGCACACAGACACACAGAGGAAACACAAGGTGAAGACAGACAGGGAGGAGACAAGCCCTGTAAAGATGGAGTGACACGGCTGCAAGCCAAGGAAGACAACGGATTGCCTGCAACCACCAGATGCTAGAATAGGCAAGGAAGGGCCTTCCCTTGGAGCCTCCAGAGGGAGCATGGCCTGCTGACACCTTGATTTCAAACTTCTAGCCTCCAGAACTGTGAGAGAATACATTTCTGCTGTTTTGAGCCCCCCAGCTTGTGATGCTTTGTTATAGCAGCCCTAGGACTCTAACACACGCCCATTTCCTGACTTACTGAATCAGAATTCCTAGGGACGGAGCTGGCACCTATCTACGCTTCACAAGTACTTCACCTGAGCCCGCTGCCTGGCTATAAGCTCCATGAAGGTGGAGATTTTTGTTCTGTTCGCCACTTACATGGTGGCTAGCACAGTGCCCACACAGTCAGCTCCTAAAAACAATGTGTTAAGTGAGAGATGAACCTGTACTGATATTCAAGACCTACTAGTGCCTCCGTCAGAACATTTAACTTGTCCTTTTTCTTTCTGAAGCAACTGTAATAATCAAATGAGATAATGTGCACAAGGCATTCAACAGTCTCTGGCACCATGTAGGTGCCCAATAAACATCAACTCCCTTAATTGAGTGGGCAGTGGGAGTCCTTCGAGATTAGATAGAAACTGACCATTTCCAGAAGGGGTCTCCAAGAACAATGTTCACTAAGAAAAACCAATCATGCTCAGCTACAGAAAGTTACTTTGTTCCAACTAGTAAGAAACTTGAAATCTTTCATTCTTTTTGTTAACTGGTCCTTTCGGGGCTATTGTCTAAAACCTCCCAAGTCTCCCCACTTCCTGCCTTGGCTCAGAGGCCATCGCTTGGGATTGCTGCAACACCCACAATAACTAGTCTCCGAGGCCACAGTCCATTTCCAGGGATCCAGCACCCTCCTCCTTGCATCCTTCTCCTAGCCCTCCACCTTCTCTCAAGAAAAGATGCAAACATCCAGGAAGACCCACGTCCCCAAAGCCAATGCTCCTGGTCTCCCCCAGTCCTCCCCCGAACTCACGAGACCTTCCCCACAGGCCATTGACACATGACAATCACGCTCTGCCCTGGGTCCTGGCACATGAACTTCCCCCACACCTTTCTCTGCCTCGGAAGCTTCTATGAATCCTTTGAAACCATATCAAACAGCACCTCCTCTTTGAAGCTTTTTAAGACTTCCCTAGGCAACTGGACCTCGTCTCTGGTACGGTGGTTATGAGTACAAGCTTTGGAGCCAGGCTGCCTACCAGCTGTGTGGTCTTGGGTAAGTTATTTAACTCTCTAAACTTAGCATGTCCCATCTGTAAAATGGGGATAATTATAGGACCTACTAGAGGGGCTGCCTGAGGGCTTACCTAATGGAAGGGAACTCAAGCTGTCAGCACACAGTAAGCACTCATTAAATGTGGACTATCATTTTTAACATGAACTGGCTATTATGGCCATTAACATATAACTGTAAGTAGTTTTAAATGACTATATCTTCAGCTATGCTAAGAGCCCCCAGGGCAAGGTTTGGGCCACAGCTTCTCCTGGCAGAGCCTCCCATGGGTCTGCAGGTTATACATGGGGCTCCCTAAATGACAGAACGCTGGATAAAGAGGCTACCTCACAGGCGCTGTGTGTAAACCAAGCCAAGGACATGGCCCAAGGAGATAAGCCAGACCTCTGCCTTCCCTAAACTCCGAGGCCAGCAAAGCCTCCCCTCCCCACTGCTGCTTGGCTTCCTCCTTTCTAACCAGAATGCTGAATCCCTTCCTCCCAAAACATGCCTCCACGGAGGTCCCTGACACCCGGAAGATGTCCCCAGTGGTCTGCCCAAAATTCCCCCTGTAATGGATTCATGGCCCACCTTTAGAGTAACCATGAGAGGGTGGCTCTGTAGTGCAATGGATAGCGCACTGGACTTCTAAAGTAACCATGAGAAATAAACTGTCAAGTATTAAAGGACAATGGCATATTACTTCTGCAACTTGGTTCAGGAAAAGAAATGCATACATACAGAAAATGAGAATGATAAGGCAAATGTGTTAAAATGTTCACAAAATTACATACTATGCTTGCAAATCTTCTCTAAGTTTGAAATGATTTCAAAACCGAAAGTTAACACAAAAGGAAAGACCAAAGAGAGATTTTAACTCAGAGGCAACAGCTTTGTTCCACTAACCGCGCCCCCCTTCTCACCTAGCATGGTGACTGGCCAGGGTGTTGGCTCGGTTTGAGGGGAAGTCCATGTTGCACCATCCCGCCTTCAAGGCTGCATGCAATTCTTCTGCTGCGTGTGTGTCTTGTCTAAGGTCAGACTCTGGGGACAGCAGATCTGCAAGATTTTAAGGCCCCTACTCTCCTACTTAAAAGGGGATTTTGGCCAAATGCTTAACACCTTGGAGGACTTTTTATACCAGCATGATGTAGTTATTGGGAGCCGTGCTACTTACCCTACAATATTGTTTTGACAGTGAAGTCAAAAGGTAATGCACAGACCTCAGTCAGATAAAGTGTCTGTGATGTGCACGTCTGATGGAGGGGCTCTTAGGCAACAGCCACCCTTCCTAGAGCTGATGAAACAATACCTGCCCTCATGGGCCTACCATCTAGGGAGGTGGCCAGATTACACCAAATAATCACAGAAATAAGTGTATAATTGTGCTAAGTGCTGAAGGAATCACAAGAGTGCTCTGAGAACATATAACAAGGGGCTCGGCTTGACCTTGTCTGGGAGTCAGGAACGGCTTCTCTGAAGAAGTGACGTTTGAGTCTACAGCTAGAAAACAGGTAGGTTGGAGCGTGTTATAATTCCCCAAGAGTAGGGACGTGTATAAACCGAGGTGTTTTTAACAGTGAACTCAAGTTAAATGACAGCATGAGAAAGTAAGAGGTCAAATCCAGAATATGGGACATTTATCAGGATAAACAAACTGGTTTCTCTGAAAATCAACGAAAAAAAGATTTTCCAGGGATGGCAGGGGAGGAGATCATTAGAGAATAAAAGACTTAAGAAACACTTTTTAATAATGTAATGCATGGACCTTATGTGGATTACTATGTGAACAAATCAACTATAAAAGGCATTTCTGAGACAACAGGGGAAACTGAATATGGGATGGGCAAAAGAAGTTATTAATGAATTATTGCTAATTTTGTTAGGTTTGAAAATGGTATAGTTGTTAACGTTAAAAAAAAAAAGCCCTGTTGTAACAGATGTAAAATCATCTGTTAGTTTGATATTTATGGGTAAAATGACATGCTGTCTGGGGAACAGATGAAACAGGTACTGAAGCTGAGTAGAGGGTACTGGGGATTCATTCTACTATTCTCTCTACTTTTGTGTAACTATTAAAATTTCTATATTAAAAAGTTAAGGAAAAAACAGTGGTTCACTCCAGGGAGTCAGAGTGCTCGGAAGTGTTTGGATTTTTCACAATGATCAAGAAAATCAAATATCCTGAGGACAAGCCTGTCTACCTTGTATCTAATGACTCTACCATATTTTAATGCATGGATGAACCACAGCGTAGCCAATTTCCTTCTGATGGGTGATAAAGTTCTTCCCAACTTCTCCTTACAATAACTGAACCTATCCAATTTCTAAGGCTTCTATTCTGTATGACATGCTTCCCTCCTTCCCTGTCTCCCCTGCAACCTACCCACCCAAATCACATGATGACAGCCCAAATCACTTTCGGGGACAGCGTGGATGTCCTTATTGTGAGAATTCCCAGGCTCTGGTACCATCTGTTCCAGGGATAAGGGACTCAGTGCCTCAGGACAATTCAAATTCTGCCTCAGAAGGATTCCGTTACCAAGTGACTGCCCCATGGGGGCAGGGGCAGCACACACTGCAATGCTGGGGCTGAGAACAGGCAGGAGGAGTGTCCAGCAGGTCGCCCCAAGAGCCCTCACCCAGCCCCTGACACTGGTCTCAGGCAGGTTCCCTGAGGCAGATGGGGCTCCACACACCCTGGAAAGGATTCAGAGTTCCTTTCCTCTCTCCTTTCCACCCTCTGGCAGTTTTCCCACTCTGGGTTCCTGATCTTTTTAAACACAGCCAATGAGACACCATTTTTACCCTATCCAAATGGCACTAATATTTTTTTTTTTTTAAAGAATAGTAGGTAGCCAGGGTTAGCAAAGTTGCTGGGAAGCAGGCATTCTTCCACACTACTGGTGGAAGTGTAAACTGATACAACCTTTTAGGATTTTATTAACTGGTGATATGCAAGGTTCTTAAAATCATACCCTGTTATCAGCACTTCCATTTTAGGAATTTATTCCAATAAGCATACTCAGAAAGACAAGGATCACCACCACAGTGGTATGTAAAATCAAATGGTACACTAGAAAAAACCCAAAATGCATTTGATGGGGGAATGAATAAATAGTGTTATATATCTATAATCGAATACTACTCAGCAGTAAAAGAAACTCCTGAAAGACACAACAACATGGACCAACCTCAAAAGCATGACATTAAGTAAAAAGAAAAGGCAGGCAGAAAGAAGTATGTACATATAACTCCATTTATATGAAAATCTAGAAAAGACAAATCTAATCTACAATGACAAAAAAGCAAATCAGTAATTGCCTGGGGCTGGGGCAGGATGGGGGTGACTGACCAGAGAACTTTCTAGGTTGATGGTAATGTCCTATATATTGATTATGGTGGTGGTTACGTAAGTGCATACATTTGTCAAAACTCACTATACACTGTGAACTGTACATTCACTTAAGATCTGTATATTGTACTATATATACATTATACTTCAATTTAAAAAAAAAGAATAAGCAAGGCCAGGCACAGTGTAACCGCAGCACTGTAATCCCGCACTTGTATCAAAACACACACAATTTATGCTTGTTTATGTACAGACTAACTCTCGAAGGAGTCACAAGAAATCGGGATCAGTGGCACCTTTTGGGGAGGGAAATCAGAGCACAGGGTGGCAGGAAGCCTTTTCACCACCTACCCTTTTTATATAGCTTGATTTTTTGGTACCCTGTTCATATGTTATCTATTCTAAACAAACAATTGATTGCTTCTAATTTTTTGCTGGTGTCCAATAATCAGGAATTGGGTGAAGAATTATATGGAAAGATGTATATGGGAAATAAACAAAGTGTTTTAAGACAAGATATTTTCCATTTTCACTAAAAAAAATCCAAAATAAAAATGTACTGTGATGACATACACACAAAAGAACAGAAGAACATAAACCAAAATATCAACAGAGGTTATTTCCAAGTGGTGGGATCGTGAGGGGAATTTTACTTTCTTCTTTTTGCATGTATTTATTTTTGCATTTTCCTAAGCAGATGCTTTGTGTGTGTGTGTGTGTGTGTGTGTGTGTGTTTATGTGTGTAACAACAAAAAAAAAAAGAAAGAAAGAAAGAGAAGAGCAGACCTGCCGTGTCACCTCTTTCTGCCAGGTGCTCAGACACACTAGAGAATTATTGGCTGCACTCCCTTTACCCAAGGGGCTGTGTGATTTAGGAAGACAAAGAACAACACAAGAGCAAGGGCACAGGGCCAGCTCCAAGCCTTAAATGTCCTCCCCTCACTTAGATAGCACAGGCGTCCTCAGCCAACCAGGGAGCCCAGCCAAGTCCCTTGCCCATCCCACAATCTGGAGGCCTGGAGGTTGACGGAGTGCACCCCACCCGTTTTCTCCCTGGACACCTGGAAGGCAGGTGGGGCAGAGGTCGCTGTCCTTATTTTACACATGAAAGGAAGCCTGCAAAGATAATTTGCTTCTTCCACACATAAGGCGCACTGAGACTAAGTCTTGACTGGATGTTGTGCACACACTGAGCATTCTGGTATTCTAAGACCTAAAAGACTCAAGTGACAATGCCAAGTTCTGATCCAGTTTTGTCACTAGCTTCCTACAGTTATAGGTGAGGCTCTGCATTCTAGGATAGCCTGAATTACCTCTGCAGTTCAGACTGCGGGGAAACAACTCCTTGTACCATGAGCCTCCATATCCTCACCTCCAGGAAGGGCTAGGAGGGCAGACTGCTTAGGGTCTCGCTTGAAGACCACAGCCATAAGGCAGCCCTGTCATTAGAGTAGGTAAGAGCGTGTTAAAACCAGCATTTGGGTTTGAAAGGACTGAATTAGACATTCCTGGAACTAAGCTGGACAGAAACGTCCCACTGCCAGCGTGTGGAACACTTTCTTATTGGTAGATCTGGGTGTGTCTCGTGATTTGGGGAGAAGTGCCCCTGGGGATGCAGAAAACCAAAAGGGCGGGAGGGGAGTGGAAACACTGACTGGCGGATGACCTCGCCAAATCGTTGGGCCCTTTCTTGAGCACAGACCTTGGTCACCACTTTCTATTAATATAAGGCGACAGATATTCAGCCTCGAAGTGGAGAAATCTGAAGAATTTACTGGAAGGAGTGAGGAAAAAAATACTGATGTTGGAAGAAATACAAGGATGTGCAAGCATCAGTGGTCACCAGAAAATGATGCAGTTTTAACGCAGGGGCCAAGGATGGAGCTGGAATGAGATTTTATCACCATCCAGCTGTCGGAATTCAGGTGAGAGAGGAAAGCCCTGAGGTGTCCTTTTCCCGGCAAGAGAGGGGCAGGCAATGGCAGAGGCCAAACCACTTCAAGGTGAGAAGCAGCACACACAGGGGAAGCCCAGACATGGCCACCCACCAGGACCCAATAAGGGAGACCCTGGCCCAGCAACGAGCCCAGAGCAAGGCCCGAACCCACAGCGGCCAGCTTTTCAGGGTGGTTTAGGGAGAGCACATTCCTCGGAGACCATCGTAAAACAAACTAAGACACAACAGCCTAGGTCGTGGATGACAGAGCCTTGAATTTTCCATGCTTCGTACTTCCATTCTTTGTTAAAATGGATGTTTTTTCAAATGAATTTACATTCAAGCTTTGACACAATCAGCTGCTCATCTCAAGACACTTACCCCTCTGAGACCTGAAGGTTCCCATCCGTAAAATGAGTTTAACCCCAGCCCCAGGGCCAAAGTGAGGCGTAAATGAGGACATATGGGAGGATGCTGGTGCACGGCCTGAGATCCAGTAAGTGCTCAATAACAGCAGCCACCAACAACACCATCACTAACCAAAATTTTTGTTGTTGGTGTTTTGGAAGATCTTTGTATAAATCCAGTCACACACAAATCAATAAAAATGTCCACCAGTCCACTGGTTCAAGAAGCATCATCTCACACAGCCAAAGTCCCCTAAGGACGTCATGAAGTAAGTAAGCTTCAGGAAGCAGGAAAAACCCATTAGATGGCTGGTTGCTCTGCAGATCTCAAAGCTGGGGCAGGTTGAGAAGACCCCTAAGGTATCACGTGACTCCAATCCTGGGAGAAGGTGAACACCCTGTGGAAGAGGCAGCCTCTGGCCCGTAGGCCCCTCCCAGAGCCCAGGAAGATAAAGCTGTGAGGTCACGTTAAGCAGGGCTTGTGAACATGGCTTTGGGAAGGAGGATTTTTTTTACCCCAAGTACTCCAAGAATCCCTGTATTCAAAAAGTCTTCCACATACCCAAGAAGCCTAAATGATAGTGGTATGGGTCCTTAAACATTTTCTTTGCTTACTAACATAACTACTTCCTCCTAATGGGAGAGTGAAGATTATGTGTAAAATGTGCATAAATCAAAAGGAGACAAGAGCAAGTTCTATTTTGCTGTCCATAAAATTCAGCAAGAAAAAAAGAACTTCCTGATAGAAGTCTGAGAGGGATTATCTAGATTTCTATTATCTGGGCTCAACCTGTAGTTTATTTTCCTAAGATCCTTAAGCTGTACTTTGGTCCAGACCAGTAAATCTGCCCTTGCGGGTAATTCCTTTTTTAACTTCCCACCTAGTATTATCTGAGAGGAGAGTATGCAAGTCTGTAGGAAGCTGGGGAGGCATCCTCCACCAGGTCCTGTGCCTGGCACCACAGCCAGTACTGTGGCCACTCACACACAGACTGCCCCGGACAGGCCAGGCAGCACCTCCTGACAGATGCCAAAGACCCAATGTGGGATTCTTGGGAAGCGTTCCTGCACAACCATTCAGTGTCTTTCAGAAGAGTCCATCTGGGTCTGGTCTCACGCTTCTGTGCACTCACAATGCCTGTGCCTGCATCAAGTGAGGTGGTGGACACCCCGAGGTCCCTCTGTGCACCAGACACTGGTCTGGGAATGCCGAGGTCCAAGGCACACCGCTTGTCTGCAAGGAGCTCACAGTCTAGTGGGTAGGACAAGTCACTATACAGGGTGACAAAGACTGAGAGAAGTAAGAATGAGGTTGGGGCCAGGACATGTGGCAGAGGGGAGAGAGGCTTGAACGACGAGGAAAGTGGTCTTCAAGCTGAGTGCTGTCCCAGGCCCTAATTCCACCATGTGCACCCAGAACTTGCCAAAAGGGATTCAAGACCCCGTTAATTTTAAACTTAGGTGGATGCATCTTTTGAGGGAAAAAAAAGCGGCTCTGAGTTTTAATCTGGATGTTCATGGTAGCATAGAACTGGTTACTATAAAAACATCACCAACAGCCTCCTCACTGTCGACAATGGCCGGGTGATGATCTGCTCCTCCCTTGTTCAGGGAAGGGGGCCAAGGGGCACACAAGCAGCAGGTAAGAAACCAGGTTCCCCTATACTGGCTGGCACCCCCACTCCCAGCAGAAAGGTCAGAAGGGAGGGGGGTTCTGCATGGGCTTCCACAGAAGCAACAGGGCCAGGACGGATGATCAAAGGAGGAATTTAAGGGCTGAGCACAGGATAAAGGTGGCTTGGAGAGAGAGAAGTGGGAGAGATCTCTCCAGAGTAACTTGGGCAGGAGAAGGGTTACACTCCCCCCATTCACTGGCTGGGATGCCTTATCCAGGCTGGTTAGAAGGTCCTGCTGATGGGGTCTCACTCCTAGGTTCCAGCCTTCAGCAGATACATGATTTTTGGCAAACTGCTGCCTTTCCTGATTCAGCTCCATCATGGGTCCAATGGTCTGATGGGATAACATTGCCTCTGTTACAAGAATTACCTATCACATCTGTGGACCCCTTGAAGGGTAGTCACAAACCCCAAGCCTTACCCCAAGCATGCACTATATGAAGGGGGCTGTTGGTATCCACACAGCAACCTCAAGTGGAAAGGCGCAACACTTCCCGCCTACCTACCACATGACTCACACTGTTCTTAGGTTCTCTCACCTAATCCTAACATTCCTATAAAGCATTTCTCCCATTTTACAGAAGAGGAAAGGAAAGGTTGACTTATTCATTTGTCTTGTCACTCCATACATATCAGGAGGCTGTGTTCTAGACACGGAGGTTCCAACGCTGAATAAGACAAACACAGGCCTATCCTCGTGGAGCATGTATTCTAGTGCGTGTGTGGCAGGGGAGATAACAAATAAACAGAAAATAATTTCAGATACTGGTAAATGCCATAAAGAAAACAAAACAGGGTAATTTGATAGAGTGACACAAAAGGGCAGTAATAGATCAGGGGAGGCAATCATGCGACAGACTGAGAAAAGTAGAATCCAAACAGAGGCAACAACCAGTGCAAAGGCCCTGGGACATGAACAGGCTTGACTTGTTCAAGGAACAGAAAAGAGGTCAGTGTGGCTCAAGAACAATGAGGGGTGGGGAGGGGGCAGGAGACAAGGTCAGAGAGCAGGCCAGGGCCAGACCATGCTGGGTATTCCAGGCAGTGGAAAGGACTGGGAATTCTATTGTAAGTGCAGTGGGATGACACTGGAGGTCTTCAAGCAGGGAAGTGACACAGTCTAAACTCTGGTTAGTGTGGGAAGAATGGATGATAGGGGTCAGGTTTAGAGAGGTTTACAGAGGTTGATGAAGCAGCTCAGGCCATTTGCATGAGACATCAAAACTCGTTTCCACGGTGTCACATTTTTTACACCCTGTAGTATGATGCTAGACTGCAATCTCACATCTGACAAAGTGGGGCTCCCACTGTCTCTGTGATCTCAGCTTTGCCTCCTGCGTCGGTCATGTGAGGATAACTGCTTGTGGCTCTACGAAAATTACACAGCATATATGTAAACATGCTTTGTATTCATCTGACAACATTCAACAAAGAGCGAGTGTCTACTGTGTGCCAGGCACTTGTAAAGTCGTTCTACAGTGCTAGAAATGCATTGTCAGAGTAGATGTTTGATAAGAAATTACCCTGTCTGGGAAAAACAAAGGGCCAGCACTCACTCCTCAAGAAAGGCGAGGCCAGCATGGATACTGGGTTTCCCCAGCCTTCACTCCTCTCAGAAACTCTCCGTGAAGCCAAATTTCCTTAAGAAGCATCTTCTTCTTTGAAGAGGGAGAGGAAATAAAGGAGAAAAATGACGAGCAGTATTTTGAGGAGGTGGGGCACTACAACCAAAGGAAGGAACTTGGGAGTTGCCCTAACAAGGCCACTTCAAGTCATGTGACCCTGGGCATCGATCCCTGAGTGAGTTTTCTACTTCTAACCTGTAAAACTGGGATAAACTCGGCTTCCCTCAGAGGTGGGCAGCCCAGTAGGAAACTAATAAGGTATTATGGCATAGGTAAAGCATGGTTCATGGAGAACTGCCTTTCCTGCTTCTTTGAGCATCTGGAGGAAAGTCTGGAACACCCTCACTTATATATACAAGGTTGGGGATTCTCAGGTAACTGAACTAGTGGAGTTTATTGCTCTCGGACATCTTTCCCTCTAGAAAGGAGTTAATCAGGTTAAAGTCATTCCTCCTAAGCTATGAGCAGAAATGACAAACACTCGAGCCTACGATAAACAAGGAAGCCCAACTTCCATGGCAGCCCTCACGAACTCTGTTTAGCCACCACCTTCAGAAAGGGACCAAGACCATACTGCCCAGTCTAGCACCACCCCCCATCCCTGTCCCTGCTTTTTTTATTTTTTATTTTTTGAGACAGAGTCTCACTTTGTCACCCCAGGTAGAGTGCAGTGGCATCACTGTAGCTCACTGCAACCTCAAACTTCTGGGCTTAAGATGATCCTTCTGCCTCAGCCTCCCAAGTAGCTGGGACTACAGGTGCATGCCATGACGCCTGGCTAATTTTTTCTATTTTTAGTAGAGACAGGGTCTTGCTCTTGTTCAGGCAGTCTCGTACTCCTGAGCTCCACCAAGCCTCCCACCTCAGCCTCCCAGAGTGCTAGGATTATAGGCATGAGCTACCATGCCCGGCCTTGTCCCTGCTTTTTAATTGAACCAACAAGACCTGGATTTCTTCTCCAAATGCCTAGAATGTGCTGCATCTTGGCCACTCTACTCTGGGAAGACCAAGGGAACAGAGGAAAGCCACAGCCTTGTCAAGCAACGCAAGACAAAGATAGATCAGCAAGTATAGGAAAAGAGGAAAAAAAGCATTAATTTGACTGGAAGACAGCCACTCCCTAATGAGGAAAAAACCCTGAATAGCTGGTGATTCTTTAAATAGAGCTCCTGTAGACACTCGGTACAAATGCATTGAATGTGGAACCTGTCTGTATAGAGACCCAGGCACCCCACTAGGAAGACCTCTCCCTCCCTATACTGGGTTGAACAGTGTTCCCCCAAAATCCATGTCTACCTGGAAGCTCAGAATATGATCTTACTTGGAAATAGGGTCTTTTCAGATGTAATTAGTTAAATTATGATGAAATCATATTGGATTATGGTGTGTCCTGTTCCAATGACTGGTGTCCTTATAGAAAACAGAGACACAGACAGGCACACAGAGAACCACATGACAACAGGGGCAGAGACTGAAATGATGCAGCCACAAGCCAAGGATGCCAAGGATTGCCAACAACCACCAAAATTCAAGAAGAAAGAAGGGAAGGTCTTCTCCTAGAGCCTTCAGGGAGAGCATGGCCCTGCTTATACCTTGATCTTGGACTTTTAGCTTCCAGAGCTGTGAAAGAATAAATTTCTATGGCTTGAAGCCCTCCAGTTTGTGGTACTTGCTATGGCAGCCCTGGGAAACCCTACTGCACACCTGTTCCCCAAACCACCCTTCTTGGTCTCAGCCCAAGGGCAGGAGGGAAGACACACAGGCCAAGGCCTCCAGTCCATTCTCAGCCCACATGGACTTTTCCACATCCCAATGCCAATGAGCACTTCTCTCCTTGAGAGGAGGGAGTGCAGGGATCACATTTCAGCTGCTCCCACCCACCTTCTGCCCTGAGAGGCAAACTGGCAGGGGAGTTTGTGTTTCCTTCCCTCAGCCTCCCAGTTTTGTAGCCTCTTTAAATTAGACTGGTGTTTCTTCAACTTCAATCATTCAGTCCCATCCTAGATATATATATGTATTTGGCCACAACTATGTACTCCCTGTACTACCATTTACCTAATATTTCTTTATGTTGAATCATTACTTTTACTTAAATAAATTTATTTAAAAGAAACTGCTACATCATTATTACAATACATGGAAAATCACATCATTTATCTCATGCAGAACTTCCTAGATAATACACATACGTATTTTTAAGTTGCACATTAAAATGAATACACAATATTTTTTAAAGGTCCATTCATGTACCATTTAAAATAATCTCGGGTGGCAATACTATGGGAAATACTGCCTTAGAGGTACAGTGACTATCTCCGTTTACTTGGCGGGGAGCTCTGAGGTCCAAATCAGAAAAACCAACTTCAATTTCTCCAATCTCCTGCTCCCCACCCCCCCAATCCAGACACTCCGCAAGAAGGTAAAGGGTAGGAGGAAAGAAAGGCACCCAGGAGTTCTGAGTTCCTACGTGGGGCGACCTGACAACACGGAGTCTTTACCCACTCCTGCGAGTGACAAGGGCAGGGAGGGACTGACCTTCTCGCGGAGGGTGCAGTGGACGTCCGAGGCGACGCGCCCTTCCCACCACGGCTCATCCATCATCGAGTACGCAGCGCCGCGATCCGAGGCTACCGCGCTCTCAGGGCGCACCCTGCGTGGACACGGGCAACTTCAGCGGCCCGAGCGCGCCCCCGGCTCCGACCCCCGGTATCCCTATCCTTGCGCGCCCCCGGCCCAGGGCCCGGACGGGCGCCCCTTCCTGCGCTGCTCAGCGGAGCTGGCGGTCGCCTCTCGTCCGGGGAAGGTGGCGGTGCCCCCTTCCCTTTGCTAGCTGGACACGGGGCGATCTGGAGCTGTGCAACAACTTGCAGAATTTTTATCTTCCCTTTTGCAAAAGTTGCAGAGAAAGTTGCCGACTCCGCTAGCTCGCCCGAGGCTGTGGCTCCAGCAGCGGCCACCGGCTCGCCGTCCCCAACTCCTCCCCCGCCACCCAGCCTTTGTCCTGCTCCCACATCCTGCCCTCGAGCCGGGGCGAAACTCACGCATCCCTCTCCAGGCGTGGGGGGCTGCGGGCGCCGGGCCCCTCCCAGGGCCGAGCCAGCGGTGCCCTTGGGTGCCTGCCCGCGGCTGGACCCTGGCCTGGGGCGCTCCGCACTCTCGACCGCCACCTCCGCAGCCCGGCTTGCCCCGGCTGCCGCCGCGCCCCCGCGAGCGCTCGGGTCCCGCCGCGGCTCGCAGCCTCCCGGCCGCCGGGGGCCTCCCTCCCTCGCTGGGGGAATTGGGGGCCGGGCCTCGCGCATGCGCCGCCTGCTCCCCTCGCCGCGCGGGGCGGGGGGCTGGGAATTGGAGTCTTTCTTTGCCAGTGCTGGCTCTGCTTCCTGCCCGCGTCCTCCCTTGCCTGGGCGGAAAGCTTCCTCTCACCTTCGCGGAGACTCGCGGTGGCCTTCTGGGCACCCGCCGGCTTGCGCGGGGAGCAAAGGGACCGCGGCGCCACCTGCGCGCACCACGCGTGAAACGCGCAGGCAGGATGCCCCCAGAAAGTTCTGCCTTCCGTGTGAACTGCTCTAGCCAACCTTACGTCGGTTCCACCTGTTTTTCTCTTTCTTTCCTTTTTTTTTTTGTAAACGTGTCCTGCGACGGAGAGGTAGATTTCCGAAAGGACAATTCCTCTGAAAACAGCAGAAAAGCAACTCTTGATTATCCACGAATCTCTAATTCTAAAGGAGACTCAATAAGTCGCTTTGCTTATTGTGCTTCTGCAAAGTATCGATCCACGCCTTACATTGGAGGAAAACTAGGTTTTTTTGAAGGATAGGAAGCATTGTCTTTTTAATTCAGTTGATTTGCTCTCAGAAAGGCATTCTCTTGAATCAGCCCATCTAACAGCATAGCATTGGGCTGTCCTCTTGGCTGATTGATTTTTGTGATAGTTTTGGAGATTCACAAACTTGGAATTAAATCCGCTTACCAACTGGGTGATTTTTGTCAAGTTCCTCTAACTCTTAGAGCCTGGGATCCTTCACGTGTAAAATGGGAATAAAAGTTGCATCAACCTGCTAGAGGTATCATTAAATGAGATAATGCGTGTAAAGAAAGGAATAACCACCATACCAGGTATAAAGTGAACATTCAATAAATAACTGGTACTAAAGAGCCTTTAGTTTCTGACTACTCCTGTAAGTAAAGACCCACCTGGAAAAAAAATTTTAAAGTCAGCTTTGATAAGCTTCAATTGGACCTTAAAGAGCAGTTTTAAGGTAAAAAAAAAATTACGAACTCTCGTGAAAGTGTAAAATACCTATAAAGTGTAAGGAATAAACTTAATAAATGTGCAGGCTCTTAATGAGGAAATTACGAAGGTTAAAATATAATAAGGAAGGCTTGAAGAAATAAAAGAGGTAAAAATACCAACTTAAACCAAATTACTCTATTTAATAAAATGTTAACGGTTGTGGGTTGATGGGGGGAACTTAATTTTTCTAACATTCAAGTGGAAGAATATCTGTGAGAAAAGCTAATAAATTTATATTTTAAAAGTGGGGGGGAAGACCCATATTAACAAATCTTAAAACATATGACAAAGCTATCATTAAAAGAATGTGGTGTTGACAGAAGAATGGATGGATTAAGCATCAGTGGAATAACTCAAAGTTACATTCAGTATACTTAAAAATTCACTGTATGATAAATGTAGCATTTCACTTGTGTGGGGAGAGGGTAAATGGATAAATTCTTTAATAAATTAGGTTGGGGAAGTTAATTTGGGAAAAAAAAAGTAAAGCTAAGGATTTATTTTAAAATCACCAAAATAAATACAAGAATTCAAAGAGCATCAAACAAATCACAAGAAAATTAGAAAAAAAAATAGGTGAATTATGCAGAGGGGAAGGCCTAGATGTTAGGGCACAGGAAGAAACCAAAGGCAAGGATGAGTAGGTATATTTGAATAAATATGCAAGACTTAGATACATCAAATATCATTGCCAAAAAGGCAAATAACAGATTGGAGAAAATGTTTTTAACAGATGTAACCAAAGGTTGATCTTACAATATAGACCTCTTTTAAATCAATATGTAAAATACTAACACCCTACATGCAGAAATGCAAGAAGGATATGAACAGGCATGCCACCAAAGAAGAAATTCATATGGATAAATATCATTTTTAAAGTGCTCATACTCCCTAGCAAACACATTAAATTTTTTTTTAAATAGTGGGGTACATCTTTGTCAAAGATTTTAGAAAACATAATACACAGGGTTGGCAAGTATACAGTGTTGTTGGGAATTAATATTATCTTTCTGAAAGACAACATAAATCAAAAAGTTTAAAAATCTATTATTCGATCCAACTAGTCTACCTCTGGAAATTTATTCTAAACAAAATAAGATGATGAGTATAAAGATTTATTTACAAGGTGTTTCATCAAAATGCTTTTTCATTACAGTGAACTATTGAAACAGAGAACTGGTTAAATAATTATTTGGCTCTTAAAAAACATTTTTTAAAAGGCTGCATAATGAATTGGGGTATGATCCCAATTAAACTACATTCATACACACAGAGGAAACAAATTGAACATTGATAAAAATATTAACTATGTAATCAGAGTGGTAGGATTATGGGAAATTTTAATATACTTTTTTTCCTAGTATATCCATATTTTCTAAATTTCCTACAAGAAACATGCATTACTTTCATAACCAGAAAAAAAAGAGTGAATGTTATTTAAAAATAATCACCCGATATATTTACTAGAGGGGCCTTCCAGTGAACAACTCACTGTTGTTTTGTTTTGTTTTTCATAGCAGTATTCTTTCTTTCTCAGTAATCATTCTATCCTGGGTACACTGAAAGAAGAAAGGCCTTTATTTTCCCCAGTTTGTAGTGCCCTTTTCCTAAACTGCAGCTATCAGGTATCAAGAGTTCTGATAACTGATAAGGGAGGGAAGCAGAAACTTTGGGCTTTTCTCCAGGGGCTGTTTTAAGGGGATTCTAAACATATCCATTCTGCCCTCCTTTGTGTATCATTCTGAGGAGTTCCTCATTTTCTCAGTATCTCTGAAGAGTAAAAATGCATTGCATCAATAAACTGATGGTTTTGGTGGGGAGTCACTGTCCACAGGTACCCTTAACAGAGGGAGGCTTTCTGGGCTGGGCAGCAGGAAATACCAATGCAGCTGGAGTTATGTCCCAGAGCCCTGTCCCCAACCAAGCCAATAGGAGGTATTCATTCATTCATTCAAAAACTAAACTTTGAAGGTGGACTTGCTGAGGTAGAAAAAACAAAACAAAACAAAACAAAAAACAAACTAAACTTGTATTAAGTGCTTACCATGAGTCAATGACCATCCCTCCACCCTCAGCTTCTGAAGCTCACAGGTTGGGAACCACAGATTTAGAGCAAGTGCAATTTACCTATCTTCAACTTTCCCATGTACAAAATGAGATTAAAAAAAAATCCTCTGCCCTTTTCACTCCTTCTTAGAGGACGAATCAGTCTAATATTTCCACTGTAGTATTACTTTATTGACTGCTCACTTTGCACTGAACTTTCACTCTTTTTTTTCATGATGCAAACTCTCATGTATGGCAAAATGCGCATGTTCTCTCCCTGGTCCCAGGCCTCATTCTCCTCCCCAAGGATAACCAGCCGTTATGTTTCCTTCAGAAGTGATCTGTGCATTCACCAACATAGGCATTCATGCCCTTTTTCCTCTTATACAAATGGTAGCATACTATGCACATCTTCCTGTGCCTTATTTTTTTTTCCACTTGGTTGTTTTCATGATTTATGTAACCAGTCTTTTGCTGGACATTCAGGCTGACCCCAGCCTTTTGCTGCCATAACCACACTGTGGTAAACATCCTGGGCAGGTGAATCAGTGATATAAATTCCTCCAACACTCAGCTTTTCAGGGGAAGCTGAGACATATACTTTAAGTAGAGTTCCCTCAGAGTCTTAATGGTTTGCATTGCTTCATTTAGGACCAAAAGCATGAAGGCTGGCTCAGTTTATAGGGACAGAAGGAAGACATCTGTCTTATCAGCACTTTGATCTTTAACCAAAAACCAAGCCAACACTTTTAAACTGTTTCTAGTCATGTGCCCTACTTAGTCAAGAGAACATTTGCCAAATCCTTTATGATCATTGACTAAAAATTCTTGAGATATAATTCTGCAGATTAGATCTGAGAATCAGGCAGAAAGAATAAAAAAGCAGCACTTTGCAAACAGAATTCAAAACCTAGGACATTTATAAAGCTGGCCCATATTACTTTTTTAAATTAAAAAGGTGTAAAAGTAATAAGTGAAAAATAAATCTCCCTCCCACCTGAGGCCATCTTCATGCATAAGTGTGTGACCTATGCACTTGCATAGCACCCTGGGCACAGAAGGGCCCTGTGTTTGGTTTAATGCTTTGCTGTCACTATCTTGGAATTCTTAAGAATTTTATCTTTGAACATGTGTTTTGTAAATGAAGTCTGTGGGACAGTGGAGCATGCAGATGAGCAGAGGCGATCCACGTAATGGTGCGTGCTCTTCCTGTTGCTCCATTTGCATACAGCGTTCCTGGTGCCTCATGAGCACAAAATTCCAGTAGACCTACAATGCATGGAATTCAGTGAGATTCAAGGGAGTGAAAGCTAAGTAGATTATGTCTACAAGTGGGTATGGGGAGGAAGTGGGGCCGGGGGTGGGGGGGACACTGACAATCCTGAGAGGCCATACTTTCCATTTGAACCAGAACTTACTTTGAGCACAGAAAGAAGGTGTTGTCAGTTTCCTAGGGCTGCCATAACAAAGTACCACAATGGGGTGGCTTGAAACAACAGAAATTCATTCTCTCACAGTCTGGATGCTGGAAGTCTGAAATCAGGGTGTCAGCAGGGCCATCCTCCCTCCGAAGACTCTAAGGAAGAATCCTTTTTTGCCTCTTCCTAGTTTCTGGTAATGGCCAGTAATCCTTGTTCCTTGGCTTGTAGCTACATCACTGCAAATTCTGCCTCCATCTTCACACGGCCTTCTTCTGTCTTATCTTCACGTAGTCTTCTTATAAGGACACCCGTCATATCGTCATATCGGACTAAGGGCCCACCCTACTGCAGCATGGCCTCATTGTAACTAATGACGTCTGCAGCAACCCTATTTCCAAATGAGGTCACAATCCAAATACTGAGAGTTAGGACTTCAACATATCTTTTGTGGGGACACAATTCAACCAATAACAGAAGGCAACAGTATTTTAAGAAACATGAACAACCAAAGAACCCTATCATAGGCTTTCTTATGGGTGCTTCTGCCCTGTGTCAGGCAACCACGTATTATGACACAGAAGGAACGGGGAAAATGAGGCAACCCATAGTTCCTTTTTCTTCAACTCTTCCTTGCTCATCAGTAAGTCGAAGGTAGAGAGCATTGATTGGACGTATGTGAGGATGAAATAAAAACAAAGTTAGTTTTGTGCAATGTTGTTATGGCAAAAATGAAATATATATGCATGTACAAGCTGCAAAATACAAATTGTATAATTTCACTGATTCTGCATGTGAGTTAAATGTTATTTTTGCATTTAAAAGTGGCATTACACAATATAAAGATGAATGATAATTCATGCTAATACTTTAAATTTTGAATTTTTTTCTCAGAATAATATTAAATAGCATAATTAAAAAAAGAAAGAAAAAATCCATGACAAGTTAAGAAAGATGGAAAGGAAAAAGAGAGCAAAATGAAAAAACTTTATATTTTAGTACCTTTAACAGCAGCTTTCTCTGCTTTTTGAACAAAGGGCCTAGTATTTTAATTTTGTAGTGGGCTCCACACACTGCATAGCCATCACTTCCCCCACCCCATCCCTGCTAACGTCTATCCCAGAAGAAATCCATTTATGTTTCCTTCCAAAGATATTCTATGCCTGTGGTCCCCAATCCCTGGGCTGCGGCTGGGATCAATCTGTGTCTGTTAGGAACCAGGCCACGCATCACTGCCTGATCTCTACCTCCACTGCCCCCCCGCTCCCCGTCCATGCAAAAATTGTCTTCCATGAAACCAGTCCCTGGTGCCAAAAAGGTTGGGGACTGCTGTTCTATGCCATATTACTCTGAGCCTGAACTCACCCATCCCCTTTCACTGGCAATGCTTAGGGCAAAATGTTCCCCCTTGCTAGTGATACATTTTTATCAATAAATATTAGAAAATCTACCATTTGTGGAGTATTTAGCATATGCCAGGCACTGTGCCACATGTCCAAGCAGTCACTGGGAGTAGGCTTCCCTAATTCCCAAATAGTTATCCATCCCCTTTCCTCCGGTTCTCCCACACCCACATGTGTTTACCTTCACATAGTTTAGGCTTCTTGCAGACAGGGCTGTATCTTTTTCATATCTGCATCTCCAGCCCCTAGCACATAGCTGCATAAAGGAGGTGGGCAATACAGGCTTACTGAATTAATAAATAAACAATATACACATGGATAGCAGAGCTAACAGAGGCCTGCAGGAATCACCTGGCCTGGACTTCAGCCTGGTCAGGGGTTATTGTCCTCATTTTTCAAATGAGACCCAGAAAGTTGTGTGACCCTTAGACAGGCCACCTACGGGCCTTGTTGTTTGTATTAGTAAAATGAAGGAACTGCTCTTTCCTTAAAGGACTGTTGTGACTATGAAAACAGGAAACATGAGTGGAAGTATAAACTGCTCTCTCATATTATTTTGTCTTTCATAGTTATAACAAAACATGCTAGAACCTTCCTATGACATTGCTCTTTAAAGCCTGAGGCAAGCTCTCTGTGAACTCACTGTGGGACTTGAGTGAGTAGCCTTCCTTCCACGGGCCTCAGTTTCTCCTTCTGTGAAAAGGAGGGCATGGGATTAAAACCTGGGGGCTGGAGGAGGACACAAACTCAGGGAAATAAGAGAGTCAGGAAGACAACGTAAGTGAGAAGAAAATGTCTCCCAGCCCTCCTGGCCTAACTCCTCCTCCCCTGGCACCTTTGACAGAGACCTGGAGATAGACAAGCGTTTCTCTTTGTGAGGAAAAATCTGCATGGGTTTGACGGTCAGTGACCACACCAGCCCCAGTGCCCAATAAACGGTACCGAGCACCGAGGACTAAGGCCAACCAGAGAGCACATGCTGCACCCAAAATGGGGAGCCCCTTCTGCGCCCTCTCAGGTTATTCCAGCTCAGGAATTTGTGCCCGCTATTGCCAGATTGTTTGACTTTTCAAAAGAAAGAAGAAATCAAGATATCTCCTGATTTTTAAATACTGGCTTTTTTTTTTTTAAACGCCGTCTGGGCCACACACTGTATCAGCCCCGGTGTGGGAACCAGGAAGAGGTGTGCACAGGAGCCGTCCAGCCTGGCTACGATTCCGTGGGGAACAATGCAGCAAGAGCTAAGGGCTCCCCAGACCGCAGGAGGAGGAAATCAAAGGCACCATTAACTTCAAAGCCCCTGAGCCTGCCAGTCTCCTCCTCTGACAGACAATGAACAGGAAGGAGACTGAGACTGGACAGTGAAAGGTGACCAGACAAGCCTGCGGGGGACCCTCACGCCCAGGAGGTCCTAACTGCCAGCAGCAGGGTGCTGCTTTCCTTGGGCCCCCTGGACACTACAAAGTACCTTCTATGAGGGGCATCCAAGGCTTCCAGGTGGGCAGAGACCCAAGGATTAGTGTAGCAGCCGCTCAGCTGAGGGCATTGAGGCAGGGGGTGGAGGAGAGTGTGGGAAATCTATTTTATCAATAAAACTTTTTGATTCCACAAGTACATTCTCCTTGTAATGCTACTAGAGGCATGACTGAAATATAATTAAGATTTTGAACAGCTCCACCCCTAGCCCAGCAGGTGACCACTGTGATATCCATGTACCAATGTACCGGTGTCCCTGGCAGGGCACACAGGCAGAGCAGGTTGGAGGCTACTGTAATAATCCAGCTGAGAGACGGGGGTGGCTCAGGCCAGGGGGTCGTGGTGGGTGAGGTAAGAAGGGCCAGATCCTTGAGCAGAGTTTGAAATAAGAGCTGGTAGGATGAGAAGACGAAGGGAATCGGGATTACCCCAAGTTCGAGTTCTGAGCACCTGAAGGGTTAAGTTCCCATCTGCTGAGATGAGGAACTAAATCCTGCCTCCCAGCTGCCCTCCTCCCTCTACGCCTGCCAGCACCCACCCTGCCTCCCACCAGCTCTGAGTGCAACTGCCCCAGACTTCAATCTTGGCCTTGATTCTTTCTAGTTGATGATCTCAGGTAAGTTAGTTAACCCCAGATTCCTCATTTGTAAAATGGGGATAATAATAGTATTATCTTAATAGGGTCACATGAAGATCAAATGACATAATGCCTGGTATGTAGAGGGTGCTGAATAAATACCAGCCAAAATTACTACATAATCATTAAGTTGTAATTGTACGTATACATAGTTTTGTATTCTGCTACTTCAAAGCTCAAAATGATCTTGTGAGCATTTTTCATGAGATACCTTAAGAATATCTTTCAAAAATGGCTACATAATATTCTATCATATAGATAATTCATTTAATCTTTTATTGTTGGATATTTTAAAATATGACTAAGAGCTATTGGTAAATCTTACATTGTTTCTGGCTTTTCTCAGCATGTTGTAAATAACACTGAGATGAACATCCTAAAAACATACTTTATGCTTCTCTAATATCCTGGGGACACAGTCCTGGAAGTGAAATTGCTGTGATGAGGGGTGTGATGGCTGATTTTGTGTGTCCACTTGACTGGACCATGGGGTGCCCATATATCTGGTCAAACATTGTTCTGGGTGTGTCTGTGAGGGTGTTTCTGGAAGAGAGTAACATTTGAATTGGTACACTGAGTGAAGCAGGTTGTCCTCCCTAATGTGGGTGGGCCTCATCCAGCCAGCTGGAGGCCTGAAGAGAACAAAAAGGCTAGGAAAATTCTTTTTCTGTTTGGCTGCCTTTGAGCTGGGACATTAGTTTTTCCTACTTTTGGATTCAAATTGAAACATCAGCTCTTCCTGGGTCTCAAGCTCCCCAGAATTCAGACTGGAACTAGACCATCAGCTCTCCTGGGCCTCCAGCTTGCCAGCTGCAGATCTTGGGACTTGTCAGCCTTCATAACGTGTGAACCTATTCCTTATAATCAATCAATCAGTCCTCTATTGGTTCTGATTCTCTGGAGAACCCTTTCTTATACAAGGAGTTTGAACAGTTTTAAGACATCTGAGGCGGGGCACAGTGGCTCACACCTGTAATCCTAGCAGTCTAGGAGGCCGAGGTGGGAGGATAGCTTGAGGTCGGGAGTTTGGAACTAGCCTGAGCAAGCGCGAGACCTCATCTCTACAAAAAATAAAAAAATTAGCCAGGCACCGTGGCGCGCGCCTGTAGTCCCAGCTATTTGGAGAGGCTGAGGCAGGAGGATCGCTTGAGCCCAGGAGTTTGAGGTTGCAGTGAGCTATGAGAAGGCCACTGCACTCTAGCCTGGGGGGCAGAGTGAGACTCCGTCTCAAAAAAAAAAAAGAAAAAAAAAAGAAGAAAGACTTCTGAAACAGATTATAAATTGGCCTCCAGGAAGACTATACCAAAACACATCATCACCGTCAAAAATGATGTTATAACAGAAAGTGGACCCTCACCAAGATTAAGTCATCATTAAAAAAAAAAGAAAAAATACACATTCAATTTTTCCTCAGATTGATTATGAAATTGAATGCATGTTTTAGTTCACATTTCTTTGCTCTCCAGCAAGGCCAGAGTTTTCCAAATGTGAATATGTGTCATTTGTATTTCTTTTACAAACTGTCCTTTACAGATCTTTCTGCTGGTGTATTAGAGTTTTGCTTAAGGGTTAGTTAGACATTAAAACTAACAAGCCTTGGTCTGTTCAATTTGTTACACACATTTTTCCTCCTGTCTTTAAATTTTATGTTGGATTTTTATGACCTACAGGACATGTGTAGTCAAACCTCTTTTTTTCCTTTGTGAGTGTATATGCTTCCAAAGCACTCTGGCGTGTGTGAGCATGGGAAACCCTGCCTCTGCCCTCGCTTGCTATGTGGCCCTGGGCCCAGGATGTCTCTCAGATCACAGCTTCCCAGGCTGTCAATGGGGGCAGAGTTGGTTAGACCTCTGAGCTTCCTCCCAGCTCTGGCATTCTATGAGCTAGAATACGGACATGTTGGCTCTGGGCTAAGAGCTCATTCAAGAAACTGTTACTGCCTGATACAGCAGCCTCTTCACTGGGCTCCCTATATTTGATCACTCCATGTCCCAGTCTTTAATGGGCACTGCTCATACTAACCTTCCTGAAGGGCAGTTCCAAGCACCCTGCTCAGGGGCTCCCATGCAGACCCCAGCCCCCTTATTACCTGCTATTCCCTGTCAAAATGAATATTTGTGGTTCCCCAGATACTTTTACTCATACCATCACCTTTGCTGGGAATGTTCCCACACCCTAAATTTTACGTAAAAAAATCTTACCTAGCTTTTAAATCCCAGCTAAGCACCATCTCCTCCATAAAGTCTTTAGTAACTATTTCCTGGTCCGGAGGAATTTTTCTCTCTTTTGAACTACAGTATTTTTCACATGCCATGTGTCCTATGGTTGTTGATATTTATGTCCTATTTACTGAACAGAAATATACAAATCTCTGAGGCCATATGGCAAGGCACTAAATTAGGGAGTACACACTGGCATCCCATACTGTATTTTCAGAATGGGGAAATTTTACATAAAAATCCCTCTTTCCATCTTCTCCTGAAAGATCAGAAGATCTGGCTTACGTTCCTTAAAACAGGGGTCAGCAAACTACAGCCTGTGGGCCAAATATGGCCTGGCCTCTGTTTTTGTAAATAAAGTTTTATTGGGAGACAGCCATGCCCATTTGTTTATATATTCTCAGTGACTACTTTCCTGCCACAGTAGCAGGGATAAGTAGTTGTGACGAGACTACATAGCCCGGAAAGCCTATTTACTATTTGGCCCTTTACAAGAAAGCTTTGCCGATCCTTGCTATAAGGCATCAACTGTGGAGCACAAAGAGGCTCTCTTTAAATGGAGCATGTGCTCCAGGACCTCCTCCTACCCCACGTCAAACCCTGCCAGATGCAAGTATTCATCCTGCCCTCCAAGGCCTTTGAACCATTTGAGTTTTTCATCCCTATTAATCCTCTAAATCACACCCTAATACAACATGAAAGGCATTATGCCATATAAGCAAAGCAATCTCTAAAAAATATCCAAAAACATCATACTGCTAATATTAAATGTGATGATCAAGTCTAATAATATTCCTCAGTAACTATAGCTACTGATGAAGGAGGTTTTTAGCATTAAAAGTTTGAGGTCTAATGTCAGATGGGGCCAGGCATGATGGCTCATGCCTATAGTCCCTGAGTTTTGGGAGGCCAAGGTGGGAGGATTACTCAAGGCCAGGAGCTTGAGACCAGACTGGGCAACACAGCAAGACCTGGTTTTTACAAAAAATAAAAAATATTAGCTGGGCATGGTGGTACATGCCTGTAGTCCCAGCTACTTGGGTGACTGAGGTGGGAGGATTGCTTGAGCCCAGGAGTTTGAGGCTACAGTGAGCTAGCTATGATTGTGCCACTACACTCCAGCCGGGGTGACAGAGTGAGACCCTGTCTGTTAAAAAAATAAATAAATGAAGTCAGATGGCCTGCATTCATATTCCAGCTGTGACACCTATGTGAGCTGGCTGACCCCAGTAAGCAAGACTCTTAGTTTCCTCATCTAGAAACAAGGAGAACAGCAGCATCTACCCCTGGATTGGTGGAAGGATTAAGTTCATACAACTAATATTTATTGATACCTATTATCCCATGCCAGGCTCTTGGGATGTATCAGTGAATAGAAACAACCATGTCTCCACTTATGAAGAGCTTACACTCTAGCAGGGGAAAATGGATCAGGCAGCAGACACCACTGGTGCCTGTTGTGCAGCCACTCGGCCCACCTCTGAGTTCAGCCATAGCTGTTGAGGGATGTTCTGACTCCCCTCTAGCTACCAGAGCCTTCTGCAAGGCAGCAATACAGCTGAAACTAGCTGGGCCTTCAGGCAAGCACAACCTGGAAGTGAGGGGATTAATGCCCCAGAGGCAGCCCTCAACCAATGGGGATGGGAGTCAGCGGATAAAGGCTTTGGCCTCCTATCTTTCGGAAGAACAACTCTGGGAGGTATTCTGCATACTTCTGTATGTCCTGGTGGGAGAACGCTCCAGAGTACAGGTGAGGCTGATAACACTCTAGTATTGACCTTGCATCTTTCCCATCTCACTTTCCCTGATTTTTGGCAACACCTTCCACATAAACTATCTGCATCCATATTTTGTCTCAGTCTCTGCTTTGGGGGAAATCCAAAGTAGAACAAATCACAAACAAACAAAAACATGAAAATACAAATGATTAAATACCATGCATAGAATTAAAATAAGTGTGAACAAAGTGAGTGATCAGAGGCCACCTGACATTGGGGCCATGGAAGGCCTCTACTGAGACCTGAGAGACAAAAAGAACCCAGCCATGTGCAGACGAGGGGGCAGAACACTTCTGGCAGAGGGAACAGCTGGTGCAGAGGTGTAAAGCAGGAGTGCACTTGCCATGTTAAAGAAGAGGAAGGTCAGCAAGCCAGGAATTTAGTGGGTGAGGAAGGGAGGTAAAGAGGAAGGCAAGATTGTGGGGGCCTTTGCCGTAATCTAGGTATATTGATTTGGGACTTCATTTCATGGATGAGAAGTCATTGGAAGATTTTAAGCAAAGGAGTAATATGTATTAATCTGCAGTTTCACCCTGGCTGCAGCGTGAGAATGGGGTAGAGAAGACAGGGGAATGGAAACAGGACTCCTGGGAAGTGGTGATGGTGGCTTGGATGGATGTTGTAATAATGGGGATGAGAGAAGTAGAAGATTTGGAATACGTTTTATAAAAAATAATGGCAAACACAATAGTGCCTAGTATATGCCAGCCATTTTTCTAGCATGGAGATATAATAAATCCTTTAATGCTCATGAAATTCCTCAGAGGTGAGTACTATTATTAGCCCCATTTTACAGGTGGGGAAACAGAGGCACAGAAAGATTGAGTAACTTACCTAAGGTCAACCAGAGCAGAGATTTGAACAAGACCATCTGACTCCACAGTGAATGCTCTAACCACTACATGCCCCTGCCTCACTAGAGCCACCCACTGGCTGAGGGATCAGACGTGAGGGGAGGTGAAGAGGAAGCTAGGAGCCAAGCTGAAGCCCCAGAGTACCAGGTGTTAAGACTTATAGCAATCAACCCAAAGGGACCCAGTCAACCTCAGCTGGCATGATAAGGAAGGCACCTCTGCTTTAGTCCTATAAGGAAAGTAACTTTGAAATGACCAATCCACTTTTTGTTCCCTGTTTCTGCTTTCTTCAGCCTTTTTCTGCCTATAAAACCCACCTCCTCTGCTCAGCTTATTGGAACTCCTTTCTGTTTTGTAGATGGTATGCTGCCCAATTCATGAATTGCTAATAAAAGCCAATTTGATCTTTGAAACATATTAGGTTATTAAGTATGAAATGTCTAATTTGACACTTGATGTCTCTGACATTTCACTTTGACACTTCTTGTTTGTTTTTTTTTTAATTATGAAGGTATATCCTCAGTCTTTCAAATGTACATTTTGGCTTGCGAGCATCTTTCAGATTTTTTTTAGAGCAATTTTTGTGAAACCATGAATAAGTCAAAAATTCATGTTCTTTTTTAATATGATTTCCATCGTGGAACCAATGAAGTGCAGACAGCTCGAAATATCAACAAAGTGTTTGGGAAAGATGTGGCTAATGAACACATAGTATGTTGACGGTTTGAAAAGTTCCATTCTGGTGATTTTAATATTGAAAATTAGCCATGTGGGTGACCTGAGACCAAGGTGGATAATGATGAGCTGAAAGCTATAGTGGAATCAAATCCATCTCAACCTATGCATGAATTAGCAGCAAGGTTTGACGTTACTATTCCAACAATATTCGACCATTTGAAACAAATCGGCAAGGTAAAGAAACTGGATAGATGAGTACTGCATGAATTAAACAAGCATCAGAAGAGAAATCATCTTGAAGCTTGCCTTTCTTTGTTGTCACAACATAAAGGTGAACCATTTCTATACCGTAGTGTTACCTGTGATGAAAAATGGATTCTTCTTGACAATCACAAGCATTCGGCACATACTGAAACACAGTCTGAAACCAAATATTCATCCAAAAAAGCTAATGGTGTCTGTTTGGTGGTCCAGGGCTGGTATTATCCCTACAGCCTCATGAAACCTGGTCAATCAATTATAGCGGATGTCTACTGCAACCAATTGGACAAAATGATGAGGATGCTTGAGATTAAGCAGCCAAGATTGGTCAGTAGAGACAGGCCAATCCTCTTGCAAGATCACATGTCACAAAAAACAATGCTGCTCAAACTACAAAAGCTGGACTTGGAAACTCTTCGTCATCCACTGTATTCACCAGACTTTGCACCAACTGACTACCACTTCTTCCAGGCTTTGGACCACTTCTTGCAAGGAAAAATATTCAATTCTCAACAAGCTGTGGGAAATGCCTTTCATGATTTCATCACCACTTGCTCTCCAGGCTTCTTTGCTGCTGGCATAAACAAGCTACCATTAAGATGGCAAAACTGTGTCAATAGTTTAGGCACATACTTTGGTTAGCTGTACTGCTTCTTGTTTGAGATACAATAAACTAAACTTTTGATTCAAAATCGGACATTTCATATTTAATTACCTAATACTTTGTTGACAGTTTGTTCTTTGGCACAGGTATTCCTGTTAGAACCACTCCTCACCCGTCCTCCACAGCACCACTGCGGGCACGAAGAGGGGGCCACCACCCTCTGTGCTGCTGGTGAGGCCCCATCCCTGCCTCTCCCCAACCCCCACAGCCTCACCACCACTGTGAGGCCCATGTGCCCTCTTCACATCTGTTACTGTGAGCAGCTCAGGCCTCCCTGGCCGCCCCTTGCTCCCCCAGACTTGAATCCTCATGCCCTCCCTCTCCCCCTATTCTGACCCCATCTCCTGAAACCCACCCCTCTGTGTTCTGGACCCTGGGCCAGTCCTCTCAGGGTCCCTTCACCTTCTCATCTCATTTTCAGGCTGCACATTCAAATCACCTCGAGGGCTTAAAAACATCCTGAAGCCCAATGAAATAAAATTGCAGATGGCGGAGTCCAGGCCCTGGTACGGTGTTGAAATTCCCCAGGTGTTTCTAATTTGCAGCGGGGCTGAGAGGCACAGATGGAACAGATCCAGCCCTCCCTTCCCTGGCAGCTGCCTCGAGTGGTTGGTGGCTGTTGCTCCCTGCTGCCTGCACCGTGGGCCTGGAGGTGGGGTGGGCTCCTCCTCACTCCCCCTTGTCATGGCCACTCCTTTCTCTGTGTCTGTCAAACCTTTGGTCTCTGAACCTCATGTCATCAGAGTGCCCCCAATTGCTTGAGGATTTTAGCTCCTGGATCACCACCATGCTCTCCAGCACTGCTCCTGTTTCAGTTCTCAGTGTTTTCAGTATCCCAGCAGATCGATGCACCTTCTAAGACTCTGACCTCCTGTCTTCCAATCACCTGTCTTCCACCCCTCCTCAGCCACTCCTTGTGATGGTCACACCCCATCTACGGTCTCACCCATTACAGTCTCAATTTCCAATCACTCTCCATCTGACTACTCACCACTTCCCACCTTTCCAGTTCACTCCCTCTACGACCCAGACCCCAATCTGTCCTTGAAGTCCTGGATCCTGCCACCTCTCTGTGATCTCACCTCTTCTGTTCTCACCTTGTCCAGATTCAGTTCCAAGGTCAGTCGAATCACTCCATTGTCTCTACCCTTAACTGTCTTGCCTTTCTCATGACTTAGAGCACCTGCTCAGCTAACCTTCAATCCAGGTTAGACCCAGCTGCCTGTTCTGCACCAGCTCCTGTGCCGCTGAGTGTGGCTGGACAGAAACAGCCGTGCTGGTAGCCTTGCAGTGAATTCACCATCATTAAGCACATGTGGCCTTTCCATTCGGCCAAGCAGGCCTACCGTATTTCTCTTGTCTGTTGGTTCTCAATGGTGGTCCCTGGACCAGCAGCATCACCTGGGAACTTGTTGGAAATGCAGATTCTCAGGCTCCACCTCAGACCTACTCAGTCAAAAACTCTGGGGTTAGGCCCAGCACTCTGCTTTAACAAGGCCTCCAGGTGACTCTGATGCATGGACTCAAGTCTAAACCATTGTGTAATCCACTCCCTCTCCCCTAGATGACTATTTCATGCCGTCTGCTGTCCCTGAAAACATCCACTACTTCCTCGACCCACCTCACATTCAGCTAGCTTCCTTATACGCTAAGAAAATAGAAGAAATCAGAGGAACTTCTTTAAGCTCCCTCTTACTGCACCTGTGCCCATGCATGCTCTCTTGTGATCAAGGATGCACCAGCCATCCAGACTCCTGCAGCCAGGCCCCACTACTGCCCTGGTACAAGCCACCAACCAACTCTTGGCTGGATGGCAGCAAAAGCTTCCTCATTAGTCTCCCTACCTCCGCCCTTGCCCCACCTTGCCCTCCACAGCAGCCAGAATGATCCCATCAAAATGCAGTTCACATCGTTCCTTTGCCCCAAACCCCTCGATGTCCCCTTGTCTCGCTCAGAGTAAAGGTTGAGTCCTTCCTGTACCTACACACACACACGGCTGCCCATGACCTGCCCACCCCTTTGTTTCCCTGTCTGACCTCATCTCCTCCATTCCCTCTCTTTTGTCCACCACTGTGGCCTCCTTGCTTTTCTTCAGACATTCTGGGCATGCTCCCGCCTCAGGGCCTTTGCGCTTCCCCTTCCTCCCACCCCCAGATATTTGCACAGCCAGCTCCCCAGCAGCCTTCAAGTTTTTACTCAATGTCACCTTCTCGGGGAGGCTTTTCCCAGACACCTATTATAGTTTCAACTCCCAACCACTGACACTTTGATCTCTTTTCCCACTTGATTTTCTTTCCTAGTCCTTAGCGCTATCGAATAGATCATATATCTGACTTTTAAAATCTTGTTTACTCTATGTGTTCTCAGGTGGAACATAAAATCCACAGGGGCAGGAACATTTTACTCTTTGATTCTGTCTCAGGGCCCAGGGGAGTTCCAGGCACAAAAGTGGACCAGTGAATTAAGACTGTCAACCTCGTCAAATATTCCCTTCCTATGCTTCCTCTAACTAAAACTTGGCTCCCTTCTAACAACCCACTTCCACGGTAGCCCCCTTCGGTGGGGGTTGTTTTCTGTCCCTTTCCCCTGTACCAAGGGGGCTGAATGGGAGGTGGGTGACCTCCTGCTCCCCATCACCAGCCTAGAAATTCACCTCATTAGGTGGGTCCATCTTGTTGCAGTCTCTTCTGGACCCCCAGGCTATTTCCCCTTATTCCTGAAGATTTGAGTCTGTGCCTCGATGTCCCTATCTCCAATGTTACCTCATCAGAATTCTTGGTGATTTCACCATCTTGGTAGATGATTCATCCAAGACGTAGGTCTTTCAGTTCCTTGAGGTCTTCTCCAACAGTCTTGTCCTCCACACTAACTCCGTGGCCAAAACCCAGCCTCTGTGATTACTAGTAACTCCAAACCATCCATTTCAGGTGTCTCTTGTGATGGCCAGCACCCCCACCCCCCATCCTGCCAGCTCACCCCTCAGGCACCCCAACTTCAGCAACCACTTTACTCCACTGGGCCCGCTGTCCATTGAGCCGCCCACCTTGTCACTATTTCACCCAATTCTGTCAAGCTCGTCTTTGCTGCTTCACACAGTGCACATTCCACAGTGCGTCATTAAATCCTTTCGTTGCACACACCCTGGACTCCACTACCAACTCTCACATCATGACTTTCACCTGGCAAAATCCCAGCCCTTGTCAAAGGCAACTCTCTACCTACTCAGCCCCTGTGCAACTAGATGGCACAATAAAATAACACAAATCCATGCTGACGGTCTCACTTTAATAACAACAGCTACTCTCAGTGCTCTCCGTTGGCAAGGTAGTATTATAGGTGTTTTGCATATAATGTTATTTAATCCTCACAACAACCTTATGAGATACTTATGGTATCATCCTCATTTCAAGATGAGAAAATTGAGGCACAGAAAGGTTAAGAGACTTGACCAAGATCACACAGCTCAGTGAAGGAATTAGAATAGAACCTGGCAATTCAGCTCCAGAATCTACACTCAGAACAACTACACTGGCCTCTCAGGATCCACTAACTTCACACGCTGCTGACGTTGCCAAGCGATTATACCACATTTCCTTAGGCCAGTGTTCTCAGGTGAGACCGGGCATCAGATCCACCTGGAGGGTTTGTTAAACACAGATGCCTGGAGCCAGCCCACTCCCTGGGTTTCTGGATCCACCAGAAGGGTTGGGCCTGATGATTACCCTTTCTAACAATGTCCAGGTGAAGCTGCTGTGCTGGTTGGGGGCTCCCACCTGGAGAACTGTGGCCCTAGTCCATTCATCCCTCCCGCTCACAGGCACCATTTCACACCTTTTCTCAACCTCCAACACCTCGTCCCCTGTCCTCACTCTGACTGATGACTTTGCTTCTGACCCCACTGAGAAATTAGAAGAGAACTCTCACCAGCTCCCCCATCATGTTGCCTCACCTCTCTGCACCTGTGCCCCTGGGGCTGCCCCTCCCTCCTGTTATTACAGGACCACTCCCATCCATATATAAACACACTATAACTTCTCCCATCGTTAAAAAAAAAATAAAAAGCACTTCAAATTCCCGTGTACCTACTTCTGTCTGCATTACAATAAAACTTCTCAAAACCGTTGTCTGTAGTCCCTGTCTCCAACTATTCACCTGTCTTTTTTAAAATTAAAATTTGTTTATTGTGATAAAATATATGTAAGATAAAATATGCCCTTTTTTAAGTGTACAGTTGTACACTTAAAAAAATGGTATTAATTACCATTCACCAGTTGTACAACCATCACCAGTTTCCAAATCTTTTCCTATATATAGAAAATCCCAAAGAATCCACAAGAAAGCTACTAGAGTTAATAAATGAATTCAGCAAAGTCGTAGCCTCCTATTGTCTCTTGAACCTTCCCCAGGTATGTTTCGCCTCCACTCCTCCACCCAAAATGCTCTTCCAAAGTCACTGTGAGCTCTATCTTGCTAAAGCCAATTGTCAACACTTGGTCCTTGTCTTAATTTTCCTAGTGCGTCATCTGGTAGGGTTGATCATTCCCTCTTTTCTCTAACAGTATCTTTGCTTGGCTTCCTGGCTTGGTAGCCACTGCTTACTTCTCAGTCTCCTTTGCTGGTTCCGCCTCATCTTCCACGCTCCAAATTCTAGAGCGTCCCAGGGCTCAGTGTTTGGACCTTCCCCTTCTTCATCTACATCTTCTCCCTTGGTGGTCTCCTCTAGAACCACGGCGTGAAAGACCATCTATAAACTGAGGACTTCCAAATTTATATTGTTAGTCAAGGCCTCTCCTCTGAACTCCAGGCCCCTATAAATTCAACTACCCACTCGCCATCTCAACTTCAATGATGATGGTGATGATGGTCCTAAAAAAGATATATCTACAGCACATCCCTGGAACCTGTGAATGTGACCTTACTTGGAAAAAGGGTCTTTGCAGATGTGATTAAAAATCTGGAGATGAGAAGACCAGTAAGGTGGGCCCGAAATCAAATGCAAGTGTCCTTATAAGAGACATACAGAGGAGAAACACATAGGAAAGGAAGAGGCAATGTGACCAAGGAGGCACAGATTGGAGCTCTGCGGCCACAAGTCAAGGCATGCTGACAGCCACCAGAAGCTGGGAGAGGCGAGGAACTGATTCTCATCTAGAGCCTTCATAGTGAGCACAGCCCTGCTGACACTTAGATTTCAGACTTCTGGCTTCCAGAACTGTGAAAGAATCAATAGGTATTGTTTTAAATTACCAAGTTTGTGATAATTTGGTTTTGGGGGTTTTTTTTTTGAGACAGAGTTTCACGCTGTTGCCCTGGGTAGAGTGCAGTGGCGTCATCATAGCTCACTGCAACCTCAGCCTCCTGGGTTCCAGTGATCCTCCTGCCACAGGCTCCTGAGTAGCTGGGACTACAGGTGCATGTCCAGGTAATTTTTCTTTTCTTTCTTTCTTTCTTTTTTTTTTTTAGTAGAGACGGGGTCTCATTCTTGCTCAGGTTGGTCTTGAACTCCTGACCTCAAGCGATCCTCCCACCTCGGCCTCCCAGAGTGCTAGGATTACAGGCGTGAGGCACCGTGCCCAGCCTGTGATAATTTGTTATGGCAGCCCTAGAAAACTAATACAGATGTCTAACAGACATCTCCAATTTAACATGTCCCAAAACAAATTCTTCATTTACTCCTTTCCTGCTCCCATCCACAGAACCTGCTTCTCCCAGGAGCAGTCATTCCCATCTCAGTAAAGGGCAATTCCAGGCCGGGCACAGTGGCTCATGCCTATAATCCTAGCACTCTGGGAGGCCCAGGCAGGAGGATTGCTTGAGGCCAGGAGTTGTAGACCAGCCTGAGCAAGAGCGAGACCCTATCTATACAGAAATTAGAAGAATGAGCTGGGCATTGTGGTGCACACCCGTTGTCCCAGCTACTTAGGAGGCTGAGGCAGGAGGATCGCTCGAGCTCAGGAGTTCGAAGTTGCAATGACCTATGGTGATGCCACTGCACTCTACCCAGGGTGACAGAGCAAAACCCTGTCACAAAAAATAGGGTGGGTGGGAATTCCAGCCTTTAAATTGCTCAGGCCAAAGCCTTGATGTCATCGTTTACCCTGCCCTTTCCATTACACCCCACATGAGCAAACTCTGTTGGCTCTGTCTTCAAAGAGAGCCAAAGCTAGACCACTCCTCCCCTCCTGCCTGCAACCACCTGGATCCAAGCCCGCATCATCTCTTGTTTGGATTATTACAACGGTCTCCTGCCTCCCTGCTTTGTCCTTGCCCCTCACAGTCTATTCTCAAATAGCAGCTGGAGTGATGCTGTTATAATCTAAGTCAGGCTTAATCATGCATCTGCAAAAAACCCTCCAGTGATTCCCATCTCACTCAGTGTAGGAGCCGAGTCCCCACAACATCCTGCAGGGACCTACAGGATCTGGGTGCTCTCCGATGTCATCGTCTGCCACTGTGCTGTCTGTCACTCGGCTGCCCAAATCAACTGTGTTGGTTCCCGCCTCAGGGACTTTTCATTGAGAATGTTGGGGGTTTGGGAGGGAGCTGGTAGAATTACCAGGCTACATTTTGTGCCACTTGAGATCTGTAGGCACGAATTTAAAATGAGACCCAATCAGCACAGTCGTGTTCTCTTTACCATTCAGTTGGGAACGAGCGAATGGAGAAGAGGAGGACTGGGTTTGGCCGGAGTAAGATCTTGCTGGGGAATAATGATGAAAGGAGAAGGGCAAGGATATTAAGGCCATTTGTGTAAAGGAGTGATGATAATGTTCGACCAGGAAACCTCAGCTGGATAAGAAGGAATTAAGTCGGGTAATGCATGTAAAGCACTTACTACAGGGTCTGGCACGTTGTAAAGGCTCAATAAGTGTGAGCTGCTATTACCACAAGCATTCATTCTAAAAGTACTCTTAAACCTAAAAAAGACCTGGCAAAATTAACTGCAGTACTGCACTCTAGCCTAGCACTTGTAATTAAACTTCAATCCACATAAACAAGGGATGGCTTTGAAGACAGAGCAATAAAATCCAAGACAAGGGTAATACTTAAGAAATATATATATATATATTAGGTATAAATAAATAAAAGGTATAATTTGGACTTCACCACTGCCAGAATAGAAAGTCATCATTGCTTTTCAACTCTAAGAATCTGTAATGAGCAACATGCAAAAAACATATCCAAACACGTTCTTTGATTTAAGCACATAAAGATTTACTTACCCCTCCAAACATTTCAGCCTGATAATATTGTGGTTTTCCCTTAGATGTATGCCTCATTGTACAAATCTTCATCAACTTGCTTTCAGTTATCCGTCAATGCTGACGCAGAAAGAGTTTTTTCATCTGTTACTCATATCTGCCAAGTTACAAGCTGTGGTTGACTAATTGGAAACACACAACCAAATGGATCAACTTTATCAGTGTGTTCCAGGTACTCAAGGCCATGGCCCCTTTTCCTCAAGCTTCAATATTATTCAAAGATTTGGCTTAGAAAAACATTTTATTTTTATACTCATACAAATAGAGATGTTAATAAGGAGAATGTCAAAATCACATATATTTTAAAGATTAAAACATATCAGCAAAATTCAGGAGCTGGGCCACGGATCAAGAAATCAACAGATGGGAGTTCTAGTAGGAGGCTCCATCTGCCAATTCAAGGTCCTGCTAATTTAGGACTGAGACACACCCTCTGTGACAACACTGGTGGAGGGAAGTATCTCTGCATTTGTGAGCTGAGCACCTGGGCTGATGGAGTTGCCAGTTATTAAAATGAGGGAGCTGGGGCTGCAACAAATGGTTGTAGGTTCAAGTCCCTGATTGTTTACTTCTAACTTCAGGAGCCTCAGTTTCATTATCTGTGACATGGATGTGATAACTCCTCAATCCTATCATTCCCTTTTTTAACATTTCTGCTATTGAGAATGTGTCTTAAAATTAATCCATTTGAAGAGGCAGTGCTTGTCTTTTAATGGAAAAATTCTAAAGTTGAAGGCATTTCTTTTACATGGCGTTGATTAAAAATGTAACAAAACAGATAGGCCCCAGCTCATAAGGTTGCTGTGAGGATTAAGTTTGTTTGAATGAGATGTTGTCTGTAAAACTGTTAGGAGAGTGTCTGGACCCTGGGGTGGGGTTGGGGGTTAGCGGAGGTGAGACGGAGGGCAGAGGCTGCAGCCTGAGGATGTCCTATTTCCCAATCCCAGTGTGCTGCTAAGATTGCCATCATTGCCTCATCAGAGCTTGGCAGGAAAAGGAGAGGGAAAACAGCCCTACCCTGCTCTGCGGGATTATTTCTTGTCTATAATTTGTTGTAGCTAGGTTCAGGGATGTGCATTTCTCTTGAGCTGTTTCCTACCCCACCCCCCTTTTTTTGTTAGTCACTGTGAGACCCACTTCAGGACAATGTCAGATTCTGGCCCACCCAATCAGCATCTCTGCAGGGGGATCTGGAGCTTACACTTATTTCCTGTTTACATATGAGTAATTTATTTAAAACCATTCTTCAAAACACTCCAGGGGCCACCGTCAGGTCAATGGTCCATAATGCAAGCCATGATCTGCCCCACCATTATCTCTCTGACCACAGACTCCAGCCATGGTGGCCTCTTGGCTATTCCTTCAGCACACCAGGCATGCTTTCGTCCCAGGTTTGTGCGTTTGATGTGCTCTCTGCCTGAAATGCTCCCTGCCACCCACCCACCCCACACACCCTCAGATAGTCTCATCTCACCTTCTCAAAGGTCTTTAGACAAATGTCACCTTTGCAGTAACACCTTCTCTGCCCCACCAGAGTTGTAACCATTCTTGACCAGCCCTGCTGTTTTCTCCCCTGCTTTATTTTCTCCCTCTAGCACTTTGACCATTTAACATACTATAATATTTTATCTGTTTCTCTGGTTTATTGCCAATCTCTGTATTAGAATGTAAGTTCCATGAAGGAATCTTTCTCTGTTTTGTTCACTGTTTTATCCCCAGTGCCCAGAACAGAGCCTGGCACATATAGGTACTCAGTAAATATTGTTAAATAAAATTTGTAGGGGGCCATTGGTTTGGATTGAACCCCTGCGCTAGGCCCAACTGACCAAACCAAAATGGAATCACCCGTGCTGCAGTTCCACGTCACCAAGCCGAAGCTAAGTTGTTTATCTGAGAAATCAGGAGAAAGAGAGCGAGAGAAAGAGAGAGAAAGAGAGAGATCATAGCCAAATCCCCAAACAAGCCAGTTTGAGCCGGTGTGGTAAGGAAATCCCCTCTGCTTTAACCTTTACAAGGAAAGTAACTTTGAAACCACCAATCCACTTTTGTTCACTGTTTCTGCTTTCCTCAGCCCTTTTCTGCCTACAGAACAAACTCCTGCTCAACTCATTGAAACACTCATTCTATTGTATAGAATATGAGGTGTTGCCTCATTCTAGAATTGCAAATGAAAGCCAATTGAGATCTTTAAATTTGTTATAATTTTGTCCTTTGACAGTATTTCCACAACTGGTCTTTATATATTTAGCATCTCCCTTCTTCAAGTTGGGACTTTGGGCCAAAAGGAATGAATATTTTTTATAGTTCTTCATCTAGGTTGTTGAGTATATCAATAGTTTGTTCCTTTTTATTGCTTAGTAGTATTTCATGGTTTGGATGTACCGCAGTTTGTTCAACTATTCACCCACTGAAGGGTTGTTTCCAGTTTGGGGCAATTATGAACAAAGCTGCTATAAACAATTGTGTACAGGTTTTTGTGTGAATGAAAGTCTTCATTTCTCTGGGATAAATGCCCAGGAGTATAATTGTGGGTTGATTGGTAGGTGTATGTTTAGTTTTTTTAAGAAACTGCCAAACTGTTTTCCAGAGGGGCTACACCATTTTATCTCTCCACCAGCAATGTGGGAGTGATTCAGTTTCTCTGTATCTTTGCCAGCATTTGGTATTGTCACTATTTTTTATTTTAGCCATTTTGATAGGTATGTAATGATATGGATTTAATTTGCATTTCTTTAATGGCTAATAATCTTGAACATCCTTTTATGTGTTTTCTATTTGTCATAAGAAATTTTTCATCTATATCTTCTTCAATGAAATGTCTCTTCATATCTTTTGCCCAAGGTTTAATTGGATTGCTTATTTTTTTACTACTGAGCTTTGAAAGTTCTTTATATATTCTAGACATTAGTCCTTTATTGGATATATAGCTTGCAAGTATTTTCTCCCACTCTGTAGAAGTCTTCTACAGGATGAGATTGTCTTCTTATCCTTTTAACAAGGTCTTTCCCTGATCAAAAGTTTTTAATTTTGATGAAATCCAATTTATCAATTTTTCTTTTTATAGGTCATATTTTGGTGTCATGTCTAAGAACTTTTTGCTTAGCCATGTCCTGAATATTTTCTTCTGTGTTTTTTTCTAAATGTTTTATAGTTTAATGTTTTACATGTTAGTCTGTGATCCATTTTGAGCTAATTTTTGTATAAGTTGTGAGGTTAACTTGAGGTTAATTTTTTTGTTTGTTTTTCGTTTTTGCCTATGAATATCCACTTTGAAGCTTGCATTTTAACAAACTCCTCAGGAACACCAAGGCCTGAGAACTTCTGGGGAGGGATTCATGGGATTTAGACAGTGATGGTGAATCAACTGGCTCAGGGTGGGGGAAGGGGCAATGTCTGTGGTATAAATACAACCCCCATAGCTTATTTCAAGCTACCAATATGATTCCACTGAACACAGGGCTGGGAAGAGATGTGCAGAGCACAACATTACATAGTATTTTTACACTTACAGTAGATGTAAATAACCTCAAAATCACAAATAATACCTATAATAAAATATAGTAGGATGTGATGAGTTTTGAGTATTTATTATCTTTGTTTTTAATATAATTTAGTTAATTCTAAGTTTATGTCAAAAATTTTAAAGGTTCTAAGAGTCTACCCTACTCGAGATCTAACAAATCAGTCTGTTACAATTTCACGGATGTTGCAGAAGACATGACACTCCTGGGTCAGACACAAAAGACTTTATTAGTCATAGCAATAGCAGTAACCAGAGTGTCAGCATCATCTTGCACTGGTTCCCTAAGCCCCAGTTTCCATAAGGTGATGCAAAGTGAGCCAGTGGGTACCTGCACATGTAGTGGAACAATACAGAAGAGGAATAGGAGGAGAATCCTGAACTTCAGGACCTGAATCTTTTCTATACAATTGTCTATAATGCCCCAGAGGTAGAAATTATTTTTATTATTCTGGACAATAAGCAAACCTGCCATTTTTTTCCTAGAGGAAAGCACTATACAAACAAGTTTGAAAAGATAGCCTGGAACAAAGACAGTCAGAGCCTCTGCTCATGAGACCAGCTGAACCGTGAGAGACCCGTGGAAAATTGTCTACCAACAGTTTATAAGTTTAATTTTTATTAATAATAATGGCCATGTTTAACAACCAGCTTACAAAATCCCTGAAAATTTAACAGTAGATTCTCAGAAGCTCATACAAGCCGGTTTAGAGGAGAAAAAAAGGAAGAACAAAGAGAGAGAAATCCTTCCATCCCTCCTCCATTGATTTCACCAGCTGGGAGCCCAGAAGCTGGGAAATGAGGCCTCCTGGTTGGAGGGATCTTTCTGATTGTTTTTCAGAGTGGTTATGACTCTAATGAAAATTATAATAATGGCAATTAAAATTAAAATAGCAGCTATTCTTTCTTACCTACCAGGCATAGCTCATGCATTTTTGGACTTTAAATCTAATCTTCACAATGACCTTATAATTAAGGACCATTACTATCCTCATTTAATAAATGAGATAACTTAGGCCACAGAGGCCAAGGAAAAAAGCTGGGATGGGAAGAAAGTTGTCTGGCAAATTGCAGTTCTGAGGAGTTAAGAATTCACGGTCCTGAAAGCAACTTTTCCCCTCAAAACTGATATCAACTGGCATTATTTGCAACCCACCTGCCTTCTCTCTGCCCCTTTCTAAAGCAGGGCACTGTGGTGTAATGGTGGGAAGGGCTGAGGGTGCAGGCTTCTGGTCTCTGTCACTGATGTCCCATGTGACCTTGGGCAGATTGATCCATCTCTGCATCTCTGTTCCCTCATCTGTAAAATGGGCTGATGGTACTGCTTTGCCAGTCTTGCATGGTTATCCTGAGAATCAAGGGTGCATCAAAGTCATTTAGAATTATGGATTAAGCCTTGTCACTCCCAAGATGCATGACTTTGTATGAGTCGTAAAATCTCTGGCCCCCCAAATTTGTTTATATTATGAGGTGGGCTACTTGAGGTCACCATGAGCCCCGTCAAATTCTGTGAGTCTACAAGTGAGACAATAGCTCCAAAAGGGCCTAGAAAAGGTGGCAAGCAGCCCACAGAGGTGAGCTATTGTTTTTTACTCTCCTCTGCCTATCTCTTCCCACAGTTGCACAGCCACTGGGCTATGAGACGGTCCGGTAAACACTGTGACATGAGTCTTTGGATGATGGCAGTTCAGGTGGAGCTGGTCTCCCTGGCAGCAGAGGAAGCATCACCCAGATACCGGGGAGGAGATGTCTAGGAGCAAGGGGCTCAGGCGTAGCCTGCCTTCCAGGCCTGTCACTCAGCATCTTCTCGGAGCTCTAGGCGCCACCTGCCAAGGGGCCAGGCCTGGGTTCCAGGGCCAGAAGTACCCCTGGGCCAGCTGGTGCCCATTAGCAGGCTGGTTCATCCTCCAGAGCAGCCGTCTCTTCCCCTAAGAAATGGGGATGGAAGCCCCCTTGTAAGGGTTGTGAATGAAGCTCACAGGAAGAATATATCTCAACATAAATTCAGTGCCTGTTATTCATAATTGCAGCCAGTGTGATTAGTGGCAGAGCTGGGAGTAAGGTATTTGACTTTCAAAGCAATGCCCTCATGTGGCCAGGTTCGGTGGCTCATGCCTGTAATCCTAGCACTCTGGGAGGCCAAGGCAGGAGGATCGCTCCAGGTTAGGAGTTTGAGGTTGCAGTGAGCTATGATGATGCCACTGCACCCTAGCTGGGGGAGACAGAATGAGACTCTGTCTCCAAAAAAAAAAAAAAAAAGCAATACTCTCTTCATGATAATAATACACAACAACCTCAGCTGATGGGTATTATTTCACTCCCATGTTACAGATTGGAAAACCATAAAATTAAGAGATTAGGTCACTTGCCTAAAGTCACATAGTTGATGTGGGTGGAGCCTGGATTTAAACCTGACTCCAGAGTTCTAGCTCATCCTTAACCACGACTTATACTGTCTCCCGTGGTACCCAAGCTACCCAGGGGGTCAGCAAACAGGTGGACAAACATTTGGTGCATCCCTACTGTGCACCAGGCTCCCTTCTAGACTCCACAGTAGTAAAGGCCCTGCCTCTAAGGGCCTTTATACATTCTAAAAGGAGGAGATAAAATATACACATAAACAAATACACATTTTAAGATGTATTTAATATAAAGTGCTATAAAGATAACTAAACAGGCTCTGTGCTGAGGAATGAAGGCAGGCAAGGAGAGACAGTGGCTTTGGGGAAGCCACTGAAGGCTGCTTGAGGAAGTGGCCTCAGAACTGCAGGAAAAGAAAGAGGTAGCCAAGAAAACAGCTGGAGTGGAGCATTCCAAGCCCAGGGACCAGCAAGTGCAAAGGCCTTGAGGGGGGAATTGAGCTTTGCAAGTTCAAGTGACAAGAGACCAGGTGGCTGGAGAGAGGAAGAGGAAGAGGTCATATATCACAACATGCCCTGAGCAGCAGAACCCCCAAGAAGCCAAGGAGTCACAAGGGACAGGTGTGGGATGTTCTCTCAGGTTTTGTTCACCACTCAGCCCTCAGGCATGGTCACCCCTGACCTCTGGGGGAACTTCCATAGCTCCCGACACTCTCAAAGGAGTGGATCAGTCCCTGGCCAATAGCCAGCAGCATCCAGCTCTGGTAGCGCCCACTGTGGATCTGCTAACTTCCTTTCTTCTTCTCTCAGCTTGTCTACAGGCTGGGTCTGGGCCAGAGGGAAGATGGCTGGCAGAGCTTAGAGATGCAGACTTGAGGACTTGGCTCTCCCAGTCCAGTCATTAGAGCTGACATGTGTTACCAAAGCCCCTTAGCCTCCATCTGTCAGTTCTAGAAATCTAGTCACCTTGGGGGAAAGGCTTCTGGCAGCAGGACTGATGAATCATAAAATCACAGAATATCTGAGCTGGAAGGGAACTCGGAGATCACCATGCCCAGCCAGAGAGATGGCTCTCCTGCAACAGCCCTCCCAAGGGTTTTCCATACTGTAGGCCTGTGGGTCTCAACCTGGCTGCACAACAACTTCAGTTGGAGTTTCCAAAAATTCCCAATGCCCAGTTGCACCCCAGGCTAATTGCATCAGAACCACTCAGGGTGGGGGCAGCAGGATTCAAATTTTTAACACTCCACCCAGATGACTCCAATGTGCATTCAAGGTGAGGACCAGAGCTATGGTCCCTTGCAGCAATTATGGCTGTGACCTCTAAGGTCAGACAGACTTGGATTTGAGCTCCTGCTCTGCAACTTCTACAACTGGGTGACCTCAATCAATTTTCTGAACCTCTCTGAGCCTTTATTTCTTCATCTGTAAAAAGCGTGTCATAGTAATACACTTACCTTATATGTTGTTCTCAAGGCCAAATGTATTAATCCATGAAAAGCGCATGGCACAGTGCTTCATTCTACCCGGTAAGAACTCAATACACGTTAGCTTTCATTGTTACTACTTTCCCAAGGTCTAGCATTCCATCAGAAAGCTCTTCTTTAGGGTAAGTTGAAATGTTCTTACAGCTGCAAGAGTGATCTTCTCAAAACATAAGCCTGCTTATCTCACCTGTCCACTTAAGGTCATTCTGTGGTTTTCCATTATTCTCAAGGTCAAGACAGAAGCCTTTAGTTTGACCTACCAGCCTTCAAGGTCTGGGCTCTGTCCCCTCATCTTCCCATCTTGCACCCTTTCCCCCCATGACCTGGGGGAGGGGCTTCTTTGATTCCCCCACCAGCCATGCTTTGTCCCACCACAGGGCTTTCGCATATGATGCCCCTCCCTGGAAGGCCTTCTTCACCCAGCTTCCCCCAGCCAATTCCCACTCACCCTTCAGCTCTCAACTCTGTTGTCATTCCACCAGCCAACAAGTTGTCATTCCATCATGCCACAGCTGACATTTTACATTTATTTGTGTGGTCATTTGTCCAATGTCTGTAGCCTGTGCTAGACTCTATACTCCAGGAGGACAGAGCCCATATCTGTGTTTTGCTGATCCCAGGATCCCCAATGCCTAACTCAGTGCCTGGCACATAGTTAAGGTTCAATAAATACTTGTAGAATAAACAAACTGGCCTCAATTGACTTTTTTTTTTTTTTTTTTTAAGACAGAGTCTTGCTCTGTCACCCAGGGTAGAGTGCAGTGGCATAATCACAGCTCACTGCAACCTCAAACTCCTGGGCTTAAGCAATCCTCCTGCCTTAGCCTCCCGAGTAGCTGTGACTACAGGTGCATGCCATGATGCCTGGCTAAGTTTTCTATTTTTAGTAGAGACGGGGTCTCACTTTTGCTCAGGTTGGTCTTGAACTCCTGACCTCAAGTAATCCTCCTTCCTTGGCCTCCCAGAGTGCTAGGATTACAGGCGTGAGCCATTGTGCCCAGCCCCCAATTGGCCTCTTGAGAAAGTCCACCAGTTGTTTAAGTTCTGTCCTCTAGAGCTCCTCTGAGCAGTCAGTGACTTCTACCCCAGGACCACACTGCAGGGGTGGGTGGGCATCTTCCAGACTCCCACTTTTCTCCCCTCAAGGATGAACAGCCATTGCTCCTTATGGTAGGTGGCTTTTCCAGACCCTCCACACCCTCCTCTGGACAGATTCAGGTTGTACATGCCTGGGACTGGACTCAACACTAGGGAATGAGCAGCTCTTCAAAAGCAACTTGCCCATACAGTTCTGCCAAGTGATGGAGTGGCCGTGAAGTGGCTCAGGATTAATTCCCTAGTTAGCCTCTCACTTCTGAGGCCTTCGATCTCCATGTCATTAGGCTCATGAATTAAATGGACATCTCATACTAGGAAGCCATTTCAGATCCTCGTCAGCATCAGCTTGAAAACCACTTCGGGTGGGGATGCATGGGTGTCACAAGTTTACAAGGGCATCAGCAAAAATAAATACCAGGATGAAACTGAACTCTTCCCTCTTGTTTTTAAATCAGGGCCAATCTCAAGCAAAATTATGAAGTAGATGAAGAATGTCTAAAAGAGAAAAAAAATGCCATTTTCCAAGAGCCATTTTGGGGCCCTTTCTGAGAAATTCTTTTTGGGAATTCACAGAGGTTGTTGGGAGCACCCTCAGACACTGTGGCTGAGAAGCTGAGCCTGCAAGGTCACTTTCAAACTTACCCTCAAAGCTCCATTTTCAATGCCACATGGGCCTGTGAACAGCTGTGGAAGTGACACCAGGATACACACAATGTCCCATGCCCCACTAAAGGGCAGAATTGGAGTCTTTTCTGTTTTAGTTTTCCCCTCAGCGTGGCCCAGGGATTGGCAAAGGTGAGGAGCTTGTTCAAGGGCCAGAGTCTCAGGCCCCACAGTGGCAGCTGCCCCCTGGGGTGATTCTGCATCTGAGTATCTGCATAAGTTGAGGTGGCAGATAGATTCTGACTCCTCACCTGGCTTGGGGACCTGGGTGCATTCCCTGGCCTTGCCATGGCAAGCGCTTAGGAGATGTCTATAGAATTGAAATGAAACCTTCAATGGACTGGACGAGCCCCTGCTTTGTGGGAGGGGATCTAGAAAACTGCCTGAGGGAAGACTGGGGTAGTGTATCTTCCAGCCCCGTGCCTCAGGACAGAGCTTTGTGTAGTAGACAACCTCCCTCTAGTGGTGTGAGTGAAGATGACAGGCAGGAGTGAAGAAAAGAGTTTCCACCTACAAGACCTGGCTGCCAAGGGCTCAGATGCTGCTGGTGCAGCGGGATGCAACCTGCACTTGCACGACTCACCTTCCCTCGCCTCACCCTAATCCCAGCTCTGTCAGATCTTAACTGTACTTAAAATTTGATATTTTTTTATGATAGTTTTTTGCATCAATTTAGATTTACTAAAATATTATTTATATTGATTACTGAGTTTTTTGGCATCCTCTTAAATTTTGTGTGTGAGGTGAGTGCCTCAATTGCCTGCCACCTACATCCACCCGTCATAGTTCCCATCTAGAAGTCAGCCCAGAAAGTCCCCCTAGATATATGCAGAGCACCCCCTCATTTGTCAGGTGAGCCCGGAGGGCCCTCGAGGGGCAGGGGCTGGTCTCTTAGGGCCTTATGGGGTTGGTGCTCCTTGCACTGTAATAATGGGAGCTCCAGATTCCCCCAGCTTTCTCCAGACCGGACAGCTGCCTTTCTAAGTACATCAGGAATGAGAAAAGACCATTAGGTCAAGGGTGATTTTATTGCACAAAGTTGCACTGGGTTCTGCAGTGTTTACAAATATGCAGACCTAAAGGCAGGCAGGCCCTGGTTGCCAGGCCCACTGTAATCAGTCAGAGCTTAGAGGAGGGGCTGGGGCCCCAGTGCATCTGGGAAGGCCACCACCTTGGAATACCTTCCTCATTTGGGCTGCCATCCCTCATCATCTGCCTGGGACCTCCAAGTGGCTCCCCAAGCATGCAGCCACCCTCAGAAGTGTTAGGGGTTAAAGCAGTACTCCTCCTTGCTGTCAGCTGGCTACCAGGAACCCCTCAACTGCATCACCTGCTTCTGCCCCACCTGCCACAAACACACTATCTCCAGCAACACTGAACCCCATCCAAGGAAGACAAGACCCCAGCCCTGAGACCTGGAAGGTCTCTGCCTCCATCTGCTCCACCCTCCACAAGAGTGCCAAGTCTTCCCTCATTATTCCCACTGCCTTCCCTAAGGAACCCTCAGTAGGTGCCAAGGGGACATGGGTTCAGTCCAGGCCCAGAGTGGCAATCACAGAGCTTTGGGGGCCTGCCCAGCTTGCTCAGGCTGGATTATACCCAGGCTACAAAAGGTTAAGTTGACTATCTTCAAATGCCTATATCTCTGGGGGAAAGAAGAGGAAGTGGCTAAAGGCTCTCCTAAAAAAAAAATAAATAAAAATAAAAAATAAATTAAAAAAAGAAAAAGAAAGGAAAATAAAAAGGAACTGTTCACAGACAAAGGTGCCCCTCAAGATCAGAAGCTGGTCTCTTCCAACGGGGTGCCTGACCCATGACTTGATCTGCTTGGGCCATAAAGCCCATCCTGGGCTCTTCATTTTTAAAATTTTATTTTTGTAGAGGCGGGGTCTTGCTATGTGCCCAGGCTGGTGTTGAACTCGTAGGCTCAAGCCATCCTCCCACCTCGGCCTCCCAAGTCTCTGGGATTACAGGCGTGAGCCACCAGTGCCTGGCTCCTTCCTGAGTTTTTCACACCTACTTCAATCCCATACCATTTGTGGCCCAGTGAGAATAAAGTTATTTTAAGTAACCACCATTTTATTTATAGAGGGGGCCACACCTTCCAGGACCACCCCCGTGTAGTACTCCCTGTCCCTGAGGACCCCACTGGGGTCAGTCAGAGCAAGCTGCTAGGGAGCTGTGGCTCTATCAGAAAATGCTCTCAGGCAATTGATCTGTGGGGCTCTTAGCACCAGTCACTTTGTACCATGGCTTCTTATGCCCTCAGATCCCTGTACACTCGAAACACCGGGGCCAGGGGCAAGATTCATTTGTGTGGGATCCATTCCTGCCATCTTAGAGCAACAGTTCTCAGTGCCATGCTGTATCTCCTTGATTGAGAAGCAGGCCTGCAAGAGATTCATAACTAATAATAAAGTGCTCAAGTCTGTGACTGACTGGACTTATGCATTGAGCAGATTCGAGATCATCCTTACATCAATGTCACGCCCACTCTTGCATTCTGATAAGGTTTCTTGAGTGGAATGAACTCTGCCACGGACTGTGGGGTTCTATATTATCTTGCAGCCTCAAGCCTCATGCCTCCCTTCTCCTTTCTCACCGGGGCCTTTCCCTCTGGCCAAGCTCTTTCCTGTGTCAAGGCCTTTGTACTTGCAGCTCCCTTGGCCAGGAGACCCTTTCCCCCAGACTTTTGCATTGCTCTATCTCCTACTTCCAGGCTCAGCTTAAAAAGGAACCTCTTCCTGGTTCCAAAGGTCTTAAGGGAGCCTTTGGGGGAGGGGATTGGAAATAGTTTGCTCTCGATCTACGTGATGGTTACAAGGTATGCACATAAGTAAGAATTCCTTGAGCTGTCCACTTAAAATTTGTAGACTCACACCTAAAAAGGTGAAATCTAAAAAAAAATTTCAACCTCTTCCCTGTCTCCTGTTATTCCTATTACTCTCAACCCCCATGCCATGTTCATTTCCTTCCTCGCATAATAATTATATTCCTTTGCTTGTTTATTTGTAAATTGTACCTCCCACTAGAATGTAAGCTCTGTGAGGACAGACATTCTGTCTTGTCCGTTGCTGTATCTTCCAGAGGGTAGCACAGTCCCTGCTATAGAGTAGATACTAAAAAAATTAGTGAATGAAGAGATGGATGGATGAATTAAAAAGCTTGGATTTAATGATGGAGAAAAAAAGAGGCAGAGGAGTTCAGTCTGAGGCTAGAAGCTCCCTCAATCCCCAGCCCCCTTGCAGTGTAGAGGTCTTGCACTATATGCACAAGTCCAGAAGCTATGCCCTGCCAGGAGGCCCAACCCCGGCCTGTCTATACCTCATTGGGGTTGTCCTGGTCGGCATAGATGAGGAAGCCTGTGAAGAGGCTGTCAGTCCAGTAAGGGTCATAGAAGAGCCCATTCTGCTCTGAGTAGAAGATCTGTAGCCAGACCTCATCGCGCTGCTTTAGAGCCAGGATGGTGGAGCCCGAGGCCACATCGTGGTTGCCAGTGTTGGCGTCGAAGGTCCGGATACGGTACTGGCCGTTATGCACCAGGCCGATGGCCAAGTGCTTGTTGGCCAGCGTGATGTCATAGGTGAAGTAGTAGATCCCTGGCACGCTGCAGATGAACTTGCCACTGGAGGCATTGTAGTGGCCACCCTCATTCATCAGGATCTTGTCAAACTTGATGGGCAGCCGCTCCCGCGGGTAGCTCTTGGTCACTGCCACCGAAAAGGCTGACTTGGCACGGCCGCTGCCACAGCTGCAGGGGCCTGGGAGGCCTGGCTCCCCCTTCTTGCCCTTGGGCCCCTTCTTGCCTGGCGTGCCATGCTTCCCGGGGGTACCACTGACCCCCTTGGGGCCTCGAGGGCCAGCCCGCCCAATGGCCCCGGCTTTGCCCTTTGGTCCTTGCTTTCCCCGGTTACCTGTCCGGCCAGGTGGACCTGGAAGACAGAGCAGCTGTTGTTATGGAGGGGCCGCCACAGGCCTAGGCAGAGGTTATGGGCCTTGGCTTTCCATCCTTGGAGCAGGAGCCGGTGGGTGATGGAAAGACCAAGAAGGCTTTGGAGACACATAAAAATGGGTGTAAGTCCTGATGGTGTAGCTAGGGCACTTCTCCCAGCCTTATCTGGAAAATGGGAATGATGATACTTACCTTCCAGGTCATTGTGGATCAGGGCACAGAAAGAATAACATAACAAATTCCCACCCTTTCCTTTTCCTGCCTTCTAAGCAAGAATCTGGCTTGTCTGCCAGATCAATCCTTCTATGGGCTATGCTGATAATGGGTTGAGAAGAGAATTAGAAGAAACCTCTTGGTTTCAAAATATTGATTTTAATAATATCCCTGCCTAGTGTACAAGAGCCCTGCCCACATGTACAAGGGTTTTATTGCAGCATTGCTTATAATAGCAAACAATAGGAACAACTAAATGCCCACCCAAAGGGCATAATTAAAAAATTATCATCCATCCATACTGTGGAATTCTACACAGGAGTTAAGAAAATGAGGCAGATTTATGTGCACTATGTGCACATAATTTTACTTCCCTAAAATATACTGTTAAGAGGAAAGAACATGTGGCAGAACCTTTCATGTTAAAAGGAATCCACAATGCTAATTATTTCTATACCCATTTAAGTGTATAGAAGAGGTCTGGCCTATCATAAATACCCGCTAAATACTAGTTGACATATCTTACAGAACATTTTCCCCAATAATATTTTCGTGTAGATTGCCTTTTGGCTTTTAATACTCATATTTCATAAAATGTACATTTCTCTCAATGCAACATTTTTGGCCATTGATTATATAGAAAACATTTAATTTATTCCCCTCAACTCAATACAACATTTTAAACAAAACATATATGGATAAAGATTTGAGTTCACTGGACACAAAACAACTATTTGTTACAACCAACCATATGAATTGGGTGATCAAGGAAGAATTGCTTTAGGCATTTTACATCCTAACAAGGTACTTTGTTTCTTATATCTATATATGTAGGCATTTCACTGTGTTTTACAGTTTTGAGTTAAACTGTAATGCATTTAAATTTTTCCTATTTTGAATAATTGTGAAATAGGTTTCCAAATCACATTTTCTTACTGAACATCTAATTTTCAGGAACAGATTGCTTATGTTAAGTGCCCGGCAATGCCTCGTATTATTTTACACATATATAAATACATAGAATAAGGCCAGGAAGGACACACACCTAACCAATTAATAGTGGTTACCTCTGGAGGGTGGGGGAAGGGTGAGAAGGGGTAGTAATTAAGGAGGACTTTTCCTTTATTGGTATTATTTGAATATATTACAATGAGACTGTACTTGTATATTACTTGTATAATTAAAAATAAGTAAAAAGAATAGGAAAAAGTAATACTAAGAAAGGTCACAAAGCTGTTGTTTGAAAAAATGAAAATAAAAAGTGGGAGAAGGGGCTGAGAGAAGAGGAGGAGGAGAGACAGAATCATTTTGGCTTGGAGTTTTTTGGGGGAGACAAATAGATAAGAAAGCTTACCAGGAAGTTCTACCATGTATTTTATGAAGTGTTTGCTTCTTCATGACTTTTTTGAGAGACTTCAGGAAAAGCTGACTTTACTTTTCACGACCTCTCTGGAGATGGATCTGTGTGTGTGTGTGTAGTGGGAGGGTGTTGGATATTATCCTGAACTGGTCCCAGGGTGACCTGGCTTTATCTGGGTTACATATGCCAGGACTCTCCATCTCTCAACGCTGCCTTCCTCGGTGTGGTGGCTTAATTCTCAGCATAGACTGAGCGCATGGCAGAAGAGATGGCAAAGCAGCCCCATGCCTGCATCCTCACAGCTCTTGATTAAGGGGAAAATGTCAACCAAAGAGACTCTCTCCCTCAGGATCCAAAAGGCAAATCTCAGGGAAAACTCTAGCTCGTGCTGCTTGGAGCACATGCCCAGACCTGAGTCTACCACTGTGGTCAGAAAACTGGATACCAGGACAACAGTGCCTGGCCCACTGTAAGACCTCCTCAAGTCAAAGCCAATACCACTACTTTTCTAGTTACTTTTCTGGGAAGGAGGTATTTTAAAGGAGTTAGTTTGGTGTGGTAGCAAAAGGCCTGGATTTGGAGTCTGCTACCTGCCTGTTATGTGAGCTCAGCAAGTCATTTAGAGGGTGAGTAACATTTACTGCGTGTCTACTCTAGGACTGGTGGTTGAAATGCTATTTTATTTCATTTTTACCACAACACTGTGAGACTGCTATTATCATTCCTATTTTAGAGATGAGGAAACTGAGGTTTGGAGAGAGGTTAAGTAGTTTGCCAAAATTGGTATCCAGGTTTATTTCCAAAGTTCAAGTTCTCACAGCTCTGACATTCTGTTCTCAACTTAATTGCTCTGACTCTGTTTCCTCATCTGTAACATGGAGATAATAAGAATACCTCCTTCACAGGATATTGATGTCAGATGAGCAATATACCTAAAAGTGCTTTGTCAATGTAAAAATGCCTTCAAATAAAAATTATTATAGTTTCCTACCACTTCAAATGTGCATTTGGGGGTGCTGCTGACACTGAAAAGTGCTTGCTTGTTGGGGTGAAAGTTCAGAGATATAAAGAATGTCAAAGCTGAAAGGGCCTGTAGAGGGTATCCAATCTGTTAGCTGTCTGCCTGGCATTCCTTCCTTTGGGGAACTGCCCTGTACTATTTTATGTGGTCCCACTGAGGCTGTCAATCACAGTAACCAACTACCCTCACCACCCACTCACACACATGCAGGGCCGGGCACATGACCCAGTCCTGGAAAATGGTGGTACCACAAAGGCATTGGTCTAGGATATGGATGTAGCCAAGGAGAATTGGCCATCCTGAGATTTGCTTTGTGGATCAAGCCATGAGGAAGCTAGAGCCCACTAGTTGCCATTTCAGAACTTCCAGCTAACCTTTTTGAGGATGAAACTGACACACAGAGAGAAGCAGAGCTCTGAAAATGATATTTGAGTTCTGACAATGATATTTGAGCTCCTGGACCCAGCCATTCCTGAAGCTCAGCTCTTGGACTTCTCAGTTTTATGAGCCTATAAATTCTGTTTGGGACTATAAATTGGGTTTCTGTCACTTGCAACCAAAAGAGTTCTGAATAATGTTTTAGGAGACTTGCCCAAAATCACTTAGCAAACCAAAGGTACAGCAGGGGCAGGAACACAAGATTCAATACCCACTGTTCCTTTTGGAATACACTGCTCTATTTATAAGGAAATAGTAATATGACCTATAATCAAAGGGGTTAATACCAGTTTTAGGAATTTTAGATGCTGTCAGCCCCAGGTGGGAACAGGAGGGGTAGGCTCTGGGCCTCTTACCTTCTTCTCCACTGTCCCCCCGGTCCCCATCCTGGCCATCCTGACCATCTTTGCCAGGAAAGCCCATTCGTCCCACCATTCCTGAGGGCCCTGGGGCTCCTGGGGGGCCGGGTGGGCCCTGGGGGCCAGGTAGGCTGCAGATGAGTTGAGGGGAACCTTTCTTGAAGTCCCTGCGGGTGAAGGCACCAAGCAGCGGGTCAGCAGCACAGGGGAGGGCACAGGCCAAGAGCACCCAGGGGATCATGGTGGTGACCTGTGGGAGGCAAGAGAGCTGTGGCAGGTGAGTGTGGCCACCGAGCTGAGCCAGTGGTCAGTCAGAGGGGATGCAGAGGAGGAGGAGGAGGCAGCTGGGATAGACTCAATTGCGTTCTGTCTCTTGCTCTTTCCTGCGTCACACACAAATAGCTGGACAGAGTGTCATCATATCTTGAGGACATATTTGGACAAGCTGAGTCATGTACCCAGAATACACTTTGGACAGGTCTTGGGGGTGAGGCACTCATCATCAGACCATCATCTTCTGCAGTGGCTGAGACAGACACAGGACATATGGCCCAAAGACTGACGACTGGAAGGAGCTGTGGATAGACAGAAATGATCCATGGTTTCATTCAAATAGGTGGTGTGAAATGAAAGTCAAAAGTGCAGAAATACTTCACATTCTAGGTGACAATTTGCAACTAGGCTGCTTTTCACAGTGGACTTGGGGTCACACGAGGAGAGGTGAGGATTCAGTTATTGAATGAAGGAGAACTATCACCTGAGCAACCTGGCAGGCCATGGTAGCAGTTCCTCTTCCAGTGCATCCTGTGTGCCAGGCATACGCTAAGAGTTTTCCATTCCTTACTTGATCTTCACAACACCCTTATAGAACAGATACAGGTGAGGAGGAGGCTCAGAGAAGTTGAATTACGTGCCTAAGTCATGCAATTAGCAGATGACAGGGCTGGGGTTTGAACCAGGCCATCCAGATCCAGAGCCTGTGCCCTCCTGTCACAGGCTAGACTGTGTGCCCCTAAGGCTGACAGCAGCAATAGCACTATCCTACCGGAGATCAGTGTGCTAAACTCAGAGATTATGTACTCCCTGTCACTCACTGTGCATATGCAGAAATTTAGGCCTAGAGCAGAAATAAGCAACTTGCCCAAGAACTCTCAACAAATTGGTTCCGTCCCTTTGCAATCAATGGTCTCTCTCCCAAGAATGAAAGCAGGAGGGGGAAGATTCCAGGCATGACTTCCTGCCATGGGGATGAGCTATGAAGGGGTAACTTGGTTGGTGACTTTAGGCAAGCCCTTGTCCCTCTCTGGGCCTCAACTTCCCTACCTGAACAAGGGGTTGGACTAGATCAGTGGTTCCCAAACTTAAATGTGCATCAGACCCACCTTGAGGGCTTGCTAAAACACAGATTGTTGGGCCCCACTCCCAAATTTTCTGATTCATCAGTTCTGGGATGGGGCAGGATAATTTGCACTTCTAATAAGTTTCCACTGATACCACTGATGGTGGCCTGGGGACCCCACTTTGAGAACCACTAGACTAGATGGTCTCTAAGGTTCCTTCCAGCTCTGATACTGAGCCTTTCAATCTCCAATCTGCCCACTCTTTCCAGATGCGAAGCACTGTTGGCTTCACTATTCCCACTCAGCCTTTGGCTACCTAATCAGAGCCTTCAAGCATCAGGGGGCTCCTTGGCAGCTTGGTACTGGCAGCAGGGAGGGGACATTGCTCAGGCCTTGGCCTTTGGAGCTCACAATTCCTTCCTGGGCCCTCGATCTCCTTTCCCTTCAGACCCTACTTTGCCCCTGGCCTTTGGAGCCTGTTCAGGCTTTTGGGCTGCCCCTGGCTGCTTTCCTTAGAAATAGGCTGACCCTACCACTCCTCTGAGCTCCCTCCAGGATTTTTAACCCTGAAAACAGATGAATGGGACAGAATACCAGGCCTCTCCTTCCAGGCAGAGGAGGGGAGACCATAGCACTGTACTGCCTGAGACACAGGGGGCTTACTGGAGTTCTAGCTCTGATGCTCACCAGCGGAGTGTCTTTGGGCAAGTCACTTTCCTTTTCTAAACCTCAAAGGGCTTCTCTAGATAAGTGTCATAGAGCCGCCACTGGCCAGGTAAAGACGATTCAGCCAGTATCAGACACTGCTGTAAATAACACTACATCTCATAGTAACAAAGTTATTTTCTTTTCAATTTCTTCTTCTTGATTAAGGAAAAAAAAGTCTCAGCTTGGTGAGTATATCTTTAATGTCTCTACACCACTCTCTAATATCTCTTTCTATCATAGAGCACACTCATTTGTAGCAGTGTGCTGTTTTTCCCCACAGTAGTTCATTTATTCAACAAGTATTTATTGAGTGCCTACCAAGTACCAGGCACAGTAGAGAATACAGCTGTGAAGCATGCAGTTAAGAGTCCCTCTTGGAATTTACATTTTTATGGGGAGAAAGACAATAAATATGAATAAGTAAATATTTTGTATATAGCTATATGTAGAGAAGGAAGAAGAAAGGCAGGAAAAGGGGACTGAAACCTTGAATAGGGAGTTTATATTTTTCACTGGGGGTCAGGAAGAGCCTCCTGTGAAGGTGACTTGTGAGAAAAGACCTCTGTTTGTGGGAAATGTCCAGTAAAGTGGAGGCTCACAGCTGAGTGTGGTGGCATGTGCCTGTAGTCCCAGCTACTTGTGAGGCTGAGGCAGGAGGATCACTTGAGCCCAGGAGTTTGAAGCTGTGGTATTCCATGATTGTGCTTGTGAATAGCCAGTGCACTCTAGCCTGGGCAGCATAGTGAGACCCTGTCTCCAAAAAAAAAAAAAAAAAGTGGATGCTCATGATCTGCAGAGGTGGGCATTCCACCAGGAGTGCTTCTGAGTCTCCTGTGAAACCTCCCTACTGTGGGGGTCATAGATGCAAAGGTTGCATCACACATATTATACACCCATTCTTAAAGAATCTTGGGAAGGCCGAAGATACATAGAGACCTTGGAAACCCCAGACAGGAACACAGAGCCAGGGCCCTGAGACAGAACCACTACTAGGGTGCAAGGAAGGCCTATGGCACTACATGAAGAAACAGACATGGACAGAGGTACACATTAGCTTTGGGTATCTAGTCGTCTGGAAAGGTGGAAAAAAATGATTGAGTGGATGAGTGTAAGAGGACTTTAAAATTGAAGGTCCTACCTGGGCACCAAGACAAATAAAATAATGTATGCCAAATTGAGGGGTCAGGCCCAAGTGCAGACTTTACAAAGGAACAGTTTGAGAGCCCATCCCCCAGCTCTTGGCACTCTTGTCAGATCAAGGATTTTAAAATGTGACCCATGTCATTGGGAGTGCGAGGGAGAACGGACCGTGTCTGAGGCCTGCAGGAAAAAGCTAGAGGGAAGAGACTGGCAAGCTGCCTGGGAGGAAGGGTCTGACTACAGTACCTTCTCACCCTCCTAAGGTAGATGGGAGGTACTGAGAGGCTCTTGCCCGCCAGCTTTACACTTGGGTGGGGGAGTAGAAGGAAGTCTCACCTTTGAATGAAGATTGAAGTGTGGAAGCCTGGAGTGGAGATTCAACCAGGCAGAAGGGGGAGCTCCCCTCACTGGCTAAATTATAAGGGGGCAGAGGGAGACAAAAATAAAGTTGCAGGTTGATTATATTTCTGGTATCACACTTGCTCAACCTAGATTACATAAACAATAGTAGAGGTGGTAGGCAGATAAGGGAGACAGCGTGGAAATGTTATGTGAATGACAGGTGCTTTTGTAAAACCATGGCCTAGACACTTCCCAGGCCTATGTCTCTTCCCCTTGTCTACTTAATGAGAGTCTTGGAAAACTGGTTAGTGTTACCTGGGAGCTGCAGTACATCTGGGACCCCCAGAATAGAAACTGAATTTTTTAAGTAAGTTTGAAATAATTTAGAAAGTTGCAATCTACAAACATTTTGGAGTAGGGAGAGAGGGAGGAAGGAAGTGGGTGGGAGCTAGTCTTTGAGGCAGATGAGAATCCTGCAAACAGTTAGATGAAGAGACAGGCAAGAAAGGACCAGCCAGATGAGAGCGGAAGGAGACAGAGGGGAACCATCTGTCGCAGTTGACAACGCCCCTCTCTTCTGACCTCCACGCCCAGCCACATGGGGCCCCATGAAAAGGGGGAGGGTTTGCTCTCTGGCCCATGTCTGCCCTGCATCAGCCTCTTTGGACAAAGAGGGGACTCCTCTCTGCGACAGCTGGGTCTGGGCAGGCTCCACTGCCTGGCTGGAGGAGGGGAGTCAGGGACACGCTGGGAGGAAGGATTTTCTGAGCTGGAGCCTGGAGGCTCCAGTAGCCCCAGAGGAGTACTGGCAACTAGAGCCAGGAACTGTTTTGGAAATAATGGCGGGGAAACTAGATTCTGGTTCCAAACCTAGAGGGAGGGAGTGGAGAATCTCCTTGCCTCTGGGTACCTCCAAGAAAAACAAAGCTCCCAGCCTGCGCCCCACCCTCACCCACTCTATGGTGGTGGTAAGAAAACCTGGGGCGGGTTGCTTAGAGCAAAGCCAAGGCCCCAAGGAATCCAGACAGGTTAAATAAATAACCTTGTAAATAAATTTAGAATCACAAACTTGGGAAGGGCTCCCAGGGACCATCTAATCCAACCTCTTTGGTTACAGATAGAGAAAGCGGGGCAGAGCCGAACTGATTTTATAACACAACTACCACATTGCAAGCGTTGTGTGAAGCTCTTTACCAGCACTGTTTTATTTGAAGCTTACAATGAACCCTATGAAGGCAGTATACTTATTGTTCCATTTTTCCGGAGAAAGAAACAGATGCTCCAAGATGTGAAGTGATTTACCCAAAGTCGCACCATCAGGGAGCAATGGAGACAGCCTCCAAAAACCTACGTCTGAGTGTCTCTGAAGACTATGCTTACTTCACTCCACCTTGCTTCCTTCCCCTGCTTTTTTATTCCTGTTTCACAGAAGACACGAAATGCAGAGAAGCCAATTTGCTCATGTTTACACAACTAGTTAGCAGCAGAAGTTATATTTGGACTTGGGTTTGGCTGACCCTGGTACCAAAATGCTTTCCATTATGTCAGCATCTCTTAGATTTTTCCTCCCAAATACTCCAAATTACAGAAGAGACCTTGAAGCGTATGCCAAAGCCACACATAGCAACAGAGAAATTGCTTTGATATCCTGTATTTTATTTTATAATTTTATACACACACGCGCATACCACATGACTTCAAATATGTAAAAATGATGCTGTTCTCTCTCAGGATACTTGAGTAAATTGGTGCTTGAAGGAAACCTTCTGTCCTTAGAGGGCCATACTTGGCTCAGCCAAGGTGGTGGGGGGGATGGGGGAAGCCTCCTGGGCCCTGGCTCCCTACCACAAGCCCCTCTGGAATGTTAATGGGGGCGTTGTCAAGGACTGAGCCAAGAGCTCAGGGTGTCACTCCCCAAGACCCACCAGTACCTGCTGGCTGCAAACAGCAAACCTCAGAACCCCTGCCGTGGCCCACAGGGCCCTGAACAACCTGGCCCCTACCTCCACCCCAACCTCAGCTCCTCCCTGGATCCCTCCACTCCTCTGGCCTCCTCCAGGCTGAGCTCCACTCCACCCCAAGGCGCCAGGCCCTTGGCCAGTAACCTAGTGGGCTCCACCCTTTTGGTTTGCTGGCTCTTTGTCTGTTGTGTTTTGGCTTACATGCCACTTCCTCCAGGCCTTCCCTGACCTGCCCTCTCAGGCAATGCTCCATTGGATCCCAGCACTTTGTTTTTTTCCTGGCCCTTACAACAACTTGCCAGTATTCACTTTATTCCCATTAAAATGTAAGTCCCAAAGGACAGGGACCCCAGCTGGCCACCTGGCTTCAAACTTCCTTGCACACAGTGGGTGTTCAAGAAATATTTGTTTAATTAATGAATGTCTGAGACTCTGACTCTGCCCTCAAGAAAATCCACAGCAGAAACAAGGCAGTGGCTTAACTCCAGAAGGGCACTGACACCCCTTGATTCACATCAGTTCTCTTTCTTCTCTCTGTTTTTCTAACCAAAACTAGATCTAATCCCACCTTCCTTTTGACCTCTTGGAGTAGAGGGGCTGGGTCTTTCTTTCTCTGCCCCCTGGGGTGGGGGATGGCTTTGCAGAATACCTTACATATAGATGCTCCATAAATAGTCGTTCAATTGATCAGGAAAAAAGTATCAGTCCTTCCTCACCTTTTAAAAAAACGATCTTAGTTCCTAAATTGTCCTTTCTGGGGGTGGAAAGGTGTGAGTTGAATAGGGAAGGCTTCATTATAGTCTTCCTGCTGAAGGGAAAAAAAATGTTAGTTGGTTAAATCCCAGAAATGGAATCGTGAGGTGCTAAACTTGGATGAGTTCTTAAGTCTGGTTTTAATCTTCCCAGTCCCTGGGCTTCTCATCATCTCTTTAGTTAAGTAGCTAAAGATTCATAAATACACATGTTCTAGAAAAACGCTAGGGGCTAGAGTGCTACAACCTTAAGTCCACTATCAGGGAATAGCCTTCCTCCTCCTCCCTTTTGCCCCTGGCCCACAGGACACAGGCCTCTGGTTGATTCCTGAGGGTCCTTGGTCCAGACTGTGAGATAGAAGGGCCACAAGTAGGGACATTGGCCTCTCACTGATTCTTCCAGTAGAAACTCCAGGAACACTTATCTGGGCCTTGAGCAAGGCTGCTAAGCCTGGGTGCTGAACAATCTCCCCTTGGAGATTGGAAGATATAAATTATGCTCAAATAAATTTGACCTGTTTGTTATCAGGTTTTGACACACTGACAGGGAGGTGTGGTGTTTCACTTAGTGGTTAAGTGCCATGGGAAACCCAGCTACTTGGTTTCTTCGACTATCCAATGGAGATAATAGTATACTTGCCTCATGGAGTTTGTGTGAGAAATGAGATAGTGCATTCAAAGATTCTATCCCAGTGTTAGACACTATAAACGCTCTGCGGCTGGAGAGAACTCTGCCTAAAATGCCCCCTAATCCTAACCTCCTCCCAGAAGCCCTCCCATATCAGCCAGCCTCATCCTTCAAGTGTCAGGTCTAATACCATCTCCTCAGAGAACCTGCCCTGATCCAAAGCATCCCACACACTCCTGCATATGCTCTCATACCACCCTGTTCTTTCAAAGTACTTGGACCAATTTGTGATTATGTATTTGTTTCTTGACTAGTTAACTGTCCGTCTCTTCCCCCGAACGGAAGGTCCAGTCCCTCCATGTTGCTCTCTGTGGCACCACCAGAGTCTACCACAGTGCCTGCATAAACCGTAAGCGCTCAACATAGTTGCTGAACGGCCTTGAATGAAATGGTCACTTTTAAAATTAATAAAATATCAAGAGGATCACAAGGATCTTGATAAACACGTGGATGACAAAGCCACACTTGGCTACTTAGGAAAACCCTGTGAGATGACTGGTCTTGGACTCGGAAGACCCAAGTCTCAGTTCTAGTTTTGTAACTTATTGGTCATGTGACTGTGGAAAAGTCATTTCATCTTATCTGGGTCTCCATTTCCTCACCTGTAAAATGGAGATAATAACACTTGCCCAGTCTGCCTTACAGCATTGTTCTGAGAATCAAATAAGACAATGGATGTGAAAGCAAAACATGATACAAAAGTTAGAACCTTGTTTAAAATTGTAAGTGCCACCAACTGCAGTCCTGAACTCCCACCAGGAGCGCCTGGAGTGTTTTGGAGGAGGCCTAGTCTTGGGTGGAGGAGAGCATCTGAATCCAACCTAGTGGAGCAATTCTCCCTATGTCTGGAGTTAAAAGGGATGAGGCTGCTGGTTGGAATGGGTCAGAGCTTACTTGCAGATGACACTTGCTGAAAATCCGCTTTGATGGGAGAGGGAATACTATAATGAAAAACACCCCACACCCTCCCTGAATTCTAGGAAGTAAATTGGAAACAGCTCTCTCCAGCTTCTCTGAAAAGCTAAAGAGGTTGACTGGAGGAGAGAGGGGCTGGCTGCAGCTCCTCACACACTGCTCACAAAATGTCCCCTTTCCTGGGATCTTGAGACTGATGCCCACTTGGAAACTCTCCAGCATCCAGAGTTTAAATACAGAGGATTAAAAGTCATAGGGCCCACTTTCCAGGAGGCCCCATAAAATATCTGATCTGTTGTTTTCTCTCATTCTTTCCCCCTATTTCTGGCTCAGCCTAGAAAAAGAGGTCCAAGGACAAATCATGACCTAGCGAGGTCTCAGAAGCCAGGGGTTTGTGTCAGTTAGCATTCGTGAAAGCACACAGGAAGTCAGCCTGGGTATTAAAGCTAAAGAATTATACCTTCTGACATATACAACCCCAGCCTTTACAAACCAACCAACATGGTGCATAATGTGGTGGGCAGTGGAGCCCATTCCTCTGGGCCCTGGGCTGCTCCACATCTGAGCCCCAGCTGCCTCCCCTGCACAATGAGGACAAAAGTCAGGCTCTGGGGTGGCTGAGGACAAAGCCATCAAGCTTTGGCCCTGCCCTTGGCTGTTTTCTGCCACCTGGAGACCAAGGACTGCACTGAGAGAGAAGAATGCAGCTGCTGTGCGAGATGTGAGGGGGAGAGATGAAGGCTGAGGGTGTTCAGATCCCTGTATCCAGCGTCTCCTGAGGGCCAGTCTCCACGCAGCAGACCAGAGCGGTGGGGGAGTGTGTGTGAGCAGCCCTGTCCAGTAGGAAAAGGATGCGAGCCACATCTGTCGTTTTAAATGTTCTCATGCCACATTAAAAAAGTAAAAAGAAGCAGGTGAAATTAATCTTAATGTTATTTAGCCCAATATTTCCCATATATCATCAATTCAACATGTAATCAATGTAAACTTTATTAATGAGATATTTTACATTCTTTAATTAGCACTAAGTCTTTGAAACCCAGTGATGTATTTTAACACTTGCAGCGCATTTCAGTTCAAACTGGCCACATTTCAAGTACTCAATAGCCACACAGTGGCTACTATATTAGCTCCAGCTTCAGTTCCAATCCCATGAACTAGCTGTAGGGCCTTTTAAAAGTTACTTATCCTCTCTTCCTCAGTCTCCTCCTTTCCAAAACAGGGATGGTAATAATAGTACTGACCTTAGAAGGTTATTAGGATTTAATGTTCCTAGAATAAGGCCTGGCATATGGTCAGAGGTATAAAAGCATTAGCTACTATTAATTTATTATATCTTGCCCTTCTGAAAATCAAACGAGATAATGGATGTTGAAAATAAAACACGATACAAAATTTAAGACCTGTTTAAAATTGTAATTGCCACTAACTGCAGCTGAACTAACAAAAACAGTCCTGACCTCCCACCCTGAGTCCTGTGGCATTTCAGGTAGAGGCCCCTACATCTTCTAATAAACTCCCATTTTCACTTAAATTAGTGTGAGCTGTATTTCTGTCCGTTGCTACCAAAAGAGTCCTAGGGAGACTTGACCTTTGCTCCTGCCCTGCTGTTCCTGTTCTGAGGAAACTGGCATGTTCATGCTACATAATACAAAGATCAGTGATCAGTGGGATAGTGCTTAGCTCATCAAGTGAGAGGGGGCCAAGTGGGATATCATGTGTTCACGTGCTTGGTACCATGCTTTGGCACACTGATACCCAATGAACAGTGCCCCTTATCATATTGCCTTTGAGGACACTGGGGATCTGGAGGTGAAAAGATGTGGTTGCTGCTCCCGTAGGGCACACGATGAGCCCTGTAACTACCTGGGCAGATTATAACTATCTGGCTATACTGAGGGGCCAGCCTGGCACACCTGTGTGACCAGGCGAGAAAACAAGCCTCACTCCTCCTTTTTCTTTGTAACAAGCTTCCCAGCAGCATCCAGATGTAACAGAATCCAGGACCAGGCAGGTGGCAGGGAAAGAAAATTTGGGGGCTAGATGATCTCTCCAATGGTATAGAAGGGACCATGCTTGAATATCCAAGAACTGAGGGAGAGAAACGAATTCTGAACTTTCAAGGAGTGGGGGAGGAAAGGCTAAGTTTTCCTTGACTTCTCTAGGCAACTTCCATGGAGTCACTTCTGGTCAGTCCCTCATGGGGATTTAGGGTAACCCTAAAGATCTGATGTCTACCGTCTAGCCTTAGAGAAGCACAGAGCTGGTTTGGTAGTTAAAAGATAGTTAGGAGCCATTTTCTAGCTGTGGGACTTTGGGCAAGTTATTTAACCTCTCTACGCCTCAGTTTCCTTGTCTGTAAAATGAGAAAAATAATACTGTATGGTCTTATTTGAATCATTTGAATTTGAAATAGCATGACGTAAAAATGTGTACTGTTTCACTTTATTTGTAAAATCTGAAGTAACCCCAAATCCCCAAATTAAAAGTTGTCACAAACCTTATAAAGCAGTGTGAATTGTATTTATGCTATAGCCACATAATAGCACTATCCTAAAAGGTAAACAGAAATACCTGCCATCCTTCAGCAGGTGGGTTTTGAATTACACCAATTTTGAATTATTTGAGGTCTTCAGGAACGCGTCCCTGGAGTAATTTGATTGCCCGAACCTCCCTTATAAAGTAATTGTGAACATTAAATGAGATAATGCAGTAACCAGCCCACAGTAAGCACTTAGTAATAGTAGTGTTATTCTGATATTATAATCATTTGTGAGAACAAAGAGAGAGACAATATAAAGGAGAAGTTTGCTACACACGTGTGGATAAACAGACAGACCTGGGTCTGCTGTCTCCTCATCTGTAAATGGCATATGGTATAATGGTGAGCCTGTGAGGAGTACAATTATTAGCTCTGGCATAAACAGCAATGAAGGCAGTTAAAATAGCTAATGTTATTTTATATCACAGCATGAATGCAAAGGTGCAGGGTTTCTACAGATGTGCCCTACTTTAAACAAGTTTGTAAAATTTGAATTTAGTCATTCAAAGATCAGCTTTTTGTTAATATTGCAATGTGTAAGAACTGGCTGAGAGGGATTCAGAAGCTATGGGACACAGTCCTGCCACTGAGGAAATTACAGTCTAGACAAGTGGTGATCAACTGGCTTATTGCTGGCCTTATCTGGACCATGGATTACATTGTGATTATTGTTTTTTTTTTTTAATTTGACATTGTTGCCAATGTAAAACTTGGGAGATTTTATTTTAAAATAACAATTTCCAGCTTTTCTTGAGAACCTGCAGGATCTGGCAATGCTGAGGCTGCATTCTGGCAGGTCACCAACTGATTGCCCCTTGAGACAGGGTGTTACAGGCTGAACTTTGTCTCCCCAAAATGTCCTAACCCCTAGAATCTCAGAATGATTGGAAATAGGACCTTTAAAAAGGTTATTAAGGTAAAATGAGTCATACACGTGGGCCCTAATTCAATATGACTGGTGTCATTATAAGAAGAGATTAGACAGAGACACACAGAGGGACAAATATGTGAAGACACAGCAAGAAGATGGCCATCTGCAAACCAAGGAGAGAGGCCTCAGAAGAAACCAACCTGCTAACACCTTGATCAGGGACTTCCAGCCTCCACAACTATGAGAAACAAATGTCTGTTGTTTTAGCCCCCCCAGTCTGTGGTATTGGTTTTTAAAAAAATTTTAAAAAATAATTTTATTTTTAAAATTTTTAAAAATTTCAGAGTATTACAGGGTAATACAGAGTATACAAATGCTTTGGTCACATAAATTGCCTTTGCGCCACCCAAGTCAAAGCTACAAGCGTGCCCATCCCCTAGACAGAGTATACCACCACACCCGTTAGGTGTGAGTTTACCTATCCCCTCCTCCCCCCTCCCACCTGCCCGACACCAGATGAATGTTACTTCCATAGGTGCACATAAGTTTTGACCGATTAGTATCAACTTAATGGTGAGTACATGTGGTGTTTGTTTTTCCATTCTTGTGGTACTTCACTTAGAAGAATGGGCTCCATGTGGTATTGTTATGGTGGACCAAGCTGACTAAGACACAGAGCCTGCATTCTTCAGTGTCCACAGTTCTCACCCCTCTCAAATGTCATGCATTCTGTTCACATACATATCATGTACAACCTTTGTCAGCATCTGAGTTTACAACCCCTAATCTAGAGGAAGAGAGTAATGATTCTCCATGTATATTGTGTGTTCTTATTTCAAGGTTTTGCTGTTCATATCTGCTTTTATTCTCCTCATAGTTCTAAGAGGCTGCTATGCTGCTGTCATCTTCACTTGGCAGAAGAGAAAACAGAACTCATAAAAGTTAAAAATCATTTTTCCCAGGTCAAAGCTGCGGTGGAACCCAGCCCTGCTGACTCAGGGTCCAGCCCTCATGTCCCTCTACCATGGCCCCTCTGCTAACAGGGCAGTGATGTGTGTATATAGGTATATGTGTGTTATAGAAGTAAGCCATTTATAGAAGCGAACAAATCCAGAGGAGGATTATTTGCTTGAAAAAATATTTGGCATTGAATTTCTTTCCAAAGTAAATCCAGACTAGAATTTGATTAACAGAAATCTGGTTTATGCAGGAGTTCATTTTATGGAGGCAAAGTAAGGTTGGCAGGCTTTTGACCTGGAAGAGGCAGTGGGGAAGCTGTGAGTGTGCAGAGGGACTCTGTTACCCCACAATGAACATTCAGGAGCAGGAAGCATCAGAGACTGAGACTGTAGGAGAGAATGTCCCATCAGCAGGGTCAGGATGAGAGAAGGAGTGGCAAGACAGGGAGGAATGAACGGATTTGCAGAGAAAAAAGTGACATCTTGGGGAACTTGCTGAATATTTGATGGAGACAAAGTAGCTTCAAAGAGACGACCCCAGACTTGTGGGAAAAAAACAAACAAACACTCAATTCACCTGTATAATGACACATTATGACATTGTAAGAACAAAGAAGGTCTGTATATGCAGATATGTAAACATAGCCAAGATATACTGTTAAATGAAAAAAGCAAGTTGCAACATGGAACGTAAAAGATGATTCTCTTTGAGTTAAAAAAAAGATAGACACATAAATATATAGAGTATATATGTTAATACGTATATATATGGGGATAATTTCTGAAAGGATGCAAAATTTTGTTAAAGGGGCTACCTTTCAGAATTGGGAAGGAGTATGTGGGCTTTTACTTTTCACTTTCCCCTTTTTGAACTGTCTGGATTTCTTACGATGAGTATAATTACTTTTATAACATTTAAAACAAAAGGTAACCCTAAGGTTTCAGGATTGGAAGACAGGCAAGGGTGGTGTCCCTGGCTAGGAGATAGGGAGAAGTCAGATATTTGGGAAGAAACAAACTCTGCAGTGAACCTGATGTGTTAGAATGAAGGGCAGTAGTGACATTCAGAAAAGTATGGAGGGTCTGAGGAGTTGGCAGTTGAAAGCAGGAGTAATAGATATAATTTCTAGATAACAATAAATTAGAAGAGAATGGTACAGATGGGAGGGCAGAAATAAGGATATGAGAGGACAGATTTTTAACAATACTAACTGAGTTAGCCTTGGGTTGGCCTATATAAGACAGTCATCACTACTGCTGCTGGTTCAGCCTGGCGGAAACACAGGATCTTTGAGAGAAGATACATAGGCCCTGATGAACCAGTCTAAGGAAGGGACCCTTTAAGGGTTCCAAGCAGGGCAATTCTGTGGTCAAAGAGCAGAGGAGAATCACACCGAGGTTGTTTAAAAGACTCATAGTGTTAGGGGAGAAACCTGGGCTGGGAGACCATTAGGGACCATTGCAGTAGTTCAGCTGAGAGATAAGGTCCTGGAATGGGGCAGTGGCAGTGGGGATGGAGAAATAAGAACAGAGCATATTAATACAAGGCTTGGAGACAAGCAGTTTGGGGGAGGAGGTAGAGTGCAGAGAGTCGTGAAGAACTGGTTGCAAATCTCTGCCTGCCTGCCATTCATTACCTTTTGAGCTCAGTTTGCCTGTCTGTATAACGTATTTAATTAGAGAAATGTTGTGAAGAGTAAATGAGATAACGCACTCAGTAAATGCTAACTATGATTGTTAGCTCGGGTACTGGACTCACACAGGATTCTAGTCCCTTTACCATCAGTTACTAGCTGTGCAACCCTGGGCACGTCACTAACACCTCTAAGGCCGGTTTGTAGATAGGGATAACCTGTTGTCACGAAAATGAAAGAGCGCAAGCAAACTGCTGGCAGGGCTTGGCACAAAGTAGGCGCTCAATAAATGGCAGAGCCACAAGTATCACTATCCTAACAGGTAAGTCACTGAGCACAGAGCCCGGCACACAATTAGCACTCAAGAAATGTTAATTCATGTTATAATTCATAAGGAATGCTGCCCAGCCCGCAATAAGGGGGCGCTCGCAGCACTCCCCTCTTCCGCATTCCCGGCCCCTGCCTCCACCCCCAGTACCGCACATCTCTCCGCTCCTCGCGCGCACTTTCTGGCCAGGCCGAACCGCGGTGCAGCACACTTACCCTCGCTGCTGCCGGCCACGTCCAGGGGCGTCCGCAGCGAGTAAGCTCTGGCCGTGCTCCTAATGCTCCGCGTCCCCGCCTTCCGCAGCGGCTGCAGCCGGGCCAGGCGCCGGCCCCAGGCATAGTTTTCCCATCCCGTCATGGGCGGGAGCGCCTTCCTCCCGGTCACGTGGGTCGGCCCGTAGCGGTTTGGAAAAAACTTACAGCGCTGGTGACAGCTTGGCTGTGTCGACGCAGCTCTCTGTATGCAGAGCTTGTCAGTGTATTTCAAGGTTTTGTGCACGAGAGTGATTGTTCCCCGTGCGTTTGCAAGGGTGTCGGTACGTGTGCTTGTGAAGAGACATCTGTGTGCTCCTGAGGGTTTATCTCACTGTGGATCTGAGAGTGCGTGTGACCTTGGCAGCTTACAACAAGAGTACATTTCCCTGTGTACTGAATGTGTATGTAGTTGAGAGTGATTATAGATCATATGTATGTGTTTTGTGTGTGTGTGTGTGTGTGCGTGCGTGCGCATAATTGCATTTATCCAGATGTTCATCAGGGCCTATGTATGCACACATGCGTGCACATGTCCAAGATGGCAGCTTGGTGTATAATTAAAGTGCCCTTCAGTTCCTGGATGTACATTTAGTGGCTAGATATCTGTGTTGGGTGTATGTTTAAATGTGTGTGTGAGTGTGCATAAACACGTATTTGTGTGAACGTGCATAATGTCTGTGTGGCACCTGTAGCTGTGCAGTGGCTCATTCTGTATGTGTTGATATACCTTGTCTAGATGTGGGTGTGGATTTTGTCTGGATGTGGGTGTACACACACATAACAGTGTGGACACAGGTAACTCTGTCCCAGCCCTCATCTCTCTCCTACCCAGAAGGCAAGGCTTTGTTGGCCTCACTAACTCTCTAGCCTACCCTCAAGTCATTGAGAGAGGAATGCCCTACTGGAGGGTCTCAGCTCCCAGGTCAGGCAGAACAATCCTGCTTAGGTAGCAAGTAGACACTGGAGAAAAGGAAAATCATCAGAGGCCTGGCTTTTGCTTCTCCCCATTCCTTCCACTGCTTTCTTCTACTAGCTACCCATATTTCACTTGGCCGCCAGAGCATCTGGTTAACAGCTGGTATGTGACACACAAGGTTTACGGTCAGAATTTTAATGCAGATATGCATTCAAATTCTAATGCTGGATCCACTGCCTTATACAAGTCAACCTTATAGATGGTGTTTCATTTTCTGAAAAGTGGGGAAAATAATACTATCTACACTATCTTCCCCCCCAAATTTGGGACATTCATCCATAAAGGTGTTTGGTAAGCCATTAAGCTATGTAGAGGATTATTACTAATTATTATGTAAATACTATTTGAGGATGGAAGTTTATAGGCTCAACATTCATTCAACAAGTTAATAAGCATCTATTCTGTGTCAATCCCTGAGCTAGGTGCTGGGGATAGAGGGATACCAAATAGGCTTGGTGCCTGCCCTCATGGAACTTAGAGTCTAGTGGAAATGACACAAGTAGTTACAAGTGAATTGAGTGTTACAGAAGAGAAAAATTTTGAGTATAAAACTGGGTAGTCAGAGGAAGGCCTGAGAAAGTGCTGTTTCAGGTGAGCCCTGAGGGATGGCTGAGACTGTCTGGCTATAGGGGAAGTGTGAGCTCTAAACATGAATGAAAGATGAAATGTGAAGTAGATTTAGGGTGTTGATACATAGATGGCTGGAAAGGGGACCTCCATCCACCACATCTTCTGGGTACCTTGGTCTGTTCCCAGATATGTCAGGAATGGAAAAGGTGAGGAATCCCTGCTTAGAAAGCCTGGCGGTCATTGACTCTAAAGGGCTCAGGAAAGCCCCTCTCCTAGGGTGGAGTAAGAATCTGTGTGGTACTCATGTGGCTCCATGGTGGTTGAGGTTGAAATCACTGGCATGCTCTTTTTGGTAAGGAAATGTTTAATGAAAAGTATAAGAAAAGGCAGTGGTGCCATACTTGGCACTGGGAAGCATTTAAGAAGTGTTTACTGACTAAATGAATGGGGGCAGATGTTTTTCCAACTTTTGGAGGAGACCTGGAATCTAGGTCTCCTGAAGCCTAGCAGAGTCTTTGGGGCTTTGTCCTATGGGTCCTTGAAGTAGCAGGCAATCCAAAATACTTGTTAAATGGCAGTTCCAGGAGCTGCAGGGAAAAGGAGATGAACTTCTGAATGAGAACACAAATTACCCTAAGAGGCAAAATATAAGTGCCAAAGGAAAGGTACAAAGTGTTACATAAATGAGGATTTTCCCCTCAGATTCAGTTCAATTCATTTCACATCCATTCATGTCTAGAGAACATGGCTAGCACTGAACTAGAGAAGATGAACGATATTATGACACTGATAACCACAGGAGCTTACAATCCAGCAGGGGCAGCCTTGAGCCAGATATGGCAGATTGGTTTGTTCCACAATTGTCCAAACCTTTCTTGGTGTGCCTTTCTATATGACAGAGGCTGGACAGCTAAAAACCCATTTCCTAGACTCCTTGCTGCTGGGGCTCCCATTATAATTTAGGTTTAGCCAGTCCTGTGCACTGGTGCAAGACCTGAATTCAAAATTGAGTTAAGAAAAAAAAAATTGAGTTAGTGGGGAGGAGGCAGCAGCCTGGGAAGAATCCACTTTGCTGGTGCTGACCTGGAAGGTCCAATGTGGCTCTGGAGTTCTAGCAGTTCCTGGTACCCAGATTACACCTAAGATGGTGTGTTCCTGTAGTCAGAGACTGGGCCAGTAGCTCGCTTCCTGACTGTCGCAGAAATAATCATTCCCTTGCAGGGGTGGGGGGAGGTCAGTACTGTGGCAAGTTCTGGAAACCATTCCTGAAGGCCCATGCCAGAACTTGCTCTGCAATGATTCTTAGTTTACTTGATTTTTTAAATTAAATCCACGTCAACAAATATTTAATAAGCATCTATTATGTGTCAGTCCCTGAGCTAGGTGCTGGGGATGGAGGGAAACCAAATAGGCTTGGTGCCTGCCTTCATGGAACTTAAAGTCTAGTGGAAACAACACAAATAGTTACAAGTGAAATGAGTATTACCGAAGAGAAAAACTCTGAGTATAAAACTGGGTGGTCAGAGGAAGGCTAGAAGGGTTTCTACATCTTTACCTAACCCTAATTGGTACATCATGTTATGAACTGTATGTGCCATGAAAGTCAGGGAAGGGAGATCAGTGTGGATCAAAACAAGCAGGGAAGAAATCCAGAGGACTGCCTTCTTTCCTCTTTCTATCCTCCTATGCCCAACCCCGTTTCAATCCTATCATCGACCTTCAAATTAATCCACTGTTTACATATCAAACAACTAAAATGCACCAGGCACTCTGCTTGACGTTGGGGTCACAGTGATAAACAAATAAGCAAGGTCTCTACCTCCATAGAGCTTATGAGGAGACAGACATTAAACTAGCACTCAAATGAACATGTAATTCAAAACTGTGGTAAGAGTTATGAAGAAAAAGAAGAGAGATCATCTATGGGAGAGAATGATGGTGTGGAGTCTGTGAGAAAACTTTTTCTGATTAGGAATTTTGGATAGATCTCTTCGGTAGGTAGCATTTAAGCTGAGTCCCAAAGTATAAAAAGGGGGTAGCCATGCAAAGGTAGCAAAGGAGGAGTGAGAAGTGCCAGGCAGAAGGAGCACAGTATACAAAACTACGTTAGCCTTTCTAAACATCTTTCTAATGCTTCTCCAAGTAATAACTGTTAGAGGATAAAGCTTAAACTCCTTAAGCCTTTTGTTTTGTGGGGACTGTTCTGTGCATTGCAGGATTTTTAGTAGGAGCTCTGGCTCCTATCCATTAGGTACTACCTACTAGTAGTAGCCCCCTTGCTTCCAGCTGTGACAACCAAAAATGTCTCCAGATGTTGCCAAATGTTCCCAGAGGGGCAAAATTGTCCTCTGTTGCAAACCACTTTGCTATATGTAGTCCTGTTCTGGTCAAGGTGTTCTTCTTGCTGACTCTCAAATGCACCTTCAACATTTATGTTTCTGCATCTCCACATATGTAGTTCCCTCTGATTAGTATCTGCTCTTTTGCCTCTCCACAAAGCCTTACCCATATGTCTACTAGAAGCTCATGGCTTTTTCCACTGGGGAACTCTGTTTGGATGACTCTCATGTGTTTTGGGTGGTAAAGAAAGAGCGGTCCATCCTAGTGCCCTGCCTGCCCTCTGGCTGCAGGGGCAGAGGCGTGTGGATTACATACTCTTTCCTTTTCTGCCCAGCTAAGAGTCAAATTGTGGGCATTAGACCAAGGTGAGACAATCAATAAGTCTTTCCATGTGATCTCCATGAGAAGGTGTTGCTTTTCTTCTGAATTGTTAACTGCAAAGATATAGTCCTGGGCTGCCACAAGCTATATTTTCCTGTCACGTGGAGAGAACTTACTTATGGCAGGAAACAATGACATCAATACACAAATAGAAGAAGATTCAAGAACTGAAAGGTGGAGAGGGTACTATGACTACATTATTAAACCCTTTGTTCAGATACTTGTGCTAAAACAGTCACATTCTCATATTCTTTTTCTTTCTTTCTTTAAGCTAGTTTGAATTGTTTCTGTCAGTTACCATGGAAAGAGTCCTAACACAATACACTTCAATTTCTAGTTCAAATCTTTCTTCTTTCCTGAAGTCCTCTCGACACAGAACAGTATGAAGAAAATGCTTTCTTAGAATTCTTAACTAGTGGTTTGCTGGATCCCAGCAGCCAATTCTGTGCTTCTCCTCCCAACTCTGGTTCAGTGAGGTCATGTTGGTAGCTTGAAATCATCACAGTGGGAGTAATTACACCACAGAAATTGGGAAATGCAACAAGTCAGGGCTCTCTTCCCTTCACCTCAGCCCCCAGCCTGTTCACCAGCACGCCACTGTGAGAGTGAGATGCCTTCTCAATTGTACCACCTATTTGGATTGTAATCATGTACTGATTTGTGTCATTTCTTGCTTTTTGAAAATGGTGAAATTGGGAGGACAAGTACCCTCAATGCTGCATCTGAATCTTCAGAATCTCAAACAAGGAAAGGTCCTGAGAAATAATTTGGTCCATGGTCCTCATTTCACACTCAAAGACAAAGAGGTCCAGAGTCCTTCAGTGACTTCATAGTTGTGTGATAGTTCCCAATTTCTGTGGTGTAATTACTCCCACTGTGATGATTTCAAGATGAAGAAAGTCCAGGATTGTTTGACTTACATCCATTATTAAAATGTAGGCTTTTTTTTCCTGCCATTTTTCAACCCTTTCTCCAATCTTGGTACAAAAAATGTTTAAAAACTACTGATGAATCATTCCAAACAACTGATGGCCAAGACCCAAGTTGTCAGACGCTTACTTTCAACAAGGGGCTTTGGGGCTGTGAAGTTCTCCAGAGTGAGATCATTCCAGATGGGGTCTCAATAATGTGGCAGTATTGGGGAGACAGCTGTTCATAGGGAGGACTTGCAGCCATTCCACAGACTTCTAAGCCAGCAAAGCTGGGGAACTGTATTCACTGTTGTAATGTCATTTGAGGGAAAATATCAAAATAGCCTTAGATTAAAAGACCACAGTGTTGAAGTAAATGTTGGCTGCTCTGTGTATTATGTCACTTAGAATGAAACAAGATCAACTCCAAATAAAGCTTGCAGATTTATAAAAATTAAAAAAATACATAGCAGTTCTGTTTCCAGGAACTTGTTCTGAAAGTGTACTTATGGATATTCATTGCAACCTTGTTTAAACTAATAAAAGACTGGAAACCATCTAAGTGACCAGCAATAGGGAAGTGATTTAATAAATCAATGCACATACATACACAGAGGCAGAACTCTATGTTCTATGTGGAATTATCTCCAAGATATATTTTTTAGTGAGAAAAATAAGGTGCAGAACCATGTATATATTTTGCTACTATTCAAGTTAAAAAAAGAGAGAAAAGGTGAGGAAAACTCACGAACATGCATGAGTATAAAAACATAATTAATTTCTGGAAGGATAAGTAAGAAATTGTAATACATGAAGTTGTCTCTGGAAAGGGGAACTGGAAAACAGTGGTGAGGAGACTTATTTTTCACTGTATGTCTTTTGGAACTATTTGATTTTTAAAACCATGGGAATATGTTACTTATTCAACACTCCTCCTTCCAATAAAATAAAAAATAAAAGTGTATGCTGTGTTGTAGTTTTTGAAAATTCTTCCTTTGCTCTTACAGATAAGCTGGATCTGGGGATATGGCAGAAAGTTTAGACAATTAATAACAGTAACCACCCTACAATTATACACTTTCTTTTTAAAAAAACATTTATAATAGTAGTTTGCTCCATCTTCCAAATTTGGGACCAGTACTTCCCCCGTTATACAGCTGAAGGAACTGAGCCACAGTGGCAGGCCATATTCCTAAGGTTACACATCGAATGAGGGGCAGAGTTGGGATAACTCAAATCTTGGCACTTATGCAATAGCAGAGAGCTTCAGCAAGCAGGGCAGTTTTCATGGGAAGAAAAAGAAGAACCAGAGAGTTCTGAGACGCTTTTCTTACCTAAGGTTTCACAAAAATTAAAGCCTTGAGACAGCTAGAGTCCCAGTGCAAATGAAATCAGACCAAAATAGACACCACTTACATTCAACTGGAAATGACCCAGAAAAGCTCCAACCGGTTTCCAGATGTAACTTGAAGGGCCTCAGCTGGAGAGACTTCATTTTGGAATGAAAATGCAAAAAAGCTCTTGATGAGGTTTCTCAACTCAGTGTGTGGATCAGAAATGAACAAACATTTGATTCGAGAATATGCCCTGCTAAGAAGGTCTACAGGCTTCTGCTTTGTAGAATCAAATTTTGAGAAAGTAGCCTACGAATGAGTCTAGAAACAAGCTTTGCCACATTTTACCAGCATAATTTTGGGAGGGAATATGAGAAATAAAGGATTCATTTCTGTCTTTTGGCTGGGAAGAAAAATAAAAATCCCAGATTAAGGAAATGAGACATGATTAAACTGCTTTATGCTTTATGAGATTTAGCTAGTGGCTGGAAAGAGATACTTTGCCTGTTAGCTGTTTTGAAGTAGAAGGAGACTAATTTCTCGAAATCTTGTATTTCAAAAGACTTCTACAGATTTACTTTAACTAACACTCAGAAGACACTTAGCTCTATATGCCTCATCCACTTAATTTACATCCAGTAAATTTAATTTACCCACAGTAAATTAAAAATCTTAAAACATAGAAGAATGTGTCTAGTGTGCTAACACTTGTGAAGAAAAGAAGGTTATACACACACACACACACACACACTTGCATATGCATAACCATCTCTTTAAAGATACATAACCTGGTATCAGTAGCTGCCTTTGGGGAGGAGAATTGTGGAGCTGGGAGATGGAATGGGAGTCACAGCTTTCACTGTACTGTTGCAATTTACCATATGCATATATTACATATTAAAAATAAAACACACTCTAAAAAAAGCTCAAAGGGAAAAACATACCTTTATAATGGAGAGATTTGGTGGCCACTCTGTTAACCATGTAAGCTGTAACAACCTGACATTATGTACCCACTAATATGATACTAACTTGAATCTAACCAAGCCTTCAGACCTAATCTCTGATTAGCAGAAAACATATAGAATAGAGGAACTAATTTAATGGCATACAAGAAAATAATCAGTTCAGTGAGTGAGATATTCTTCAAAATGTTAATGTCATGAAAAAATAAAAAGGTTGAATTTCAGGAATAAAAATATTTTGGGTGCAATTGGAGCGACTTTGATATGGTCTATTATGCAATATTATGGAATTATTGTTAATTTTCTTAGGTGTGAATAATGGTTTTGTGGTTATATAGGATAATGTCCTTATTTTTAGGAGATGCATTCTGAAGTATGTAAGGGTGAAGACACAACATTGGGAACTCACTTTAAAATGACTCAGAAAATGCACACACACAAACACACACACACAGTTATTAAGCTGTAGTCTCTCAGCTCCAAACTTGGCTATGTATGATGTCAGGGACTTTGCAAGTCACATTTCTCCTTTGCAAGCTGGTCTTCTGTTAGTCTGCAAACAGCGGGCACTAGAAGAAGACTGGAAGTCTAGAGGAGTGGCAAGGAACTTGGTCCTTTCTGTTTTGTTCCTGTTACTGTCAGTGTCACCAAGCAACAGTTCCCTCACCCTGGCAATGGCACTTATTTCCTATAGGAGCAGCTGGCTCAAGTTTATATTTTTTCCACAATCCCAGAACCAGCCTCATTATGCTTTTTCAGACAACCAGTATCAGCTGGAGGATTCTCTCTGTCTCAGCTCCATGGAGCCCTCCATCCAGGCTTCTGTGTTTTAATAATCCCAAATTATTCTCCATGGTCTCCTGGCTATAGGGATGGTAGCTGCTTTGTGCATTTATCACAGTATTCCTTTAACTCTTCCAATACCTTGTTAATACTTCTTTAAATTCTCTCTGTGAGAGTAACTGGTATAGTTGCTTTCTCCCTGACTGATGAAGAAATTGGTATCAGGACTCTCAGAGATGGAATTCTTGAAGTGTTTGTGTTTTTCTTTAGACTTGAATGCAATGTTGAGCTCCTTGTCATGGAACTAGGATGCTGGTAATCCATGGCATGGAGTGGCACTTGTTATTCAAATTATTGGCTGTAGATTTTTGTGATAAAGAGCCCCCTGAAGCAGGTGCCTGTGGGGCCCAAGTGGCTGCTGGGAATAATGATGACTATAAGGACTGTGTGTTGGGATGCCGTCTTCTGAGTGCATTGGCGTGCTTACAGAAAGAAAATGTCACACTCAGCTCTTTCAAATCTTAGCTCAAGTCCCAGAGAACTAGAGAGCACCTATGACAGTTCTAAAAAATCTCAAATTCCTTGTAGCTGCAAGAACAACCTGCTGAAATTCAGACATAATATTTAATTATGAGGGTTGTAGAATTAAATGTAAGTTGAATTCGTAGCCTACATCTCTCAGTGAAAGTTAGGGTGAAGATTGGGAAAGTGTCCCCAAGACTTGAAATGAGGACATCTGCGTGGACTTGGATGAAGCTGAAAATCTTAGCCCCTGAGTCACTCAAGCCTTCTTTGCCTTCACCTTCCATGTCTGAGATTAGCCTTCCTTTCCTTGAAGACTCTGTAATAATCTCACCTGAGGCAGGTGCCTTTCAAGGAGATGCCTATATTCTTCAAGACATATCCCAACTACTCCTTGTTGCTACCAGACCCAAAACTAGCGTCAAACCCAGCATATTCCAAGGGAACAAGTATGAGGTCTGATCTTGAAGGAAAGATTTTATAACTGAAAAGAACTGCAAGATTTTTCTAATTTATGTGGGCAGAAACCTGACGAATATGTGTGGGAATGGGATTCTAAGAGCGTTAGACCAAAGAAGGCAGAATATAACAGGCCAAATTTACTGATATGGGTGTATTTATCAGGGATTCTGGGTTTAATGTGCTAACTTGTATTAAGAATTCACTTACTTGGTTGACAGAAACTTGGACTAAACAGTGACCTACATATAATGAGTTTGAGATTCCCAGAACTTCCTGGCATAATGTAAAGAAAGGAATCCAAAGACTCAGAGAGTCTTAGTGATCAGGCAAATGTTTTGTTTTGTTTTTTCTCTATACCAGTTTGCAATGACCACTAGAAGCAGTTTGTTTTTACCTGGCTGAACCAAGAGACCACCTTCACGGATTTGCCTTAGGGTTACATCAATTTACTGACTGCCACAATATAGTCTGCAGTGATCTTGATCATCTTGATATTTCATGGAGTAACTGATGACATTATGCAGATTGGATCTGATAAGATAGTAGCAAGTACTTTAGACTCTTAGTAAAATGCATGTGAGTCAGAGAATAGAAGATAAACACCCCCAAAATTCAGGGACTCATGACCTTGGTTAAGTTTCTTATGTGCTAATAGTCTGGAGCATGTTGTAATATCCTCTTCAAGGTAAAAGATAAGTTGCTGCATCTTGCATTACCTACCACTACAGAAGAGGTACAGGGCTTTTTGTCTTTTGTAGGCAACATACACCACATTTGAGTGGTGTTGCCCTGACCCATTTACCAAGCAACCCGTAAGACTGCCAGTTTTGAGTGGACACCAGAGCACAAAAAGGCTCTGCAACAAGTCCAGGTGGTAATGCTACCTAGTCTGCCACTTGGTGCTTAAGACCCAGTAGATTGGATGACACTTGAATATGGTAAACAGAGATTCTTTATGGAGCCTTTGGTAAATGCCAATAGGAGAACTGAAGCATTGACCTCTAGGGTTTTGGAGAAAATCCATACCTTCTTCTGTAGATAACTATCCTTCTTTTGAGAAATAGCTTCTGGTTTGTTACTAGGCCCTGTTAAGACTGAGCACCTAACCATGGGACTGGGTGCTATTTGATCTGGAAAGCCACAAATTGGAGTGTGCAGAGCAGCAATCTATAATCAAGTAAGAATGGTACTGAAGAGACAGAGATCAAGCCAATTTGGAAAGCACAAGTAAGTTGCCTAAGTAGGTGGCTTAACTCCTTTGACACCTACTTCTGCTGCAAGGCTTCTTTTGTTCAATCCACAACCTTGGCTGCATAGGGAGTTCCTTATGACCAGCTGACTAGGAGGAAGACACTTAGACCTGGTTTATGGTTTATTCTGAGCAATATGCTAGCGTGAGCTGGTTGCTGCAAAAACTGTTGCAGCATTACAACCCCAATCAGGTATGTCCCTGAAAGATCCTAATGAAGGGAAATGTTCCTAGGAAGAATTTTGAGCAGTACATTTGGTTGTCTACTATGTCCAAACTGAGCAATATCCAGAAGTATAGATCTAAACTGCAGTTAGAGGAGTTACTAATGGTCTGATGGATGGTCAGGAACTTGGAAAGAACAGATTTAAAGATAAGTGACAAGAAGGTCTGGGGGAGAGGTATGTAAATGGAACTCTCAAAATAGGCAGAGAATTAAAGATAATTGTGCTGCAGGTGAATGCTCACCAAAGGACATGATGTGGCTATAAGAATGCACTTTGCAGACTTACAACTACAGGTCTACACGGAACATAATTAACCAAGGGCCCCAGCTTCTGCACTTTGAAATTCATCACTGCACTTGTGCCACTTCATGCTTCCCAGGGGCTACTCCCAGCAAATGTCTGAGCATGGCAGGAATACTAAGGCATACCTATTTCTGGGATATAAGGTCTTCTGTGACAGCTGACTTTGAGGTCTTCCTAATTGTCTTGCTGAGCCTAAACTAACACAGACATCATTCACTGCAGAGGATGCTCTCAATAATCAGTAAGACAAGATGAAGCACTTTTCACATAGGCCAATGGAACAGATTAGATTTTTTGGCACCAAGGACCCCAACCTTTTTGGCACCAAGGGCCATTTTCATGGAAGACAATTTTTCCACTGGCTGGGTGGGGCAATGGTTTCAGGATGATTCAAGCACATTATTTTTATTGTGCATTTTATTTCTATTATTATTACATTATAATATATAATGAAATAATTATACAACTCACCATAGGTTGGGCAACCCTGGATTAGAGAACCTAAAAATAAATCTACACGTTTATAGCCAACTCATTTTCAACAAAGGTGCTAAGATCATACATTGGCGAGAGGACAGTCTCTTTAATAAATGGTGCTGGGAAAACTGGATATCCATATGCAGAAGACTGAAACTAGATCCTTATTTTTCACCACATACAAAAACCAACTCTAAATGGATTAAAGACTTAAATGTAAGACATGATACTATGAAATTACTAGAAAAAAACATTGGGAAATGCTACAAGATATCGGTACGGGCAACCATTTTTTGGGTAAGACTTCAAAAGCACAGACAATAAAAACAAAAATAGACAAATGGCATCACATCAAGCCCAAAAGCTTCTGCATAGCAAACAATCAACAGAGTGAAGATACAAACTACAGAACGGAAGAAAATATTTGCCAACTATCCACCTGACAAGGGATTAATAATCAGAATATGTAAGGAACTCAAACAACTCAATAGCAAAAAACCAAATAATCCAATTTAAAAATGGCTAAAGATCTGACCAGATATTTCTCAAAAAAGCACATACAATTGGCCAAGAGGTATATGAAAAAAGGCTCAACATCACTCATCATCAGGGAAATGCAAATCAAAACAGTAATGAGATATCATCTTACCCCAGTTAAAATGGCTACTATCAAAAATACAAAAAATAACAAATGTTGGCAAGGATGCGGAGAAAAGGGAATTTTTCTTTTTTTCAGCCAGAGTCTGGTTCTGTTGCCGGAGCTAGAGTACAGTGGCTTCATCATGGCTCACTGCAACCTCAAACTCCTGGGTTCAAGTGATCCTCCTGCCTCAGCCTCCTGAGTAGCTGGGATAAAGACACATGCTACTGCACCCAGCTAATTTTATATTTTTTGTAGAGACATAAAACAACATAAATTTATTATTTTATAGTTCTGGAGGTCAGAAGTCCAAAATCAGTCTTATGGTCTAAAGCCAAGGTGTCAGCAGGGCTGATTACTTCTGGAAGCTCAAATGGAGAATCCACGTCCTTGCCTTTTCCAACTACTAGAGGCTGCCTGCAATCTTTGGCTTGTGGCCCCTTCCTCCATCTTCATAGCTAGCAGAGTAGCATCTTCAAATCTCTCCCTGACTCCCTGACCTTCGCTTCTGTTCTCACATCTCCTTCTATGACCCTCCTGCCTCCTCCTTAGAAGGACCCTTGTGACTACAATGGGCCCACAGGATAATCTGGGATAAGCTCCTCATCTCAAGATTCTTCACTTAATCACATCTGCAAAATCCCCTTTGTCATGTAAAATAACATATGCACAGGTTTCAAGGATTAGGACACAGACACGTTTGGGAGTCCATTTTTCTGCCTATCACAGGCTCTGACATAGGGAGGACAATTAAAGCTCATAAGTGTCCTTGCCATACCACTTGGCATGAGGCAGCCATTGGCTATGACGCATAGCCTTATTTTAATGCTGCTACTATACTGTATCCTTTTCCTGTAATAAACTATAGATTTGTTAGCTTTGTCATTTTGGGTCTTGTTCTTTAGCAATTGAACTTTTTCACCATTAGTACTGGGCTCCCCACATCACTGAACCAATAGGCAAAGATGGGAGACACTTTACTGGCTGGCGTGATTGATTGTGATTACCAAGGAGAAACTGGGTTGCTGCTACACAATGGGAGCAAGAAAGACTACGTCTGGGACACCAGTGGATGCTCTTAGGACACCTCTTAGAACTTCTATGTCCAATAGCAAATGTTAGCAAAAAGCAATTCTTCTTTTCCAATCTGGATGCCTCTTATTTCTTTTCCTTGCCTAATTGCCCTGACTAGAACCTCCAAGTACAATGTTAAATACAAGTGGTGAGAGTGGACATTATTGTCTTTTCCTGATCTTACGGGGAAGGCTTTCTTTTACCACTAATGTTAGCTGTGGGTTTTTCATAAATGCTCCTCATCAAGTTGAGGAAGTTTCCTTCTATTTCGTTTTTTTCATTAAAGGATATTGGATTTTGTCAAGCACTTTTTCTGTCTGTTGAAATGATCACGTGGTTTCTCTTATTCTATTAGGTTGATGTATTACACTGACTGATCTTCATGGTGAACCAATCTTGCATTCTGGGATAAATCCCACTTGGTCATGCTGTATAATCTTTTTTTTTTTTTCCCCCCAGAGTCTTGATCTGTCACCTGGGCCAGAGTGCAGTGGAATCATCATAGCTCACCGTAACCTCAAACTCCTGGGCTCAAGCAGCCCTCTTGCCTAGCCTCCTGAGTAGCTGGGACCATAGGCACGTGCCACCACACCCAGCTAATTTTTCTGTTTTTTGTAGAGACAGGGTCTTACTCTTGCTCAGGCTGGTCTCCAACTCCTGAGCTCAAGTGACCCTCCCACCTCGAGGGAGGCCTCCTAGCCTCCCAGAGTGCTAGGATTACAGGTGTTAGCCACCGCGCCCAGCCTATAATTGTTTTTATGTGTTGCTGGATTTTGTTTGCTAGTATTTTGTTGAGAATTTTTATGACCATATTCACAAAGAGTATTAGTCTGTAGTTTTTTGTGTGTGGTATTTTTCTGGTCTGGTATCACAGAATGAGTTAAGTGTTCCTTCCTCTTCAATTTGGAAGAGTTTGTGAAGAATTGGTGTTCTTTAAGCATTTGGTAGAATTCACCAGATGACAGTGAAGCCATCTGATACCGAGCTTTTCTCTGACTACTGGGCTTTTTTGGATTACTGACTCAAATCTCCTTACTTGTTATAGCTCTACTTAGATTTTCTATTTCTTCTTGCATCACTTTTGGGAATTTGTGCCTTTCTACAAGTGTTTCCATTTTATCTAGGTTATCTAATTTGTTGGTATATAATTGTTCATAATATTTCCTTATAAGCCTTTTTGTTTCTGTAAGGTTGCTAGTAATGTCCCCTCTTTCATTCTTTTGAGTTGTGACCTTTTTTCCCTAGGTCAGTCTAGCTTAAGGTTTGTCAATTTTGTTGATCTTTTCAGTGGACCAACTGTTGGTTTCAATGATTTTCTCTAATGTTTATTTCATTTATTTCTACTCTAATCTTTATTTCCTTCCTTCTGCTTGCTTTAGGTTTAGTTTGCTCTTACTTTTCTAGTTTTTAAGGTAGAAGTTTGGGTTATTGAAGATTTTTCTTTTTTAATGTAAGCATTTACAGCTATGCATTTCTCTTTTAGCACTATCTCTGTTGCATTCTGTATGTTTTGGTATGCAGTGTTTTTGTTTTCATTTATCTCAAAGTATTTTCTAATTTCCCTTGTGGTTTATTCTTTGACCTACTGGTTATTTAGGAGTGGTATGTTATTTTATGCAAGGATTATTACTGGTAGTTAACTTCACAATTTAGTTTTTAGGCAACAGAATATTTAGTGGGATGGCTACTAAATATGAGGAGTTCAGACTTTGCATCTTCTCATTCTGGGGAGCGAGGGTTAGGAAGGATAGTTATGTCTTAAAAGAACCACCAAGCTATGTTTATTGTATAGAAATTGAACTATGTATAGAAGGGTATAAATGGATGTTGAATAGCCAAAGGGGTAAAAAGTGCTGGTTATTAAGCTAACGTCTTTTGGCTTCAAACCTACCCTTCCACACTTTCTATACTTTACTTTGTGATGCTTGGGCTGGAACTTCACAAAATACATTTCTTTATCATCTATCTTTCTGTTAGGATCATCACACTGGAAACAATTTAATTCCAGTAGCAGCAGCTGATTTAAGTTTTCAGTTTCTTCTCACTTCCAAAACCAGCCTCATCACCCCCTCTCAGAGATGGCAGCACCAGCAGTCTGGCACCTGTTCTTCAGACTTTTAAGCTCATTAAGACAACACCATTCAAGCAGACAATACTATTCCCCATCCTAAAATGGGTCTCATTTCCAAGGGACCCTTCACCCAAGCTTGTAAGCTTCAATAATCCTAACCTCTTTTCTTGTTTACCTAGCCCTTGTGATGCTGGCTGCATCCTCCATTTACTTACCTATGATACCTCAGTATCTCCTTTTGCCTTTCCAGTTCTTTAATATCTGGTTAGTGGTTCTTTATGGTGGATTCTATTTGTTTAAAAACTGGTATGGTTTCTGTTTCCTGATTGGACTCTATTTGATACATGGATACCTGTATGTTTATATAGACAGATAGCTGTGGCAAAATGTTAATTTTTGAATCTAGAAAATAGACACATGGGTGTTCACTGTATTACTCTTCCAACTATACATTTAAAATGTTTCATAATAAAATACTGGGAATAAAGGCTCTAGAAAATTTGGATAGGGCTTTTGTTAGTAGAAGGAAATGATAAATAGGAATTGTGATTTCTCCATAAATCAAACTGATGCCATTACAAAAACAAAACACCCCAAACAAACAAAAAAAAAAACCCAAACAAAAAGTCTAGTTTTCTCTTTATATCTAGAAAAAGTTCTTCATATTGATGTCAGTACCACCAAAATTAAGCAAATAAAATATGGCCTCTGTGGGAAAATTGAAAAGGGTTCTGTAGGGAAAACGTGTCTGTTTCATCTTATGGGGAGAAAACTGAGGCTCAGGACTGGTGAGAGATGTGCAAAATCATGTAATAAATTTAATTGAATCATCATTTTCCCACTACTCATTGCAAGATTGGGAACCAAGTATATGAGGCAAGTCTCTTGGTTTTATATGACAGGAAACAAATAGGCTTAAGCAAAAAAGGGAACACATTAGTTCATGTAACTAAAAGGAAAAAAAAAGTATGATTTTATTTAGGGGCTAAAGCAATGTCATGAGAAATCTTCCCTTTTCTTGGACGCTCTGTTGGCTTCATCCTCTGGCAGCTTCTCTGTATAAAGTAGCAAAATTGACCATTGGAAGTCCAGACCCATCCTGCTAATTTACATGTATAACATCTTTCCCACTAATTCCAGCAAAAGTATTGGAGCTAACTCTAATTAGCCAAGATGGGGCCATACGGACTTAAGGGGAGTTGGGAGAAAGGATAGTTCCCCAAAGAAAAATCAAGGTGCTATTATTTAAAAGAAGCAAGTGGGCTGGGCATAGTGGCTCATGCTGGTAATCCCATAATCCCAGCATTTTGGGAGGCTGATGCGGAACAATTGAGGCCAGGAGTTTGAGATCAGCCTGGGCAACAGTGAGACTCTGTCTCTACCAAAAAAAAAAAGATTAGCCTGGTATAGTGGCTCATGCCTGGAGTCCTAGCTATTCAAGAGGCTGAGACAGGAGGATCATTTCAGCCCAGGAGTTTGAGGTTACAGCAAGCTATGATCGTGCCACTGCACTCCAGCCTGGGTGACAGAATGTGACCCTGTCTCTAAAAAAAAAATAAATAAATAAACAAAAGCAGCAAGTGAATGAATAAATGAATGTTGAACAGGTCAAAATAAGATGATCAGTCTGCCAGATCTCTTGATTCCCATATGCTGACAGATACAAAGTTTACATACCTACTAAGTAGATGAACCAGAACTCAAATCCATTTCTGAATTACAGTAAGATTTGTAGCAAGTTTGTAAAATAGAAGAAAAATAACCTTATGTCTCTTTTTATTCTTAGAACATAAAGTACAAAATATAATGAATTAGACAATTACCTTATATTGCCATTCAAGTTAAGGTAGACTTTGAAAGCTTTAAATTTGACCTTTCTAAATGCTTGGTAGATATTAAAGCCAAGCTTACAATATTTTCAGAGAATTTGGTGTTAAAAAGACTTTACACTATAAATATCTGGAGGCTATTTTTAAAAAGATATAACTTAAGTACTATCTATTTGGTTTTGATTCCCATTGGATCATGTCTGAAAATGCTGACTTGTTCACTGACTTCAAACAGCTTTTAGTGGCTTAGAAAAGCAGCCAAGATGTCAAAAATCCACATGCTCAAGTCAGTTTTATAGAAAAAGCCATTTATATCTTCTCTTTTCCAACCTTGTTTCCCAGTGATTTCTTGCAGTCTGGTAGTTACTGGCTCCACTAGAGTTCTGTCTGCCAATTTTGAGCCAGCAGAGGCTTAGGTGGAACATTTTTAGTTTGAGTCACTAATACCTTTCTAGAGATGTTTAAAATCAAGTATTTGGCAAAATCTGTGATGAGTTAAGTTTGCTTTCAACCAAACCTGTGCAGAAAGTGACATCTGCTGGTCATAAAAAATTGTGTCTTTTTCCTGTCTTAATTCATTTTCAAAATTTATCAATGATTAATTAAATAGTAAAAATATGAGAAAAACAATGATCTCTTCCTTGGGAAAAAAGAAACTAACTCATAGGACTTACATGTGCCAATATATGTACCACTCTGGGAGATTTTCAAACTAAAAAAAAAAAATTTCTTCATTTTAGCAAGCACTGTAGTCTCTTTCATTTGATCAGGAGGAAATAAATAGTTGTAGAATCTGAAAATGAATTAAAAACCAACTAGCCATTTCCTTAAAAATGTCCTTTGGGTTTTTGTTTCAGAGCAGTAATTAAGTATAAGAGAGAATTCTCATAGATTCAATGAAAGACTGGCTACCAAAGGTCATATTATCCTAGTCCTTCTATTTTACTATTAGGTCCCAGGCTTCATACATGCCCTTGCAACCATTCCTACTTCCTTCCTATCTTTAGAACTACATACAAATTAAACTTTATACATGCACACCTAGATTTATTCCTATATTAGCTTTGGAAATTTTTCCCACTGCTCGTGATGGGAAAATTTTCCTATTATAATATGAAAAGTTAGAACTTCTATCCAGTCACTACATGTTTAAAGGAAAAAAGGCATGTATTGATATTTACTGATAAAATATAAACTTTGATTTGCAGTACTTAAGTTGCATCTCTACATTTGGTAGTCAGGTTCCATTTCCTGTCACAGTTTTTAAAAATTTTTCAGTACTATAAAAATGTAGTGATCACCCACCTTATAATTAAAACTTTCAGACACCCATGATTCTTTCCATGTGATAAATTTCTAGAGGAAAAAAATCTCAGAAAGCCCTGTTATTACAGTGCTATAATAATAAAGAATTGAAAAGAGTAGGAGAAGAGATGGATGTTTTATAAATTCAATCCTTACCTCTTAGCTAGAGGAGTCAATATATAACTTCTAAAGCTGATAAAACTACCATATATGCTTGGTATAAACATATTACTTAGAGATATGGGTGGAATCACAAGAAGTTAAAGCAGAAATGATTAAGATAATTGGGCAGGAAAGGGATTGTGGCTTTTCCTTATAGGACTCTCTATGCTATTTTCTCCCCCAGCCTTGAGTATGCAATACTTTGATAAACCATTAAAGTTTTAAAATAAAAATGTAAATTTATTTAAATCAAAAAATATATTTTGCCAAATTATCATTCAGAAAAAGTGTACTAATTTAGATTCCCATGGGGAATTTTGATGGCCCTGAATTACTCCAATGATTTCACGTCAATTTATTTATAATTTATACTCTAGCCCACTCAGAAATTTTGAACTTAGGAAAATACATATAGTCTAAGATGTAACGTAAATGAGGAGCTTAGGGTAAAGAAAAAATAAGTGGAGGAAAAATTAGATGAAGCTTTTCAAAGGACCAAAAAATGCATTGGAAATATCTGGAAAACTGGTTAAGAATGGGGATACTTGACCTTATCGCAGACCTGGTAAATCAGAATCTCTAGGGTAAGGCTCAGGAATATTACAGACTTGATGACTTGGAGTCCTCAAGTAATTTAAAAGAAGACAAACAGTGACTAATACAATATTAGGATATTTATTAATATCATGGTATTTAGAGCATGGGAGCTAGGGGAATGGACATTGTGAGACTAACTCCAAAGAGTACATTTAAAAATAAGTCTTATATAAACTAGATCCTCCTTTTTCCCATTATATTTCATAATCCTCTTCTGATTTTATTGACTCCCCATAATAACCTTCACAAAGATGACAGTATTTTGTCATTTTGTCCTTTGACTTCTGGGAAGTCTTCTCTTTTCTCTTGGCTTAATCCCTAGCCTATTATACCATTTAGTTGGATATTCTAGTGCTTGAGTCTTTTTTCTGTATCCCATCAACAGGTTAAACAGACACTCAGAATTAGAAAAATCTTATGCATCAACTAGGTAATAGTACTTAATTCTTTTCTGTGGTTTGTGTTCTTATTCTCAAAACACACTTTCACATGCCTCATTAAAAGTTAAAGTTGCTAAATTTTTTAAACATAGAATTCAGTATACCATAAATATAAAAGGAAGGAAGAATTTCAGCTTAATTTTACAATGATATTAAGAATATATTAAAATTATACATTAAGAAAGTGTATCAGCTTATAGCGACTTCTGCTGTAGCTGTAGCTTTTGTTCAATGATGTCTGAGAAACGAGGAACTTTTTTTGAAATAGCCACACGGATGTCATCACTCAGATTAAAGCAGCTTCTGGACTTTGTTTTAAAATGTAAAAGTGATGAAAATCCCAACTCACAAAGGTATGTAGTTGCAAATGGTGTAAGTATTTCTAGAGCTGTCTTTGCCAGGTTTGGAAACACTGTGAATTGAACACACCAAAAATCCTCAAGCTTCATTGTCTCAAATTCCATTAGGATTTGGCCACTAGCTCGTAATTCAGCAAGATCATTTTTCATTAAATAACCATCATCAACAAAATCAAGATTAAAAAGAAACGGATCCAGTATCCATTTACTTGCCTCTTCAAGATCTCCAACAGAAAAATATCCATGGAAGAAGTTGCTCAACTGTTGCAGATGCAGTGTTATTTCAGCTGCAATGAATACTCCTTCATTATCTGAAACAATGATTTCTTCAAGAAAAGGAAAGTTGGTAAAATTTCTTTTCTCAATTCGTTTTTGCCAAAATGGAAACTTTCTAACAAAAGCAGATAACTTCTCCCTAGCTGATACTGTGTTCATCCCAGTCCTTTGCATAGATGCGCTAAGTTCATTTAGGTGTTTGAATAAATCTGCAAGATACGCTAGGTGAATTTTAAAATCTTTATTTTCAAACACATCAACTAAATTACTGCTTTGGTGGTGAAGAAACTGATTTATTTCTTCATACATTTCAAAAATATGAGCAAGTATTTGGCCTCTGGAAAGCCACCTCATTTCAGTATGGAAAAGGAGGACACTATATTCTATACCAATTTCTTCAAAGAAAGCCTGAAATAGGCGATGATTTGGAGCTCGCCCTTTGATGAAATTTATTACCCTCACCACAGTAAACAGAGCATCCCTCAATTTTGTAGGCAATGTCTTTATAACAAGTGCATGAGGATTCAACAAACAATGTGTGATCACAATATGAGGTACTTCTTTTTTCACATGGGCAACAAATTCTGAATTTTCTCCTAGCATAGAGGAGGCACCATCCGTACAAACAGAGCCACATACATCAAGTGCCATCTTATGCTTCAAAAAGAAATCTCTGAAGAGATTGAACACATCTATTCCTTTCATGGTTAACTGCAATGGTTCACAGAACAGGAATTCTTCTATGATCTCTCTTTTTTTTATATATCGCACAAATGCCATTAGCTGACTGCAGTCATCCATGTCAGTTGTCTCAGCAAGCTGAATACCCACTTTAAGAGGACTGGCTTTGATATCTTCTAGCACTTGCTGTAAGATATCCTGGCTCATTTCATCAATTCTAGAATGGATCACATCATCTGACAAGGGTACCTGTTGAAGCTTCTTTTGTGCATCTGGTCCCAAAACTATTTGTGCTATTTCCAGCGCACAAGGTTTCACTAATTTTTCAGCTATTGTATGAGGATTCTTCTCTTTGGCACATAAATATGCAAACTGATACGATGCTTGTAATAAGGTATCCTCATGAGAGGAAACTCCAAATGCTTTCAAGGTTTCACTCTGATCAGACGGTATAGGCATATGCTTCAGGCTATTGAGATCATGCCCAGCTACACCACCATGCTGTCTGTTAAAATGGTCTGACAGTTTTGATGGCCTGAGGTCAGCATTTGAAAATACTGAGTTACACAATACACACTGTGGGCGCTGAGTTCCATCAACCTCTGTTGTACAGGTGAACCAGTAACGAACATAGTCATCATCCCATTTGCGTTTCTTCGACATGGCACACAAAAATTCTCAGGTAGTACTCCAGAGACGAAACAGAATTTTGCTTTGGGAGTAAAATATAACCCATGCATTAAAAATCAGTGGCTAATCAAGTTTAAACAAAGCCACATCACCTGCTGTCTTGTCATCACATGCTATCCTGTACATGTTAAGATATAACCTGCAACACATCAGTTCGAAGTAAGCCATGACAGGATGACAATCCAACTTAAAGCTAACAACTTACAGCTAATGCCCTGGAATAAATGAATGCCAGCAAGTCATATATGGAAGATTTGGGCTTAGGCAAGCTATGAATACCAGTAAGTCCTTTATTGGTAAACTGTAGTTATGGCTTAATTTGTTTTCAATAATGTATGTTACAAACAGATCTGGTACTTTCTATATCCCCAGAACGGGCATCTCACTACTACTCCCCTCCTTCTTTTCTGCCCCAAAGACGTATGTACATTCTCAGTTAAGAACCACTGAATAGAGAAAGGAGTGATTCACTAAATACTCTAAGGGCTGATTTTGACATGGTGACTAGTTCTTTTTTTAATTTTTATTTTTAGAGACAGAATCTTGCTCTGTTGCCCAGGCTGGAGTGCAATGGCCCGAGCATAGCTCTCTGCAGCCTCCAACTCCTGGGCTCATGTGATCCTTCCCTCAGCCTCCCGAGTAGCTAGGACTACAGACATGCACCACCACACCCAGCTAATTTTTCTATTTTTTGTAGGAACAGGGTTTTTCTATGTTGCCCAGCCTGGTCTCAAACTCCTTGGCTCAAGCGATCCTCTCACCTCAGCCTCCCAAAGTGCTGGGATTACAGGCCTGAGCCATTACACCTGGCTAGTTCTTTTTAATAGTTAAGGGTTAAATAGGTCTGTAAAACTGTTTAATCCTTGAGCAGCTCTGACTCCAACTTAAGCAGAGAATTTCAAACAGGTGTTTAGGTTTAATTAAGCCACTTTGACAAAAAGGCAGGCTACAAATTTGGCTCAGAGGTTCCTTGCCGCTAAGTGTAACATACTATCAATCCATGAATTGTCCATATATAAAAGCAAAACAACTTGCTCAGGAGAAACACTATTCCTGTTACTGAGACTTCAGAAAAATTCCTCTCACATGAGAACAACCTTAACTATACAATAAGGAATTTCACAATGCTTTTTCATCTAAGTTTTTACCCCCTAGTAAAAGCAGTCAAGAAAAAAGCCAAAACAACAGAATGAGAATAAGCAGCATTCTTAAGGTTTGGCTTAACCCAAAATTAGGATATATAAGGCAGTGGTTCTCTAGTTTAGTAAATGGAGGGATTACCTGGGTCCCTTGCTAAAATGTAGATTCCTGGCCCCCAACCCTAGAGATTCTGATTCTCTAGCTCTAGAGTTGGGGCTTATTCTAAATAAGCATTTTAGGTAATTCTTATGAATAGTAACTAGAACAGTGATCTGTAATAAGAGATGCCCATCACAATCACTGGGAACCCTTTTCAAAGTATATATGTCCCTTCACTACCTTAGAACTAATAAATCATCTTCTCCAGAAGCAGGACAAAGGAATATGAAATAAAAGTTGTCTGGGTGATCCTGAAACACATCTTAGTAGGAAGTCAGATTTAGAGGAATGAAAACATATCCTTCAAGCCCATCCTAGTTTGCAGATATTCTAGGTTGCCATGTAAACAGTCCAAATGCTTTAACAGGCATTTAAGATTTCTGAGTTGATGACAGCCTCCTATGGAAGTTGAGAGACCTAAAAAAGAAAGACATGCCTTTTCTCTTCTTCTCTCTCCTTAGCAATGAGTAAAGGTATAATCCACAGGTAGGCTCAAATAGATCCTAGGAAACAATTCTATCTCCCAGATAAATAAGTGATCCCCAAAGTTTCCAAAGTTCTGTGCCACAGAATATGGCTGAAATAATTTAACAGGTACATATTTAAATCCAAATACCCACTTTGACCATAAAAAAAATCACAATAAGTAAGCCAACAGCTGGATGTGGTGGCTCATGCCTATAATCACAGCTACTTTGGAGGCTGAGGCTGGAGGATCACTTGAGCCCAGGAGATTCAAACCAGCCCAGGTGATAAGTAAGATCCCCTCTCAAAAAAAAAAAAAAAAGTAAAACAAGAATATCTACTTAAAGCACTAGCTTTCTACTGGATCTGCCAACATTAACCAGTTGTAAACTGTATTTCTATGTAACTAATAAGTTGGTTTGTCATATGGTTGTTTGTTATAAGCCATTTAAAAATTGGAGGATGACTGCCAATGAAAAAAGACCCTGAAGTTTAAAGAGTTAATCTAAACCTTCATCTCAAGGAATGAGACTATACGCCACTTGTGTCATTAACTAGAACCATTACTTAATGACAATAAAATGATATCACCATAAAAATGTCTATCTTTCTGTATTCTGCCATGTATATTTACCATGTATATTTGGGGAGGCAGAGAGAATGAAGGAAAAGCTTTGCTTTAGTTTCATTAGAAATCACTAACAGGAACTGTTAAGAGTCCATTCCTATCCACCCTAACTATGCTATCCAAGTATATCTTAAGATTTACGATTTACCTATTTTGAACCAAAGAATTCTTAGGAAAACCCATTTATAGTATTCTTCTCCATCCCCCTCAAAAAGGAAGAACAGATAGCAAGAAATTTCAAGATCTTCAAAGATGAACTTACCGCCCAAGAGGCTTTCTTGTGTTTTAGAACCTCACAATTTTCACTTGCTCCTTTGTGGTATTTAGGAATTACAATATCCTAAAAAAATGTAAACATCAAAAAACATCATCATAATAAGGAATTATTGTTAATTTAAACAGGTGTCATAATAGTAGTGTGGTTGTGTTTTTAAAAAGCCATCATTTGTAGAGATAGACTTAATTATTTACAAGTGAAATGATGTCTGGGATTTCCTTTGAAATACTGTACTTCAGCACACACACACAAAGTGGCGCGGAGATAAAAGAAGATAGGCCGAAAGTTGGTAATTGTTGAAGCTGGATAACAGGTACACATTCTTACTATTTTAATGTATGTTGGAAGTTTTCCGCAATAAAAAGATAAACAAAATGCATTATCTTAAGATAGAGATCACTGAAGAATGATTCTTCTAATAGATATCTTAAGATATTGAATGGAAGACCTGATACAACAAAGTAGAATGTTTTTGCAAGTTTATTAATGGTGAATATGAAGAAGTATCACAACCGAGAGAAGAATCAGTTAAAAGTGAAGATTGACATAACAGAACTATTTAGGGAATGCTAAAATACATACATTCCAGCAGTGAAAACACCAAAGTTCAGTTGCAAACCTAAAACTCCAAACCAAATACAATCCTACTTATATCTAGCCCCTGCCTATGCAAGCTCATGGTAGGCGCAGGTGTTTGGGAGGCAGAGGATTTAACTATTCCATTTAAGTTAAACCAACAGCCGAGAGAAAGCGGGCGGGAATGTGGCAGCTGGGCAGACGTTCCAGAGGCAAACGCCTGGGATCATGGCTTCGTCATTTACAGGCTGGGTCAGTCCCTCAAAGGAGTAACAGTACCTACCTTATAGGGTTGTTGGGAGGTTTAATTATGAGAATGCATGCAAAGAACACGTAGCTCTGAACTGACAGGGTCTGATGGTGTTATTAAGGACGGAGATTTTCAGAGCCGGGGGCGAGCTAAGGACGCCAGCGGCGAGGGAAAAAAGACTCCGCTCCGTCTCCGAGCCTGAGGCGCAGGCCCAAGGGATGCGCGGGCTTCTTTTAGGCGCCCGTTTCAGGTCCCAGTTCTGCCCTCCGCTCAGCCCGGGGCTCAGCCTCTGGCCGTCCGAACCAGTCCAGGCGGGGGTTCCTGAGGTCGGACCCCCAGGCGGAAACCTGCGGGGCGCGGGGAAACAGCGCGGCGCGCAACCACCTCCAGCTCAGCCGGCCCAGGCTTCCATCCGGGTTCTCCCGGCTGCTTCCCGCTCGCAGACTAGGCGAGGCATCTCCCCGTACGCAGGCGCAGTAACAACCGGCTGAGGTGGCCGGCTGGCTCGAGCGGGGAGCATGCGCACTGGGCCTCCCCAATTTCTTAGAATTGTGTCCGTGGAGCTGGAAATTTTTTGTTTACTATGTCCGACAGAAAGGATGAACCCTAGAATTTCAGGAATGGAAGGCACTGTAAAGCCCACATAGCCATTTTTAACATTCAGAGCACTGGAAATAAAATTTTATGTTGTGTCAGGCTTTGAGCTTGGAGATGATAAAACTCTGACAATTACCATGTTCCATGAGGAATTAATAAGGAAAAAGGAAGCTTATTGTATTCCCAAATTAAACATTCAAGCAAATAGGACAGGCTTTAAATTCTATTAAGATATTCAAAATTGTGGATAATCTTCCATAGCTTGTGTCCTGTTGCCCATGCAGGTTGTTCCTCCTTCCCATAATGTGGGTGAATTCCCTAAGAATCATCATCCATCTTAGAGAAAAGATTTTTAATTTTATTAAAAAAATGTTTAACCACATGATTTTAAATAAGCCCCTATTAGGGAGGTTTTAGAAAAAAATCCCAAAGTAGTAAACTAGAAAACATTGTTGAAAGAAACAAACCCAAATATAGCCCTCTTATTTTGGGGGTATTTTCTTCCAGAATTCTTATAAACTTAATGAATTTATTCATTTTTGTATAGTCAGTCTTGTTAGAAGCATTTCACAAAGGCTGGTGTGTGTGGGGGGAGTCAAGTAAGGGGGTCAAGAATGGACAAATGTCATTCAACTATTGAGGTACCTGTAACCTGAGCCTAAAAGTCTGTTTAGTAAGTAACTCTAGAAAAACACTCTCGAAAAACAGCTCCTGGCCATGAGTGCCATGCCTTATCAGCACTTGGGGGGTGGAGGTGGAGTTCCTGAGGGACCAGTGGCCAAAATAGGCCCCCAATATGAGCCCCCTCTACAAAATTTAAAAATTAGCTGGTGGCCTGCTACTGCAAGCAACTTGAGGCTGAGGCAGATGGGATCCCTTGAGCCAGGGTGTGGTTTGGGTGACCTGAGCTGACACTTAGCTGCAGCTGGGTGACAGAGCAAACCTTGTCTTAATGAAAACTTAACCAAAAACGACCAGGCCTCTACCCCAGCAAATGGGCCTTAAATACTAGTAAGGGTAGCTTTCAGATAACTCTTGCTCCAACACTTTTAACTGTAGGCTTGAGCAAATACTTCGTTATACATCGAGCTTATGTAAAACAGGATAATGGTTAACACCATGAAGATTTGTTGAGGGGATTAAACAGAAATTAGCAACATTTACTGCACCCAAAAGGCTTTGAGAAATAAAATCATGCTTATTCATGAGTTTTAGGTGATACATGGTTTTCCAAAATGAAACAGACAGACAGAATTCTTCTAAAACAGAGTAAATTAAGCTCACCCAAAAGGGGACAGCCCAGAAAGAGGTAATGAGTTATTTGAGTTAAGGATGTGAAATTTCTAATATAGACACGAAGCTAATCCAGGCCACTGACACTTAAACCACTTTTCTGAAAATAGAAATATGCTCAACCAACGCACAATAGTAATGCATTTATATCTTTAACAAAAGATAAAATACAAAGTAGACACACCAATGTCAGACTTTATGTTGAAACATCCTGTTAAGAATATGAAACCATTTTTTGCATCCTAAAACAACTTTGACTGTTTTAATTTCATATAGTCTAACAACATCCAATTAATATCCAAGACTTGACAATTTTACTCAGTTACTCTCACACCACCACTATTTCTGAGATGCTGATTAAATACCTGCAGGTGTTTTTGAGCTTAGAAAAGTCCAGCGAGTTTTAAAGTCAAGTTTCATGTCGATTTTAACAGGCTGTTTTCACGATTCCATTCTGTCGATATCTTACAATTTCTAAAAGCTTGGGATCATGCAATCTCAGATATTATATCCTAAACTATTCTATAATTTTTGAAGGAACCAACTCCAGGTTTTGCTTTTTGGAAATTTTACAAAGTAACAGCTGCTGGCTATAAACATTAGGATATTCTACAGTTTAAAAAAATCTAATATTCATGATTGCTATATAAAGGCAACCACAATCAGAACAACAAATGGTATCATAAACCATATCCTCTATGATAAAGAAAAGGATTTCTATGTCGAAAGGCTTATATCCAGAATGGCAAAAGATCTGGTACTAATCAGTCAATGTTGACCCAATGATGAGAAAATAGTTATTCCATTCAAAGACTAACACATTTAGTTTTAAGTGTAAATTACAAGGAAATGTATTAAAAATCAAAATTTTATAACCAAGTGAAAAACAGTTTTATTACTACACAGATTTACATGGGGGATAAAAATATTTACATGTTCTACAGATTTCCTTTCAGTGACACAAAGCCCAAGGTAGAATAATTTTTCTAACTTCAGACCAGGAAAACCTTAGAAGGCAAAAACAAATGATTATAAAATAAATGCAATTATAGAGTTACTAGTAATTAAAAAAAAACAAAGCCCTGGTTTTGAGAAAGAGTAATCTACCTTCAAAATGTGTGCTAATACTAGATAAAGGGAGACAAAAATTGAAGAAATAAAGTTTGAGGTTTAATAACCTCAAACTCAGACACTCTTGATAGGTAGAGAGCCAAGGCCTCTTTCCACGTCACTAATATAAAATTGGGAGCAAAATCTTAATCCACACTTAATGTACCTCCCTCTTTGTTTTTCTTCTGTTTCTTCAGTGTGGAAAGGAACAAATTTACTACGAGACTTCTGAAAGATTTATTAAAGTTAGGCAGCAAGAAGAGTAGACAAGGATTTTTCCATCTACAATCATCAGCAGGAAGCCAAAAAGAACTTATTAGTTGCACCTATCTTGGATGATCTTCTGTGACTAGTTACTACTGTCCAAGGAAAGAGGCCATGGGGTCATCTGGCCTCTGACGTTTCATTCTATAGGCCTCCATTTCCTCTTCTGTGGGTTCCCGAGTTTCATATATGCTATTGTAAGGCCTCTTCCTCTCATCAATCTGCATGATCTCCTTGACATGAAGAAGACGGGCCTCCTCTGCATTCAGTGCCTACAGTGACAGGAAAAAAATGAGTATCACATCTCTGCATCAGATCTCTTTTCTTAGAAAGTGGCAGAGTACCACAAGACCCCACTGAATGTGAATTGCTGTATCAAAAATCTAGATTGCCTGAAAGAGCTTAGGAGTCAGCCCTTCCACTGTCAAGCTATGACTAATTACTATTTGGCTCATATGATATTTTCAGAGAGCACAAAACATTCTATGACATTTTTAGTCCATGTTAAAGAAATTTTATTTAATAACAAAAACTAAACAAGGTTCATTTTACAGACACAAGCCCACAACTGATGCTTCTGGTAGAGACTGCAATTCTGACTTTTCCCCAAGGACTTGCTGAAACTTATAAATTATGGAGCCAGAAGGCAATTCTTTCTGGGGCAACATGTCAATTACTCTAAAACAACAGCTTTACAAAGCATATTTCTTCTGTCCATTAGTGATATTTATTAAATAATCAAAGAAGAAGGCAGTACCTAGACCTGCAAAAAATCTCTATTAATATGACCTGGGCAAATCACCCAGACTCTGGGCTCCTTTCATCATTTTCAAAATGAGTTTGGAGACAGGACTAGATTATTTCCTAAGGTCCTTACAAATAAAGAATACTGCTATTTGTCATTTTTACTATTTAGACTTTACAAAGTACCTTTTTCAATTTTTCATGTTTCTTTTCTTCATCATCACTGTCTGAATTGCTCTTTCGATGCTTCTTCTTTTTCTTTTTCTTCTTCTTTTTCTCCTCTTTTAGTTTTTCCTGATGCAGCTGATAGGGAGGATTGAAATACAGTGTTATTAATGTGAAAACAAAGCTATAGTGCAAGTTTTAAAGTTCTCTCTCCAGGTCTTAGAAATTCAGGGCAAATGATTATCAACTTACCTCCATGAGGGTTTGAGGCTTTTTAACAGATTCTTCCCCAGTTATATCATTTATAATACTTTCCTCTGAATTCTGTGGGAAAATATATATAATTTGAGTGTCATAGTTACCAATCATCTAAGAAAAAGTTAAAATTTGATATATGTGAGGATACGTTTTATACAGTTTGACTTAGGAGCTTTGGTTTTATACGTTTAAGAACCAAAAGATAATTACTTACACCCATCTCCTTCCCAGCTTCTCCAGTGCAATAGGAATACTTGAAAACAGAGTGGCAGCACTTGTACCCCCACCGGCCATCTTTCCAGTAGGAGCCCCAGATGTGCTGCAAAGAGAGAGAAATTACTTAAAAAGGAACCTAAAATTAGGAACTTTCCTATACTGTTGATAGTAGCATCAAATAATATAGCCCTTTTAAAGGTGATTTGGGAGAAAAATTATGGAGATTCAAGGACTGGCTAACAGGAAGAGGGTGGCCCAACCTCAAGTACAAGAAGCAGGCACTGCAGTTAAAAGGTCTTAAATTCCATTCCCAAAAGCCTATGAAAAAATTTAGGATATTTGACTTCTCTTGAAAAATTAAGGAGTGGGAAATTCTAAGCCCACTTGGCAATAATCGGCTGTTGCTGAAAGCAGATGCCCCTGTTAGACAGGGTTTGTGTTCTCCAGTTTGTACAATTTGCCCAGCTCACTTTGCTCATATACGATCACTGGCCTGACTCCTACAGGTAGTTAGGTTTTTTACCCCCAACTTAAAGAGACAATTGTAATTTGGTTACTTGAAGACAACAGCAAATGACAACATATGCTTTATGATGTGATGCAACATAAAATATTTTTGTGAAAATATTTAACTTATATCTAATCAAGCCTTTACACCTGATTTCCTGTTTATAGGACATATGGGGGATAGAAGAATAAGTTATATGACACTACTAGGAAACAGTCAAATACAGAATATGAGACAGTTTACAACATAATGGCCTGGTCTGTTAAATGGTCACTATCATGAAAATGGGGAGATACACTCTAGAAGGCAGACATAATGACCAAGTAACGATCAAAATAAACTTCAAATGGATTCTGACTAAAACAAACAAAAACGCTATTGAAGGCATTTTCATGTATATTTTGGAAAATGTGATTAAGGACTAGATATTAGATGATATTAAGGAATTATTCTTACAGATTACTTAAGTTGTTAAAGAAAAAAGCAATTGATGTCAATTTTCTGAAGTGCAATAATGGTAATGCTGTTACCCAGGAGAATATCCTTATTTTTAGGAGATATGTGATATAATGTTTATGGATGAAATATGATATCTGTAATGTCCGTTTTAGTCAAAAAACATATAAATGTACTATGTATATGTGTGTATATACATATATATATATATACACATACATATATATATAATATACGTATATATATATATACATATATATATATATATACGTTATATATATATATATATATATATACGTATATATATATATATATATCAGTGCGCATGCACACACACATAGACAAAGCATATATTGCACCATTTTAACAATTTTTGAACCTTGGTGGTGGGTATATGGGTGAGCATAGTAATATCCTTTCAAATTTTTCCTATTTTTGGTAAAATTCCATGAAACAAATTGAAATGTTTAAGAAAAAAAAGCAGTATAGCAATGGTTAGCTAATGAAGTTGTAATAGAAAAATGCAATACTAACAAGGACACAAAATGGTTCTAGTTTAACACATACTGTGTGATTGTGGATCTTCACATCCTCCTCATACTTAGAGCAGGCAACAGCCCGCTCCTGTCCTTTGATGACTGTCCCATGTCTTGAGTACTCCACATAGTCTTCAGTCTGAGCTAAAAGCAACTCAGGTGGAGGGGCATCCAAATGTTCTTGGCCACCATACTAAAAGGACATTGGACATTGTTCAATATATTTTACATCAAAGATTTGCATTTAAATCTCTACAAAAGGATTTATTTCTAATCAGAAAGAAAAGGGAACATTCTTTACTGGGCTTTGTTATAGAAACCACAGTGGAAAGAAAAGCCACCAAATTTTCATAGGCAAATAAAAGATGTCTCAGTTGTTATTCATCTGTTCAGTGTGGTAGGTTATAAGATGGCCATAAAAATAAATAAATTAATTAATTTTAAAAAAAGATGGCCATAAATTCCTCTTATCCTTGGATACATGCCCTTTTGTCACATCGCTGCTCCTCTCATCAAGAGATGGAGTCTGGTTCTCTATCCCTTGAATCTGGGCTTGGCCATGTTACTTGCTTTGCCCAATGGGAAGATGGTAAATGTGATGCAAACAAAGGCACTTATGCACTGTGGCGTACTTTTATTGCTACTCTCTGGAGCAATGAGAATGCCAAGTAAAACCGCTGGCTTAGCCTACCAGGGGATAAGAGATCATGTAGGGTGGAGATGAGCTGTCCCAGATGAGGTCCCCTTAGGACAATTAGCCTGCTTACTGCTAAACACCAGAGTGAGGACATCTTAGATCATCCAGCCTAAACTGAGCAAGCCCAGACCAGGAGATCCAGCTGACATGCGGAATTGTGAAAAATAATACATGTTTATTTTAAACTAATAAGATTTGAGGTGGTGTGTTTTGCTGCAAAAGCTCACTGATACAAAAAGTATATACCAACTGACTAAGATAATGGATGGAAAGGACTATTCTTCACCGATTAAGAGGGGCTCTCTTTGTACTGTATTCCAAATGTAAAACTAATGCTCATTAACTAGTAAGTTGTCTTTAAGGAAAGTTCTTTAGCATTTTGGTCAAAATTACCTTTTCCAGGATGCTTTCTTTCTGCTGTTCTTTGAAGTCTTCTTTTTTGACTTTGAAGGACTTATACAACAGCTCTAGTTTTGTAGGATCTGCCTGCAGATGCACTTCAGATCCCTTGTCATAGGCTTCCCAAGCAAACACTAGAGTAGTTTAAAACATCTTAATGAATTGCCAAATATATAATTGCATGCTTCTTGAAAACAAGCTTTAGAAAACAATCCCAACTTCTTATGAGCTAATATAAAATGTCTTGACGTAAAGCAAACACTTACACTGTGTCTGAGCCATTGAAATGGTGTCTCCTGTGTATCTAACGAAGTTATCTCCCGCATAACTCACTCTGTAAATACAAATTTTTAAAAATTGTTTCAGAGATTGATTTAAGGAAAATTAATTTGTGAAACTGAATCAGAATTAAAATGAACACCATCTACGGTTAGGTCAGAAAAAAATTAACTTCCCTCATCTTGAAATCTGTAAATTTAGCTTGATACTTACTCATCTGGATTCTTTCCAGCATTGGCATAAGGATTCTCTCTCATCGCTCTAGTTTTTGGATCATAGTAGGCAGAATTTGGATCTAAATTCCTTAAATACTAGAAGAAAAAATGTTTAAAGAATGAATTAATGTTTACTCACAGCAAAAAAGATCTCAGAAGACTAGTAGGACGAGTTGAACATGATCAATTAAACATGTCTACATTTCTGGGGTATAGGTGAAGAGAAATGCCAGAATGATACCTTATCTTGGAATGACTCTGACTATATTATCTATATACTACCTAGAGTAGATAACATTTAAGCTAGGAAGACAACTATTTTTCAAATGCGTATGTTAAGTAGGCAAGACTTACTTTTGCAATATCTTCTCGAATCCTGAGATTCCGGACAGTAATTCGTCTCTTAGAGTCAAAATTCTGTCCAGGCATGTCAATATCATCTGCATATTTATCTTCATCCTCATCTTCACTATTATGATCTTTTTCCTGAAAGAGGGAGAGGGAAAAAATATTAAGAAAAAGAGAGAGCAGCATCTAGTTCTTGTTTTCCTTCCCTTTCCTGTCACTTGTGTTCTTTAAAATATATTATTAATTATTATTATTATTGGCCACCAGAAATTAAAAATTTTAATGTATATACGCAAATATTTATTACCGTCTGAGAATTTGGTTCCTCTTCTCCCCACTGGTGTTTTGGAGAATTCTGCATCATGAAAGAAGAAAAAGAATTTGTAATTTTATTCTACTTAATCCACTGATTATTTAATACCTTAAAAACATAGTTAAGATAATATAACTTAATTCTAACTGAACAAATTCTCATATTTCTCACTTGTAATGAGCAAAGAAGTTCTGAAAACAAGTGTACCACTGTGAATAGTTTTAGACTGTCTACAAAGCCAGAAAGTTTCTAGTAAATTTTCGTTGATATAGGATTAAAATCACACAATAACATGAAGATTAAGACGACCAAAGTACCTGATACATACTAATTTCCAAATGTGTTAGTCTTCATCATACCATGTTCATTACACCTTACTAGTTTTTTAGCTAAGTCCAAAAAAGAAAATGTTACTAGGATCATGCAATAAGTATCTTCAGAGCCAAAACAGCCTCTGTAAAGTTTGGGCAATGAAGAAATCTTCTCAGGGGACACAATATTGTGATTTAAGGAGAGTACAAAATCCTTGTCACAAAGATACACTTTTCTTCATTAGAAATTGGTCGGGATACTTTCTAACTCCACAAAATGCCTAAAGTAAAGTGGTCAGTATTTCATCATGTTCCTTTAGAAAATCTTCAAAGATAAAAAAGAATATTTAAATACTTTATAGCATTAGCGAGGGGATGTGGAAACAGGTGTATGTATACATAGTTTATTGATAGAAGCATAAATCTGTATAGCTTTTCTGAATGGTAGCTAAGTGATATGTCATCAAAGATTCAAATACACATATTCACTGCATCAACAGTTATACTTCTAGGAATTTATCCTAAGTAAATAATACGTCAATTATATAAAGATGTATGTATAAGAATGTGATGTGCAGTGTTGTATATAATATCAAAATATTGAGGAAAAAAATCAAATTAACAATAGATGACTGCTTATATAATTTATTGTACTCAATGGAACACTGAACAACCATTAAAAGTGATTCTACCCAAGGTTCAGAAAAATATGTGTAATTTCCTAACTTCTTTGTTTTAAAAAAAAAAAAAAAGGGAGGGGAAAGGGGGTGGAAATGAGCATATATTTGTATTTGTTTGTATTTATTCAAGAAACTCTCAAAGAAGCCACAAAAAAAAGGGAGGCTATGCGGAGGTGAGGTTAGAGACAAGGTGCATAGAAACAAGAAGATTTTCATTGCATATCTTCTTAAATTGTTTTAATTTTTGAACCATGCAAATTTATGTAAAAATAAATGATGTTATAGGTCTACAAATATAGACAGAAGACAAGTTTTCATTGTACTATATATTGTTAAGTTTAAAAAACAGATAATAAATGAGTATGTAAAGATGAATCCATTTAAGAAACATGTTGTATTATAATTGCACACATAAATAGATATATGTAGAGGGGAAGGAGACCTGGACAGACCTATTTCACAATGTTTGTAGTTAGCACTGAGGATATTAATTTTCTTCTTTATAATTTTCCATTTTTTTCACTTAATGTATATTACTTTCTTTCAAAATCAGAAATATAAATGTTTTATAAAAAGTAATTTTTTTGGCCTTCCCACTAGTTGCTAGTTCAACAAAGGACATTGATGTACATTGCTATAGCAACAGCTAAGTCTCTACAGTAGAGATTGTTCTACTATAAGCAGTTCATCTTAATATCTGAGCATCCAAATGGACAAAAATCATCAGTCCCCTACATTCATTTAAGTATCCTTACTTGGAAAATAAATTACACTATGTTTACAACAAACAATAAAGAATATGTTAGAACAGTAGAAACAGTCTCTTCTCCTTTTTTCAGAGTTGGTAATAATTAACAATAATCACAACAATAATAGCTACCAATTACCAAGTGTTTACTATGTGATAATATATATAAGCCTCCTGGGGGTAGGTGTTGTCATCTCTATTTTAGACATGATAAGCTGAGACTCAAACAGGCAAATTAATCAGGAGCAGAGCTGGATTTTAGACACCTATCTGGTAACTTCTGCTGTTACCTTGCCTAATAGATTACCTCAGTAACTGCTTACTTGGTAATTACTTTGAGTTTATAACACATTCATGCTGAGCATCCCTTTTAGAAATTTAAACTTGAAAACTCTAAATGTTTATTATTTATTTGTGCCAAGAATTTGTTAGACTTTTACAACTCTAATATGCATAATATATTTACTCTACTAAGTTGACAAGAATTTTGAAAAAAGAAAGAAAAACTGGCTGCAATATACTATTCATACGAAAATTTTTTGCCCAGCTATAAAATTAACACATATTCATTGTAAAAATATGAAAAATACCAAAGAAAAAGATAAGAAAAAGTCACTAATTCTACATTAAATGAAAACTGGTATTCTGGTCTTCTTTTCTGTGTGATATTATAATATTTTTTCATGTATCATTAAAATACAAGTGTTACCCAGTGTTGCTAATGAAGTCTTGAGAAATGCCATTTTAAGAGCTAAGCAAAACACTATCATGCAGATGCACGAGGGCTAAGTTAACCAATTCTCTATTCCTGGACATTTAAGCTATTTCAATTTCTTTACTACTGTAAAAAATGCTGCAACATCTTTCTGAATACATTTTTTCTAAATTCTAGAAAATTCTTTAGGATTGATAGATCTAATAATTTAATTCCAGGAAAAGTATGTATGTATATACATTTATATATTTTATGGTAATATTCTCCCCAAATTGATTGCATCAACTTATACTATGAATCATACAAAAAGTATCAGTTTTACTCTTTCCCCTCAATAGTATGTCTCTCTTCCTTTTCTAACTGAAAAGATATAAAATGAATTCTTGCTTCAATTTTCATTTCTTCCTTTAAAAGAGTTTTAACATTTTTTATTGATCATTTTTATTACTTACAGCCTGTTCTACTAATTTTCCTGAGGCTAATTCTTCTTGGAGTTTCTGGGCTTTCAATGTTCGTTTTGCCTAAAAGAAAAAAAAATTAAATTTTACTTACAACATTCAAATGGCCACTTAATTTTTATATATTTAAAATGAATAACTTTATATTGTTTTCAGAAAAGGTCACTGAACAAGATTATCTCTCTGAGATTCCTTGTAGCTCTAGAGCTGTGACTCTTAAGAACAGGAGTTACACACTCCTATTTGAACCAGGTATCAATGTAAACTGAGCCAGATGACACCAGTGGTAAACTGCAGTGAGCAAGCCCTGAAAAAAAGGACAGTTGCCATATAATTCCAGATGGCTGACCCTTGCCAGACAGGCCCAGGGTTACTATATATTACAATGTTCCAGAAAAGATGAAATCCAGATTTTTATATGAAATTTTATGATTTTAAAATGTGACCTCTAACTAAAAAAAGAAAAGACAGTGTGACCATGGCTTTGAAGGAACAGGGATGAGTAGGTGAAATCATAACAGTAAAAACTGAGGTTGAATTAAAATAAAATAAAATTTTCTGAAACAAATGATCTGTTCCTCTTCCACTACTCCCAAATGTTATGTGAGGCAATTATAAAATAGGTCCACAGGCAAGCTACAGCCTTGGGGCCATAAGTTTCTGACCTCAAAAAGCCAAAAGTTTCGCATACCAATCTATTCTCATGCTTCCAGTATCTTTTGCTACTAAATCAGGGAGTGAAGGACAATATAAGAATCAAATAAAAACAAACTGCTGCCAAATAGGGTTAGCACTGTTTATTTCCACTATCCAATATTGCAATTACAAAGGTAGCCTATACAGCAGTACTACTACTACTATTAAAAAAAAAGCTACCACTTTTACAGTGCTGCAAGACTTGAAAAACAGAGTTGCTAAATCCGAGATATAGCAAAATGACCATTCTTTAAGGACAGCAGCAGGAAAGCAGGGATTTTGCTCACCAGATCAACTTTGGCATATTCTTCTACAATTTTCATGTGTTCTTCTGGATTGTAGCCATTCCACCGATCCCTCTTCCCATCATAGTCAAACATCAGTTGAGGTTGGACATGTTCATCTGGAGCTATATTAGTACCTGTAAATTTGGCTCCAACTCGCCTAGGTCTCTGGAAAATAGAATAAGATTTAATCTTTTCCTAAGTACATGTAGCCCAGACGAAAATTTCATATAACCTTTATAGAGTGGGCATGAACGTATCATGAGACTTTATAATTTATTCCATTATCAGTTAACCTTAACCTTACAGCAGAAAGTTCTGTTGATGCTGAACCAATTCTACTTGAATTAATTTTTATTTAACTTGTACCTAAATATAGGTAATTTTAGAAAGAGAGAAGTAAGCTCTCTGACAAGGAAAAAAGAAAGACTCTGACAACGGTTTTCAAAATTCTCAAAGGTGAACTTACCTCAAAGCAGTCTTTCTTTTTGTGTGTCATGGCCCCACAATTTTCACATGCTCCTTTGCGGTACTTTGTAATTATGGAATTCTATAAATGTATAAAAAAAAGAAAACCAAAGAAAATTATCTTATCTGAATAAGTTAGAAATAACTTTGGCTCTCATTACTATTTTGTCTAGTGAAATGATTTATTTGTTAAAAGGAAAACCCGTTAGAGTCATCACACATATATAAATGATGAAGTTTAAGGACTTTAGCAATATAAAATATATATATGAAAATACAGAAACTAAAGTAGTATGCATTATGAATTTCAATACCCGATAAAGGGTTATTTATTCTGTTTCTACTTTATATAGTATTGCATTAAAGGTTCTTATATTAAGTTCTTAAAATCTCCATACCCATGAGGATATATACAGGTTGCTTATATACCTCTTTTACACCCCTCTTGTACCATTCTCCAGATGAGCTGTACTGCTTTTGTTTCTCTGGTTGTGGTCTCTGGTGCTTTAAAGTAGGTCTTTTTGATGGATCAATATACCATGGCACTGAAGAAATATACTGAGGAATATGAGGGTTGATGTCTCTGTAATAAAGTTAAAAAAAAATTTTAAGAATAAAGTTTGAATAGAATCAATATTACAATTACAAAGGTAACTTATACAGAATCTAAGCACAGAAATATTGCAGTGGGAGGGGAGAAAGAATATGGCTGCTATTTCTATAAAAAAGGACAATTAAAAACAAAGAAGTAATTTATTAATATTTTACAGTGAAAAAATTTCCAACCAAGAAACTCAAATTAGTGATATAACTGAAGGGGGAGGAGAGAAGACGAAAGATAGAGATGTGTGTTGGTGATCTAAGTCTTCCAGCACAGCAAGAAGTCTCGCCTCAGATAATGTCTAGAGTTAACTGATTAAAATAATTGTGTAGGTATTATTATTTAGAGACGTGAGGGTAACAACCAGAAAAACTCAAAATAGATTTAAAAGTAGTCACTTCTGTGTAGCAGATCAGGAGTGGGAAGGGTGGAAGAGGACTGCTGCTGTTCATTATGAGCCCTTCAATGTTATTTGATTACTAAATCATTACTCTGCATGTGCATTTGATAAATAATAAAAACAAAAATTATGTAAATGATAAAGATAGTATCCTCTTAAAGAATGAGAAATTGATACATTAATAGACACGAATTTGAATTCTGAATGAACAGATCATGCAAAAAATTACTTACTTTCCTTCTTCATCAACTTCTGCAGGAGCATTGCCCAATTTTCGCTGTTCTTCTAGCTCTTTCTTCTTTCTCCAGTCCTCTCTGGTCATTTTCTTTGGCTCCTCCAAACTCATTTCTTTGGACCCCGACAGGGGGGCAGCATTAACTGCATCTACAACTGCAGCTGACATGGTTATCTGGCCTTCCCTAAGAAAAGAAAGAAGTCAAATTTACAGTGAAAGTAGACTTTCATTGAGCTCATCACTGAAACTGCCAAAAATACACCCTAATAACACATACCGTGGGTTATATATACTGTTTCATATGTTCATTATCGCTCAAGTAAAAACAGTAACAGCTCCCACTTACTGAATGTTTCCTGCAAGACACTATTTAGTGCTTTACATAGATGATTTTATTTAACTTTCATAATACCTCAGTGAAGTAGGATCATCCCTACTTAATGTTCTTATTCTTTCATAGTGTTTGTAAGGAAGGGTCTCTTTCTCCCCTTCAAGGTCTCTATATACTATTAATATTAGCACTGTGTCTCCTTCAATTCTTATTTACAGATGGAGAGACATACAAACATGTATTTAAAATTTCACGCAACTCTTTCCCTCATATATTAATACATTGCCAAATCCTTTTTTCTGTGTATGTGTCTCAAACTATCTACCATAGAAACTCTTAACGAGGGTAAACAGGGTCCCATCTCTGTTGTTCAAGACCGAATGTCCAAGAGTTATCTATATGCATTGTCTTTATTTCCTCACCTTCTACTTCCCTCCTTATTCACTCTAATTTAGCTTCTACTCCCCACCATTCTAAACAAAGAGTTACCACTAAGTTATCAATGATCAATGTGCTAAATCCACTGGACATTTTTCAGTTCTGTTCCTTTCCTTTTTGATATATCCTTAATCTCTTGGCTTCTATGACACTACCTTCTCTTGTTTTTTCTTGCTGCTCCTCTTGTCATCCAATTTTGCCCAGTTATTTAATGTTAGATTCTTCAAGGCTCTGTCAGCACCTCTTTCATCACTCTAAACTTGACTGGTGGACAAGCTCATTTATTTCCAAGGTTTCAATAGCCACAATATACTACTGTTGGCTCTCTAATTTATTTTTCTACTCCAGACTTTTCATCTGAGCTTCAGATACATATATCCAATTGCTGACTTGACATGTCCTCTTAGAAGTCCTCCAAGACACCTAAACTCAACACGTCTTACTTCAAACTCACAATCTTCCTTCTAAAATCTCATTTCCTTCCACTGTTCCTATCTCAATGAAAGATAATATCATCCATCTCTTTACATAAGTAATTCGGCTTATCCTCATTTTTATTTCACCACTAAGAACTGTTATCTTCACCTTCTGAATATCATTCAAATTCACCTGCTTCTTTCCATTCTCAATGCTACTACCATAGCGCAAGTTATTACTTTTTCCTTAAGTAGGAAAAAGGAGACTTACTGGTCTCCTCTGATTCCCTCCAACCAATTCTCCACACTACAGTGTTAATTTTTAAAAACACAAATTTGATCATGTTATGTCCCACTGCCCAAGCTTAAAACTCTCCATTGCAGCACCACCCAAGAAAAATACAATGCCAGCCCCATATGTAATTTTATGTTTTCCAGTAGTCATATTTAAAATGTAAAAAAAAAAAAGGTAAAATTACTTTTACATGATCTGAAGAGAAACCAGAGTATTAAAAATTACTTTTACAAAATTTTATTTAACCCAGTATATCCAACATATTATAATTTCAAATTTCAATCAACATAAAAAAAATCAACTCAGTCTTTAAAAGCCACTATGGATTTTACACTTATTTGGACTTGCCACATTTCCAGCCTCAATAACCACAAATGGCTAATAACTATCATATTGAATAGTGCAGCTCCAATGGATCTTATCATTCTTACTCTAAAAACCAACATCTTTTTAACACACCTACATGGGCCACCATGGTCTGGCACCTGTCTACCTTCCAGACTCACCATTACAACTATCCCCCCTTCCTTCTCTACCAGACCTTCTTGTAGTTCCTCTAACACATCATGCTCCCTGCAGACACTGGGCCTTTACACATGCTCTTTCTCAACAGGAAGTGTTCAATAGCTAGGAGTCTATGATGCTGCTCAAAGGTGTTCTTTTCTCCTATGTCTCTGACCTACAGAAAACCTCCACAGATGTTTACACAATTTATGAACAGGTAATGGCCCAAGTATACTGTAAAGTGAAAGACGATCTACAATGGTAGATTTAATCATCTACATTAAAACAGCTACTATTTCTTGAGCTTACCATGCACCATCTCATCTAATCTTTACCACATCCCCACTAAATAGGTCTGATTAACCCCATTTTATGGCGAAGAAACAGAAAGGTAAGACCCTCAGCCAAGGACACATGCTAGTAAAAAACAAAGATCTTAAACACAAGTCTGTCTGACTCCAAAGTCAGTTCTTTAACCATTATGTTATATTATCTCCATAGGATATTGGCTTCTGGGCCTGCAATATTAAAAACTATAACTCAGTGACCAGCCTGAGCAAGAGCAAGATCCCGTCTCCACAAAAAAAATAGAAAAAATTAGCCGGACGTGGTGGCACCCTCCTGTAGTTCCAGCTGCTCATGAGTCTGAGGCAAGAGGATCGCTTGAGCCCAAGAGTTTGAGATTGCAGTGAGCTATGATCTCACCACTGCACTCTAGCCCGAGAGACGGAGTGAGACTCTGTCTCAAAACAAAAACAAAACAAACAAAAAAAACCTAAAACTGAATAAAGTATTGTAGTCACCAAGTTGTACTCATCGGATTTTCTCGCTGTGGAGGGGCCTACTTTCCCAAGTAAAAACAATAATAGTTCCCATTTAACTGAGTGCTTCCTGTAAGACACTATTTAGTGCTTTACACAGATGATTTCACTGAACCTTCACAATACCTGAGTGAAGTAGGATCATCCCTACTTAACGGGAAAAACTGAAGCTCAAAAAAATTTTTCTGGCAAGGACACAAAGTCTGTCACCTTGAGTACTGGAAGCGGCTTTTCCCGCTTACAGTCTAGGGACTGCTCAAGATGTCCAAGGCGTACTTAAAACAACCGAGACAAAGGGGACACTCTCACAGTTATCCCGACTCTTACCCTGAAGGCGCAGTCTTGGTCTGGCAGAGCCTGAGTACCACAGCTGAGCCCGAGTACCACGCCTGTGCCCTGGGACAGCGGCTTCCTCCTCAGTCCCTGGTTCTCGTTCCCTCCTCAACCTGGGATTCATCACTCCCGTGAGGATACATCTAATAATCAGGAGCCTTCGATTCATTTTCTGATGTTCCCCAACTCCCTCTCGCCTGCAAATTCTAAGAATATTTTCTTACCCAATCCGGCCGCAGCGGACCCCAAAACCATCCGATAGAAACGAAGACAATCGCGTAATGTTTACTTCCCGGCTGCCCGCCGTCTTCCGGCAGCCCTGCAGTAGCTTCCGGATGACACACACATGCGCACTAACAACTTCCTGGGGCTCCGGCTGTCCCGTGCCGTGAATCTCGCGAGATCTGGAGCTCTGCCTCTCGCTCTGTTTACTAGGGGGTTGGGTGTGTGGAGGTGGAGCTCCTTACCTTTGCCTTCTGCTCGTGAACTCCTGTTTATTTTAGGATCGCTGAATTTTAGAACGTTAAAAAAAAAATTAGTACTCAGACCAGACAACAGCTTAAGCCTCACTAGAGGACTATGAAATGAATGGGGAAGTTGGTGACATATTAACTAAAATACAGTTAAAATTGGTGTTAATTAGTATGCAGGCTGTGAAACACGCTAGGGATGTGGTGAACAGAGAGTATCTTTCCTTCCTCGAATTTACATCATCCAGAGTGAGAAAGACACTAAAATAATTATTCAAGTAACTTATAGTTGTAAAAAGTTGCTGTGAGGGCACAAGGCACGTTTCGGGAATTGTAACAATTCGCCCCGAAGTAAACTTGCATTTTATCATTAGAAAAAATTACTAAGATGATTTTCGTTTTGGAAAAACAATAGTGTCTATGACATCCCAATCCTCCTTTAAAAGTATATGTATGAAATAAAATACTGAAAAATAAGCAGTAATTTTGGTGGTAGAATTTCCAGTGGGGTTTTTTTTTTTTTTTTGGTACTATCTGTTCTGGTCTTTACCCCCTTCCGCCTCCAAAATAATGTGCATTCATTTTCGAATGTAAAAGTAAAAGTTAAAATATAGCTAACATCCTTGCCTCAATAAAAGAGCCCAACATTATAGAATCTATTTTATTTTGTGTTAAGAATTTGCAGTGCCTAGAGTTTAGGAATGTAAATATTAACTCTGATTTTACAGGGCAGTAGATGAAGCAATAGAGTCAGAGACTAGCCTGAAAGTGAATAGAGTCTATGAATCACTCATACTTTGTTTTTTCCCACTTAAAAAAATTTCTGAATTTGCTTAGGACTGTTGAGGCCTAATTAGTCATAGCCACAAGACATAAATACCAGAGGGTACATTTCCCAGAGGAATCACAGAATGCACTGGACAAGAGGGATGAATTTTTTCTAAGATTTGGGTTCCCTCTGAAGGGTTCTGGGAGGGTCTGGGGAAGCACGATTGGTTCTGGATGGGTTGCTGTTTGTAAAGCAGGATTAAGAGAAACTGGGATTAACTAGGGACTGGGTGCTATTATGAATGAGAGTGGTTTAACAATTGGGTATCCCCAGTAATAATTGGGGATAATAGCAAAGCTGATCTGGGGGCACAGTTAGTAAGAAAATTGTGGTCAAAGACAGGTTGGTTAGGGTTTACAGCTGCTGCATGATCTTAGGAGAAACAATGCTTCCTGTTGGTGGAAAAAAAGAAGAGGAAGACTTCCTAAGGAGATAAACCTTGTACCCACAAACCTTAGGAGATAGAGTCCCCACTAGGAAGCTGTAGGTGTTGTACAGATTTAATCTCAAAAATTTACACTTTTGTGTGCTGATGATATAACATGGAGATGTGAAATTTAGAAGAAGATACAGGGAGAAAATAAGGGATGAGGATAAAGAAAAGAGGACAGGGAAGGGACAGCAAAGGTATGCATGGTTTTTGTCTTTCCTCTTTTCTTCACTTTATGTTAGAATCTTTTATTCTTAATGCCTCACACAGTGTCCAGCATTTAATAGGTATTCAATAAATATTTGTTGAATGCATGAATCATTTAATCAATAAGGTCCTGAAATGCCAGGGAAGAAGAGATGATGAACTGGCATGAATGTAGAACCATGTATTTGCCCAGGGTAGTATTGAACCTTTTGTGAAAGGGTAATACAGGGTCAAGTCCTCTCTCCCAGCTTATCTGCAGGTTAAAATGTATTTGGTGACCTGTAGGAAGTAGAAGTTTGAATGACACATCAGCCTGGGTCTTTTAAATTTATTCCTTTATCTTGTATTTGCTCAATATATTCCCACTTATTATAGAAATAAGAAAAGGTCATCAACTTTTTCAAGCAAAATTTCTTCTAATTTCTGGGAAGCTGGAATTCCTTTTCTGTATCTTTATTATTCCTCTGATCTCTTGTTCCCTGGCCAGGCCCTTCCAGGCAGCTTTGATGCATATATTGTTGAGATGTTAGAGGTTTAAAATAAATGATATCACCATTAAATGATAGAATTTTAAGGGAAGACTGTATTATGTATTCATTAGGATCATCACTTTGTTCCCAAGACAGATTTGTGATGCTATAATAGAAACAGCATCCTAGCCTAAAGTGTTGAGGAGAGTTCTGCAATTAGGGAATAATCAGTCCATTCTTAATCACAAGCATTACAGAATGACTCAAACACTGCTGTTTGATCTGTATTTACATTTCTTCTTAATTTTAAACTCTGCTAGTATTCGCTAGACCCAATACTGGTTGTTTTCCCCAATATTTGTACAATATTCCTATTTATTTTCAAACCTTTCTACAGTGCCATTTGAATAAAAAGACCTTACAGCAATAAAAGCGCTATTGGGTCAGTGCTTCAGTCCATGCAGCACAATAGTGCGGAGAACAAAAAGCCTCTCAGGTTTTTTCAACATTACAAGACCCTTGTTTTCTTCCTCCCAGGAAACACGCCACAAACTGCGAGAAAGAACTTTCAGGGAGGAGCCCCGGCACCTTAGGTTCCTCCCATTGGCTCTTCTTGGAGACCCCGCCCTCAAGTCCCGCCTCCGGGGCAGACGAGCCAATTGGGTCGCGAGTTGTGGTTTAAACTGGGAGTGTGCGGCGCCCGCCAGCTGCGGTCTTAGGTGAGTTTGGCTGTTGGGAGCGGTGTGGGTGGACCGGAGCGTCGCGAGTGCTTGGCGAGCCGGGTCCGGTGGGCAGGGAGGCTGGCTGGGGCTGGAAGCTGGGCCCGGGCCCGGGGGGGTTTCCGTGGGATGGATGGCTCCGAGCCCGGTTGAGCCGCGGCCTCGGACTGCGAACTGTGCCTATGGCGATTCTCTTCTGATGGGTGCCAGCTCCAAACCGCCCGCTGTTCAGGACCTGAGAGCCTCTGATTCAGGCGTGAAGACTTAGAGCTAGATTAAGTGGTTTTTTTTGGGCTCAAGCGCGCGCTCCTGTCTGTGCTTAGTTCTTGTTTTAGTGTGGACATACCTGGATAGAAAGTTTGGTCTGTTGCTGTACTTCAGCTTCTCTCGCCTTCCCCAATTCCCAGTATCTAATGTGTTTCTCACCCTTAGACTAATCCAGAATGGCTACTCTGATCTTTGTCGATAAGGAAAATGGAGAACCGGGCACCCGTGTGGCTCCCAAGGATGGGCTGAAGATGAGGCCTGGGCCTTGTAAGTATACAAAGCTGCAGTCAGATACACTGGTATTGTGGATGTGGCGCGGAGCAGGGTGAGGCATTTAGTGTACTTTGTGGGCAATGGGAGTCAAGTTTGTTATCGGTCCCTTTTCATGTTCAATATCTTAATGCGATGATTTAGGACAGTACTGAACCTCAGTGCTATTGGGCGTATCATAGCCATGCCACTGCAAAAATGGGGGGTTGGGTGTGGGGGTGAGAATTAGGTCAAGTTTATACATACACAGCATTCAAGCTGTACAGGTAGTTGCTGCCCAAATATTCTTATGGTAAGACTTTTTCTTCAGCAATCAAAGCCTTAGATGGAAGATCTCGGGTTTCAACACCACATGTTGGCAAAATGTTTGATGCTCCACCAGCCTTACCTAAAACTGCCAGAAAGGCTTTGGGAACTGTCAACAGAGCTACAGAAAAGTCAGTAAAGACTAACGGACCCCTCAAACAAAAACAGCCAACCTTCCCTGCCAAAAAGGTAAGTGTTGGCTATAAAGACACTGTTTCCATTATTTAGACACTTTTGGCTCTTAAAATGACTGTTGGCATCCTACCTGCTTCCCTCTGAGTATAAGGGAAAATATAGGCTAGCAAACATAGATTAATAGAAGAATCATATTGTACTCGTGGACTTCTTTGTACCTTGAGATTGGAAGTCTCAAATGCAGCTAATGCATATTTTTGTTTCACCTGTCCTTAACTAGTGCCTTGAAGCAGATTGGTATCTACTTATAGATACTTAAAGTACTGAGAGGGTGCATTGCAAGAGGTTACATTGCTGATATAACTCAGGTGCTGCCATTCTCCTTGCCTCTGAGCAATCACCAGCTTGTTAGATGACGATTTACTAGCATGTTGATCTTCAAGCGTGGGTCACAAGCTACAGGTCTGTGTATACCAGACCTGTAGATGATTTTGCTGTGAAAGATGACTAGCGTGTGGGTTAACACTTTATTTGAATAACTGTTTTGTTTAATGTGTATTACGAAACAAGTGAGTTATATGTAGTGCATCTTTAGACAAGGATTTTTTTTTTTTTTTTTAAGAGACAGGGTCTCACTTGCACTCAGATGTTTATTGCAGCACAATTCACAATTGCCAAAATGTGGAATCAACCCAAGGTGCCCATCAGTTCATGAGTGGATTAACAAAATGTATATGTTTACCATGGAGTACTACTCAGCCATAAAAAGAAATGAATGTCTTTTGCAGCAATTTGGATGGAACTGGAGACCATTATCTTAAGTGAAATATCTCAGGAATGGAAAAACAAATGCCACATGTACTCTCTAATAATTTGGAACTAATTGATGGGCACATATGGGCACAGAAAGAAGTAAAAATCATTGGAAATTAAGAAGTGGGGGGGAACCTACCTAACAGGTATAATGAACACCATTCAGGTGATGGACACACTTATAGCCCTGACTAAAGCATTATAAAAGCTATCCATGTAACAAAAACATTTGTACCCTTAATATTTTGAAAAAAAAAAAAGACAGGGTCTTGCTCTGTTGCCCAGGCTAGAGTGCAGTGGCACAATCATAACTCAGTGCAACCTCAAGGAAGGATATTTTTTTTTTTAAGAAAGTGAATTGACTTAAAAATGTTAAATATAGGCATTGCAAAGATATGGCAAAATAATGGGACTGTTACACAACTAAGGTGTGGGGAACTCTGCCATAGGATTTCCTCTGGGTATGTGCATGTGAGGTGACATAAATCAAGAATACGCAGGCTTCCATTTTGGCTGCCATAGTGGACTGCCTGCCTGCCAACTCCAGACTAGGGAGTTATTCATGGTGTTATTCTAAAGTCCTTGACTGTCTTTTGCTGTTTCTTACTCAGTGTATTTGGGGAGCACAAACTTGTTTTTAATATTAACCAAGCAAATAATTAAGGTAACACTGGAAAAATCATATTTCTATAAGCCAAAATTCGAGGCTTTAAGGATTAGCTACTCTTCTGGGTGACTCATGCCCATTTTCTCCTCTGTTAGGTTGAATAATTGGGTTAATTAGCTCTGAATTAACTCTGTTCTGCCTTGATAACTTAGCACCTGTGCTGACAGGTGCTAATACTGAAATTTCAGACTTTTGAGCCATGCTACTAGCATTGTATTTATTTTATATTGCTTGAATTATATTTAGGTATAATCATGAGAACTAAGCATGGCTGCTTAGAAGGCTGCATGAAATTGACAAATTTTAAAACGTGGTAAAGCAATCATATGTTTTGAAGAGCCCTACAATCTTTTGTACTAATCAGTTGATGAGGCTTCCACTGTCACTAATCTATATTTTCTTGGGTTGTTCTAGGTGACTGAGAAGACTATTAAAGCAAAAAGCTCTGTTCCTGCCTCAGATGACACCTATCCAGAAATAGAAAAGTTCTTTCCCTTCAATCCTCTAGGTTGTATCTCTTGGTATTGCAAAAACGCTTTTGGCCTTTAGTTTCTTTTAGAATTCAACCCACCTGTAACTTGATGTGAATATGATATATGACCTAAAACTATAACGAGACTATCTGAATCTGTGTTGCTTTGAACAAATATACTTTTTGGTGGAATTATTTGCAGTGTATCATCTTAGGTCAGGAGGGGAATATAGGAGCAAAGATGTGGAGGACATTGTTCCTGTTCTCAAAAGCTTAGCACCTAGGAGTAGGTAAGATGTGCTCACTAATATTGAACAAGTGTCAGTGTGGATGGTCTTTCGAGCAAGCTTTTTAGGAAGGAAGTGGGCTTTATAAAGTCAAGTTGAGCAATGCCTGAGAGTACTTTGGTAGAATTAAGTATTTCTTTGGTTAGAAACGTCTATGTAGACAGTGAAGATGTATTTTCCAAATTTTTTCAACCTGCTACAAGTATCTGAAATATTTTCTGTTATAAAAAAGCTTTTCAAGCTTTAATTTACTGGAACACTTGAGAGCTACTGTGTGCCAGGCACTATTAGGCTTTGGATGCAGTGGTTAACAAGACAGGCCCTGCACTGAAGGAGCCCACAATTTGGAGGGAAAGTCAAACATTGAACAAATCATCTCACTAAGAGTGTGAGCAAAAAGAAAGCATCATAGACCAAAGTGTGTGCAAGGATCCTGAGGTAGGAAAAAGGACCAGAGTGGTTCTGGGAAATGAAAGGCAGAATGAAGGAGATACAGGTGAAGTGAGGGGACAGAACAGGCAGGGCCTTAGAGATCTCTGAACTGGTTGGTTTTTTTTTTTTTTTTTAAACCGTTTTAGCCAAAGGACATTTAGTCATTCTTTTCCTAACATACATTCAGGTTGTTCTGGCTTTTATAAATTAAAAACAAGTCTACAATTCGTATTCTTAAAATTATATTGTTGCAAGTTTGTGAGTACATCTGGAGGGGAACTCTAAGGATTGCTGAGTTAAAGGATGTGTGATTAAGTTTTAATATGGTGCATCTGTGCTGATATTATCATTCAGCTATTAAGGAAAAGGATGTAGGTTTATGCATATTGACCAGGAGGGAGGACCCACAGTCTCCTGTGTTTGAGGAGATATTGCCAAGGGGCCCTCCAAAGTAGTGTATGTTATTGAATCCACCTATAGTGGATGAGAATGTCTGTTTCCTCCATGTTCTCTAACTGCAAATGTTTTAAAACTCTAATCTTTACCAGAAAGGCAATGATACCTCATTGATAAGTGTGGGTGGGGGGGTGTGTCTGTCTGTCTGAGCATGTTTGGTTATTGGCCATTTATGGTTTTTTATTCCTTTGCGTGAGTTTTTTTTTTTTTTTTTTTTTAAAGGGTTTTTGTGGATAAAGAATTAGCTGTTATATTGCAGACTTCTTTCTTCTGGAGTCTTTCATATGTTTATGGTTTGCTTTACAATTCAGTGGTTTCAAATTAAGTGGTCACATATCACACAATTGCTTTTTAACTTCTAGGTACTAGGCTTGAAAAAGAGCAGACTAATTCTTGAGTATTTAGGCTTTAGAGAACTTCCACACTTATGGATAAAGATAAGGAGAACCATGATTTTTAAGATTTTGAGAAAACACTTAATCTCCTTGGAAAGAGGAAAAACTCAATATTTAAATCATACTTTTGTTACTGTCCAGAAAAATCAGTTGTTTTAAATAATTCCTAAGAAGTAAGGCACTTAGATTTTATGAAGGAATATTACCTAACACAGTGGTTGTCAAAATTTTTGGTTTCAGGACTCTTTTACACTCTTAGAAATTGAAGACTACAAAGAACTTGTGTGTTTTGCTTATATTTTCTGAGAAACTTATAAAATGTTCATTAAGTAATCCATTACATTAGTGTAAATAACACTTTTTTACATAAAGTAACTTTTCCAAAAATTTAGTGAGAAGAATGGCATAGTTTAGTTTTGAAAATTTGCTCAATTTGGCTTAATATAAGACAACTGGATTCTTGTCAAACTCTATATTCAATCTGTTGCATCTGTTTTGGTTAAAGTAGTTGAAGAAAACCTGTCCTCATGCAGATAAGTAGTTGGGAAAGGGAGGAGCATTTTAATCTCTTCAGATAAGTGTGGATAGTTTTCTTTGCTACTACACTAAAACTCACAAGTGGCTGTTTCTGAATGTATAATTGCAATGTGGAATCAGAAACCATATCAATGAGCATTTTGTATCCTGATAGTAAAATCCATTGGTCTGTTTTGCACTTGGGATGTATCTTTCACCCTTGGATTTATCATGCATTGATCATTTAGAAATATTGGTTCACTGAGATATGTAGATACCTAAATGTTGAGATATTTCAGCCCAGGAGTTAGAGGCCACAGTGAGCTATGATCATGCCACTGCACTCTAGCCTGGGTGACAGCAACACCTTATCTTAAAAACAACAGAAAAGTAAAATTAATAAAAAAAAAAAGAGAGATTTCATTATACAATATCAAAAGCACATTCACTAATATTGCAACTGATCTCATCAGATAGTCTAGGGAAACTGTAAAGCTAATGATTGCAGATAAATGTTCCAAAATTCTAATTTTTATCTTGACCTTTTGAATTCTGTATTAGCAACAAAGACTGTCAGTTTTCCTTGAAGTGATAGACTTCTTCCTTTTTGAGAAAATGTGTGACAAATATCCAAGTCTGAGTGACCACAGTCTGTCTTTCAGTTCTTTCGAGTAAAAATGGTGTTCCAGGAAAAAGTCCTCTAGCTTGCAAGTTGTATAATTGTGCAAATCCTTTTTCTTTGGGATGATCATCATACTTTGGTATGCAGCAGAAGTGCTTTATGGCATACTTATTTTATCATGCAGAATATTAACAAGACATCTTAAGGGTTGAGAGCTAAAAAAAAAAAATTAATACTTTTTATTGCATATGGTAAAGTGACATTAAGTGAAACCGGCTTTTTTTTTTTTACTGCAAGTGAATAGTAGTGAAGAATATAATGACTAATATAGCTTATTGCCACTGTCTTGATTCGTGTTAAGGCACCGGCAGTTTTTTATCCACTGTTGCCTTTGTACCATCATTGCAAATATCAACACAGTGGAAAAAGGTATTAATGTTATCATGAAATGGTTTTGACCTCATGGACCTCTGAAAGGGTCTCAGACCAGCAGTGGTCTGCTGACCATGCTGAGAACTACTGCCCTGACAAAATGCTTTCTCTTTGAAACAGATTTTGAGAGTTTTGACCTGCCTGAAGAGCACCAGATTGCAGACCTCCCCTTGAATGGAGTGCCTCTCATGATCCTTGAGGAGGAGAGAGAACTTGAAAAGCTATTACAGCTGGGCCCCCCTTCACCTGTGAAGATGCCCCCTCCACCATGGGAATCCGGTGAGCAAGTGCCCTTCTAGAAGGGCTGCAAACAATTTGTTTCTGTTACTATGGGGACAGAGTTGTACAGGAGGTTAATGAGTAATTTCTATCCTTTGAACTACAGGGATAAAGTTTCAGAATAATGAAAACTATTCTCAGTTGGTATTACTTCTTAGTCCCGAAAGCCCCAGTAAAAATTAAGTTATTCTGGAACAGTTATTCAGACAGTCTTAGATACAGCAAGAAGAGATTAAATCTAACATATCTTCTTAGGCTATAAGCTGAAGTATATAATAAACTTGCTTGGAATGAGGATTCCAAGTTATATCCAAATATAATATAGGATCAAGACACCTGTGCTATAGCATAGAATGTGACAGTACCTTACTGCAGAAGGTCTTAGTTTGAACTGGTAGTCAAAAGCCATCATTATATTCTTTGTTCTGATGGGATAACTAGTACTAATAAGTTACATTAATGAGACTGTTAGCTCTTACTTTGCTAAGAACGATAGAGGTTCAGGTACTTCTAAGACTTTTCCTAATGAAGGTCAATTCTGGGGCCACTGCCACATTCCAACAAATGTGTGTGAGGAGGGGGTGAAGGTAGGAATTCATTAGACAAAGGAAAAAGTGTGAATTTATGATTAAAAGTGACAGCTGATGTCTATGTTAATATGGACAACGACTCAAGGATTTGCAGAAATTTAATAAGAAATTTCTGTTTTCTAGATCTGTTGAAGTCTCCTTCAAGCATTCTGTCGACCCTGGATGTTGAATTGCCACCTGTTTGCTATGACATAGATATTTAAATTTCTTGGTGCTTTATAGTTTGTTTGTATTTGTATTAATAAAGCATTTCTTTAACAGATTCTTCCTACTATTGTCGTTGGTATTCCTTGGCGTTTACTTAAGACAGTATGAAATCTAGTTGAAGTGTTTAACAGACAAGAGTCTGTAATCTGACAATAGAGACTTGTCTGATTTGTAAAAACTTACCTTAAATCCCTTTGGTTTGTTTTAACAGCTGATTTTAGAAGCTGCCATTGTTTTCGCTGGAAAGTATACTGCTCAATGTGTACTTTATTGCCTTTTTGTCGCCGTTAACTAGTGACAGTTATTAGATCTCTTAATTAGAAGAGCCGCTTCCAGCTCATTAAGTGTCTATTGCGAGGCATTCTTTATTGCTGGTTCTATTTAGTTTCTAATGACTTTAATACTCAGTATTCAGTAATCAGAATTTGAAAGGCCCTAAATCTTCTGAGAACTCAACCTCCTTGGGATCTTTAAGTTCTTGAAAGATCACTGCAAATAACTTACAGTAAGATCTACTTTCCACCTGTAGGAAACTGTATTTAGTTGTTTATCCTGTGTTGGACATTAAGTATCTGAGCATTGTTGTGTTTAATGTCTGACACTACCTTTTTTTTTTTTTTTTTTTTTTTTTTGAAAGCATCAGTTTGAAAAATGACACTATTTTTCAGATGAGGACAGTGAGGCTCAGAAGTTCATTGACTTGCCAAAGGCATGAAGAGCTAGAAAATAGAGCTGGTATTTTGATTCCAAATCTGAGACTGGAATCAAAGGAGAGATCACAAATAGTTGCCTGTGGGTTTTCTTTTTGGGGGAGTGGGTGGATATTTTAAACTTAATCATTTCCACTGTTTCACTAATCTGGTTTTAGAGCTTAAATTGGAAAAGCAGATATGTCCATAGTAGTCTCTGTTTCCAACACTCGCTGGGCTGGCTGTGGAGTGCTGACTGCCTTCTTTTAGGTGGAGTGTGGGCCGTACCCTAAATGGCCTTAAGGGGAAACTGAAGTATTCCTTTTACTCTTTGTCTGTTTTCTCAGATCTAGCCTACTTAACTCACTTTACTTGCTTGGGCCATGTAGTCAATTGAATTTGATCCTTGCTTCATATTAAACTATACAGGAAGCCTTTCCCCTGAAGCATCTGTAGCATCTATAGTCAGAATGCCAGAATGCAAAGACTTTTTTTTTTGCCATTGTTATTGGAGGAAGCTGAAAGATAATAGGCACGAAATACTAAGAACACCTACAGCCACTGATCTGACTTTAGAACTTTTTACCCTCTAAATATAACTGAATCAGTCTGAGTTTCTGAAATTAGTAGCAAGGCAGACTTCCAGGAGAAGAGAATACAATAAGACTATTAGGGCACTTGCCTTTAGAGGAGAGTATAAGGTCTAGTGTCCTCAGGTATAATAGGGCCACTAAAAAAACTGAAGTATAGTTCTGAATGGTTTTCGTACTCTGCAGTACAAACTTGCTTGTCTCAGGATGACCAAAGCCTTCTAATGGGACATTGGAACATTGTCACTTGAGGGAACCAAGATCTGGGAGCAAGGGGACTAATCAGTCTCTTATTAATTACTGTCCTCTGGGTCAGAACTGAGCATGGAATGATGTGATCTTTTCATCTACTATTAGGTTGCAATGTGCTTAATGTTTCGAGACTTTGAGAACTTTAAGCAGATGTTCCTCCATTAATACAGATAACTTACACCTTGGGATTGTTGCTGCTGCTTTTTTTTTTTTTTTTTTAAGACAGAGTCTTGCTCTGTCACCCAGGGTAGAGTGCAGCGGCGTCATCATAGCTCACTGCAACCTCAAACTCCTGGGCTCAAGCGATCCTCCTGCCTCAGATTCCCGAGTAGCTGGGACTACAGGTACGTGCCACGATGCCCGGCTAATTTTTCTATTTTTAGCAGAGACGGGGTCTTGCTCTTGCTCAGGCTGGTCTTGAATTCCTAGCTCAAGCAATCCTCCTGCTCGGCCACCCAGAGTGCTAGGATTACAGGTGTGAGCCACTGTGCCTGGCTATGTTGCTGTTTTGTTTTTAAAAACAATTCTGACACCTGTTGAAATAAGACAGGCTTTATTCATACCTTCTCTAGTTTGTAAACTTCTACCTTTCTCCCTACCAACCCTGCCTATCAGGATACTGTACCTCCTCCTAGTAGAGGAGCTAACAGGAATGCCTTCATCTTGCTAGCATTTATTCTGCAGGCCTCCTGCATCTTGCATCAGAGGTGGCCCTGCTGCTGTCATGGGTCAGCCCCTCCACACGAGCTGAGTCGCCTCCCTCTTCAGTTATCTCCCTCTTTGTGTGGTTGCAGCCTCCCTAGGCTCCACTCCATCACGGAAAATCCTTCTTTGTCTCTACATCTCTCTCTAGCTATGGACTTCTCTGTTTCACGCTTCAGTGCTAGATTGTGAAAGCTCAGCCTTGGCCTTTTCTCTTACTCTACAAACTCCGTGTGTGACCGTATCTACTTCTGTGGTTTAACATACCACCGCTGTACCTATAATTCAGGCCTCTCCCCTCAGCACCAGCTTTTACCCATAGTTGCTTGAGATCTCAAATTATGTCTAAAGTGGAACTTTTGATTCTCCCAAATCTGCCCTGTGCTAGCCTTCTCTACCTTAATAAGCAGCATTTACTCCTGTCACTAACCTGGGACCTATACTTGTTACCATCTCTTTTTGCATCCATTCAACAACCAGACCTGAGGATTCTCCTGGTATGTATTCCTAGTTTGCTCACTTCTTTCTACCCCTCACATGCAAGCAGTCATCTCTCAGGACGACCAAAGCCTAGTAACAGGGCGTCTGCTTCTGCTCACCCCCTTCCTGTCCGTTCTCCACCTTCCGATGGAGTGACATTTTCAAATGCAAGTCTGTTAGTCCCCTGTATAAAGCCTTCCGGTAGATTTTCACTGTGCCTTGGATAAAATCTGAGCCTCAGCTCTGCGTGATCTGGGCCCTGCCTGGCACTTTGCTGTCACCATGCTCCACATTGGTCCTCCCCAGAAACCAGCCACACCAGCCTTCTGGTTCTTGAGCGCACCATGCCTGCCTGTGGCTTGGTACCTTGCAGGACACATGTGTCTGGTCTCATGACTGCTGCCTCCTGGGTTGCATCTGTGGCTCAGATTCCCCTGCCTATTGTTGGTTCCACCTTAAGGAGTCAGTTGGTGCTGTCTGAACTCACCTCAAGTTGAGGACCAGCTTGCTTCCCCCTCATCCTAGGCCTTAGAATGTGGTCAACTTCATCTTCCTCACTCCATACCTCTATATGATCACCTAGTCCTGCCAATTCCACCCCTTAAATATTTCAGAAAGGCCTGGTTCTTCCCAGCTCTATTGTTACTGTTCAGACCACCACCATTTCTCACCTGAGAAGTTCTAACAGCTTCCTGTTCTTACTTTAATAGTCCTTCCCCAAATCCATTCTCCAGATGGCGGCCAGGGTGAGCTTTCCCACTCGGCAGATGTGACGGTATTGTTTACTTTTGATTTCAGACATTGTAGTTTTCAACCCAAAGTTCGATTGGAGGCTCATATTTTCCAGGTCTCTCCTTAACTTTTTGAACACAGGTTTTCAAAATCTTTTAATGTCCTTATCAGCTAATTCTAATATCTGTGTCAATTCTGGGTTGGTTTCAATTGTTTTCTTTTTTCTTTTTTCTCACAAGTTGTTTTTAGACTTCTTTGCATACCAAACATGGATTTTACCTTTTTTCACATTTCTATAAATAGTTTTAAACTTTGCTCTGGGATATGTTTAAGTTACTTGAAAACAATTTGATTCATTTGAGTCTTGCCTTTAAGGTTTGCTAGGCAAGACCAGAGCAGCATTTAGCATAAGGCTAATTTCCCCTACTACTGAAGCAGAAGGCTCTCTAGGACTTTACCCCATTGTTCCCTGAGTTATGAGGTTTTCCAGTCTGGCTGGTGGGAACAGACACTATTCTTGGCCCTGTGTGAGCTCTGGGCATTCTTCCCCCTAGCCTTTTCAGCTGGTTTTCTCATGTTCGTGTGTGATCACTGCTTTTCTGAATGCTAACAGAGAGGCCCTCTGTACGTTTCCAAGATTCTCTCCCTCTCTGGACAGTGCTCTTCTCTCCAGTGCTCTGCCCTGCAAAACTGCCTGCCTTGGGCTCTCCTCACTCTCTGCTCTGTCTCCTCAACTCAGGGAATCTGCTGGGCTCTGACTAGCTTCCCCTCCCTTCTCTACTCTGAGGCCTGGAAACTCTCACAGTAGTCAGCTAGGACAGTCACTGCGCTCACCTCATTTCGCATTCCTCAGGGATCGCTGTTCTTCATTGCATGATGTCCACGCTCTTGGAAGCCATTGTTTCATACGTTTTTGTCCTGTTTTTTAGTTGTTTCAGGCAGGAGGGTAAATCTGGCCCCTGTTACTCCATCTTGGTTGGAATTGAAAGTTCTTTCCAGGTGTCATTTGCTTTTTCTTTTTTTGATTGAGGCAAAATTCACATAACATAAAATTCACCATTTTAAAGTGTATAATTCAGTGGCTTTTGGTACATTCAGTGTGTGCAACCATCACCACTATGTAACTTCAGAACACTTTCATCACTCCACAAAAGAAACTCATACCCCTCAAGCAGTCACTCCCCGCTTCATTTGCTCTTTAATGATGCCCTTGGAATGAAGTCTAAAAGTTGCTTAATGTGGCTCACAAGGCCACGTGGTGGCTCCTTGGGAGATGCTGTTTCCTCTCCCAATTTGCCTGGCTCACATCTATCCACACTCTAGCTCTCCACTGAGATGTTTCTCCTTCTGGATGCCTTTCCTGATACCCCCGATTGGCTAGGTGACCCCAATTTGCTCATTTAGCCCCAGACACTTAGCTGCCTCCTAGCACTTACCACGCTAAGTTGAGTCTGCATATTTGGCCATCTCCTGCTCCACTGAGAGCTGGGTGAGGTCTGTCCTGTTCACTGTTATATAATATTTTCATGCCTGGCATATGGCAGGTGCTCTGGGACTTGCTCAAATGAGTGAAGATGTCATCAGTCCCTGGGGATCCAGGCTCCCAGAGACCAAATGACTGTGCTGTAATTACTGTTAGCATCATGCAGTGTCAGGGCCAGGGAGCCTGCCTTCAAGGTTTGCACGGAGACAGTGGTAGTGGCAGAGTGCAAGACTAGGAAGCCAGCCCCCACCCCAAGCCCCTGCCATTGCTAGACACCTCCTGGGCCTGTTGAACAGTACACCGCCCAAATAACCTGTTTACTGAGAAGGTCCAGCTCCTCAGGGGGGAAAACATGAACTGGTTTTCTTTCTTCAGTAACTGCTACCACCTGTTTAGTTGACCTCTCCTCCCCGCTCAGAGGTCGGTGCTGCTTAGCAGCATTCAGACAAATTTCATAGCTTTCCAGTTATTTTTGGTTAAAATTAAATTTTAGTTTGGAATATAAGCTTGAGTCCTGCTCATTTTAAAGCTTGAGGCTCAAAGTCATCTCAGGCTCTCCTCCCTCTCCCCCAGCACAGGTGAGAGCTGGGCCAAAGCCTGTGTACATTCTGCTCGCAATACACCCCCCTCCTCCTCTTTGGGTACTGAGACTCTCGTGGGGCTAGAGGACAGCTGGAGGGGGATGAGATCCTTCTCATGTGACAGGCCGTGTGTTGGTTATGGGGCATGTTCTGGGTGTTGGGCTCTGTACAATGCTGGTGGCCTTTGCTCTGGTGGAGGTCGCATTCCTCTGGAGTAATAACATTCTTCTCTATGGCTGAGGACTCTGTCCTTTCTGAGAGTGGCAGCCATGCCTCCCCCTAAGCCTTTCCCAGGTGGATCCTCTTATTGCTTGGTCCAGGAGCCATCCATGACCTCTTTTTTTTTAATTTTTAAATTTTTATTATGGGTATATAATAGTTGTATGTATTTATAGGGTACATATGTTTTGATACAGACATACAATGTGAATTAAATCAGGGTAATTGACATATCCATCACCTCAGGCATTTGTCATTTCTTTGTGTTAAGAGCATTCCAATTTCACTCTTTTATTTTAAAGTATACCCTAACTTATTGATTGTAGTCACTTTCTTGTGGTATCACATATTGTTCATTCTATCTAATTATATTTTTGCACGCATTAACCATACCCACTTTATCCCCACCTCCCTGCTACCCTTCCCAGCCTCTGCTAACAATCATTCTATTCTCTGTCTCGATGAGATCAATTGTTTTTAATATTTAGCTCCCACATATGAGTGAGAACATGTGAGATTTGTCTTTCTGTGCTTGGCTTTTTTCACTTAACATAATGTTCTCCAGTTCCATCCATGTTGTTGCAAATGGTAGGATTTCATTCTTTTTTATGGCTATATAATATTCTATCATGTATATATACCACAATTTCTTTATCCATTCATCTGTTGATGGACACTTAAGTTGATTCCAAATCTTGGCTGTTGTGAATAGTGCTGCAATAAACATGTGAGTGCAGATATCTTTTCGATATACTGAATTCCCCTTCTTTGGATATATACCCAGCAGTGGGATTGCTGGGTCATATGGTAGTTCTATTTTTAGTTTTTTGAGGAACCTCCATTCTGTTCTTCGTAGGGACTGCACTAATTTACACTCCCACCAACAGTGTACGAGGGTTCCCCTTTCTCCACATCCTTGCCAGAATTTGTTATTGCCTGTCTTTTTGATAAAAGCCATTTTAACTGGGGTAAGATGATATCCCATTGTAGTTTGGATTTGCATTTCTCTGATGACTAATAATATTGAGCATTTTTTCATATGCCTGTTGGCCATTTGTATCTTTTGAGAAATGTCTATTCAGATCCTTTGCCCATTTTTAAATTGGATTATTTGATTTTTTCCTATTGAGCAGTTGGAGCTCCTTATATGTTCTAGTTATTAATCCCTTGTCAGATGGGTAGTTGGCAAATATTTTCATCAATTCTGTGGATTGTCTCTTCACTTTGTTGATTGTTTCCTTTGCTGTGCAGAAGCTTCTTAGCTTGATGTGATCCCATTTGTGCAATTTAACTTTGGTTGCCTGTGCTTTGGCAACCAAAGCTAAATTGCAAAGCATTACGCAAGAAGTCCTCACCCAGATCAATGTCCTGAAGCATTTCCCCAATGTTTTCCTTTAGTTAGTTTTCTCTTAGTTCTTTAGTTTCATGGTTTGAGGTCTTCGATTTAAGTCTTTAATCCATTTTGATTTGATTTTTGTATATGGTGAGAGATAAGGGTCTAGTTTCACTCTTCTGCATATGGATATCCAGTTTTCCCAGCACCACTTTGCTGAAGATAAATTCACTATAGATGTGTGGATTTATTTCTGGGTTCTCTATTCTGTTCCATTGGTCTCTGTGTCTGTTTTTATGCCAGTACCATGCTATTTTGGCTACTATAGCTCTGTAGTATAATTTGAAGTCAGGTGATGTGATTCCTCCAGTTTTGTTCTTTTTGCTTAGGATGGCTTTGTCTATTCTGGCTCTTTTGTGGTCCCGTATCAATTTTAGGATTATTTTTTCTATTTCTGTGAAGAATGTCATTGGTATTTTGATGGAGATTGCATTGAATCTGTAGATTGCTTTGGATAGTATGGACATTTTAACAATATTGATTGTACCAATCCATGAGCATGGAATATCTTTCCATTTTTTTGTGTCCTTTTCCCATTCAGTATGATACTAGCTGTGGGTCTGTCATATATGGATTTTATCGTGTTGAGGTAAGTTCCTTCCATACCCAGTATTTTGATAGTTTTTATTGTGAAGAGATGTTGAATTTTATTGAATGCTTTTTCAGTATCAGTTGAAATGATCATATGGTTTTTGTCCTTCATTCTATTTATATGATGTATGACACTGATTGATTTGCTTATGTTGAACCATATTTGCATCCCTGGGATGAATCCCATTTGATGATGATGAATAATTTTTTTAATGTGTTGTTGAATTTGGTCAGCTAGTATTTTGTTGAGGATTTTTGCATCTTTGTTCATCAGAGATACTGGCCTATAGTTTTCTTTTTTTGTTGTGTCTTTGTCTGGTTTCAGTATCAGGGTGGTACAGGCCTCATAGGATGAGTTTGGGAGGATTCCCTCCTTGATTTTTTGGAATAGCTTAAGTAGGATTGGTATTAGTTCTTCTTTGAATGCTTAGTAGAATTCAGCAGTGAAGCCATTGGGTCTTGGGCTTTTCTTTGATGGAGAGTTTTTGTTACTGCTTTTATCTCATTACTTGTTATTGGTTTATTCAGGTTTTGGATTTCTTTCTGGTTCAATCTTGGTAAGTTGTATGTGTCTAGCAATTTATCCATTTCTTCTAGGTTTTCCAATTTACTGGCATATAGTTGCTCATTAGTAGTCTCTAATGATCCTTTGAATTTCCACAGTATCAGTTGTAATGTCTCCTTTTTCATCTCTGATTTTATTTATTTTGGTCTTCTCTCTTTTTTTCTTAGTTTGGCTAAAGGTGTGTCAATTTTGTTTATCTTTTCAAAAAGCCAACTTTTTGTTTTGTTGATCTTCTGTATTTTTTTTTTTTTGGTTTCAATTTCATTTATTTCTGCTCTGATCTTTATTATTTTTTTCTTCTACTGATTTTGGGTTTGGCTTGCTGTTGTTTTTCTAGTTCTTTGAGACGCATCATTAGGTTGTTTATTTGAAGCTTTTCTACTTTTTTGATGTAGGCACTTATTGCTACAAACTTTCCTCTTAGTACTGCTTTTACTGTAACCCATAAGTTTTGGTATGTTGTATTTTCATTTGTTTTGAGAAAATATTAAATTTCCTTTTTAATCTCTTCATTGACCCAGTGGATATCAGTGAAATGCTTACAGCATATTGTTTAATTTCCATGTGTTTGTATAGTTTCCAATGTTCCTCTTTTTTTTTTTGAGACAAGGTCTTGCTCTGTTGCCCAGGCTAGAGCTCCAGTGGTATCATCATAGCTCTCACTGCAACCTCAACCTCCTGGGCTCAAATGATCCTCCTGCCTTAGCCTCCTGAGTAGCTGGGACTACAAGTGTACATCACCATACCTGGCTAATTTTTCTATTTTTTTTTTTTTGTAGGGACGGAATCTTGCTTGTGCTCAGGTTGGTCTTGAACTCCTGGCCTCAAGCAATCCTCCCATCTTGGCCTCCCAAAATGCTAGTATAACAGGCATGAGGCACCACACCCAGCCCCAGTGTTCCTTTTATTGATTTCTAGTTTTATTCCATTGTGGTCAGAAAATACTTGGTATGATTTCAATTTTTTTGAATTTTTTAAGACTCATTTTGTGGCCTAACATATGGTTTATCCTCGAGAATGATCCATGAGCTGAGGAGAAGAACATGAATTCTGTAGCTGTTGGATGAAATGTTCTGTAAATATCTATTAGGTACTTTTAGCGTATAGTGCAGATTAAGTCCAATGTTTCTTTTTTGATTTTCTGTCTGGATGATCTGTCCACTGCTGAAAGTGGAGTGTTGAGTGTATTGGGTCTCTCTCTCTCTTTAGCTTTGATAACATTTTCTTTATATATCTGGGTGCTCCTGTGTTGGGTGCATATATATTGAGAAATGTTATATCCTCTTGCTGAATTGATCCCTTTATCATTATATAATGACGTTCTTTGTCTCTTTTTACAGTTTTTGTCTTGAAATCTATTTATAGAAGTATAGCTACTCCTGCTCTTTTTGGTTTCCTTTTGAATGGAATATCTTTTTCCATCCCTTTACTTTCAGTCTATGGGTCTTTATAAGTGAAGTGGGTTTCTTGTAGACAGCATGTAGTTGGCTCTTGTTTTTTAATCCATTCAGCCACTTTATGTCTTTTGATTGGAGAGTTTAGTCCATTCACTTTCAGTGTTGTTATTGATAGGTAAGGACGTACTACTGCCATGTTGTTATTTGATTTCTGGTTGTTTTGTGGTCCTCTCTTCCTTCCTTCCTTCCTTTGTCAAAAGTGATTTTTTCTGTTAGTGTGTTTTAATTTCTTGCTTTTTATTTTTTGTGTATCTGTTGTAGGTTTTTTAATTTGAGGTTATCATGAGGCTTGAAAAAATTTTATAACCAATTATTTTAAACATATTATAACTCTGCTTACAAACAAAGAAATAAACACACAGAGAAGTTGGAAAGAAATTCTACCCTTTAACTCTATCTCCCCTCACTTTTTAACTTTTTGTTGTTTCCATGTATGTCTTTTTATACTATCTATCTCTCAAAAAGTTGTAGTGATTTTTGATAGGTTTGTTTTTTAGTCTTCCTACTAAAGATATAGGTGGTTTATACACCACAATTACAGCAATATTCTGTATTTGTGTACTTATTGTTGCAATTGAGTTTTAAACTTTTAGATTATTTGTTATTGTTCATTAATGTCCTTTTCTTTCATATTGAAGAAATCCTTTTAGCATTTCTTGTAAAACAGGACTAGTGTTGATGAGATCCCTCAGCTTTTATTTGTCTGGGAAAGTCTTTTTTTCTCCTTTATATTTGAATAATATTTTTGCAGACTATAATACTCTAGGGTTAAGGTTTTTTCCTTTGAATATGTCATGCCACTCTCTCCTGGCCTATAAAGTTTCCACTGAGAAGTTGCTGCCAAACATATTGGAGCTCCTTTATATGTATTTTTTTTTCTTTTTTCTTGCTTCCCATAGAAACTTTTCTTTATCTCTGACATCTGGGGCTGATTATTAAATGTCTTGAGGTAGTCTTGTTTGGGTTAAATCTGCTTGGTGTTCTGTGACCTTCTTGTACTTGGATATTGGTACCTTTCTCTAGGTTTGGAAAGTTCTCTGTTGTTATTTCTTTGAATAAACTTTCTACCCTAATCTATCTCTCTACCTCCTCTTTAAGGCCAATAACTCTTAGATATGCCCTTTTGAGGCTATTTTCTAGATTTTGTAGGTGTGTTCCATTCTTTTTTATACTTTTTTCTTTTCTGTGTATTTTCAAATAGCCTGTCTTCAAGCTCACTAATTCTTTCTTCTGCTTGATCAATTATGCTGTTGAGAGACTCTGATGCATTTCTGTTTGTCAACTGAATTTTTCAGTTCCAGAATTTCTGTTTGATTTTTTTTATTATTTCAGTATCTTTGTTAAATTTCTCTGATAGGCTTCTGAATTCCTTCTCTGTGTTGTCTTGAAGTTCATTTAGCTTCTTTAGGACAGGTATTTTGCATTCTTTGTCTGAAAGGTCACACATCTCCATCACTCCAGGATTGGTTACTGGTACCTTATTTAGTTTGTTTGGTGAGATAATGTTTTCCTGGATGTTCTTGAGGCTTGTGGATGTTTGTTGATGTCTGAACATTGAAGAGTTAGGTATTTATTTTATTCTTCACAGTCTGGGCTTGTTTGAACCTGTCCTTCTTGAGAAGGCTTTCCAGATATTCAAGGGGGCATTGAGTGTTGTGATCTAAGTCTTTGGTCACTGCAGGTATATAGGTGCGACCCAAGACCAGTAATGCTGTGGCTCTTGCAGACTGCTGGTGGTACCACCTTAGTGGATTTGGTAAGATACAGGAGAATTTCCTGGATTAGCAGGCAGAGTCTCTTACTCTCTTCCCTCACTCTCTGTGCCGGGCTGCTGGAGTTGGGGCCAGGGGAGCGATGTGGGCACTCCCTTGTGGCCACCAAAGTGAGGACTGCACCAGGTCACATCTGAAGCCAGCCCAGTCTCACCCAAAGCCTGTGGTGACTGTTGCCTGGCTACTTCTGATGTTTATTCAAAGTCCAAGGGCTCTTTAGCTAGCAAGTGGTGAATCCTGCCAGGACTGGGTCCGTCCCTTCAGGGCAGCATATTTCCTTCTGGCCCAGGGTAGGTCTAGAAATGCTGCCCAGGAACTAAGGCCTGGACTCAGAGACCTCAGGAGTCTGCTTATTTTACTGTGGCTGAGCTGGTACCCAAGTTGCAAAGCAAAGTCTTCTGAGCTCTTCCCTTTCCTTTCCTCAAGTGGAAGAAGGCTCTCCCTGAGCTGCATTGCCTGGAATTGGGGTAGGGGTGACACAGGCACTGGCTTGGCTGCTGCTGTGGGTGTCTCACTGGCTCATGTGTACCCCAAGTCCACTGGCTTTGAACCAGTACAGCTGCTGGAATTGCCCAGGGACTGCAGCCTTTGTGGCCCAACTGCCTTATGAATTTATTCCAGGCCCCAGGCCACTCTTTGTCAGCCAGTGGTGAGGCTAGCTGGAACTCGTGTTTGGGGTGGAGGATTTCCCTCTGGCCTGGCTGATCTAAATGCGCCCTCTATTGGCCTTGTCAGTATTCTGCCCTGTGCTGGGTTCCCCTGTGAACGGGTGGCACTGAGGTCCAATGCAAAGTTCCACAATCCCTTCACCTTCCCTCCCCCAGGCACAGATTCTCTCTTCACTCGGGCACACTGCTGCCGGGGGATGAGGGAGGGGTGGCATAGGCAATGCAAGACTGTCTTTTCTGCCCTCTTCAGTGTCTCTTTCCTTGATATAATATTTACACCAGGTACTGTGATTGCTTGCCCGATTTTTGGTTCTTCTGGAAGTGCTTCCTTGCATAGATAGTTGTTGAATTTGGTGTTTGTACAAAGGGATGATAACTGGAGGTTTCTATTGGACCACTTTGCTCTTCCCCCCCACCCCCCGTGATCCCTTAATAACCACTGGGGTCCTTTCCATCCCCTTTGAGGGCCACAGAGAACCAAGATTGGGTGAAGGCTTCCCAGGCATGCCACATCAGAGGGTCTTCAGGCCCTGCAGGTCTGGGCTACTCCAGCAGGTATCCCACCTTGAGAAATCTCTGGACCAGGAGCAGGTACCAGTCTTTGAGTTCAAGTCACTTCCCACATGCCAATGATCCTCCCTTTCTCCCCATGGTGTGGTAAGAAGACTGAAAAGAACATATGCCATAGTCTTAGGCCCCCCGAATGCTCCCCCAGCAGCCTTCTGTCTTTCCACTATTGGCTCTGTTGGCACCAGGGTGAGCTGACCATTTACGCAGCCCAGCAGGCATGCATCTGGGGGTAAGGGGCCATTCTCCCCTTCTTGAAGATCTCAATTTTTTTATGTTCCTGTAGAGCTTCTCATGACTGCAGGAATGGGAAGATCCCCTCTCTCCCAACTGTTGTGTCTGCTCGGGAATGGGGTAGATGAAGAACTCAGATAAGGACCACGTGGAGGGTGAAACAATAGCCACAGGAGTCTGGAGAGGCTGGAGGTTGTAAAGATAACTCCAACCACAAACGTGGTGGTGGGACCAGCAGGGACCGGCAGGGACTGCTGGCTGTTTAAGAAAAGACTCACACTCCCCAAACCTTTATCTAAATCCTCTATAAAACCTGCCATTCTCCCCTCCTTGGTGTGGACACCTTTTTCGGCCTCCACCCACCTGCACCCAGGTGCCCTAAATTAACGGCGTTTTGCTATATCTCAGGCTAGAGTGTTGTCTTCTCAGCTCTGACCTAACACCAACATGGACACAGCTTTTCTCTGCAGACACTCCAAAAGCTAACCACCTCCTCTCTCAGGCCTCTTCCTCTCCTGATGATTGATGCTCCAAGGACCGGCATCTCTCAGCAAGCCCAGAACTAACTTTAGCCATATGGTCCAAGCAATAGGAAGGATCAAACAGCAGAGCTGTACCTTCTCTCCAGCTGGAGTGAACTTGTCCCAAGGGTCTTGTTTATCCTTGTAGCCTCCAAGTCTTGCCTAGAGTAGACAAATGATCAGTGCGTGGACTTGAATTATAGCAGGAAGAGTGAGAGCAAACTGGTTCCCTTTGTCCCCGTGTACACAGGCTCCCGGGAGGATTTGTGCTTACACTCCCTCGTAAAGAGGCCTCTTTCTCCTACAAGAGGAGCCTGGGACTGCTGAGCCACTTCTCCTCTCAGAGCACACAGTGGAGTAGACCACGGGCCCCGGCTTCCTCTGGTGCCCAGGAGTGGGAGTGGGTTTCCGTGGCGACGGCAGCATTGCTCACCTCCGTCTTGCAGCCTCACTGCAGAGCTGGGAGCTGCCTGCCATTGGTATACTGCTCAGAGCCCAGGCCAGGCTGGCTCCTGGCTTCCTGCACGTTGGCACCAACATGCTGGAAGGGACAGCACTATGGGGACACCAGCCCAGATGTGAGTCAGGGGCAGGGCTAAGAAGCATCTTCATTTTCCTAGAAAGATTGAAAGTGAGTTCAGTACGATGGCCTGTATTACTAGTTTGGACACTGGGCATGTAACTGGAGCTACACAACATAGTGTTTATCAGTCCTGCATTGTAGTAAGCAGCAGAGTGTGGGATGGCAAGACGCTGAAGGGGACAGTTGGGGGAAGAGAGGGAAAGCAGGCACAGTTCATACCTGGAAAAAGAGACACAGAAGACTGGGAAGTAAGAAAGCAGCAGACACAAAAGCACATGGTGCTTGGCGCCTAGTGGGTATCAAACACAAGCCTGTTGGGTTTTATGGAAGGGATATATTCCTGAAAACCTTGCATAATTATTAAAAATGTATGCAATTTAAGACTAATCCTGACATGGATGTTGTATTTGCGCTAGGGCTGCTGTAACAGAATACCACAGACTGGGTGGCTGAAACAACAGACATTTATTTTCTCATAATTCCAAGACCAAGGTGTGGCAGGGTTAGTTCCTTCTGAGGGCTCTCTCCTTGGCTTGCAGACGTGTCCTTAGCTTCTGATTGTTTCCTCTTGTGGCCTTTCCTCTGTGTTGTCTGTGTCCTAATCTCTTTTTCTCATAATGACACCAGTCTGATGGGATTAGGGCCCACCCTAATGACCCCATTTTGACTCAATTAACTCTTTAATGGTCCTATCTCCAGATACAATCACATTCTGAGATACTGGAGGTTAGGACTTCAGCATATGAATTTTGGGGCATGTGGGGGGGGGGCACAACTCAGTCCATAACAGATGTCATGTGTTCCCATTAAAGAGGCACAGTTATGTGGCAAAGGCATAAACATAACTTAAATTTCACTCTTAAACCTATTAATACTTTGAAATTAGATAATTCTTGATAAATTCTCAAAACTTGGTCGATATTTTCTTTAAAATTTTATGCAGAAGGTGAGATTTATTTTTATTATTTCAAACCTGCCTAATCCAATTTCCTTCACTCATGCAAAAAATATCTATTGAGTGGCCACTATGGGTACTAAGGATAGGGCACTGAACAAAACAGACAAAAGTCTTTGCCCTCCTCATGAAACTTACATCGTAGCTGGAGGAAATAGACTATCTACAAAATAGTAGATTAAAAGGTATACTAGAAAGTGATAAGTGACATAGAAAAAAATAAAGTAGGACAGGGGGTATATCCTGTGGGTGAGTGGGTGAACGAGAGGGTGGGAGAGTTGCAACTTTAAATAGGAAGATTATAGAGGGCCTCACTGAGGAGGTACTTTCAAACAAAGATTTAAAGGAGGTGAGAGAGGTATCCTGAGGACATCTAGGGGAGGGAGCACTATCCAGGAAGAGGAGAGAACACGTGCAAAGGCCCTGAGGTAGGAACAGTCTTGGAACTTTTGAGGAACTGCATAAAGGTCAGTGGGGCTGGAGCACAGTAAGTGATGATAGGGAGAGGGGTAGGAGACAGTGCCAGAGAGGTAGGCACAGGCTATGTCACATAGGATCTTAAGGGCCACGGACATGAGTTTGGATTTTAAGTGTATGTCCCTGGGAAGCCAAAAGAATGGTACAGGGTAATGGCAAGCTGGGAAGATGGAGAGTGGGGTGCTTGAAGATGAAGTTTTTGGTCATGACAATGCCTAGGAGATGACCATGGGAGTGAGTGGCTGAGATAGATGAAGACAAGCTCATTTAAGGAGAATTGTCAAAGAATTGTGAGGACAGGGTCTTGGAAGGCATAGATAGAATGAAGGAGTGGTATTAGAAAGAATGGCAGTGAACTAGGGACAAAATCTTCAAGGAGAGGAGGGAAAGAGCCAGGTGTCTGCAACAAGAGAGGCAGCGGTTGGTACTGTCTGATGATATGAGAGTCCAAGCCAGAGGTTTAGGGCAGGGGGAGGGAGTGTGGGCTGGAAGCAGCCATAAACATCCCGGAGGACGTTTTCACGCTCCCCTACAGTCCTGGTAGGGGTGGGGGTGGAGCACGGGTCCTCTCTTCAGTGACTAGGGAGGCCAGAGAGGGAGTAACGGCAGCCAGGGGAGCCCAGGTTCCCTCTAGGTATGAAATATGATGTTTTTTATGATACTGCTATTAATGACTCTCATATATTTATTTATTTATTTATTTATTTATTTATTTTTTGAGACAGAGTCTTGCTCTGTTGCCTGGGCTAGAGTGCTATGGTGTCAGCCTAGGTCACAGCAACCTCAAACTCCTGGGCTCAAGCGATCCTCCTGCCTCAGCCTCCTGAGTAGCTGGGATTACAGGCACACACCACCATGCCTGGCTAATTTTTTCTATTTTTAGTAGAGACGGGGTCTCGCTCTTGCTCAGGCTAGTCTCAAACTCCCGACCTCAAGTGATCCTCCAGCCTCAGCCTCCCAGAGTGCTAGGGTTACAGGCGTGAGCCACCGAGCCTGGCCTCATATTTACATATTTTAATGAAACACAAATGAGGGTATCACTTCTTAATACTGGGCTCTTAGTCTAGGTGAAATTGAGTGAGGATTTTTCAGAAGTTCTGTCGGGTTGGCAGTCTGTTCTCAGTTCTTGGTGTGCTCTTGGCTGAAGAATGACCAGACACACCAATAGCAAGGCCAGCACGAAAGGAAGTTTATTGAGGAAGAGCAAGATACATTTGCCACAGATGAATGAGCCCCCTGTTGTTACAAGAGACCCTGGTTATGTCTGGGGTCCTGTTTTATATTGTCTGGATTGCGCCCTCTTCGTGGTTCAAACATCACCATTGAACCACTTTGATGGACGGTTAATAACATGATAATTAGCCTTAGGTTACTCTAGGTCATTTTCCAGACCCTATTGTGCCTGGGCTGTCTGGCCCCTGCACTGGGGAATTCCCTACATTCTTTTGCAGATTTGCAGGGCTTTCCTCCTTCCCCCAGGTGTGGCAGTTGCTACAGGCAGCATCAAGCAGGGGAGGGGCCCCGCTTTTGTCCCTAGGAGAGCCAGAGATCCCTTACTACCTACCTAACAGTTCTTTTCCTTAGAAATGGAATAATAATTAGGAATGAGTAGTTTATGCCCCTTGGTTTTTATATAGATTAAGATTTTATCTAGGATTAAAACCTAGAGTCCCTCCTTATTGCTTTGAAAGATTCCATCTTGGGGTTCATCATTGCTCTGATGGCTGCATCCATAGAGGAAGAAAGAGTTGCCTTAGAAGACATGCGATTGCCAGCAAAAGAGCAAGAATGGAGGGAAAAAAGAGGATGAAGTGGAGTTTTTGAGGCCAACAAGGATGTTCCAGGTGGAATGAATTCCCAGGAGATGTGACTGTCAGGAGGGCAGAGCCCTTCGTTCATTTGCCTTATACACAGTGTGTTGTACAACAGTGCTTCTCGAAGGGAGTCCGGAGATATCACTGGTCTCCAAGACCCTTTAGGGGCACGTGATGGCAAAACCGTGTCAATAATAGTACTGAGATGTTATTTGCCTTTTGCACTCTCATTCTCTCACAGGTGTACAGTAGAGTTTTCTAGAAGCTATTCCAAGTGTGATATCACAGCAGAGTGAGTGCAGAAGCAGATATGAGAAACCAACCGCCTTCCTTTAAGCCATATATTGAAGGGATTTGCAGAAATGTATAACAATGTCAGTCTTCTCACTAAATATATTTTTGGGGGTTTGGGAAAATAATTATTTTTCATAAAAATATGTTTAAAAATGTTAATCATGTTAATATTAATAGGTTGACTATGATTGTGTTTAAATCAATTAGTAAATATTTAAAAATTTCCTCAGTTTTAATTTCTAATACTGTAAATATTGATAGATATAATTCTTATAAACAAAAGCTCTTTTTGGTCCTTAACAAATTTTCTTAAGAGTGTAAAGGAATCCTGAGACCAAACAGCTTGAGAATTGCTGGTCTAGTGGATAAGAGTCCAGGCTCTGGAGTTAGTGTGCTTGGGCTCAAATCCTGGCTTTGTGACATTAGGCAAGTTACTTAACCTCTCTGAGACTTAATTTCCTTATCTGCAAACTAGGCTACCTCATACAGTTATTATGAGCAAACAATGACATAATGTATTCATAGTGCTGGGCACAGAATGATCACGTCATAAATGTTATTTCAGGTAATTTATTAAATACTGTACCTATTATATACATAACCCTGTGCTACATGCTGTGAAGGATATAAAATGGCACAAATCACAGCTCCTGCTCTCAAGAGATTTGCTGTGTAGGGAAGGATTTCTGGATCTGTAGTCGGCATCTTTGGGTTCAATTCCCAGCTCTCCCTTTGACTAACTGACCTGACCTTGAGCAAGTCACTTGCTATTGGGTATAGTCAGACCATAAAGACATCTTCAATGGTCCACTGAGTAGACAGTAAATCCCCACTTGTATCTTTCAGGCATCACTCAGCTTAACACTGGGTTTTGTCCTTCTCTTTGAAAATTAAGTCCTCTGCTTTCTGCTCCCAGAATCTACCTTTCTTCCTGAGCTAATACAACTATGCCACTAGAGGGCACCTCCTGCCTTCTTATCCGGTCATTTGCTGCTTTCTCTAATTGTCAGCTAATGTTCCTTTAGCTGACATGGTGTCAGGTTGAGATTTGATGTCTTTAGAACATTCTCAGCTTGATGGGTGTGGTAAGTTTTGCTGGAAAATCCTGACTCTGTTTTTAATCAGTCAATACATGTTTACTGAGACCTCGAAATAAAACTGGGGTGGAGAGGTTGCTGGAAGGGAGATGGCTGCCACCACCACCACCTGACATTTGTAAGCGTTTATTAACACTTCCTGCCAGGTCTGTGCTAGGTGCCTCCCATGCACCGTCTCATGGAATCTCAGGGCAACCCCCCGGGTGTGGCTATGCATAAGCATTCATTTTTGACTGCTGGAAACTTGGGCTCTGATTGGTTAAGTAACTTATGCAGCATCCAGCTGAAAGGTACATTTGGTACTATGAAATGATCTCCATACAGGTTTGTCCCGCCCCGGCAGTAAGTGAAGTAGGGAGAATGTCTCACTGTTCCAGGACAGTGATTCTCAACCTTATCAAACACAAAAATCCTTTTCTCTATCGTGTATTTTGTAACATTCTTTTCACTATCCTGAAGTGGTATCCATAGGAAAAGTACACTAACGCTTACATGTCTGCTTACATATAATACAAAGGAGACGTAAAAGGAAAGTACTTCATAACAAGTATCAATCAGATTGAGTATCAGACTTGCCTATCTACACCAGAAGACAAAAAGGCACCGGCGCTAATTTCCAACTTTCCACCAGGGGGCGGTATACCCCTTCCAGTGCTGCGAACTGCTCGCACAGTCAGCCCTCCATGGGCTGTTTCCCCTCCCCACGGTAGCCTCGGGTTAGCCTCCTCCTGAGGTCCCCTGAGTGTAAAGGGGGTTGTGGTGGGCAGTGATGAGAGGAAGTCACGGAGCATAGGGCTGACCTCCAAGTCAGTGTGATAGATTTCTAGCCACATGTACCCACCGCGAGTAGTCATAAGCTTTAAAGTTTTAGTTTTGTTACTGAATCATTTGCTTATAAAGTGATTATGAAGTAACATGTTTATTCTCATTGATCTTGCTTTTTAGTCTACTTTGTATTATAGCCAGTGATCAGTATTCATTTAATATTTTTCTTTAAATTGGCTCAATTTTTCTTTAACCTAGATACATATATTTAAATGGAAACTTTAATGTAGTATATAAATTACAGTACGCATGCTAAGTGCTTACCCCAGTGCTGGGCCCATATGTTTGCTATTATTATAGTAATTGCTAAGATTAAAAAAAAAATGAAAATGGGATTTTCTGGAAGTAAGCCATTGGAGAAATTATTTGGTGGCCCTGTCCCCGATGTTTTTAAACCAATGCAAGGAAATGAATATCATAGGTACCCAAGAAAGGGAGGCCTTGTCTGAGAAAGTTGAATGTGAATGCATACAGCTGTCCCACCCACATGTGGACTAGGTGGTAATGTGAGGGATTAGTGTATTTGTGTGGGTTTTAGAACTTAAAAAATATTAAGATTTTTTTGTTTTAAAGCACTAGCTGAGCAACTTGCAGCTTTTCAGCCCACAGCCTTCCTGATCTCTGCTTGGCCCCTACGTGCAGGTGCCTGCAAGTATGTATGGGGGGAAACGGGAGCGTGGGGGGAAGAGCAGAGGGGTGAGATCACCCCTGGTGGCTCTTGGTCTGCTCCACCACCAGTGCAGGCCTCCTCTGGCATGAATACTGGGTAAGGTGGCTGGGGCAGTGAAAACCTGATGTTTAGAAGAGCTACATTGCTCATGCTGGGAGACTCCTTCTTGTGAGGGCCTTGCTGCCAGTTCTGGGACATTCCCAGCCTGATAGAATTCTCCTGATGAAGACATCTCATTGGGATGATAATGTGAATGCTCCTAAAGCTTTGAGAATTCTGGTATTTGAGCTGTGGACATGGATTTTCACCCTTACTTGATCTCTCTAATCAGCTCTGTGACGTTGGGAAAGACACTGAACATCTCTGGTTCTTCCTTTCCTTGTTCTTATTTGTAAAATGAAAGATTGGACCATACTAGTGGTTTTTAAGTTAAAAATTTTTTTGTATGTGTGTATGGTGTGTAGATCTCAGGGCCTTTTGACAAGCTGATGACAGTTATAGACCGTCCCTTTAGAAAAGTGTAGGTCCCCAAAACACTTTATATAAAATTTCAGGGTGTTTTAAGACCACCTCCCCCCACCCCTGAAAACCTATCCATAGATTCTGGGTTGCATGTTGCTGATTCTGCTTATAAAGTTCTATGAAGCCCACGGCTTCCAAGTTGGCTTCCCTATTCAACCCAAACCAAATGAAGCTTCTATTCATTTGTAAACTTGTGTTTAGTATATTCTCCCTCAAATATGAATGAACTCAGCCATGCTTAGATCAACAGGGCCTTGGAAGAGATGTGCTACCAAGGCCTTCGTATATGGCAGTGCAGGTATTGCCTGAACAAGGCATCCCTAGCTGTTTGCCAAACCTTTTCCTAATTGGCATGAGGATGGGACATGGGCCAGGCAGCCTTTGCAACACATATTTGAGCACCAAAATATAAGGTCCAGCAGGAGATTCTCCATCTGAAGTCTTGACCTGCAGCTGGCTTTTTCTCTGTGAGTGCAGGAGACAGTGTTAACTAGTGACTGGGGAGAGGGATCAGAGAGAGGGTAGAAGTACACACTTAAAGAAGACTCAGGCAAGGCAAAGCTCCTTGAACTATTCGGGACTCTTTTGTGGAAAGCAACTGGATCCACTGGAGTTCTTAGCTGAAGGCAACAGAAACCAATCCTGGCTGACTTAAGCCAAAAAGGGATTTACTATGAATATGTCAGGTGGTTCAGAGACATGCCAGGAAAGCTACAGAAGAGGCATTATATAAAAGATGGTAAGAGGGAGGTCAGGCCTCAGCCGGGGTAGCAGTCTGGGTGATGATGACACAGCACCAGCCTGGCATGGGTGCCACTGCCATCAAAAACCCCAGCTTATACCACCACTGCTAGTGACACAGGATGGAGGGTGATGCTACCATTACCACTACCATTTAAATGTATTCTCTAGGGCCTCATTTTATTGCATATTCACATCAGATTGGTTGAACCCGGGCCATGTCCTCAGCCATCCCAACTGCAAGGGATACAAGCAAGCAAGTGACTGACATTTTCAACTTCTATAGTGGGAGGTGCTCTCTGCTTCCCACCAAGACTTTTAAGTGGGGGAATTCCTCAGACAATCAAAGGCAGCCCTCCAAAATCAACAATCACCCTGCAGGAACAGAAACCAGCTTGAACTAGCTTCAGTAAAAAAGACTCTTGCAGGCTAGAGGGTATCTTATGAAACCAAGGATGGGAAAGCAGCCAGACCACTGGAAGAGCCTGGAACCAGGTACTTGAAAGTCAGAGAACTCTTTCCCCAGCTCTTGTCTCTGCTTCTCTGTGCTGCTGCTTCAGTTTTTTTTTCTCTCTGCATTCTGACATTTTATTTCCTCAGCCCAGGAGGTAGGATTAAGGGGTAAAAATGGGGTCTTTGGGGAGGCTTCCTCCCATGGCTCAAAGGGTAACTTCCAGAAAGGTGGGCCAGGCAATCACCACAAGGGTGACTTCTACCCACCTTCACACCTTCATTCTGGCCACCCAGGGTGGGTCTCTGCTGCTCCATACTGTTTTCTCCACCACCCTCTGCTGGGGTCCCTTAGATAGCCTGAACATCCTTCCTTGTGTCTCTCTGAGGCTATGGTTAGAAGCTCATATACTCCTAGAATGTTAGGCCTTCCTCATTTTACAGATGCAGAGTCTGGGGTCTAAGAAATGAGGTGACTTACTCAAGATTCTGACTGGCTCATGAGTGAGTTGGTATATAGACAGTGCTTAGCATGTAGGAAGCTCTCAATAGACAGTAGTTATGTCATTGGGATTTCTTTTAATCCAAAGCATATTTCTTTCCTCTTCTCTCTTTCTCTCTCTTGGTTCCCTTCCTCCCTTATTTATTTGTTCTTTCCAAAAATACGTACTGCGGCCTTTTGTGTGCCCAGTAACATTGGAAATGCTGGGAACTCATCCATGAACAAGACAGACAAGATTCCTGCCTCCCAGGGCTTTTATTTCAATGGAAATCAAGCAAACAAGATTATTCCTGATGGTTATAAGGGCTCTGAAGGACATAAACAGAGAAGTGACAGGGGCTGGCTCTGAGGGTGGGCTGCTTGTGACGGGATGCTTGGGGAGGACCCTCTAAGTTGGCGATTGGGGACTGAGGTCGGAAGGATGGGAGCTGAGAGAAGAGGCAACAGGAAATACAACACCCTTGAGGTGAGAATGAGCTGGAGTTCATCACCGACAGAAAAGAAGCAGCCCCCATGCCTGGAGCGTGATGGGGGAGAGAGTGAAGGGAGAAGACTTGCAGAGGCCAGCTCAGGAATGGCTTTGGAATGGCATGGTTAATCTAAGTGCGAGGGGAGGGAAAGCATGGGAGTGACTTAAGTAGGAGAGCATCATGATCTGATTTAGATTTAAAAAGTTACTTTTATCAGACAACTCCAAATTGAGAGACATTCTACAACCAAACCCAACTAAGCAATGACAACAACACAACTGGCTGCACTTTTCAAAAAAGTCAAGATCATTCAGATCCTTTGCCCATTTTTTAATAAGATGATGGTGATGATTATTATTATTTTGCTGTTGAGTTGTTTGAGTTTCTTGTATATTCTGGATATTAATCCCTCGTTGGATGAATAGTTTGCAAATGTTTTCTCCCATTCAACAGGTTGTCTCTTCACTGCGTTGATTGTTTCCTTTGCTGTGCAGAAGCTTTTTAGTTTCTCTTTTTGTTCTTGTTGTCTATGCTTTTGAAGTCTTATCTGTAAAATCTTTGGCTAGACCAATGTCCTGAAGTGTTTTCCCTACATTTGAATAGACATTTCTCAAAAGAAGATATACAAATGCCCAAAAAGCATATTAAAAAATGCTCAACATCACTAATCATCAGGGAAATGCAAGTCAAAACCACAATAAGATATCACCTCATCCCAGTTAGAGTGGCTATTATCAAAAAGACAAAAAATAACGAATACTAGCAGGGATGCAGAGAAAAGGAAACTCATACACTGTTGGTGGGAATGTAAATTAGTATAGCCACTGTGGAAAACAGTATGGAGTTTTCTCAAAAAACCGAAAATAGAACTACCATATGATCCAGCAATCCCGCTACTGAATATTTATCCAAAGGAAAGGAAATGAGTGTATCAAAGAGATACGTGTACCCCCATGTTTATTGTAGCTCTGTTCACAATAGCCTAATTATGAAATCAACCTAAATATCCATCAACAGATGACTGGATAAAAAAATGTGGTACATATTCACAATGGAATATTATTCAGCCATTACAAAATGAAATCCTGTCATTTGTGGCAACATGGATGCCACAGGAACAGAAAGATAAATACTGCACATTCTCACTTATATATGGGAGCTGGAAAAAAATGGAGTTCATAGAAGCAGAGAGTAGAACTGCGGTCATTAAAGGCTGAGAAGAGGGGCGGAGGAAGGATAGGGAGAGGTTGGTTAATGGATACAAAGTTACAGCTTGATGGGCGGAACAAGGTCCAGTGTTCTATAGCACTGTAGGGTGAATACAGTTAACAATAATTTAGCGTATATTTTTAAAAAGCTAGAAGGGAGCATTTTGAATGTTCACAACACAAAGAAATGAAAAATGTTCAAAGTGATGGATATGCTAATTACCCTGATTTAATCATTATACATTGTATACATGTATTGAAATATCACTCTGTATCCCATAAATATGTATAATTACCACATGTCAACTAAAAAGGAAAAAAATGTCAAGATCATGAAAGACAAAGGAGCTGAGGAACAGTTCTGTGTTAAGGAGACATGACAATTTAATGCAGTTTGCAATTGTGGGCTGGATCATGGATTGAGAAATAAGTTGGTATAAGGAGCACTCATAGGGGAACTGATGAAATTTAAAAATGGACTTTTTTTTTTAGATAAGAGGACTGTATCACTGTTAAATTTCCTGAATTTGATAACTTGACTGTAGTTATGTAAGAGAATGTCCTTGTTCTTAGAAAATACATGTGAAAGGATATGGGGTAAAAGGGCATGATGTCTGCAACACACTCTCAAAATATTCAGGAAAAAGAGGTGTGTATTGGGTGAGTGGTAAAGCAAGTGTGGAACAACATTAAAAGTTGGTGAATCTGCAGGTGAACTACAGGTGAGTTCTCTGTACTAGTCTCACAACTTTTCCATAGCTTCGATTATTGCTATTGTTGGGTTTAAGTCTATCATCTTACTGCTTGTTTTCTATTTGTCCCATCTGTTCTTTGGTTCCCCTTTTCTCTTTTTCTGTCTTTTGGAGGGAATATTTTTTAAATAATCTTCTTTGTTGGCTTATTAACTAGAACTTTTTTTAGTGGTTACTTTTGAGTTTTAAGTCTGCATCTTTAACCTATCACAGTATACTTTGAAGTGTTATGTCACTTTACATATAATGTAAGAACCTTGCAACAATATACTTCTATTTCTCTCCTCCTGACCTTTGTGCTATCATTGCCATACATCTATGACTCTACCTAATTCTTTGAATATATAAGGATACAATCATAATGACTGTTTTAATGTCTTTGCTAATTCTAACATCTGTGTTAGTTCTGGGCCAGTTTCAATTAATTGATCTTTCTCCTTATTATGGATCTTGTTTTTCTGCTTCTATGTATGTATATGTGTGTGTGTGTATATATATATATATTTTTTTTTTTTTTGATGCCAGACATTGTAAATTTTAGCTTCTTGGGTGCTGGATAGTTTTGTTTTCCTGAAATATTTTTTTTATTCTGGATATTTGTTATCCTTAAATATTCTTGAGTTTCATCTAGGATGCAGTTAAGTTACTTGGAAATAGTTTAATCCTTTCAGATCATTTAAGATTTGGTAAGCAGGATCACAATAGCATCTAGATTAGGGCTAATTATTTCCCTCTACTAAGGCAAGACCCTTTTTAACTACTCTATCCAATGCCCCATGGATTATGAGGTTTTCCAGTCTGGTGGGAGGGAACAGGCACTATTCTGGCCCAGAGTGAATGCCAGGTACTCTTCCCTCTAATTCTTTCAGGTGTTCTTTCCCTAGCCTTGGGTAGGTTTTTTGTTTGTTTGTTTGTTTTGTTTTTTTATATATATGCATGCAATGAATGCATTCAGTACTCTCCTGGATACTCAAAGGAGATCTTCTGGAGGACTCTGGGGCTCTCTCCCTGTGTACCTGATTCTCTCTGTTACTCCCTCCTATGAAATCTAGCCACTGTGGACTTCAGGGACTCCTGACTCTGTCTTACCTCAAAGGAGTTTGCTGGACTCTGCCTGGATTGCCCTTCTCTGTGCTCTGGCCTGGAAAGTTTCACAAGGCAGTAAGCTGGGGCAACTGAAGGCTTGCCTCCTTTGTTTCCATTTCTCAGCTATCACTGTATTTCATTGTCTTGGAAACCTTTGTTTTGTATATTTTGTTTAGTTTTTCAGTTGTTTCAGGTGGCAGGGTAAATCCAGTTACTATTATTCCATCTTGGCCAGAAGTAGATAGTATTCTATAGGTTTGACATTATTTAAAATAGAAAGTTTAAAAAATAATTCTAATTGCCATGTGTAGGGGAAGAACAGAAACAGGGGAATAGCGGTCCAAGGAGAGAGAATGGATGCTGGGAATTGGTTGATAACAGTGGAGTTGGAGAAAAGTAGATGCATCGGGGATTTGTTTTGGAAATTGTCTCAGTTGGCTTATGCTGGTATAACAAAATATCACTGATTGGGTGGCTTAAACAATAGAAATTTATTTCTCACAGTTCTGGAGTCTGGGAAGTCCAAGATTAAGGTGCCAGATGATTTGGTTCATGGTAAGGGCTCTCTTTCTGGTTTGTAGACAGCTGTCTTCTTCTTGTATCCTCCCATGGTAGAGACAGTAAGCTTTCTCATGTCTTCTTATAAGGGGCACTGATCCCATCATGAGAGCTCCATGATCCTGACCTCATCTAAATCTAGTCACCTCCTGAAGGCCCCATCTCCAAATACTGTCACACTGGGGGCTAGGGCTTTAACATGTAAGTTTGGGGGTGGGGCAGAAACAATTTAGTCCATGGAAGAAGTAGATTTACAAGACTGGCTGTTGGGGTAGGTGGTCAGGAGTGGGTATGAGACCTGGTCTGAGGGAAGTGGAGGAGTCAATACTTTTATATCCCACCTTCCTGACCATTTGCCTCTTAGGTCTTGACTTAAAAATACCCAGAAATATGCTGTTTGAAGAATGTACTTCCTAAAGCCAAATGGCATCACCCAGGTAATATTTCTTTACTGGAAAGCCAGATGTTCATAAAATCTTGATAAACTGTTCAGCCACTTTACACCTCACACACTCAGATGCATTACATGGTCTATGACTAAGTACAACCATTGGTCCTTGGGGAAAACATTTGATTTCATGTTACGTAGAGACTTTTCAAGTTTCTGCTTTCCAAAAGCTACATTTGATTTGGGTAAAACCTCCCATTACCTCTAATTTTCAGGGGTCAGTATTCTTAATAGGGAAGGAAACACATGGTTTCTGTTGAAAAAGGCTTTGCTGTGGGAATCTTTATTAAGAACATTGTATTAGAAAAGTCAGTGACAGGGCCTTTCTTTTTATCACACTTTTAAAGGTGAATGTGGTCCAGTCAGAAGAGGCGACCCCAAGAGGAACCAGGGACCCTGATTCTCAGTCAATGGTGCTGGACCAGGCACTTGATCCCAAAGCAGCCAATCAAGGGGTTTGTAGCAGCCTGTGATGGGGTCTGGTTTCCAAAGATGGGCTGGGCCACTGGAGTCTCTCTCTACTGAGAATTTTGATCTAAGAAATACCTGAGAGCTGAAGTTGTAAGAAACCTGGAGTGGTCCTGATGCAACAGGTGAAAGTTATGCTTTTTAGTGCACATAGGAGTCACTTGAGATGCTTATTTAACAAGCCAATTCCCAGACCTCAGCCCCAGAGATGCGGATTTCATTGTTCTTGAGTGGGGCTCAGGTGCTGGTACAGTATTTTAAACCAACCCCTGAGTGATTCTGGTGCATCTAGTTCAGGACCACATTTTTGGCCTCTAAAAAACAATTAATTTTGTTTCACATAATCTTGTTTCTTAACTTAAAGAGTATTTTCAAACTTAAAGTTGCAGGAAAAGACCTTCTGTTTACCTTTTAACCAGATTCACCATCTGTAAACATTTTGCCACATCTGCTTTGCTCTTTCTCTCTCTCTCTTTCCTCTCTACACACACACACACACACACACACACACGCACTTTTTTTTTCTGTACTATTTGAGAGTAGTTTGCATACATCAAGTCCCTTTACTCCTAAACCCTTCAGTATACGTTTTCTAAGAAAAAGACTATTCTCTCACACGATCAAAGTACAGTAGTCAAATTCGGGAAATTTAACATTGATACAATACTATTATCTGATCTTCAGTCCGATATCCTGCTAATGTCCAGCTATCTTGATAATGTCCTTTATACAGCCCAGGATCCTATCTAGAGTCAGTAATTCCACTTAATTGTCATGTCTCTTCAGTGTCCCAAGGACCAAGTTTAAGAAACACAGGAATGGCAGAGACCCAAGGGCAAGGGCCACCTGCTGCATGTCCCTGGGCCTCTTTGGATGAAAGCCAGCATCTGTCAGACCGCCCTTGGGAACAGTTATGCTTTTCCTGACGTCCCACTGTGGATCTTGGATTCCCTTCCATGCCCTACCTCATTATTTCCCTGGCACTTTCTTCCCTATCCCCATCGCTTGAGGCAAACAAAATAAATAAGTCTCTACTATTTGCAACTAATAGAGTAGGAAAGGAAAGAGGGAATGAATGGAGAGGAAAAGAACGAGAGAAGTAAGTGGTAAAACAGAGTAAAGCAAGCTATCCTGTCCCTATAAACCCACAAATTACTACACCCTAGGGTTACCAGTACATAGTACTAGTTACATAGTATTTTGAAGCATCAGAACCAACATCAAAATAAAACTGGCTCTTACTTACTGCGTCCTGAGGTGAGATAATGGTTCTAAGGGTCGTGGGGGGCTGTTATTGTTGCCAGATGAAAGCATGAGAGAAGTCCACAGACAAGGGTCTAAGATCTATGGTATGGATGTCCCACTTTGTCACACTTGTATATCCACCTTTACATGGATGTTTGCACTAGGGTTTATTTTTTCTTTTTTAAAGAGGGGGTGAAAAAAGGAACTGAGTGCACATGACATTGGTGGGGCCGAAATAGAAACCCTTATTTAGAAATCCGATAGAAAAGCACAGTCATTGTTTCAAATCAAAACTTGGCTCTGCCTCATTGGCTTGACCCGTGCTCCTGCACAGGCTTTGTGAGGAGGCTTCCAGGCCCGTGTGACAGTCCTTCCAAGTGCACAGACTGGAGCTGTAGGGGCAGGGGCCACTGCTGCTTCGTGCTGGCCCTGAGCAATGCCCGGACTCCTTTGCATGAAGGCCAAGCACATGACCTTGTGATCCCGGCCCCACTTCCACCCACTGCCCACCTTCCATCCTCCATCCAGCCATGTGACATGACACTTCTGTAGCTCCCCCGCTCTCAAGGCCATCATGCTTGTTGTTTTCTTTGCTTGGGATGTTCTTTCCTGGTCTTTGCCTTCTTAAATCCGATTTCTCTTTCTGTTCTCAGCTCTGAAGTTACATTCTAAGCTTTTGAGGAAATCCCAGCTTGGAGTAGGTACCCCTGCTTGAAATCTCAGTATCCTGTGAATTCTCCTATCTGAGCATGATCATGGTAACCTGCCGAGACTCCCAAGGTTTTAAGTTCTGTGAGATCAAGGACTGTGTTTTCTTTACTGTTATGTTGCTGGCTCATGACACAGCATCTGATGCATGATAAGTGCTCAGTAAATATTTGTTGAATGACTTAAAGAGAAGCATGCTCAGGGCTTCTGACAGGTTGGAAATTAAAACAAAAGGAGCAAACTGTGTTTGGCAACGTTATACATACGAACATGTATCCCCATTTCCCTCTCCAACTGTTAGGGAAAGCTCAGATTTATTGCATTAGCTAGAAGTCTGGAGTTTGCTTCGACTTCTTCCTCACCTTCCCCACGAAACACCCACCTGGTCACAAAACCCTAGAGAGTCCCCATCCTACGGTTACTCAGATTCTGTTTCTCATTTCCAATCACTGCCGATGCCCTCGTCACCTCCTTACTGGGTCAAGAAATTCCATTGCTCCTCAACCTTCAGGATGTACTTTGTTCTGGAAGCTCCTCCTCGCGGCATTTGAAACCTTGCCCTGATTGACCCACTGGTCTCCTACGATGGAGGTACCCACTCTGGGGTCTTGGGTATTCCTCAGACATTTCTTGCTGCATTCTCTGAATTCATGTTGTTTTCTCAGCGAGGAATTCCTGTCTTCTCTTCTTTCCCCCCTCTGCCTATTGAAGTCCTACTTATCTTTCAAGGCTTAGCTCAGATTCCTCTTCTAAGCTTCTTAAGAGTAAGGATATCCCTTACTCGTGGAATCTATTTTGTTCTTGAGTTCAGATAGCATGTTTGGATGGGGAGGGATAGTGAGTTATCAACAACTAAGAGGTTCCTGATTTCAAGAGAACGGAGTTCAAATAGAGAACATAACTGTCGTAACAATGCCCCATGCTTGTTACACTTGTTCCCATTTACTAAGAACCAGGGCTGAGCATTTCACCTGCTTTATCTCCTTTATTCTTCATAACAGCTCTGTGAGGGTGGGAGGATCAGGCTGTTTGGATAGTCTTATTTTGCAGGTAAAGAAACAGAGGTAATCTGATTTTCCCACAGTCACACCGTAAGGAAGTTTTGGATCCTTGGTGCACCATGAATCTACTCCGCTTCCCTTCAGAGGTTCAGATGTCATCTGCTGTGCCCTCCTAAAGTAATAAGCCAGGTCTCAGGCGTCTCTGCATGGCTAGTGCTTGCAGCATGTCACTCTGCATATAATAAATGCTCTATCAGTCTTTTAAATGAATACTTTCTAATTGGTATTGACAGAAGATGATCTTTCATTATCTTCTATCATTAATATTGATAACAATATGGTACATAAATGTGGCCCTTTTGTTTATTTAAATAGAAATTCTGCACATAAATGATAAAAAGTTAAACAGTACAAGAGTGTACAGAATGAAAATAAAGTTTCATTTCCTTTTATTCAAGCTGCCTAGTCTAATCCCCAGAGACAACCGCTGGTAACAGTTTCTTGTTTACCCTTCTGGGAAAATTCCATGTATAAATCAGATTATGTGAATATAGATTTCTTTGAAAAAACCCCAATGGGAGCCTAGTATACATTGCTCTGCATCTGGCTTTTTTCATTTAGAAAAGGGTTCTGCAGAATGTTTCATTTTGCACGTACAGATCTACTGCATTCACTTTAGGAGCAGCCTAGTATTCTTGAGAACGGATGTACCTGTGATTGATTTAATGAGCACTGTATTGGTGGACATTTAGATTATTTCTCCTATTTTGATCTTACAAACAATGCTGTAGAGAATACCAATGCACACACTTCTTTGCTCTCGTGATGAGTGATCTATATGTGTCCTTGTCAGGTAGCTCTGGGCAATTGCTCCCTTTTTTGAAAATGGAGCATGGAGGTTTGTAAGAATTTTTTTGCCAGATGTGGTGGCTCATACCTGTAATCCTAGCACTTTGACAGGCCAAAGTGGGAGGGTCGCTTGAGGCCAGGAGTTCAAGACCAGCCAGGGCAACATAGTGAGACTCCGTCTCTACAAAAAATAGAAAAAATTAGCCAGGCACGGTGGCACATATCTGTAGTACCAGCTACTCAGGAGGTTGAGGCAGGAGGTTCCCTTGAGCCCAGGAGTTCAAGGCTGTGGTGAGCTATGATGGTGTCATTGCACTCTAGTCTATCTCAAAAACAAACAAAAAAATCCAAAAAAACCACAACAGAATTTTTTTGAACAAAGGGTTGGAAGGAGGAGGTCAGAATCCTCCACATTTTCAGAACAGGGACCGATTGTAAGGTTATAAATATGAAAAGATTACAGTGCTCCCTTCCATAAGCAAAAATCATAAATTTAGTATAAAGAAATCCAGAAAAGTTCAGATGTTTCCCCACAGGAACCATGTTGGTGTTTTTGTGGAAGTACCTGTTGCTTTAAAAACATTTCTTTTTTTGGCGTCCCTGCTTTTCTGGGCCCCTCCTGCACTGGGCGGGAGTGAAGGGTGAAGCAGCACAAGGAACATGTGTGTGTCCCGGGCCCTGGGGCCGGCCAGGGTCAGTGCTCAGAGAGAAACTGCACCTGAATTCGCAGTCCTTGTCCCAGCCACCAACGCTATGGATGAGAGAACTGAGACCCAGAGAGATGTCATGTGACCACCAGAAACTAATATCATCTCAACGCAGGCCTCCCAAACCCAGGCAACCACCCATAAATACATGTAGGCTTAATTCTTTGTTTTTATTTCACCAGTGCAAACAGGCAGCATCAAGAGACTCATGAACCTGCTCTATGTCAATGGCTAGTTGAATGTCAGCCACCCCCTGCCCTGGAGGGATATATCACTTGAGATGGAACTACGATTTATGATGTTCTGATAGGAGATGCGGAGAGCAAGAGTACATGGGTCTCGGAGGCCTAATGTGTGCTGACACTGTCTATCATTCAGACATTCCGATGGCCACGCTGGTAGCCTGGAGGATGACCGAGAGCTGCCTCTTAGATAATATTTCAAGCCTGGCAATGGTGTTATCTCATGCCCTGTTGACATGGTTACAAGAGTGCCCAGCCTACATTGATCAAGGTACTGTCTGAGCTGGCAATATTTCCTGTCGAAAGAACCTTGTAAGTCAAAACTTTTCCAGAGGAGATGGCAGTCTTGGTGGCTGATGTGAGTCGTTAGAGACAAGAAAACTCTTGGGAGATCCTTGGTCTTTACATGCATATGGCCCTCCTATTTATTTTTCCTTTGTTCTGGTTCAAGTGCAGGCAGTGTGATATGGTGCTTAAGGGTGAGCTCAGGAATGAGGAATATCTGGATTCAAATCTTAGCTCCATGACACCCTGCAGTGTGACCTTGAGTGAATTACTTAAATCTTAATGTGTCATTAGTCTGGAGCGGGCTCGTGATTCTCTCAATGCTGTGTGTGCTTATGTGTGAAAATAAAGTTAAGAATGTTGGACAATGGTGATTTATTAGTGGCTTTCTAGGAATTTACTTGCTTTAAAACTTCCACTGGCCTGAATGGAAACTCAAGTTACAGTTTGGTAGTCGGGAGCATGGTTCTGTGCTGGCCTTTCATCCACGCTGTGGATTCTTCCACCTTGCCACTGTGTGATCTTGGACAAACCACTTCACTGCTCTGTGCCCAAGTTTCCTCAATTCTAAAAAGGGGTAATGATGGTACTTACTTAACTCACAAGTTAATGTGAGGATTGCATGAGATGCATGCTGTCCTCAGGGAGCTTACATTTTCATGGGGGAAGACAGATGACAACCAATATAATAAATAAGAAAGTTACACAGTATGCTAGAAGGTGACCAATGCTACAGAAAAACTGGTGGAGAGTGAATAAGGGAGAAAGGGAATACTGGGGTGTGTGTGTGATTTAAAATATGCAGCATCTCCTTGAGAAGGTGAGATGTGAGCAAAGCCTTGAAGGAGGTGAAGGAGGGAGCCATGGAGAACGTTGGGAGGAGAGTTCTGAGGAACAGCAAGAAGGCCTTTGTCACCCACTGGGGGGGGTGGTGGTGGTAGAAAGTGAGGTCCCAAGGGGTGAGGTGAGGTACAAATTTCACTGGGCCTTGTGGGACATCGGAAGGATTTTCATTCTTGCTTTGAATGAAAACAGATTCTACTGGAGATTTTTGAGTAGAGGAATGACATGATCTAATGTAATTTTTGAAGAATAATTTTAAAAAGTTACTCTTTTCAGCATCATTTATTTGAGCAAAGACTGGAAACCACCTAGATGCCCATCAGTAAGGGGTTGGTTAAATAAATGCAGCTATAGAAAAGGAGGCATGATACATATGGATATGACACATATCCATGGACTGAATGTTTATGTCCCTCCCCAAATTTGTATGTTGAAGCCCCTTCCCCAAAGTGGTGCTATTTGGAGCTGGGGCCTTCGGTAATTAGGTCATGAGAACTCATGTGCTCTCTCTCTTTCTCTTTCTCTCTCTGTGCCATGTGAGGATACACCAAGAAGGCATCCACCTGCAAAGCTGGAAGAGAGCTTTCACCAAGAACCCAACCATCCTGGCACCTTGATCTCAGACTTCCAGCCTCCAGAACTGTGAGAAATAAATATTTTGTTGTTTAAGCCACCCAGAATACTACCCTATGGTATTTGGTTATAGCAGCCTGAACTGACTAGACAACATATATCCAAGAAATGTCAAGTGAAAAAAAGCAAGATGCAATGTTATGTATTAGGCATATGTATAGTGATCTCAGTATTTGCATTAGATACTTCTGGAAAGATACATAGGAAACTGAGAGTCCAAGGGGAACTTAAAGCCTACTCTGGAGGATAGAGTGAGTAGGACACTTTTTACTCTATATGCTTTTGTTTCTTTTAAATTTTGGGCCATGTGAATATATTATGTATTTAAAAAAGAATTATTTTTAAAACAAAAATAAAAGTATGCATGCCTGTACCAAGTCAGATAATATAATTTGTATATAAAAAAAGTTAATAATTGCCCCCTTCTATCTTCCAATCCCATCCCCCGAGAAAACCAATGTTGTATGTATTTTCATACCTTTGTTCAAACATGAGTATACAAAACATATGAACACATCTACATTTTCCTTTTAAAGCCAAGAAACAAACAAAAAATGGGAATATGTTATATTCATTGATCTGCAACTTGCTTTGCCCCATGCTTAACAAAACACCATGGCCGTTTCCAAGGCCATGTCAATAAACCTAACATTTGTTATCATTATTTTTTTTTAGTAGCAAAAGCATCCGTTATATTGATGTGCCATAGTTTACTTAACAAGACCTCACTTGGAGTACATTTAAGGTGTTTCCAGTGTCTTTGTGTGTGTGCATGTGCCTGCCACTTCTGACAGTGCTGTAATGAACATCTTTATTCATAATACAGGCCTTTTCAATTGCTTTCAAATACTCCATCTCAGTTATTATGGGAGTCCTGTGGGGCTGGGGGCAGGAAGTTCATCTTCTTTTCATTTGTGGGGCATTGTAGCGAGCCATATGAAGAGCTGGGTTTTAGGCCAGCTCTGCCACTAACCAACTCACTGTGTAACTTTGGGCAAATCCCTCGCTCTGTCTGGGTCTCAGTCCTTGCCTGTGTCAAAGGGAGAATTGGACTATGTGATCCCAAAGGGTCTTTCCCTTTCTAGGATCTTCATGGGATTGCAAGTTCCACAAGGAGAGGGACCATGTTTGTTTTATTCACTGTTGTTTCCTGAGTATAAGCACATAGTAGACCCTTAATGAGTATTTGTTGAACAGATGCATGAATGAATTCTTTGTCTTGTTTAAGGTCATGTGGCTCGATCATAGCAGAGCTGTATGAGCTCCTGTTTTTTTTTTTTTTCTCTATATCACGCTGCCTCCCACCTCTTAAATATCTTTGCCTTTGACCTTTACATCTTGTAACCACATGATCTTTTGCTCATCTACTGATACTCATGTGATGTGTGATTCACTGTCAATGTGTCTTTTACATACTAGGCCAAGGTTCTAATCTTAGCTCTATCGTTTACTACCTGTCTGGCCCTGGGCAAACTGCCTGACTCTGTTTCCTCCTCTATAAATAGGAATGGAAGTTCAGTACTTACCATGCAGATGTGCTTTGAGATAAATTATCTATGAGAATATGTGTGAATTGGCCAGCAAAGTGCCTGGTGGATAGTGGGTGCTCAATAAATGGTTGCAATTGTGGTTTGAGCAGGTGTAGCCTAAATTATAGGCATTTCAATTCAACAAGTGTGTACTTGGTATCTATTAGATGTAAGACATTGGCCTAGTGTTGGGGAGGTTCAAAGCTGTGTAAGTAATGTGCCCAGTCTTTCTAGTAGCTTATCACAAAATCCCAGAAACATCCATTTTGTAATGGAATTTCATCAAAATGGTTAAGTATATTGTTGCAAATTATATTTCTTGCCTTCCTTTCTTGGGTAGTTACTGGATTTACAGACACAGACATATGCACAGAACACAAATTTTTTTTCCTTTTTTCTTTTCTTTTTTGCTCCGGGTCCTGCCGCTGCGCTTCAGTGGCCCGGCGGGATGAGGGCGGGCAGGCAACAGAACACAAAGTTTTATGCATCTGACTTCGTTTCTGTGTTTTTCTTATTCCAAACTCCTGGACCATTTTTCATTTCATATGGTTGGTTTTGGAGGGTACCTTGGAAATTGGGCAGGGGAATTGAAATAGTTGAGGTAGGAAAGGGTGAAGACAGCTGAAGATTTATTTTCTTTACAGAAAATGAAAGAGAGTATGAGACTCAATTCTTCATCAAATTCTATTGATGTAGAGAATGCCTGGAACACAGTCAGGGTCCTGAGAAAGAAATGCAAAGGATTATTCATCTTAGAAAAGTGGATCAATTAGGGCTTCTTATGTGCAAATTACAAAAGACCAAACTTAACTGGCATAAATAACAGTTTATTGCTTCAAATAGCTGAGATGTTTAGCAGGACATCTGACCTCAGGTGAGGCCTGATCCAGGGACTCCAGTGACACCACTAAGAGCTTTCTTTAGCATTGGTTTCATTTCAACTCTTATATGGGAGCCCCTGGCACCTCCAGACACCCCCTTATGGTAGCCAAATGGCTATGACAGCTGCAGGCTCCATCTTCATACACAACACCATCTAGGAGAGGAAGGGGGTCTCTTCTGGAGACTCTTCACAAGTCTCGGGATTGCTTCTCTCTCATTGGCCTGAATTGGGTCATGGGCCCTTTCCTGAAACAATCATCAATGTTCAGAAAAATGGTTGTAGCCAATTAGTGCCCACCTTTGGAGGTGAGAGTAGGATCAATTCCACCTAAAATAACAGGGTTAAGAATAGGAGAGTAGTGATTTCATGAGGGTAATCTGGAATAGTGTTAGGAAGGGGAATGCATGCTAGGCAACCAGTACACTAGAATAACCAATCATTTATTTATGCTGTACCTCCTAAACATCAGTCAAGGCTGTGAACACTCATTTAATACTAATAAAAGCCCTATGAGGTGCCACTATTTTTTCTATCCCCAGAATGAGGCAACAGAGGCAGACAGAACTCAAACAGGTGGCCCATTTGGTAAGTGGAAGTGTATGGACTGCAGGCGGGGCTCTCTCGCTTCCTCCACCTCTGCTTGCAGCACTGTGCCATGACTCGGGTTTTGACCTACAGGTAGTGCTGCTCCACACAATCATTTCCCTAATACTATTCGCTGTAAACTGTATTTTCCCTTGAGATGCTTTTTGAAGAACATGATGTTCCCATATTGCTCTGTCTGGATCATTCCACTTAGTTGAAAGCTTTTGGGTAGTTTCAGGATGCTTTCATGTTTTTAGGAGTACATGGGGAAGACAAAGAAATTTTTGCTTAAAATTACTCTTAAATCACACTTATCTTTGATCTATAAATATTTACTATGTGTTAGTGCATTGGATATAGGTTCCTAGTCTTTCATCTGTAATCTTTCACTAGCAGCATGGCTTGTGTTGTTTGTCCTACCCTGAAGCTTTGAAGAGGCAGAGCAGACAGGCTTGCGGAGGGGCAGGAAGCAGCTTGGTGGGAAGATGTGTGTGAATACTGCTGTCTGGGCTCCTTCCCTTCCTTTTTCCCTTTTCTTTCTCCCTCTCTTTCTTCCTTTCTCTCTCTCTCAAACTAACTATTCCCTCCTTTGTATAAAAGCATGATACACTTAATTTAAAAAAGAATATAGAAAGCACAGATGAGAAAAGGCAAGAAAGATCTCAGGCAGTCCCATCTTCCTTCTATAAATAACTACTCTTATCTTTTTGGCGTGTTGCTTCACTTTTCTTACAGACAGTAGATGACAACATCAAGCGTTTTATAGCATTAATTTCCCTTTTAAAATACATCTAGAAGATTTTTTAATGTTATTAAGTATTCTTTAGCACCTTCATTTTAAATAGAGTGGATGTGCTTATTTTGTAGATGCACAATAATTTATTTAACCAATGCCCTACTTTGGACGATCAGATTCGTTGCCAGTATTTTGATGTTAAAACAGCTTTACTCACGAACATTGTTTGGCTGAATCCTTGCCCACATTATTGATGATTTCCTTAGTTTGCTGGGTCAGGGCATGCTCCTTTTGGCAGGTAATGCCCATCTTTCCTCTGCTCGCCGTCCTGGGGGTGGCAATCTTCCCCGTCAGTGTGAAGATTGACTCACGGTGCCCCCATGTGCTATCAGTCAGCACTCCAGCATTTATGCATTTCTGAATGGAGGGGCGACCCTCCGTTAGGCCCACTTCCTTTGTTTCTACCTCCAGAGATGTGGAGATTTTCCATTTACAGATTTTCACTTTCAGGAGCAGACTCTCAGGATGCAGGAACTCAGCTGGCACCATTCTTGTTTTCCTGCGTGTTGATATTGACAGTGTAGTATGATCTCTTTCCCCGGTGCAAGGCTTTAGATAGCTCTCTGGAGGTGCAGTTTGGGGAAAGGACACGCAAGAAATACAATAAAGATATTTAATGGTGATCTCTTTGTTCCATCATTTCCAGGGCCTGCTATGAACCATGTATTATGTTTGACGCTTTACTAGTTTTTAAAATAAATTTAATCTTTAATGCAACTCTGTCAGGTAGGCGTTATTTCTGATTTTTTTTTTTAGAAGAATGGCCTAGAGAGGTTAAGGTAGTTTCTTTCAGCTGGAATCTAGAGGCTGGCTCTTTTGATGACTCCCTGTTGCCTTTACAGGTGTTTAAACCGGTTGGAGAGACCAGTTGTGCACAAATGAAAAGTTAAAAATGTTGTACAAGGTACCTCTGGGAGATAGTCCTGTGCTCTGATGAAAGAAGTTTGAAAGGATGGGTCGTGCCAGCCAGGGGGACTTCTGGTGACCATTATGCTTTACATGCTGCACTTGGGGCAGAAGGGCATTTGGTTACATGAGATTTTCCTTTGAATAGAGGAGTCCTGCACGTAGTCAACCCTCACCTGAACCTGCAGAGACAAGGGTGAGCGGAATCCCATGTCAGGCCTCTAGCTGAACTGCAAGGCGATCAAGGCCCAGCTGTAACTCTCACCCCTATAGCAGCTGTCTATGTGGGGAATTTCCTGGGTTTAAGAACCCTAACTGTCTCAGCTACCAAGTGGGTTGGAAACACAAACATTGTCATCACACTTGGGGAGGTATTTTTCATAGCTGTCTATGTCACAATTTCCTACCACCAGATCAAAGGGTCTGAGGGCCAGAGAACTCAGGCGGAGACATCCCCATGATACTTGGGGCACAGTTAAGGGTCATCTTTCTAGTTTTAAATTTTTGTACTTTTGAACCCACAATGTGACATTTAAAGTGAACAGTAGCAAGATTCTCAAGCTCCCTGTATGTGCAACGTAAAACATACAGCAAAACCATCACTTAAATGTGGAACCAGGTAAAACATCAGGGACTCTGGACGCTGTACACACCAGTGCTTTTCCGGGGTTCATGGGGAAAAAAATTAATTGGCTCCAAAATTCAAAAAGAAAAATACAAAATCAAAGGTAATGAATGTTTAATTTAATGCTTTCCCAATGTAACATCATAACACAGAATTAATTTATCACCTTTAACTCTTATATCAACATTACTGCAGAACTATGCAAGTTGAGGACATGGTTCTGATATATGCAAGTTTCAGGTAACAGTATAGTCATTCCTAGGTATCTGCAGGAGATTGGTTCCAGGACCCTCGACAGATACCAAAATTTACAGATGCTCAAGTCCCTTATATAAAATGGTGTGGTACTGAACTGTGCAAAATCAAGGACAGCCAGTATGGGTGCATTTTGAAATGTCTAATACAATGGTGGAGGTGGGGAGGGAGTAAGGTATTCAAAGGAATGGTGACTCTGCTTGGAATTAAAATGAAAATGCATAGCTCAAAAAATCTTCATACCAATGTTGAAGATTGTCTCCTAAGTAAGGGTAGACAATAGCCAACCTGATAATTCAATTAATTTTTGCATTTATGAGCACCTGTGGGGAACGTGGTGTCACATGTAGTTGGATTGGGACTCCAAACCAGGAAAGACAGTGCTCTTGTCACCAAGGGAGATTCATACTCACAATTACCCTCCTCTCAGCATCTCTTTACATTTAACTCTAGGACGTTGTTTAACTTGTCTGAGCAACTGTCTTCTGTGCATTTTTGTCTGTCAAGTGGATATGGTAATACCCGTCTTATAAGCATTAAATGAGATAATGGTGGTAAAGTGCACAGCACTTTGCCTGGCATGTAAAATAAGTTCCATAAATGGTGTTTAAGTTCACCTCCACCCTACCCCCCAACAAAATGAAACAAAAAATGATATACATTTTGATTATAAAAGGATGAGGCTAAATTCATGTATCGTCCCTGAAAACCTGCCTCAAGAGTTTAGAGTCTATTCTTCCCCAGGCAAAAGGCAGCTGATGGAGGCATACAGCTGGCGGCATATAGCTATTTAAATTCTGGCTCCAAGCATCCACATTCCTTTTTCTGGAAAACCATACCAAATGAGCCCCAGGTGTTGTGAAGGAGCCCTTAGGAACACAGAAGTGGAGTTAACTGACTGGAACGGGATAATGAACTTGTTAGCAGAAACCAGTCAGGCCTGCCTCCTGTTTATTCCATCTGAGTCTAGCCTCAGTTAACGGATCCAAATGACTTCCAATTTCTTTAAACAGAATTGTCACTAATTGACATTGTGCAATTCTTAACCTTTCATAAAAGCTTCACAAGTAGGTCATTTACTCCTTAATACAACGTGGGATGGGTTAACAATACTCTTAACTCTTCTGGTCACCCTTACGCTTCCTCCCTTCTATCCACCCAGTGTTCCAGCAAACCCTGAACAGCACCTGAAGGTATGCTCAGAGCCAATTCAGATGCCTGGGGTCCAGCCCACGCCCGAAGGAGCTCCCTTCCAATGGGACAGAGTCTCACTGAAGGGAATAGTTTCGGTATGGACCCTTTGAGAGGCATTGTAATGCAGTATATGGAGTTCAAAGATTTGGAGACAGCAAACCTCAGTTCAAATCCTGTCCCTGCTGATTTCTACATGTGTGACCTCGGGCAAGTTTTTGAACTCTCTGAGCCTCAGTTTTCTTATTTCTAATCTGGTAATAATAATAGTAAAATCTCCTTTTTAGGGTCGTTGGGAAGATTAAATAAGAACGTGTATGTACATTCAGTGCCTGGCATATAATAAGTGTTCAATAAATGTTTGCTTTTTAAATGTGACCTATAATAGAAGTTCAAACAAACATTTTGGGAGCCCAACAAGATAAGCAATGAACACCTTCTGCGGAGGTCAGGGAAGCGACTACCTCTGCCTGGAAGCAAAATTCTTTGAACTGGCTCTTTTCTGTCCATGAGCAAATTTCCAGGTAGGGAGGCTGTATTTATCTTGACTGGGAATTTGAATTTGCAGTTGCACATTCCAAGTTTGGGAAAAGGAGCAGCAAAGGGCATCTGCCGAAGCACTTACTAATTGTGTGACCTTAGGCAAATGCCCCTAACCTCACCAAGGATAAAATTCCCTAATCAGCAAATTGGAGATCATAGTCCTGGCTGTCTGACATCACTGCTGTGGGATTAGGAGAGATCATGAATGTGAAACCTTTAGCAGAGTGCCTGGCACCTAGTAGGTGCCCGTTAAAATTTAGTTATTACTGTTAGCATTAGCTGAGACACAAGACTGCCTCAAATTTCCACATTTCCAGAGAAGGGTGCTTGGGAAGAGATTTCTGAGTCTCCTGCCTGCCAGGTCGGCTGATTCTCTCTCTTTTTAAATGCCTGCACACATGTTATTTATTTATTTTTGGTTAACGTTAAATTGAGGTTTTGGCCGAAACTCAGCCTGCCCGTACTTGAAAAGCCAACAGGCTCGTTGGGCAGCCGATAAAGCTCTCGGGATTTCCCCGCAGGGCTGCGGAGAGTACAGACAGGAAGCTCGGGGACCCAGCGCCTGACCAGAACTTCCTCGGGGGAGGCTGGGGGGGAGCACGCATGTCCTGCACAGAACTCTCTAGAGCGAGCAGGCCAAAGCGGCCCTCTGCTCCCCTCGCGTGCTGGAAGAGGGTCCTCAGCCCTAGCCATGGGTGAGGACCCTGAAGGCACCAGGAGGGAGGTGGAGGCTTCCCCCAGGGAGAGGCTGACTGACACTGCCAGGCTGGAACCTTCCATTCCGGCCCAGCCTCTTCCTCCCTCGCTGCAGCGAGGAGGGATTTAGAAGGGACTTTCCAGAGAGCGTTAGCGTGCAGGGTGTGGAGATGGAGTAAAAGCATATGCAAATAGGCCTGTGCGTGCCTTCCTCTACCACAGTGAGCAAGTCTTTCTCCAGAAAGATGCTCTTTCTCCGAGACACTTGACAGCTCTCTTCCTTCCCTGGACGGCCGCAGCAGGGCCGATTGGAGCGGTAAAACCCGGGCAGGAAGCCATGCCAAAGGGATGGGCAGGATGGACAGGACAAAGGAGCAAAATGAAGTGGGGGTGAACGGGGGGGGGGGCTGAATTGGAAATGCTAAAATAGAATGAAATTTTAGGAGCTCTCTATGAGTGTGAGCTGGGAAAAAAATAATCATTGCAAGCTGATTTATTATGTACTTATCTTCTGTCTGAGCGGCAGCAGGCTTTTGTACAGTGGATTATTGCAGAGTAAATGGCACATTAAAGATATAATCAAGATGTTTAAAGCATATTGAATGACATTAGAATTAAAGTAGGTGAGACTTTTGTCATGGTCTATAAATATAAAAATGTCAGTGACTTGGAGATATTTCCAATGCTTCAGTTAAGATGTGATTCCATTTCCAAAAGGAAAATTATTTTTAACCTTTTGTTATTTCCAGTGTGGGGTGGGGTGGGGTCGGGAAGTGGTTTAGAACCTTTCTATGGATGATAAAATAATATGCTTTAAACCCTGGAGTTGTAGGCTGTGGCCTCTATTTAGCAAGTCGTAAACGTTCTTGCAGTGACAATAGATGAAAATATTGCACAGCAAATATGGTGTACTTTGAGGGGCTGGGGTCTGGGGGATTATGGTGCTACTTTTTGTTTATTGTGTTCCTATTCCCAATCTCATTTAATATTTGGATATTGAGTTTTTAAAATTTTCTTTTTTTTTTAAAGAATCCTTTTTACATACTGAACTCAACTTGTATATTAATTGGCAAGTAGCGTCACTTTTCTCTCTGGACGCCTCGATGGGCTTAATTATTACACTGCATTTTTTTGTAATTTGGGACCTTCACACTCAGTGTCCATTATTTCATTTGTCTGCCCGGTTCTGCTTTGCTCTTGCCCCAAACCTTTCTGACTGTAGGGCTATGCTGACATTTTGCCCCCAACTTGTCGACAATGGATTTTTTGGCAGAACACACTTCTTTTCATTTGTTTTTGCTTTTTAAATCACATTGCTGTCCTTATGCATAGCACTCCTTGGAACAGATGAGTAGCAGTACAAGAAGCTCTTTGTGGTGGTGCTCACAGAGAGAGAGAGAAGAAGGTAGAAACTTTGACTCTGGGGGTTGCTCAGACTGTTTGGATTTGCTTAGACTGTTAGCACGTGGGGTAGGTGGTATCTGGTATTCACTTCAGGATTCCATGAGGCCTGGTCAAAGAGCTGCCTGGACAGCCGGGTGATGCATTCTTGGTCCTCTTCTCATCCCTGAATTCCTATAGTCACACTTTCTCCAAAGGTCCTATGGGATCAGGCCAATGTACTGCATCAACTCTGTGTAGTCTTGTCTTTTCAGTGTAGGCCTTTGGGGCTAAACCTGTAGTGAGTATTTGTTTTCCCTGGCTGTCAGCAATTTATAGTCTTGGGTGTGGTCCCTAAAACCCAGCTTTGGGGCACTTTTTGAATTGCTGTGGCGATTCCTCCCTCTGGTTGGTCTATGATCTGGCAAAACTTCCTTATTTTTTCCTGGCTTCAGTCTGAACAATAGAAACTCTTTTATTTATTTATTTGTTTGTTTGTTTGTTTGTTTTAAAGAGATGGGGTCTCACTATGTTGCCCAGGCTAGTCTCAAATTCCTGGGCTCAGACGATCCTCCTGCCTCAGCCTCCCAAGTAGTGGGCCTACAGGTGCACACCACTACGCCCAGCTAAATTTAGTATTTTTTGTAGAGACAGGGTTTCGCTATGTTGCTTGGGCTCGTCTTGAAATCCTGGCTTTAAGTGATCATCCTGCCTTAGTCTCCCAAAGTGCTAGGATTACAGGTATGAGCCACTATGCCCAATCTCTCCAAGATCTTAGAATGATATTTTGATTCTTTAAGAAAAGATAACAGGACAAGGCAAATAGTTGGATATACCATCAAAGGGGTGGCTGAGGGCCTTGTTTACCTCTTTGTATAGACCCTTCTTAAGTTCTTGAGGCCAAGGTGGGAGGATTGCTTGAGCTCAGGAGTTCAAGACCAGCCTGAGCAAGAGTGAGACCCCATCTCTACTAAAAATAGGAAACTTAGCTGGGCGTCAGTGCTGCACACCTGTAGTCCCAGTTACTCAGGAGGCTGAGGCAGGAGGATCGCTTGAGCCCAGGAGTCTGAGGTTGCAGCGAGCTATGATGATGCCACTACACTCTACCTGGGGCAACAGAGGGAGACTCTATCTCAAAAAAAAGCAAACAAACAAAAAAAACTTTCCTGACTCTGCTGAAAACTTATATCCTTAAGGATATGACTATTTAGATACATTCCTTATTGGAGATGAGAATACAAATTCATGCTGAAAAAAATGACTGTCTTGGATTTTTAATATTTCTTGGAGGTTTGGGCATAAACCTCTGCAGATCTCAGGGGAAGCTAATTTCAGAGTTTTGGATGTGGAACTGAACATTTTCTCTAGCTTTGTTTCTTGGGGTACTGGCAGGGGTCATGCAGTACCACCATTTTGGCACAGGCCTGGTGTGCAGGGATCAGCAGTTGTCCAGCATACAGTCCTTACCAGCTGGTCCCACTGCTGAAGAAAATGTCACCCAAATCAGTTCAGACATTTAAATAACAAGAAAAGAACCAATTGTTCTAGCAAAGCCCAGAATTAGGTTCTCGGGTTGCACCAATAACATTCCACGTGCTTGCCAGAGACTTCCTTCACCTGGTGACACGAGGCACAGAGAGAAGGAAGGAGAATCTCTTTCTTAAATCTACGGCTAACTAGAGAGAATGCCAATGGGTATTCCCCATGGGCCTTTCCCTTTGCCTTCTGTAACCCCAGATTCAAAGCTTTCGGCTATGAAATTTCTCCCAGAAGAACGCTGCGAACGCAATTCTGATTATTTCTTTACTGAACTGATACTCCTCACCTCTCCAATATGCAGTTGTATTGCCGCACAGGTTGTCTCAAACCTGTTAATCTTTTCCGTAAAGATTTTTGTGCCTTGTTGAGAAAGTCCTTCCTCAAGTGAAGGTTATAAAGATTTATTCTTATATTTACTTTTAAAACTTTTATAGTTTTTGTTATCACATTATTCATTTGCATTTAGCTTTTTCATCCACCTGAAGGGTATTTCTTTGTACGGTCTGAGACAGATCTGATGTTATTTTTTCCTTTATAGGTATTCGTTTTTCCCTCTACTTTTTTTTTTTAAAATAAGCTTTTAACTTAGGATCGTTTTATATTTACAGAAGAGTTGCATAGTTAGTACAGAGAGTTCCTGCACACCCTTCTCTTCTTCTTTTTGATTAGTTCCTGTGCTTTGAAAGGATATTTTTACTTGGTCCTAAATTGCAGCAGGTACATATATGTCTCTATAGAATCTCACTTTTACTCTGGTGAACCATTTGCTGTTTCTGCCCCAATGTCACATATTTGATTGTTATTTCTAGAGATTTCATAGCTTTTGATAGGGAATCTGAGATCTCACAGGGATTTTACGAGGTCAAATTCAGCCTTTGGGCAAGTAAAGTACTATCAGCCCTGCTTATGGACGTTGTTGCTACTGAGGTGACCTGCCAGGAAGTAGCACATCTAGTACATAGGGAAGGGAGGTGGTCACTGGTGATCGGCCCTTTTCTGTGAGTGCAAGCCTTGAGCACAATAGCAAGGACCAGGCTTTGGAGTAGGGTTTCTTTGCCTCAGCACCATTTTGGGACTGATAGTTCTTTGCTGTGGGGGGCCAACCTGTGCATTGTAGGATGTTTAGCAGCATCTCTGGCCTCTACGCACTGGATACCCCCTGATACATGACACCTTGACAGTGACAACCAACTCATGACAATCAAAAATATTTCCAGGCATTGGTAATGTCCCCTGGGAGTAACCCCCTCCCCGCCCCTAATGGAGAACCACTGCTCTGGAGTCAGCCTGTTACCCCCAACTTTACTGTTCAGTGATAGTGTGCCTCCATTTCCTCCTGTGGAAAGTGCAAATAGTAATAGTGCCTATCTGCTAGGATGGGCCTGAGGACCAAACGAGCTAATACACATGAGATACTCAGAACAGATTCTGGTAGGACGGACCCAAGCTCATTTTTAACCGTTACAATTATTTGAAAAATCTTTTATATTTGATCTCACTCCTAATAAACACACATTTCACATTTTTCATTCACCTCCACATCTTCCCCACCGTGGAGCAAATGTGTTTAAATCACAACAATATGCACCAAAACATTACATGTCTATGTTAATGAAATGGAACTCTATTTTCAGGGCTGCATGACTGCTAATTAATCAGCTCCCATGATAACCTCATCTGAGCTGTGTGTGATTTTTATTTGCAGCTGTGGAGCAGCAATTCCAGTTAGTTAACAGGCCTTTAAGTGACAATCCAGCTCTGTGGAGCAGCAGAAAGGCCCAGAAATGATTTTCTAAGCAAGATGGTAATGACAGTGGAGAAGATAGAAATCTGGGATAAGGAGAAGACTGAGGATTTACTTGATTCATTAACTTGATGGCTTTGGGAATGCCATGTTCATTTACTGTTAAAATACACCGTCATCTTGCAATTCAGAGGGAGATGGATGAAGACCTATCTTCCAGCAATTCATGTTACTTAGTCGCCCAGAATTATTATTATTATTATTATTTGTGTGTGTGTGTTGCCTTGTGTAGCAGGAGCTATTGTAAAACCGTGGTGTTTGCTATTAAGCTTGCTTGAGAGCCCGTCTCATGGGGATGATTATTTCTGGTGTGTAAGAAGATCTGGCTGAGGATGGCGAGTGTGGGCCGTCTCTACCTTTGTCCAGAGCGCTCACTTCCTTCTTCCAGTGAAAACAGGATTTGGTTTGAAGAAGACAGGGGAGTGCCCTGGCCTGAGCACTGGGGGCCATGGGATGGTCAGGCTTGTTGGTGTGACGACCCTGGGGCATTCACTTAGCCAGTGCAGCAGAGACGTTGGGAGTCTCGGTCCTGGAGTGGGAATGAAAACCCAGTTCTTTCACGTGCCGGCTGTGTGGCCTTGGGCAAGCCACTGGACCTTTCCCAGCCTCGTTTTTCTCATCTGTAAAATGATACTGATCAAAGTGCCTACCTCACAGCTTTGTTACGAGTTTTAAGTGAGATAATTCATTTAGCCCAGCGGCTGACGTGTAATAAGCACTTTATACGTCTTAGCTATGGTGGTGATCGTTACTGCTTGTTTGAGTACCTCCCAGGAGCCAGGCCCTGTGCTAGGGACGGGGGATATGTTCAGGTCCAACAAGACATTTTGTGCCTCTGGAGAGTTTCTTCCCTGGAGATCAGAATAAGAGTGTTTCCACAGAGGTAAGCGCTGAAGTTTGTGGAAGTGGGATGGGATTTCCAGAAGCGCTTCGGGAGCGGTGACCTTAATGGAGGGACTTGTCCCCAGAGACTGGTACCTTAGTAACTACCAAGGGAATGGACTCTAGACACAGGTAGAGCCTATGCACATAGGGAGACACCATCAAGACCACGGAAACAGGGGTGTGAAACTTAGAATATTCCCCCCACCCGCCACTGCCAATAGAAAACAATTACCAAGTTTGAAATGAATAGGCTGGAAGACCAGAGAGAAATGTATCTCTTGCTTCTGCTTAGTGAATCCAGCCAACAGGCAGTTTCTGCGACTTTAAGCATTTTGTGTCAGGGGTCTGATTTCCAGCTATGTGGGCCCTAGAGCCTGGAGGTGCCCAGCAGAAGGTGCATGGGCTGCAATTATTTATTTGGTGACTTGTGCTTAGTAAAGTTCCTTTTCTTCTTGCAAGAACTCGCCTCATGGTTATAAGGGGAATTTGTTTTACAGAAAGGGCTAGCAAAGTTCAGTCTGGAGGATGACCTTATAGTTTCTTCTTGGTAAAAATTTGTTGACCCCCAGATGTTTCCATGTCTGTTCTGGCTTTCATCCTAAGGCTATATGTAGTGATCTAAATGAGATAATTATGCAGACTATTTAAAATTTTTTTAAAAAATAAAGTGCTATGTAAGGGACTATTTTTTTATAGCTAGTATATAAAACAATTTGGATTCATCTCTTTTACACCTATTGAAAGTGAACTGGGAGACCAGCATTAGTTTAGCTTTGAAAGGGTATTAAATTTGTAAAGTTGTACGAGATACATGTCTCTCTTAAAAGCCTCACATATTGAAAACTCATTCCTTTATTCTAACTCTGTATAGCAAGAGCAAAGTGCCACACTAGTAGTTTTTGGGACAAGGGCTGACAAAGTCATATTTGTAACGACTTTTGGGTTAGTTTTTAATTTTCCCTCATATGGTAGGAAAAATACATAAAAGGAAAAGGAGTGAATTCTTGGAAATAGAAATGAATAGCTTCTCTGTCATAGCGCGCCATGACCAAATGAGATGTGGGGTTTCTTTTCATAAGACAAGTTATACATTTGCCCAACAGAGTTACACAATAGGACTCTGTCGTAAGAGAGAGTTCAGCTTTTTATTGATTTAATACAACTACAAGTTTCCTAGGCTCTGCACTGGGGAAATGCTAATAATGGATCGAGCAGTCGTGCTGATAAATGTAAATGGTCAATGGTTAAAAGACCTTCATATTGTTCTTTTGTTTCTGTGTTTTCCGACTACAAATCTCATGAAGCTGACAAAATGGCTCATAGTGAAAAGTGCGTTCTGGCAAATAGGAGGCAATTACTTTGCTGTGTTGCTCTGTCCCGCTCCCCATTCTGGCTGAGAAATGGTTCTGGCCTTGCGGTTTAAGTTCATTTTGACCTGGCTGCTTCAGTAATGTGGGAGCAAACTCATTGGCGAGGTAGACTCTGGGGAGCCCGTGGTTGGAGGGTCTGGGTGACAGGCGGGGGTAGGGGTCATGGAGGGGACCAAGAACTGGCTCACCGGTCAGATCCTCACCACCTCTGATGTCTGGCTTTCCATGCAATGCAGTGGCTGTTCAGGGAGCTTGTGGGAGGTCTTCTGGAAGTTATGGTGGTCTTCAGGAACAGAACATGTTAGGCAGAGGTGGGAAAGTGACTGGGGACAGGAGGGGATCCTTCAGAGGGCAGAGAGAGGGAGTTGTTAATCATAATAAAAGGATAGAATTTATCATAAAATAATTTCTTAAGAAGTGTTTTCTAATTGTCTACCATGTGCCATGCACTGCTGTTGTGGGGAGAGGCTTAAAAGAGGTAGAAAACACGATATCTGTCTTTGAGAATTTCACACCCTCACAAGACTTGCACGGTTGGGTACAAGACCCCAAAGGATCACATGCTAAGTTGTGTGATCGGGTGATGGATTTGCGGAACTATTTCTCACCCTCCTTCCAACTGTGGACCACATCCAGACAGAATATTTTAACAATGCCATCTGGATCACATCCCTCCCCTGCTTCCTCTATCTTCTGGTAAGTCAACTCCAAATTCCTAAGCAAGGCCAAAGTGAACCGGCCCTTGCCTGCCTGGGCCTCCCTGGCCTCCTGCATCCCCGTTGTCATTATCGGCCTCAGCAGAGGGGCCCCTCACTGTCCCCAGCAGCGAGCTCTATCACATCCTATTCCAGAGTGTTTGAACATTCTGTTCCCTCTGCCTAGGACTGCTTTTACCTGGTCTTCACCAGAACACAGCCTTGCTTAGCAGTTATCCTCCAGGATTTCTCCTTAACGTCACTTCTAACTACCACGTGCTTCATAGGCCATTTTGGCTGGTAACACTTATCACGTTTGGACGCACAGGTTTGTATGGCTGTCAGTGAGCTGTCAGTCTCTTCTGTTTGGTGATCTCCATGAGGACGAGGGCAGGGCTGTGCTTGTCTTGCTCTCTGCTGCGTCCCAGGCATCTAGCATAGGCCTGACACCTAGCAGGTGCCCGTGAGTGAGTGATGAGTGAATGGATGTGCACAGAGATATTCCCCTGGGTCGATGCAGTTGTCCTGTCTGAGCATTTTGTTTCTTCTCCTCCTGGAGCACTTGGTATGTCATATTAAACATCCTGTTTGTCTACCCTCACACATCCATAAGCTTCCAGAGGACAGGGATTGGATTGTAATCATCTTTTTGTCTCCAGAGCCTGGCTTACATAGGAAGTCAATGGAGGTTTGTGGGATGAAGGAAAGAATGAATTGTGCATGAATGGAGGGGGACTTACTTGGGTTTTAAAGCATGCCTGGGGTTAAGGATGGAGGAAAAGTGAATTTAAGGATCTGACATAGCAGTGGGAGCTGGTATGCAAAATAAGATTAGGTTTTTTTTTAAAATTTTTTTTTAAAGCTGAAAATCTGAATTAGAAAAATACCGGATAGTCACCAGACACAGCAATGACAGGATGTACTCATACTACAAAGATTGGAGGGTTGGGGTGGGGAGGATGTTTGGAATTTCCCCAGCTGAGCTTTATACCTTGAATGATGTCTGTCTTTCAGCTCGCTGCTCACCTCAGGTGTTTTATCCATTCAGTAAATATCTATCAAGCACCTATTCCATGCAGTCTCAATGGGGACTATATCACTCCCCCTCCACCCCCCAGGCATGAAAATTGGCTCTTAGGGAGTAAAAAAAATCTTTCTGTACGTATAAAGCACAGATATACACATAGCACATATATACACACATTTCATAGTGGGGGCGATTAGGAAAAAATGTCTAAAAAGGCTCCTTAGGGGGATGATAATGAAAAAAAGGTTGAGAAACTGACCTACTCTATGCCAGGTATTATTCTGGTTAAAGTGCCCACTCCCATGGGGTTTTCCTTCTTATGAGGCAGAAAGGCAGGAAACAGATAAGTAACTATAACTGTTGACAAATAATAAATTCTATGAAGAGGAGGAGCAGGCCGAGGGGAGAGGACATATGGGTGGGTAGCAGGTCATGTCTGTGGTTATTTAGGTAGAGCAGTTTGGGGTGGACTCTCTGACGAGGTGACATTTGAGAAGAGTCTGGAGGAAGTGAGGGGTGAACAGTGGATATATCTGGGGGAGGAGCATTCAGGAAGAGGCAACAGCTTGGTGCAGTTAGGGACAGCAAGGAGGCCAGTGGGCAGGAGTGGATGGAGGAGGGAAGGATGGTAGCAGATGAGGCTGGGACGGAGGCAGGGGCCCCTTCTCCCAGGGCCGTGCAGGCCATGCGAAGGGGTTTGGATTTTGTTCTTGGTGCAAGGGGAAGGTGCTGGCGAGCTGCATGCAGGGGAGTGACATGACCCAACTTATCTTTTCGTAGGATCCCTCCGGCTGCCATCTGGAGGGTGGACGGAGGCAGGAGTGGTATCAGGAGTGCCAAGGCCTAGGTGGGAGAAGACAGTGGGCTTGGGTGAGCGGCTAGATTCCAGGGTACTGTGAAGGCAGAGCTTTCAGGACATGTAGCAGGATTGAATATTGCCCCTCTTAATCCCTTTAGGGAAGAAACTATTTTTGTTTATGTCTGCAAGAGGCAACAGTGGGGGCGGCATGGTTAAAAGTGTTAGTTGTGTGTGCCAGGGTGGGTGTTTTAACTGCTTAGCTTCTCCTCCTCCTCTGTCTCCTCTTTTTTTTCATCACGCGAGGATGACAATAGCATTCTCCTATGGCTTCGTGAGAGTGAAGTGAGATTTGCATGCAAAGCGCCTTGCTTGGGTCTGGCACGCTGTTGGCGCTTGGTGGGTGGTGATTTTTATATTGTGCGGCTCCCCTCTTTTCATCAGATTTCTGTGTTGCTGGCTCTCCCATCTCAGGGTCACCTAAGTTGGAGCACTTTGGGGTGAGGGTATCACTTTTTCTCCTTCTATGTCTTGGTTTTTCTTCATGTGAAAGGGGAGGCAGAGCTTGCTTAACAGGTAAAACAGTGGAGACTCTCAAATAATTTTCACTGTATTCTAAGTATGCAAGGCCATGTTGAGCTGAGGGTGATGGAGAAGCCATTATATGTCACTCGAGGGGAGCGAGTATCTAGTGGATCATGCTGGGTGATCAGAATTGATGCTGCAGCACGAGCAGCACAAGGCGTTTGTATAGTAATCACCAAATTGTGTGGATCCAACCAGAATAAAAAAGTGCCTGGGGCTTTGGCATAGGGCCAAGGATGAGTGGGAGCCTGAAGCCTGGCGTGGGACAGAGGGAATGAAAGGCGTGGATGTAGCACAGTGATAGGCATAAATAGATGGAAGTTCAAACGGAGATGAAATGCGTGGCTGCCGCTTTCCCCTCTGCATTCACAGCAGACTTGGAGCTGGAATCAGAACACTGGCAGCCAAACCCCAGAGCCTGTTTTCTAAGCATTACACTTTATTGTCTCCAGATATACCCAAATGCCACCTCAGAATCCTTCCACCTGATAAATTAGTTCTTCCTTGCTTTATTAAGATGGTGAAATTCAGGTTATATTACAATTGCCATTCATTTGTTCATTCATTTGTCCACTACTTAAACAATACTTTTGTGCATCTACTGTGTGCCACACATAGTGTTAGGTGCTGGGGATCCAGTAGGGAATAAGGCACAGTCCCTGTTTAGGGCTACATTTAGTGGAAGCAACACTTCTTGTCTAGGACTCTCAGTGGTGGGGAGGACCCAAGATTTGTAGCTAATTTAGTGGTGCCCTTCTCTGCCTTGAATCAGAAATTCTCTCAATTGGTGATAAAAATCAGCAACAATCTGAAAAATGAATTATGATGCCCCATCATGCACCCTGGACCAGAAATTGGGCCACCTGTCATCTTTTTCTGACCCGGCTGAGTTAGCTATTTGACCCTGGGCTTCAATTAAAACTCATGTTCATGCAATGCTTTCTCATACATTAATTCCCTTTTCTCCTTCCAGTACTTGATTGGAGAGAGAGGACCATTTTCTAAGGAGGTCTCTGATGTACAGAGAGGTTATGTGACCTGCCTAGTTCTCATAGATGGTAGGAGACAAGCTTGGACTAAAATCCAGTTCTAACTTCTCTTTCCTTTTTTTAATTATCTCATCATGCTGTCATCTTAATATCTTTAGTCTCTGAAAGTTCTCTACCTCTCTCCCTTCCTTCCTTCTTTTTTTCCTTTCTTCCAAATCACTGGAGTGCCTACTATGATCCAGACATCATGCTAGATGCTGGAAATGTTATGGAACACATACACACAGACACATACACACACACACACAAGAAAGTTAAAAGGCAACCCACAGAATGGGAGAAAATATTTGCAAATCATATATATACAAGACTTGTATATAGAATATATAAAGAACCCTTATAACTCAATAATAAAAAGACAAACAACCCAGTTAAGTAATTGACAGGGAATCTGAATAAACATTTCTCCAAAGAAGCTATGCACATGGCCAATAAGCACATGGAAAGATGCTCAACATCATTAGCCATCAGGGAGATGCAAATCTAAGCCACGATGAGACACTACTTCACACCCACTATGCTAGCTATAATGAAAAGAGAGACAATAACAAGTATTGGCAAGGATGTGAAGAAATTGAAACCCTCATACACTGCCGGTGGAATTGTAAAATGGTACAGCCACTTTGGAAAACAGTCTAGCAGTTCCTTAAAAGGTTAGTCGTAGAGTTAACATATCACCCAGAAATTCCACTTAGGTATACATCCAAGAGAAATGAAAACATATGTCCTCACAAAACTTATCCATGAGTGTTTATGGAAACATTATTCATAATAGGCAAAAGGTGGAAACAACCCAAATGCCCATCAGCTGATGAATGGGCAAATGAAATGTGGTAGATCCATACAATGGAATATTATTCATCCATAAAAAGGAATGAAGTACTGATACATGCTAAAACACGGGTAAACCTTGAAAACATTATCCTAAGGGAAAGAAACAAGTCACGAAAGGCTATGTATTATATGATTTCATTTATATACAATGTCCAGAATAGGCAAATACATATGGACAGAAAGTACATTGGTGATTGCTGAGGGCTGGGAGAGGGGGATAGAGAGTGACTACTAATGGACATGGGGTCTGTTTTTGGGATGATGAAAATGTTCTAAAATTGATTATGGTGATGGTCACACAACTCTGTGAATATACTAAAAACCAATGAATTTTACACTTTAAATAGGTGAATTATATGGCATATGAGTTATAGCTCAATAAAACTATTATGTATATATTTAAAAAAAACTAGCATGGTCTAGCATGGTCTCTGCCCTTGTGGAAAACATAATCTTGTTGGGGAGATAATATTAATGAAATAATTATACGAAAATATCTAAAAGTTACAAATTATGGTAAGTGCTATGAAGGGAAACAACCAAGTATCAAGAAAGAAAATAGCAGGAGGTTAATGGGGGTAGGTAAACATTCAAGTGCTCTAACAGAGATCCCCAAAGTGGCTTAAACCAGGTAGATGTTAAATGCTTGCTGATTTTTCAGTGCAGGTGAAAGCAGTCTAGGGCTCATGTAGAAGCCCCACAATTTCAGGGATCTGCTAGCAGGCTGCTCTGCCCTTCCCTGGGGGAACTGTGCTCATTTGCATGGTCCTCAGTAGCTCTGCACTACGTCTACAATTCAAGCCCGAGAAGAGGGAAGGAAAGAGTGGAAAACTCATTACTTCTGCTCACATCCAGCACTTAGTCACATGAGGCTAGGAAGTGAAGTCTTTGTACCAAGTGTTCATGTGCCCAGATACAACTTAGGGGTTCAATTAATATAGAAGTAGGAGGGAACATATGTTGGGCAAACAATTAGCAGTCTCTGCTTAGATGGCTTCTCTGAGGAAGTGTCATTGAAGGGGAGAACCTCAGGATGAATTGGTGTTAAAGAGGAAAGGGTCTTCCAGGCCAGGGGGACAGCATATGTAAGGGCCATGAGGCAGGAAGGACCCGCTACCATGTTTAATGATGTTTAATGATATGCATGTCTACCATGCACATCCCCTCCAGATGTTTATGACGTATGAACCCCAGGACTAGACTGGAAGCCGCTGCGCTGGATTTATCAGGCTTTTCTCCCTTGTATCTTACAGGGCTGGGACAGGCCTACACTGCACGGAGGTGTCTTTGCTCCATCTCTGGAGAGCCTATACGTATCCTCAGCTTTGAGAACTGAATTCCATGGGTTGTGTCAGTGTCAGACCTGTGAAATTCAGTTCTTCAGCTGGGATATCTCTGTCATCGTGGGCTTCAGGACCCTGGGGAGAGTGGATCCTGAAGAACTTTTTCAGTCTGCTGAGAAGCGTGGAAGACTGGAGACAGGAGGACAAAGTCTCAGGCTCTGAAGGGCTCAGGAGTGTGGGTTCATGTGAGAGGCATTCATTTGATTGTGAGAATATTTGAATGTTATGCTAAGCAGGGTTCTAACTAGCTAAATGAATGATCTCAGCAAGTCGCTCTTGCTACTGCTGCTGCTGCTACTCGTTTACATTTATTGATTGCTTATGATGATTTGGGTACTGTACTAAGTGCTTTACATGCTGTTATAGGAGACTCTTGGGAAAAATCACTTTAATGATGCTTGAGACACATGGCATTGCCATGTGATGATTTTTTTCCCTCTTTATAGGATCAGATGGAATTAATAGAATGTGACAATTATTCTTTAGTGTGGACTGCTGAGATTTCTGGTCCCTTTTTAAGATCTGTGGTGAAAGAAGATGAGAAAACATGGCTACATCCTTCTTCTGGCTCCCCCATCCCCTTTTCTGAATCTCTCCTTCTTTGCCTTCCATAAATATGTTAGGGCTGCATTGTACCTTTGTATTCCAAACAAGGGAAAAAGAGGTTGTGATTAGAACTAACCGCAATCCCCAATTTTTCTAGGGAGAAGGAATACGAAGGTTTTGAAGGCCTGCTCCATTGGCTGACTTGGTCAGCTGTATGCTGTGGGTCAAATCCTCCAGATTTTGCTCATAAGTAATATCTGGACTTTATTAGGCTTTAGATTTGATGGGGAATAAGGTATGTGATTTGTCTTTTGGTAACTCATCCTTGATTCATCGCTTTCTTTTGGTGTCCCGGAATTTCCATGTCATTATCATCTCCAGAATGAAAGTGTAATCTGGCCCTGAGAGGGGAGGCAGGCACAAGGGGAGAGACCCTACAGCATGCTCATTCTCACCCTGTCTTCTCAGTGACACTGATGTTAACTGGATGCCTTGTCGTGTGCTGAGCACCATGCTCCAGGGCTTTGCATGCACAACCTCAGTGAATTTCATCAAATCTCATCTGGAAAATGGGGACAAATTAACAAAAGGATGTCCAATTAAAAAAGTGTAACCATGTTCTATAGATGCAAAAGTGTACTTGGTTATTATGAAAGCCCCCTGGCAAGGGTATGGGACATGGGTGTGTTCTCTGGGCTGTACTGATCAAATCAAGGCCCTCCCCCACCCTTCTCACACACTCTGCCCACTTCCGCCCTTTGCTTATCAGGCCTTTAGCCAGTGACTCATTCTAGACCCAGAACATTGGTGAATCTCAAGTGAGGCCAGAGATCAGTGCCTTCAGTCTTAGACTGCTGGAGAAAATCCAGAATTTATACTAGAAGCTCCAGATGCTCTGGGTTTTGGCTCCTCTGTGCTGTGGACACTGACTTAGACCCAGAACTTTGATTGACTACAAAAGGCTCATTTTTATTTCAGGTGCACTCTTCCTAAAGCAAGCCTGATAAATGAAATATGGAATTCCCTTTCTCTCTTGCTCTCTCTCTCTCTCTCACACACACACACACAGAAACTTAAAAAAAAACTACTTGGTGTATCCATGAAGGGTAGGCAAAAATTCACTATATAAAAGAATGCTTCATTTCGTAAGAGGATTTGTGTTAAGATTCCATTAAGTAGTATATTTCCCAAAGATTTCTGAGGTTGTATTTGATTTATTAAAAGTTAATTTATGTAAGTGGAAAAAGCAGGTTTCAAAATAACCTGGATTCTGTGATTCAATTTATGTAAAATTATAAATGTATATAGGAATATGTATATTGAAAGATGGATATCAATTTATTAACGGGGCTATCTCTGGGGTGGTGGGATTTGAGATGTGTTTTCTTTTTTTTTGTATTTTTCTCTACTGTTTAATTCTTACACTGAACATGTTTAGTTAAAACAATAAAGTTATCGAAGAAAATTAATCACTCTATTGTGATGAATCCAGACAGTACTAGTGCAATGCAGTTGTTAGAAATTATGTTGCAGAGCTGGGTCTTGGAGGAGTGGAGGGAGGTTCCTGATGTGTTTTCCTGTGAAGGAGATAGGCACAAAGCAGTATGTAGTGTGATTTTTTTTTTCAAGAGGAGAAATATGTGTGTGTGTGTGTGTGTGTGTATGTTTATCTGTGTGAGTGTATGGAAGTCCACTGAGTATTGAGTGGTAAGGTAGCAGGTGAATTTCTTCTCTCTTATGCTTTTCTGCCCAAATAAAAATAGAACACTCTGTGTGGTACTTTCCCCAAATCCATCTAATGTGTGCCAGTGGTTTTCAAATGTGTTTCAAATGTGTTTCCTTGGACCAGCAGCATCAGTATCACCTGGGAACTTGTTAGAAATGTAAATTCTCAGGCCTGCCCAAGACCTACTGAATTCCTGTTTTCCCACACCCTTTGGCTGACTTTTATGCACACTGAAGTTTTAGAACTACTGGAGTCAATCAAGGGACATCCCTGTTTCACTGAATTGAAATATAGGTGATAATGATGACATGAAAGATGCTGGCCCACTCCTACAAGTGTGCATGTAGATATTCCCCAAAACTTATCTCTGAGAGATGAACAGCAGGACCACAAAATTTCAAGATTGGTATCAATGATATTTCCACCAGTGAATAGACCTCTGAGTTTTTTTTTGTTGGAGACAGGGACTTGCTTTGTTGCCCAGGCTGGAGTACCGTGGTACGATCATAGCTCACTGCAGCCTGGAACTCCTGGGTTCAAGTGGTCCTCCTGCCTCGGCCTCTCAAAGTGCTGGGATTACGAGCATGAGCCACCACGCCCAGCTCTAAGTTTTTGATGTGCAAACTTTAGGTATATAAAATCATCTGAAGAAGGTGTTAGTTAAGGCAGGTTCCTAAGTCATACTCCTGACCCATGGACTCAGCCTCTCTAGGGACCTGTCATTTTAACCATCACTCATAGTGAATTCTATCAAGGAATTTCTAGGACAACACTTTGAGCAACTGTTCTAGGCTTTTTCAGACTTTTTTTTTCCTTTCTTGTATCCTTACGTTTCTTCTTTCCAATTCATCCTTTCTCTTCCCATTGTGATTGATGGGGTCTCAGAAACAGATGAGTCATTCTTTTGGCTCTGTGCCTGGGAGAAAAGAGCTCAGCTGCTGCTAGAGAGTTGCCCTGGGAGTAATAATAATAATAATGGAAGTATTGATTTGCCATCCTCAGATATCAGGGAAAGGTCATGATTTATCAGCTCACACTGATGGGACGCTGTGGGAAGTTGGACACAGTACTTAATAGTTTTCCTCACCATGGCAACAAGTTGCTGTGATTCGGTGATTTAGGGACACAGTAGCTTCCTAAGTCTGCCCAGCAGTCAAATTTTTGTTAGTTAAAAATGGAAGTTTTCTTTTTTAATATTTTTCACATCTAGATTCTCTTGCCCTCTTTTCTGATAATATTTCAGAGAGGCAGCTACCAGCTCGGGTGTCCTGGTGGTCAGAGAGTCTGGAAAAATGCTCTGGCGGACAGGGGTGGGGAATCAGGCATCTTGTTCAGTTCCTCTTTGCTTTTCTCAGCACTAAGGTGATTTCACAATTGGTTTTTTTTTTGTTTTTTTTAAATCCAAAATGTGTTTATTGGGATGGTTTCCCATTCATTCAAGCAGGGTACTTTTAGTGCTGCTTCCTTCTGAAGGAACATCCTTCTGTAAGCCTTGCTTTTCCTCCTGTAGGCTGGAAGATCGCAACTGGTTCTGAAGGAAGTTCTCCCATCTCCTGGGGAAGCCCTTCCAAGTAGAAGAACTAACTTTTATTATTCCTGGGAATGTACAGATGATATAATTAGAACTTTCCTTTATTGGATATTTATAATGCTCCAGGTATCTTACATTAATGAAAGATATCATCTCCATTTTCTAGATCTGAACACTGAGGCTCAGGGAAGTTATACACCTTGTTTACATTTCATATACTATTAAGTGACACAGCTAGGATGTTAATCAAAACTGCCTAATCAGAGCCTATATTCCTGTCTCTAAAGTTTGTACTGGGATTTATAAAGTTTTTTAACACATGTTAGTATATTTGCTGAACATAGCATTCCCCAGTGAAGTAGATCTTCTTATAATCCTAATTTTAAAGATGGGAAAATGGAGTTTTCAAAAGGTTATGCAACTTATCTGTCCCCTGTGCCATACAGCTGGTAACTGGTGAGGCTGAGCCTCAAAACCACAATCCCTATAGTAAAAAGATCATTTTTATCTAAAAATTTTATAGGAATATACATAAACTTAGAAGAAAGGAAAGAAAAAAATCTCCAATGTGAAAGAAAATGGAAGAGTATGGACAGGCCCATTCTGACTTATTCCTCCGCCTGTGCCTTTGGTGAGCAGGAGTGAGCACTTATTCCATGATTCCACCCCCCGGGACACAGTTATACTTTAAACTATACTAAAATTACATTGTTGGTAGCTTTTAAGAGACCATAATGTACTTTTTGCTCTAGGTCCTGAAATGCTGCTAAGATTGGTCAGATTCCATCTGTCTCTGGGCAACAAATATGTTTTCTTATTTTAAAAACTAACTTATTTTTCTTATTATATAGGTAATGTAAGTTTATTGCAAACAATTTTGAAAACACAGTAAAGTATAAAAGAGAAAAATTTAACATTTTTTATTATACAATGATTATGTATTTTTTACTGGGAACTTGAAAAATTCAGAAAATCATAAAGGAGAAAAAAGTTATCTATAAGCTTGTAGGTTATCAATTTGGATTATTTCTTTCCATTTTTTTTTTTACAGAATTGGAATCATCCTTTAAATGCAGTGTGTGTGTGTGTGTTCTGTTTTTTGTTATTTAACATTTTATCATAAGCATTTCTCCATATCCTTACATGGTCTGTTTATGCATTTTAGATGGCTGCATAGGTAGCTCATGGATGTGCATTTGTTTACATGATCCTTCCTTATTATTGGACATTTTGAACCTGGGTCTCCTGACTTCAAAGCTGCTTTTTTTTTCTTTGCCACATATCTGTCTCTATTTCCTTTTAGCTCTTTGTTTGCATTTATTTGGAGATTATTTATGATGGTTTCAGGACAGTAAAAAACAGCCCAGCATCTTCTTATTTATTAGTACATAACAATGCTAGTGTTGAGGATTTATTATGTGCCAAGCTCTATGTCAAGACTTTGAATAGATTATCATTAAAGCCCCCACATCCCCCAACAACAGTAGATACTACTGTTATTTCTATTATATAGATGAGATCACAGAGGTACAGAGAGGGTAAGTACCAGATCCGGTTCATTTGTGTTGAGCAAAACATTCAGCCTATAGAGTCTTATACAAATAGGCATTTATTTTTTTTCTTGCCCAGTCTGAATATGGGCAACTATTAGCACTGGGTTAGAGGCTCAGTGATGTCAAGGCTGCTGTCACTGCAGTCCTTTTCTCCTGTGCCTCTCGGTTTTAAAATGGCTTCAACAGCTCTAGATATCACATCCCAATTCAGGGCAGGAAGACAGTGAAACTGATGGTGCTGACTGACCACATCTGCCCCTTTTATCAAGAAAGCACATTTTCTTCACAGAACCCCCTCTCTCCCTCCAGTAGAATTCCACTCATGAATCATTATGTTTTACCTGACGGTTGCCAACTGCAGAAAAGTCTGGGGAAATGATTGTTTAAGTTTTCCAATCTCTGGAGTGGAAGTTGACTAGGAAAGAGGGGTTTGGGAACAACTTTTGGATCAGCCAACCAATAGTGGTGCTACGGACTAGATTGTGTTCACCCCAGATCCATATGTTGAAGCCTTAACCCCCAATGTGACTGTATCTGGAGATAGGGTCTTTAGGAAGTAATTATGGTAAAATAAGCTCATAAGGGTGGGGCCCTAATTGATAGGATTATGATTTTACAAGAGGAGGAAGATCTTTGTCTCTCTCTCTCTCTCTCTCTCTCTCTCTGTCTGCCATGTGAGGACACAGTGAGAAGGAAGCAAGCCAGGAAGAGAGCCCTCAGCGGAACCTGACCATGTTGGCACCCTGATCTTGGACTTCTAGCTTCCAAACTGCGAGAAAATAAATTTCTATTGTTTAAGCCACACAGTCTATGGTATTTTGTTATGGTAGCCCAAACTGACTGAGACAAGTGGCCACCACAAGATATTTGCCAACGTCAAGTGCTGGTCTTATTTGACCCTAGCAGCCTATTTCATACAGGGACCAACGATCAGCTGGGAACTGCCGTTTCTCACATCTCTGGCCTGGACTATGGTTTGAAGTGGCCCAGAGCCTGCCAAACCCCATCTCTCCCTGAATATAACACCATCTAACACATGCTAACATTTTTCATCAATATTAGTGTCACTGCAAAGTGCCATTAAAATAGAAGTGGTTTCATACATTATTTATCTGTAACGTGTCCACTGAGTCATTCTTTGGCTGGAGAGCTATCTCCTTGGCATTTATAAACTCAGTAACAAATCTGCAGCTCCCTGGGTTTGTATCCTCAGGCTGTGGCAGGGGAGAGGAGGATCCATGAACTGTTGGGGCTGAAACTTGTTGCTGCATCTCTTCTCTCAGCCCTGAGCACATTTTTAAAGTGCCTGATTGCAGGTGATCCACACTAGAGGCTAGAGAGTGGAGATTCTGAAAATGATGGCTGTATCCCACTTCATTCTAATTAGAGGGGGTTCAAAAAGGACCCATCATTTACTAGTGATTTTCAATTGTGGTTATTTTTAGAGCAGAATTTCGAACAGGCAATTCTAGTCACTAGGGATAGAGTAATGAATAAAATAGTCATTACTGATATTCTAGTAACGAGGAGATTTCATATATAAAACTAGATTTCTGGCTGTTCGAAGTATCAGAAGAACTGACAACAACCCTGGGCTGGCTTTTCTTCATAACCATCACCTGAATCCAGGGAGCCATTGCCTCCCTTTCATATGGGACATGAGCTCTGTAGTTTGTCACACTTCCCACCACTCCTTATTGTCTCATTTGATCCACATGGAATCTCAATGGAGCAGATTCCACTATTATTATTACTATTATTATTGCCATTTGAAGACAAAGAAATTGAAGCTCAAAGAGGTGAAGTGACTGGTCCAAGGTCATCTAACTGTAGAAGGTAGAGTGGGATATGAACCCAGTTTTATGAAACTTGAGAGGCTTAGGTCTTTGCCACCACTCAGAGTGGTGATTCAGGAGGCAGGAACACAGAAATATCACCAAGCAAAAACATTCAACCCATACAAGATCAAATTAGAGTGGTGTATCAGCAGGAAACAGATGGCACCCTCAAATTAGGATAACTCAAGCAGAGTTTCATAAAGAAACTATTTACAAAGGTGTGGGCAGACCATAGGGAAACCACCAGGCATAGTGCAGAACCCCAGATTAGTAATAGTAGGGCTCCATCACCACTCCCAAGTGCTTAGGGGCAGATGAGGGGTGGGTGGGTTACTGGAACCAGGGGGATAGAACTGTGGAGAGGACTGCCTTATTTGAGCTGAGGTATTCTGCAGTGAAATGCATCCAGCCCTTGGGGACCACACAGGGAAGGAACTTGGAGAATAAATCCCCCAACCTCACTCCCTAAGTTCTCTCTACTCCTTCCCATTGATCTCCTGCCAGTGCCAAACCCAACTGGGAGTCAGAAGGCAAAGAGCCATTGATACATCCCTACAGGTCAGCCTCAGGGAGCACCAAGCAGTGCAGAGAAGAGCAGAGAGAGGCTCTGGAGGGGCAAACAAGACACCCAGCCTGAAGGGCATGTCAAAGCCAAGAGCATGTTAGGCGACCAGGCAGTGTAGGGAGTCAGAACATGCCACCTCACAACATGCTGCTTTGGCATAAAGATTAATTTGAAGTCATTTGAGGTTCAACAGATGCAGAAAGAAGCCTTCCCAAAGCTTCCCTTATCTGACAAAAAGCAGAAACTCGTGAGAAATGAGGACTTCCATAAATTCCCTCTCTCTCGGGGAAGTTTTATGGCCACGAAGATAGAAAGTAACACCGAAATGGACCTGCACGAACAAACCTTGCTAAGATAGCCCTTATCTTCCATTAATTTCCCCATATATTTACCTTCCCATAGTTTGCCACCAGGAAATCCTAAAACGCCCTTTCCTTTGTCTTGTCACTTTTCTACAAATTTATGGGCCTTTTTGAAATAGTATAAAAGCCTCCAAGCCTAGCGGTTTTTTGGGGGGTTTTCTCTTGTCTATGAACCACCTCCACCCATGCTACATAAAACTTATAATATCAAATAAAATTTGTATGCTTCCCCCCACCCCCACACTGTTACTCTGCCTTTTGACAGTTTACTTTGCAGGCCCAGCCACTAAACCTAAGAGGGTAGAGGAATCCGCACCCCCCACCCCCCACCGAGTAGAGATGATGAGTAGGGGAAGAAATAAAGACCAGGATGACTTCCAGGTCCAGCTCTGGTGGGGCTGGGGCAGCATGTCCTCCTCCTTCTCACCCTTCTTCTTCTCAGCTGTGCTTGGCCCCATTGTCTTCCAGAAAAATCACTGATTCCACATCAGGGATTCCTCAAGTTTGCAACACAGGGCTTGCGGCCTCTGTCTTGATGGCTTTCCTAATGGACAAATGGCTGAACTGCACAGGCTGGCATCTTCTTCCAGTTTTTTTTTTCAGAGGAGTGGCAGAGGCCATTAAACCTTACCTTTAGCAAGCTACATCTTGAAACCTCCAAGGCTGGTCTGCTTGTTTTTCAAGCTCTCCTCTAAAATCTATTCTGCTTAATCCTTGCCAAACACCATGTATCCTGCTAAGCTGAGCCATATATTACCACCATCAAAAACCATTTTATTTTCAGAATTCATAGTTTCTGAAATCAACTGGACCATGGCTTTGGATCTTTAGTAAAGTAGATTTTCATCAGTGTACTTCCATCATCTTTATAGTAGCATCTCCCAAGGCCCATCCCAGAGATGTTATGAATATCACTTTCAGCATAAGTAACAGTAACAAATTCAGGAACACTTTGGCTGACACCTTAACAATTCAAACAGTCTATAAACCTAGTATACCTGGTTCAGAAACAATGTGCTTCTGAGAATACACAGGGCAGGAGGAAAGGGGCACATAGATTTACTGGGTGAGAACACTCTTAAGAGCATGGTGTCATAATTAATTTAGGGAATAATTGTGACCCTATTGATTATGTTTCCATGAGCCTTTGCCCCTCTTTTTCCTTGTTAATGGAACCCCAATATTGTCTAGAGGGTAGGCAAGCCGTGTTCCTCAAAGGAAGCTGGGCTCCCAGCCCCAGCGAGCAAATCATTTGTCCCACTCAAGTTTGGTGACCATTTTCCCATTCAGGCTTGGTGACCTCTCTACCAATGCTTGGATTAGCAGGGCATGGGATGCAGTTCTGACCAATAGGCTGTGAGAAGTCTGCTGGGGGAGTTTCTAGTACAGTAACCCCCCTTATCCACAGGGGATACATTCCAAGACCCCCAGTGGATGCCTGAAGCCAAGAATTGTACCAGGCCCAATTGCTGTCAGTTGGAACATGTTTCTGTTTATGTCTTCTACCCAAAATATAATGCCTTTTCCATCATAACTAAACACTTTTCATGCATTGTGGCTGTAACTTTTGCAGGATGGGGTGCAACAGTAAAACTAGCACATATTTCTTTTTCCTTCTTTATAATTTCACAGAAGATTCATTCTTACCATAGATATTAGCAACATTAGCATATGATTTTTTTTCTTTCCTTATTAAGTCGAGAACTTTCACCTTTTCACTTAAAGAAAGCATTTTACGGCTTCTCTTTGGCATATTTGAATTGTCAGCATCACTACTCTTGTTCTTTGGGGCCATTATTAAGTAAAATAAGGGTGATTTGAACCCAAGCACTGCGATACCATGACAGTAGATCTGATAACAGAGACAGCTCCTAAGTGACTAATGGGCAGGTAATGTAGATAGCATGGATCCAAAGGGAGGATTCACGTAGGAAGAAATAGTTGCCTCTTTTTCTACTAGACATTATCATAGCAGCTTGTGGTGCCTTGAACTGTAGCAGCCGGGAAATGATGTACAGGGTCTCATGCTGAGAATAGGAGCATGCAAAGATGCTTTGTGGCTTTGGTCCTCAACTCCCCCATGCCACAGCCTGGTGCTGGCCTGTTAGCAACCCGGCTGCGCATCACCGCCTGAGCTCTGCCTCCTTACAACCCTCACCCCCAACCCCCCATTCCACCTCCGTGCATGGAAAAATTGTCTTCCATGAAACTGGTCCCTGGTGCCAAAAAGGTTGGGGACCACTGCTTTACAGTGTCAATGAACCATTGAGTTAACCAACTCAGGTCCTATCCTACCTCAGGTTTTCTAATGTGAGACAATAAGTTTCTTATTGTTAAAGCTGGTAGACACAGGAGGCCTGGATCTTGATGCACCATAAAGATGCATGAAATTCAGGAGCTAGAGGGGAAGGGGAAAGGTAGCTAATGATTTTACACATTGTTTTCCTATTTTTTTAATTAAAAAGTAATATACAAATGAAAAATTCAGTCAAAATGGAAGTGTTAAGAATAACACCGGAAGTCTCCCATAATTCTCTACCTCCTGCCTACATATGTTAATGTAATGTTAAAAGAATAGGATCAGAGTAGGCCTACCTAAAAGTAAGGCTTGGTCTTTCATATAAATATGTGTAGATCTATTCCATTCTTTTAAATAACTGTGTAATATTCCAAAGTATGGCTATATCATAATTTTAAAAATCTAATATAGGTGGTGCTTTTAAAAAAGTGTGACCCATGGGTACCTATATTCATAATCCTCTAATCTTTACCTTCAGTCATTTTCAGCAAATGTCAGTGTCTTTCAGAGAGGTGTGCTCAGGGAGCAGCTGTGTGACACAAAGGAAGGGATACAGGGCTTGGGGTCAGGCAGATTGGGGCTGGGATTCAGCCCTACCACATACTAAGTCATGTGATCTTGGAAAGTGATTAAACCCTTTATGCCTCAGTTGTGTCAACCGTAAAAAAATAAAACAAAATAACACCTACCTCTTAAGATTGTTGGAAGGGTTAGAAAAACAACAACAACAACAACAACTAGCTATTGTTTTAGGAAAGGAGCTGTCTCCATAAAATAGTATCACTATCTTCGGTTATTCTCACTGTGAACACAATGGACACACACACATGTGTACTTGTTAGTCTAAAATAATTTCTTAAAATTACACGGCAATTGTTCCCTAAATGGTGCAAAGTAGTACGCAGAAACAAACAATCTAAATTCACCTTTGCGTCAATCTTGTAAAGAAGATAGCCAACATTTAACCTCCATTTCATGGGCTGATGCCTGCAGAAAGAGTTTGGGCAATTTATCAAATAGGCTGGAAAAAGGCATCAAGGCATCATTCATATTAAGAAGATCTCAATAGGCTGGAATGATGGGCTAAATTAAACAAAGTGAACTATTTTAGAGAAAAATGTAAGATTTATCTCTTTGGCTCTGTTTCTTTTCTTTTTTCTTTTTCTTTTTTGCATAATACAGAATCGGAGAAATGTGAAAATGTGACTTAATAGCAGATACGAAAAAGGCTTAGAGATTTTAGGTGGCTGAAGTTCAATGTGAAGCCACAGTATGATCCATCCAGCTGTCTACACAAGCAAATGCAATCTTAGTTTTCATAAAGAGAAATAGGAAATTCAGAATGAGGATGGTAATGACTTCACTTAGTTTGCCCTTGTTAGACCACATGCTCTAACAGTGGGGATGGCAGGTAACTGGCATTCAGGCTGAGGTTCCTTGTTTGCATGCCCATGACAGATACCACTAATTAATCATATTCCACTGAGCTTAGATGTAGCCTGTGAAACCCTCTCACGACAGTCTTTTAGGCAGCCAATATTTTTTGTACGGATGAAACCTATTGGTAACTGATGAACTGCAGGCTATTCCTACGCTCTCTTTCTAAGGGGACAGCGTTTGCCTATATCGTGTAGTCCAACCTTTTCCCAGCCACAAAAGATTGGAAAAGGACCCAAGGGTTGCCAATCTATAGGCTACTTTGAAGAGCTTTATCCAAACTGGGGCAAGCGCATTCACTTGGATTCTGTCTTTTGGGAATTTCAACTGGGAAAAAGAGAGCAAATCAGGCAGTTGGTGGCAGGCCCAGAGCTGAAATGTTCATGGAGAGAGACCGTGCCATTTTAGAGGTCAAAAGGGAGCATAAGGAAACAAGAAAACAGAAACAAGAAAGAGGAAGCAGAGGCTATGAGGTAGAGAAAAATCTTCAAGGAGAGAGGGGATAAAAGATTGGTTGGTGGCAGTGGAAATAGTAAAGGAGGCAGAGAGAGCTGAGGATAAGTAGAGCCCTGCTGCTAAGGGACTAGTAAGATCTCTTGTCCTCCGGGTAGAAATCCAGGTGCATTGTCATCTCTGCTCTTCCCCAGAGGGCTTCCCTGCCTGAGGTCCAGTCAGGCTGACCATGAACATGAGGTTCCTCTTTTTCTTACGTCCACAATAAGCACTTCCTATTACTTGAGGTAGTCTGAGGGATACCTTTGTTCCTTGTAGCCCCCAATGTCTACTCAAGGTTCCTTGTCTAGTTCTGGGTGGCAAACTGCAGCAGGTCCCCAGGAGGGAGATGAGAACGGCAAAGAGGCCTGGGAGCTCTCACACTGAAGGAGTTTTCAAAGGGATGAGGAGTGCTTATCCAGGGCAGTGGTTCTCAGAGTGTGATCATTGAAGAGTAGCAGTGGCATCTTGGAGATGTAAATTTCTGGGCCCACCCCAGACCAACTAAATCAGAAACTCTGGGGGTAGGACACTGCCCCGTGTGGTTTAGCAAGATCTCCATGTCAGATGCATGCTTAAGTTTGAGAATCACTGGCCTAGAGAAGAGAAGACCAAGGTAGATGATGAGGATGGTGTCCAGTTATTTGAAGGAGTCAGGAGGAGGTGTGATATGAGATCCTCGAGGGCAGCACTAGAACTGTTGGCTGGAAAAAATGGGAGACAGATTTCAGTGTAATAGAAGGAAGACTTTGCAAACAATTAAAGCGAGTTTGAGAAAGATTTGGGCCTGGTGGGTAGTGAGTTGCTTGTCCCTGGGGGTGTTCAAGGAAAGACTGCATGAACACCAGTTGGTAGATATTGCAGAGGACTGTGAAGTACACAGGATAGAGAAGAGGGAACTGAAAGAGGAAGTGTGCTTTAGGAAGGCTCTGCAAATCAGGAACAGTGATGGAGGACTGGCATCCCAGGGCTCTCCCATTGCCATGGTAACAGTGGGGGGGTCGGTAACCAGCTAATTGTGTTTATGAACTTCAGCTGGGGCTTCTTTCTGGGCACTTTCTTGAGTTAGAGGCGGATCCAGGATCCCGGTCTCTGCTCACAACAAATCCTGACTCCTGGGACCAGGATCCCACTTTGGGACTTGCTTATATTCCTATCTTTAGATTCTAGCTCCTCAGTAAACTGTCTTGAGCAAAGGCAGGGACTCCAATATGGGGGCAAACAGGTGGTGGAAATCTGATCATCCACCCAAACATCTTGGGATAGGAAGCTGCATCTAGATTAATGAATACTGATATCAAACCTACATATTGTGTTTAGTGGGTAGGTGTTGGCTCTGAAGTCAGAAGTCTGGATATGTAATTGCGTGACCTTGAGAACATTACTTTTCTCTGCTTTATTTTCCTTGTCTTTTAAAATGAGGCTTAGACTAGTTGCTATCTTAAAGGATTGTGTTTGGATTAAGACAATAGCAGTGTGCTAGTACATGATAAGAACTCAATATATTTCAACTATTATTATTGCTATGATTGTTTTAGCTCATTGGACTCCTAAAATGCCTGTAAGAAGGGTAGAGTAGGTTTTATTAACCCCATGTTACAGCTTTAGAAACTGAGGCAAAGGATATTTAAGACCCAGTCTGACATCACACTGCTTCGGTATTACTGGCAGAATAGAACTAGGGCTTAGTTTTCCTGACTTCAAGCAGACAAGACAAAGGACAGATTCTGTATGTGTGTTCTAGAAAGGGGAACAGAATTTATTTTTTGAAAAGGCAATATATGTATATAAGAAAAATTCTACAAAAAGGTGTGCTGCGAAAAATAAGTGTTCTTCCCATCCCCTTACCCTGTAGTCATTCGGTGCTTTTCTGTTGAGAGTCTGTGCATCCTTTAGGAGCCATTTCATGCACATACAAACCTAGTGAGTGTGTGTATCCCTAGGAACTATTTCTAAGGCCTCATCCTGCTCTTGTCCCTGATGCAGGGTGTGTGTGTGGGAGCAGGGGGACAGGGCTGACTCTGGAGGTTTTCTGGGGGCAGAAGTGGTGGTTTGGGACCTGGGCTTGCCCTTGGAAAGAAAGCACAGTAGGTCTTGGGCCGCACCAGTGACAGACCAAGGCCAACGCTGTCTCCCACCTCCCTCAGATCTGGAGCCTCTGAGTTCCCAACTCTGTGGTAAGGCACAGGAGGGTGGCCTTGGGGTGCGAAAGCTGGGCTACTTGCCCCTTCCTGCCCCGGCTTGTATCTCCTTCTTGAGATGCTGCCACTTATCTTGTGGCCCCGACCTTCCCAGGGATGCTGATGGGGAACCCAGGCCCCAAGCTATTGACTGTCAGCCTTGGAGCACGGGACAGGTCACAGGCCCAGGGACCCCATCTCTTTGGCTCTTCCCTTCTTTACTGGGGTCTCTGCTCACCTGGCTTCTGGCGTAATGTCAGACCTATTCGGCTTTGGTAATCCTGCCACTTTCCCAGCTATGAGGAAAAGTCTTTGTATTTATTATTGTTATTACTATTATTATTTAATGTATAGAAGCTATTCCCTGACAAACACAGAAGGGCCTTGGCTGCCTGCCATCTTGGCCAGGAGACCAGGGACGGGGCTGGCAGAGAATACAGTCCTCTCTGGGGTCTGCTGGGGCAGCAGGGCAAAGCAGCTGAGACGAGACCCCTCCTGCCAGAGCCAGTTCCTACAGACCTATAGGTGTCAGAGCAGACTCCTGTGCTCCCTGGTTGCTGGTTGTCTCTAGCTTTCACTTCTGGTTTCCCTTTTCCCTGGGTAGAGAATTTAGAGGGGCACTGGGTGAAAGACTCAGTCCTCTGCTGCATGTACCCTCTGGGCTGCCCTCTGCAGGACCCCGACTCTCTGATGCCTGAAATGATTTTAAAACGTCCCTGTTCATCAGCTGCTTGCTGGCTGATGCCAGCTTGAATATGTCCAGTCATGGGGAACTCACCACTTCCTGAATCTCTCCATTTCATTTTTAGATGGTTCTAGAGAGAGGAGCAGAACTGGAATTTGTGTCTAGGGCTGTGTGAATTGACAGCTTCTGGGCTCTTAGCCGCAAATTACTCTTTCACTTAAAAATCCTGTGGGCTCTTGCTGTTCGTGTCTCCAGCTCTTTGGACATTTCCCTTAGGGTCAGGTTAGGTTAGGTTAGCGTGGAGCCTGTCTAAAACTTGAGTGAGCTGGGCCCATCGCTAGTGGGAAGGGGTGTAAGTACAGGAGAAACCCATCTGTCACAAGAGAGAATCAGGTAGGGGATGGGCAAGGTGACTTCTCAGGTTCTGTTCTTAGGCGTTTGGGATCCCACCTTCTTCCCTCATTCTATGAAGAAGCTTGCTTCTGAGATTCCTGGACCTATCCTCAGTGCAAGGAAAACACGTTGGAGAAGTGACAGTGTCCTGGGATGAGCCCAGCAGCTTTCTTCCTTTTCTCACTCTGCCTCTGCCTCCCTCCTCCCCCCCACCGTTTCCTGCCTGGGGCGGTACAGCCAGCAGCCAAAGCGCCTGAGCCCTGTTATTTAAAAATTCAGCCGTCACCATGGCAACCTGCATCCTGCTCCATTTCAACCAGAGATACAAAGAAGCAGTGAAAGGGAAAGTTTAATAAGATTTTTCTTATGAATCTCACTGACGGTGTCCATCTTTTTGGGAAATAGAAATGTTCCATTTTAGTGGCATTATCAAAATGTCATTCATTTTCATGCCCTGTGGCTTCTGGAGGGTCAAAGTCACTGCTGGCTTTCCAGGGCAGCTGTTGTCACCCCCTTCCCACCTTCAGAATGGGTGAGGAGTGTTATTTGGCAGTTAGGCTTTTTGAAAGGTTTGGGGTTGGGCTATCTCTAGAGAGTGTCCATGGGTTTATTCTCCCTTCCATTTCCCTGGTATCAAATCCCAGAGTCACGGCAGGGTGAAAAAAAGCTGGAAGAGTCCTTAAAGATTGCTGACTCTGCAGTGTCATTTTTGTTTTTGTGGGTCTAGCAACCGTTCCCCATTGTTCTGAGAGTGCTTCCTGATTACTCTCAGGGGAGCTTGGCCTTTGCCTGTGTCGGTCCCTGTCATTCACCGGGAGCTGAGACTTTCCCCTGTCCACTGTAATGGGCTCCTGTGGCCCAAAGGGCACCACTGTGGGGCAGTTCTGGGTCTTTTGCCTGCTACTTTTCTGCTATGGGGATGAAAGCCTGGAGCTGCTGGAGACCCCCTCAGAGAAGGAACTTGCCTACAAGTGGAGCAAGAGCAAGGAGAAGCAGAGCCTATGGATGGAGAAGGGAAACCAGGCTCTGATGACGTTTCTTGATATCCTGGACTGAGTTGACCCTGAATCCATGGCTTTGCAGTTTCATGAGCAATATATTCCTTTTTTTCCCCCTTAAGCCAGTTTAAGGTGGGGTTTCTGACACCTAAAAACTATGATTTTTGATGTTACATACCCCAAGATCCTCTTTTACAAGTGGGACAATGGAGACCCAGTGCAGGGAGGCAGCATCCAAAGTCACAAAGGGAGGCGGCTCCGAGGGTCAGGTCTCCTGATGTCCTCATGACTTTCAATCCACTTGTCCTTCGGTTCTCAGTTCTCATGCCGATTTCACTACCTTGGGCAGGACAAAAGCTGAGCCTATGAATGCTGACCATTAAAAAGTGTAATTGCAGTGAACACACCTGCCCAGCTCACCCCAGGGCGATGGTGAGCATTTGGGCTGATAGTCAAGGGAAATCTCCACCCTCTGAAAGTTTATGTGCCTTTTTGAGGCTGGACAGCAAGAAAAGCACTTAACATAGCTGGCTCTGCAAAGCCCCCAGGACAGATCCGAGATGCAGTCTGCCTGCTTTCTCCACTGAGATGAGATCTGTTTGTTCAGTCCGTAAACAAATGAAATGCAGTCATTCAACCAACACTTAGGATTTTATTAATTTCATCGAACCATATTAATTGAGTGCCTCTTATGTGTTAATCACTGTTTTGGGGGCACAGATTCAATGGTCAACAAGGCAGCCTCAGTTTCCATCCTCACGGAACTTATACTTTACTGTGGGCATGAAAATAATCAGAGAAACATAAAATTTGGGACTGTGAAACAAGTCTTATGCTGGGACAGTTCCCAATGTCATAAGCGTGTTAGATGAGGGCCCATCCCATATGCTGAGTCCGAGGAAGTCCTGAGCTGAGATGGGCAGAAGGAACAGGCGTCTCTGAGCAAAGGGAAGTGGGGTTGAGGACCAGGGAACTGAATGTTGGGCACAGCTTGTGCAAAGTTGAGGGTGGGGGCGGGGAGGGAGGCAGGATTTTGAATTAATTCACGCCAGTGTTGGTGGGGGCACCATATGCCGATGTCATCCTCTTTTGCCACTTTAAGTCATTCTGTGCCTGCCCTATAGATTCTCTGAGCCCCTGATTCTCACAAGTCCCTAAGTCACTTATATCATCTATTTTTCAGCCCAGGATCCTTGGTGCCTAAGTTCAGATCTGTTTCAGGCTAAAGTCTAATTAGTCACATTTTTGTGTGTGAGGTTAAAAATCTTTCCCATTGTAACGAGGCCTGCTTTTTTAGAGGATGCAGGTTGCCTTTGTCCTTCCTGATAAGTGCTATCTTCCCACCAAATTTCCCTTCGATTTGTCATCTGCAGATAAATGTGACCGCAGTAAAGTTTGCTGCCACTAGGGGGCAGGAGCACCAAGGCAAAGGACCAGGGCGCGGGAAGGCCGCGAAGTCCGCAGCAACACCGACCCTCCGACGGGGTTTGCGCCGGTGGGGGCCGCGCCAACTTTCAAGCCCAGGCTCTGCGTGTCTTGATTCAGACACACCACGTTTACTTCCTCCGAAGATTTCATTCCACACACTGTGATGGCTACAGATGCTAGGGCCAGAAAGAAATTGTAAAAAAAGGGCTTTTGGTGGGGGGAGGTTCCTACTGTTTGTAAAACAAAGGAATGGGGTCTTGGACTAGAGTTTAACCTTTAGGAGCCCTTTAAAATGTGCACTGGAGTCAGAGGGCCCCAATCCTGATTCCTTCTGTGCTGTGTGACCTTGCTTAAGAAACGAAGCCCCTCTGGGCCTAAATTGCCCCTCCATAAAAGCATGATATGATGTGAAAATCCCTTCTGATTCAAAGCATCTAAGCGGTGAAGATAGTTGAGGCCGGAGAACTGTCCCCATAGATGTCTATTTGTGTACTTTCTAATTCTGGGGGCTCTTTCATACTGAGGGAGTTTTGTTTCCCGGACTCATACCTTTTTTCATTTCAGCAGATGAATATACTTCAACACAAAGGAATAAAGAGTGATGGTGGGATTTTGGCAAATGGTGACAGAGGTCCTCTGATGGGGATGAGGCATTTGGACCTGATTTGGGAGACTTGCCGAATATCTGTGAGGATTGAGTCTCTCCCTGAAACTCGGTTGAAACTCTCCATTATCCTGGAACCCGGAGCCTTACTGAACTAGCTCAAGAGGCTGCCAGTTTGAGAACAGGGTGGAAACAGCACTGGCCTGGGAGTGAGGGATGATCTATGAGACCCCTTTCTGTCTCATCATTCCAGAATGAGATTTATGCTCAGACAAGACTATCTCTAGGAGGCTGGTCCCCAGCAAGAGGTGGAGCTTCTGCCTAAAGCCACAGTCTTTTTCTAAGGGGGCCCCAAAGGCACTGGGTCCCTAAGGACCTATGCTCCTGTCTACACTCTTCCTGCTGCCTCAGGTTGGGGAGAGGTGTGGATTGGGCTGTCCCTCCTTGCACTTGGCCATGGAACATCACGAAGACAAAAACCCCAAAACTAATCAAGACAAGGCACGACACAAATCCTATCTAAAAACCTTTGTTCTCTGGCAGCCCCAGTTTCTGGGATTCACATTCCCAGACAAGTTAGTCCAAAAATACAGAGGGGGAGGGGTCAGCAGGGGTGAGCTGAGGCTCTCCAGACCTTTGTGGACCCCCTCCGGCTCTCTGTGATCATTCTCTCACATTGCACACTGCCTGACTGATGAAGAATTGCTGCTCCATGCTGCTGCAGCCACTCTCGCTTAGTGAGATATTACTAATGCCTTCGGTCTCAATTAATATAGATTAGCACCACTTTTTTCCTCTAAAGATTACTTTAATGGAAGTCCATATTTTTGTTGGGTGGCATCGGCACCACAATTTTTAGTGATTGTGGAGTGTTCCGTCATGACTGCACAACAGTTTCCTTAACTGGCTGCTCTCCACCGACGCCACCTGTTGCACATCCCATTAGGGGCCTATCTTGATCCTGTCCCAGGTAGAATCACAGGATCTTAGGGATCACCCTTTCTAGCGAGCTCTTTGGTGTTACAGAGAAGGGAGATGGCGTTGAGCTGAGGGCAGACTAGGACTACAATCCAGGTTTTCTGATTTCCCACCTGCTGCCGTTTTCACTCCGCCAGCCTTACTGAGGGCAGGTGTGAAGGGAAAACAAAGGGACTTCACAGTCCTGTGTGCTAGGCAATTTGTAGACAATGAGCACAAATGTCCCCTCACACATTTTTGTATTCTCTTCCATACTTCTAAGAGTAACTGTCCCCAGCTGATTGCTTATTGAACACATTTGGTCTCACCCTCCTTCCTCTGCCCCCAAACATCATTTTAAATCCCATCCTCACCCTCTCCCAGTTCTGTCCCACCCCTGCATCCCCCTAGTACTGAAATTCCCAAGGGCGATTGCCACACAGTGGCAGCAACCCAGTCACAAGATGGCTAAATATAAACTGTGCAGACTGCAAATAAGCCTCCACTGATCATCTGCTCCTTTGTTTAGCTTATTATCCTCCCAAATCAAACTCCAGAGGAGGCTCGCGCATCGTCCATGCTGGGCAGGACCTGTAGGGTGTTTGTGTCCGACAGGAAAAACCAAACAAACGGAGAAACTCTGCTGTGAGCCGAGTCATTCCTCTTCCCCAGTGGAGCAGGGCCTGCTTTTTAGATAAAGCCGGCAATCCCCAGGCTTTGATTTCCTAAGCAAATCACTGTGAATCACATCAATATTGGGAACAGATGCAGCAGTCTGGCCGACCAGCTGTGTGCAGCCAAGCAGCCAGGGACATGGAACCAGGAACAAAGAGGTGCTGGCGCTGGGATGCGTTTTCTCTGCTGTCTCTGCCTCTGGGGGCGGGGCGGGGGGGATGGGGAACGGAGACAGTGAGGTGGGCAGGGGGAACCAGGATCTAGGCTGTATGGGCAAGCCAGAACTGGAGATAGAGAAAGTCCCCCCAAGAGACACACATTTTTAGGTGGAGCTTCTGATCCATTAGTGATGTGGACCCGGGTTTGGTGGGTATTAATAAGCATGCTGTGTATTTGCCATCTTTGATTTAGATGAAAGCAACCTCAATACATAGGACTTCTTAGTATGTAGGGTGCAGCGGGGTCTCCAGGAAGCTACAGGCTTAGCTGAAGCCCAAAGCTGTCCTGTTGAAATAGTCATAATGTTTGAGTCTTCAAGGAAGACTGGTTTTCCCTGAGCTTGGAGGTCACTTTGAATCTTGGATGGTAACGGGGGCAAGAGACAGGAAAGAACTCGTTCTTGAAAAGGACATGGAATTTGATCTCTATCATGAAAGGGAACTGATGGTGCCCATTGCTCATCTAATGGATATTCTCCAATCTTTATCCTAAATGAATTCTTATCAGCACTTGATGCTGACAGCTGTTTCTTCCTTCCCTGGGTTGAGAACACTGTTCTGCCTTTCCTTCTGTCTCTATGGTCTCTCCTCTGTTGCTCCTGAGGTTTCTCCTCCTCCACTGGTAAATGTTATGGTTTCCCCATGCTTGGCCCCAGGCCTGTTTCTTTTCCCTCCCTGCATTCTCTCCCTAGGTGATCTCATCCTAGCCAATTACTTCAATTCCCACCTACATGTATATAACTTAACATTTTATATCTTGAGCCATGCAAACCCCCTCAGCTCCAATGGCCCATCTGACATCTCCACCAGGATGTCTCAAACTGAACCTGTTGGAAAGAGAGCCTGTGATCTTCTGTCTGTGCCCCATCTACTTGGATCTCTGTTGGTGTTCCTTTTTTCTTTTTTGTTACGTGGATGAATTGTGTAGTGGTGAAGTCAGGGCTTTAGTGTACTCGTCCCCTGAATAGTGTACATTGTATCAATATTTCCTAGTATTTCTGTTCTCATCGAATGACACCACCATGCAGTTAACTAAGCCAGAAACATCATCCAGAACACGTCTCTCTCCCTCTCTCTTTCCATATCCAATCCATCACCTAGCCCTGATGATTTTGCCTCATAAATATTTTTGAATCTGTCCTCTTTTTCCTTTCACAATCACCATCCTAGTTCAAGCTACTATCATCTCTTGCTTGGACTACAAATGGAACCTAACCCCTAATTCTTTTCCTTAAATTCTTTTCAGCTCCCAAGTAGTCAAAAAAGGTCTTTGTCAAGAGGCAGATCGAATTATTCATGCCCTCTGCCCCTCAAGGCTTCTACTCTGATGTTTGCCTCCAGTTTTCTGCCATACAGGTTGAGCAGCCCTTATTCGAAATGCTTGGGACCAGAAGTGTTTTGGATCTGCGTTTGTCTTTATCCAGATCTGAAATGCAGGGACAACAGATCGGTTCTCTCCCTCTTGTGGATTCTCCTCCATGACTCTGTGTGACTATGCCTGGAGGTTGGATCACAGCTTGATGGCTCTCAGAGAAGGGCTGAGGGGTTTTAGTCTTGCTTGGGAAAGATTGAGTGTGGGAGGAACGAAAGCCCTTGCTGTTCTGACGGAGAGGGTAATGAGAAGTGAAAACAATCCACTGTGAATGAGCTCTGTGACAACTTGAAATAAAAGTAGGTTGGCCACAGGAATGGAGAATGTGATGGAAGAAAGAGTCAAAGCAATGAGGGACCAGTGATCGCAGGTTCCCAAATATGATCCATACAGCTTACATCTGAGAACACACCATAAGTTTCTGTACATGGTATAGGTTGCTGCATCTTCTCTTAGTATGTCTGAATTAAAGATTCTAAAGCTGCAGAAGATTGCTGTTGGATTGAATGAACAGGAGGAACTCCCTTTGTTGAGGTGGCCTTTCTCTGTGAACTTTTCACTGGGCTGGAAACAAAAATACAGACATTTCCTTATCATGGGCATGAATATGACAAATGGCCAATTTGTGGACCAGGTAGAGCAGGGATGGTAAATAAGGTTTATTTCCTGTGGAATCCTTGATTATTTGTATGGTGGTGGCTGTCTTGAACACTAGGATGAGAAAGATTTAAAAGCCAAATGTGGCATTGTTGGGGAACTATGTCACAATGGCTTAGTAATGTCTGCCATGGCTGAGGAACGATGCAACAAGAGTGTAATTACTGACCTGGAACAGTGTTACTCAAAATGTGGTCTGCAAATGGGCCTAGGTCTACAAAAAATTTGTTACTCATGAGGAAATGAGTACAGAAGTGAGGAGTAAGCATTTAGAAACACTTACAGTAAGTTGACATTGCTACCACATCCAAGCATATAATTTCTGTATTTTATGAAGTATTGATCTATGATGGATTGAAAATAAAAATAAAACCGGGCCCTTGACCAGAAGTAGTTTGAGAAGCACTGACCAAGAGGACTGTACTTGACCTCATTGGTTTCTGTGAAAGACTTTGAAATGCCCTGGACTTGGGGAGCTTGTGAATGCAGCTGAAATCCTATGCACATCAGTGTTTACACAGAATCATTAACCGAGCATGGGTGTTTGCTGGTTTTCTTCCTCTTGCTTGGCAGAAGGATTATGATAATAACTACTCAGAGATTGCCAGAAATGCTTTCCCTCCTCTACCTGTTTCCACTTTCCATTTATGCCATAAAGCCTTTGCTAACATTGATTTGTTCTGGTAGTGTGTCGGTGAGGCTGGCAAAGAGTTATGTCATTAGAAGTACTAAAGGGTGATCAGAGAGAGGTGTCTAACATCAGCTGCTGAGCTGACCTGGGTGGTCGCTGAAGGCATGCGTGAATTCACCCATTCCTTTTCCAGTTCACGCATTCTTACTCATTCATTCTGTCCTTCAGGCAACTCCTTGTGGAATGCCAGCTCTGTGTGTCACAGTGCCAGGTCCTGGGGATATCATGATGATCAAGACAGACTAGTTTTGTGCCTTCATGAAAATGATGGTCTAGGAGGGGAGACAGATATTAAATCAATAATGTATATAAGTAGTGATATAAATACTGGTAGGTGCTCCAATAGAGAAGCTCTGAGAATTTTTAGCAGGGGCCTTCTTCTATCTATGGTGTCTTGGAAGGGCCCTTGAGGAAGCAATTTGTCTGCCAGTGTGGCTGGCCCATGGTGAATGACCAGAGGACAAAGGAGGTGACTTGAGGTATCCCAGAGAGACGAGCAACATACTGATGGTGCAAGGCCTTGCAGGCTGCAAAGGAGTTTGCACTTGATCCCAAGAGTAGTGGGGAGCCAGGTGGAGTTACAAATATGGTCCCTGCTCTCACAAGGCCATCATTCTGGTGGAGGAGAAAGATACCCAAGCAACTAGCTCTAATGTAATGTGGTTTGGTTTATATAGAGGTGTACACATAGATGGGAAATGATGGGGTTAGGGAACTGAAATGATTTAACAGAACAGGTTTGACCCTGTCATGCTCCTGCTTTAAACACTTCTGTAGCTGTGTGTTGTTTTTAGAATACAGCCACAATCTTCTTATGTGGCCCCATGATCCAGTGGCTGCCTCCCTCTTCTGCCTCTTCCATGGCACTCTCTCTCTCTCTTGCTTTCTCTGCTCTGGGTGTCCCGGTTGGTCTTTCTTCCCAGATGCCACAGATCTTCCTATCGTGTGGTCTTTGTATGTGCTGTCTTTTCATTTGGGATGCTCTCCCTCTGCCCTGCACACCCTGTTTGCTGTGCTAATTCTTCAATTTTTCAGGTCTCAGTGTAAATGTCTGCAGTTCCCCAGAGAACCCTGCACTTCTCCCTTTTAGTGCTTACAACAGTGCAATTATTTATTTTATGATTAATTAAATATCTGTGTCCCTTGACTCAGTAAACACTCCATGAATGAATGAATGAATGGCTGAGAAGACAGTTGGCCTGGCAGGGGGGAATGAGCAGTACTGGTGTGAGAGACAGTGGATGTGGGGTGTGGCTGGGGCTGAGTGTGGAGGATAGCACGTGACCAGTCCCAGAGCACAGCCGCTTCCTCTTGGTTGGCTTTTCCTCTTGCCTGAGCATGTGCGAAATGAACCAAAACATTATGGGAGTCTCTGAAAGGCCACTTTCAAGGGATTATCAATGCCAGTCCTTAGCTCTTTAGGGAACGCAAACATCCCAGGTTAATAAACTGTGCTTAGTCCTATCTCTGTGAATTATAGGAAAATCCTTCAACCTTAAAATTGTTCAGGGCTAAAGAGCTCCTTTTAGACTATGTGGCTCTGTGGGGTGATGGGTGTGTTGGAAGGCTGGCGGCTGGGACAGCAGTCAGGCACAGCTGGCCCCCTCTGCCTTCCCCTCTGTCCTGAATGGATGAAGCATTGCTGGCCTTAAGGTCTTGGTTCAAGAACCAGGAGGCCCAATGTCTGTAAACATTCCTGCATTAGTCATCTAATGCTGTGTAACAACTTATTTCAAAATTTAGTGGCTTAAAATAATCATTTAATATCTGTCACAGTTTCTGCAGGTCAGGAATTCAGAGCACACGGGCAGGACTTGTCTCTGTTCCAAGGTGTCCGGGGCCTCAGCTGGGGTGGCTTGGAGGCTGGAATCATCTAAAGGCTCATTCACTTATGAGTCTGGCAGTTGATGCTGTTGTTGGCTGGATCCATTGGCCAGAACACCTAAGTGTGGCTTCTCCATGTGTTTGGGCTTCCTCACAACATGGTGGCTGGATCCCAAGGGCAAGCATCTCAAGAGAGAGAAAGCCAGGTTCTTTTTAGAACCTAGTTCTGGAAGTCACACAGCATCCCTTTTATCACATTTTATTTGCTAAAAGGGAATCACAAAATCCTCCCTATATTCAAGGGAAAGGAAATTAGACTCTACCTTTTACAGACGTATTTTAAAACCAACACATTCCCTTAAACAAAAGTGCAGAGAGGAACCTGGAACAGCAATATAAGTTCAAATGTGAAAGAAAGAAGGGCATCATAGCAAAAATGTCTCCTCTGAGATCTTGTAGGACTCTACCCTGGGCAGTGTTTTGGCAGCTGCCCCTACCTCCCACCTCCTTTAGGGAGATGGACTGGCTTTTGAGAAGCTTCTCTACCCTTGTTTAATTCAATGTAAGACAATCTAATTTTATTGTGTTTGTGTGTATGTGTGTGGGGTGGGGTGGGGTGCTCCTTGGGCCATCCACAGTTCACCTGAAACACTGCAGACACTGTAGTCACTGTCTTGGAAAATTAGGTAGATTCTCAAAGTTAAATTTGTGATATTTTAGAGCTGCCCAAGGAGAAAAATAATTAAATAAGCCACGCTAATGGTGAAGAGTTATATTTAAGAGAAGGTTCTTTGACTGAACTAGTTTAAATGTTAATTTTATTACTCAAGAGAGCACTTTGGAACTCCCTGTCATTATGGAACAATTAAACTGTAGTTCCTTATTAATTTTTACTGTCTTCCTAGGGTAATTAGTGGTATATAATGTGAATTACATCCCATTAATGAATAGATTTTTGAATGTGAGTGGGCAAAATCTTTTATTTGGCTATCCAACAAGACAGGCCTAGGAAAGGAACAAGTTTGGGCCCTTCCAGAATAGACGGCCTCCACATACCTCCCTGAGTGTAGGGGTAACCCTGGTAATACCCTAAATAGAACACATAGTCATCCGATGTTCAGGAAGTTATGATGGTTCTGGCTCCCTCCTTAATCATGAAGTTGGCAGTCAGAAAATGGATAATTGTTTTGGAACAAAGATTTGGAAATCAAAACAGAATATTGAGATTCCTGAAGTTCTAGTGGCAGATAATCACTTGAGAATTCATCTTTTTGTTTTGTTTGAAGGGGCATTTATGAAGTACCTAGTTTGTGCCTGGCATTTTACTAGGCAATATAAATCTATTATTTAATTCTCAAAACTTCTTCATGAGATTGGTATTATTGTCTCCATTTTATAGATGAGGAAAACACATCTCAGGCTTATAAACATAGGATCATACAGTAAGTGACAGATTTTGGCCCTAATCCCAGGTCTGGCCCAGTCCAGAGCTTAAACTCTCAACCGCTGCCTCACACTGCCTCTTGGTCAAGCCATATCTTTATTATCCTCAGTTGCTCTGATTTTAACTCCTTTCTTGTTTGTGTATTCCTTCACTAACAAAACAGAACCCCAGTGTTAAAAGGATTTTAGAGACTGTAATGAGATGAAACTGAGATGAAACTCTTCATCTCAGAGATGAGGAAACTGAGGCCCAGGGAAGAGAATGGACCATCCAAACCAGTGAGGGAGTAGTGTATCTTATCCCAGGCACAGCTCAGCAAGAGGGAGAGTCTTGGCTGCCAACACTTCCCCCGATTCCAGCACTGTCTGCACTATCCTCAAATCCTGATGCGGAATTCTAATTCTGGTTTCTCAGGTAGGCTACTTACCAGCCGTGTCACCTGTTCTGAGAATCTAGTTAGGCCAGCATTCCTCTGTGTGGGAAAACAGTAGCCGACTCTGTCTTGTCCACTTGTAACCCAAATGTCACCAGTCTATGAAATACAAATTATGCTGGCACAAGCCCCCACCTGCTTGGTTGACAGCATTTGGCCCCTCCAAGTATTCCCTGGATTTCCATGGCTTGTCTCAGGAACACCCATGGCCAGTCTGCAGCTGCGGCCTCCACATAGCCCACCCCCCCACTTCTGACTCTCTCTAATCAAGTCCATTGCCTGGCAAGCCACCTGCTGAGGACTTGCTAATGCCCACCACAAAGACATTGCTGGCTTCCCAGGCCAAAGGGACTCTCTCTGGAGGCTCCTAAAGCTTCCAATTTCTTGTGGGCAGAGCACCGCTGGATTTTGTAGTGCCCAGAGAAGGTCCCAGCCCCATGCCCTATTGCTACTGGGCCCTTGTGAGCACAGCCATGAGCTTCTGGCCATCATCCCTTACCTGGAACATCACCAGGATGCTCCTGAGTTAGGGGCCCATCAGTTTTTGGCCTTTAGTCCTTCAACCACAGGAGCTCAAACCCATTCCAAGAATAGATGGGAAGCAGATGCCACCCCAGTCCTTCCACCCTCCTCTGCTCCCCAATCCACACTCCTCCCTCCATCCTTGCAGAACAAAGGTGTTCACCGATTCATTGAATATGCTTTCAATGAACACTTGCTATGTGCCAGGCCTGCAGTGTGCTGGGTGTACCATTGTGACTGACATTGTTATTTGCTAATCTTTCTTTTGCCTTTTTTCATAGAATATCAGTTTTGTTTGGGGCAAGAATTTGTCAGACCCCAGTGAAGAGTCATTCATGGTTGTTCTAAATTGATTAGAATGATACCTCCCTCTTCTCCCCATTTAGTGGACACGTGATCCTAAACTGGATGAGATGCAACAGGAAGGGTGGGTGCTTCTGATAAAAAGTGCAGACATGAAAGGGGGCCTGGGTGGTGCAGACCTGGGTGGTGCTGCCCTTTCTCCTGTCTTCCTGACTTAAATAGGGAGCTGATGCTTGGAGCTTGGAAGCTGGGAGCATTGAGCCTGGGTGGGAAGCGCTAATGTGAGGCTGGTGGAGCAGAAATGTAGGAAGATCCTGGATCTTGATGACTTGGTAGAGCTCTAAGACCCACTCTGAGGCTGACTTCCTCTGGGCTTCTCACTTAGAAAACAATAAATGAGGAATGGTTTAAGACAACCTGTTTATCAGTCATTTCCGACTGAAAGCTATCTGATATGGTTTGGATGTTTGGTCCCTCCAAATCTTGTGTTGAAATTTGATCCCCAGTGTTGGAGGTGGGCTAGTGGGAGGTGATTGGGTTATGGGGGCAGATCCCTTATGAATGGCTTGGTGCCCGCCCTGAGATAGTGAGTGAGTTCTCACTCTGTTAGTTCACAGAGAGCTGGTTGTTTAAAAGGGCCTGGCGCCACCTCCTCCTGCTGGTGACACACCTGCTCCCCCTTTGCCTTTTGCTTGATTGGAAGCTCCCTGGAGCCCTCACCAGACGCAGATGATGGTGCCATGCTTCTTGTACAGTCTGTAGAACTGTGAGCCAAATAAACCTCTTTTCCTTATAAATTACCCAGTCTCAGGTATTTCCTTTATAGCCACGTGAAATGGACTGACACACTATCCTAACAGATACTAGAGTGGTGAGTGATACAGACACAATCCCGGCTCCCACAGAGTTCACACACACATCAATAGATACCAAGATGCTGCGAAGGGCACGGAGTTGCCAACTCAGGCAAATGCCTGACACCAACTTGACCATTCTCTTTTGCCTTCTTTGCACACTATGTCTTTGCCCTATACAAATCAATTCCACCTCTATCTGCTTTTACTTTCAACTTCTAATTTCCTAGTGTAACTATGAGCCAGGGAGAGAGCCGATCAAGGAGGCAGATGCTCCTAGGGCTCTGGCTGGTCCGGGGCCTTGGCAGATCGCGAGCTCATTTAGAGCACACTCTGGATGGACAAGGATTTCAGTTACACCAGAGGCAGAGTGAAGCCAGTGATTCCTGAGGTGGGGGGTGGTACTGATTGTTCCATTTGAAATGCTTGGGCAAAAGGTAAAGACTGTTCCTTCTTTCTTCCTCTGCCTAGGGAGAAGTACGTTCTTTTTTTGGCTGTAGGTTTGCTGGGTCAGTGAGCCCCGGGAACGGTTGATGCACAGCTAGGTTTTCTCTCGGAGGGGGCAAGTTTTGCTGATGGAGAGGCAGTGTTGTGTGGTGGTTAAGAGCTCCAGCTTTGAGAATCCAGATCTGCCTCTTTATATGCTGTGTGACCTTGGGCAAGTTACTCAGCCTGGCTGAGCCTCTATTTCTTTATCAGAGTACTCTGTGGATAATCACAGTGGATAAGGCCTCCGTTGGCTCTTAGCAGGCCTTTTGTAAATCTTCTGAGGAGTGCAATTACCAAGGAGTGGAACTAAGAGGAAGTGGATTCGTGAAATGCATAGGAATAAAAACATCCTAACAGCTGGGGGTGAACCATAAGTAAAGGTGCAGAGGCAAAACAAAACAAAATAAAAATACAAAACAAAATGGGAGCTGTGTTGGGGAAGGGTACGTAGGGGGTTGCCAGGAGGTGTGGGGAAGAACTCAGCTTTGTCTCCTTGCCTAATTCTTTGTCCACTGGTACTGCCAAGATCCTGTCCTGTGAGAAGTACCTCATGTTAAAATAGGACTAAAACACTCCCCAAAATATGGCAGCTGTAAACAAATATTTTAAATGATATTCAAAGTTTCTGTATTTTCTATGGGGAAAATAGGCACCTTTATGCTGCTGGTGGATGTGTATCTTAATAAAATATTTTAGGAGGACAATTTGACAATATGAACCAAGAGCCCTAAAAATATTCATATCCTTTGACCTAGCAATTCCATTTTCAGGAAATGATTTTAAGGAAATATAAATCTGGATATGGGAAAATTTAGTTAACATGCTTTTTACACAGCATTGTAAAATTTGAGAGAAACTATCGAATAATTTCTTAAACCAATTCTGGTGAATCTGTAGAGTGGAACCCCATGTTATCATTAAAAAAATGTAAAACAATATTGAAAACCTGAGAAGAGATTCAAGACAAATGCAGATGTGACACACGAAGACAATGGATTTATACTCCTGGGGTTTAAACCTGCTTCTACCACTTTCTAGCTGTGTGACATTGGACAAATTACATAACCTCTCCATGTCTAAGATTTTTCATCTGAAAATAGGGGTTATAGATAATAATTGCTTTATGGGTTTGCCATAAGTAAGACAGTGATTGTAAAACTTGTAAAACAGTGACAAGCACATGGTAAGTGCCTTGCTGGTCATTAATTGAAAACTATGAGGACGTGTTTCCAAAAAAAAAAAAAGGAAGAAAAAAAGAAAAATATATATATGTGCAATGAAAAAAGATAGAATGGAATTAATTGGTTAATTAATTCTATACATATTTATTGAATACCCTCTATGTGCCAGGCTCTGGGATACAATTGTGAACAAAAGAAACACAATGATCTACATTCAGAGGGTTTACAGCTCAGAGAGGAAGTCCTTATAAGAATGGTGCCTTTTAAAAATGCAGATGCTGGGGACCCACCCTTAGAAATCTGGATTCTGCAGATGTGGGGGCAGGCCCAGGTGGCTTCATGTTGTATCTTCACCAGGAGGTTCTGCTTTAGGCCTTTTGAGATTATACTGGTGGATATACCATCAAGCAATGGTTGTTGCTGGTTGGAAAGGAATTAGGAGCAACTTTAATTTTTTTTCCTGTGTTTTGTAAACTTTCTACATTAAGTAAGAATGTATTTTTTTAATAATTAGAAAAAAGTAAACATCTTATATATACATATATATATATAAATATGCAGTAGCTATTCCCTGCCAGTCTATCTTCCCCTACACCCAACACAATCCTTATTTCTTGCACAGTAACAGAAGCACATCACACAGACTCCAGATTAGGAAAGGCCTCTGGGAATGAATGGTGGGGGCTGCAATTCTCAGATAGCTGCAAAATCACAAGGAGAAGGTGGAAAATTTCTTGCCCAAATCATCTGCTTTTGTTTGAACATGCTCCAGCCCTGCCCCTCCTACACAAAGGGACTTCTTTAAAGATGCATTTCGTTTGCTTTCTTTTCCCGGCAAATCCTCCTGACCTTGAGATTCATCCAGTGGCTCTGGTAATTGGTGCAGTCTCCAGAATCATTTGTATGGACACGGTGTAATGCAGAGGTAGGGGGAAAAATCTCCACAGTCATCCTGTGCTTGTATCAGGTGAATTTGTATTTTATGGTTTTCGGTCAGATTGATTTTTGCAAAACACCCTGGGGTGTTTGCAAATATGAAAGTTCTTGTAGTGCTGGTTGCTTGTTTGCATTTACAGGAAGAATAAAAAGAAGAAGAAAAAATTGCTCTCTCTGCCAACAAACTCCATCTTCCCCAGGAGTGTGGTAGGGAAGGAGATGAAGGGCTTCCAATAAGAAGGAAAATTAAAGACCATGAGCTCGGAGATCAGGGTGGGAAGCTGCGTGTGAGGGCTGATCCGCACCAGAAATCATTGGCAGGCACGGGCAAGCAAGTTCATGAGTACTGGCTAGGTCTCACCAAATAAACAGGTTAGGATAAACAAAACTGCTGTGATTATGGCTTTAAAATCCATGAACTCCATGATGAGTGGGCTGTGTGGTCCTGCCTTGAGTTCATTCTGGGGCACAATGTCCATTTTGGGCTGGTCTTTTACATAGAATGAATATCTGCTAACTTGGTTTATAAATTGAAAACTATATCTTCCTCAACCCCAAACTAAAGCAAAGCAAAGCAAACCAGACCACCTAACTTCCTGCATGAGTCAGTTCTGATGCCCAAAACACTTTTGTATTTTGGTAAAGGTAGGCACAGTAAGCATATAGCATACGTAGCACTATCTCTTACTTCTGAGCCCATGACAGACATTACTAATCAATTATATTACTCTCTGTTGCTGAGGGCAGATGTCAGCACTAGTACCTAATAGTCTCACCTATAGTCTAGGGCAGAACATTCTTTTGGGGTTGGTCTCAAGTGTATATGGAGTGGGTGTTTAACCTAAGTAGCAGAACTTGTAAGTCCTTTGCTACTCCATAAAACTTTCCCCATTAAGCAACCTTGATGCTTGAATTTGTCACCATCATAGTCATCCCTTTTGGATAAACCATGGTTGGAAAATACAAAGCATCTGCACTGCCATTCTTTTTTTTTGTTTTCCATAATCTTCAAAAGCCTGAATGCACTGCCATTCTTACTGTAATTCCTCCCTGTTCTATCTTTGAAAGATGCCAATAATAAATCACAACACTCACGATGTGCTCAGATGTGACCTTAGAACCTTTCTCAAAACAGTTTTCCATTCAGTTTCTACCAATAGATGGAATTTAGTATAGAACGGGAAAGGTATTTGCCATCCCTGGGTTATCTGAAAATGAGGAAGCAAGGTATCTGCCATTAACCCATTTGCAAATTAATTCATCAGATCACTGTCACCAGGGAATGGAGGGAAAAAGGTCAGGTGTAAACTCTGCAGTCTGGTATTTATGACCCTTCATGGTTAGGCTTCAGTTTCTATTTCTAATCATATAGCTTATGTCTGCTTAGACAATCTTTTCTACTTGTTTCCACACATATTGTCACTTTCCTTTTTTAGTCCTCTGCTCACTCAGTTTCCCCCACCTGGAAAACTCTCTCCTCTCCACCCATCCAATTTTTGCCATTCTCTAAGGCTTAGCTCATGGTCCATATATTTTGCTAAGTCTTTTCTAAATATGAGCAATGATTTCTCTGTGGTCTAAATTCCCATGGCATTTATAATTTATTCAACTGACTTGGCATTGAATTTTTCCCCTGAAATGTTTATTCCCTTTTAATGTCTATGTGTTTTAATTTTTTAACCAGTAGACTATAAATCTTGCTAGCAGGGTCCAGGCCTTCATCCTCCTTTGTGTTAAATGTATACGTTGGGCAACAGCCCTTTGTTTGTCCAGGGGTGGTGGGAGGAGAAGATTGTGCTGGAGGAGGGAAGGAACCCCCACTTCATCTGCTCTGCACTCTGGTTGAAGCCCATCTCTATTTCCATGTGAGATCTTTTAAATAGGATCCAAGACATACCCTAGGATGTCTGAGGGTTTTTCCAAGAAAAGCTAATGCAGCATTGAGAGATACTGAAAGAGAGGTTGTACAGGGTACCAACACAGCTACAGATCCCCAGTAGTGGGATGTGTACTGAACTATTTTGCAGGTCCCTTTGTAAGAAGTTATGAAGATATCCAGTATTCAAAATCATTTAATTCTCAGTCCTGGCATTGAGGAAGAATTGCATTTTACCAAATCTACTAGTTGTGCTATCCCTTTGCCCAGCTCAGAATTGGGCATCACACAGAATAAGTAGAGCTTATTTTGTATATCTGAAATATTTCTTAGTAAGTTTAAAAAAAAAGCTTCAGTGCTACATAAGAGTGATATAGTTTTTATCATTCAAAGCACAGAGAAGAGAAATAACGGAAATCAGACTTAATACTTGCTTTCTGAGTTTTTTCTATGTACTTCCAAATTATGTAATGATGTTTTATCCTAAACCATTTTCCTTACTTATAATGTCAACATATTTTTATTTTTATTTTATTTAGGGGACAAATTCATAGCAAACACACCAACTCATATAAAAATATTCAGTGAAAATTTGGTATGCAAGTCACTGAGCACATAAATGATCAGTTTTCTTCATGGTAATGGAAGCTGAGGCACAAGTTACTGAGAACAGAAAGTTTAATGGAGAAACTGAAACCAAAAGGATGAGGGACTTGGCCAAGGTTTGATGATACAACTTAAAAATATAAGCCCTAGATTTTCTTCCACTGCTTAATGTGTACACCTCCTGTTTCCATAGCTAGTTGGTAAATCCCTTGATATTGGAGATCTAGTTTCTAGCTCAGGCAGTCTGTCCCTGATTAGCTGTGTGACCTTGGGCAAGCTATTACACTGTTGATTTCCACAATCCTCATCTGCAAAATGAAGAGATTGGATGTGGTTTTCAAACTATGCTCTGTGGTTCCCTGGGTAGGGCAAGAGGGCAGCTCTCCCTTTATCAAGCCCTTACACTAGAGCAGCTCTGTTTTTAGTTATCGTTTTTTGGCGTTACAATTAAGATTGGATTTGGGAAAAATGGAGTGGATGATATCTAAGTGGTTCAGCTTTAAAAAATTCTAATTCTATGTCCAGGTTTTATTCCCAATGGTTAGTTCAGTGAACACAAAAGGGCTTAATAAGTTTTGTTGGCAAAGGAAATAAAAGGACAATTTTTGTGAATAATGGCTAACATTTATGCACTACTTATAATGTGCCAAATGCTTCATTATTATTTCATTTGTTCTTTGCAGCAGCTCTATGAGGTAGGTTTTATTATAATCTTCATAGAGGAACTGAGACTTTTAAGCAACTTGGATAGGGCACATTGCTAGTAAGTGGAACTATGCTTATATTTTAAAATTATTTGCAAAGTCGTCATATTCAGGTTCCACTCTGAAAACCTCTGTGTACAATTGTACTTTCCCCCTTAGCTCTCCAGGCCCTCTCCATTCAAGAGTTCACTAGTTCTCCTGAATCAGAGTCTTATTTATTTTTTATTTTTTTCTTTCATTTATCCATTCATTTTTTATTGAAATCTAATTTGTATAACATAAAATTTCACATAACATAACATAAAAAAGTTTTAAAGTGTACAATTCAGTGGTTTTTAGTATATTCACAAGGTTGTATAATCATCACCACTATCCAATTCCAGAAAATTTTCATCATCTCAAAGAGAAACCCTGTACCTGTTAGAAGTCACTCCCAGTTCCTTCCTCCCCTCAGTCTCTGGCAACCACTGATCTACTTTGTCTCTGTAGATTTGCCTATTCTGGACATTTCATATAAATGGAATCATATACTATGTGGCCTTTTGTGTCTATTTTCTCTCACTTAGCATGTTTTCAAGGTTGAATCAAAGTTTTAAATTGTCTCAGGAAGAAAACAGAAAATTGCTTCCCTAGATCTGTGTTCTTGAGGCTGCCTTAAACATTTAACCCATAGGAGACAGAAGACTAGATGAAATGACCTCACGAAGTTAATTTCTAAGTTTCTCATTATACTTTCACATATAGTGATGGCAAAGATGTCAATTGCCTCTGGGGCCATGTTTCTGAGTTGATTTCTGTCTTCAGCATCCAAGGAACATTTGCCCTCTAATAACTGCCCCCTCCTGGAAACAGATAAATTATAGTCCCTAGGAGGTTTGGATGGGAATTACAGAGCTAGGTGGTGAGGCTAGGTCAAGGGCATAACATCTGAATTCTTCCCCATGCGGCACAGCATTATTTAACCAATGTTTCCAACATGCCCTTTGTATGTAGGATAAGGGAAAAGAGAGTATCTGGGGTTTCTAGGAGACTTGGAAAACAACTTTGCTTAAGTCCCCTTATGAATCAGTGTGATAATTTCTTGGGGGTATATACCCAGGAGTAGGATTGCTGAGTAGTAGGGTAAGCTGCCACTTACTCTTGGGCAAGTTAGGGTAGGATACATGGTAAGCACCAACACAGTGCCCTCCAGAATGACCTTAGTTTTTACCCCCATGAAGGTCCCATTCCCCTATATTCCCACAAAAAACCTGATAGCTTCAAAGAGCTTTCTTGCTGTCGTTTTAGTTTTCAGTGCCTTGATTATTAGGGGAGTTGAGCAGAGGATTATCTTTTTCTTCCATGAAACTGTGAACTCCCCAAAGGCCATGGCTTAATCCTCTCTGCATCCTTAGTCTCTGCTACCCAGTGGGACCTTGTTAAATGTCTATTGAATTGAATGTGACTTAGATCAATGCCAGGCTCTTCCCTCAGCAGAAGATTCAGGTGTTCCAAAAACAAGCTCCTTCTTGACATTTTTAAAAGTAGGAAGTATCTGTGTCTGGCTAGAGTCTGCCAGAATGAAATCATGATAGTGACCAGAGCATTCATTCGTTTTTGTAAAATCTGAGAACTGGTAAAGCTCAAGGAATCAGCGAGGGATGGTCAGCTGATGAAGCTGGCCCCATGAGGTAAGCACTGGCTGATTTCCTCCCTTGCTCTTGTCCACAGTGTAACATGTTATTATATTTGCTGCTCACTCTTATTTGATCTGCTTGAAATCCTTGCCAGTGGCCATCCACGGGAAACCATCTGGCAGCCCATCCTCATCCTGTTCCGTCTCTACACCAGTGGTTTTAAGCACTTTGGGGTGATGTATCCCATTGAGAATCCAATGAAAGGTATAGACTTTCTCTCCAGAAAAACTCATGTATTCATAAAATTTTGCACATAACCTCAGTGGATGCTAGACGACCTGAAGACTGATGTGACAGTCGTTTGTTTATTTACACACTGATTTATCCACTCACCTGCTTATTCACTTATTCACTTGTTCATTCACTCGTTATTAGCTGCTGAGGTCCAGGTGCTGTGTCAGTTGCTGGAGACCCATGAACAAAGATCCCTGCCCCCAGGGAGCTTTAGTCTCTGTGGGTAAATAGACCGTCCTTGCAGGCTGTGTTGGGTGATAGCGTAGAGGTAGGTAGAGGTGCTGAGCGACCACAGAGGAAAAGCAGCTGACCTGGGGGTGTCGTGGAAGGCTTGGAGAAAGTGATTCCTGAGCTGAGCATTGACAAAAGGAAGCACTTTTGACAAAGCTGGATTTTTTTTCATGCAGACTTATTTCTAACTGATTACTAATGACATACAAAGACCCCAGGCCCTAGGAAAGCTAATGTCTAAAGGCTCTACCCTAATCGTGTCTAATATATTAAAGAGATGTGTATATATATATGTACATATGGCATATACATGCATTTTTATTGTGGTAAAATATGGATAGCATAGAATTCACCATTTTAACCATTTTTACATGTACAATTCAGTAGCATGAACTGCATTCACAATGTTGTGCAACCATGGCCACTACTGATTTCTAGAACATTTTCATCATCACGAACAGAAATTACATACCCGTTAAACAGTAACTCTTATTTCCCCCTCCCCTAGCCCTTGGTAACCTCTATTCTACTTTCTCTATATATTTGCCTATTCTAGGTACCTTGTGTAAGTGTAATCTTACAATATTTGTTCTTTTGTGTTTGGCTTATTTTAGTTAGCATAATGTTTTTAGGGTTTATCCATGTTGTAGTGTATATTGGAATTTTATTCCTTTTTATGGCTGGATAATATTCTATTGTATGTATATACCACATTTTGTTTATTAATTCATCTGCTGATGAACACTTAGGCCCACCTTTTGGTTATTGTGAATAATGCTGCTATGAATATTGGTGTCCATGTACCTGTTTGAGTCCCTGCTTTCAATTCTTTGGGGTATACATCTAGAAGTGGAATTACTGGGCCATATGATAATTCTTTTTTCTTTCTTTTAAATTGTAGTAAGAACACTTAATATGAGATCTACTCTCTTAACAAATTTTTAAGTGTATTATACAGTATTGTTAACTATAGGCACAATGTTGTACAGCAGATCCCCAGGACTTATTCATCTTGCATAACTGAAACTGAACAGCAGCTCCCCATTCCCCCCTGCCCCCAGCCCTTGGCAACCACAATTCTACTCTTTGCTTCTATGAGTTTGACTATTTTAGATACCTCATATAAGTGGAATCATGCAATGTTTGTCCTTCTGTGACTGGCTTATTTCACTTAGCATGATGTCCTCAAGATTTATCATGTCACATACAAAAAAGTCATGGTAATGAGTGAGTTCTCACTTTATTAGTTCCCCTGAGAGCTGGTTGTTAAAAAGGGCCTGGCACCTTCCTTCCCTCTCTCCTGCCTCCTCTCTTACTATGTGATCTCTGCACATGCAGGCTCCCATTCACTTTTTGCCATGAGTGGAAGCACCCTGAGTCTTTTGCCAGAAGCAGTTGCTGGTGCCATGCTTCTTGTACAGCCTGCAGAACCATACGCCAAATAAATCTCTTTTCTTTATAAATTACCCAGCCTTAGGTATTCATTTATAGCAACACACAAACAGACTAAGACACCTATGTATATATATAACACATTTTCTTTATCCACTCATCTGTTGTTCCCACATCTTGGCTATTGTGAACAGTGCTGCGATGAACATAGGAAGGCAAACATCTCTTAGAGATCCTAATTTCAATTCTTTTGTTTATATACCCAGAGGTGGAATTTCTGGATAATGTGGTAGTACTATTTTTCATTTCTTGAGGAACCTCCATACTGTTTTCCATAATGGCTGTATTAATTTACATTCCCAGACAACAGTGTATAAGAGTTCCCTCCTCTTTCACATCCTTGCCAACACTTATCTTTTGTTTTTTTGTTGATAGACATCCTAACGTGTGCAAGGTGATATCTCATGGTAGTTTTGATTTTCATTTTCCTGATGAGTAGTGATGTTGAGCAGTTTTTCATATACCTGTTGGCCATTTGTATGTTTTCATTTGAGAAATGTCTATTCAAGACCTTTGCCCATTTTACATCAGGTTATTTGTTTTTCCACTATTGAATTATAGGAATTCCTAATATATTTTGGATATTAACCACTTAGCAGATACATGGTTTAAAAATATTTTCTCCCATTCTGTAAGTTGCCTTGTTCACTCTGTTGATTGTTTCCTTTGCTGTAAAGAAGTTTTTAGTAGTCCCAGTTGTCTATTTTTGCTTTGATTGCCTGTGCTTTTGGTGTCATATTCAAGAAATCATTGCCAAGATCAATGTCATTGAAGCTTTCTCCCTGTATTTTGTTCTAGGAGTTTCACAGTTTCAGATCTTATGTGTAAATCTTTAATCCATTTTATGTTGATTTTTTTTCCTATGATATAAGACAAGATTCTATTTCATTCTTTCACTTGTGCATATCCAGTTTTCCCAAAACCATTTGTTGAAGAAACTATCCTTTTCCCATTACATATTCTTGGCACCTTTGTTGAAGATCAGTTGAAATATGGTTATATGTGTGTGTGTGTATCCTCAAAAAGTTAAATACCCAATAATACCACAATAGTGTGTGTGTATATATATACAAGCATATATACATATATATGTATACATAGCAGTAGAAGTCTTTGAAAGGATTTCAAATTGGGCTTTATAAATTACTTGGTTACTTATTATTTAATTTAGGATTGGCTATTTTAATTTTAATTTTTATATGATTACTATCCTTTCATTTTGGTAATCATATAGTACAGTGGTTCTCATATTTTAGCATGTAGCAGAATCCCTTGAAGGGCTTGTTCAACAGATAATCGGGCTCCATCTCCAGGGTTTCTGATTCAACAGATCTAAGGTGGGGACCAGGAGTTTTCATTTCTAACAAGTTCTTGGATGATGCTGACGTTGTTGTTCTGGGGTCACATACTGGGAATTCTTGTGGAAAGAATATAACTTACCAACTTTTTAAAAATGTAATACAATTTTATGAATACTAAGTCTAATAATTGCTAAAGTTGACATGTTATGCTTTATAGACATTTATTAATGACAATTTTGTAGTTTTATTTTTATTTTTATACTTTGTATTCAATTTTTTTTCAGGTCTTGATTATTCTTATAGGCCCCCCAGACTTAATCACTGTGCCCCAAGCATTGATGGAAATAATGGCCTTGCACAATACCTACAGATTTACCTCACTGAAAAAAAGAAAAAAGAAAAAAAGACTGGAAGGCTGGATAGTATCCCATGTGTGGATGCACAATAATTTAATTAATCATACCCAGTCAATAAACTGTAAGTCATTTGCATTGTTTTTCTCCTATAAGCAAAGCTCCGGTGAACATCCCTTTATGCCTGGGGTTCATACTTCTGGCTGCATGTTAGAATTACCTGTAGAGTTTTCCATTATGATGCTTGGACCTAACTACCAAAGGCTCTGATTGCATTGGTTTGAGTGTTGCCTAGGCATGAGTATTTTTTTAAAGGCTTTCAGGTGATTCTAATGTGCAGCCAAGGTTGAGGACTACTGTTCTACGTGCATCTTTGATCACTTGTGCTGTGTTTTGTCTAGTCCAGGACATTCCCTTGAGATCTGATGCTAACCAAGAAGATTCATCGTTATCTTTTTAAAAAGTGATACTGAAATGACCCTTCCACAAGTCAAGAAATGCTATGTTGTCAGAGCATTGGTAGTGTCAAAAAGCATCCCACTAGTTTCTTCTTCTCTAAAACATGCACATGCATACTTTTCTTCTGCAAAGATGCTTGTCTTTTAATTGCCAGGGAGCAAGAAAAAAGACCATTAAAAAGACAAGCTTCATTGAAGAGATCAGGATGGTAGCTCATTCCTTATCCTTAATAGAGTCTCTACATTAGTTGTTTTTGTTATTCACATTCTGGCATTGAAGAACTATTCAGTGTTGAAACATTAGGACATATTAATAAGTGAAAAGAAAAATATATAAGCGTCTATTTTCTATTTAATGAAGAATAATGAGAATCAAGTCTAATCATCTTAATCAATGGTAGTGTTCAAGCGCAAATGTTACATTTTGGGTTTGAGAAAATGGATGACTAGCAACAGATGCAGAGATTTTTGTCACTGTTACATGTACGTGGAGGCAGATGTGACTCTATGAACCAAGCCCAAAAAACAAGAGTGATGTTCAAAATATGTAACAGCTGGTGTGGCATGGACACTGGGGCTGGCCAGTATATAGCTCCGGTTCATGTAGACTGAATACCAACCCTCCAAATACATTTGCTGTAGGGCTGCTAAGGTTCTCCTCCTCTCACAAAGCTACCCCACTTGCCTGTCACATTGTCGAAGGTTCCGTCACTCTCTTGAGTAAAGGTTTTTTTTTCCTCAATATGGTTTTTACTGCCCAGTTAATGTTTTTAAATTCAGTTGTTTCTTTGACATAATTTTGTTAACTTGCATAGTAGTTTATATTTTCTTTCTTTCTTTCTTTGTTGGATTTTTTTAACTTTCAAAATATTAAAAGGCTACAAATGTTTTTGGTTACATGGGTTGCTTTTGTAATGCTTGCGTCACGGCTATAAGTGTGCCCATCACCGAAATAATGTTCACTGTACCTGTTAGGTAGGTTTTTGACCATCCCCTCCTCCCCCTCCCGCCTTGAGTAAAGATTTTATCTTTCCTGAGAGGTAAACACAGATACTCCTTTAAGGAGGGTATGTGTGTGGGACCTTCCTCTCTTAATAGCTTTTGCCCTCAGCATTGATGACTTCATAGTTTGTAACATAAGCAGATTCTTCCTTTGGAAGTTTCCCTGATGGATTGGACACAGGACAGGTCAGTATTGATGGGGAGAAAGAAAATTCAGGACTATGGACTCCTGCCTGGGGAGAAAAGGCCTCATTTATGAAGTATCAACATTAGGGATGGTGGGAACGGGAAGAGGACTTAAAGATCAGTCTGGCCTGTTTTTGTCATTTTGCCAAGTAATTAACCTTGCCAAAGAATACCAGATCTACAAGGAACTGTATAGATGACCTCTTCCACTTGCTCCAATTTACCTATGAGGAAACTGAGCCCAGAGAGGGAAAGTGACATGGCCAAGGCCACACAGCTATTTAGTTTGGCAGGTGGGAAGAACTTTGGTGTCAGCACTGGCTTCAAGGTTTGGCTCTGTTCCTGATAAGGTGTGGCTCTTCTGTTCTCCTTGAGACTTAGATTTCCTCATCCACAAAATGGGTCATAATTTTCAAAAAATGGTAAAACAATTCATACAAAAGACAATGAACATATGTCAAAGATTTTATTCAGCTCGTTAATTAATGAATGATTCAGTAAGAAAGTAGAGCTCGTTCAATAAAAGAATTTGAGGAATAAAGATTTATATAGTAAGTCAGTCAAAGGAATGTGGAAATGAATTTGGTAAAAGATAAAAATTGGTTAATGTTTTAGAGGGTAATGAAATTGAAACCTTTGGGACAGAAATCTATAAGTTAGCATTATTTTCACAATGTCTGTTTTCTGATCAAGTAGTGAATGGCAACATCAAATGAAGTCTTTGATAAATTAAATAATCCTCTGGTAAGTCTGTTAATGCCATTGAAAGGGCATGCATTGATCACCTTATTTTACTTCCAAGTTTTAGATAATCTTTCTTAATAAGGATTAGTATGAGGATGTGATAAAAAAATCTGTTCAAAGTGTTCCTCAAATGTTACTATTTAGCAGGAAAATATGTTTCTGGACTTTTCTGGGTCTTTGATTCTTTGAGAGTCCATCCATCTACATTTCTCCTATGTACACATTGCAGGAGAAAGTTGTCTTTGGAAGGAAAAAGTCTCTTTCTTTTGATCCTCCCAATACCAATCAGCCAAACTGCTGAATATTTGAAATCTCAGGTCCAGGAGGTGCCTAATCCTTGCTCAAAGCCGAGGTAAACAGATCCGTGTCAGTTCAGCCAAAAATGTATGGAAATAAGTCCACGTTGTAAAGTTTTTGGAGCAGAAGGCCTGATGAATTGGGGGGGGGGTTGGGCAATGGCAGCTGTCCCCTTCTTTTTGGGGGGGTGCCTGAAATCATTTCACTTCCTTTTCTCACCTCAGTGTCAAGATACAGCCACAGCCTTGGCGATTCTGCAAGTTCAGGCCGTGCCTGTGAGTTCTGGGTAGAGCTGAATCAGCCCCAGTAAAGGTTCTCTTGGGACCTCCTCTTTCTGAATTTGCTTCTGTTTGCATTTCAAATAGTTTAATTATTTGATTAAGAAATACGCTGTTTGTTCCTTGTTCTTAGACTGGCAGTGATCCCACTGAAATAGTTTGGAAATACCGCATTTATTTGTATTAATATTTCCCACAGCTCATGTCCCTGAGCTGAACTCTGTCTATTCTCTCTCATATACCCGCAGAGATGGTAGGGAAGAGGGTGCCGTAAATTAACCCTTAGCTTCTAGCAAGGCTGTCTTTGGCCATATAGTGAAGTGTCTGGGGAGCACGTTCCTCCCTGTACCTTTGACCCTATTAGACAGCCCCCACCCCAGGCCTCATATCTTCTACTCACCCCATCAGACGTCTCACGTGGGTAATATACACTCCATTCACTCATGCCAAGGAATAAACGACCGGCAGATTTTAATTTGTTACCTATCCCAGAAATTTAATTTTTAAGAAATGTATTTTTTTAATAAGAAAAAGTTCTTGTTTATTATTAAAGGCTTGGGAAATACAGAAATGTATTAAGAAGAAAATGTAAATCACCTCTAGTGCTACTATCCAGAGATAATAAATGTTGTTAATATTTTGCTGTATTTGTTTTCAGATATACACATTCTTAAAAAATTAAGATTATACTATTTTATTAACATTTTAACTGTGATGGAAGCTAGCTCCAAGGGTGAAATTTCACATATCAATTAGGGGATTGAAGAGATTTTTTTTGGAGGGGAAAGGGGGAGGGAGAAAGTGGGAGTGGGGAGGGAGCATATGGATGCCTATGAGCTAACACCCTGGAGGTACCACCATCCAAAGAAACGATCTGGCCACGTGTTGGGCTGGCAGAGGTGATCTCTTAGAGAGGGAAGATTTTTGGAGCTATTTACATTACTGTGTATGCAGTGGGCAAGTGAATCTAAGGCATTGTTTCTCTGGTTTAAGAATGTACTCCAGTCCTCTCCAGCTTTGCACATGGTGCCACTGCCCACCTGGTTACCCAAGCTACTTTGCCTCACTTCTTATATTTTGAAGGTTTTACCTTTAAAATATATCCGAAATCTGATCACTTCTCACCATCTCCTCACCATTACCACCTTGATCTAAGTCTCTATCATTTCTTACCCGGATGAGTTCAGTTAATGCTTGTGGAAAGAAACTAAGACCAACCCAATGAGAACAGGCAAAGCCTATCTGTTCAGAGCTTGCTATAGCAAAGGAGTCAGCCACCACCATTTGCATTTGGTAGAGACTCAAAGGTAGACAGAGGGGTGTAAAAGTTTTATATTAGTAGTAGAAAAAAAGGAAGGCTTCAGATGTGCCCTGATTGGAGGCTATTGGCATGGGAAAGCTGGAGGCAGGCTAACTAGGGGTGGGAATTTGTTAAGGGTGCGTATTTGGGTTTCCCTGGTCGGTTCTAAGTTGGAAGCAGGGACAAGATTTAGTGAAGCTGCCAGTTGTTAATCAAGTCCTGCTTGTTTGGGGCTGGTTGTTACAGGGGCTATTATTGGGCTTCCTGGGTTGTTTGCTTCTCTAGCAAACAATGGCCTAGTGGTATGAATTCCTGCAAGTGTGTCTTGGCTGATTACTGAAGATAATGGTGTTATCCAAAAGACCACCAGGATGGCTAAATAGTAGAAAGGAGAGCTTTGTTGGTGGCATGAGTTTGCAAACTAGGAAGAGACAGTCTCTGGCATGTGCCAACAGTGATTTCTCTTTGAAGAGGAGAAAGACAGGTTGGGTTTCACACGTCTCAGGGCCTGTATCATACATATTCAGAAAGTTTTGGGGAAAAGCTATACATATTTATGAGGGGAGCTGAGTGCATGCACAATGAATAAACATATATGTAACATACATCCCATGTTCACTTTCGGGTGGGGTTTTAGCATTAAAATGAGTTGAAATTTGGTTTTTTTACGTCAAAAGGTGAATTATAGGACACAAAGATGGTCTGTGCGCAGCCTCTATGAGCTGGCTGAAACTGGCATCAGGTCTGTAATTGCTTATCAGAAAAGAATGTTTGTGAGCCTATTCCCCTATCCAATCAGAATTTGTAGTGGTCTGGGTTGTAAGTGAGAGTTGATAGCTCCTATTGTTAGGGAGCTGTAGGAATTTAGAAATTTGCCATTTCAGCTGGGCCCTGAACGATTGACCTGTAGGCAACATTGTTTCCTTAAGCTTAGGGTCTGAGGTGATATAGGGGCATCTACTTTGGTTTCTCAGATCACAATGGGTTGGTTTTCTAAGCTAGTTGCAGATTGTGGGTTAGAGTTCTATTTTTATGTATGGTCTGGCCATTATATATTCAGTCTCTTACGCTGCATTAAAGTTTAATGGTGCCCCTTTGGTGAGCACTGATACCAACTTGATTGTGAAGTAGCTACTTTTATAGTCATCCCCATTTCACCTAGGAAGAACCTGAGGGTCAGAGAAGTTAAGTAACTTGCCCCAAATTACACAGTTAGTAAAGAGAAGAGCCCAGCTTCAAACCTTGGCAGCTTCACTCCAGAAATCACTATCTTAGGCTGCTTCCTTTAGCCACTTGGAGATTGGGGTCACCCAGCTCTTGGCAATGTGTTAGATAAGAACTTAAAATGGAACCTCTCTACCAGCAGAATTTGCAGTCAGTCCCTGCTAATTCTCTTACATTCCCTAAGACCTAACTAATTTTTTATTGTGTTAGTGAAACTTTATCCCATTCATCCCATTTTCCTTTTAAATATCCAATGGACTGTAAGACACAAAGAAGTGAATCTCTGAAAGGGGAATAGAATGTGCCATGACATCCTTTGTGCAGATGCTGGGGGCAGGGGGCTGCCTAGGTTTGATTCTCAGCTCCCCCATTTAGCAGCTATAGACCTGGAGCTGATCTCTCAGATTACCTAAGCCTCGGTTTCCAAGTCTGTATATGGAGATGATGCTAAAATACTACCTACCCTGTAGGCATAAGATTGAGACAACAGATATAAAATGTGTGTATAATGCCGGGGCAGATGGTAGGTGCTCAATGTAAATTAAAATGTAATTATCTTAGAAGAATTTCTCGTGGCCTTAACTAACATAATATGGAAAGTGAGAATTTGAAGTGTTGACAGTTTGGGCTGGGAAGAAAAATCATTAATAATACTCCTCTTCAAAAATTGTCTGGGAAAAGTGAACACTTTTTAAAATAGTTGACAAAAAGTAGCATTCTACCCCATTCCCACCCTAACTCCACACATACTACCCACCCCCATACACTATTCACTTTTGAGATTGTCCAATGATTACAGGGGAAAAAAATTGGATAAGATTTTATTTTTACTGATTCAATCAAACAATTGCTCTTTGCAAATCCAAATAAACACACAATACATTAAGGACTTCAAATCCGATTTTATTTTTCTTCTCCGGGTCATTGTCGTATCTGAAATAAGTAGAAGCCAGATAAATAGGCAACCACTGTGTATTTATTGGAGGAACAATACAGGGATGTCCAGCCTTTTGTTTGTTGAAATAATAGTGTATCAAAGGCCTTATCCTCTACTTGGGTGTAAAGCACAAAGGAATAATTTAAATCGCTGATGTAAGAAAAGAAAAAAGACCCACACCCCCAGTGCCGCTCATTTTCTGTCTGAGTGGTATCATCCAGTCACTAGGGGAGCTAGAGAATTGGGCACGAAGAGGGTAGAATACTGGCTTAGTGATGCTGCAGGGGCTGGAATCCCTGGGTGAGTGGAGGGGCTGGTCTCTGGAGTCTATGTCACAGCCATAGGAGGGGTGGCAGCGAATGTGGGTGCAGATGCAGGAGAGTAAAGTAAAGATGGGGGCTGTGGAAATTCCATCTGATTGTCTTATTTTCTTAATGATTTAGAGGAACAAAATCAATGGCTGAAAATGGGGGTGAGTGCTTGAGGTTTGAAAAGAGAGCACAATCCTCACTTGAGGGGTCTTCAGGGAAAGTCTCACTTTCAGGGGAGAGCTGGGATTCTGTTAAAATGATCCCTTTGGAACATTCAGAGATTAGGTTAAATGTATCGGGAACGACAGGTAATAACAATAAAATGAGATGTGAATACACGTATTGCTGCGATTGCTCAGAGAAGGGGTGGGGAGGGAGGATGGTAGAAAAGCAGGTAACAGTCGACCTGAGCCTTGAAGGATGGCTGGAAGTTCTCCAGGCAGACAGGGAGTGTGGGGTGGGAGTTCTGCGGCCAGCAAGGGTACCAGAGCAGGTTCTGGGAATTGGAAGAAGAGGTGAGCAGCAGCAGGCAAATGAGACACACTCTTTATTGGCAGGGTGCAGCAACAACCACAGCAGCAAGCGAGTGCAGCAGCAAGCAACATGGCCAGCACTCAGATACATACAGCTCAGAACAATAGTGGCAATGTGCCCAATCACAGGGTGGGCATGTGGGTCTTACATAAGAGATCACATCATAGTTACGTAAGTGTGCTGATTCATGTCTTACCGGCAGGCGGGGCTGGAAGACATACTGACAGTCATGTTGGTTTGGCCTAAGAAACCTATTGCCTATACAAACGGGTTTCCCTTACAGGGAGGAAGAAAGGAGAAAGGAGAGCATGAACAAAGGCACAGTGTTGTGGCTGGATTTGGGGAATTGGAAATTCTGGTGAGAACAGAGGAGGAGGAATGAGGGGCCGGAGAGTTATAGACAAGGGCCCCATCACGAAGGGCCTCCAACGTCACATTTAGAGTGAACTTTTCTTGGAAATGATTGTGAGCCATCGAAGGAGTATAAGCCAGACAGAGACTGGGTTTAAAACAAAAGTGTTGAATTCAGTAAAACAACAATTCTGTGATTTGCATTTGTTTATTCACATATGTATATATGAATGCACACATACACAAGGGCTGTCCGGAAAGTATCCAGCCAAATGGATACAACGGATACATGGATACAATGGCTAAGTACATGGATACTTTCCTGACAGCCCTCCTATATTTTGGTTTATATGATGCTAAATATGAGGTTGGTTCAAGTTGTTTCATTTAAGATTGTTTTGGCACCTGGACTCAACAAAATACTGAAGATTTAAGGCAGAGGCCAGAGCACTAAGTGGCTTGGTGAAGGGAGCTAAGGACCCCTAGTGATTACGAGGCTTTGCTGACACATAGAACTGAATTTCATTTTCCCGGGTTGTCACCTATCGGTTTATACCCTAGGACAAATTGCTTAATTTCTCTGACCTTCCTTACAGGTAAAATGAGAATAATAGTCCATACTGGAAAGGTTCCTGTGTGGATTAAATGAGATCATGCAGTAATGCACTTAGTAGAGTGACTGTCACATAAGTGCTCAGTAAATATTACTTGTTATTTTTATGGCGTATTAACATCAAAGCCCACACATCTGTTACATTACTTCCTCTGTGGTTTGGCTGCACATCGGAATCACCTTGTTCCAGTTTTTAAAAACATACATACCTTGGGTCCTACCCATGGGGATTGTGACATAATTGATCAGGAGTATGGCCTGGGTGTTTTTATGAGCTCCACAACGTAATTCTGATGTGCAGTGAGGTTGAGTGCTGCTGACTCTCCAAGTGCTGGACCCCGAACCAGCAGCATCAGCATCACCTGGGAACTAGTTAGAAATGCAAAACTTCCTGATCTACTAAGTCAGAAAACCTGGGGTTAGGGCCCGCCAACCTGTGGTTTAACAAGCTCCCCAGGTGATTCTAATGCACACTTAAGTTTTAAAACCACTGATCTATGGCTAGAAATTCAGAGTGGTCAGTTAGACTTTGGTATCTCTTGCACTAAACCTTACAGGCATGTCAAGTCCTCTGACTTCCCCCTCTTTTTTTTTCGTAATGGTTAGATTTAGGGTTGAGATTTCTTGTTCTTTGGCTTATTTAATTTCATTTTTTTTTTTCTTTCAGGGATTCTTCCATTGTCCCAATGAAACATAGGTGCCAGGTATTGATGATATGGAGCTGAATGAGGAAGACACAAGCTCCTAATCCTAAGGAATGTAAAAAAAAAAAAAAGTGGCTAGCTGTGCTGGCCTTGGGCAGACACGTGAAGGGTGATTTAGTTCCTTGGCCTGCCCATTTCTCATCCTCTCTACCCGTAATCCTGTTCTCTCTGCCCTGCCCATGTGAAAACCTGTTCTCAGGTATGGCTCGAATCTCAGTCATTTGTAACCTAGTTTGAGGAATTCTGAGTATGAGTCCTGTTTGCTGACAAGACTGCATGTACCTGGGGGAAGGGACTGGGTCTATATTTCTTTGCATGCATGCACTTCTCCCTAGCCCTCTTCCCAATTCAGCTTCCTGCAATAACATGCCACTTACATTTTAAGTGGTATAGTGCCAAAGAGCACTGGCTTTGGCACCATGGACATCGGTTTGAACATGCGGTTTATTAGCTGTTGTAATCTTGGGCAAGTCATGGCATTTTTTGGCAACCTCAATTTCCTCATCTATAAAGTGGGCTTAATAATTTTTTTCTTTTTTTCTTTTTTTTGAGACAGGGTCTCACTCTGTCACCCAGGCTGGAGTGCAGTGGCATGATCCTAGTTTACTGTAACCTTTAACTCCTGGGCTCAAGTGATCCTTTTACTTCAGCCTCCCAAAATGCTGGGATTACAAGCATGAGCTACTGCATCTGGCTGGCTTGATAATTTTTAACCTCATACAGTTGTTGTGACGACTATGTGAGATAATGAACAGAACGTGCTGAAATCTAGGATATAGAGAGCCCTCAGTGAAAATGGATGGCATTTAAAAATAATAGTTATTAAGAGAAATCAGGGGTGTCCAGATGGGGGCAGAAGAGGTCAAACTTTCACTGTTGGCAGACGATATGATATTATACATAGAAAACCCCAAAGATTCAACCAAGAGATTACTAGAATTGATAAATGAATTCAGCAAAGTCTCAGGATACAAAATTAATACACACAAATCCATAGCCTTCATATATGCTAATAACAATCAAGCCGAGAAACAAATTAAAGATGCAATACCTTTCACAATAGCACCAAAGAAAATTAAACATTTAGGAACATATCTAACTAAGGATGTCAAAGACCTATATAGAGAGAATTATGAAACACTGAGAAAAGAAATTGCAGAGGATGTAAACAGATGGAAAACCCTACCATGCTCTTGGATAGGCAGAATCAACATAGTAAAAATGGCTTTGCTACCTAAAGTGATTTACAGAATCAATGCAGTCCCTATCAAAATACCAACATCATTTTTTGCCGATCTAGAAAAAATAATTCTACGCTTCGTGTGGAACCAGAGAAGACCCCGTCTAGCCAAAGCAATCTTAAGCAAAAAGAACAAATTGGGAGACATCTATCTACCAGACTTCAAAGTATACTACAAGGCTATAGTAACCAAAACAGCATGGTATTGGCACAAGAACAGAGACGTAGACCAATGGAAGAGGACTGAGAACCCCAATATAAAACCAACCTCATACAGTCACCTGATCTTTGACAAATTCCAGAAAAACGTACACTGGGGAAAAGATTCCCTATTCAATAAATGGCTCTGGGAAAACTGGATGGCCATATGTAGAAGACTGAAACTGGACCCACACCTCTCACCTGTCACAAAAATCAACTCACGATGGATAACAGATTTAAACCTAAGACGTGAAAACATAAGAATTCTTGAAGAAGACATTGGAAAAAGTCTTATGGACATTGGCCTAGGCAAAGAATTTATGAAGAAGACCCCCAAAGCAATCACAGCAGCAACAAAAATAAATACATGGGACCTGATCAAATTAAAAAGCTTCTGCACAGCCAAGGAAACTGTCACTAGAGTGAACAGACAACCTACAGAATGGGAGAAAATATTTGCATGCTACACATCTGATAAAGGACTGATAACCAGAATCTATACAGAACTTAGGAAAATCAACAAGAAAAAATCAAACAACCCTGTTAAAAAATGGGCAAAGGACATGAACAGAAACTTTTCAAAAGAAGACAGAATAATGGCCAGCAAACATATAAAAAATTGGTCAACTTCTCTAATCATCAGGGAAATGCAAATCAAAACCACAATGAGATATCACTTAACTCCAGTGAGATCGGCTCATATCAAAAAATCCCCAAACAACAAATGTTGGCAGGAATGCGGACAGATAGGAACACTCATACACTGCTGGTGGGACTGCAAATTAGTACAACCTCTGTGGAAAGTAATATGGAAATACTTCAAAGAACTAAAAGTAGAATTACCGTTTGACCCAGCAATCCCACTACTGGGTATTTACCCAAAGGAAAAAAAGACATTCTGTAATAAAGACATCTGTTCGTGAATGTTTATAGCAGCACAATTCATAATTGCAAAGATGTGGAAACAACCCAGGTGCCCATCAATACACGAGTGGATTAATAAAATGTGGTATATGTATACCATGGAGTATTACTCAGCAATAAAAAACAATAGTGAATTAACACATCTGGTATTATCCTGGTTGGAGCTAGAGCCCATTCTTCGAAGCGAAGTGTCACAGGAATGGAAAAACAAGCACCAGTGGTACTCACCATCAAATTGGTACTAACTGATCAACGCTTACATCACACAGGGCAATAATATTCATCAGGGGGCGGGCAGGCGGGAGGGGGGTGGAGGGGATGGGAAAACTCTCACTGAATGGATGCGGGGAGCACAGTTTGGGGGATTACCACGATTGTAGCTCTGACATGGGCAGTGCATGGGCAATATATGTAGCCAAAGTGTTGTACCCCCATAATATTCTAAAATAGAAAAAATAAAAAAAATAAAAATAATAGTTATTAAACTTCATTTCCTTATATGGCAAGATAGATTTTATCAGGGGCAATATGATAAAATCAACGTCAGACTTCCAGGGGCTCCTAGTGAGCCACTGGCAAGCTTTGGGGCAGAGTCTGTTGTCCCTGAACCATAGTTCCCACATGACAGTCCCTTTCCAAGCAGCCTGGAACCCATGCCCTCTAACGCCTCCAGGCACACTCATTGCCGGCCAAGCCCTTATGCTTTCCTTTGGTCTCACCAAGGCTGATGCTGAAGCTGACTTCAGCCGGCCCCAGATCTTCTCTTCAGGGAGTTTAATACCTTGCAAAAGCTTCAAGCCTATTTTAATTGAATTATTTGATTCAGTGTCAGGCTTAAAGAGCACCCTACAGGGCTTCAGCTCTGAATGAACGCATTAAAAAATCAAACAGTATAGATTGTGGCATAATCCTTGAGGGAGGTATAAATAGAATCCCCTCTGTTGCCTTTTCATTTCCCTGCATTAGTTAATAAACACACTTTCATAGCATCTGCTTTTCCTTTTTCTCCCCTAATGCTCTTTAGTTGCTTTAGTAAGAAAGAGAATAAACGTCAGAATACAACAAAATGTTGGAAGAATTTACCATATTAATTTTCAGGGCTGGAAGGGATTTTAGACATTATCTGGTCTAACTTCTACATCATTTACCTGGTGTGGGCAGAGATCTAGAGGAGGGGATGGCTTGGCTGAAGTCACAGAACTTTATCTCCAGCTCAACATCACTAATCATCAGGGAAATGCAAATCAAAACCACAATGAGATATCATCTCACCCCAGTTAGAATGGCTATTGTCAAAAAGGCAAATAGCAAATGCTGGCAAGGATGGTGAAAAGGAAACTCTAGTGGTGGGAATATAAGTTAGTACAGCCATTATGGAAAACAGAATGGACGTTTCTCAAAAAACTAAAAATAGAAGTACCATAAAGTCCAGCAATCTCCCTATTGGGTATTTATCCAAAGAAAAGAAAATCAGTATATCAAAGGGATGCCTGCACCCCCATGTTTATTGTAGTACTATTCACAATAGCGAAGATATGGAATCAACATGTATCCATCAACAGATGAATGGATAAAGGAAATGTGGTTTATATACACAATGGAATACTATTCAGCCATACAAAAGAATTAAATCCTATCATTTGCAGTGCCATGGATGGAACTGGACGTCATTATATTAAGTGAAATAAGCCAGACACAGAAAGGCAAATACTACATGTTTTCACTCATATGTGGGAGCTACAAAAGTTGATCTCATGGAGGTAGAGAGTAGAATGATGGTTACCAGAAACCAGGAAGGATCGGGAGGAGTAAAGAGAGTTTGGTTAATGGGTACGAACATACAGTTGGGTAGAAGGAATAAGTTTTAGTATTTGATAGTGCAGTAGGGAGGCTATAGTTAATAATTTGTTGTATATTTCAAAATGGCTAGAAGATTTGAAATGTTCCCAACAGAAAGAAATGATAAATGTCTGAGGTGATGGATATCCTAAATACCCTGCTTTAATCATTACACATTGTATGCATGTATCAAAATACCACATGTGCCCCATATGTACAATTATATAGCAATAAAAATGAGATTAAGGACCATATATTTATATAAAAATAGATGAAGTATTCATTGTGTGAGTGTATTGGATTTTGATTACAGAATACCGTGTACACACATATCAATGCCAATAACTTTCATTAGGATCTCTCTTAGGACACTTTATGTCTTTAAAAAAATACTTTGCTTGGGTGGAGGTGGTCTGGGGTAAATTCTAGGTTACAGAAAATGCTACTGAATTGCCCAAATGGTAAAGCAGTGTTTTGGAGGGAGGCAGGGTCCAACAAAGCTGGATATTATGTATGGGAACAGGAGCAAAACTTGATATTCTTCCCTGGCCTCCTTTCTACCCTCTTTCTCCCTGATCTTTCCCTTCCTTTCCCCAAGCATAGCCTAGGAGGGACTTTGAGACAACAGAGACCTAATGAAGGAAATTAGAAGTGGTTTCTGTGGAGTGTGTGATGCAAATGCCTTCTCCCTCTTTCCTCTGAGATCTGCAGTCATCTGTTCCCTGCTCTTTTCAGTGAGTGGGGAAGAATATACTTAAGGTGTTGATAGTGATTGTTTTGGGGTACTGGGAATTTGACTTCTTTTTTTGTTGTGTATTTAAAACATATTAATTTGTATTTGAAAACACCCCTTCTTTTTTCATGGAACTCAGAAGAATTGATCAGCTTCTTCTGCGTCTCCCCTTGAGGTGGGATTTCCTGGGGTGTTCCTTCCTCCAGATCAGGAGCAGGTGACTGGCTTCAGCGTTGGCTCTCCACATCAGTTGCCAAAGGTGTGGGGGCCTTTTTGGCCATTATTATGGGAGAGTCTGTTCATGATGCTCTGATAGAAGTTTGGAATCTGGGCATTTGGATCCATACCAGATTCATAGTATTTCGTTTTTATTCTGCAATTCTACTTTGGAGAACAGACTTGGAGAAGAGAAAAACAAGACCTAACACATATTAAGTTTTTACAAATTTTGTTTCATTTATTTTTCACAACAGACCATATTTTGCAGCTGAGGAAATTTGAGGTTCAGAGAGCTTAAGGACTTAAAGGAAGTCACATAGGAGAGCTGAAATTACCCCAGATCAATCTGATGCCAGTTTTTTTTTTTTTAATAATTCCAATGGGCCAGAGATGAAAATTTACAGAATCTGACTGGGGCTATTTAACCGAAGGAATAAAAGTGTTTTACTTATAGAAAATAGCCTTAACAAAGGAGAAAATCCTGCCACTTGTGACAACATGAATGAACTTAGAGGACATTATGTTAAGTGAAATTAGCCAGAGACAGAAAGGCAAATACTGCACCAGCTCACTTATATGTGGAATCTAAAGAAATTAAACTTACAGAAACAGAGAGTAGAAAAGTGGTTGCAAGGGGCTGGGAGGTGGGGGACTGGAAGCATTTTGGTCAAAGGGTAAAAACTTTCAGTTATAAGATGAATAAGTTCTGGAGATCACATGTACAGCATGGTGACTATAGTTAATGATAATGTATTGTATACTTGATATTTGGTAAGAGAGTAGATTTTAAGCGTTCTCACCGCACATGCACACACACAGAGACAACTACAGTCATACATCGCTTACTGACAAGGATGTGTTCTGAGAAATGTGTTGTAAGTTGATTTTGTCATCATGCAAACATCATAGAGGTTACACAAACCTAGATGGTATAGCCTACCACACACCTAGGCTATATGGTATAGCCTATAGCTCTTAGGCTACAAACCTGTACAGCATGTGACCGTACATAATACTGTAGGCAATTGTGACTCAGTGGTACTTGTGTATCTATCTAAACATAGAAAAGATACAGTAAAATATGGTGGTATAATCTTATGGTACCATCATCATACATGAGGTCTATTGTTGACTGAAACATTGTTATTTGGCACATGACTTTATATCTTGATTGTGGTAATCACTTCACAGTGTCAACAAAAATGTAATATTGTACATGTTGAATATATACAATTTTTGTCAATTATAAATCAATAAAGGTGGAGGAGAGGGGCAAGAAAATTTCTACCAGCCACTCTTTTTTCCTTCTGAGAAAGAAATGAGAGGAAAGAGACAAAAACTGCAGCTTGAGGGAACAAGGTTAACAATTACGGAAAAAAGAATCCTTGACAATGGTGCAACACTCATTGGACATTGGGATTGGTAGCCAAGTATTTAAGCAGGCTGAGCCTTTGCCTAAAGGTAATCTTATCTATAAACTGCCTGAGAGGGGAGAACATAGACAAGATGATCTCCTTCGCCCCTTGAAGGCTATGTTTGGCAAAGAATGGTGTGAAACCACAGGTATCAAAATTGCCTGGGGTGCTTGAATTGAGGATTTACATTTTTAACAAGTTTCCTTTATCAATCATGGTCCAGTCAGAAAAATAGCAATGGAGAGAGATTTAATGCAAGGAATCAGTTACTGTATCAGTTATATATTGCAGGGTAACAAAACATCCTAAGATCAGTAGCTTAAAAGAAAAATCATTTATGATTGCTCATAAGTCTACTGGTCAGTGGATTGTTGTTCTGGTCTTGGTTGGGCTCTGTCATGTGCCTGTGGTGGGTATCAGGTCAGTGAGGTGGCTCTGATTCTGGGGTCTGAGTGATTATTGGCTGGGGCCATTTGCTTCTCCTCTGTGATGTCTCTCATCCTCCAGCAGCCTGGGCTTGTGCATGTAGCACTCAGCAGGATTTCAAAAGTAAGTGTGGAGGCATGAAAAATCTCTTTAGATGTAGAATCAGAACTGACACAATAGAGCTTCTGCTTCAATTTATTGGCCAAAGGAAGTCATAAGGCCAGCTCAGACTCAAGAGGTAGAGAAATGGACTCCACTTTTTGATGGGACAAGCTTTAAAGTCACATTGCAAAGCACCATGGAGAGAGGGAAGGAATTAATTGGGACTATTTTCTGCCAATAGTCTACCATAGATATAAAGGTTCTAGGAGCCTGGAGGAATAGAAGGAAGGCTGTGGTAAGGATTAAAAAGAAGAAGTGAGCCTCTTGATGAGGAAGCTGCTGATCTGGAGACCACATGGGCAGTGCTGGGGCCTTGGAGAGAGATGTATAATGCTGCCGCTGCTGGCATTGCTGAAGAGACACCACCTCTGCTGATGCTAGAATCAGGATGACTTCTCCTTTCTGGCTGCCAGTGATTCACATCAGCTGGACCTAACCAAAAGCCCTGGCAAGAGAATCTGGGAAGTGCAGCATGTAGGATTCCAGGGCTGGCACTATAGAGCAGGTTACAGAAGTGGGAAAACAATTGGCACATCTTTGTGACATCCTTATCACAGTACAGTTTTGGAACCCATTGCTCTAATATGCTAGGATTCTGGGGGAGTAGTGAAATATAAGCCCCATTCCAAAGAGGAGCACTGGCTGAATCAACTGTGAAGTGGTGAAGAATTCCCAGGGGATTATCCCTGTAGATTTTGTACTGTGGCTTGGCTGGGGGTAGAGTTGTGGACTAGATAACTAGTTCGAAAGGGCAAGAAAGTCAGATTTTAATCACATCATTATCTTGAAAGAGATAATCTCTATGAAGAAAGAATAGACATAAAAATCTTGAAGTTTGCTCTGTGATGTGCTGTTTGGTGAATGATCTTAGCACAGAGAGTATTTGCATGCAAGTGCACATGAGTCGGGTATAGAGAGATGGGCAATCAGAATGAAAAAGTGCAAGGATATTAATCAAATGGAAATGATTAAGCAAAAAGGCAGTCTGTTAAAAGTCTTTCAAGACACAACTACAGATTCTTTAATGAGAAGAAGAGATTTACAGACATATTATTAGAGAAATCCAGTAGGTGCCACTTAGAGCCAATACTAACTACCCCAGCTGTGCAGACACCCACAGGATGGCGAAATAGGCAGGGAGGCAGAAGGCAGGGCAACAAATAGTCCAAGGATGAGTCTGCTACAGACAAGTTTATATTATACAAATTCCACACTGAACACCTCAGAAGCTTAATTATGGATCCTGAAGACATTTAAATATGCAATGGACTTATCTGGCACACTAATGTGTTTTAAATATGCCTTACTTTTCTGTAAGAACTATTTATCAGTGATTATTTATACTGGGGGTTAATCAATTAATGTTTGAAATTGGCCTGCCAATGTGAAAAACACATAGCCACATAATCTTAAGACACGTAAGAAATCATCTATTCCATTAAGAAGCTGTCGTGGCTAGTTTGAGGTCACACAGCTGATCGAAGACAAAATCAGGACCAAACCTAAAGCTTCATGGGTTTATAAATCCAATCCAGTGGGTTTATATTTCCCCCAGCTTTGACAAAATCTATACCTTGTATTTTGACAGAGGCTCAGCCTGTTTCTGAGTGAAATTTGAAGGCAATGTTTTCTAGAGTCATCAGAAGCACCTGTGGATTCTTTTTCAAAACACATATGCCTGGGGCCTAACCGAAGACTTCAGTGGTAGAGCTCTGGGGTGGGGGAGCAGAGACTTAGGAATGTTTATTTTAAAATAAACTTTGCTATGTGATTCTGATGTTCTGCTTGCCATTTCCCTTGCCCTACCTTGTGCTAAGAGTATGGTTTTAGGCATTGACTGGCAGAAAGAAGAATTCTTTCCAGGTGTCTACGTACTTCCATTTAGGTAAGGATTTTGCCTGAAGCTGCTCCTCAACTGAGTGACTTCCTCAGAAGCTCACCTGGTTTACACTCTCAATAGAGATTTCCATGGGCTCACCCTTTGTATTGAAGGTAATAGCATTGAAGTTATGATAAGGGAATTAGCCATCACCAGGTTGGCTGCTCCAAGTTTCTGAAGTCCAGAAAAGTGTGGGATAATGTCCAGTTCAGGCCACCTTGAGCATTGGTCCCCAGGCACCAGGCTGTTGGCGTGCTTACCCAATGGTGAGTGACAATCAGGGAGGGAGGCAGCTCTAGGGGCAAGTCAACCAGAATAGACCTTGTCTCTCTTGTCCAATGCGATATCTGCAGTTCCTGGAATAGTACCTGGAACATGTTAGGTGTTCAGTGAATATTTGCTGATTGAATGAATGAAAGGGAGTCCTTCATGGGTGTCAGCTGTGGAACATCTGTATTTAATGTATCTTGGGTCGCTACATGTTCTCTTTCTAGAAATGTGGTTGGATTCTGAATGTAGTTGGGATTCATCCAGTAAAGCTCTACAAGGCCTAATGTACGATGATAAATCATAACCCTCCTAGGTGTTCAGAATCAATTTCACAGCTCATCTGTTATCATGAGCAGAATGTGTGAGAAAGTCCCCTCACTGTGGTAATACATCAGCTCACAAAAATCAAAAACGCCTGAAGATCAGAAAAGGGAACACTGTTATAGTCTGTGGTGCTTAATCAGCTACGCAGACATTGATGGATTTCAGGGGATATTTACATTTGAATCATGGCATCCAGAATGTGTCTCAGGCAGAATCCTTAGTTTATGGGCAGCATGGAAGCAATTTAAAAAAATCATTTCTTATTATCTGTAGTCAGAAACTAGGTCTCTCTTTTTAGAAATATTCTCTCTCTAAGTAGAAAAATAAGAACAGAGCTGGGGATACAGTACTGTCCAGATTAGAACAACGAAAGTGCAGTGCTGCCTGAATCCTCACTGTGCCCAAGTGAGACACGACTAACTGCTTGCAGTGTATTTTCCTGCTGTGCCTGGGTGCAGCCTCGTTGCTTCTTAATCCAAGGCTCTAGGAAGCCACTGCCGGTTGATTCGAGTTGGCATGTTGAACTGAAACTCATTGACCATTGCTGATCTAGACTTTGTCTTTGACTATTGTTTCTCTGGAAAGATAACACTAGCAGGTAATAAGAGAGAATGAAGGAGCAAGCAAATGAAACACTGTGGGTTTGGAAATGGTCTTGAATTAGGTCAGCTGGTTCTCTCCCTTGCTTCTGCGGAAGATAAGAATATTTAAAGTCATGGACTGAACATGATTTCCTCAACGGCAGTGTTTCACCAACTGAGGTTTTGGTGCCAAATGCATCAGAATCACATTGGTGATAATGTAAGTACTTGTGCCTCACTCAGGACTTACTGAATCCGAACCTCTGGGTTTGAAGCCAAGGACGCTGCATTGGGACATGTATCCCAGTATGTCTAAGTCACTCCAAAGTTGGAGAACCACTGCCCTATGGATACCTGGGTTCTAGTCCCAGCTCTGACATTCACTTGTGCGAACTTGGGTACTTTCCCTACTTGAACCTCAGTTTTCTTATCTTAAGGAGGGATAAGAACATCTGTGCTGTCTGTGTACCTAAAAGGGTAGTCATGAGGCTCACTGGAGATAAAGACACCTGAGAATGCTTTGAAAAGAAATAAGTGCTATAAACATGGAGTGTATTGTTGTCTACCTGTTGTACTTTGTGGGGAGTTGGGAAATTGAGGTGGATTTTTAAAAGTGTATTGTAACTTTATCAGGAGTTAGTGATCTACTAAAAACCAGAATGACACAGGAGAAAAACAAAACAATTCTGCTGAGGAGACCAGAGCAGTAGTTATCACCATGGCTACAAGTTAGAATCGTCTGGGGAGATTTTAAAACTATTTAAGCCAGGGCCCTGTACAAGACACAGTTAAAAAAGAATCTAGGGGGTAGGACCCGGGCATTGGCTGCTCTCATGGGAGGTATCTGGTTTCTGTCCTTCCCAAGGAATTGCTGACCTGTTTGCCTATTTGTCCTTGAAGGCTTATTGGCGTTCCAATATTCACCCAACACATTTCTTTCTTTTTCTTTTTCTTTTCTAAAGACAAAATCTCACTCTGTCACTCAGGCTGTAGTATAGTGGCACAATCATAGCTCACTGAGACCTCAAACTCCTGGGCTCAAGCAATCCTCCCACCTCAGCCTCCTGAGTAGCTGGGACTACCAGGCAGGCACCACCATGCCCAGCTAATTTTTTTTATTTTTTGTAGATATGGGGTCTCACTATGTTGCCCAGGCTCATCTTGAACTCCTGGCCTCAAGCAATCCTCCCACCTTGGCCTCCCAAAGTGTTAGGATTACAGGCATGAGCCACTGTGCCTGGCCCAAACATAGTTCTTTCTATTTAAGTTACTCAGGGTCATGTCTGTTGCTGGAAACCAGAAAACCCTAACTGACATCTTATTTGCACGTTAACTCCAAAAAGCTAGGGAACGAAGGAGTCTCATTCATCTCCGGGTCCTGAGTGACTAGCACAGTTCCGACGTACAGTAGCGATAAAATATTTGGTTAACAAATAAATTGAGAGCTACCCAAATGCTGATCCTAACTGGACTGGATTAAATCTAGGTTTCTGCAAAGCAAAGAGATAATATATATAAAGTTCCTGGCTTTTAAATGTGGATACTCAGGGAATAATTGCAGCGGTTGCTTTTGAACACTGTGGAGATACAAAGGTGAGTATGACTTACATGAGTTAACAGTAAATAAAATTTAATAAAGAAAGAAAAAAAAGCAAGTTTTATTGGAACACGGCCATTCTCATTCATTTATGTATTGTCTGTGACTGCCTTTGTGCTATCATAGCAGAGTTAAGTAGTAGTAACAGAGAGAGTATGACCTGCAAATCCTAAAAAAATTTCCTAGATGGCTCTTTACAAAAACTTTTGCTGACGCCTGGTCTAAGGGTATAGATTCGATACATGTACATGTGTAAGCTATCCTCCTTCTGCCCCCCTGGATCAACTTTCCACTCCTCCCACCCTGTTTTGCACCCCAGGAGGCCGGCCTGTGTGGTGAGGCCTATGGTGGTGGTTCTCAACGTGTGCTCCTGGGGTCAGCATCATACCAGCATCACCTGTGATCTTGTGGCAATTTCTTGAGTACCACCCAGACCAACTGAACCAGAATCTCTAGGGTGGGGCCAGGAATCTTTGTTTTAACAGCCCTTCAGGTAGACTCTGATGCTTGTTAAAGTTTGAAACTGGTCTATGATGAGTTCCCTTTCCCTTTAGCTTCTGGTTGAGTTCTGTCAATGGAAGCACCATCAAGAGATGGGAGGGAGGGGCTGGGGAGGAGAAAGAGCAAGGTATTTATTCACTGTCTCCCCCGCCACGGGTTATTTAATTTCTAATCTGAGCATCTCAGCTCCTGTCAGGGGGCCCTCTCTGGGCTGCCTTCTCTTTACTGGGTTCCATTAGCCACAACTGTTCTCTTCTCTCACCCATTTTATGCCTAGGAGGGGTTAGAGGAGACTCTGTTCCCAGACTTGGGATGCATACTGGCTGCTGTGGTTTCCCTATAATTTCCCACAACTTTGTAAATAGGCCCTTTATTAAATGTTCCTCGAATCATTCTAATTTGAATGTGCTTCTTGCTGGAATCTTGACCAATATAACATATAGAATGGTTACTAGCAAGGTGTCATATTATCAAGACAGAACGATGATACTCAGCAAGGGTTTTGAGAGTCCAGAGGACAGAAAATCTCTACAAAAACTTTTGGGGGCTGGAGTGCTCACAGAAGTCTCCAGAGGAGGTGTAACCTTGGCTGGTCTCTTAAAGATGTGTAATATACACTTAAGCAGCAGAAAGTCTTCCAAGCTAGGGGAGTGATATACGTAAAACACAGAGATAGAGAGTATATGCCACTTTTTGGGCAATAGTGAGTCATTGAATTTGGCTGATATATAATGTCGGGTTTGAGAACCACTGTTGTAGGCAGTAAGGTGCTATTGAAACTTTCTAAGCAGGTAAGCGATATCTCCTCCTGTGATAGAAGCTTAAGATTGAGTCAGAACAATCCAGAATTTTATGGGTAGGAACACAGGCTTTGGGATTGGAAGGACTAAAGTTAAAATCCAGCTTTGCTTTATACTAGCTGTGTGGCCATTTGTAAATAACAGAATTCTCTAAGCCTTAGTTTCCTCTATAAAATAGAAATGGTGATACCTTGTACAGATGTCATAAAGATTAAGTGAAGAGTTGTAGGTAGAGCATCAGTATAGGGCCTCAAATACTGTAAAAGCTCAAGAAATGGTAGTTATCAGTGTGGACTCTTATTCTTCTCAACCCTGAGAACTTAGTGCTTGATAGCTGTCAGTGTTAGAAAGGGATGCACAGCGGCCTGGACTCTAGCTGGTAGGTGGTGCATCCTGATGGGATCAAGCATTGTCTTCCAATGCCACTTCCTTTCTCTGAAGGCCTTCTAGAGAAGTTGCTGTACTCTGAGCAAGCTACTTTCCCTATAGCCATCTCCAAGAAACTTGGGGTCAAAAGGGCTTTCATTTAGGGTGTCAATATAGAAATCACATCTATAATTTAAAGTGCAAGGGAGAAGGTAGAATTTTCTCCTCGGAGAAGGCCACAAAGAACAAAAATACATTGCGTGTAAAGACATTGGCATTTCCTTGGTGCTTATTTGCAGGAGGTTTCATTTGGGGTTTTTTTTTTGCCAATTAAAAAGTGAGCAAGAACAAGACATACTGTGGCGAGGCAGACAGATAACTGGGTGCCTCTGCTGTGGCATCTAGATGTGGCAGCCTCTGTTCTCTCCTAATGCCCCTACCCCCTAAAATAGGACTTGGAAATTTGATACATCACCCAAGTAGATACAGCTTCAAAAAATGTGTCTACTCCTTGGTGGGTTTATCTCTTTCTACTTCCTTAACTCACATTCTAATGGGATTTTAGGAGAAAGTAGAAATAGATGCTATGCCAAGCCACTGTGTTTAACTGGAAGTTGAGCTGATGTTCTCATTTTATTATATGTATCAAAAGATAACTTTGTCTGCCAGTTTTGGCTATTTGGTTTTACCTGACTTTCATTAACTAGAGTCATTTGATTTCATTTTGGAAGACTCAAGGAGATTTCTTTTAGGTTTCAAAATTTTCCTTTAGAAGATTTTCATGAAAGGTGCTAATACCTTCCTTGTTATCAAAGCTTATGTGGGTTAGCAATGCATCTCTTCAAGAAAGAAGGGGCAGAAAGTCTTATCAATATGGACCTGTCAGCCCGGACTAGAGGGGACCTTCCCTCTGAGCTATATCGGCTATGAAAAAAAGTCTACACATCCCCCAAAGTCATACTTTTCAGGTCCCCTGTGCACTCTGTTTATATACACACAGTCTTTCTTACCATCACTGGGTATTTTCTCTGATTTGCTGGGATTCATGTTAATCTCCTTCTTCCTTCTGTCTCTCTCTTGTATCTCTTTACCACTCAAAATACACTCATACAGCTGCTTCTGTACTAGCGTGGCAGATTCCTTATACCATTTCAGTTCTTACTGCTTTATAGACTCTAGAGCTATGGAGGACTTTAGAGATCATCTAGTGATTTCAAACATGCATACTACAGATTAAAACGAAGAATTTTCTTTACACAAAATCTTAGGGGGGAATCTGGAAGATGAAGCAGGTAAAATGAGAGCAGCTCTAGTAATGTAGGGAAGGGGACCCGACCCTCTGTACCCTGCTTGCACCTACCCAGGGGTTTAAGGAGCAAAGTTTAAACACCACTGAATACCACTGGTTCTGTTATCTCTCATTTTGAAGATGAGCTGAGTCTGCAAGAGGGAAAGTAATTTGTTCAAGGTCACACACTGGATTAGTCCAGGATTTGAATAGAGGCCTTTTTACACTTTATCACTTTCCAGAGGATCCACAAGTAATGAAGCCTGAAGGGTGAATGGAGACTTTAAAGTCAGTGATCAACCAGTGGGTGCCTCCTTTTAGCAGACTGCTCCTTTCTTCAAAGCCTCCTAACCTTCCACTCCATCTATAGTGTTATATGAAAAATCATAAATGAAAATTCTCCCTGAAACAGCCTCCTTCCTGCCTCAGTATTTGAATCCTGCTGGCTTGTTAATTGTAGTTTGGGAGTCAGAGACTTAGTGACAACCACTATCTTGCAGGGCTCCTTTGCTGCTCAATAAATGCTAATAAACCATAATCTGCAATCCTAACAATCCCTGCCGCCTGAACCAAAATGCAAGGGCAAAGATTACTTTGGTCTGAATTGGATTTGAAAAGGCTGAAAGAACAGGCTTTGAATGCGCAGTGGAAATGTCAGTTGAATATTAATTGTAGTGGCGCTGCTGGTCTGCGGAAGGTGCAATGGTTTAGCAATGAGAGCTGAAGAGGGGCGATGGAATGCGGACAAGATGCTCATGCACGTGGAATCCAAGAGTGTGGCTTCATACAGAGCCCAGGGAGCCTTGGGGTGGCTTTCTGCAGCTCTCCTGGTGTTCAGAGAGGTCTTTCTGGTCTTCTAATTTGCTCTTCTTATTTACTCCTCAGAATCACCAGGATGACTTGGCCAGGAGCGATCTTAGGGGCAGGTTTTAATTAGTGGCTTGGGGATTCAGAAATAGCAAGGCAGATGAGGGTTCCAGAACCTCTTTGCCCCACTAATTATTTCCCACATTCCAGGAATGCCCATGTCTCCAGTGATCCGGACACATTACTCTGCTTTGCACAGTAGGTGTCTGCACACAGACACACAGAGCATTAGTAGAATGGGGGTGGAGGGCCGCAGAGATAGAGATTTGCTTATGGATGTACTGAGCCATAGGCAAGAGATGATTTCCATATATCTTAACCCCTGGAAAACTTTTAAATTATGTATACTGAATGATTTCCTACAGATCTAACTGCTCAATAGATTGTGTGACTAATTGTTTCTTTCCACTTAAAATGGGAACCTCCTGGTAGGCTGTATGTTTTGGTACAATTATGTCAGCCCCGGGCCAGGGCCAGGCCATTTTAGCCACCTGAGGAGTGTGCTAATTGTCCTGAAGTGTGCTGCCTGGTGTGTGCCTCATTGCTGTAGTGGTTTTAATGGGAACTTCTAATTAAAAATAAGAAGAGATTCAGGGCCCGGTGCATTCCTCTGGCATCAGGGTTCAGGAAGGGCCCCTTGGAGCATGCCAGTGCCAGCCGGCCCATAATGGGAACCAGCTGGGGCATAAATTAATGTGCCTCTGGTTTGGTTTGTCTACTAGGCATGGCTTAGGCTGTTGAAGCCATAATTAGAGCTGGGCCAATGTCAACATGTCTTCCAGGGTGCCAATCCTTCTCCCAGCTCTGTATCTGTGTTTGGAGTGTGTGCCGATAAAGAAGCTGGGAGAGAAGGAGGCTGAGCAGTTTATGCAGCTGATTGAGCCATGCCTAGTAGACAAGAACCATCGACTTCCCTGGAGCTTTGACCACTGCGTCATCATCTCGTTTTTGCTTATGGAGAAAAGAAGGGGAGGCTGAGATGGAGACCTCCTGGCATGTGGAAAGCCAGGGGAAATGTCCTTCCCCACCTCTGCCTCCTGGGCTTGTGGTCAGGACCAGATGAGAGAACACTCTTCTAAGCTAGTCCTCTACTACCATTGCCGAGGTGTGGTGCCAGCCTTGGGAAGACCTGAAGTTGAATCGTTTATAGCCAGTGACTTCAGGCTCTGTCATCCTGGCAGAAGTGATTTAAAAAACCCCACAGACGTGAGTAACTAGAAGCAAGTCTGTATTGGGTTCCACACTGATGTGCAAAGCGCTTTGGAAGTTTAGTGACTGGGGGTAGCTTTATGGAGGAAGCGGTCTTCAGAGGTCTGAATCTGAGATTTGGGCTTTGAGCAGGCATTCTGGGTACAGGACACGGCTGGAGCAAAGGCACAGAGGCTGGAAAGTATAAATTGTGTTCAGAATGTTGACAGTGTGTAAAAGTTCCCACAAGGTTCCCACAAGCATGGGCTCTGAGCCTGGCAAGGCAGGTTGAGCTCAGGTGATGGTGGCTGAGTGAGTACCTGTTACAGGAGCTGGGGGCATAAATACAGCGTGTGTCTTTTTGCTTATTTACATCCTTCAGATTCCTCTCCTACCACCTGCTTACCCTCTCTGTCTCTCCCCATGCTCAATCTATGTGATTTGCTGATGCTTAGCCAGTCAGCATGTTTTCAGTTGACTTACTAGTGGCTTTAATTATCTTTTCCAAGAGTTGGATTGGTCTGGCTTCTAATACACCTCCTAAAAAAAAAAGGATTTCTTATTGATAGTTTGAGTGCTTGAATGAAAGCTTCAAGGGCATTTAGGTGTGAACTGAGTATGTATTTTCACAGATGAGAACCACAAATTCAGAAATCTTTGGAGCCCTTAGATGTCCTCTGGGCCACCCCCTCATTTTACAGGTAAAGAAGGAGAGGGGAAGAAAAGTCTTAAGAAATTTGCAGATCTGGGAGCCTACATTTCTTGACTCTAAATTGAGTCGGGGATTTCACTGCACTATGGAAAGAGGGTAGCCTAGTAGGTGATATTTTGGACCCTGAAGTTGGGCAACTGGGGGTTGAATCTTGGTTCTCAGCCACATACTTGCCTGTTGACTTTGGGAATGGTATCAAGCCTCAGGCTGTTCATCTATAAAATGAGAAAAGGAAGCCAAATGGAGAAACACATGAGCATTTGCAGGGAACAAGCAAAGAAGGTACATTCCCCGTTTGTCATGTTGTATGAAGAGCAGCCTGGTGTGTAGACCATCACTTCAATGGGGTCTTTGGCCAGCCACCCTGCCTGGAGAACTCCCGTGCCTGCTTATTCTTCAGGATGAAGTACCCCAAACTGCTGTTAAAATAGATGACTTACCAAGACGAGCTCTCATATTAGGTCAAGATGTTCATTAAGACTATGGCCTAAATGATGTCTTCTGATATCTTAAGCCAATTGGCTGATGGTGGGGCCAGGAGGGTGATATAAGATCCTACTTGGGAAGGCACCAGTAGGCCCATTTTGTAAAAGCCCCTATCTGTAGGGGCTCAAGTGAGTGCCAGAAGTTCTATTTTCAACATGAAACGGATCTTCTAAATCACTCTCCTCTGGCCACCAGGGACAGGCTCATGGGGGCAGTTGAGAGTAGCAGAGGTGGCTCTCAGCCTCTGGGAAGTTCACCTCTCCTCTCTGGGCCTGTGTTCCTTGCTCTTTAAGAGGAGGAGGGCTTGGCTAGAAGCCCAGCAAATGTTAAGTTGCCCGGGGTTCTTGTAGTCCCTTCTTGAAAGGAAATCCTCATTGTCCAACATACTTGTCTTTTATAAAGGGGGAAAGCAAATGCAGGCCTCTCTCCACCCATTTGTCTCTTGCACCCAGTAAAAAGGACAAATGCTTATCAATATTTTTGTGTGTGTGTGGGAAAAAGTTGGGGTCATTTTAAAGGCAGGACTGGGGGCTCAGGAGCAGCAGTTAGTGGTGCTCCGGAATTCCTTTCTGCCTCTACAGATGGAAGAGCATTGCAGACAGGAGGACAGAACACTGAGAGGCAGCTTCTCACTAGTATAGCTTCACCCCCAGGCTGCCCTTCTGCAAACAGAGTGATATGAGGAGTTCTGGAAGGATCCCACAGTCAAACAGATATACTCTGACTCACCTGCCATGGGGCGTGATATTTTATCATTTTACCCTTTTGGGTTAATCTTTTTATTTTTAAACATTCAAATAACCACAGAAAGGATTGTCTGTTAATCTCTGGCTGATGAGATTGTTGAGGCACCCTTGTTGAGGGGTGTCAGGAGACCCCAATTCTAGTCCCAGCTTTGCCTCCAAATTTCTGGGTGACCCCTGGGCACATCTACTTATCTTTCACCTGAGTTTCATCATCTGCATGAAATGGTGACATTATACGTGCAGGAATATCTTTCACCTCATTTTGTGGGAACGTAGGTTAGTTGGGATAGGAAGGGCTCTTGGCACTGAAGGAAAACATTTTCCTCAAAGTTCAGTCAACTCTCTGCTCAGCCAGGCTCCCTTTGCTGTTCTGGGGTCTGAGGACAGGTTCTGAGGATCCTCCCATGTCCCAGGTGGCCTTGGTCCCTGTGGTGCCTGGGCCTGACCTGGGGGGTTGGTTGGCCCCTCTCACAGAACAACTGAAAGTCAGGAGAGAGAGAGTGGCAGTCTGCGTATCAATAGACCAGGGGCTTAGAGGCAGGGAAATGCTTGGAAGGGGGTACTGGAGACTTGTCTTTATTTCCATAGTAAGCAACCATGTTTGTTGGGGGTGGGTGGCTGGGGATGTTGATGGAGGTTCTAGGAGATGGACGCTCCTCTTCCCCCAGTCCTGAATGTACCTTAGGGCATGTGTGAGGGAAAGAGGTATCCCTAGCTCGGGCTTCCCTCCTGATGGTTGGAAATGACATCTGCCCTGGCCCCTCATTAGGTATTTGCAGCTCCTCAATATCTACTGCTCTGAAAAAGGCAACCCAGGGCCTCAAAAAGGCTTAGGGGGTGCACTATCCCCCCAGATAGGGTTGCTGCCCTCACACACTCCCTTTGAGACGATCCTCCATTTATGATTTTCTTCAGCAGCAATGGTCGCAACATTGTTGAGCACTGCCATAAGCCAAGCACTGGGAACACAGCAGGGAAGGAGTCCAGGGTCCCTCCCTCCTGGGATTTTCCACTCTGTGTGCGAGATAGAGAACCAAGTAGCTGCATGAATAGTAAGTCACAAGGCCTTGAATGCACCAGAGGTCATTTCTACCCTGTAATCAGCCTCCCCAAATAGCTTCTAGAATCACAGAATGTTAGAACCAGTCCAGTTCCCACCTTGAGAGTTTGGGGAAATTGAGGTGAACTTCAGTTTGAGGTTGAGACCTGATGAGTGGATTTGTCCAGAGTCACTGTGGAGACTGCTGGCAGAACCAGACTTGAAACCTGGCCTCTGACTCCCAGCTCTGTCCCCTGTCTTCCCTTTCCTGCTGCAGTAAAAACCATCACTGAGGCACTTCCTCCACCCATGCTAGGTGGCACCAGAACACCTTCCAACAAGAAACTCCCAGACTCAGCTCCTGTCTGAAAATGCCCAAATTCTCGTGGCAGGTGTCCTGAAGTTTTGGCTGGGCAGCAGTCCTCTGGTAATGTCCTCAAAAACTTTCCTGCTCAGGGTGCTGCCCCAGCTCATGGGCCCCACCTCCGGTATCAGTGGAATCCTGCCTGGGTCCCAGGCCCCTCGGAGCTCTGTTCTTTGGTTACCTGGGAGGATTCAATTCTGTGCTTTCTGTGCACATGAGGAGGTCTGGCTGGGTGCCCAGCTAGGGAAGAGATATTTTAGGGCAATACAGGCATGACTTCTGGTTCTCCTTAGGTGTTAGTATCTTCCTTACTTACTGAAGCTTTTGTCTGGACAGGAACCCAGCTGGACATGGTGTGGTCTTTCCCTAGGCCACATTGGCAGTCTGTGACAGAATTGGGATGGAATTCAGGCTTGCTAACCACTCCGCCACCTTGCATCTCAAAGAGAATGTTGAGGAGACAAGACCCTCTGCCATCTGGTCCCTACCTATCCTCCAGCCTCATCTTGTGGTTGTATAGCTCTGCAGTCAAGAGTACAGCTTCTGGTTTTAGACTCCCCAAATTAGAATGCTGCCTTACCACTTGTTAATTGTGTGACTGTGATGTCTCCCTTTCTAAATGAGGATGTTGTAGATTGCAAATGGCCTCAAATTTATTTACAGCTCCTCCCATTAAAAGGCAGCGCATATTTCCCCACACCTTTGAAACTGGGCTGGCCTTGTGACTTGCTTCCATAGAATGTGGTGGGCAGAGACGATGTGTGAGCTCTGAGCTTAGGTCTCAAGAGGCTTCGCAGCTTCTGTTCTCACTCCCAGAATGTTGTTGCCATGTGACAAGGCCAGGCTGGCCTCCTTGAGAATGAGAGACCATGTGGAGAGAGACCCCAGCCATCCTAGCCAAGGCCCCATAGAGAAGCAAGTTTAGCTGATACCACGTGGACTAGAGATGAGATGTCCTGGTGGAGCAGAGCCCAAGTTGCCTACACACAGCATTATAAACACAGAAATATTGCTATATTAATCTACCAAGCTTTGGGGGTAGTTTGTTATACAGCAGAAGCTAACTCAAAATAGGGTAAAGTAATAGTCCTTACCTTGTAAGGTTGCTGTGAACTTCACATGATACTGTGTGCCGAGACCAGCACCTAGTGCACAGTGAGCTGATAGGTTATTACTACTAACATGATCATGAGGCGCTTCTTCCTCTTGCTTATTGGGTTTTAGCCACACTAATCGCCTTTCTTTTCCTTGACTATAAACTCTTTTCCTTCTTCAGGGCTTTTATACTTAATTCTCTGGAATGGCCTTTCTTTGCTGTCTTGTTTCTGTGGTTGAGGTCTCAGCTGAAATGTCTCCTTCCTGGAGAGGCCATCTATGACCATCCTGGCAACCACTCCCTTCCCTCTCTCCATCCCTCTTCCTCTCATAGTGTGTAATATCACATTTATTAGCTTCCTTGAATATTGCCTGTCTCCCCTTGTAGATTGTGAATTCTTAGAGGGCAGGAGCTAGGTCTGTTTTTGTTCCCTATTTTTATCCTTGCTGCCTGCCACGATGCTATGGACAGCACACACTCGCCTGATACTGATTGAATGAGCAAATGAAAACAGGCATCTGAATCTGTCTGGGTTTGAGGTTAGAGCCGGGCTTCCAGGAGGGACGGAGTAGCCAGGTTAGAGTTTCAGACTGTGCTGATTCTAATTCTTACAGCCCTTTTGGTTTGTGTTGCACTCTGACACTGGGTCAAGCATGTTCCAGATACTCTGTCTTGGGGGTGAGGTGTCCAACAAGGCTATGAGCTTCTATGAGACAGGGACCAAGTTCCTCACAGCTCCTAGCACATTGCCAAACATCTAGTAGGGCTTAACAGATGTTTATTGAATACATAAATGGATGGATGAATAAATAAATGCAAAGGAAGATGAGTGGATGAGAGAGTATTCAGAACAAATGATAATGATATAAGGAAATAATAAGAACTTTAGCTTGGAAAGCAACTATGAAAAACCATGTTTATTTTATTTCTTTAATAAAGGATGACTTATTTCCAGTCAATCAGTAAAATATCATAAAAGTATAAAAATGTTCTAAGTATAATCATTAGCATTATGTTACAGGGAAATAGTTATAACTTTCCCCCCTAAGATGGCACATTGGATGGTCACAGTTGATTTACAAAGAGGGGCAAGAGTTGGTGACCAGTCGTACCAGTTGGCCCAGTTTCCCAAGTTGTGAAACTTTGTAAAAATGAATAAGTCCCAGGGAAACTGGGACGGTTGGTTGCATAAGAAAAAGAGCAGCATCAGAATGTTGGGTAGTTTGGAATTTAGGAAGAGGGATCAGACATTTTTTTTCAACTTTCCCATTACCTCTTTCTCTTTTACTCTGAAATAAAAATCCCTTGTGTTATTACTGAGGATGTTACAGTTTTCAAACGGTTCTTACCACTGGGTTTCATGTAATTTTGACTTGATCCTTATGCCAAGCCTGGGAGGTAGGGAAGTTCTAACCTAATTTGCAGGTATGGGATCCTGCTTTGAGGCTCTTGCATCCTAGAGAGAATAGAGGCAGAGCAAAGACTCAAACTCAGATCTCCTGAGGCCGCTGTTCTGTTCTTTTCTGAAACATCCTACCTGGCTCTTATTGGCTTTTAGTAGTAGGCAGGAATCGTATGGGGAAAGGGGGGCCCTAAGATCCAAGTTTTGACTCAATCCCCTCACTTGGAACAATGCATATCATCACTGCTTTGCCTGGTGAATTTCCCTGCACTTCCCTTGGCCATCTTCATATAGGATTCCCCTGAATACCCACAAGCCAGCCGGTGCTGGCATCATTACATGGCAGAGGCAGTGAGAGAGAGCAAGTGTATTGGCTCCAGGATGATGCTCCAAATAGCCCCTCCAGTCCAGGTTTGCCAGGAAGATGGTCAGAGGGCCAGCCCAGTCTGCCATTTGCCAACTGGATTGTTGACTGTTTTTTGGCACCTTTGCTGAGGAGTTACTTAAGTGATAGGCCACCTCATAGTTGGTGGCTATGACTCTTAGGCTCAAAGCCTTGCCACACTTGCATCCATCCCTTTTCCTTTTGCCTTATAAGCACTACCTTAAGGAGGGAGGGCTCAGTAACCCTCCCTGACTTATCTTAAAAGACGAGGGACAGGCTCTCCCTGCCCACAGAAGACCTGGTGTCTCTGGACAGCCTATTAAAATTCTATTGTCCATTCTTTTCTTTAAAGACTGTTTTGAGGTCTTTTACATTTTTGACATTTATGACCTCTAGGGATAAGAAGTCTATGTAATCCTTTCCCTGTGAAGTGAAACTCTGACTCTCCTTAATTTAACTGAAGCATGTGACAGTGTCTTCCAGAAGGTAGTATTCTGGATAAGCCAAATGAATGGGGTTTAAAGCTAGCCTTACCCTTGAAGATGTCTTTGTCTGAGCTCAGAGCTTCTCCATCATATGGGCTTATTCTAGGTGCAGATGTGCTAAGATCTCCTGATCTTAGAGGTTTTTTTTTTTTTTCTCCTAAGAGCTGAATGAGGATGGGTAATTTTATTTAAAATAAATACAATAAATAGCTTTAAAAAAGAGTGCTGCCTATGTCCTCTTGGCAGATTTTCCAGATGGTGGGACATATGGTCTATTAGCTAAAACAGGGGTATCTGGTGCACCTGTTCCCTTTAGCATGTCTATTCTTCTTATCTCTTGCACTAGCTGTGACTCTACAACCCTCAGAAGTGTCTGCGACACTGAGTTCAAATCCACTTTTTATCTTTAGATGTGATTTTTCTCTGGCTTACAGACAAAAAGCAGACCCAAATCTCTGTGAGTGGAAGGGATGTTAACACTGACTTGGCCATCATAGCAATACACTCAAGATGAAGCCCTTGTATACATGGGTCTCTTTTGAAACTTTAACCCTTGGCATCAAGGGGTGAGGTGATGGTTTGACAGCCCAGAAACTTCCATATCCTGAGATATTGCCTGAGTTGATACACTTCTTAGGACCTTGGAAACTTATGGCCCAGTTGCATTGGATCATAGGCTGTACTTATCTGGAGGGTTGGAAGAATATGTCTGGGCTAAAAAATTTGAGAACTCAATGCAACAGAAACATAACCTCCTTGTACAAACTGTTGAAGATAGGCTGCCTGGAAGCAGCAGAAAACTAGAGACCAACAGATTTTCTAGTCTTTTTGTGTGAAAGCCTTGGGGCCAGCACTTCCTCCAGGGAAGTCAAGCCTGGTGGGGAGAAGAGATTAAGACTGGCACATTCTTTCCTCTATGAAGAGGAAGGGTCAAGGGTTACTAGGGCCCGTGATTGGGTAGCCTCTGCTGACTTTGTACAGATTTTTGCAGCCCCCTCATATGGTCAGAGAACTCTGGGATCGGCGATGGCTGCCCCTCTTCAAGCACTGGGAAATGTTGGTCTGTCCACTTGAGTAGGCTCTAGGTGCCATTGTCCTGTTAGGCCCCAGAAGGTGTTCCCCAGATGAGAGTTTAGCAGAGGAGTCCCCTGAGCATGGGTCATTTTTCGTGTGCTCTCTGCTGCCTCTCTGTTCATGGAACACCCAGTCCTTGGTGTGCTTCCGCTTGGGAGGGCTGGAGCTCTTTGGGGTGCTGGCTCTGAAGGCCTGTTCTGGGCCAGGTGGCACTGGATGGTGGGTGGGCCCAGACATGCCAGGGACAGGAGCAGGCCTCTGTCTGCTTCTCCAACTCTGGATTTCTAGGTCTCTTTTATCCACGGGGAGTTGGTCAATTTTCTGAGCTTTTGAGATAAGAGACTTCCCATAGGTCCCTTGGAGAGACAGGAAAAAGTACCTGGTGGGAAATAACAGAGTAGAGATAATTCCTGATTTCTGTTGACTTTTTAAATTTCAGCATTCAAAGCGGTCTTAGAATTCAACTCCCTGCCCAGGGCAAGGTCCTTTACCATGCTTCGAACAGATGGTTATCAAGTCCACACCTGGGCACCTCTGGTGTTGAGGAGCTTAACAACAACAACAGCAAAATGTAACAACACTTATTATGTACCAGGACTATTCTAAGTGCTTGACATATAATTAACTCATTTTATTTTTGAATAATCCCATGTGGTTAGTACTTGTGTACAGATGAGGTAACTGAGGTGCTGAGAGATTTAGTGATTTATCCAAAGCCACACAGTGGTCAAGCTGTGGTCAGAACCAAGCACTCTAGACCCAGAGGCTTGTCTCATATCTACCATGTCCAAGGCAGTCCATTCTATTTCTGGGCTGTTCTAATTTAGGCAAATTTAGTTGCTTTGTAATGTTAAGCCTTTGTGGAACTTAATAATTTTTAAATAGTTTTAAAGTCCATATTCCTTTCTTAAATCTGTGGGCCGTGCTGACTTGTCAGTGTCATAGTATTATCACTATTTGCCAGAGAAAGAAACTGAGGCCCCAAGTGGTGAGGCGGGATTCTCGAGGTCTCCTGAGAAGTTAAGAGAGATCCCTGTTGACTGACCCAGGGTTCTCTTCCCTCTGCCAAGCTGCATGCAGCCTGTAGTGGACTCTGGAATTGAGAGTCTCTATCTGTGCCTAGAATCTTCTCTCTGTTTAACGTTTAGGCAGGGAAGGAGTGAGAAGGTGAATACAACTATGTGGTCTATGAGGAAAGTATATACCAGTTTGTGACACTGGGCAACTAATTCCCCTCTCCATGTGTCAGTTGCTTTATCTAAAAAGTAATCCATATAGCCCAGAGGACATCTAAAAATAGTCTCTTTAAAATTTTTGTTTTTAAAGGCTTATAAGCAGAGAGGCTCCCATTGTTCCACTAGGTCTAAAAGCTGCAGGGTGACCCCACAGTGGGCGAGAGGTTTCTGAAGACTACAGTAGAGCCTATGGCATCACATGAGATTTTCGCCTCTTTCTCACCTCACCCAGTGAGGTAGTAGGGGCCATGCGTGTGTTCCAGGAAAGATTTGACTTCTTGCTTGGAAATTGGAATTTCCTTAGTGCAAACCTTTCCTCCAAGCCACCGCCTTCCTCCTCCACCCATTTATTCAACAAATACTATTCAAGTCCCCACAATGGGCCAGGCCCCAGGGGTTAAGCTGTGAACACGACAGACAAGGTTCTTGCTCTCATGTAACATGTGAATACAGTTATAGATGGAGGGAGAGATGAAAGTGTCAAACACCTAATCCAACCTGGGAGACCTTCCTTGAGGAAGAAATATAGGAGGTAGCCAGGCAAAGGGGATGAGAATCAAAACCCAGACACAACGACCAAAGTGTGGAGAGTGAGGATTAGAGCAGGAAAATATGACCCAGAGGGGTTGGCACGAACTGTGGGCCAGGTTTTAGTTTTCATGCTTTATTGCAAAGGTCTTAGGGAAGCCCTTAGAGGGTTATAAATAGGTGACATAATTACATTTTGATACAATGATAATGGACTAAAGTAAGACCCCATAGGAGACTACTCAAGTAATTGGATGAAAGAGTAATTAATAGTCTACCTGTGGTGGTGGCTGTAGAAATGGAAATAGCAGATGAATTTGAGAAATACATAGCAGGTAGAACTGTCAGGATTTGGTGACAGGCTAGATATGGGCCTGAGTTAGCAGGTGATGTTAAAGATAACTCCCTGGGCCCTGCCTTGGTCCCAAGTGGGTGGCATTTGCTGTAGGAAACTCTGAAAGAGACCCAGGTTTCTGGGATGGTGGTGGTGAGAGAGGGTGGAGTCATGAATTAAATTATAGATGTCTCCCAGTTTCTTCAGACTTAATATGCCCAGTGGTGGTGAAGAATAGGTAGCTTGAAAGATGTGTCTGGAATTCAGAAGAGAGGTCTGGGCTGGGAATTTATGGGAAGATTCATCTGTTAAAAATGATTTTTAAATCCACAGTAGTGATTGCGATGTTTATGGGGAACATAAAGTTAGAAGATAAGAGAACCTAGGATGAAGGCTTGACATATACCATGCCAAGGACATGAGTCAGCAAAGGAAATAAAATAGAAGTAGGAGAAAAACCAAGAGTGTGTTGAGTCACAAAAGCCAAGATAGAAGTGTCCAAGGACTGTTACCCTCTATTGTAGCTAATTAAGAAGCTGCATTGGGTTTTAAGGTTAGTATGCTAGTTACTTTTGTTTTATCTGTAAAATAATATACATGAATCTATATTTCTAGTTTAAGAGAGTTCCTTTTGTCCTTTTATACTGGTTGAATTAATTAGAACAAGATTAATGAGGTCATGGTTAGTGGGCTAATTATCATAAGCTTGGTGAGTAAAATCAATCTCTGTTACCATAAATATCACTTACAACTTTAAGTGAACACATACAGTTTTCTACAGCAAACATTCTATCATGTAGCTTTCTATAAACAAACAGTAATTTTCCAAGGTTACAAGTCAGCAGTCCTTAGAACTATTAAAATAATCCTTTCACTATGAGAGGAAATCTCTTTGCCTTTCTTAGTAAACAGAGTTAAACAGAAATTCAACTTTATTATGATAATATAGAATAAACAAAGATTTAACTTATGTGTTATGGTAACTAGCAAGTAAATATTTGCTAACTTTTTCCTAACTTGCTCCTCATCTGTTTAACAAGCTGCAAGGCAGAGTGCTCATCTTCCCAAAACACATGTGCCAACCGTCTTTGCATAATTTCCAAGGCCCCTCATTAAACTGCTGCTTCAGCCTTGCAGACTCTGGCTTCAAGTATGTTTTCTAGTCAAGGCAGAAATAAAGAATATGGGACTTATAAATTTCTTTTGCCATGCCCCAAATAAGATACAGAATAGAGGAGCTCACAGTTGGCCAGTGGTGATCACAACTGTGTTTAACCTTAAAAGTGGGGACAAAATATTTAACCCACACGTTTGATGCCCCTTCTAATGAGGGCATGATCCTCACAGCCCCTCCCAGAGTTCTTCTCCCCAGGGGTTGGGGTGAAGAAGCGGGGGGAGCTTGTGCTTGTTCTTGATTGCTTCCTACTTTGTACCCTCAGGGCCCGCTACTAATACCAGTCACTTTCACCTGTGTTATGGTCAGACTTATGTCCAAATCATCCACTGGAGAGCAGACTTATTAATGACAAGGGTCCTGTTTTATTCTTCTTTCTGTTCCTTTGGCATCTATTGCTTATTCCTCTTTGAGTGCAGATTATGTGACAGGAACTGTGCTAGGTGAGGGTTAAATAAAGGTAAAGAGATAACTTCTCTCTAGGAGTTGATGGTCACACAGAGGACATATAAATAATTTATAATAAATGGGAAAAACGTAGCAACAGAGATACACCCAGATGATGGGGACTTTTGAGAGAGGAATGTGTTTCAGCTCGAGGAAGGAAGGTGAAGTCACAGAGCCTCTGGAATTGGCCATGCCTGACATGATGTCAAAGGGCGAGGAGGTTTGGTGATGGGAAGGGCATTCCAAACAGAAAGAATAGAATGAGCAAAGGCAGGGAGGTGAGAGGTCCTGGGGCCTTTAAGGACGTTCAAGTAGTTTGGTGGCATGGAGCCCAAAATTTGAATCAAGGAGTCAGGAGATGAGGCTGTAGAGGACCAGCAGGTGCCAAGCAGGTAGGTCGTGCACACAACAAATACTTGGAACTCAGTCAACGCTTATGGAGTTCACTGGCTGCAATGGCATTTGCTGTCTTGGTATTTTCAGCCTCCAACCTTACATTGGAGGTCAAGGTTCTGAGGTGGCTTGAGAAGAAATGGAGACCAAACTGGGTTAAGCAAGCCACCAAACTTACTAAAGGAAGCAAGGCCTATTGATGGTCTCTGCCTAACTTGAGGATAGAAAAAGTTTTGTACGATGTTGTAATTGCCTGCTGACTATAGCAACGTGGCTTAGTCATGATGTTCAGAGTGGTGAGAGTCTGGAGATGGAGAGAGGCTAAGTCTCGCCTATGGGCTCATCGTTGTCAAGTTCACTGATTGCTCTGACTGCAGAGTGTGGGCTGCAGAATAGGACTGGCATCTGAGTTTTGGGGGGCTTATGGACACATTCTGGTCCCTCTTGGGACTTGAGCTGTCCCATGAGCAAGTGGGACTAGAACCATTGCTCTGCCCAGCTCTTAGCTGAGGGCAAAAGCAAAATGACAGGCTAGATAGGACTAGAGCATGTTGAGAGTGAGCTCCAAGGTAAGGTGAGGCATTATTGTTGCTGTTGCTATTTTTCTGGAAAAGGTGAATGCAGAGATTTTATCCTGGAAATGTCAGAAATAGTCCCTGGGCATGGATGATTTATTTGGCTAATGCAGATTATGTATGGGGGTGTGTGTGTGAGCATTTAAACAAATTTGAGTAATATGAAATTCTTCTTTCCAATAGCTGCACTTCATCTGGCTTGCTGCAGTTGCTTGCCTCTCCCTGTAGGCATTTGAGTGTGACATACTTAAGCTAATACATGAAGGACCCATAGAGTTTTTCAAAATGATTCCTTATCATACAATTAAATTTGTAAGGCAGGAGGGTAGAAATTATTACTTCCATTTTACAGATGTCACAACCGAGGCCACACCAGATTTGGTGACTTTGCTACTCTGTGGCTGACTTGAGACCAGAGTCCATGTTATTTGCCTCCTGGTTCATTGTTCTTTCTGTCCTAGGACTCTGTCTCTAGAACAATAGCCTCAACGATCCCAGCAGAAATCGAACTCATGACTCTTGGATTATGAAAATGGCTTATTAAGGGGGTGACTGGTAATACTAGGAATGAAACAGCCCCAGTGCTCAAACCTTGGGAGAAGAGCCACAATTGGCGTGAGGAAGCAGACGAGGTAGAAAGTGGGGTCTGAGAGCTGGTCTTCCATCACCCAGTAGGGATTGGAGGGGCTGTTGCAGATGACGCAGGTGGCGTTGTACAGTAGGGATACCACAAAGTACATCAGGAAGCTGCCTAGGAGGACTAGCACATGGATAACAGTCTGTGGAGGGAAAGAAGAAGTAAACACTGTTGATACAGCTTAGGGGGCAGTGCAATCATGCTTCTTGGCTAACACAGTTTTAAACTTTTTAAAAACACAACGCATGTTTTAAAAATTTAAAAAAGTACATAGTTTAATGGATCATTATAAAGCAAACACCCACATTGCTGCTACTCGGAATTTGAACATGCATACCCCCAAACCCCTAAATCTTCTGCCTCACCCCTGACTTTGGTGATAATATCCATGCTATCCTTTGCAGTTTTACCACCTATCTAGTTCCCCTATATAACCTGTTTTTAAATATTGAATAAATAGAATCATATTTTGTGTGATTTTTGTCTTTTCTCCCCTCAATATTATGTTGGTGTGATGAGTCCATTGTTTCCATATGTGGCAGTAGATTACTCATTTTCAAAGCAGTGCAGTGTTCTATTGTCTGATCTTATTTTTTCCTGCTTGTTTTGTGCTTTTCTTTTTCCATTCTTGTCCTTATTTTATTTTTAAAAAATTTTTATTTTTTTAAATTGATACATATTAGATGTACCTATTTTGGAGGTACATGTGATAATTTGATACACCCATATAATCAAATCAGGGTAATTGGGGTATCCATCACCTTAAATATTTTTTTTCTTTATGCTAGGAAGATTCAAATTATTCTCTTCTAGCTATTTTGAAATGTGCAATTGATTAATGTTAATTAAATCACCCTACTGTTCATTTAAAAATATTGACTATTTTGTATGATTTTGTTTTCTGTCTTTACTAGTTTGGACATTACATACTCCATTTCTATTTTTTTCAATAATGTTTCAATAAATGATAACAAGTGATCTTAATTTACTACAGTCTAAAGTTTACAACTAGTTTTCGCTCCTTCTGAATTACACAAGAGCTTTAGAGCACTTTAACTCTCTTTATCTTGCTCCTAACTTATATGTTATTGATGCTGTTCATTTTAATTATATCCTCTTTTAAAATCACCTAAGTGATTGATCTGTTAATAATTATTAATATGGAGAGTTTTCACTAACAGTTTCCATTCTTTCTTGCATCGTGGATCTCCATATGAGATATCGTTCCTTTTGCTTTAAGTACATCCTTTAAAATTTCCCTTCATGGGAGTATGATGGTGATATACTCTCTAATGATTTATTTCATCCTCATTCTTGAAAGAAATTTTGATGAATATAGAACTCTTGTTTGGCAGTTATTCTGTCAGCATATTTAAGATCGCATTCCACTGTCTTCTGGCTTCCGTTGTTGCTATTGAGAAGTTGGCAACCTCTTTATCAGTTGTCCCTTATATGGAAATCTTTTTCTCTTAAAATCTGCCTGATTTGATAACTTTCATTTTATCTTTTTTTGTTCTATAATTTCTTTATGATAAAATAAGTGTGGATTTCTTTTTATTTATCTTGCTTGGGTTTTGCTGACCTTATAGCATCACTTCTGCAAAATTCTCATCATAATCTTTTCAAATATTGCCTTTGTTTTATTCTCTTTTCTTTCTGAGACTCTGACCAAATGTTTGTTAGACCTTTTCAGACACTATTCTGTCTTCTATGTTTCTTAATACCACCTCTAGTTTTTATTTTTTCCCTCTGTTTTATATTCTGGATAATTTCTTTAAACCAATTCACTAATTCTCCCCTTAGCTGTGTCTAATTTCCTGTTAAGCCAACCATCAAAACTTAAGTTATAGTTATAATAGTTTTTATTTCTAAATGGTCTCTTTTCAAATCTGTTAGGTTGCTTTGCATAGTTTACCAATCCTTGCAGATATTTTAAATCTTATTCTTTATTTCTTTAGACATAGTAAACATAGCTTTTCTATAACTTATATCTGATAATTTCAATTCTGAAGTATTTGTTTCTGATATTTATTATCCTCAGTCATGGCTTCTTGTTTCCTTGTGAGCTTTATCATTTTTGGATGTGTGATGCTTATTGTCCTTGAAAAATCAGTAAGAACAATTTGAGGCTTGGGATAAAGGTGCCTTTGTCCAGAAAGGGTGTATACATGTTCTGCAATGCCTTTATGCACTGCCAGTCTTGAGTCACTAAACTGAACTCATAGGTCAAAATTTGGCTCACCCAGGTAATATGAATCTGAGCTACAAATCTATGTGAGGCCAGCCCATGGCCATAATTTACCAGGGCAGGTCCTTTATGTTGTTCTCTCTGCTCAGTTAGCCAGAGGAAACCCTGAGTCTCTGCTAAGGAAGGGGACATTATAGGTACCTTGGGTATCTTACCTGGAGGTATATCTTGTATCCCATTAAATGTTTAAACTCCTACCTTGGGAGCCTGGGTTTTTATATCTGAACTTTTGCTCAATCAAGTCTTCCAAAAACAAAGTTCATTTTGGGCAGGGTTGCAAATACCCTCAAGAAAACAGAGATGTTATCTCAGCTTGCTTCTCTAGAATCTCCCTTTCCCTGAGGTTTGGTCATTACTATCTTGTCAGCTTATTCATGCTTTTAAGGAGTTAAAAAAATGTCATCCAGTACTTTTAGTTGTTTTCAGTGGGATAGGTGAGCTGAATAACCCAGCCCCTGTTCCTGAAGAAGAAAGCAGTTAGCTTTTTCAATTGCTTTGGTGGGGACTGTGAAAATTGACACAGCTCTTAACATTCTTTTTATATTTCTACCCAGGGAAGAAATAGACTGTTTTCCTGCTTCAAGTACTTTCAAAAAGGAAATATATTTTTTGTAATGATTTTAGTAGCTGACTCCTTTCCCAAGAGCACCAGAAATCACTGGTAGCTATGGGGGTACCTGATCTAGAGATGCATTAGGTGGATTACTAGTGCTAAAAGAGTACTTTCCTTTTTTCCAAAGCAGACAAGTGCAGTGCTTTGAGAAAGAGGGGCTGAGTGACCAGTCAGAAAAGGTGCAGAATCTTTAGTCCCACCACTCATTTAATATACAATCAAGGCCTGATTAAACTTTGTAAGGCATTTTGAGTGTTTAAAAAAAATCTTACAGCACAGGTGTGAAAAAATATCTAATGAGGAAGAGGGTCATAGAGACCAGACTTCCTTTTGGGAAATATCTTGGGTTAGTTTAAAAATGCAACTAAATTACTATGAAATATTTCAAGCATATAGACAATAAACCCAACATCCAACTTCATTGGTTTTAACCTTATAGCATATTTGTCTCAGATTTTATGAAAAGATTAAGTTTCACAATTAAAGCACCCACGTATCTCTTGCAAGTGACCTCTCTTTAATCTTGAACATAAATTCAGTGTTTATCATTCTTATGCATGTTTCATATGTATGTATATGTTTATGTATCCATGTTTATGGGTGCTTTTAAACTTTATCTTATATATGCGTTCTTCTTGCTAGGAACTGAATGTTTGTGTTGCCCTCACCCGCAAATTCATATGTTGAAGCCTGAATCTCTAATGTGATAATATTTGGATGTGAGGCCTTTTGGAGGTGATTAAGTCATGGAGGTGGAGGCCTCATCAGTGGGATTAGTGGAGGCCTCATCAGTGGGATTAGTGGAGGCCTCATCAATGGGATTAGTGAGTGCCTTTATAAGAAGAGACATGAGATGATCTTTCTCTCTCAGCCACGTGAGAATACAGAGAGAAGGCAGCTGTCTAGGAAGGAAGAGGACCCTCACCAGCCACTGAATCAGCTGGCACACTGATCTTGGATTTCCAGCCTCCAAAACTGTAAGAAAAAAAATTTGTGTTGTTTAAGCCAGTCTATGGTATTTGTAATGATAGCCCAAGCAGACTAAAACATTTCTGCAGCTTTTTTCACTTGACATTATAAGGTTTTATCTAAGTTGAAAGATATAACTCTAGTTTATTCATTTTAACTATTCTATTCATAGTTTATTTTCCTGTTGACGAACATTTAGGCTCTTTCTAATTTTTTTCTAATAAGAACAACGCTTTAACAAACATTCTTGTACATGTCTCCTTATATACACATGCAAGGGTATTTCCACGGTGTGCACTCAGAAGTAGAATTGTTTTATAACATATGAGTACTTTAAATTCCTCTAGCTATTTTCAAATTGTTCTTCAGAGTGGTGGTATCAGTATATGGCCTACTAACAGGATATGAAAGTTCCTTGGTTGTGCTTTGTTGTCTTTCACATACTGCTAAGATGATTTGCCAATATTTTATGTAGAATTTTTATATCTATGTTAATTAGTGAGACTGGTATGTAATTTTCTTTCTTTGAACTGTCCATGCCCATTTTGGTATCAGAGTTATTCTAGCCATGAAAAATGAATTGCTTATTTCTATGGTTTGAATGCATGTGCCCCTCCAAAACTCATATGTTAGAACCTAATACCCAATGTGATAGCATTAAGATGTGGGGCCTTTTGGGAAGTGATCAAATCATTGAGGTCTTTGCCTTCATGAATGAATTAGTGCTCTTATAAAGAGGTTGAAGGAAGCCTCTGAGTGCTTTCTTGCCCTTCCACTATGTGAGGACACAGCATTCATCCCTTTTGTCCCCCTTCCCCTGCAGAGGATGCAGCAAGAAGATACCATCTTGGAAGGAAAGAGCAGCTCTCACCAGACACTGAACCTATTAGCACCTGATCTTGGACTTACCAACTGCTAGAATTGTGAGAAATAAATTTCTACTCTTTATAAATTACCCAGTTTCAGATATTTTGTTATAGCAGCATAAATGGCCTAAGATACCTATCCTTTTCTATTTTTCTATTCCATGAACAAATTGGTATAAGATAGAGATTCCTGTATAAGTTTGGTCAAACATCTATAATCCTCTGGGTCTGATTTTTTGGGGACAGAATTTGGCTTATTCAGGTTTGTTGAGTGATCTTGACTGTGTTTTGGTAAATTTTACATTTAAATAAATTTTATACTTGGTATAAATTTTCTAAAAAAATTTTTAATAAAAAATTGATTATATCTATAATTATAGTGTTTTCCATTTCTAATACTGTTTTTGTGTCTTCTATTTTTGTATTTTCTCCTGGATCAGTTTTGCCAGGAATTAGTTTTCATTGGATTTTTGAGGACCTTACTTTTGGTCTGATCCTTTCTATTGTTTTCTTGATTTTTTAAAATCTTTTTTTCCCCTTCTATTATATATAGGTTTATGTGGTAATTTTTTAAGTTACTTGAGTTGAGTTCTTAACTTGTCTATTTTTCATCTTTAAAAAAAATTAATAGTAAAAGCTTTAGCTGCATCCCTCAAGTTTGCATATGTAGTATTTTTGTAGTCATTCAACAAGAGGTATTTCTAATTTTCATCATGATTTACTCTTTACCTCGAGTTATTTAGAAGTACCATTTTGAAAATTTCAAGCATGTTAGGTTTTGTTTGGTTACCTGATCTTTGCTTGTTTCTAATTTAAATGCCTTGTTGTGAGAGGACATGGTATTTATGATTTTATTTTTTCAAATTCCTTAGTGATTTAGAATTTGGTCTTTTATTTTTGGTAAATAGTCTGTGTGTGTTTAAAAAAATATATGCTTGCTATTTGTTTGGAGCAGGGTTTTATATATTAGATCAAATGTGATACTTTTTTCAAAGTTTCTATACCCTTTCTATTTTTGTCTATTTGATCTATGGCACTTTCCAATAGAATTGTATAAAAACCTCACACTATGAATGTGAATTTGTCCATTTCTTCTTATATTTGCTGGATGAAAAGAGTTCAATCTGATAATTTTTGTTTTCAAAGGGAGAATTTAATCTGTTTACATTTATTATAAATACTGATATATTTGGATTTATTTGAACATACGATTTGTTTTTTTTTAAATTTCAGAATATTATGGGGGTAAAAAGATTTAGGTTACATATATTGCCTTTGCACAACCTGAGTCAGAGCTACAAGTGTGCCCATCCCCCAGACAGTGCACACTGCACCCATTTGGTGTGACTATATCCATCCCCTCATCCCCCCTCCCACCTGCCTGACACCCAATGAATGTTTCTTCCATATGTGCACATAAATGTTGATCAATTAGTAGTTTGATGGTGAGTATATGTGGTGCTTTTTCCATTCTTGAGATACTTCATTTAGGAGAATGGGCTCCAGCTCCACCTAGGATAATACAAGAGGTGTTAGTTCACCGTTGTTTTTTGTGGCTGAGTAGTACTCCATGGTATACATATACCACATTTTATTAATCCACTCATGTATTGATGGGCACTTGGGTTGTTTCCATATCTTTGCAATTGTGAATTGTGCTGCTATAAACATTTGACTGCAGCTGTCTTTATTATAGAATGTCTTTTTTTTTCCTTTGGGTAGATGCCCAGTAGTGGGATTGCTGGATCAAATGGTAGTTCTACTTTTAGTTCTTTTAGGTATCTTCATATTACTTTCCATAGAGGTTGTACTAGTTTGCAGTCCCACCAGCAGTGTATGTGTTCCTATCTCTCCACATCCATGCCAACATTTGTTGTTTTGGGACTTTTTGATAAAAGCCAATCTCACTGGAGTTAAGTGATATCTCATTGTGGTTTTGATTTGAATTTCCCTGATGATTAGAGATGTTGAGCATTTTTTCTTATGTTTCTTGGCCATTAGTCTATCTGCTTTAGAAAAATTTCTTTTGCCCACTTTTTAACAGGGTTGTTTGATTTTTTCTTGCTGATTTTCCTGAGTTGTATGTAGTTCTAGTTATCATCCCTTTATCAGATGTATAGCATGCAAATATTTTCTCCCATTCTGTAGGTTGTCTGTTAGCTCTAATGATAGTCTCTTTGGCTGTGCAGAGCTTTTAAATTTGATCAGGTTCCATTTATTTATTTTTGTTGTTGTGATTGCTTTTGGGGACTTCTTCATAAATTCTTTGCCTAGGCTGATGTCTACAAGAATTTTTCCAATGTTTTCTTCTAGAATTCTTATGGTTTCATGCCTTAGGTTTAAATCTGTTATCCATCGTGAGTTGATTTTTGTGAGGTGAGAGGTGCAGATCCTGTTTCAGTCTTTTTACATGCAGCTATCCAATTTTCACAGCACCATTTATTGAGTAGGGATTCTTTTTCCCAGTGTATGTTTTTGTCTGATTTGTCAAAGATCAGATGGCTATATGAGGATGGTTTTATGTCTTGGTTCTCAGTCCTGTTCCATTGGTTTATGTCTCTGTTCTCGTGCTAGTACCATGCTGTTTTGGTTATGATAGCCTTGTAGTATAGCTTGAAGTCTGGTAAATTGATGCCTCCCAATTTGTTCTTTTTGCTTAAGTGAACACCTCATCTTATATTTTTTGTTTGCCATCATTTTCTTTGTTCTTATCTTGTTATCTCTCCTACATTCTGCAGAATTGATAGTTTTCTATATTTCTTTTCTTCTTTCCACATCTGTAGTGGTGAACCTTAAGTTTTTAAGACACTAAATAAATGTGGACTTTTATGGAAAAATGTATAGTTCAATGTGTATTTCTATCCTCCTGTCCATGATGATGGCTTTATTATAAGTTACCTGTTGAATAGCTTTTCCTCCTCATCATGTTGTTTCTTATAGTTTTAGCTTTTATGTTCTTGTAGAAGTATATTATTTTAGTAGGGCTTATGAAAAACAAACTTTAAAATATTTGTTTATCTGAAAATATAATGTATTTTGCCCTACTCTTAAGTGATAGTGTAGCTGTTTCAATTTTTTTCTTCAGATCTTTGAAGATAATTACTGCATTATTTTCTCATTTCTATTGTTTGTCAGTGTAACTGCTGTTCCTTTTCAAGTAATTTGTCCATAGTCTCTGGTAGACCTACAGATTGTCTCAGTGTCTTTTACATTGTATAGTTTCAATATGATATATCCAGGCAACATTTCCAGATTTATTTTCATAAACTTTCTTTCTCAATGACTATTTCTTCAAATATTGCTTCTCTACCATTCTTTCCCTTTTTTTTCTCCTGTGACTCCTATTATGTAGATGCTGAAGCCATGTATTCTGGCCACCATTCCTCTTACTTTTTCATATTTGTCTGTCATTCTGGATGAGTTCCCAATGCTACCTTCCAATTTGGCAGTTTACTTTTTGCCAGTGTCTGATCTAGAGTGGATCTCACAGATTCCATTTTTAATTTCAATAATAATTTTTCATTTTCCAGAATTAAATATTTCCTTGGCTTGGTGCAGTTCCTAGGATCAAAGTTATGTCTCTGATTCTTGCCTCCCTTGTTCACAACTTCTGATAAAACTATAACTCCAAACAGCTTGTCATTGTCATCTTTTCTTTAGCTTTCTTTCTTGAGTGGGGGACTTAGACCTGGTGATGAACGGGGCTCCAGTGTACCGCACCCCGCAGGAGCCAGACTTTCTACTTCCATGGTCCGTGTCTTGTCCTGGATCCCAGAAAGCCTGCAGTTTAAGCCTGCCCTGTACCCCCTCCCCCTCCTTGTCACATTGCAGCCTCTTCTGGTGTTGGTGGCCCATGAAGAAGTTTATCCTGTACTTCAGCTTGGCTATGCCTTTTTAGTTTTATCACTTTGCTCTATCTGTCATTGGCACACATTGGAGCAGAGGGGGTTTTCAAAATTGGAACTCTGTGATCTAGAAGTTCCCCTGAGTGGCTCTTATCAGCCACTGTCCAGCCAGTCAGGGTGGTTCAGCTTGGGATGGTGGTGGGAGGTAGGGGCCAGGGGGAGTTCCACTGCAGAGTGCAGGAACATATTGAACTTATTTGGGGCAATTTTCCAAATTTTTAGAACATGTGCTTTCAGAAAGAACCACTGCAGCTTGGCTAAGGACAAATCTTTTTATAAAGTGGTTTCCCTGTACTATTCAATCTTTTTTCCTCACACTATTAGCATAGTGGTTAAAAGCTCGAGTCAGATTGCCAGGCTTCAAAACTTGCTTCTCTCTTGAACAGCGTGGGGCAGGTTTCTTAGCCTTATTGCACCTACTATATTTCTAAATCTGTAAAATGGGAATATAAAAACACCTAACACAAAGGGCTCTGGGAGGTTAAATGAGATAATACATGCAAATCATATAGATAGTTACTGGGCATATAATTTTAAGCTATTTATTTTTATAGTTGTTTGTAATCATTGTGTCAAAGCCAAAGCCTTAAGTCCATGGGCGCATCAGACATCATCTGTTTGTTCTCTGAACAAACTAGAAGAAGAATCCAATGAGAATAGAAGCATTGAAGAATCCAATGAGAATACCGGTATAGCTTTTTTAGATATCAAAGAAGAATCCAATGAGAATACTGGTATAGCTTTTTTAGATATCAAAATGTGATAGTTGGACCTGGAGGCAGTTTTCTAATCTTTTGAAATTAAATGAGGAACATTCTCCTTAAGACAGCCTCAGGTATGGTGAGTCTAATGTTTTCCTTGTCTCTGAAACACCCCTGAACTTTTTAGCAATATTATCTACTTTTGCAACTACTTTTCTCATTGTTTTACATGTGTTAGTTTTATCATCCTGGCTAGATGACAAGCAAGTTGAGGCCAAGAATTTTATCTTTTTTACCTCTTTCATCCCTGTACAAGTGGGATGTAGGTAGGAGCTCAGTGTGTGTTTACTGAGTGTATCAACAATACAAAGTGAAACAACTCAGAAATCTAAATGTAGCCAATGAACAGGAACACAATTTTTAAGCCAAAGTGGCCCCGGGACCCTTACCCATGTCTTCATTTCCATCGCCTGGTGCAAGAGGATTGTGGTGAGGGAGATGGTGTTAACTGGTGTCCCAAAGGTAAAGACATCGACATCAGAGTCCTTGTAGGTCTGCAGAGGAGGAACAAACAGATGATGTCTGATGCGCCCATGGACTTAAGGCTTTGGCTTTGACACAATGATTACAAAGCACCAGTGAAGGCAGGTGTCAAGGGATGGGAAGGAACAGGGAAAAAAGAAGGTATCCAGCTGCCTGTCCACATGCAACTGACCCAAGGAACAGAGCAAGATGGGAAGTGAGTTGATAGTACTAAATTATTTGGAAACATGTTTGTCAGAGGAAGCCACAATGGGGGTTGTAAAACCATGGTGGAATAAATGAAGAAACAATTTATCGAGCACACACCAGACACTGTGCTAACTGCTGAGGATACTTCTGTGTCTATCTGCAAGGGGATTACAGTCTATTAGGCAGGCAAATGTGGTATAATTTAAGAGGGTAAGTGCTACAGTAGAGGGAAGTATGAGATACCCTGGGAACACAGAAGAGAGGACATATCAGCAGAGACCAGAATAAGGGGGTTAATCACTTGAAAGGGGGAAAATTCAGTTCCAACACAGGAACTGAGGGTGAACATGGTGGGTTTGTAGAATTCCAAAGAGTCCTACGTGATAGGTCTATTGAGCATATGAAAGGGGAAAAAATACAGCAGGAAAGGTAAGCAGAGGCCTGGCCAGGATGTTATTATAAGCCAGGAAATTCAAACAAAGCACAAAATGCCTGCCTCCTCTACCCCCATCATACTGCTAATTGCAAAAGAATACGAGCCTAGAGGCTGGGTAAGCACCACTGTTTACCTGGTGGCAATTGTCCCACATACTGGCCCCTTGTCCAGGAAGAATACAGGAGTCCATTGCTATCCAAATTCTATTTAAACTGGGTAATCAAATTGAGATTGGGCTATCTGCATTCTTGCTATTTATTTCAGATAATACAGTATCTCCTGTTATCAGAACTTGCTGCCTGAACACTTTCTGCTTTGACCTTGGAAGCACAAATCTGTATAAAATCAAGAACAGTAAATTCAAATACCTTCAGTGGTCAAGTAGGAAACAGTTAATGAACGAAGGGCCAGATATAATACAACAGGGAGTGGTGGGAACTATGGCAAACTGAAGAACATGCTCCCCATCTAAGCAGAGCTGCAAGTCAACTCCAGATTTTTGCCATGAAGGAAAACTGACTCAGTGTAAAGATAGCTTTTGGTTTTTCAAGAGCCACCAGAAGTTAAGATGCTTGGGTAAAGTATTCTGGCTTTTCAAACACCCTGGGTTGGACGTGGCCTGCAAACCACTTGTTTGGAGCCTCTGTTCTGAAGTGTCCAGAAAGACATTACCAGTTTGAAATTTCATATAAACAGGACCAGTTCTACCTTGTGATTTGTATGGTTTGGATGGGACTATATTACTTACCAGGTATGGGATAAAGAAACAGACGAGACTCTGGTAGAACGCATCTACCATGGAAATCCAGAAAGTCGACAGGTTATAGTGCTGCCAGGAAAGAACACACCAGCAGTTACCCCCATCCAAACAAGCCTCTATTCTTTGCAAGCAACTTTCTTGTGCATGGCTGGGGCAGATGATAGGGGAGTTACAACGCCTCTTATCTTCGTGGCAATATTTAATAGAATGCAGTGATTGAGAGCACAGATTTGAGGGTGACAGACCTCAGTTCAAGTCTCAGCTCTACCACTAACTGTGTGACCTTGTGAAAATTACTAAACTGCTCTGAGAACTGATTTCTCTTCCATGAAATGTGGACAAAAATAATACCACCTGTTTCCTTGGGGTTCAAGAGGACTAAATGCAGTCATGCCTTAGTATCTAGTAAGTACTCAGTTATTCATTAGCTCTATTGCTAATGCTACTACAAACTTGGTAAGTGTAGAGGTTCTAAGGTTTCTAAGTGGCATCTGAAAGGGGGATTTCAATCCCAGCCCAGGATCATAGGTTCCTGAGAGACAGAGCTCACTGGCTTCAGGGACAAGTCTCATTTCATGCTTCACTCTTTGTGCCTCCCCTGGGGGAAGTGAAACCTTTACAGTTTTTGGTTTTTGGTATGTTAACCTCTTTTAATGGTAGATACTCAAGGAATTGGCTGTGCAGCCAGCATGCTGATAGGAAGGGTAAACTTAGAAGAGCCCAAGATGTACGTGTACTCCCCCCGCACCTCCTCTGTCTTAACTGCGTGGGCTACTGTGTCACTCTCCTCCAGTCTTTGGGCTACCACTGGGCTTACTTCTTTGCTGGTTGTCCACAACAAATCACCAGTTCCCAAATACCACATCTGGCTTTGCCCTCTTTTCCTCCAGGTGCAAAGATACTCTCTGGTGTTTCCAAATCCCTTTCCCCAGTGCCCTGCCTTTGAGGCAGCCATGGTCCCTTCATCCCATCTCCTTGCTGGTGCCTGGAGTGCCTGCTGTCTGACATTGCCAAATCAGTCAGGGCTGCAGTGTGGCCTCTCTGGGCCTCCTTGGAAGCCCCATGGTGGTTTCTCAGGCCCTCTTTCGTCTACTCGATACCAGCAAGTTCTAGACTATACGTAATCTTGAGTTCTAAGCTTTGCCTTTCCTGATGTGAATAGAAGCATTTGTTTATGTGTGCCTTACCCAGTGATGAGTAATTATAGCTGCTAGTCTCAGGGGCTCCCAAACTGGGCCTTGGGATGCTGTTGTTACTCCTCATGGCCTGGAGGGGCCCACTAAGAGGGATGGGATCTTTCTGCCTGCCCTCTCCCCTTGCAACTAAGGCTGTCCCATATTAATGTGTGATCTAACAAAGAAATGATTAAAAAGAAAGATACCCACTGGTCTGCTCCAGCGCCCTCAATAGCAAATGAGAAACAGACCAGGGATGGGGAGAGGAGTTACTCAAAGTCACATGGGAGGTAAGTGGCAGCACAGTGGCAGAATGCAGGCTCCCAACCCCTGGCCTGGGGCTCTTTCTGTGATGTCCCCGGGGACAAGGTGGAGGTCAGGGAGAAGCTGAGGCCACCTCCCCCCCGGCTCCCTGAGCCCCTTACCTCGGAGTTCTGGCCGCTCTTGTACAGCTCAGGCAACGCCAGGAGGGTTTCTGCAGAGATGTCTTTGTCGAGGACTCCAAAGATGAGAGGAGGCAAGGAGGTGAAGAAGACATTGAAGAAGACCATCTGCCAGTGATCGATCATGGTGGAGGCAGAGAAACCACAGAAGAACTGATACCAGAAGAGCAGGTTGACGTAGCACTGCAGGCAGAGAATGTGGCCTTGTGAGGGGCCCTGAGCGCAGCTGGTCGTTGGCTGCCGCCCAGGAGCTCCCACATGGCTGGAACATGCAGGGTTGTGTCAGGATTAGAGATAATTCTCATCCTTTGAGCAGTAGCTGCTGCTCCTCTTACTACTACTATATTACTACTAATGTTCTTCAGGACCTGAGGGGAGCTCCATTGACTTGTTAAGATGAGTGTACGGTAAGTCCTCACTTAACGTTGTCAGTAGGTTCTTAGAAACTACAACTTTGAGCAAAACGATATATAACAAAATTGTTTTTTTTTTCTCATCAACGTTGTAACAAAACAACGTTGGATGAAACGATGTTACCTGAGGACCTGCTGTACGTCAGTTCGCTTGAAGTTGCAGTTTCTAAGAACCTATTGATGACTAAGTGAGGACTTACTATACTATAGTGGTTAAGATCACAGTCTTTCAGAGGCAGAGAGTCCTGAGTTTGAACCCCCAGTTCTATCACTTACTAGTTGTGTGACCTTGGGAAAACCACTTAACTTTTCTGAATATAATTTCGTCATCTATCAGATGGGAATAGCAATGCTTAGACCATGGCATATGAAACAGGAATGGCAGTAGTGTGGTGATAAAAAGGAATGTCACTGAGGAAGAGACAATAGAAAGACCAAACCATGAGCAGGAAGCCTGGTGGGAAGATGACCTCGTGAGAAGGTTCACTTCACAATACTTTCCTAATGGTCATGTAACTCAGAGGGTGAATAAGAACATTTTCTGCCTAAATATTGCTTATTTTTTCTAAAGCTCTTTCTCACTCAGTATTTCCCCACCTGTGGATGGGTTGGGTCACTGGTACTGCCTACCATATTGTGATGTGGTGGTTTGGTGATTTGACCAAGGTCATGTAAGCAGTTGGTCCTGGAGTTAGGGCTAAAACTTCTCAGTTCTGTGGCACTGAGGCACAGGGACATGAAAGGTCTTGCAAGAAATCATTCAGCAGGTTTGTGTTCAAACTAGAATTCTCATTTCCTAACTGCTGGGCCAGTGTTACTTTGAATAAGCTCTCTATTCATTATTATTATTAATAGTCATAATATTGACACATTAATATTGTCACTAGTAGTAACACCAATTATATTTATTTGAGCTTCTATATGTACCAGGTGTGTGATGCGCATTATAGTATATTAGTATATTAATATATAGTATATTATTAGATGTGTAATACACACTACAGTTTGTCCTAACAACTTTGCAAGATGAATATTGTTGCTAATAATATTCATGGTATTATATTTGTGTTATTATATTAATATAACATCACATATTGATAATAACATTAACAATAATATTATTAGCTCCACTCTACAGATGAGGAATCTGAGGCTCCGAGTTACTCAGTTGCCCCTTTTCCAAGTTCAGAGCTAGAAAGTGGCACAACCAGCATCTGAATTTTCAAAGTTCTTTCTCTTTAACCACCCCCAACCTTTCTCAGTCCTATCTTTGTCTTACACAATGAGCTGAAAATTTTTATTATCTGGTCTTTGCAGAAAAGCTTGCTGAGTCCTGATGTAGATAGTAAAGCCTCATGGGGCTGAGGACCATGGCTGGCTTGATTCCTGCTCTATACCCATTGCCGTGACACACAGCAGACATTCCTGACACACAGCAGACATTCCGTAGTTATTTGAGTAAATGAAGTTAATCTTAGTTCTATTGTTCTAACACTCCTCCTGGAGTTTTAACATTACAGAATGCTTCTTTCCTCCTGGTGCCCTGGTAGGCTATTGCCTTTTTTTTACTTCTGTTTAGCTGGAATTTTTGCACCTCCCAGGGAGTGCGCTCAACCCTGTGACAGCATCGCTGAGATTGGATGCCTGTTCTTCCTCTCGAGAAGCTACAGTGCAGTAATTAATTCATTGTTCAAATTTCAGAGCAGGCAGTGTTTTAATCCCCTCTGAAATTGGTTTCGGATGTGAAAGTCATAGTTCTCCACCCTCTAATTGCAACGGGGAGATAATGCGGCATCAGTGTCGCAATTTCAAGCATGGCATTGGGCTAGAAATAAATATCATTTAAGCTTTGAAAGAGTGGCTGGCTGGAAACATTTTCTTTCTATTTCACAAATTTAATGCAGAGAAGAGGCTATGCTTATTCAAAACAATGATTCCTTTGGATACCAAAAAAAAAAAAAATTAAGCATTTTGAATTCTAAGTAAACAGTCTTTCATGCTCAGAGTGAGTTTCAAGTCAAATGGAGTGACTTGTTTGCATAGACTTGCTGAGATAATATTACTGTCCAAATGATCGAATTTACATTATTTTTGGGTGTGCTGTTTATCTCACTCCTGAGCGAGAGTGACCATGTCAGAACCCGAAAGGAAGACCGGGAGAACGAAGCAAAAAGAAAAAAGAATTGCAATTTTGTAGCCACTGTTTAGCTAATATGTTTCTTTTCCATCACCTTGGTCTTAATCCTTCCCTTTTCCTCATGCAAAGAGGAATCAGATTCTATCTGGAGACTTATGGGGACTACTGAAAGGTCCTTGAACTATATAATGAAAAACTCAGGCCTTTGTTCCCTCCCTTCGTACAGCAATGTTCTGACTTCTTATGTTCATTGTTAATCAAGGGCTTTTCAAAGGAGATCTTCTGGCAGTTTTAATACCTACCTTAGTTGGTGTATGCTTGCTTTGGGCCCTTATCAACAAGACAAGAAACAAACACATTTTAAAGGAGACCCAACAATATCTTCATAACATTGTTTGTATAGTGCTATGTGCTTTCCAGAGCTCTGACACTAAAGTCTCTTAATAACACTTCTAGGGACAGAGAGAGTCATAGTCTCCCCATATTATTGATGAGGAAATTGAGGCTCAGAGAGATTAAGAGGCCTTTCCAGGTTCACACAACATGCTAGAGTCATGTGAGATTATAACCTAGATGATCTCCCCACCCCAAACATCTTTGCCAACAGATATTTTATTTAGTGTCCTGCCCTCCAGGAACTCCCTTGTAAGGAAGCCTGGTGGTGCTGAAGTGATGTGCAAGTCTCAGGTTGAAGCCATGTCTTATATTCTGTGAGAAACTGTCACCTTTACTCTCCCAAGTCCTGTGTGTAGCTCTTACATTGGGGGGACCCTATCTGGGGAGGAAATCTAAGATGCAAGTCAGGCTAGTTGTTCTTCAAATCATTCTTCCTTGCAATCAGAAAATAAATCTCATTTGTGAGATTTAACTCTAAGAGTAATGACAGCAACAACAATGATAATAAAAAATAATGGCTAACCTTAAAGAGTGATCACTACATGCTAATTACTTTATGTATAGCTCTCATTTAATCTTCATAGCAAATATATAAGAAAGGTACTACTACCACCCCCATTTTACAGATGGTGAAACTGAGGTTTAGGGACATTACCACATGTGGGAGTCTGGATTTGAACTCAATGTGCTGGACTCCAGAGTCCATGCTCGTAAACATCCACGCTGCCCCTACGTGGCAGGTGCTTTCCAAATGGTATTGTCAATTCTCACAGTAACTTCATAAAAATAGAAACTATTAGCTCTGTTTTATCGGAGAGGAAATTGAGGCCCAGAGAAGTGAATAGTCTGGCCCAAGGTCACCAAGCTAGTAAGGAACAGTTTCAGGACCCCAAATCCAGGCCAGCCCGACTCATTCCCTGATGCTGAGAGGCCGTGGGGAGATCTGGCCCCGTGGCGAGGACCCCCAAGGCCTGGGAGGGAGGCTATCATGGGGCTACTCACCACGTTCTTGTAAAAGTAGTACATCACCATCCTGGCCAGGCGCGAGTAGCACCAGTGACCGTGCACGAGAAGCAGCTTCTTGAGGTGCCTAAAGCGGGAGATGGCAAAGTCGCTGGACATAACGGCCTGAGAGGGGAGAGCAGACACATCAGCTTCCATCCATGGCCACCAATGCCCCAAAGAGGCTCCCTCAAGGGCGACACTTTGTTTTTGGTCCATAGCTGGCAGGGTCTGAACGACCCCTTGGTCATTATATGTTCACTCTTGGGTGGCTTTTTGGACTCTGATGCCCCACCCTCTCTTCTGGGAAATCAAAACCTCACTAGAATCCATGGAGAGCAGATCAGAAGGAGAAGTGGTGTAGGCTGGTCCTTCATCCATTTACCCAGCAAGCATGTATGTGGCCCAGATGTGTCAGGCACCACACCAAGGATATGATATTAACCAGAGAGGAGGGGCTTCCATTCAAGTAATTCCAAATCTTGGAACATCCTTCACCACCTCCTGAGGCAGGCCATTGGCTCCTTCACAGATGGAGCTGATGGTGAGATAGCTCCTCCTTTACATGGAACTCGGGGTTACTCAGAACCAGACATAATTTATAGTACTCTTTTAAAAGCATGAAGCCAGGTTTAGACATGCCTGGTTATAAATCCTGGTATGAATCTTGGTCTGGCTATTTAAACTCCCTGAGCCTCAGTTTCCCCATCTGAAAAAAATGGAATAACAATCCCTAACACACAGGGTTGGGGTGATTATTAAAATCCAATGAGATACTAAATGTGAAGTGTCTAACAGAGTGGTGGCATATGGGAGACACTGAAAGGGTAATCCTAAGAACTATTTGTAGCTTCCCTGTCAATGCTCTTTTATTCTCATCAACAAATTTAGGCAACACCAAATGTCTGCCCTGGTGGTGGGAATACTGTTGTTAATGATTCCAAATGTACAAAATAGGGTCGTTTCAATGGGAAAAGCTAGCAGTCAAGTTTGTATGCTTGTTCCAAGCTGAATTTTGACTAAATTTGGTATGCCATGAAGGCGTACCAAGCAATTATGGGTTAAAATAGCCATCAGGACTAAAATGGCAATCAAAAAATGTTTCCAAATGTCCTTATGTCTGTCATTGCTTATGGAGGGCATTGCAACTTTGGATGTAGGTGGAAGTTCTTGAAAAGAAGTTCCTCCAATACTGTGGGGAGTTCCTTAAATCTCCAATAAGGATAAAGAAGAGTAAGAAAGAAACAAGAACAGTTGAAGGGAACAATACCTGCATTCCTTCCTGTCCAGATATTCCAATTCCAACATCAGCAGCTTGAATCATGCTTACGTCATTTGCTCCATCACCTGAAAGAAGACAGGTCATGAGGTGCCTTTATTCCTGGTCCAACTGCTCAGTGACAATGAGATGGCTCTAAAGTGTCCCCATTCCTTTTAACGTTGCTCTGAATAGTCCTATAGAAAGTCATTGCTGCAGTACTTAGCCTGAGAGATGTCTTTTCTTCTTTGGACATGAAGCCCTACTTTTTAATTTATTATTCAACAAATACAGTACTGATCAAGTGCCTTTTTTTATAGGCACAATGTTAGGTATTGGGGCTACAATGGTGATCAAGAGAAATGTGGGCAGTGTTTTGTAGTTTACAAAAAAAGGCCTTCACAAATGTTACAGTGGATTTTACTGATGAGCAAATGAAGAATCTGAGCAATTTAGAGAGTTGTTAAGGGTAATCCAGCTAGAGAAGGGACCCAGGAGAATTGGAACTCAGATCTTTCTGATTCCAGGGCCCATATGCCTCCCTAACTCAGTGGAACTTGAAATACTGACAGAATCAAGACAACTGGAGAGTTTGGACATCAGCAATTGTTAGTGGTGTCCAAGGAAAGGACAGCATTCAGTTTTGTTTCTGAATTTACAAAAATGAGATTGACTAATTTTTTTATTGACATCCATTTAGTCACACTGAGTTCCCATTCAATGAACTGAGTTGTTTTGGGAACTTGGAGGTTAAGGCCATGGAAACACACTCACACACACACACACATACACACACACACACACACACACACACACACACGGCCTCCCTCTAAACCAGGACTGTTAAATGGATTTTTCTGTGATGATGGAAATGTTCTGTATCTGCACTGTTCAGTACAGAAACCACAAGACACCTGTGGCTATGGAAATTGGGCTGATGAAATTCCACTTAACTTTAATTAAATTTGAGTAGCCACAGCAAGCTCTATACAGTGAGGCCTTCCCCAGAGGCCAGACTCTCCCCAGCACTTTTTCTTTTAGACCAGAGTTCAGCAAACTTTTTCTGTAAAGGGTCAGATAGTAAATATTTAAGGCTTTGTGAGCCAAGTAGCAAAATCGAACAACTGTTATTGCTGAAAGGCTATTAGTCTTTTACAAATTTTACATTTAGAAATAGAAAAAATGTTTTTAGCATCTGTACAAAAACATGCAGGGGCTGGATTCAGCCTGCAGGCTCTAGTGTGCCAGCCCCTGTTGTAGACCACATGGCCTTCATCCTCTTTCTGGCCCCACCTCTTTTCCCAGTAATTTCTCAGAATAAGCTCAATTAAATTTACATTATTCATTGTAGAGAATACAGGATTGGGGAGAGAGAATAATTCTTCCCCTAAATATTTGGTAACAAATTTACTGACCTTAAAAATTTTGTCATTGTAAGTAGCCTTTATTCTCATAATTTTTTTTTGATCACATAGCATACATAATTTTAATCTTCCCCATGGCAGAACAAATCCAATCTTTAACCTCTTCTGTTAGCTGACCAGGAGAAGTAGAAGTGTGAAAGCATGCTATTTCTCATGCTTCTGGTTTTGTTTCTGTTGCTATGGGAGTGAAGCCAATACCTGACCTCAGGGAATCAGTCCTGGGTTATTGCCCTGTGGGTGTTGGAATTTCTGAAGAGGACAATTCAGGGTATAAAAGTAGGATCCAGTTGCTAAAGTTCTGCTCCCTGCATTCTTTATGCTTCCTTCCTCTACTTTTTTGTTGTTCTGAACTATATTTACCTGAAGACCAGGAAAAAACCCATCACGTGTAATAGGCCTCTTGTTTGAAATGTCAGGAAAGAAAATCTCTTTCCATGCCTGTGCAGGAGGAAGAGAGGTTGGCACCATCTGTAAGAATGTCCCTAAGTGAATGCAATATTTACAATGTGCTTGGTATGTTCTGGGCCTGGGATCAAACAGTGAATAAGGCTGACATTGTCCCTCTACTCAAGGAGCGCATGGTCTACGGAGGAGGCCATCACAGAAGGTGTAACAGTGCTTTGGAGCTATGAGTACTGGGTGCTGTGGGAGCCCCTAGAGGAAAGCAAAGTTAGGTGGGATTGAAAGAAAAAGTGTTTTACAGAGGAAATAACTTGTGCCAAGACCTGGAAGTGAGAGAGAACAAGGCCCATGGTAAATGGCAAACAGTTTCTTTAGGTTGGAACATGGGAGCCAAGTGTCAGGAAGAAGAAGGCAGCCATGGTAAGAGATGTGGCTGGAGGGTAATGAAGACCAAATCACGAAGGTTCTTGTAAACCAGGTTTGGTTGTTCCTGGAAGGTGTTAAGTAGGTGCAGTTTTTAGTTCTCTGCCTCAATACGATTAAGGTTTAACTCCATTCTGAGCAATTCTTTATCAACCAACTAGCTAGCCTTTATTGAGGATATGCTTTGTGCTGGCCTTGTGTTTAGAAATGAACACACAAAATTAAACATGGGAAAGTCCTGGTCTTTAAAATATCACCACCAGCCATCAACCCTCAGAAGACTATCAAATCCATAAACACCTGAGGTCGTGCCATGTAGAAAGTATTGAAGGGGAAATTCTCTGTATCCCAGAATTGAGATGGCCGAGCATGTATTGTTGATAGTAACATTTCTTGAGCTACCTGGATGTTCTGAATTCAAGGCCCCTGTTGGTTTTGACCTCCATCTAAGTACTGATTTTTTTTTAGCCGACTTGCTAGTCCAAAGAACTTTGATGCACTCTCCCCCTCTACTCAGCCTCTGCTTCATCTCCTAGTTGCCACATCTTGATTGTTATTCTGCACTCTCTTGCTCTAAGACAATGACCCTCAGGCTAAGCATCTTGACTCTGATACCTGACCTCCCACCTCTGGCCCAGGCCTCTTGTCAGATCATCCCTGCCAAGCTGCCACCTGAGTCTCAGCACCGTGGATACCTATGGAAAGCGTCATGACGCTCAGCTTGTCTCGCACCAGCTTGACGATCATACTCTTCTGGAGTGGGGTGCAGCGGCAGCACAGGACAGACCGACAATACTGGGCCAACTCTAGGAACTTCTTCTCCAGCTTTCCCTGGAAAATGGCATTCAGTGTCTTCCCATCGATGACCAATCCAGCTTCTGGAGCTACAGCTCCTGAGGTGGTGGATGGTGTCTTGGAATGTAGGCAGAACCCAAAGAGCTTGTGGTCTGGCTTCTGTGGTTCGTGAAATTGCTTGACCTCTTCCAATGCACAATTGAGGATGGATTCACAGGTTTCCTATAAAGAGTTATAATAATCTAGCATTAGTAAGCAACCTTGGAAATGGATGTTAACAATTTCATTTTATTCTTTAGTAAGATAGTTATAAAACTCTACTGCCATAGAGGTTACTTAGGAGTTATTCTCCAATTTTTACATTTCTCTGCAGTATTTGAAACAGCATCAAAGCAATAATAATTTGGAACCAAATTAATGGTCAAAACAGGAGACGCTTCTTGGGAATGGGAGTGAAAATAGCTCAGCAAGTTGGGGACTGATACAAGGATAGTATAAGGCAATAAATAATACAAATATGATGTTAAATTATGACAATGTGTCATGCTGGTGTGGTGCTTTCTATTTCTCACAGGTCATTTAAGTTCTCCTTTGTTCTTCAGAACATTCCTGTGTGGCAGGTATGGTGTTGAGTATAGATCTTAATTTAGAAATGAGGAAATAGAAACAAGATTTTTGGTAACGCATCCAAGGTCATCCAAACTTAGTAGTGGAGGCAGTATCATTACTACTTGAACTGTGGCTTCCTAATTAAGGAAAATATATTGTCCCTGTGTTTATCCATTGGGCTACTCCATGAAGGGTGCTAAAAACTGTGGTTCTTCTTACTGATTTTTTTTTTCTGGTGTTTACCTTCAAACATAGTAGGAAAATTATTTCCTTTTAGCAATTTTCTTCATTACTTTTTATTATATCAAAGATAAAGTCAGGTTTTGGTTCTAATTATAATCTTAATATCTCTTTTAACTCCTATGAACATCACTTTTTAATAAAGGTAAAGTTGCAGCATGCAACAGTATTATCAGTTTTAACAGCATTGTTTTCTTCACATGGTCTTCATTTTACAGTGTTCTTTTATCCATAGCAAGAGACGATGACTTTTCACTTGTTAATGTGCTAAAAATTTCTTCTAAAACTAAACAATGTTCAAAGTGAGTCAATTTAAATGAAATCATTAAGTAAAAAACAGTACAGATCATGTGTGGATTTGAAAAAAATTGTGAACTTAGTTCTGAAGGGACAGGTTTGAGGAACACTGATCTACAGATTTCTGTCTGGGAATGTCTAGAATAATTTCTTTTGGAAGGAATGGAGTCACACCTCATTATTCCTGAGTTTTCCTTTTAGATGCTAAATTGAGCGTTGCGGGCAATGGGGCTGCACAGAGCTTAGAGGGGCCGCAGGAAGTGGTTCCAGGAGCAAATGGTCATACCGGAGGCATTTATCTGGGAAAGAGATCAAGGTGGTCCTTGCTGGAAGTTGGGACTGGCACCAATTATATAAATTCCTCCCACATATGACTGCAGCAAGTCCTTGGAGATATAACCTTCAAAATTAAGTCTCTGAATTTACTTATTTCCAACTTTTTAGAGTAATAATCACAATAGTTACCATTTGCTGAATATTTAGCATATGTCAGGTACTGTGGTAGGCAGCCTCTAAGATGGTTCCCAGTGATTTCCACTTCCTGGTATTCACCCTCTTGTGTAATTTCCTTCTATTGAGGGTGGGCTAGACTTAGTGACTCCTTTCTAATGAAGGGAATTCTGCAACAGTGATGGAATATCACTTCCCATATTAGGTTATAAAAAGTCTCTGGCTTCTAATTTGTGCTCTTTCTCACTTTCTCTTGAATGCCTTGCCCTGGGGGAAACCACCTGCCATGTTGTGTACCAGTCCTATGGAGAGGCCCACAGGCAAGGAACTGAGGCCTGCTAACAATCATGTGAGTGAACTTGGAAGGAGAACCCCTTCTCACCCCCAAACCATCCACCCAGTTGAGCCTTCAGATGAGCCCACAGTGCCGACTGACAGCTTGATTGCAACCTCAAAAGGGACCTTAAACTTGAGGCACTCAGCTAAGATGTTCCTGGACTCCTAACCTACAGAAACCATGGGATAATACATGTCTATTGTTTCAGTTGCTAAGATTTGGGGTAATTTGTTATTCAGCAATAGATAACTAATATAGGTACTGTGCTAAGTAAGAACTTTTCTTCTATGATCTTATTTAATCCTCCCAATAGCTTGTGAACTTATTATTTTTAACCTCTATTTTACAGATTAGGAGAACAGAAGTGCAAAAAGCATGGTATTTTGACCATATTAAGCCTTCAATATATGTTAATAAAAACAATGATAGTGATTGTTATTATTAGTTCCTATCTAATATAGTTCCTTTTAAAACTCCTTGACAGATCAACACTTCCAGTGATGAGTTAGTAATTCCCTCATGTTATGGATGGGAATCCTGAAGTCTAGATAGGTCTCATAACTTGCTTATTGCTTTAAGATACATAGCAAAGAGACAGTAGCCCTAAATCAAATTATAGTGAATTAGGCAAATTAAAACCCTTGGAGGAAATATCCACTGAATATGTAATTACATTAAACTGGGGTTTAAATAAATTTAAGATTTAGAATGTATTTCCCCAGTTTGTGGCTTAACATATTTATGTATCTCCAACTTATTCCTAGGCAAAGAGATGAGAAAGACTAATCTTACAGGTTTAGTGGGCCCTAGGGTGTAGGCAGGGCTGAGGATTCAGGCACCATCTCGGAGGGTCCCGGGCAGTGTTAAAAGAATTGATATTGAACAAATTAAAGATGGAATGTGGCCTTAGAAACTTTGGCTATTTAACCAACAAACACCTTCAGCTTCCTACAGGAATGCACGGAACTTAACAGAACCTATGGAAGCCCATTCCACCCTTCTCGGGCTGGCTGCATTACTGGTTTGCAGATGTCCTCCTTCTAGAATTACCTGGAGTGAAAGAATCAACGCGAACCAAATTTCCATCGCAAGAAGGACAGGCAGGCACAGGGATCAAGCACTCAAGCAAGCTAAAAATTACTTTCTTTCCTAATCATAATATTAAAGCCAAAGTTTTTTTTCTGAGATTATTTTCATTTTGAAAATTCATTGGGGTTTAATCTAATCACAGCATAATCTGTGCACCTGACAGGAAAATAAATGATTTTTCCAATTCGTCTGAAAGGGCCTCAGACATTTTTCAGTCTATACTACTTTTTTTTTTTTTTTATTATGTGCATATGGTTTCTTCATGGAATAAAAACCAAATGTAAACCTCCCCAAACTTCTATTCTGGGTCTAGATCAGCAGGCCCGGTGGCTCATGCCTGTAATTCTAGCACTCTGGGAGGCCAAGGTGGGGAGATCGCTTGAGGCCAGAGTTAGAGACCAGCCTGAGCAAAAGTGAGACCCCGCCTCTACTAAAAATAGAAAAATTAGCCGGGCGTGGTGGCACGCGCCTGTAGTCCCAGCTACTCGGGAGGCTGAGGCAGGAGGATGCTTGGGCCCAGGAGTTGGAGGTTGCAGTGAGCTATGATGACATCACTGCACTCCAGCCAGGGCGACAAAGTGAGACTCTGTCCAAAAAAAAAAAAAAAAAAACAGAGGGAGATTGCAGTGTCCTCCCTGCCTCCGTTTCTGCAGGCCTCCCTTTTCCTGTCTTCCTCCCCCCTCTCCGTCCTTTTCCCCATGGTATCCCTGAGCCTCCAGGTGCCCTGTGCCCACCACCGCTGCGGCACGGTGCTCTCCTTTTTAGCCTCGTCCGCGCAGTCCGACCCCTGCTCCCTTCGGACGGCAGCACACGTCTCGCTGCCCCTCCCATCTTCCCAGCCGAGAAGGGGTGGAACTTTGCCTTCTGCAATTCACACGGCGAAAACAGACTTTTCCTTCTAAACATGAAATTGTGTTGTAGCTTTGAATGTGCTTCTTCAGATTTCCCAGAGTCCTGTCTCCAAATCTCACTCCTGGCCGCCCACACCCGATTCTGACTGAAAATTGCAGTTTTAGGACTTGGCTTCTTCATTCTTTCTCATTCCCATCCCACCAAAACAAACTAGCCTTGTGTATTATTCCCTTTGGTTTCCTGCTATGTGACCGATTTGACACATTTATAAATTGGTGCTGAAATTTTAAACTCAGAGTGATTTCAGTTTAATTGGGACTTTTTCAATGGATGCGTTAATCTTAAGTAGCAAGAAGCTGACCATTGAGGTTCTATAAGCAAACAGTGTGGTAGAATGTAAATAGTACCAGTCCGGCAGGAGAACAGAGTTCTAGACTTAGTTCTGTTTATCAGAAACTACCAAGGTGAACCTGGGCAAGTGATTCAGCCCCGGTGATCTTCAGTTCCTTCACCTATAAAATGGGGAGATGGGACCAAGGGTAGAATTTGGGAGAGGTTAAACTTTCTACTAAGTAGTGCTAGCAGTAATATGAAGGATACCAGTCAACCATGTGTGGGGATGAGGTGGAAGACATGGGGCTGGATGACTTCCAGGGACCTCCAAGCTCCAAGATTCAATGATATTTTGGGGGTGGGGGTGCTTCCCCAGTGTACCCATCCATAAGCCGGTCTCCTGTTGGCCTAGGGGCTGCTCTGTACTTGGATATCTGGTCCCTACTGGCCTCACCTGATTCTCTGTATTAATGGCGTAAACAGTGTCAGTTTGATCTAACAGTCTGCAGGAATAGGCAATATTGACTGCTGTCTCCTGCTTGTCTCCAGTCAAGACCCAGAGCTGGATGCCAGCCTCCTGCAGAGCAGCGATTGTATCTGGAACTCCTTCCTGCAGCCGATCTTCGATCCCAGTCGCTCCTGGAGTGACCCAAGACACAAGAGCTCATGTTTATGGTAAAAGAATAGCTGCTTAATTTCTCCAAAGCTCCCTGAAGCCAGGCAATGTTTATTAGACATGGTCCCTGTGCTAGGCTGTGCTAGACACCCAGGACACAACAGTGAACTAGATAGAGCTGGTCTTTACCCTATTAGAGCTCAAAGGTTGTTGAATAAGTATTTATAACTGCTCTATATGATGACAGAAGGTCAGGGTGCCATGTGGGTATATATCAGGAGACTCTAACCTCACCTGGAAGACCAGGGCGGGCCTTCCTGGGGAATTGCCATTTACACTCAGACCTGGGAGATAAAACCAGGAGGTGGCAGAGGAGGAGAATTCCAGGTAGAGGGATCAGCATGAATGAAGGCCCAGAGGTTAGAGTGGAAGACATAGAAAGGGAGGCAGAGTGAGGTGAGAGACGAGGCCGGGGAGGGAGGTAAGGACTACTGGATCATGCAGAGCCTGGTCAGGGTCTAAGGAATTTGCAATTTATTTGGTAGCAAAGAAGGCTATTCAAGGGTGTTAAGTTGGGGAGTGACAGAATCAGTTTTGAGTTTTAAAATCATTCTAGAGAATATATTTGTGATTGGAGAAAGGGGATGAGATTCAGGGCTAACAGCTACTTAGGAGGCTAGGTTAGGAGTGCAGAGGAAAGCTGACAGTGGCTTGGGGCAATAGGAATAGAGAAGTAGGGAGACTGACATCTCTGCCCGGCAACCTGACCACAGAATGAATAGGGACTCGCATTTTTGATAATATTCTTGGAGGGAATTAAACATGCATATTCCATAATTTTTGAATGATCTCAAGCTTAGCATCAACCCTGATGAATATATACCCAAGTATTGAATGGTTGCTAAGAGATTAAGTGAAAATAAATCTGCATTTCAATTGAGATTCATTTCAGACCACACACTAATGGCTATACCCATCTCACTCTGGCAGGAGCAAGGCATTTTGTTTCTTTTGATAATCTAGAGTGACAATAGGTTGGCAAAGCAGCTACATTGGATGCATATTGAAAAGATCATTTCATATTTCGAGACCATGCGAAGGCAATACAGCTTTTTAACGGTATGCTAGTTTGTTGATGTCAAGATGAAATCTGTTCTTAGCTCAGTCCTCTCCTTTCCAAGCCACCTTGAGGGGAGAAAAAGAACCTTTCTATCTGGAAGCGTGCCTGTTTTGCATTTCAGGCTCAAACGCACAGGTAAACAACCCCATGAAAAGTGATGGCTCGAGCCTCATCTTTCCTTTTGTGGGCTAGTCTGGAAGGTGAGATTCTGAAGCTGATTTATATTACAGTGAGGCAGAGTGAAGAAGAGAGGAGGAAAAACACATTTACTTGTGTGAAAGAGAAAATGAAACAGGAAGATCGTGAAAGCCTTTCCCAGCCAGGCGAAGCGACAGGTTCTGACAAGTGTGTTCTGTTCATGCAGAACCGGCTGATGAACACCTCTCACTGCCGCGTGGAAACAAGAGCCCCCGGGAGGCATGAAGGGGCTTAGGCACCCAACAGGATGACTTTCTGGTGGTCTTGTGTGGCGGATCGAGTTGTCTGGCCTAGCCACCCTCTGGTTCTTGTTATTAATAAATTGAATTCTCATGTCCAGCCTTAAAGGGGGCCTTATGAGGCAGCAAGCAAAGGCCTCTGCAGCCAAGACATAGGAAACAAAAGGCTAAAGGAAGTGGGAGCAAATTCGCTCCCTGGCTTGCCAGCCATACTACTAAATCTTGTTGCTACCTTTTATATGTACAGGCATCACCATTTTACAGCAACCTGGGGGCTTTCCCCTTGAATCCCTGCCTGGCTGAGCAGCTCGAGCGGTATCATTCAACCAGAGGAGAAGCCAAGGCTCAGAGGGCTGCAGGGGCATGTTCCTGGACACACAGCAAGGTCATGACAGGGCTGGAACTTTTTTTTTTTTTAAATATATTTCAGAGTATTACAGGGGTACAGCTTGATCCTCGCCCCCAGGCCAGCATTTCCCACCAAGATGAAAGAAGGCTTTTGCCACGTGGTCAGAGCATGCTGTTTGGGCACTGCTTACCTACGTCTTGCTCCCAAGGTAGGAGTAGATTAATCCTGATCAGTAAAGCCTCCCCGTTGTCCCTTGGTAATACTTTTTCTCTAAAAGACACACAACCTGTCTCTTAACTAGTCTCTGTGCTTCTCATCTATCCCCCAGTGCACAGCAGCAGCCAGAGTAACTTTTGTCAAGTGTAACCTGTCCCTGCTTTCATCCCCTAGCCCTCCCCAAACTTTGAGCCTATGATTTACATGGTACTTTGTAATCTGGGCCCCACTGACCTCTCTCCCCTCACATCATTTCTTCCCCACACCCTGTGATGCAGCCACAGCAGACCTCTGTGCTTCCTGCCAGCCCAGGGTCCTACCTCTGGGCCTTCATCTGGGCCTTTCCCTCTGCCTGACAAACTCCTCTTCTTCCTCTCAGTTAACAGCCTTCCTAGGCCTGCCCTGGCCCCTGGGCTAGGTTGGCATCTCCTACTTTGTGCTTTCATCCCACCTGGTCCATCTTCCAGTCCAGCTCTCATCACACTCTGTTAAAATTACCTGCCTAATCATCCAGCATCCTCCTAGAGCTCTTGGAGAACAGAGTCTATGGCTCCTGTTCCTTGTTGTAGCCCTATTGCTTAGCATGCTACTTGGTACATAGTAGGTGCTCAACAAACATCTGAATGAATGGAGGAATGTGCTATAGAAGAAGGAGCCAAACTCAGAGGCTTCTCCCTGCAGGGAGCACAGCAACGCTCTCACGGCATCCTCAGGAAGCTGTGTGTGGAGTCTGGGTTGGGTATTGGCATAGCCCATTTATGCCAAATACTTGGAAGGGCTCCCCAGGGAAAGCTGCTAATGGAGACATGTTTGTAGCAGTGTCAGAATCAGGGCCAAGAACTCTCTTTCCAACTTGCTGCATTCCTTTTTTCATATAGTGATGACTTATTTTTAGTTACCGAGTAAGGTGAGTTGATTCTCCAGATGCTGTGCTGTCTCCATTAGAAGATCATCTCGGTTTTCGAGGGATGCCTCAGCCTCATGCCGGAAACTGGCCCATCTCTGGAAGTACTCTTCACTTATGACCTATGGGACAGGAAAAGGCTCTTTAACAACCTCGGGTGGGTCAGCAAGAGAATTCCCTCCCCTTCCTCCTCTGCCGGGCCTCCCATGGGCCTGTTTGAATCTCATTACATATTCATGATTAGATGGGGCTTTCTGCTTCTTGATTTTTTTTTTTTTAATGCCTGAATCAATGAAGATTGATCCTTATGTTTCATTACCACCAAATATCCATTGAACCCTTACTGTGTGCAGGACACTGGGGATGATCAAGACAGACAAGGTCCCTGTATGCCTGGCCTTATATCTGGTTAAGGGCAAGAGATAATATCCAAGCATAAAATTTAAAAGAATAGATCATTTCAAGGAGTGCTATGGAGAAAATAAAGGTGCTATGATGGAGTATAATGGGGTAGGGGAATAACTATAGAGAGGGGGGCTACTTTCTTTTGGATGTTGTTCAGGTCTCCTTGACAAGGGGACATGCAAGCTAAGATTCAAAGACAAGAAAGGGTCAGTCATGGGGAAGACCAAGTGCAAAGGCTGTGAAACAGCAATGGGCTTGCCCTTCTTTCTGTTCCTTGAATAGATCAGGAGGTGGGAAGATGAAAAGCAAGGTGGAGAAGGTTCAGAAATGAGGCTGGAAAGAAAAGCAGCAGCCAGATCTTGCACAGCCTGTTGACCACCCCACCAGACACGGTGTCACACACATGGAGGTGCCTGAGAGCTGGCAGAATCCAGCTAGAGGCCACATCTTCCTCCCTTGGAGTCCCATAGCACTTTCAGACCCTTCCGTTGGCACTGCATACATATTGTCCCTTATAGCAGTGAGGGATTCTTTTGCCCAAGCATCAGATATTCCTTGATTCCCTCTGCATGGTACTATAAGGAAAAACAAAAGTAGGCCTTTTGCTTTTGAGGAAGGCACAGTATCTTAGGGGTGGCAAAACAGACATAAATAACTTCAATGGAAAGTAGAAGGTGGTAAGGGTATGATTCTAATTCATAGAGTAGTAGTAAGGATTCATTGCTGTCCCAGACACTGTATATGAGTTACTTAGTTATTCTCCATGACAACTGCATGAGGTAGGGAAGATTAGCACTATTTCATAGATAAAACTCAGAGAGGTGAAGAAATATGATGAAGGTCACATATCTAAAAGTAGTGATATTGAGACTTGCACCCAGATGGGTCTGGCTTTAAAGTGGGTGCTCAACTTCAATACTGTATTAAGGACTATAAAAGAGATGAAGAGCCCTGGGGATCTATGGAGGGGAAACCACTTCTAGTTACCTAGAAATGTATGCCCATCATAGCAGCCCTAATAGATTTAAGGTGCCTCATTAGGTGCCTTTGCTCTGTGAGTCACAGCCCTCACTGCCTGCCTCTCTTGCAGGGGCTGCAAAGTCAAAGATCAGCAGAATATGAGGTGGGTAATATACATGACTATACCTAGGCCAAGGGCAATGCAATAGGGAGTGGTAGGGACTATGGCCAATGGCAGAACACAGCCGAACATATCCCTCATCAAAGGAATTGATTGCTACCTGGTTGTAGCTGATTGCTGCCACTCAAAAATGGAGACAGTTTGCCAGATCCTTCCTCTAAATTTTCAAGAGAAACTAGAAATCCAGATTTTTATGTGAATACAAAAAACTCCCCAAATTGAAGTTTAGGCAAATAGTGCAAATTTTAAAAGGATCCTTTGAAGGCAAAATTATAACTTAAATTATCTTATGAGTTACGGGTTACCCATTACACATACAATGAAAAGCAGGGAAGGACAAAGCCACACTGATATGGGACCTCTGCTCCAGCAAAATGTTCAGTTACGGGTTTTTGTGGTGAGTCGGAATAGCTAATCTTGAAAATATTAAAACCACCAACTCTAAGGGTCTTTTATAAAGAAAAAGAAGACAGAAGCAGGGTTAAGGCTATTCAGCAATGACATTCAAAGCACACTTGGAAGAATTTGTTCTTACCTTCTTGGCGATACATAGTGTGCGCAGACCATCTCTTGCATACAAGTCCAGATGCTTTTGGGTCCGGGCTTGGATTTTCTTCAGCTTCTTTTCCACATCAATGTCAGTCACTGTCAAATAGTCATTGTCCTCATGAGGCCATGTACAAATGCTTGGAGATCCCATCCCCAACACCCTGGGATCTTCCCAGTTGCCTACAAATGCTTTAGAGAAGGAATCCCCTTCACAGCCCATCCTAGAAACACAGAGGAGCTCTCCTGGCTGGCTGTCAGGTTGCCCTAGCAGGTGATAACTCCAGGAGTCCTTATGTTGCCTGCTCTCTTTATCTTGTCATCAAAAGCCTGGCTGAGAAAAACGCTATTTAAGGAAGGTAGGTGGTCTAAGGTACTGCTCCCAACCACCTGTTTTCATGAGAATCACCTGGGAACTTAAATCAAATAATAGATATTCTCAGGTCCAGTTGAAGCCCAGCAGAATCAGGGGACCAGAAGTCTGAATCTTTATTGTTACCTAAGGTGTTTTGTGTCATCACCTGAGCCCTGGATGGCCACCTGACTTTGGAAACTGTTCTCTCTGTCTTAGACTACTGTCCTCTCTGTCATCTACTTCAGTTCTTGTATCAAATTAGATCCCAAGACAGCTACAAACCTGGATCTCATTAGCTAAGTTCTTCACCGCATTGGGTTTGCTGAGTTAGGCTTTTTTTCTATGCAAGAAATGGCCTTAGAAAAAACATTTTTTTGCACTTCCTGTAAATCTAGTGTGAAAAATATTTCAGTGTGTTGCTCAAAGTCCCCTTTGTGAAGTTCTACATAAGTTTCTGTCAGAAGTAATTTGTTTTTTTCTCTCGAAATCTCAGTTCTTTTATCTAATTCTATAATAAGAAGTTTTAAGCCTGGGTTGGCTGGTGTGTGTGGGGAATCGATGTCACAACCATTTTCTTTATCTAAGCTGCCACAGGTATCACTTATCAATCACAGCACTTCGTAAAGCTGAGCTTGAAAAAGGCTTTAGAATTTTTTTTATTTATCTAGGGCTGGCTTGAGATTTTTAGAAGGCCTAGTAGTGAACAGAATCTGTGTACCTCATTCATCCCTGAATTTAATGGAAAATTAAAAATATAATTCTTAATAATGAGGTAATTATAGGGAAGTCTGACAAAATTCTGATTTTTTTTCCCCATGATACTACTCTAAGGCTGTTTTTATGTAATATAAGAATCCTTTCAAATATTAAAATAATAATGATATTATTTATTTAATATGCTAATGGACACTGTGATTCATTTTTCAGGTGCTCCTGTTTTCCTGGTGCCTTAAACACAGTCTTCATTTGTGCATTGTCTTACTGAGTGCTATTTACAATATTTTATTTTCAAAGACACCAGCTCCTGAGATTAAACTTTTTTGTCTTCTATTTGCCAGCCTTTGCATTTACCTCTTTACTCAGGCTTCCAGGAAGCTCGGTGTCAAACTGAATGTTCAAACACCATAAATATTATTAAACCTTGGGTTACTCCCCCCACCCCCATTCAAAGTTTTGCTTCTTAATTCTTAGAGTAACACTGTGCATGTGTCTTTTATTGGAAACATCTCTAATCTATTTTGTAATCAGATGAGGAGCAAATAAAGAAACATCTCCAGAGCTGCTCGGATGGCTGCTACCCAGGGATAGGCCCCTTAACTCAAAAGCACTGAATTTACTTGTCTGCCAGAGTCCGGGGATAAAGAGAACTAATTAGCTCCTTTCCCATTCTAAACACTAATCAATCCCCATGAACCTCTTGGCCCTGACCCACAGCTGATAATGCAGGAGGCACAGGGCTGTCTGGGCAATTCTAAAGCTTGGCTAGAATCTACTATCCTGGGAGAATCATAGCCCTGTAACTGTCTTCTCCTTGTTAGCAATCAGAAAGCGGCTGCACACTAATTCATGCTGCTCCAAAATCGGACACTGATATGTAGGGACTTTGGAACATTTTTTTTGGCTCAGTGCAAGTTTATGAAAAGCCATGTGGGGAAGGCTGGGGAAAAGGATGATAAAGAAGGACACCTGAGGCTTCCCAGAGTGCCCTGAACCCGGCACAGAATTCTGGCAGCATGAAACTAGCTCCGAACAGAAATTCAGGATACCTGGGCCTGGGATTTAAGACTAGTTAGCCGTGTCACCTCTCCTATGTCACTTCTCTTTGTAGGTTGATTTGACTTCTCACTAAAGTGAAGAGTTAGGACCACAGTGTGTTCTAGGGTATGTTAATGGACGTTATTGTGCAAAAAATTGTGTGTGGATAATCATGTTTAAATGGGTTTGGAAAACTGGAAATTGGGATCAATAAAGATAAAGATGTTTCTCTTCTACAATACTGTACAGTCTTTAATATGCTAATGGACACTGTGTCTCTCCAGGTCAAGGAGATGTAAAATGCAGTGTGTTTTAAGGATCTTGCTTTGAGGAGAGCTTCCTGTGGGCCTATATTCCAGTTGGGACCTGCTGGGCCAGGTGACACTGTAACTTGAGCTCCTGATTTGCATTGCACACTGCCTCTTAAACTCCAGAGCCTTTTGTTCCTGGAGCTCTGGTGAGGCAGGACTCACCACAGGCTGGGTCTTCCAGCAGGTCCATGATGACTGAGTCAGCACCCTTGGTGTAGACGACGATCTCACCAGTTAGTGGGTGCCTCACCACCACAGACATTCTCTTCCTGACAGAGTCAAAGCCCAGGGTGCAGAGGAGATCGAAGGTGAGGCAGGTGCCCTGGGGCAGGCGCACCGTCACCTGCTCAGGCGTCCGGGACACCAGCGTGAAGCTGTAGGCATGGGCAGCATGCACCAGGGCCGCCTCGTCAGGGCTCTCAGCCTCGTAACAGAGCTCGGGCCCGGCCAGGCCTGGAGCCGGGGCTTCCAGCACCTCCTCCAAGGATACACCCGACCCAGAACCCGGGATGTCGCCTTGGTCCCACATGCTCCTCCTGTAGCCGCCTTCAGTGGAGTAGCCTCCACTGCACATAGATGCATCGTCTCTCTCATCCAAGTCCATGGTGGGCACATTGGCCCCCCGACTCTCCCCTAGGTCTGTGTCAGACTGTGCAGTGGATGAGAATGACTGGCTGAGGCTTGAGAGCTTCAACCTCTGGAAGAGCTGCTGGATCTTCTCCAGGGACGTCCCCAGAGCCTTGGTTGAGGGTGGGATGGTGACCTTGTGGCCAAAAGAGGAAAGTAGAGCATTACTCTCAACATTGGAAATAATATCAAGCTGTTTTATGCAGAATATGAAGGCAGTTTTGCAATAGGTGGGCTATTCGGGCCTTCTGTGATTGTGAGCAAGTCTCTTCTCCTCTGTGGGCCTGAGTTTACCCAACCGTAAAATGAGGGAGTTGGGGCAGATGTTTCCTTCCAGCCCTGACATTCTTGGGGCTGACAGTGCTCATTTTCCTCTATCTTTTGATCATTCCATTCTGAGCATGGGCAAAATCCAGAAAAGGAGATGAGAGTTCGCATTTCCCAAACACCTACCATAACCTTTTCTACTTTATCTTTGTGTGCAGTGTTTCATTTCATTCTCTCAGCAGCTCTATGGGATACTATCATTATCCCAATTTTTGGATGAGGACACTGAGGCACAAAGAAGTTAAATAAATTGGCCATGATCACCCCGTGTGCAGGGAGGGGAGCTGGGACTCAAAGCTGGGTCTGCCTGACCCCAGAGACTGGGTTCTTGAGCTACGTACCAGCTAAACCTCCCTTATTAACTTGGAAATTGAGAGTCAGTACTGTCCTTAAAATGTTACTTCTTCACCTCTCAAAAATACAGTTAATTTCTCAGATAATGTTTTCTGCCTCCCCTAACTCCCTGAAGACTTCTGATAACTTGGTGACTTTTCAGGGTGGTTTAGAATTTAGGCATAACAAGGAAAGGCTGTGGTGTAGAGCCTGGGTGAACCCTCTTATCTTGGTTTCATAGACACAAGTTGTACCACATAATTATTCCCGTCAGTGACTCCACAAGGGAGCAGCTTGACTGACAGTTTGTGGAAAATTGAAGACAAATCTACCTTCAGTAGATTTCAAAGTATAACTCTACGTAAATGACCAACCAGCTGCATTATTTCCACAGGAAGAACATCATAGTATTAATTATTTTGAGCCCCTATGTATAAATAAAAGCAGAGAGCAGTGTTACACAGGGTTGTTAGGAGTCATTAAGGAGTCACACAGATGGTGCTGCCATGTATAAATTGTACAACCTTTGCTAAGTTACTCAATGTCTCTGAGCCACCATTTGTTCACTTGTTAAATCTAAGGATGTACCTCATAGAGTTGTTGGGCCATGAGAACTAAATGATAATGCAGGTAAAGTGTTTGCATAAGGTTTAGCACATAGCCTAGTGCTCAGTAAGTGTTACCACTTAATAGCTACCCTGTGGACAGATAGACAAAGTTTGAAAGCTACACAAAGAGCTCATAGATAACGTCTTCTATTTTATTTAAAAATGAGCAAACAGACCCAGAGAGAGTAAGAGATCTGTCCAAGTTCTCACGGTAATGGAATGGGGACACCACAGCCAGGACCCAGGCATCATGTCTCCTTGATCAGGGCTTCTCCCATCACCCCTGCCCTGCCTTCTACCTCCCTATCTCCCCTCCCCTCCACCCCCAACCTTCACTGGTCCTTACCCTCTGCCTGGGCTCGGAGGCTGTGGACACCATGACAGAGTTGCAGATGGTTAGGGCAAGGAAGAAGTCAGCAGTGAAGGAGGTGGTAGAGAGGGAAGGCTTGGCAGGTCTGCTGTCTGACAAGGTCTCCAGCCATAGGGCAGCATCTCGAACCTTGGTCAGTAGGTTTTTATCTGGAGTGACATCTTTTTCCTGGAAAAGAAAGGCCTGAGTGAGTCTTTCCTGAAGGGACTGGGAAGGAAGGCCCCCTCCAGAAGATTCTTTGTACATCCGGGGAAAGGATGATACAGTCTACACTGCAGTCTTGCATCTTGCATGTTTCCCTCTCCCACAGGCCTGATCACTGCCGATTCTTATTTGATTCCTTCTTGCTCCTGAAATCCACATGTCCATCAACTACCAGTTCTTCCCTCCCAGTATCTCCCCACCATGTATTCCCCGTTCCTGCTGCTTCCAGCCATGCTCAGACCCTCTTGGCCTCAATCCTGGATTTCTGCCTCAGCCCGTAAACCGACGCTGCCTCTTACCTTTTTTCTTTTTAGCCTTTCATATGTATGTGAACTGCAGTCTTCCTAAAACTCCATTTTCCCTCTGGTACTCTTGACCTCAGAGCACCTTCAGGAGCTCCTCACTGTTAGCACAGTCAACTCAGCTGGCGTTTAGATTCTTCCACAGTCTGCATCTCCACTCTTTACTCCCAGCACTCCCCAGTGTAGACGCTCCGCTCAGCCCGCTGCTCTGTTTTTTGCCTCCTGGATGTACCTTTCTCTCTATGATCACACTTTGTTTGCAAAATCCTCTCCTATCTACCAAAACCCTACCTAGAATTCAATAACCATGAGAAATGCCACCTGTCCATGGGATCGTGTTCAGCTCATCGTGAATTCTCTCTTTTTGAACCACAATGGCAGGTTCTTAAACTGAGAATGTCCACAGGAGTCAGGCATGTGAGGTGAGTGAGGGAAGTGGGTCACGGTACAGATGAGGATATTGTGGGATGAGGGGAGCTGTGAGGTCTGGGTCCTACCCTATCTAAAGGGTGGCAACTGCTCTGCCAAGTGAAATACTCTAATGCTGGTTCAGTTGGCCAAATTTCCGGATTTTTCAAGATAAAGCAGAGATGATGCATAATCTGTTTTTTAAAAAAATTTCTTTCTTTCTTTTTATTTTTACTCTCTAGTCTGGATTTAACTCATGAGTTTCCAATTTTTGACATCTTTGTAGAAGTTGCCACTTGAACCATCCCTTTGGAATTCTCTGCATGTTGACCTATATCTTCTTTTATTATTTGTTTGTTTGCTTATTTATGTATTTTTTGTTGCTCTGCCTCCTCTATTCCCCACCAGGCATCTGATGCCCTGACAGCTTCTCCCAGGCAGTGAGAACTTGAAGACTCAGAAGCGACTGGAGCAGAGGCAGTGGTGGCAGCGGCAGCAGCGGTGTTAAGCTCTGCTACCTCCCCACCGGCGTCTTGACTTGACCTATATTTTAAATTCACTTTTCTTATGTCCATATTTAATCTCTCTAGAGATAAGGTGAGAACCTCAAAGATAGAGAGATTGAATTTTCCATGAGGCTATATCTTCTAGAGCTCTAACTATAGCTTTGTTTGAGGCAGAAGCTCAACAAACACCAGCTCTAAATGGTTAGATATGACAAAAGCCATTTTGCAAAGAAGCTCTCACATAAGACCATTTCTGTCAGTGTGCAGAGTCCACAGATAAGTTATAGTTTAGAAGAAGTCAATGGTTTAAAAAGATAGACTGAGGGAATCTTGATTAATTCATGCAGGGTGAAGACTGAGGGCCAATGAGTTTTACAAATAAGAATCCAAGCTGAGATTAAAAAAAGTAAAAATCCCACAGGAAAAGAGTCCTCAGGCTGTTTTTTCTGACTGCCAAATGCAATGACTTCCAGAAGCTTGATTCTGTCCTCCTTGGGGCTGCTGTCAGAGGGGAGGAAACAGATACATCCCACGAGAGTGGAGCGCACACTCTTCAAGAGTTCCAACCTCCATTTGGGGTGATCTCCAAGAGTTGACATTCACACCCCAACTTGTTCATACCATCTTAAGAAGACAACTTCCAGAAAAAAAGTCTACTCATCACAAGGAAGAGTGGTAATAAAACTGCATCAAATCTGCATTTCCTTCCATTGCCTTATAAGCAATGGTGAACTGTCCATACCACATGGAATCATTATTTTTGGAAAGCTTGGGAAGGATGCATGTGTTATCCATCCTCTCTGGCTTTGAGTGCAGACTTCATAACAGGAGCTGACATGTGTGAAGCTCTTCTTACCTTCCCAAGCGATGTCATTTATATGATCTCACCAGATTCTCACAGTCCCAAATTGAGATGAAACTAATCCTAACTTAATTGAAACCCAGAGAGATGGGCTGATTTAACCAACGTCACCCAGTGAGTCAGTGTAAAGCCAGACTCAGAGCTCAGACATGGGGACTGCTAGTCTAAAGTTTTTCTTTTCTGTGGTCACAGTAAAATAGCTATGTTCTCTCATTAATGCTCCTCTGCAAAGTCCTTGAACCAGATTCCAGGGTCCCTTTGCTGGCCTGCCATCAGTTCACCAGCATCACTCCAGGAACTCTGAACCCATTTCTCATAATAGTAAGAGAGCTATTCATGTGGTGTTTCTTACGTTCCGGGGACATCCATTATCTCATTGCATCCCTGTAGCAACATTGCCTGTCGAGTGCTGTTAGCCTCCCAATTACCTCTGTATTTCATATGAGGAAACTGATGCTAGGGAAGTTACATGTCTTGCCCAAGCTCACACAGTAAGTGGGAGGAATTTCTTCAGTTGACTGCAGATAATCTGACTCAGGAATTCATGCTCTTAACCCCCATGCCGGGTAAGTCATGAGAAGGAAGTGGACTTTGAGACTTACTGCCAGCCAGGGTCTTTAGTGTCTGGCATCCCAAACACAATAAATGGTCTTGTATATCTTTAAGCCTCAGCAGACAGTCCATGAGATTATAAATGGGATTATGGAACTCTTCCTTTTTCAGAGAATAGATTTTTTTGGGGGGTGGGGTTTATGCATAGGATGCTGTTAACACTTAACACAGATACCCAGAGTTGGGGAGCAAACTTGAAGGCCATCAAAACCAAATCTCCTCTTTTCCTGATGACGAAACTGAGTGCCAGAGAGGAAGTGAGGGAACTGCTTGAGATTGTGCATTGACTTAGGGTCAGAACTGGGCAGATTTCACACCACCTGACTCCCAGTCTCTTACAATGCACTGCTTTGCTCCAAGCTATGCATCATGTATTTCCAAATGGTGATGCAGTTAAAATGATTTGACAGTTATTTATTCTATGTTCATCTACCCTCTAGTGTATAAGTGCCATGAGGGCAGAGACTGTCTCTGATGGGTCCATGGTGCTTGGCAGATTGCAGACACTCAAGACATTTGTTGACTGACTGCTATCTAGGATACTACCTCACCACTGATTAACTCTTGGTGTTTCTTCATTAAAACTACTCTTTAATATATAGAAATGCATTAAAAAAAGTCTTCTCTGCAGAGGGCTCACCTCTCTGGCCTTGGCGGCCAGCCCAGCCTGCAGGTTCCAGGAACAGATGTCAGCTAACCTTCATCGAGTCACCACAGACCTGCCCCTGGGGGACAAGGCTCTTCATGATTCCTTTTGCTCCAGTCCACTGGTTTCCCATATGGTCCATTAACATTTAGGAACTTGTCCCTTAGGACACTAGAAAGAAAGCAGTGCCGTCGCCCACTGCTGGCCCTTTGTCCAGACTATTTCTCTGAAGGGGAAGAAATACAGATTTGTAGAGCCACCTGTTTCAAATTAAAACTCTGTGGCAGCCAGATACTCAACAGGTTGGATTTCTTTCTATTGCAGAGCACCTAAAACTTATAGAAATCCTCTTTGAGGAAGGTGATCTTTGAGCTCTAACTCTACCCTTGAGGGTCCTATTACTACCTCTAGAGTACACTTACTGGGAACGTACAGCAAAGTCAGGCACCAGGCTAAGTGCTGTCATGTGCATCATCTAATCATCACAGTGGCATTGATATAGTTGCGAACATTCCATTTAATTATGAAGGAAATGAAGCTCATCGAAGTTAAGTAACTTGCCCAAGGTCACAAAGTCACAAATGATGTGTGGGGACTTAAATTCAGTTCTGCCTGATGCCAAAGCCTGAACCCTTAAACACTATGCCAACACTTCCCAAACTTTAACATATACACAAATAAACTGAGGTTCTTATTAAAAATGCAGATGCTAATTCAGCAGGTCTGGAGTGAAACCTGAGCATCTGCATTTTTGACAAACTCCCAGGTGATGTTCATGCTGCTTGTCCAAGGACCCCAGTTTGAGTAGCAAGGGCCTATGCTACATGGCTACCCTATTGCTCCCATTTCCTTCTGGTTGGGATGTGTTCCCACACTGAAGCCTGGGAAAAGTAGGCCACGCGCCATTCTGCTGTTCTTCTCTCAGTTTTAACAACTCACCCAAGTTTACATGGGTGAGTATCACTGATTGGTGCAACAGTTTGATGCTACAGGAATCCACAGAGCCAGCTATGGAAATAGACAGGAACCCTGGTGCCTGGGCCTGGAATAAAACCCTTGGTGGCATGGATCCCCCCGTGCCTCATCTCCTCGTTCTCCTCTCCCCACCTTGCAGCTTTTACTCCAGCCACTCCTAAGAACCCCAATTCTCCATTTTGTTTGCACAGATTGTTTCCTCCTGCAACAACTTGCACTCCTCACCCCCTCCCCACTAGATGGTCTCCTCGTTCTTCTGGTTAACCTTTAATATTGTCTCAAAATTCAGCTGAGGTGCCAGCCCTTCCAGGAAGCCCCCCTGATGCCCCAGTATGATGTAGCTGCACCTCCTCTAAGCTCCCATGGCACCTCTGCACCCACGCATCCCAGCACAGAGGGCACTGTCCTGTAGTCACTGGTGCTCTTCTTGCCCTTTCATTGGGCTGTAAGCTCATGAAATCAGGCTCAATGTCCTATTAGACTTTATATTTCCAGTGTCTAGCATAGCATATGCTACAGAGTGGATGCTCTCTGAATGTTTGTTGACTGATTGACCGACCAAATAAATTAAAGTCTATTTTAAAGAAATGGGAGGAAGCAGACCCTTCTATTTGTTGTTGGTGAGGGTCTCAACTGGTACAACATCTTCAGAAGAATCAGTCAAAATAAAAAATGTACAAACTGGTCAATTCTGCAATTATGCTCTAAGAATTAATAGTATAGAAAAACTCACACACGTATAAACAGATGATGATGGCTCAACCATCCAACAAATTCTAACAGCCATTAATAAAAAGACAAGGCAGCTCTCTATTGAATATATACCTGTCTGTCTGTCTACATATAGGAGATATTCTCCATGATTCATTAGGTTTAAAAAAAAGCAAAATTCAAAAGTGTGTGTATGGTATGCTTCCATCTGAGGTAGGGGATGTGCTCATGTGGATGCCACACTCGTGGGCCTCTGTACACCCCTGGGAAGGACACATAAGAGCTGCTAATAATGATTGTCTCTGAGGTGGTGGGAACAGAGGAGGTGGTGGGGGGACACACTTTTTTCCACCATTTGGCCTTTGGTTCCTTTTGTATACTTAACCCTGTGATGTACTACTATCATGGAAACAGATTTTCTTGGTTGCTGGTGAGCTGGAGGCTCAAATATTGCTTAGGGCAGTGATGTTTTTTCCTGGGCTGAGGTTGTGGCCCTGATGATATTTGGTTTGGATAAAGAACTAGGAAAACCCAATGTTAGTAAATGTTCACTTAAGTAGGAATACATGGATTGTTAGGGTAAACTTTTCCCAAATGGGACATAAGCCCATGGGGGAAAAAAACAAAAAACAAAACTCAGTGGCCCAGCAAGAAGCAAGTGTTCCAGATCTTGCCAGATCCCACCTCTTGTGAACAGTGTCACTGCAGCTGTGCCCCCACCCCCATTTGTGATACTGGGGGCCAAGAGAAGCACAGATAGTCTTCACCTGTTCCTGCCCTGTGTGGTCCCATCACTTCCAGAAAGATTTTGTGTGCTTGGCTAATTAAATTGGGACTCTTATCTAACCTGATAGGGGGAGTGTCTGTGTGTATGTCGGCTGTGCCACCAATCTGGAGCAGACTGGGAGTGCTGCATAAATCTCTTCCAAAGAAAGAAAGGAAGGCCAAGGTTAGGGAAAGGAGGCAGAGGTCCGACAATGACACCACCTTCGCTCCTCTCTATTGCATTTTCTCCAGGGGGTGAGGGGGGATACCTATAGAAGGGAGCAGTGGGGAAGTTTGGAGGAGCCTAGCTGGCCCCAGTGCAAAGTTTACAATTAGGAAGATATTCTTTGGTCTGATGGTACTGAAAAACATTCTGCAAGTGACACTTTTAAACCAAGACTCTCTGCTCAAATCTTGGTTGCTTATAGAACAGGAAAAAAAGCATTTCATTTTCCATCTGCCAGTACTATTAAACATTGGCTCAGAACTCACCATTTTTATAGGGATATTACTCCCACCTCAAAGCCACAGTGTTTATAGCAGGCAATTAGGCGACAATCACTGATGCTTCCATGTATTTTGTAGTAAAAGAAAAAAAAACCCTAGGTTTTGTTATTGTTGCTCTTGCTGATTCTTGTTTTATTTTTGGTTTAGAGCAAAGTGCCAAGTAATCCAACAACTGGCTTCTTTAGACCATGATGAAATGCTCCCTGGGGGTTTCAGAGGCAAGTTCTGCCTGAGTTCACAAAGGGAAGGTAAAGCACTGGTGGTTCTAAGAGATGATCAGACCAGACCTGATGCCAGATGGGCAGGTGGGGGCAGGCACAGAAGGCAGGTGGGAGAGGGGAAAGCTTAGGGCCTGCCAAGAATGGGTGGTGATGGGCGCCAAGGGACCTCCCTGGGGCTGCCGCAGAAGCTCTCTAGGGATTACTTTAAGGATCTGGCTGCAGCCAGAGGAAATTGATGGGTTGGCATGAGAGCCCTTAGGTGGCATAAATCATGCCCTTCAGCTAATGAATTCCAAGCTGTAGGAGGTGCCTATTTGAGCCAAATGAAGACTGTTTCCTGGCGGGGCATTGGTCTGTTTACGGAGGTTCTCAATCTTGGCTGTTCACTAGAATCATCAGAAATAAAAATAAGAATGCCCAGGCCCCACCCTAGACCAAATATACCAGCATATCAGGGTAGAGAGCTCAACCACCGTATTCCATGAAAACTCCCCATTCCCTTCCGTGATGTCGATATGTGAACATTTGTTCAAGGCAGATGGCTTCCCTTTAAAAAGATCATTTAAAAGTTCTATTAGGTATCCATCTGCCTAGAACACATGATTTTAAGATCAAATCCTCAAAATAAACTCATGAGCCTGAACAATGATGTTCATTTTAACAATGGGGAAGTTCAGGCTTCCAGTTCAGTAAGTTGACCACAGCCACAGAGATAACACATGGTGCAGCTGAGATGAAAACCTGGGAATTTGGACCCCAGATGTGCCTAATTCATAGCTGGAAGTGATCCTGCAGATGTTATTTGATCTTTAGAATGCTTGGTGAGAATTTTAAGTAAAGTGTTTTCAGGTGATGGAAGAGAGCTAGAAAGAGGTTTAACATGTTGCTTAAGGTTCCCCAGCAAGCCAGTAGCAGAGCTAAAACCAGAACCTACATTTCCTGACTCTTAGAACAGTGCCCTCCTTAACAACAACCCAAGGATGCCATGTTTTCAAGTGACCTGATTATAGAACAGTATACTTAGCTGTTCATAAAAACAACACGTCACCATCTCCACCTGCCCAGGCAACAAGAATTGTGACTTGTGTCAATTTCCTTATTGCTCCTGAATGAACTTTGTCAGAACTTGCCTTTGGAACTGCCAGCCAGGGCAGGATGATGACTTCCAGAATCTGGAGATAGCTCCAGGGTTAGGGTGTCCCTCTCACTGACTATCAGCTAAGGGCCCTGTGTAAAAGTTATACTGCCCGGGTCAGGGCTGCGGTTTTTCTGGGCTGCTGAGATTTTTCAGGCTGAACAAGGGGCAGTGAATTGGTGTGTCCCAACTGAGATCCACAAAGGAAAGCTTTCTTTTTCTCTCCTTGTGTTCTGGGGAAAGACATTCTCAGGCACATGGCATGCCAGTGGTACCTAGAACCAGAAGGTGCCAAAAGACACATAGAATCTATGTCTAATGAAAATTCAGTAAGGTCATTTTACAAATATTTAGGGGAAAAGCTGCAGGAAGTGCATTCCATTCACAGGGGACAGGATTAAATTAAAGATGAGAAAGACTTGACAATAGGCACGCCCTGTTGTTATCTCAGTTGGGAAAATCAAAAAGAAAAAAACCCCACGAAAGTCTTCCTGGAGGCATCTATGGATCATTCCACGTGTGTATTTATACAGATCATATGTTCTTGTTTATCCTTGCTAATATTGCATTTATGTGCATGACAATAACGCAAAAGAGTTAACTAAACTTTGTACTCACCCAAAGTTAGATGAGTAACAACTCAGAACACAGACTCACAGCATTTTTCTTTGTCACAGAAAATAACCTCCTGGGTTATGAATACTAAGTAGCAACATGAAAAATGCTTTTAATAGCATGTTCAGTTAAAAAAAATTCTGGCACCTACAATTGATATGTAACATGATCGCAAATAATGTTTAACATATATAGTTGTGTGTGTGTGTGTATTCATGGAGGAAACAAAAGACTAGAAGGAAATTGACCGAAAGGATCATTTTTATAATCTAGGTCCCATCTGTTATAATGTGTCTCTTGTTCAAGATAGCTGGGGCTCCCTGTGGCCTTTTCTGCAAGCACAGAGATTCCAGATGATGTGTTTTTATGTTCCTTGGAGAAAGAACATATGCAGAGGAAAGAGGAATAGGACAGGAGTCAGAAGGCCCAGTTCTGGCCTTGACTTCTAAGGAATGCTGTGTAATCTCGGGGGAGGAACTCAGCTTCTTCGCTCACTACCTGGATGTTTGCTGATGGCTGCCCTAATGGATCAGATGTGACAGGACCACATGCAGAAAGCCCCAGACCAGTCACAAACTCGAATGTCCATAAGGGCCAGGCAGGTAACCTAAGGTAATGATGTAGGCTGGATAATCTTGACATAGATATTCTTTGCTTTGTAACGATTTAAGACTAACTTTTGATTATCACCAAAAGTATATTCTCCCATTTTTCTTCAAACATGAGCATTATAGGCTTATCTTTTGTTTTTCTACTTTAGGCATAACAAATATTTCTCATTTCTCTTAATTGTATAATTTCTCTCTCTCTTTTTTTTTTTTGTTTTTTTCTTGGAGACAAGGTCTCCCTCTGTTGTCCAGGCTGGAGTGCAGTGGCACGATAGTAGCTCACTGGCGCCTTGAACTCCTGGGCTTGAATGATTCTCTTGCCTCAGTCTCCCAAGTAGCTAGGACTACAGGTGTGTGCCAACACACCTGACTAATTTTTTTTTTGGTAGGGGAGAGGTCTTGCTATGTTGCTCAGGCTGGTTTCAAATCCCTGGCCTCAAGCGATCCTCCCAGCTCAGCTTCCCAAAGTGCTGGCATGAGCCAGGCCTTAATTGTATGATTAAAAAAATACATAACTAACATGCTGCTGGCTCTCAGGTCAGTGGTGGGATAAATAGAGAAGGTGGTGGGGAGGGGCCCATGATGAACTGAAGACTGCATGCCCAGTCTAAGTGGTATGGACTCCTCAACTCAAACCAATTATTGCCATGAGGAAATGCTGGCTTAGTGTGTAGAATTTCTGAAATCCCATTTTTAAAAGAGAAGCCAGAAATCTATATGTTTATATGAAATCTCCTGATTTCTAAACATTGAGCATTTCAAATTAACAAAAATTATTTATGCCAACAAAACACATGTGTGGACTACATGCAAGACATGAGAGCTCTTGAGGGTTTGTACAATCTTTTCTGTTTCACATCCCAGAGTCCTCTCCCATCTCTTCCTACCATAGGACACTTGCAATTCAAAGGCGAAAACGTAAGGACTTACTATGGAGCTGCTGAAGGCCACAGAAGGCTGTGAGCTTTCACAGCGCCCCATGGACCTTTGTCGGGAGTGGCCCTGGATGGGCACGTGGGCACTCTGGCACCTCCTCAGAGGCTGGGCACCTTTTTGGCCTCTCATAGTTGCTGGACCATGGGCCCATCTGGCTGGGAAGGACAGACATTGGTATTGGGTCCACTCTTCACCGTCTGAGTCCAGCTCCTTTGGGGTATCCAGTCTCTTGGCTGCAAGAAAGGAGTCCTGTTATTGCACCAGTTGTAAGTTGGCGGGGCCATGGTTGGATGATCCTTGACTTTGGGGTCGGGCAAGAGCATGGGTAGGGCCTACTCTGGAAAATTGGCAATGGGGCTACTGAGACTGGACAAAGAGGGATGCAACTAAGTCCCACAGACTTACATCCTGTCTCTACTACCTACTAGTTATGTGACTTTGAGCTTTGACTTAACCCGAGTCTCTATTTCCTCCATTAGGGGTTTTTAAAAAGTACCTAACGCATAGGGTTGTTTTGAAGATTTAATGATATAATGTGTTAAAGTGATTAGCACACTCTAAGTACTGGTAATGGTAGCTATTATTATTATTAAAAAGAGATCAGGAGCTCCCATGTAAATAGCCAACCATCACCATGGCAAAGGGGATAGGGCAGTCTATAATATTCCCTCCTCTCTCTTTCTCCATCTTTCTTATCCAAAAGTATGAATGTTGCTCTCTTGAGAGTTTCTTTTCTTAGTTAGAAAGTGTACAGGTGGGGGTGGGGGTGGTGGCTGAGGGACTAATTTCAGCTTTATGGGCCACCTTCAGTCCATGCAGGATAACAGTCCACGCAAGATAACAGTCCAGGCAGCTTACAGCCCTATCTCCCAAATCAAAACTTTGCCTCAGGGAAAATCATTTTCTGGATGTGTCAAATCTGAGCATGTGCCTCGACCTAGACCTGTCCTTATGTGTCAGGTAAGGTGACCTGAGAAATTCCTTAGCCTTGGTTGTATGATTGACACATAATTGGGAAATGTCTCCAATCCATTGCTCACAGGTAAAAATCCTGTGTTGCATATGGTGCTAGATAAAGATGGACTGGAGCGGCACCACGTATGGGATCACTTCCAGCCTTCATGAACAAATGAAAGTTTACAGGTAATTAGAACAGCTCTAATCTGTGACAAGGAAGACCACAGGGATACAGGAAGCAACTTGCCAAAATGCCACACAGACGCTGTGGGGAAACAGGATAGTAGTGTCTTTCATCTCCTCTTCCCTTATGAGAGCAAGATGTTTCCTTTTAGAAAGAGGGATGGAGGCCCTCGGGAGCGCTCATACCATTTTCTTGGTGAGAATACTCGGTGCCCATGATGGTGCAGCGCCGGAACACCATCTTGTTCTCTGTCAGGGTCCCCGTCTTGTCTGAGAAGATGTACTGGATCTGACCCAGGTCCTCAGTGATGTTGAGGGCTCGACACTGAATGGATGAATCGGTCTCTTCATCGTACAGGTCAAGGTCATTGTGCAGGAAGAATACTTGCCCGAGCTTCACCAGCTCAATGGAGACGTACAAAGAGATCGGGATGAGCACCTGCGGAGAGATGGATTCCCACCGAGTCAGAAACCAGGCAGTCTCCTGCCTCAAGACTCTCACTAGCAGGTAGAAAGGCATTTAATAAAACACAGAATGGACTGTCTCTGAGAAATTAAAGGTCAATGACTTCATGTCTCCCTTGGAATCTTACAGGAATCTGAAAAGCAATATGCCTTCTTTACCTGGGGTGTCTGGTGCTAGGTAGGCACTCACCATTGGTTGTTAGTGACTGAGTTGGGAGGGAGAGAGGGAGCTTTAAAGCCTCTGCCCAGAGTCCCCTGACTCTCCTCAGATCTCTATGCCACCGAGGGCTGCCACCCACTTTTACAGGTACTCAGATCCATTGTTGATTTCTGCCCACTGATTTGATATCTAATATTTATTGAATGCTTGCTGTGTGTTGGATGCTGTTCCAAGTCCTGGAAATGGGAGTCAAATGAACAAAACCCCCTGCCCTTGAAGAACTCACATTCCAGTGACAGTAAACAAATAAATAAATATATATTGGTGGTGGTAAGTCTCATGAGAAAGAACGAAGAAAAGTAAAGAGAGTAGAGTGATGGCTGGGAGGGGCTCTTGAATAAACCCTGACCTCTGAGCAGAGACCTGAAGAAATGAGGGTGTGAGTCATGAGGTTATCTGTGGGAGGAGGTTGCAGGCAGAGGAAAAGGCCAGGCAAAGGCCAGGCAGTGAGGGCGGGCAGGTGTTTGGGGAGTAACAGTGAGCAGGCCTTGTACGTGAGTGAGGAGGAGGAGCGGGTAGGAGACAAGGTTAGGGAAGGGGTCAAGGTCCAGATCACTTAGGGCCGTGTTGGCCACAGGTAAGGACTTTGAAGTGCACTTAGAGCAGATGTGAAATCACTGGAGGGTTCTGTGGAGAGGAAGGGTATAATTCGATTCACATTTAAAAAAGATTACTCTATAAGATGAATGAATGAATGGAAAAGCTTCACCAATAAGAGGGCAATGAAACATCCTCAAATGCCACAAGAAATCTAATGCAGATGGAGCTTCACTAAAGCAAAACTGCACTTTCCTCACCTTTTCAAAGATTGTTCTTTTCGTAGAATGAAGATTTTTTATTCATTTCTTTTCCCCTTACTGCCTCACATTATGTAGGTGCTCTCTACGTCTTGTTTTGTTTTTTCTTTCATATAGGGCCAAGTCTGTTCTCTTCCATCTCAGTCTATTAAATGTTAAAACACACACTTGGAGCTTTCTCTCTCAATGCTTGGAGCATAAGAGCTCTCTTTAGGTCACTGTGCTACTTCATCTTCTTTTGTTCCTAGGTCATTAATGTTTTACCTGTTCTATATCTGAAAAAATGGACAGGCACATGTGGGTCACTGCTGTAATCTTAAACAGAAAAGCCTGATAAATATTTTCCTCTAGCAATTATCTAGGGGGCAGGGTCCCCTCCATAAAGCAGGGCACATCTTGACATTACCCCAAAAGTGAATACTTTCAAAGACCCACAAGAAAGCAGTAAGCATCTCCTCATCTCAGTCCAGTTAGTTCTTCTTGGGGCCATACCAGTTTTTCTGTATTTTGCATAGGTATAGGGATATTGGCCATATATCTTCTCAGGCCCCTAGTTAAGGAGGGCTTCCAACCTGGAGCAGGATGATCATTGTGAGGAACATGTAGATACCCCCAAGGGCAAGGGGAAAGAAGTTGCCATTGGCATCTGGCACATCGAAGGGAGGGTGTTCTTCAAAGGTCCCATTCCAGAGGCTGTGACCTGAGAGGAGGCAAAACCAGGCATGAGACAGAATCTCCACTTAGTCTTGAAGTTGGTCAATTACATCAGCCCTTGACCCATTCCTAGAAATGAGTGTGCTTTGGAGGACCCAGCCTTCTTCCATAAGACATGGCTCTGTGTGTGTGTGTGTGTGTGTGTATGTGTACTCATTTAGCTCTAAAGTGGTTCTTCCTATACCCTACATTTCAGTCCCTAGGCATTAAGTATGTTTTATAAGAGGAGATTGGCATGGGGATTACTGACATTTTGGTGAAGATCTGTTAAATAGGGGTTGGAAAGACAGAAAGGGACACATGCTCTTTTTAATTGTATGGTGGAAAGTTCATGGCTGGGGAATCTTGACAGATCTGTCCCCCAATATCCCTTCTCTCATCCAATAGCTATCTACCCATCTATCTACCCATCTATCCATCCATCCATACACCCATCTATCCATCCACACACCCATCCATCCATCCATCCACCCACCCAACCATCCACACACCCATCCATCCATCCATCTACACACCCATCCATCCATCCATCCACACATCTACACATTCATCCATCCATCTCTGTTTACCCATTCATCTCTCTCTCTATCTAACATTTATTAATTCAAGGAGGAGTCAGTCCTAGTTCTTGTCCTTGAGGAATTCCCTTCCATAAGGGAGCCAGACATAAAGGGGCAAACGACATGCAGTATGAGAGGTACTGTGTCTGAGCCTGGAATACTATGAGAGCCCGTGGAAAAGCACCAGATGCAGACTGAACTCTGCATTTCCTTATCTGCAAAGGGGATAACAATACCCATTATCAGAGGGTTATGTAAGATGAAGTGTATCCAGCACCTGCTACAGAGTTCTCTGAACCTCAGTGTCCTTGTCTGTTAAATAGTAATAATATCTTCCCTATAGAATTATTGTGAGAATAGAATAACCTAATATGTAAAATGCTCTCAGCTCCAGGGTAAGAACTTTAGGGAATAAAACGCACAGGGAATGCTGCACTGCTTGAAGACACTTCCTCGCCCAGGAGGTTGGGCCGAATGCCATCATAAGTGGCAGAAGAAAGGAGACTTACTGACATGAAGGCATTTGAAGGCAATATTATAGAGCAAATGACTTAGGGCCACTTGCCTTCAGAGGAGCAAGATGAGAGTACAGAAGAAGCCAGAGGAGGCTGCATGGAGGAGGAGGACTTGAGTGGTCCTGGAGCCCAGGCAGGTGTTGGGTGGTCAGGAAGGCCAGGGGAGGACATTCCGGGCAAGGAAAGAATAAACATTATCTTTACAAAATCAAAGTAAACATGTGGTCAAGAACTGTGGAATGGCTCATTGGAGAGCTGTTACCTCCCGCAGGGCTTTGCTTTAGTTAGGTGCCAATAGAATCTTGTTGGGTGTATGAGTAGTTTATTCTCAGACAGAATACAATTCTGCCCCTCCCTATGAACTTTCTTTCTTTCTTTATTATTTTGGGGAATCTGCCAAGCTGATTCTGGTTTGCTATGCCTTATCTCACTCTGCAACCTTTTAATCATTAATTTCCTTTCTCTGGAAACACAGTGAGATGAACTCAAATGCCCTTCCAGCTCTGATATGCCCTGAAAAACCTGTCCTGAAGCAGAGGCAACAGTTGCTGCAGAATCTCTGGCGACACAGAGGTGGCCACATGGGCGGGGGTGCAACATGGGGGTTTGGGGTGGGGGCAACAGTTTTCTAGTGCTTTCCAGGGGCTCTCCTTACAGCTGCAAGCCACCCTTGAGTGGAATGCTAGTAGACATACCTGGGAAGCATGTTAATTAAAAATTCCAGGCCGCCCACAAGACTAAATCCTGTCATCTTCATTGTAGTGGCACACAAAATCTTTCTGAGCCCCAGGAAGCTCTTAGCCTTCAGACACTATCTTTCTTTTTTAACAACAGCAATGGCTACAATTTCTGACTAAGACAAGTAGAGAGCAAACACCATTGCCGTGCGTTGGTTTGGGGCTAGCATGTGAGTTCTTCCTCTTGACCGTCCCTGGCTCTTTTTGGGGTCTCCTTTAGCATCCCAAGAACCATCCTTAGAGTTAAGCTGTAAAGGGGAAGAAGGGGTCAGAGCTCCAATGAGGACTCCTCTTACCTACACTGTAAGGATCCGCTTAAATGGCTCCAGATCACTCCTGTCTCTACCTCTTATTCTGCTGACGTCTCCGTTCTCTGTTTTACTCTTGCCACACCAAAGAGCCAATGGCTCCTCTGCACACACTGATTCTCCTTCCTACCTCTGTGCCTCTCTTGCGACATCCCTGGGGCTAAGAGTGGCCTTGCTGTCTCCCCTCACAGCTGCCTGCCCTGTCCTGCTTCTAAACTTGCCCCGGCCACCTACCTCCTCTGGTGAGTGCCTCCACCATGTTCCCACAGTTCTAGCAGCTACCTCTTCAAGAAAGACTTCCCTCATTTGTGCTCTCTTAATACTTGTGGTAGGTGGACTAATCCCCCCATCCAGATACATTCTAATCCCCAGGCCCTGTGAATATGCTGTCTTGTATGGCAAAAGGGACTTTGCAGATGTGATTAAGCCATCGATCTTGAGATGGGAAGAATATCTTGGATTAACTAGATGGAAAATGAAGAAATCAGTCTGATGATGTAATCACGCGTCTGTATAAAAGGGAGGTTGCTGCGGATGAGAAGAACAAAACGTGAGCAGAGGTCGGTGCACTTTAAAGATGGAGGAAGGAGCCCCAAACCAAGGAGTCCAGGCAAACACTAGAAGCTGAAAAAGACAAGGAAGAATTCTTCCCTCAGAGCCTTCAGAAGAAACCAGACCTGCCGATACCTTGACTTTAACACAACGAACTGATTTTGGACTTCTGACCTCCAGAGCAGTAACAGAATAAATTTGTATTGTTTTGAACAACTAAGTGTGTGTTAATGTTTTGCAGCAGCATAGGAAACAAATACAGTTCCCGTGTGCAGCCCCTATGGAGTGGAACAAACTATATTCTTGACTCTGTTCATGTGTCCTTGCTATATTATAACATGAGCTCTTTGAGGTTCAGTCCTGTGACTGATTCACCTTGTTATCCTCCCACGCTAAGACAGTGCCTGAGTTCTTTCAATATTTCTTGAACAAATAAGTGATAGATGATATAACTAATATTTAAAGAGTACATACTGCTTTCAGAAGACTTTCACTTGCATTTCATTTTATTGGCATCCTGTTAAAGTAGATGGAGTAGGCTTTATTTTTTGTTAGCCCTATTTTATAGATGAGGAAACTGAGGCTCAAAGAATTGAAGCAACTTGCCCAAAGAAATAGAAGATTATTCTTGTTCTTTCCAGAACATTCCATACCTACGGTGCCAATGAGGCACATGAGGATGAGGAGCCCAATGCAGAAGAAGATGTCAGTGTTCATGCGCCGCTCAATCTTGCTGCGTTTGTACCGGGGGCCGCTGTTGTTCAGCATGGCTTTTGTCTCATGGCCTTTGAGAGAAAATGGGGAAATCAGTTCCTTGGTTTTTGTTTGCCTCTGTTTTAGACCATGCCTGTGGCTCCTCTCACAGGAGCTTCTGATAAAAGAGAGGCTTCCTTCTTTAACCTGAACCAGCCCTGCCTCTGGGAAGTTGCTGAGAATAGCTGTGGAGGCCTCACATAGTTTGTCAGCAGTTATCCATTGAGCGTCCCCTACGTGCCAAGCACTGTGGTGGGCACAGGCTGTGCATTGCACAACTCTAGAAGGTACCCTTCATTTTGAAGTTGTCAAAGATTTGTAAGTTTATTATGAAAACTTTCTGGCAAATGATAGTAAGCTGTCTTGAGGAAGGGCTATCTTCTAATTTGTACAAAGGTGCTGTTCTGGCTGTTAGGGGCTAGTGGTGGGATACAACGGAAAGACAAGTGGTTCACATTTTGGTGAAGATACACAAGGAAACAAATAGGATAATTACATTTATTCATAAGTCCCATGAAATAAACAATAAACAGTAAACAAAAGGCCAAGGCAGATGAGAGACAGTGTTAGAGAGCATGCTCAGGAAAAGTTTCTTCAAGGAGATGACATTTAAGGGAGGACCTGAAGGGACAGAGAAAGGATAGGAACAGAGAGTTTTAGGCTAGTTTTAGGAACTGTATGTGCAAAGGCACTGTGGTAGGACAGTGCTCGGGGCCCATATTTTCCATACTCGTTTCTTTGGTTGTGCATAAGGTGTTGGTGTTGCCTATGCAAGACTAGTAGGGGCCAAAGGCCCCCACCCCAGCATTAACCCTGCACAGCTCCACTCCTATGTTGGAGTTCTGCATAAAATTTTGTTCAAAGAAAAGTTGACAAAGTTTCAAAACTACCAATCTCTCACAGTCACCACCTTTCCCAGTTGGGGAAATTGAGGACCAGAGAGTAAAAGGGATCTGCCCAAAGTGAAAGAATAAATTAATATATCAGAGTTACAGTGGGAATCCAAGGTTCTGATTCCCAGTCAATTGCTCCTTCCACCAACCCATGGTACCCGGGGTCACACAGCTAAGTGGTAATAGTCAAACTGAGACTGTTTTTAGAGCCTCTCATTTGGGGCTGCTGGATTTTAACTACTGTGCTGTACTCCTCAGCAGTCAAATTAAAAAAAAAAATGCCAGTCACATATTTTCTGTGCAAAATTAAAGAAAACCAATACATCTGCTCCAGAAGCAAATGGCTTTAATGCTGTTTAGCTGGTTGCCTTGTGGATTTAAAGTAGCAACAAAACAGTAGGAGTGAACACACTCTAGGCTTTTAAAATTAGACTCAAGTAGCTGCAGTTGGCGGGGATTCTAGGAGCACGATGCGCACAGACCAACCGCATTGATGTGCCCGTAGCCTCTCTGCCTGCCTCTCAGGCTCACTCCATACAGGGGTCCTGGGACCACCCCCTTCACCCACCTTCTCCTTGCCTTCTGACACCCTCTGTTCTTTTGGCAAGAGTTGGGTTCAAGGGGGAGGCAGTATGGTATAGTGGTTAGAATGTGGGCCCTAGAGTCAGACAGAGCTCAGCTCTGCAGATGCTTGATCTTGGGTTACAGAAAGTTACTCTCCGGGCTATGTGACCCTGGGTGAATGAATCCCTTTGTACCCAATTCCTCTGAAAAATTGGGGATAATGATTATGTGCAGGAGGAAATCAATATACACAAAGTACCTAAATTAGTTTCTGAGACATAGTGGGGGCTCAGTAAATGTTTGTTGTAGGAAGCACACACCTCTACACTGGATCTCTTCCTTCTGGGAAGCTCAACTTGGCCTTTTTCGGCCTCTGACTCTGAGGTCCTGCTATTTTGTCCATTGATAGTATCAAGGGTGAAACAATAACTCTGGACCAGTTGTTCTCAACCAGGGGCGGTTTTACTCCCCAGGGGACATTTGACAATGTCTTGAGAAATTTTTGGTTATCACAGCTTGGGGTGGGGGGTGGGGCTAAAGCATCTAGTGGGTAGAGGCCAGGAATGCTGCTAAACACTCTACAGGACAGCCCTGGCCACAAAGAATAACCTGGACCAAAACATCAAGTGTGCCAAGGTCAAGAACCCCCGCTCTGGAAAATAATACTAAAAACAATGTGTTATTTTTGCTCACATTTTTGAGAGTCTAACACATACCAGGCATTGTTAGGCCCTTTTCACAGATAATCTTATTTGAACCTTATAACCCTACAAAGTAGGAACTATTAGTCCCTCTTACGTTGAAAATTTAACCAAATTGCTCAAGACATGCAGAACATGAGTAGATTTTACCCTAGGCAGCCTGCCTCCCCGGAGCCACGGTTAACACTCTCTCCAAATCTGCCCCCTCACATACCTCTCCAATCACCCACTCAGGGTTTATTCTTTGTTTCTGTTCAGGCAGAGAAGCTAAGCTCTAAATCTATGTGTGTTTTTTTGGTAGGGTGGAGATCGCTGGAGAGTTCCTTTTTAGTAGGTCTACCAGATGGCGTTGAACTCCATTGCTTAAGACCCTTGAAAGAAGTCACCTAAACTAACAAATATAATCCTCCTCCCCCAAATTAGGGAAAGCTAGCTAAATTGTGACATTATTTTTTTAAAAGATCTGTTTTTCTTTGACAATCCCAAAAAGTGAATCTTAAGGTAGATGGGTATTTAAAGGTTCTTCTATATCCATCAAAAGTGGGATTGTACTCAGACCAAATAAAACCAAATAAAAAAGATACAAATAAGCAAACAAACAAAACCAAACAAGCAAAATATTCCAAAGTGTCCCAGTGAGTGGAAGACTCAGAGGGAAATATATTCTAGAGTCTTCCAGTTTGAGCAGACACTCCAGGGAGACTGTGTTTCCTCTGCGGTGGGAGAAGTCTTCAGTTCTTCATATTATTTGTTAAACACCTACCAAGTGCTGGCATTAGGCACGGGTGATATAACAGTCTCATGACTGTCCTCCAAGACTTTAGATGTCGTTGTGAGAGGTGTGACTGTTACCTTTCATTCACTGAGAAGCAGAATTGAGGTGCAAAGGAGAGCTAGGCTTCCACATCTGGAGCCATAGAATAAATAAAGATGACAACAAACACATAACTGCAAAACCAGCAACTAAAACCCATCGAGCCCTCACTTCGCTAGAGACGGTGTTGGGTGCTTTCCATGTGTTGGGTCACTTGATCCTCATGCATATTCTACAAGGCAGATACAAATATCCTTCCCATTGTACAAATGAGGAAATTGAGGCACAAAAGGTGAAGCTGTTAAGTTTGGTGAGGTTATTCCACAGGATCAAGGAGATGATCCTCATCCTGCCTTTTGTTAGCATCACAAAACTATTGGGGTGAGTGAGTGTGCACCCCTCACCTGCCTTGTTCAGGTGAGTGATATCAGTGTGGAATAGCCTTTTGTCTTCTGTGAACTGAGTGAACCACTGTGATTTCCAGTCTCAGTGTGCTGAGCTGAGAAATGGGAAGTTATATGACTCTACCTCTTTGAACTGTTGCAAGTTCCCACTGCCTGAAGATGGATTTGGAGGAGAGGATAAAGGAGGGAGGATAAAGGGGAGTTTGGACAAAAGAAACCACCCAGAGACAATGACCTGCATAGATGACAATGCCAACAGCCATCTCGGTGTTTCTGACGGTGCAACCTCGAAGCAGAAGATTCTCACTGCCAAAGCCAGTCCTGGTCTGGTCAGGATGCTCCCTGGGAATGACGAATAAAAGATGGGGTAGTTTGGTGGCTTCTCCATGCTGTCACTGGTTAGTGTCACAGAACTAGAAGTGGTGAGTGAACGTGATCTCTCTCCTCTGTTTTTCAGAAGAGTGATAGTAACTCGGAATCTGATCTCCTCCGAGTTCAAGTGTATCTCTTATCGCTCCTAAGAGGTCTGGGTGGGGGCTGGGCCATCAGAAGGAAATTGTCCACCCTGAGAAAATCATCATTTACTCACAAAAAAGGCAGGACTCTGTGCTGAAAAAGCCTCGGCTTCAATTCTCACACTCTAAATGGTTTCAGGGGCAAAGCGTGGGGAACTTGCTTCTGGCCCTGCAAGATCTGGCATTATGTTCCTTTAGACTCATTCTCACCAGCTGCTGGGACCAGAACTGCACAAGCTAAATATTCAAGTCCATGGAAGACTACAGATAGTCCTGCTGTTCTTCCCGTGAGGCAGGTAAGGAAGGTAAGGTAAGATAAGGAAGAGTAGGTCGCAGGTTCCTCTCATTCTGAGCTACACCACTCACTGAGCCTCCTTCCCATATTCCCAGACTTGCTCGGGCTCTCGTAAAATAAACAGACCTCACAGGAGGTGGACAGTGGCCCTTTGCCCAATTTATTGGGAGGTAGCTTCTTAAAGCAGAGATAAAATTTCTTCCTTCCTCTAGCCTCAGGAGCACTGCAGTTTTCTACGTACCTCATGCTAAAAACTTCTGAGTCCAACTGACTCTGGTTATTACCTGGGGTCTGGCCTTTATTCTATCCTGATGCCTTTCCTTTGGGATTTTCAGCAAGTTTAAATACAACTTTCCAAAAACACTGGGGAGAGCAGAAAAATAATAATCTGAACTCCTAGAGCTTTTTTCTGCTTATAGTTCTTCAATAGTTTATTTTTCTAAGTCTGGTTATAAGTTTTTCCCATGTGTTAACTCAGGCCTCATAATAACCTTATAAGAGGTCATGTTATCATACCCACTTTAGAGACAGGAAAACTGAGGCAAGTTCATAGAGCTAGTAGGTGGCAGAATGGGGATTGAAACAGAGGAAGTCTGGCCCCGGAGTGCTATACTGTCACTCAATATACCTTTTAATGCTAATAATTCCTTATTGCATTTATAAACTACATTTAATTACATGATTGTATTTGACTCTTTGTAGTTCTGGGAAGTTAGCAGGGTGATTATCCTTACTCACGAAAAAGCTTACGGTCAGAAAGGCTGAGAGATTTTTCCAGGGCCACATACCTGGCTCATGGAACATCCTAAGACTCAGGAATCCAGGTCACAGATACCAACCCTATTGTGATTTTCACTACTCCAGAGTTCCCAAACTACTGCCCCATTCACTTAAACTGAATCAGAGAGTGATTTCCATTTTCAATTCTGCTGAATCTATCAAGGAGGATGTCTCCATTTCACACTGGTATGTTGTCAACCCTATTCTAACACTTGTTTATCCTACTTTTTAACACAGAGGAGGCTTTGGCAAATAATAATCTGTATTTAGAATATAATGATAACTGCTTTGATTTCATTATATTCATTTTTATTATCACCTACTATGTATAACAAGTGATACTGATTTCCCACAGGGCCAGTGATAGAAATTTTCCTTTTGAAATAAATTTAAGAAAAAAAATAAGGAAATTAAAAATTTGGTAGATGAAAGTATAGATTTTTATAAATATGATAAAAACATAAAGGTGGTCCAAGAGTGACTAAAGTTCAGGATCCACCGTTGCTCCCCCTGTTTGTCAAGGAGGAGGCTGGCTGTGGATTGAATATTGGGCTAAGGAGTCTTGCATGCCTCACTGTCAGTAACTTGTGATTTCAAGAACATTTTATGATACTCTGAGATGATAACATATGATAGAGGCTTTTCCTTCTTGAAGTCATATTGTCCCTTTTTATTTGGATGGTAGAAAAGGATTAGCTATCCCACAGCTGCTGTTCTATTTAGTGCTCTTGGTTTACAGGGAGGCTCTATTTAACTCACTCCAGGCCAGCACTTCTCAACCTTGGCACTATTGAACATTTTGGGCTGGATAATTCTCTGTTGGGGAGCTGTCCTGTGCATTGTAGGGTGTTTACCAGCATCCCTGTCCTCCACCCACTGGATGCCAGCAGCACCCCTCCCCAGTGTGACAACCAAGAATGTCTCCAGATATTGCCAAATGTCCCCTGGTTAGGGTGGTGGTGATGGTGATTGCCTCTGGTTGACGACCACTGCTCTATCTGCTCTATAACGATCCTTCTGTTTAAAAGTATTTTCAAATCTGGCACCCCTAATCTTCAAACAGTTCATTAAAAGCTGTTCATCTTCTAGCTGGCCTGTGCAGTCTCAGGGAACTTCTAAATTAATGGGACCCACAGAAGCTTCTGGGAAACCCAGAGGCATCAGACCAGTGGGTCTGCCCAGGAAGAGGGTGCAGACCACCTGTGGGTGCCAGGCCTGAGGGCATTCTCCTCGCTGAGCATGGCAAGGCCGTAGGACCACAGCAAAGAATTCTCCACCATTGCATGGGTTGGCTACTGGGCCACCCAAGTGGACTTTTAGGGCTCATCCATGAGGCCCTGGCAGGTGGGGGAAAGACAGTCTCCAGGAGCAGCTACCAGGAAGAGGAGGTGCTAGGGGCTGAGTGAAGCTGGGAAAGTTCTGTCCTGAAATCTGCCCCTGAGAGGGGCAGGCTGGAGCCCAGGTTGAAAGCTGAGAAAGGCTGGCTGCTGGCATGAGCTGTTTTGGGGGAGAAAGGGTCATAACAGAAACCCAGCAATGAAGCTGTTCTTTCAGAGGATAAGGAGAATGGCTCGAGGCAAGGGTGATTTGGGATGAACCAAATCTACAAACCTCAGGCACGAGGAGAACACTTCTTTCAAGTGACAGGGTCTACCTCGCCAGATGCCTGCAATGAAGTCCTCCTCTTCCCCAGGACCTTGTGCCCTTCTCTGCCTGTCTCCATCTGCTCTCTCTGTGCATTTTAAAATTAATTTTCCTTTAAAAACTACTGTTTCTCTTGTCTTGTTCTTATTCTTTCCTCTCTTGTATACCTCCTCATGACATCCCATATGGCCTGAGAAAATGTGGGTGGAGGAAAACAGAGACATCTGCATTCCAAGAAGGCTTCTTAAGCCCTATTCCAGGCCCTATTGGTAGAAAAGTTGGCATAACAGGGCTGAGTTCTGTATTGCACAGCAATGGAAAACACACCGGGGCTGGAGTAAAAAGACCCAGATTTAAGTCCTGGCTTTGTCTTGTACCTGCTGTGTGCCTTTGGGAGAATCTTGAAAAGTCTTAGATCATCAGAATCCCTGTCTGAACAATGGAGATCATGATACTTGCTTTCTTTGGTTGTTGTGAAGATTACACGAGATGGTGTTCTGTGGAAGTACTCTAAAACCTCTTAAATCATTGTATTAGGGCATTTACTAACATCTGTTACTATTGCTCTTATTTTGCGGGAAGACCAGTAATTTGATGTGGGAGCAGAATTACAGTAAAATTCTTAGGCTGAACCAAAGTCGAGGAATATAATAACAATATTCCCAACAGCGGCAGCAACCATTAACTGAGTATTTACTCTTTGCCAGTTGCTGTGCTAAGGGCTTTGCATATGAAAAAACAACTTAATTCCTAGAAAAGAAACATCTTATGATGTAGATATTATAATCTTCATTTTATAGATGTGGAAACCAAGGCCCAGAGAGGTTAATTAAGTTACCCAAGGTCACACAGCTTGTAATTGGTAGAACTCTGATTCAAATCCAGGTCTGTCAAACTTGAAAGTCCCTGTTCTTACCTACAATACAACACAGGCACTTTTAGAAAATCGATCTTCATTAAATCATATTTGCCTCCCATGAATTGGAGCACAATCTTGATTTTGATGCTGTTTCACAAAGGTTAAAAAAAACCCCACTGGTGAATTTAATTTAGCCTTGCAAGATAAATATAATTAACTATCACTCAGCAAAAAAAAAAAAAAAAAAAGAATAGAAAAAATTTCCCGACTTAGATTTCTCCAGTCCTTCTTTATAGAAATAAATATAAAAGAAACAAACAGGATCCAGATGCTTATCTGTTTGATCATTTCAAGAAAATATATTTTCTAGCTGCAGAGGAGGTATTTCCTAGCAGTACAAGGGCATCAGATACTTACATATAACCCTTAAATCTGTTGAGGTGGTTGTTGGGCTTCTCACACACAATGGTACTGAGGAAATGTTCTGGTTGGAACTGCACCTCCTGTGAGAGAGGGGACTCTGTGAGGTTGTTAATTCAGAGGGATCTAGTCTTAATAGGATCTTGGGGAGAGCTAATCAGTGTTAGAACCATTGTAAATAAGGTAATCCCTGCTTTGTCACACGGTGATAGTTGTAATGTGTCAGAAGAAAAGAGTTAAATCCTCATTAAGGAGAAAGGAGATGCAAATGAGTGGTTGGATGCAGGGCGGAGGGCGGTCACTGCCCTGACTGCATTTCTCTGGCAGGCCTGGGTTTGGGGCTACAGCTCAGCTCAGTACAATAGAACTTCTTGCAATGATGGAAATATTCTAAGTTTGTGTTGTGCAATATAGAAGCCACTAATCACAGGTGGCTACTGGGCACTTGAAGTGGGGTAGTTTGACCGAGAAATTGTTTTTTCATTTAATTTAATTTAAATTAATTTAAAGTTAAATAGCTGCATGTGGCTAGTGGCTACCACATTAGACACCACAGAAATAGATGACCAAAAAGAAGGGATTATAAATCATACCACCTAGAGATATCCACAACTAAATGCTTGGTGTATATCTCTAGGTGTGTGTGTATATATCCACATAAACATATATTTATGTAACTATACATGTATACATTTATGCATTTCAAAAAGTAGATTTAGTGTTCAGATATCTTGGAGGACATTTTTACATGTAACTAAATTTTTCCACATCTTTATTAACACCTGCACAGAAACCTATTGTATGAATGCACCATATTTCCTTTAACCATTTCACTGTTGAATATTTACATTGTTTCAATTTGTTTTGCTATTTTAAAAATGCCGTGAAAATAGTAGCTAATAAAACAAAATAAATAGCATTTACTAGATAGACTCTTATTTCTGCCAGACACTGTGATGAAAACTTTATATATAGTATTTATTTTCAAGCTTACCATTATTCTATGAAGTAGGAACTTTATCCCCTCTCTTTAGACATTGGAAATCTATGACTCAGAAAGGTGAAGTAGGCTGCTCATGGGCTGGGACTTGAATCCAAGTCTAACTGGAGACCCTCTGTTCTTTCCTTGCATAGCACATGGCCTCCTGGTGAACAATCTTGTAGCTAAGTATTTTAAACATATCCTTCACTCTTTGCTTCTTTCAGCTGTACAAGCTCTTATAGTCTGATGGGGATAAAACACAACTAGAGGTGGGGAGATCTTGCTTTCCAACTCTCCTCCACATTGACTAATACTATGTTCAAATTTTAAGCTTCAGTTTCTTCATCTGTAGAATGGGGCTAACACCACCTGCCCTGCCCATCTCATTTGTGCTTCAGAAAACAGAATCTATGTGGAGAAGTTTTGAAACCTGTAACATGCTATGCAAATAGAAGGTAGTAGTGCTAAAGGTGGGATTGGAAATGGTTTCCTGGGTAGAGCTTTTAGCATGGGCAGTGAATTTATCACTGAAAACTTCAAGGCACAGCTGTTCAAAGGGGCAAATTGATTCCAAGAAATTATAGCATTTTCTGGCTTCATGAAAATATATGGTCCATTGGATCTGTGGAGGTGCCAACATGAATAAACTCCCTACTCACTTGAAATAAATTTCCCATCCAGGAGTTTCTAAAAATATGGCCCCTTTCCCTCCAGGCATCAATTCTTTCAGGGACAAACACTTGCCGAGTTCTGAGACAATGACAAATCACACTGTAATTTGTCACTTGCTTTCATGCCCCTGATTAAGTTGTGCGCTTCACTCCTGATCCACACCACTCGTCTCAATGCTGGGTTTCTAAATCCAAACTCATTTCAGGGATGAGCGGCAATGGGGTCTGAGAGCTAATGATCCTTCTGCAGTGCCTCCGAGCCCCTGTTGCCTGTTTAATCATACCCCCTGGGTCCCCAGCAATGGCGAAGTTTGACGCTCTTCTTCCTCTGTTGGGGCTTCCCAGCAACCTTCCTCCTGAAGTGTGCCTTTCCTGGTTCTCCTTTCCTTCCGGGTGCTGGCCTTTGGTTCTCTGTCTGTCTTCCTCTCTTCATGGAGAGGTGACCTTGCTGTTTTTATTAACAGCTACCTGTCCCCCAGGCTCCTTCCTTCTCTACCCAAGATAGACTGTGGAGAGTGGCACATGGGACCTGCTGACTTCAAAGACCACCCCTCAGGGCCTGCTTGCTTTTAAGGATTTGCTGTAGCTCACTCCAGGGAAGCTGATGGACCAGCCCAAGGACAGGGAGAATTGCCTGGCCTTAAATCTGTCGAGGTTCTTATTTTAGCCTTGTTCAGGAGTTTCTGATTCCTTTCCAAGATGGGATAGGGTCCCCTCACCACCCTAACAGTTTTTCTTAGCTTATGAATGGAGCTCACCTAACTGACCATTTCTTTTGACCCAACCTTTTATCTAAGACACTTCACTTTGATGAAAGTCCCACTAACTGGAAAAAGGTCATCAAGGTACAGGAAAAGACAAGCCCTTTCCATAGGAGAGTTACGTCTGTGCAGTTCTTTACACCAGACCTACCTATCTTGAGCATGTACTATGTGCCAGGCACCTGTCGTTAAGTTCTCACAGTCATCTTAAGAGGTTTGACAGATGTACAGATGGAGACTGACGTAAAGTGATTGTCTCATGGTTGGTAGGTAACAGAGCCAGGATTGCAACTCACATCACCAGAATCCAAAGCCAATCATTGTTGTTGTCTTCATCATCATCATCATCATCATCATCTTTATTCATTTTCCTTCTCCTGTTGTTACTATTGCTATAGCACTTATTGAATGCTTATTATGTACCAAGAACCAACTAAATATTGTATATATGTCATCCTCTTTAATTCTTACAAGAACTCTATCAGGTAGGTACCATTATTATTCCTAGTTTACAGATGAAAAAAATTAAGGCTTAGGGAGAATTCCTCTGTGCCATACAGCCAGCAACACAGGCTTTGACCTTAGCACCACTGACTCCCTGAGAGTCTGCTCTCTTAACTGCAGTGTTATTTGGATGTACAGAGGAAAGATTAGCATCTAAGCTCTCCTCCTGGCCCTATTTCCCTTTTTTTTTTTTTTTTTTTTAATTTATTTTTTTAATTTCAGAATATCATGGGGGTACAACACTTTGGCCATTCACATTGCCCCTGTTCTGCCCGTGTCAGAGCCACAATCGTGGTCGTCTCCCAAACTGTGCTCCCCACATCCATTCAGTGAGAGTTTTTCCCATCCCTTCCACCCCCCTCCCGCAACCCGCCCTCTGATGAATGTTATTGCCCTGTGTGATGTAAGTGTTCATCAGTTAGTACCAGTTTGATGGTGAGTACCAGTGATGCTTGTTTTTCCAATCCTGTGACACTTCACTTCGAAGAATGGGTTCTAGCTCCGACCAGGATACCAGATGTGTTAATTCACTGTTGTTCCTTATTGCTGAGTAATACTCCATGGTATACATATACCACATTTTATTGATCCACTCGTGTATTGATGGGCACCTGGGTTGTTTCCACAACTTTGCAATTGTGAATTGTGCTGCTATGAACATTCGAGAGCAGATGTCTTTATTATAAAATGTCTTTTTTTCTTTTGGATAAATACCTAGTAGTGGGATTGCTGGGTCAAATGGTAATTCTACTTTTAATTCTTTGAGGTATCTCCATATTCTTTTCCATAGAGGTTGTACTAATTTGCAGTCCCACCAGCAGTGTATGAGTGTTCCTACCTGTCCACATCCCCGCCAACATTTGTTATTTGGGGATTTTTTGATATGAGCCAATCTCACTGGAGTTAAGTGATATCTCATTGTGGTTTTGATTTGCATTTCCCTGATGATTAGAGAAGTTGAGCACTTTTTTATATGTTTGCTGGCCATCATTCTGTCTTCTTTGGAAAAGTTTTTGTTCATGTCCTTTGCCCATTTTTTAATATGGTTGTTTGATTTTTTCTTGTTGATTTTCCTAAGTTCTGTATAGATTCTGGTTATAAGCCCTTTATCAGAGGTGTAGCATGCAAATATTTCTCCCATTCTGTAGGTTGTCTGTTCACTCTAGTGATAGTTTCCTTGGCTGTGCAGAAGCTTTTCAATTTGATCAGGTCCCATGTATTTATTTTTGTTGCTGCTGTGATTGCTTTGGGGGTCTTCTTCATAAATTCTTTGCCTAGGCCAATGTCCATAAGAGTTTTTCCAACGTTTTCTTCGAGAATTCTTATGGTTTCATGTCTTAGGTTTAGATCTGTTATCCATTGTGAATTGATTTTTGTGAGAGGTGAGAGGTGTGGGTCCACTTTCAATCTTCTACATATGGCCATCCAATTTTCCCAGCACCATTTGTTGAATAGGGAATCTTTTCCCCAGTGTACGTTTTTCTGGAATTTGTCAAAGATCAGGTGACTGTATGAGGTTGGTTTTATATTGGGGTTCTCAGTCCTGTTCCATTGGTCTACGTGTCTGTTCTTGTGCCAATACCATGCAGTTTTGGTTACTATAGCCTTGTAGTATAGTTTGAAGTCTGGTAGACAGATGCCTCCCAATTTGTTCTTTTTGCTTAAGATTGCTTTGGCTAGACGGGGTCTTCTCTGGTTCCACACGAAGCGTAGAATTATTTTTTCTAGATCGGCAAAAAATGATGTTGGTATTTTGATAGGGATTGCATTGATTCTGTAAATTAATTTAGGTAGCAAAGCCATTTTTACTATGTTGACTCTGCCTATCCAAGAGCATGGTAAGGCTTTCCATCTATTTACATCCTCTGCAATTTCCTTTCTCAGTGTTTCATAATTCTCTCTATATAGGTCTTTTACCTCCTTAGTTAGATATATTCCTAAATATTTAATTTTCTTTGTTGCTATTGCAAAAGGTATAGCATCTTTAATTTGTTTCTCGGCTTGATTGTTATTAGCATATATGAAGGCTATGGATTTGTGTGTATTAATTTTGTATCCTGAGACTTTGCTGAATTCATTTATCAATTCCAGTAATCTCTTGGTTGAATCCTTGGGGTTTTCTATGTATAATATCATATCATCTGCAAATAGTGAAAGTTTGACCTCTTCTGCCCCTATCTGGACGCCCCTGATTCCTCTGTCTTGTCTAATTGCTGTGGCCAGGACTTCCAGCACTATGTTGAAAAGAAGTGGAGATAGTGGACACCCTTGTCTGGTGCCAGTTTTAAGGGGGAATGCCTTCAATTTTTCCCCATTCAGTATGAATTGGCTGTGGGTTTATCGTATATGGCTTTAATAGTTTCTAGGAATGAGCCATCTATGCCTATATTGTTAAGAGTTCTTATCATAAAAGGGTGTTGGATTTTGTCAAAAGCCTTTTCTGCATCTATTGAAAGGATCATATAATCTTTGTTCTTGCTTTTATTTATATGGTGAATTACATTTATAGATTTGCGTATGTTGAACCATCCCTGCATCTCGGGAATGAAGCCCACCTGATCATGATGGATTATTTTTTTGATGTACATTTGAATTCGGTTTGCAAGGATTTTATTGAGAATTTTTGCATCTATATTCATAAGGGATATTGGTCTGTAGTTTTCTTTTTTTGTTGTGTCCTTTCCTGGCTTTGGAATCAAGGTGATATTGGCTTCGTAGAATGAGTTTGGGAGGATTCCATCCTTCTGGATATTTTCAAATAATTTCTGCAGTATAGGCACCAGTTCTTCTTTGTAGGCTTGGTAGAATTCAGGTGTGAACCCATCTGGTCCGGGACTTTTTTTGTGGGTAGATTTTAATTACTGCTTCAATTTCGGTGCTTGATATTGGTCTGTTTAGAAATTCAGTTTCTTCCTGGTTGAGCCTAGGGAGGTAGTGTGTTTCTAAGAATTTGTCCATTTCCTCCACGTTTTCGTGTTTGTGGGCATAGAGATTTTTGTAGTATTCAAAGATGATGTTTTGTATTTCCATGGTATCAGTTGTGACTTCTCCTCTCTCATTCTAATTGAGCTTATTAGAGTCCTTTCCTTTCTGCTTCTGGTCAACCTGGCAAGTGGCCTGTCTATTTTGTTTATCTTTTCAAAGAACCAGCTTTTTGTTTCATTGATCTTCTATGTTCTTTTGTTCTCGATTTCATTTAATTCTGCTCTAATTTTGTATTTCTTTCTTCTGTGGTTTTAGGATTGCTTGCTCTTCCTTTCCATTTCTTAAGATGATTCATAGTTTACTGATTTGTGACTTTCGTCTTTTGGATGTGGAATTTAGGGTGATAAGTTTTCCTCTCGACTGCTTTGCTGTATCCCACAATTTTGATAACTTGTTCATTATCGTTTAGTTCGAAGAATCTTTGATTTCATTTTGAATCTCCTCTTGACCAAAATCATCACAATAGATGTTTGTCCAGTTTTTGAGAAGATTGGTTCGTGGATGAATCTAATTTTATTCCGTGTGGTCTGAAAGATACTAGTAGATTCTATTTTTTGAATTTGTTTAGATCTTTTGGGCCTAGGATGTGGTCATTTTAGAGAAGTTCCATGACTGATGAGAAGATGTATTTCAGTGTTTTGGTGGAGTGTTCTGTAGATATCTGTTAGGCCCAAATGTTCTAGAGTCCTGTTTAGGTCTTTTATTTCTCTATTTAATTTTGTTTGGAGGATCTGTCCAGTTCCGTCAGTGGGGTGTTGAAGTCTCCTGCAATTATGGCATTCCTGCTTATTATGTTGTCTAGATCTAGCAGCATTTGCTTTATGTACCTGGGTGCTCCTGTGTTGGGTGCATAAATGTTTAGGATTGTTAAATCCTCTTGTGAAATTTTTCCCTTCACCACTATATAGTGTCCAGTTTTGTCCTTCTTTACTTTTATTGCTTTAAAGTTTATGTCATCTGAAATGAGGAGGGCTACTCCAGATTTCTTTTGGTTTCCATTAGCCTGAAAAGTTGTATTCCATCCTTTCACCTTGAGTCTGAATGCGTCTTTGTGTGTAAGGTGTGTTTCCTGAAGACAACAGATACTTGGTTTGTATTTTTTAATCCATTCAGCCAGCCTATGTCTCTTCAATGGGCAGTTCAAGACATTTACATTTATTGAGAGAATTGATATTTGGGGTAAATTTCTGATTATTCTGTTGGGTGGTATCTTTTGTTTTACCTCTTGCATCATTGTGGAATCTGGTTTCTGGGGTTTTAGCCTTTGCATAGTTTTACATAGGTGGGTGTCTGTTGCTCTGTTTAGTGTATAATGCAGGTCTAAGCATTTCTTGCAAGGCCGGTCTGGATTTCGCAAATTCTATCAGTGATTGCTTATCTGGAAAGGTCTTTATTTCTCCCTCATATAAGAAGCTTAGTTTGGCAGGATACAGAATTCTGGGTTGACCTTTGTTTTGTTTTAGGAGATTGATGATGTCTCCCCATTCCCTTCTGGCTTGTAAGGTTTCAGCTGAGAAATCTGCAGTTAATCTGATGGGTTTCCCTTTGTAGGTTACCTCCTTTTTTTGTCTTACAGCTCTGAGGAGTGTCTCTTTTGTGTTTACTTTGGTCAGTCTAATAATTATGTGGCGTGGTGAATGCCTTTTCACGTTGACTCTCTCAGGAGTCCGGTGTGCTTCTTGTACTTGGATATCGAGATTTCTGGCTAAGCCATGGAAATTTTCCTCTATTATTCCTTCAAATAAATTTTCCAGCCCATGCAAATTTTCTTCCTCTCCCTCAGGGATACCTATTATCCTTATGTTTGGCCTCTTTACATAATCCCACATTTCTTGTATGCTTTTTTCCTGCCTCTTGTTTTTGTGTTCTTTCTCTTCAGCTGATTTATTTAGCGCATAGGAGCTGTCTTCTAGCTCTGAAATTCTTTCCTCTGCATGGTCCAGCCTATTCTTAAGGCTTTCCACTGTGTTTTGTAGATCCTTGAATGCTTCTTTCATTTCTAGGATTTCTATTTGATTTTTCCGTAATATTTCTATTTCTTTGGAGAATTCTTCATTCATTTCTTGCATTTTTCTTGTGGTTTCTTTGTGCTGGGATTCAATTTTCTCTTGAATTTCATTGAGCTTTCTTATAATCCATAAACGAAATTCCTCTTCTGTCATTCTACCCATTTCATTTGGGTTGGTATCCATTGCTGAGGAACTGATGGTTTCTTTTGGGGGTGACTTTTCACTCTGATTTTTCATGTTCCCTGAGTTCTTTCGCTGGTTTTTTCTCATCTGGCCTCTTGTTCGAGAGCTGGGGGTGTTAGAGCTAGTTTATGGTCCTGTCACCAGGCCCACAATTATTTTTCCTTGGCAAAGCCAAGTAGAGAAGTAGTGGCCTGTATTGCCTTAGGTGTACTTTAGCAAGTTTGTTGGATCTTGAGTTAACTCTGACCTGTGGTCTTCTCCTCTTCCCAGTGGAGTGTGGTGAGAATGACCTCCCAGCTTGGGCTCTGAGCTAATGGATTGTACTTGAGAATATGAGTACTCCGCTCCCTATTAGCTAGGTATTCTGTTATGTCCGTGGCAGACTCTGATTCCCCAGTTGGGGTATGCGAAAGCCCTGTGCTTTGGGAGGGGTCTTGTAGCTCCTAGGGGTTACTTTGACCCTGCTCTTCCTGAGGTTCTGGTAGAAACACTATTTCCTTTGGCTGCAGTGTGAGAGCTGAGTTGGGAAAATTCTACACAGCTCAGAGGTTGCTCATCTAGCCACGTGTGGCTGCCCTTCAGATGTGTGTCTCCGCGTGATACTGGTTGATAGGGGGATCTCCAATTGTGCACCCCTTTTCCACCACTAGATCTCAAGGCGAGGCTGGTGGCCGTCTCTATCCCCAGCAGTCTCCACCGGGGGGATGTTCCCATGGGGAGGGGGGAGTAGTGGCCGCTGGAAGCGCTCTTGGATGGCGCGAAATTCCCTATTGAAGTGGGCAGGATTATGGGGAGCTGCTCTGGTTCAGCCTGTGGCTCTTGAGGTATTTGGTTGTCATGGGAACCAGCAGTTATACCAAATGAGTCACTATGGCCAGCAACCTTCAAAATGAGCGATCTCTGGGGTACAGGAGGGCTGGGACCTGAAGGGCGGGCACTAGGACCGGCACGGAGCGGATTTGTCGGAGGCCAGAGCCGGGGTAGCAGAACCAGATGGACGAGCTGCAAACTGTTTCCAATACTCAAAGGTCCCACCGCTACAGTTCCGGGATCTCGACCCACCTGGAACCCACGGATGCCGCTGTCCCTGGCCACCACAGGCAAAGCCTGTCTCGCCCCAGCAGAAGAGCCCCGGGCCGGGGCGGGGCGGAGCTAGAGACGTGGCTCACAGCTCCGCGCGGGCGGCTGTAAAGATGGCGGCCGCCGCCAGCCTGGCGCACAGCTGTGCTCCGATCGCGCCGGGAGCGCAGTTTTTCTCCGCCGGTAGTTGTTAGCAACCTCTAAGGGCGCGTCCCACTCTCCGATAAACTCCTGGGCCCAGTCCCGCTGACTTCTAGTGGCGCAGTGCCGGCCTGCGGGTTCCCGCGCACTGTCCCGGGAAGTTGAATCTCGGTCCCCGCCCAGTTTCTCCCCAGCCCTTGGCAGTCTCTGTATATTGTAGCTGCGAGTTGTGTTTGGCTCTGGCTACTTCCTCCTCTCCACAGGGCTCGCCGGCCCGAGCAACCCCTCTGTCCCAACTCTGGGCTTGTCCCTGACTCCCTATTTCCCTTTCTATATTCACTTCTCACTTTCTATGAATGAAGTATCTGATATGATAAATGTATTCATTCTCTAATATATAGTAGAAAATATATAAAGATTACTATGACTAATAAGCGATGCAATGTGTTACCTCTTCCACATATGTTTGCATTTTAAAGTAGGGTACCGACAAAGGGTAAGGGTAAATGCTAAGGCACTAAATTGCCTAGAGGACATTCTTTTGAAGGTTTCAAATTTATTTTAAGTTTTTTTTTTTTTAGCATTTAAGAGTTTTTTTTTTTGCCACCCCCTCTGTGAAGCTTACTATAATCTCCACAGACCTTTTTACCCCAGCCAAACAGAACTGACTACTCCTTTTTCTATGCTTCCACCCACACTGTTATTCCTCCATCAAACACTTATGTGCCTAGATGTGTGTATCCTCTAGGAGACTGTCAGCTTCATCTGGGGTATCTCCTGCAATGCCTTGTTTTAGCAGGCACGCCATAAAGATTTGTTGAGGGGAGGTTAGTACTGGAGGGGGTGATGCTGGGAATACACATACTGAAAGGTGATGGATGAGGAGACACAAAGCAGACCTCACTGTGAAGACTGACCTATGCAACTAGGAAAAGCTCCAGGGACAATCTTAACTTTGGTTCATGGGAGTAGGACCACTTCTTTCATGGGAATTCTTTGGCTCAACTAATAAAAATTGTCCCCAAAGTCCTAAATCCCAACTTGGGCAAGTCTTGACTCCCATTCACTCATTCTTGCATTCAAGCACTTGTTGAATACCCGTGATAGATGAGCCATGCAGGAAAGTAAGAGAGAATCAGAGGGAAGAAAGGGGTTATTGACACAAATCAATGATTGCAGCCATAAGACAATTCAAGCCTCCCAATCCAGCTCAGGTGTGTCAATAGCAGTATTTTTGAAAGCAAAGGAAAGTGGGCCTTGTGCCAGTGTGTAATAAGTCCCTGGGGTTGAGGTGCTCCTCGCTGACCTGTGTCCCAGATACAGCAAGCCTGTTCCCTCCCAGAGCCACTGGGGAGGCCAAGATAAAGCATTCAGGCTGGAATAGATTCCAGTAGCTAGAATCAGCCATTTCCTTGGTGCTTGCCTCAAGTTTTACTTTTCTAGGCTTATTTTCCACTATTCTTCACAACTGATCATCATATTCATGAATAAATGTGTTTAGATAAATGTATGAATGATCTTTTGAGATTGTTTGTAGTGGTTAGTGGTTAGTTTTCTGGCTACCCACCTTGTGTCCCAGTCTTCTTGCATAACAATCCTCTGACTTCCTTTTGGGAAATCACTGTGTTTAGATGCCCTGCCCATCAGATTCACCCCCTGTGGGACTTTGACTTGAGTGAAATGATTCAAGGAAGGAAAAAAAAAATAAGACCATCAACTAATTCCTGCTAGCAGGCTGTTGCTGTCAACCAGTGGTTCCCAACTGGTAGATTAAGCTATTGCAACTTATCTATAAATCCCCTGTATAGGCACCAAAATGCTCTCTGTATGCAGAGTAAAAATGAGTCTCACATATACATGTACCACTATTTTTGAAATTTCTATAGAAATTCTTGAGATTAATACATTATAAATTCATTTTAAAAGGTCACTAAATTTGTAGTAGCTTTTCGTTTGAATGTATTTTCTTAAATAATGGACACTAAAAGGACAACCACTTTTTTTGATAGTCACAAAGAGCCTTTATGTTAAAAAAAAAAAAAGGGACCCTATTCCTAAGTTCTTAGAGGGCAGGAAGTACATCTTAGACCACATTGAAACCCCTCTATGGCCATTCGGAAATAGCATTCAAAAAAGATTTTGTTGATTGGAGAAAGAGAAACATGCCAAACTCTTTCCTCAAACAGAACACATTTACTTATTGAAATTTTGCTTGGAGCCAAAAACGTTTGTGAAAAAGGAGAGCTGGACCCATGATCACCATGCTTCTGTGCAGCTCTCTGATCCTCAGGTTGGAAGACTACCGAGGAGAAACACCACCACCTGGGGACGAGGATGGCAAAGCGGCCACAGTGGCCCCCACGTGTGGGCTGCTGACCTGGGCCGTGCTGAGGAGCAGGGGTTAAAGGGTGGGCAAACCACGCCAACCAGGGAAGCTGCACTGGAGGTATGTTGAAGACGTGTAAGAATACGGCTTAAAGATTTTTGTTTGTTTGTTTTTGTTTTTAAGTTTACCAGTTTGTCTAAATGGTGAAAGCAAATGTTCTTAATACCCCAGCTGCTGATCTAGGTGATTGAGGTTTTCTTCCTGGCATACCAATTAAGCAACCCCCAGATTTCTGAGAATCCTATCTGAAAACTGATGACAGTTACCAGCACTTGATAACCTTTGTGCTTCCTTGTAGGTGCAGTTTCTTTTCAAGATAACTCACAAGGGATTGACTGGCAGTTACTTTCCTCTGGCTCTGGGTGAGGAAATGGTTTGCATGTTCAATCGCCCTAGAGCTCCCTGCCTGCTCCAGTGATTCTCCCACGAAAGCACACAGATTGGGCTGGAGAGCTCTGTGAGAAAGACTCTATCATAAGGATTCCTTACAGTTTGAATTCTCTTTCATCAAGGGACAAATACTCTGTTTCTCAGTAGGGATGACTAAATGTAATCTTGAGATCTTGCTATGGAATTTCCCTAACATATAAGGCATGGGATTGGCATGCATGCAAACACTGGAAAAAGGATGATTTCTTCTGTCATTTCTAAAATTAATCATTGATGGAATTGTTTGTTAATGATTGCCTGTGTAATTCGCTGTTAGAGTATACATTCACAGCCTGTATCTCTCTTGTTTACTCCTGAGCTACAGCATCCAGCACATAGAATGCCTTCAATAAATATCTGGTAAATGAACGAGTGGATGGCATGATGCCTGAAATATGGGTAGGTGCCACCAGATGGGCAGTGGTGACTTCAGGGAGTATTGCACAGACAAATCTTTTGTGTACAAATTTTTTTCTGGCTGTGGATAACTGAGACACAAGAAAATGATATGAGATCCAATGTTTTGTAGCTCATGCTTTTGGCAAAAGAGGTCACAAAGAAGAGAGTATGAATTCCAGTTTGAGAAACTATATTAAGTTGTTCATAGAAGATATGATTATAATGTGTCACCTCTGCTGATAAACGACAATCACAAAAATCCTAGCACAGTATCTGGCAACAGGAGGACCTCATCAGACGTTGGTTGAGTAAGTGAATTTATTGAATGAACTACACTAGTTGAGAGTGGCTAGAACAAAGTCCATGGGAGCACAGGGAAAGCAGTGATCATCTCTGGGTATGCTGCACAGAATGTCGCCTTGGCAGAGCAAGGCCAGGCAGGGAAGAGGGAGAGCACTAGGGCCACAGGACAGAGGCAGAGGGTATCCCTCTCCTCAAGGATGGATGACTGTGGTCACATGTAAGGCGGGCTTATATACCCCTGATGTGTAATAGATGTAACGGATTTTCATTTCTGTGCTGCTCAGAACTCTCCTACCCCATAGACCGATTTCGACCATGAAGCTGAAGAGAACGGTGACAATCACAGAATGCTTCCCTTCTGACCAGCGTTAATTGGTCTGTGGGGGAGTACTTTCCCTGGGATGCTTTTCAATCTGGACATCGGGGAAGGTTGCTAGTCCCTCTCTGGGGTTAAGCTGTAAGAACAAGTACTATTGGTGCCATGTTTCCTTCCATATGAAGGAAACTGGTTTGAGAGCTTGAAGCCAAACACAATGAGAAACAGAGACAAGAGATGCACATGTACTGATGGATTCTGAATTCCTCATTCCACATGACCCTAAGGTGCAATTCACCCCTGGATTCTTCCAGTAAGTTCCCTTTTTGTCCAAGCTACTTTGAATCAGGGTTCTGTCACATGCAGCCAAGAGTCTTGACTAATCCATATTCTATATTAGAGTACTATGGTTCTCATTTGAGACACCAAATATTTCCCACATTGACCTTAAATACTCATGATTATCCTTAGTGCTTAAGGCAGTGAAGGCCTATAGTGAAATATAAATATGTTATCTTGGGATATGGAGGTAGTAGGAAAGAGAAAAACTTTAAGCTATCATTCATTATTAACAACGTAGTGTGAGTACATCTTTCACATAACCTAGCAGAGCGTCTCATAAGGCCCTGAAGGGATCAAAATGGAAAAAGATGTTTCAATGGAAGTGTGCAAATAATGCTAAACATTGGGAAGAGGGGATGTTGTGTGTGTGTGTGGTGTGTGTGTGTGCCCACGCCCCAGTAGGAGACTGGAGGAGGTCACCAAAAGGAAGCCAGAAGTCTATAAAAAACAAATGTAATGGTTTTTCATAGGGTCACTCCATCACTATCGTTATTGTTATTATAAATAATTATAACTTAAAACTTACACAGCTTTAGTATTTTCATATATATGAAAATTACATCCATTTGAGAAATAAAAAATACATATAAAGGCATGTAAGAATTACTTTATTGATGGGAAAAATAACCAGGTACATTAGAATTGTGTTCTCATTTAGGCTCAACACCATATTATCTGGGTAGTCTTTGACAAATTCAATCTCTCTGAAATTGTTTCCTTATCTCTAAAATGTTGTTAGTTCCTTGCTTTTCTACTCAAAGGATTTCTGTGAGTGTCAAATATCAAAAGAAGGTGGTGTAGCACAGTGGTTAAGGACTTTGCCTGATGTGGGAGAAGGACTTACATATTTAATATTGATGAGGTGGAGTAAAAACTTCTAGTCCTAAATTTAAATTGAAGTATCAGCATGAATCCTAATGTATTTAACCTCTAAAAAAAGTCCTAGTTTTGTTCATTTAAATGGCATAGACATAATGGTCAACCTAATAGCAATGAACACCTCTAGCATGTACTTATTATGTTTTCTACATATCATTTTCTATTAAAAGGAACCAGATCTATTAAAAACTACTGAGGTCATCAAAAGAACTAAGGAGCTACTTTTTTCAAGAAGTTCCCACTGGCTGGAGATGGAGTAATCAGCAAAGATAACAATTGCACTGATTTGACATACATCATGTATGTTCGAATCCATGAGTTCATATTGATGCTAAAAAAGAAAAACCTCATTGGACACTTTTGTAGGATGCTAGGAAACCAACTCATTATTTTGAAAACCGATAAATAAAAGGAAAGAAGCAAACACTTATCCTGTATTTTCTCTACAGAGTATACCTCAAAGGAACCAAATACTTAATGAGGGGAAATTTTTCTTTAAAAGTGAATTAGAATATCACCATTTTGTAAGTTCCATTGAATTAATGGGTCTAAACAACCATCATAAATGACTATTAACACTGAAAAAAGACAGTCAGACATTGTGCCTCAAGACAGTAGTATACTGTATTTCCTATAATGTAACATTGACATGCACAAACACCAAATCTAACCTGAATCTGATTTCAGTGCTAGATCCTACTACCAATATATAGAAATATGGTGGGCAGGGAAACATGTTAAATGATACCACAGGGAGACAATGCAATAGCACAATCCAGACTACTAGAAATTTTACAGGACAAACAACCTGGTTAATTAAGCAACAAAAACTAAATATGCATTTTAAAAAAGAGAGCGCTAAAGGGGGAACCTATAGAGTAAAAGAGATTAATGAAACTAATCTCAGTATTTGGCCTTATTTGGATTCTGATTCAAACAAACTGGAAAATATTGGCCACTGACTTTAAAGTTGATATCAAGGAATGATTGCTAACTTTTAAGGTATGATAATGGTATAATTGTATATTTTAAAGATCCTATCCTTTAGAGATACATATTGAAATATTTACAGATGAAATGTGATATTGAAGATCTGCTTCAAAATAATTTGCAGAGAGCAGAGTGTGGGGATGTAGATAAAACAAGATTGGTTGTGAGTTGATTGTGGAAATTAGGTAATAAGTCCATAAAAATTTGTCATATTATTTTCTGTAGTTTTGTATATACTTAATAATTTCCATAATAAAAAGTGAAAAAAATCCCCAAATCTGCCTGAGTTTAAACCTGAGCTCAATCAACCTGGTAACCTAGGAGGGTTACTTAACTGCTCTTGCCTCATTTGTCAAATGGGATAATAAAAGCACCCATCTCATAGGGTTATTTGTAAGGAGTAGAAAGAGATAATAGGTATAGAACACTTAGAACTGCCCATGGCACATAGTATGTGCTCAATCCAGTTATCTGTTGTTATTACTTATTATATATTGTTATGTAGTCCTATTTTAAAAGAATCCTAGAAAATGTGATCTGTGTTCAACATTTAAGCAGTGATCAACAGGTAGAAAGCACTAACTATCGTTCTTAAAGGAAATTTGGAACAACCTGTCTGGAGCAGGTCCCATTATAAATCCACCAGAAAAGAGGGCTTTTCTCTGGCTCTCAAGGGCAGGCAAGGTTAGAGGACAGGCAGCTACCTTTTGCTTCATTTGAGGCTTGTCATTACTGAACTGGGATGGTGAGAAATTTCTCCCTACCGGATCAACTCTTTGTCGGCAAAATGCTCCCATGTCTAAATACGTTAAATCAGTGCACAGTTTTCACTGCAGAGGATCCAAACTACCACAGCTGTTCCTAACTGAGCAAATGGCTTATTAGCACTAACCATCAGTTGAATGCAAGTCAGTCTAAAGGGAGACTCAATGAAGAATTAACTTGACGAATAAACAGATAAGCACGATTATTACATTAATCAATGATGCCCTAGGCCAGTGCTTTTCAAACTTTCATGTGCACATGAATCACTGGGGGTGTTGTTAAAATGCAGATTCTGGTTCAGTTGGGGTGGGGCCTGAGATTCCACATTTCTGCTGAGCTGTCAGGTGATGCTGACTGTGGTGGTTAGTCCACAGACCACACTTGGCATAGCAGGTTTCCATTTGGCACTGGGAAATGATCTGACACATGCTTCAGCAGGACTTACGCTTCAATGATTTGGATAATAGATAACCAGGAACATGTTTGATCTGAAATACTAATTGGAAGAACTCATTTCTGACTCTTTGGCTTTGGTAACTGTTCCATTTATCAAAATGAATGGCACACACTCCTTTTCCGGTGTGAAATCCCCGGGTTAAAATCCTTTTAGAGAAGTTGTTTCAGGTATCAGAATGTTCCCAAAGAGAAAACCGTACAATTTGATTCTCTTAGAATAAAGTCCTCTTGCCAGCTGGGAGGACATTAGCATAATCTTAATTTTGAATTCCTTCCTTTTATCCCCTTTTCCTAGCAATGGGAAATGAGAGTGAATATTTCAAAAATACATCAATAATTTTATAAATTCAAAGATGGCCCATTACATTAAAAGCTTCAATTGATTAAAAAAAAAGCCAACTTGGTCCAAGATGAATTCTGAGAAAAAAATTTTTAAATCAACTCTTTGGCAACCTTGAGAATAATCCGCAATGTCATGGGAGGAAGACCCTTTTAAAGAAGCCTGTTCATGCCTATAATCTCATTTGAACCTAAACAGGAAAGGGAAGAATGAACTGCCTAAGCCATGAGGATTGTCAGCTTCTCTGTGACTCCTCACCTGTTACGACTATGTCTGTACCATAATCCAGGTTAACATTTCCCCAAAAGTTCCATAGGAATGTTAATAATATTTGTGTGGAAAAAATAATTCTGAGGTTAAATAAGTTTGGAGAGCTCAGGGCCAAAGAAAGCTTAAAAGGTCTGTTGGCTCCAGGCCTTCTGAGAGACCTGAATATGTTAATGAACATTGGAACCTCCAAGAGAGGTCCACAGAACACATACTTTCCAATCTGACTTGACCATGGACCATATTTTCCAAAAACTATCTCTTGGGGTAAGTGTTTGGCAGATTCTACCTTGAGAAATGTTGATCCAGGGAGCTGGGACAAAGTATGTCTTGCTGACTTTGAATTAACAGAATATAGTAATCTCTCCTCATCCATAAATAGTGAAAATGAGTGTGGGCATATATGTGGCTGGGAAGTTTCTAGAAATCTCTGTGGTTAGTAAAAACCTTTTGACATGGTGAAGGTCTCACAGACAATAGTGATTTAGATGGAGCATAAACTAACAAAAGCCACTAATTACTTATTATCTAAGACATTAAACTTCCAAACAAACCATATTTGTAGGTGTTCAAAATCTTCTCTGAGACAGTTAGTGAGATTTGCCTTTTCTCTGCCTAAGAGTTCTCATCTGTAAAATGGGGATAGTAATGCCCACCTCACAGGGTGGTTGTACAGTCTAAAAGAGACAATGCATGCCACAGCACTGGCCCCAAGTATGAGGCACATAGATGTAGTTTTGTTGTCATTATGACAAGTGGGATTTTGGAAGTACTTGAGATGCTGCCTTCCCTTTGTACAGGTTTTCAAGGAGGTGGTGAGATGTTCACCTCAAGGTCGTCTAAGGGAACACTTCCAAAATATGCAGGATGAGATCTCTACTCATCATAATTTAGTGGTGGTGACAGGGAAGTATGCATGTATATTTTTTAAAAACTTCCCCCGTGGTTATGATGATACACTCTAAACACCTGTAACGTATTTGCAGCATATCCCTAAGTGGTGATCCCACCCCTCCTGCAGAAGTTCTGGGATATTTTCCTTGGAATAAAAGGTTTCTGTGCTTAAATGTTTAGAAATGCTACATACTAGTGTCTGCCCCTTCTCCTCCTTGGGACTTATTAAAGTATCAGAGAAGTTCTACAGTATACAATATTTAAAGACTCATAGCTGATTGTCTTCTGATCTTCTATGGCCTTGCAACATTTATTTTTCTTGCAACTCTTATTGACATCTTTGTTCAACACATTTAGAAAATCCTATGGTATAGAGTTAGCCAGAAGTGAGTTCCATCCATATTCAGAAATCGGTTTGTACTAAACATATAGGGGAGAAGCAAGGTACCAAACAGCAGTCAAGATTCCTCCCCCCAGGGGAGAGGGCTGAGCTCACTTTTATTCTTCCTGCCACCTGCTACATGTATGTGGAAAGAATATTGAAAATGATAAATGCGTGCTTTCAAAAGTAAGCATTTCTTGGTAAACTCAAGGCAACAGTCAAAGGGCTGGGGAGATGAGCTACTGCAGACTTCAAGAGCTGAGGCTCAGGACAAAGCTGGCTTTGAATCCTGGCTCCACCACTTCCTGGCTCAAGACCTTGGGCAAGTTACATGACCCCTATGCCCCAGTTTTCTCATGTGTAAATGGAAACAATAATAGTACCTATCTCACTGGGTGGTTGTGAGGGTGAAGGAGATAAACGGCAAAACTCTTAGTATGGGCTCAATAAAAGTTTATCATAATTATTACTGAAATGGAAAAACACACTTGAGCAAATGAGGGGGAAAATCAAGAACTGAGACAGAATACAATAGAGAACTTTGGAAAACTTTAAGCTCAAATAAATTTCCTTCCTTTCGCATATACATTTACCTCTTTTTAATGTATTTTTAAATCATCACACCCAGGACCCTGTGAGAATTCAGGGTTAGAGTTTGAGAGACTTATTAAATTGGCTGGTCTATAGCACTGGGATGTGAATGACCCTTTTGTCTGACTCTCCATTCCAGTTAAATCCCAAACTATCTGACTAATTAATATTCTAGAAACAGCTTGGGAGCCAAAGACAAAAAGAAAAGTCACTGGTTGAAACGCAACAACACTAAAATGACTGCCTGAGAGAGTAAAAATGATTCAGAATTGAATGAGGATGTTGGTGGGGGGAGATTTGTTAGCAAATACAGTTATCTCTGCTCCTAGAATTTTAAACAAAAAAGAAATAGAATAGAAAATCTTAGAGTGCCTTGCATGTGATAAGGCTAAGATACCAGTCTTGCACACTCACACACATGTGCATATGTGTGTGTGTATGTAACATGTATTTCTTATTGTGAGTCACAGTTAAAAAGGTTTGAAAACCTCTGGTCCAATGGGCAGGACACAGGGTCCAGAGCCTGGGAATAGATTGTTATTGCTTGTCTAGAATGACTTAGCTAACTTAGACCAGATCTTGCCCTGCCTTTTTGCAAATACTGGGATGATTCATCAAATGTGCTCATGACAAGAAAGGGAGAGAAAACTCAGAGACCAGGCCCCGCTCAGTGATTGATTCAGAGCCTGGAGACCAGGGGCCATGCTGGTGACAGCAGCGGGTGATGGTGGTTTCCATTTCCAGTGGCGGCACCTGCAGCCCCCGCGCAGCCACAGTTCCCATTTATTGTATATCTACTGGGTACCAAACCCTGTATTATGTTCTTTACTTTCCTTATCCCATTTGAATGTCACAGCAAAAGTATGGGATAGCTATTATTCCCATTGTAAGGATGAGAGAACAGACTTCTGAGGACTGAGTCAATCATACAAAAAGGATTTTATGAGCAGAGAGGCAGGGTGAGGTATTATGAGCTGTCTGCTTTTGAGAAGTTTCAGTCTAGAAAACTGAACTCCAGCTCATGAAAACCTCTGAGGAATGAAGCATTTGCCTTCTTTCTCCTAAATCCCCTGACTCCTTCAATTTCTCCTCAGCCAAAGGCTGGCAGAGTGAAGAAAGGTGATAGAATTTTATTCTTTTTCATGTTTTAGAGAAAGGTACCACATTGGAAATCAATACTTACAAGGGGAATTTTAATTGCAAACTGGAATATCACACATCAGCCAGTCAACACGTATTGCCTACAAAAGCCGTTGGTATTAATATTAACTATTTACTGGTCTTGTACTATATGCCTGTCTTCATGCTAAGTAATTCATGTACCTATCATTTAGTCTTCAAAACTACCCTATGGAGAGGGTGCCATTTTTGTCCCTGTTTTCCAGATGAGGGAAGTAATACCTTGCCCAAGGTAAGATGGCTGATAAGTGGCGGGACTTGGGCTTTGAACCCAGCTGTGTCAGACCCATAGCCTGAGCTCTTACCCACCAAACAGTAATGATTTCTCCATGGTGTCCCAGGTACCATTTAGGTAAGGGTGGGGATTAAACAAAAGTGTCAATGATCGCTCCCTGTCCTCCAGGAGGTTTATGTACTGTTGAGATGCAAAGCACACAGAAATGGAAAACTAGTTAATCATACCTTGCTGTAGCTTAGGAGGGGTCAGAGGGGTATTAGAGAGGATTCACGGAGGAAGAGGTGCCAGAGCTGGGATGGGATGACTGCAGAAAGGGGGTTGGTCCCAAGGGTGATTGAACAGATATTAGACTCCTTGGCTTAGAGCAGAGAGTATCATTTTCTCAGTTGAACAGAGTGGGTCCCCTTTTAGAAACTTTCAGGCCTTCAGCAGGTTATTTAACTTTTCTAAGCCTCAGTTTCCTCATCTGTGATATGGGGGTAATAACATCTCAGGGGGCTCCTGAGAAGATTAAGCGTATCTGAAGTGCTTGGGACAAGGAGACACCCACTAATTTCCCCTCTGCCCACCAGGTTAAGCTCAATTTTCCAGTAGAGCTGGCTTGCTTCCTCCCCTTCACTTTGCCATTGAAGATCTTAGAAAGAGTCCTACCTGCTGTGAGAAGCCCTTCACAACACGCCTTTGTTTGAGGTTTGTCTCTCCATCCAAGTTGGCAGTTTCCAGGTGGCATATCCCACTGGGGTCCGAGGAGAAGAGGAGGAGTATATCTGCTGGGATGATCTCGTTGCATCGCACTTGGATGAAGTCTCCCACGTGCACGTCCTTCCAGGGCTTCTTCACGTAGTTCTGCTCTTTTCTTGGGTGGGAGAAAGACAGGGGTCTGAGTGAGCTTTAAGTTTCCCCAGAAAATCAATGGGTGAATAGAGGAAAGTCCCACCTGCACCTTAATATCATCCAAGTCAGCCTGTCAGGAGGCTGCCCTGTATTCTCCCTTAACCCCAAAGACCACCAACATGATCTATCTAGAACGGCTAGGCATGAGCTATAGAATCCTGCTAGTAAAAGATCTGTCCTCATGATCGTTTAGAATTTTGATTGACTGCCAGTTCTTGAGTAGGTCCTGTGTTCAGCCCTTGCTTCCTAGCAGGAGAAACATCTTAAAGAGGAAGGGAACTATACTGTCATATTAGCGTTGTACTCTTAATATACATTATTTACCAGAATAGCCAGTATCACCAAAGAAAGCAGGGTTTCCAGGAACTAGGATATAGGAAAGATAGTTATTGATTATGGGGAGAAGAGTGGCAATAGGAAAGGTGGGGATATCGCATTGTCCAGGAAGACCTGGAGTGGAGCTAAAACACAAAACCCTGGGCAGGCAGGGAGTTAGGACGAAGGCACCAGGAATGTCGATGGAGTGGGATCCGCAGTAACTGTAGAATCAGAGGCCGAAGAAATCTGAGGAAATTAGGCATTTTATCTTCCCATCCAATTTATCAAGCTGAGATAATAACAGTGGCAGCAACATTTGCAAATTTAGTGTTTCTTACCTGCCAAGCACTAGTGTTAATTAACATTTCATTTACTTGCATAAAATAACCCACCGGAGTGTATATTATCATACCTTTTTCACAAATGAGGAAATTAAGGGTCAAAAAACAATTTCCCACATCTCACAAAAACAGAGCCGGGACCTCAGCCCGGGTCCAGCTTGATACCAAAGCCCACAGTTTTCACTGCTCAGGTATACTACCTCCCCTCAGGCGGCATCATAGCCTCAGCTTTTCCACTTCCAGCAAAGAAATGCCTTACTTCCCAAGGCAATGCATTCCGTTTTCAAAGAGCTCTCATTTCAGAAAGTCTTCCTTCTCCCTAGTCAAATATTTAAATGGTTCTGCTCTTCCAGCTAATATGGTCATTCTTTAAATATTTTAAGGCATTCATCGGGTGTCCCATGAAGCCTTTGGACATGTCAAGATAAATTTAACTTTCCAGGTACCCTCATTTATTTCTGGTGTGATACAATTTCAAGATCTGTCCTGGAGGTGTGGGCTCTTCTATGTCTGAATTTGGAAATGTCCCTCTTTAAATGTAGGATTTGGAACCAAAGTAGTATTCCACATGTGGTCCTTTCAAACTGAGCCCAGCTGGTGCGAAGCCAGGTGCCTCTGAACGCAGCCAGGCCTGGAGAGGCAGGCTTTCCTTTGCTGTGCTTCTCCACTGATGCTGAGCCCCTCTGGGCATGTTATTGTTTCTGTTTCTGTTGGAATCTGAGCTACCCTGAGCATGACAAGTCTACTCTTCCGCAGAGAAAGAGATGTGAATAGAATTTCACTTTTCTGCTTTGACTTCACAGAAGTCCTTGAGGAGGATGAGAGGTTTGGTATCTTCCTCCCTTCTTTGGGGCCCTCTGGAGAACCCCAGGCAAGTCTTCCAAAGATCCCATCTTCCTGGTCATAAAATATCCTCCCAGAGGACTCCCCCAGCCCCCTGAAATAAAGGTGCTTCCATTTGGAAGGCCAAGGTAAGATCTGATTTGAGTCTATAAAATAAACAGGGACATTAGAGCTGGGGAGCAGCCTTGTGACATGGAAGGACCATAGAGTTCTGTGGCAGTGCCCATGGCTCTGGGAGCCCAGCACAGCAGCCACAGCTAAATCAATCCATGGGCAGTATTATCCATATGGCTACTGAGACCACTTCTGAGAATTTTGGGGAAAATACATCCATAGCATTTTAGTAATAATTCTTCCTTGCATGCAAAAGCACATAACAGATTTCCAAGCACTTTTCACTCGATCAGATCATTCTGTGCTTCTGCTCTGCCCAATGTCTTTATTTTTATAGCAAGAATAGGGGCAGTCACCCCAGAATTGTTTCATTTTGGAAATACATTTGTTTATTTAAAAATCTATTTGTTTATGTGTGTATTTAGGGTGGATACTCCTCCACCAAGATGGCTGTTGTAACTGTCAAACACTTTATGGTCTCTCTGCTGACTCAGGGAATGATATATTTTTTTTCCTTCAAAGCAGCCCTGAGAACACCTGTTAAATATCTAAGCATAAGGTTCCTTAAAGGCACTGGAATTGTCCATATGCTCTATGAGAAAAGGAATTTCATAGAATGAAGGAGGGACTGATATTCTATTGTTTATTTTTCTTTTGAGAAAGTGCTTTTACAAAAGAGAATCATTAAATATTACAGCAAAACTCCCCCAAGGAACAAAGAATTATCCCTCATCTTGTCCACATCCCCCATTCTTCTCCTCCTTTGGCTTTTGTGTCCTGTTGGATAATGCTTTTGGGAATATAGGATATCAGCTGATTGCTATATCCTCATCATTCTACCTAGTATTTGAGATTGGATTTAGGGAGAGAACACCTTTGAGCAATATCTTGATTGCCAACACTTCCAGAGCACATTGGTTCTGAAGGTTTTGGCAAATGTTAGTTGGCTAGTGTCTGCATACGCAGGCATATCAAAGGCAGGAAGGCAAGAACCTCATTCTTCCCCTTTCTCCACTGCTTCTTGTGGGATGTGGGTTATCAAGGTGCTGGAAGATGGAGAGCTATGGAGATGAGCTTATGGCGTGTGTATTTTTATGAACAGTCACTTCTGTGCATTGGGCTGGGTCATCATCTTGTCGAATCCCGTTATGATGTAGGATCACAAGGTCAGTGGTGCCAACCATAAGCTGGAAGGCAGACTAGACTCTATCTCTTTTATATTATTTCTTGGATCCCAAGGAGGTCACTGCTGTGCTGGTAATAATGGCCTCTGTCTTTCCTTTAGATGTAAACCTCTCTTTTTAAGATGACATGCAGTAGTAAAGGAATATTCTCAGTCTATGTCATAGGCTTGTCCTCCCCTAGAGACTGTCCATCTTCAGGGATGCGCTTCGCACACAGAAGCACACGTACCTCCAGGACACCTGTTGGGTGTCCAGAAACACCGAAGCTATGGAATCAACTTAATTTTGGAGTGCTTGTTTTAAAAAGAGATTTTTTTGGGGGGGACATAGTTTAGTAATTCAGCTGGTACAAAATTTGAAGAATTACGTTTTTAGTAACCTAAATATAGTTATGTTATGGAATCAGAGAAAATTTTATAGGTATTTTAGGGAAAAAATAGTGAGGCCGCAGGGACATTTCCTTCTTGTACTGGGTCACTTTGTGCTGGTCTCCCGATTCTTTGGGGTCCACTTGTCTCCTCAACTGTCAAGAGCATGTCTGCGGAAAAGCTAGGCATGCACAGTCCAAGGGGGTCCAGCCAGGGGAGGCGATGACTGGCTGAATCCTGCTGAAGCGGAAAAGCAGCGTGCTCTTGCATCGAGTGACGCCCAGGCGCGACCAGCAGCTGGCCGGGAGCCGCCTGAGGAAGCCATTCCCCCATTAATTCAGCCTGTTTGGAACGGCTGCCCCAGGTGGACACGTCCACCCACCCTGGATCGTCCCCCTGTTCCGTGAGTCCACACCTGGGAACTGACTGCTATTTTAGTGTCATGCAATGTTCACTGCCGTTTAAAAATAAGACAAATCAACATGGCTTGGGACGAAGGCTCCATCTGGCAGATTCTGCCTGGAGGAGAAATTAAGTGGTACGGCGCTAAACGGCTTTCCGAGAGGAGATAGGGCTTATTAAGAGGTAAATAGAGAACAAGAGAGGTTCGAAGCTGACTGGATGCCATGGGGGAGCGGGTGAAAGTGTGGAAACAGAGGACGAGAGGATGCTTAAGGCTCCATTTCTCAAGTATTTGGGTTTTATGAAAAGAATTTCAAGGCACTGGAGTAGAGGGAATTTGTCAGGAGGATTAGTTGTCCTGTGGCACTTCCTATCCACCTGCGCTGTCCTTCAGGAGGCTGAAATGCCAGGCCCAGAGTGCTCAGTGTCCTACCCCGGGGGGGTGGTGATGGTGATGGTGGTGGTGGTGGTAAGGTGGGTGGTGAGTGGCAGGGGGAGTGGAATGTCCCAGAGAATGAGAGCAGTGTAGGGATTAAGAGCAGGTTTGAATCCCAGCTTCTCTGCTTACAACCTGTGTGACCTGGGGCAGATCAGGTAACCTCTCAGAACCTCTGTTTCTTCATCTGTCAGTTGAAGGCAGTAAGTGCACTTGCCTCAGAGGGTTGTTGAAAGGATTGGTGTTTTGATGAGTGTAAGGAACTGAGGTCAGGATTTTGCACTTAGTAAGTAGTCAATAAGTACAAGCTTTTGTGGTGATGATGACAATGGTGACAATGCTGTTGTTACAGTAAGAGCTAACCACACTCTGCAGGCCTCTGCATTTTCTCCTTCATGCTATTTCATGCTCATGATTACCTTTTATGGCTTGAGCCCAGGCACACAATACCCTGCAAACACAAGCAACTCTGAAATCCAAACCATTTCCCCAACCCCAGAAAGGAGGGATCCAAGCGTAGCAGATTGAATACTCTGGCTACTGGGACAAATTCCCAGAAATGTGTATCCTTAAAATCCAGGTTGGAGGGGATTTGATACCTCTCTGATTCAACTCCCACTATTCAGGTGAGGAAACTAAGGCTATGAGAAGGGGAGTAACCTGCCCAGGGTGCATAGTAACAAAGCTCAGGCTGGAGCCTTGCCCTCTTCATGGCTCCCAGGAGGAGAACCAAGGGCCTTGTGGCTGATTCAGGAATACTCGAGATGCCCCTTGTTTGGGCAGTGGGGTGTTGCGGTAGAGGCAGTGCTGTGGAGTGGTTAAGAGCTTTGGAGTTGGGTGAACTGCATCTGAAACCTGGAACTACCATGTACATGTAATGTGACCTTGAACCTGCTACTTAACTTTCTAACTCTCAGTTTATTCATCTACTAAATGGGATAAACCTACAGGTTGTAGTGAGAGTTATGATAGTATTTGAAAAGTGCTTAATAATCTTGCAGCAAATGGCATTTACTGCTGCTATTATTATCATCATAGTTAATATTGGCTTGGAGCAGACGGGATGGCTGCCGTGAAGACAGTGGACTAGAGATTGCTAAGGCTGTCTGTTTTCATTAGCTGGTATAAATGGGGTGTGGGACGTTTTGGCTGGAGGAGGAACATGGCAAGAGGGAGTAGGAGGGAGAGAAAGGGGTGAGACCTCAGCCCCTGACCTGGACCCAGGAAATAGACCAGCAGCGGAGGGACTTACATTAAAGACAGCCTGGGCCTGGGGCAGAGGGCTGCGGGTGCACTGGGTTCTCCCCACCTCGCTGTTCTTTGCCCCCTGCCACTGCCTGTCTGCTGTAGATCACGATGGGGGGGGGGTGAGGGGTGTTTAGACTAGGAGGGCCCAGGGAAGCACCAGGAGGGAATAGCTGCAGTCAGAGGAGCAGGAGGGGACCAAGACCCCTGGCTGGGCTGGAAATATTGGGGGACATGACTGATATTTACCATATCTGAGGATTCCCAGATATATCTGTGGAGGCTTGAGAAGTAGGGTGGGAGGACTGAAGTCCCAAGTCAGCAGATTGGGGCTGAGTGGCACTATCATTGGGGATTTTTATTAATGAGACCTAATTCTTACCCAGAGGCTTGTGAGGCCTGGCACATTTGGGTAACATTGGTCCAGTAGAAAGTTCTTTATACTGGGAGGATGTTGAAGCCCCAGGTCTGGGGGTAGCCCACCCTGACCTCTTTGACTGTGTGGCTCCCACATATGGAAAGCAGAACTGAGCACAGAATGTGTCACCTAGCAGTGATGGCCATGGAAACATCATGCTTCAGAGGACACAGAAGTCACAGGTGCTGTCCACAAGGTAATGGCCACAGGTCATATAGAAGTAGCCTGGGGATATTCAAGGGTATACTATGCCATCCCAAATGCTCTTCCTCTAACCTCTGAAGATCCAAATGCTGCCTTTCTATTTTCACTCCTGGGCACTGGGACATCCATGGTGTACATCTTTTTGCCACATTTCCTTGCATGTTATAGTCTTGTTTCCTAATTGTTTTGTCTTGAACATAAGGCAGTAGAAAGAAAACTTCTCATAATCTTTAGACATTTTGACATCTAATCTGTCTTTTTTTGTTATGGACACCCTAGTGGAGACTTCTAATGATGACATGATACTATATTATTAGCTTACATGTACTGGGTGCCTACAACGAACCCAGAACTTAACCTACATGACCATTTAGCTGCCTTATAATGAAATAGGTTTTATTATAATTATTATCCCTATTTTATAGATGAGGAAACTGTGGCTCAGAAAGATTATCTAACTTGCATAAGGTCACACAGGTGTGTCTACAAGGACACATGAGTGACGGCATGGGGGTGTTGTGGCTCAGTGTGGTCTGGTGGTTCTGTTTGGGAATGAGGTACAAAGCATATGGAGCCTCAGAAGAAGGTGACATAAATCTAGGAGAGGCTGGGCTGAGAACAGGAGCCTCACATTTTGGAATTCTGAACTCCTTAATGGCAAAACAGAGGCTATAAATCCTCACCCACTGAAATACAAATCATGCTTGGTGACAAGAGTGCAGAGCTTCAGGGACACTTGAATTCTTGTTTTATGACTCTCCCACCCATTGAGTTTGGGGGAGGACATAATGCATTCTCTCCTGAAATGACAAGCTGAATTGGCCCAAATGCCTTATGCCCTTCTGTGAGCACAGGGCAAGGCAGTGGGAGTAGCATGGACACTTGCAAAATTGACACTTCAGAGAGGAGGCTGGTTTACTGGTGCCAAATGCAGAGCAAAGACCTGGGGGCTGGACGCAAAGGTCTGCTGGTCTGTAAACTTCATCCAGTGATGCTTTTCATAGCCATGCTTCACATGATTCTCTGTGGTCTGCATTTTTCAGCATCTTTCCCTAGGCTCATTTTGCTATGTTATTAGAGCTTGGAGTCAAATTCTATGGTTAAAGATGTTTATCTTCTCTCATGCCGTTCCAAACTCCCATCAGTGGTCATTCATTCTTACTCCCCTTGGGTCAAGCTCATGGTGACTTCTGGTTATCAAGGATATAGAACTTTCCTTAGCAATGTTTTAGCTAACATTTTGTGAGTGCTACTGAATGCCAGGCACTATGCTAAGCATTTTACATGTATTAACTCATTTAACACCTGCAGCAACCCCAGGATGTAGACTTAGGGTGAAGGTGGGTTTATGATCGTATTTTGATGTTAGGACGGCTTTGGCAAAGCTTAAATTCTGCCCTGTCAATCACCTCATCTCCTTTAGGGAGTTTCACAGAGAGCTGTTATTCAGAGGAAATAATAGAAGAATGGAGACCAAATAGCTGCTTTATTACAGTGGCACAAATATGATATTCTAATGCACGCTCTATGTGATAAGTTGGGTTGGACCAAGTGGCTTAGGCTCTGGGCTAGATGAAACGACCTACATCCCTTCTCTGAATATGAATCTTGATGTGGGTGTGCTCAGGTGTGTTGTGGATAGGGAGGGGAGAAAGATGGCCAGATTCCAGAGAGGTTTCCTGAATTCAGATTTTAAAATCCTGACACAGAGAACAGGAGACAAAAAGGAGAGAGCAGAGCATAGGTTTTTACTTTTAAATCATTGTAACCCTGTCCACTGGTAAATGTGGCTCAGTGAATGTCCTTGGCTTTCACCAATAAAACTAGCAATTCCTCCCTTGTATGTGTGGGGCACATAGCAAGAAAGACAAAGGCTTGGGCTGGGACTGGCATTGAAAAAATTTGAGTTGAGATGATTGGAAATTTAAAAAAATTATTTACTGCTACTTCTGGGTGCAGGTGCCAAGTTAAGCGATTTGTAAGGATGATCTCACTGGATCCACATGACCCTGGGATATGGGTACCAGGATTGTCCCCATTTCATAGATGTTGAAATGGAAGCTTAAGGGATCACGTAACCACATGTGGCCACTCTAAGTGGCAGCTCTGAGATGCCCAGGTACCGTGTCAAAGCCCTCAGTGTCAAGCATCCAGGAAGATCACTGACGCTGCTTTACCCACCTCCTGTGGCATTGTGTTCTACAGTTGTTTCCATTGCTGCATCGTTTTCAAGTCCTCTTGCGTGTCATGTGCACATCTTTTCACAAAATGTACCAGAGAGAGATTATGATTGCTATTCAAAGATGAGAAAAAATGGGGCCCCGACTGCTTAAGTGGCTTCATTTAAGTCATACAGTTAATTCATGATACAACCAAGATTGAGAACTCTGGTTTCCTCGCTGGCAGGTTTTCCTGAGGACACAGGCACAAAAGGCAACTCACAAATAAAACTAGGAATAGGTGTCAGGCCAGACCAGGCTCCCAGTGCCATTCTGTCAGAGACTGGCTGTTCTCCTGTAGCACGTGAAATTATTTTTATGTTATAGTAGCCACCTGACTTGCAGAAGAAAGACTCTCCAAGTCTTGGTAAAAAGTCAGATTTTTAAAAATTCTAATCTGTGTAATTTTTTCCTTAAATTTCTGACATTTCTTGGTCCTGGTCTTTCTGATACCAGCGTAAGCCACACATGCAACTTTTCATGGACACATGAATAAGCTATGAGCTGAAACATGTTCCCTCTGCCTGGCTAAATGTGGCTACTCCTTCCATGTCCTCCTGAAATTTCACCTCTTCAGGGAAGGCTTTCCTCAGCCTTGATGTTTCTTGGTGGCAGATGAGTCACCCCATCCTCTGCACTCCTGTCCCTTTAAATGTAGGCTACCAAAGCACACAGGACACTGTAGTGTTTATAAATTCCTTGTGACCCCTGGACTGAGAGTCCCTTCAGGACACACAGAGTCTGCCGTGGCAGTGCACACACTAAGTCCTGAATTAATATTTCCTGAACAGATGAATAAGTGAGTGACCAACTGCTGCAACTCTGGAAGGCTTTTGTTTCACTACAATATGGGGGCAAAAATCACCCTGGCTTCCCTTGTTTCCCGTTCCTCCCTCCATACTGCATGTTTTCTGAATACAAATAATAATTTACTAAGCTGGATGGAAAAATACAAATCTCTTGGCTGGGTATGGTTTCTAGATTCATTAAACTGAGCCCTGGGAGAAACTAAACTAATACAATTCTGAAGCTAATCTCTCCTCGAAGTCATTTCATAAATCTGATTAATGGGTCACCTTTAGACCACAAGCACAGTTGCTATATTAAAAGAAAATGCTCTAATGGGATGGTAATTCTGTTAATAAGGCTTCTGCTTTGAAAAAGACATTTTTCTCACAGTATAAACAAGTCTAGGCTGGATGATGCATGGGATTAGGTCATGAGCAAAATTTTTAAGGCTCTAGTACTCAATTGCACCAAAATGAAAAACAAAGAGCATCAGTTTCTCAAATGAGTAAATCTGAGATGACATGGATCAAATGGATAAAGCCAGTGTATGAGACATAAGCTTTTGTGTTGTTTCTCAGAAAAAAAAAAAATTGTTCTCTCAGATCTTGTGTTCTTTGCCTGACATCTGTCATGTGTCATTGGTATTTGGCAAGAGGATATGCCGTTTTAGCATTGATCAGTTAAGATAATAACTATATTTATCTAGAATTTCCTAGCTTCCTATGCTAGGGTCTTTCACAGAATCAATGAGTTGGAAGAACTTTAGGGACATATAGTATAGTATGTCCCAAAGTGTGTATATTCCTGTTAATATGTGGAAACCAATTTACAAATAGTCAAGGCTGAAAATATTTTAAAATGATAGTGTTGAGGACATGGAGGTGGCTTCTCCAAAATCTCTTCCCCCTTCTCTTGGAAACTATCTCATTTTTCCATTGGGTTTTACATCTTCCCTGAATGACCCATATGCTTTCAGGGAAGCTGACTTCACGCTGGGCTCTGTGAGTGGGGATTGTGGCTCAGGTATAACCTAATTAGCATAATCCCATCTCCTGCCCCTAGGGATCGGTTCAGGGATGGGCATGTGACCAACTGGGGGGCCACTGAGATATGAGGAGGATCTAAGGAGTAAGCTTTCTTAATCTTCCGAGAGGACTACAAGCAGTATCTTTCTTTTCCCCTTTGTGAATTAGCACAAGGAGATGTAAGGGCTGGAGCTGCTGCAGCTATCTCATTGCCATGAGGGAAGTCTGCCTGAGAGTTAAGATGATGGAGGGGAGCTGAATTTAAAGAACTGCTGAGAGCTGGATCTAGAACACTGATTGAACCATGCTGATCACCTGCCCACCTTAGGACACTTCTAGTGACTTAAGCCAACCAAGTCCCTTTGTTGTTTAAACTTGTTTGAGTGGAGGTTTCCACTACTTGCAGTTGAGAACATCTCAACTGACACAGCTATGTTAAACAAAATTGGATAGGCTACTTACTGAGGGCTGGCCCAGAATCTTTAAGGTATTAACGTGCAAATTTATTTGGCTATGGGTTCTGTTCTTTCATAGTGCATCTCACACGGACAAGATCTAGTCTGACTCCCAGGTTTTGCAAAAGTGGAAACTGAGATCCAGAGATTTAAGTGACTTTCCTAAGCTATTAATAGGCAGTTGTAGATCTGGACTTAGAGTACAGGCGTCTGGCTTCCAGGCTTGCATTCTCACCTCGAGGTCACACTCTCTCTCTGCCCAAAGAGTTTCCCATATTGAGGGCAAACCTCAAAAGAAGAACCATCTTTTGCAGAGACTCCAGATTCCTAGGATATTTTAAAGTAAAGTTTGCAAATTAGGGGGCTCATAGGCAAAATAGAACACTAGGTCAAATAAAATAGGTCTGAAGTGTTTGAAAAAATTATATCAGTTGCCAACTGACACAAAATCAGTTAAAAATCAGTTTATTTCAAATAAAAATATTAATTTCTAGCTGCCCAAATAAAACTCAGATAATCTGACACCAGGCCTATATTTCCACATGTTAACAACTAGTAGGCACTGAGTGGCCAGCTGTGCCTCCTGGAATGAATGCATGGCCTCCCCAGTTTGCCACAGTCCCCGCCATTCCCTACTGTGTCCCAACACTGATGCCAAGTGTCATTTGCCAGTTATAAGTACATGAATAATATTGCTTTTTAAAAAAATATTCAGTTCATTTCATTTAATCACCTATTTGGCCCTTGTAGCCAATTATTTTGTTATATTTGAAAAAGTAAAATTTCCCAAACTTAGGTATTAAAAAAATATTTCCAAGTCCATGTTTGGAGTAACACTGAGTTAGTCAAAGATTAATAGATTTCTTTACTGTGTATCCTTCCGTAGTCCTTTATGGGCCATGGGTCAGGAGGGCTGGCATACATTTTTTGGCCGTGGTCATTTTTTTTCAGAGACCATTTCTTTGTCACTGTTATTCTACTGAATACACTTTGGGAAATACTGCCATGAAAACTCTTTATGTCCCTTTCTGCCAGTGAGCTGCTGGACTAATGTCTCTTTTTTTGAGATTGTTATCACCTTGGCTTTCTTAATGTTCCTTGGAAGCTGCTCTGAGGACAGAACAATAGCCTGGCATTGGTCCAGCCAGCTTCCAGCACAGGTGAGTTTGTGGTCTGATACACACTGAGATTATTCCCAAGAACAGGCCAATTATTCTAAGATGTTCTGGCAGAGTGGGGAAAACAGGGCAGGCTCATTGTGGCCATATGTGCATTCCTCCCCAAGGAACCAGCTTCCTGGCTCGTCACTCTGCATCTTCTATGAAAAAAACAACAAAGGAGAAAGGTGGAAAACAAAAAGTGGTGGTGTATAGGTGCCAAGAGAAAAAACAATACTTTCCTAAAAACCTATTCTTCAAAGAAAGTCATCATACCTCAGCAGTCATTTCTCTCTCTCTTTATAATTTTCTTACTTAAACATGAGGAATGATTAAATTTCAACTCTAGGTGTCCAACCTGCTCACAACATTCAAGACAATGAGATCCTGCTGAAAAAAATTTCTTCAGACTAATTTTTCTGGATGTGCAATTGTGGCCCTCCAAGCACAGAGGCCAGAGGCTCATTTGCCACTGAGAGACAAGCATGATGTTTCTCGTAGGGATTCTTTAGAGACAGTTAAGTCCTTGTATTAGACACTCCTTGGAGGCTTCCCCTGACTACAGCTTTCCAAGTGGAGTTTGACTCATAAACCCTTTCAGCTACCAGCTTCAACTTGGTCACCTTTCCTTCCCCCTGGGTAGAGAACTCCTCCTTAGAAGTAAGCAGTCCCTAAATGGTTGGAATGCACACTTCAAATCAAATCCCTTTCATTCTAATAAGGACCACAACCACTGGTCCAGTTTGATCATTTGCTCTATCAAACCTTTGTAGAACAACGGCTTGTAAAAAATTACATTAAATAAGGTGATAAGACAGGTGGTATGCAGTCTTTGCTTTGGTTGGCACAACATCAGAAGTAACTCTCAAGGATGGGCTTAATGATGAAGAAAATATGAACTTGAGATTCTAAAAATAAAGCAATCGCAGGTTGCATTTACTGAGCACTTATTATATATCAGATGCAGTGCTAAGCATTTTCTGAGGATTACTCTGTGCAATTCTCACGACCACCCCAGGAATTGTACCAATTTTAAGAATGACAAAATGAGTCTGAGAGAATTTACATCGCTTACCTGAGGTCATGCACTTAGGAAGAGTTGGAAACCATGTTCAACTCAGGCAGTGTGTCTCCTGCCCTGGTTCTCCTAACACAACACTCCACTGCTCCCCTTAAAAGCAGAGATGCTTCTTCCCTCCCAGCATCCCCAAACATGCTCAAATGTGCTCATAGCCACACTGGACTAAGAAGGGATGAGAATTCATGTAAAATTCTTAAATGTTAGACAAATTTGAAACAGCAAAGAACCACATAATAAAGACCTCCTAATTTTAAAAGACTGACTCAATCCTGTTTTTTTTTTTTTTGAATTTTAGACAATAATCCCCACTGTAAAGAATTGAACATATTCCCTGAGATAAAATAATGACATCTCCTTACTCCATCCCTTCTGTAAGCAGTAGCTGCAGTGGTAGCAGCCACAGGAAGAACTGAGTTGGGCCAGCCAGGCTTCCCTGGAGTTTTTTGCCTTACCTGCTGTAGAAGAGGCACTCTTGGTTATTGATGACTTTATCTGATTTGTACCTCCGGAGGTCTTCCCACGCATCCTTGATGGCGGTGACAGCCAGGATGATACAGATTGGTATCATGCTCACCACAGGCTGGAAAGCATTGACCACGGGGACAAAATTCAGAATCACAATGCCCACAAAATAGAGATTGGCAAACCGGTGTAGCTGCTCAAACATGTTCTTGGGGACAAAGGAAAACACGGTGTACTTGCTGGTCTTAATTTGATTCCCACAATGATGTCTGTTGGGGTTCTCTTTATGGGACCACCCTTCGAAGGGCAGATTGGAGACCACCACTCGTTTCTTGTCTTCTTTCCTCTTCCGCCGTTTTCTCCCTTCCTTTCTCATCTCTGCTCAATCCTGTCTCTTTTATTCTCATAATTTAGTTCTCATTTTTTACTTGCCTTCTCTGCTGAAAATTTTTCTCTCTTCTTTCAAAAGGAAACTAGAAATGCAAAGCCAGCACACAAACACCAGGGGAGAAATAGGAGGAGGAAGGAGCTTGGAGAGAACAGGTGTGTATCCGCCAGGCCACTTCCTTCTATTTGTTTGACACTCCACCTATTGGAACGTAGACGTCACCCACAGGTATCTTCCTTTTCCACCCCAGGCAGCCAAGACCAGGTGTACCAACTCTGGGTCCTAAAACCTACCTGGTTAAGTTTTAAAAGCAAGGATTATTTTTATCCAAGAAACTCAGAAGCTTTAAAAGTGGCATACATTTTCTTGCTGAGGAGATATTGCTTGACATCCTTCAAAGAGTTTCTCCTGAACTTAGTCTCCTGAGATGATCCAGTCATCCCAGAGTTTAATTCTTGAGCTTTTCAACCCACCCTTAATAATGTAACATCCTTGTGCTTAATAATGTGAGCGTTTACACAAGTTAAAACAAGGTTTCCTAACTTTGGCATATTGACATTTTCGACTGGATAATAATTCTTCACTGGGGAGGCTGTGTTGTGTATTTTAGGATATCTAGCAGCACCCAGCTTCTACCCACTAGATGCAGTAGCACCCTTCCTCCCAGTTCGACAACCAAAAATGTCTTCCGACATTACCAAATGCCCACTAGGGTCAAAATTGCCCCCAGTTGAGAATCATTGAATTAAATGAACTTAAGGAAATAAAATGTAAGAAAAGAGACCAATCCTTTAACCATGCTGGTGAGTTTGTATAACCTTTTTGCACAAGAGATCATGGAGAGGTGACTTCCCTTACCTTTCATATATTCGAATGTTGGAACAGTTTATCTCTTTATCAAAGCAGTATCTCTTAAAGTCCTCTACGCCGTCTTTGACCATGATGATGAACAGGACAATTGCCAGTGGTAACATGGTGATTTCCCTGTGGAAGACTTCCATGGAGGGTATCCAGTTCAGAATCACCAGGAACAGGAAATAGAGGTTAGCCCATCTGGAAGGGGCAAGCATGGTGTGTATAAAATCCATGGAGAAGAAAAATACACTCTCTCCCCTATTTCTTCCCTATTTTTGGCCCTTACCAAGTAAAATGACACTCTTCTTTCAATGTCACCTCAAACATTATGGAAAGTGCTTTGAAGCCAAACCGATCTATATTTAAACTCTGTTCCTATTGTTTACTAGTTGTGTGACCTTCCTGAGCTTATTTCCTTTTGTATAAAATGAGGATAGTATTACCTACTTTAAATGGATCTTATAAATATTACATGGCATAATATTTGCTAGGTACATAGTAGAGGGTTCTAGAGCATATTAGTTGCTCAATAAATGGTAGCTTATAATAATAATTATAAAATTTAGGATGATATATAAGCACATATTTTGACTTTTGATTAAAAATGATCTCATATATTATCTCAGAAGAGTGGTTATTAAGTTTCTAAAGTGCATCTTGTTCTTTCTTGCCACAGTGCCTTTGCACACGCAGGTCTATTTTCCTGGCTCCCTTCTCTGACTTCTCTCTGCCCCTTTTCATCCAGTTGATGCATTATCTTCTTTCAGGTTATACTTCAATTCCCTGACTTCCTCAACTAAACCAGATTTCTCTATTATTCACCATAATGACACCATATACCTTCCTTGGAATTATCTATTCTAGTTATAACTTTATATCAACATATATCTTTAAAAAATTAATGTCTCTCTCTTCACTAGACAATACATTCAATGAGGACAGTATCTCTCTCTCTATCTCTTTTTCTCATGTATTCCTAGCACCCAACACATGGCCTGAAACAGAGTAAAACCTGATAAATATTTGTGGAATGAATGAATGAATGACAAAAACTTCTTAAGGTACATGCGTTTGGATATTAAAGGAAAGGATGGCTCTCAGTTCATTTAGATGGCAAATACTTGATTAAAATGTGTCTTGTTTGAGCAAGTGGGTCTGTACCTGTGAAACTGCTCAAAGAGATTCTGGGGCAGGAAGGTGAAGAGGGTATATTTGGTCGTGCAGATTCTGTTGCCTGGGTAGCTTCTGGAGACCTTTTCCCAATCCTGGTGGAAGGTGCTGTTGTTGGGGAACACGACGCGCTGCCGTGTCAGGTAGTAGCTCCGCCTCCCCTTCTCTGGATACAGCAGTGGTGTGGCTTCCGATGGAGACTGTGGGGACCCATCTCTGACCCGCCACTGCCACCGGTGCCAAGATGAGTCCACTGAGAGGGCCATTCCCGGCAGCAGGCTAAGGTCTGAAAACAGACACATGATGTCAATATGGTCAGCAGAAATGTGTGGCACGTCAGCCTGTTCACTGGCTCACCATCCACGCAGGGTAGACACTGGGATATGGTGTGAGGAAAGTAGGCTCAATCCCTATAATCCATATGTTCAGAATCTAGGGTGAGAGACATCAATCAAATAATCATGTAAATATCCATCCAAGTAACACTGTGGAAAGTGCCACGGAAGCATTTAGGTGGGGTGGGAGGTATTGATGGCCTAGTTGGGGCTGTCAGAGAAATGCTAAAGTACGGCTTAGTGGGCTATGACTCTGGAGATCAGAATTCCAGCTCTGGTACATTCTTAATGCTGAACTGTCTCTTCACCTTGCTGAGATCCAGTTTTTTCACCCTGAAATGAGGAAAACTATTCTTACTATACTTTTTTTCACAAGATTTTTGTGAGGAACAATTTGGACAGTACATAAAAATATGTTGGGGCATGTCCTAAAACAAAGGGGAAGGTATTTATTCTTTAGGTTTTCTTTGGCTGTAAAATTTTCTGATACTGACGACATTTTGAAGAAACTCATCTGGGGTCGGAACCTCAAATGAGAGTGATTACGTGGACTAGAGGAGGCAGGTCCTTTCCTAGGAAATTTGGGGATGAGGGGACTGGGCTGTTCTACTCTCATTCCATGGCTTTTTCTGATCGGGTTGGCTGGGGGTGGGGATAGGGCATCCCTTCCTTTCTCTCCACTCCATTTGGTAGATTCTGAAACTAAGTACTTGGCAAGCAGATGCTCTTCCTAGATGGCAAAGGAGTATTGCTTTACCTAGGATATTCCAGCTTCTGAGTGCTTTTAATGGAACCTACAAGGAAACTCTCAAAGTTCCTTTTGGCCAAATTTTGCTTAAAACCCAGAAGGGTATTATTCAAAGATACACTTTGTAAAGTTAGAATTTGTGTATAATGGACCTTCTCACTTAGCAGGCTCATAGGATGATTTTCTTTCGAATACATGGATGAAAGAATGTCAAGTATTATTAATCATATGATGAATAACCCAGCCTGTCATTGTAAATATGATCACTTAGGAGAAAGAGTTTTATTTCTAGTTTGAATGATAATATTTTACCTTCCTGATGCCCATATGATCTGACCCTCATCATAATTCTCCCCATGGCTTTAATCAATCCAAATGATTTTCAATCCACAGACCCCAAGGCTGTGGGAAGCTCTTCAGAGCCTAAGTAAGTCCTTGTAGCAAGCATGAAAAAATAAATGCAATTATGCCTATCATAACATGACTAAAAGCGATATTATGACATATAGCAAGCCAGAAATAATATCCCGTATTTTCTTTTTCATTATAAAAATATGCTCCTTTTGTGGATTCTTTTTTTTAATGCAAAGGAAAAGGAAATGAAAAGATAATTCACAAATAGAGTTGAAAACGCAAACGAGAAATCTTGCCTTGGCTAACACCATACATATCAGACTTCTCTCACTTTTAGGTGGGAGGATCTTCTTAAATGAGGAGATTGGATTGACATGGGGCATGCAGGTGGGGTACTTTAAAAGACCATTTATCATAATCATCATCTTTATTTTTCTTTTTTAACAAGGTAAAATAAGCTTCCTTAAAAATAAAGCAGATGTAACATAGATGCCAAATTAGTGGATGAAAGTTTGATGAGGAACTATATATTTCCATAGTTTTCAAAATATCCTCCCCTGATATTATTAATTACAACGATTAAAAAGAATCACTTTGTAGTGGAGAAATATGACAGATACCACCTTACCCAAGAGATCAAAGCAAGTATCACCAATATTGGGATAAGTTGACACCTTGTGCCTCCTGATGTGATGTGCTGAGAAGAACACGAATCACTTCTGTGGTAGAAACATTAAAAAACCTCAAATTGAGGGCTATTCTACAAAATAAGTAGCCTGTCTTTTTCAAGTATAAAATTTCAAAGAAAGGCAGTGGAACTATTTATGAAGCTAAAAATATGCGGAAACTATTAGGCAGGGACCAAATCTGTAGATGGCAGATACAGGCCAAGAGAGTGGTTTCTAGGGGCGGAGAAAATGGGGGGGACCAATTAGGGGAAGGGACTGCAGGAAAACCTAGAACACCTGACAATCATGTATATCAACCACCTGGTAACATTCCATGCTCCCGGTAAGTCCTACCCTAGACCAGGCCAATAGAAGGAAAACACCTGGGAGTCCTTAACGTCTTCCTTCACTCATGGAGACTGACCCATTCCTCTCTCTGGAATGTATTCTCGCTTTGTATAGCTTCCTTCTTTTCTGCAATAAAAGCTGTTTGTGTGGAATTGCTTCCTGTCTGTGATCACTCCATTGCACCTGCACTGCTTGTGATTCTTCCAAGCAAGGAGCCAAAGAACCAGGACAACAGTCTGCCAAGAGGCCGGACCTGACAAAAACTGAACGTAATGTGTGATCCTGGGTTGAATCCTGGACTCAGGAGATAAAATAGTTCTTATATAAAGATATTATTGGGCAGTGGGCAAAATTTGAATATGAGCTGCAGATTGAGTAATGGTATTTTAATAATGTCAAATTTCCTGATTTTGATGATTATGGTGGTCATATACAAAAATATTCTCATTCTTAGGAAATCCTCTCTTAAGTATTTAGTGATACAGGGCAAGATCTCTCAATGATCCAGGAAAAAAAAGTATACATATATATGTATACACACACACACATACACACACACACACACACACACACAGTGGCAGAGTCAGGGAAGGCTTCCTGGAAAAAGGAACATTTATTTAAACAGTTACCTGAAGAAACATCTAAGAGTTAGCTAGGTAGAGAGGTTGGTGAAGGGTGTTCCAGGTGGAGGAACCAGTTCCAGAAACAGAAAGTTGCACTATACAGTACATGGAACTGGGGGACAAAGACTGGCAAAAGTCGAGGCTGGAGAGACAGACCAGGTCAGACAGCCTCCTGAGGCTGCTATGCTGAAAGCAAGAAGGAGTCCTGAGAGTTTTAGGCAGGGAAGTGACAAGATGTGAGTGTGGATTCCAAACGTTATTCAGGCCAAAGCACTTAAGATAGACAGGAGAGGGCCAGAAAGCAGCTCTCTAACACTCTGCCCTTTCTCTCCTCCAGATAAAGTATTTCTTCCCAATAGTGGAACAGGAAACAGGGGGATTGTGTAATCCTTTATCTGAGGTGTGTTTTATCACTGGCTTCAGAAATTGTAGGGAGGGGCCTAAAGCAACTCCCCAAGTTCCTTTCAGTTGTAAAGTCTCTTATTCTAATTTTTTGAAATGGCATCTCCCACTGAAAATAAACTTGATTGCCTGGTTTTGCTAATTACACTCAGATCACCTCTGGTTGGAAGTGGTCATCCTCTCAAGCACCAACCTTATTTTCTTCTGGGCAGAATGTCTTCTAGATGGTAGGAGACAATTCTATATGGTAGAGTATGAGCCTAACATACTGTGTTAACTACAGTTTTCTGAGGAATCTTGTTTCTTTTTTCCAAACTTTTTCTCCACCCTGCCTGGTCCACAGTTCTAATTGACTCCAGTTCCTTTCTTTCTAATTTTAATGAACCCAAATAAACCCCATCTTTAGCAAATTCCATTTTCACAGTTAGGGGGTCAAACAACTAGTTGTGCACTGAATCAACAAATACATATTGAATCCTTATTTGTATCAGGTGAGTAAAATTTACACACACATCCCTCTCTACCTGAGCTTACATTAGTGTGGCTGAGAGATTTTAAACACACACTCCTAGAAATAAACATTAATATATATCCACCAACCGGTGTAACTCATACTGTCAAAAGACAAATCACAACAGCTTTAAAATTGGCATTTTAAAGATTTTAATTGGCTTTATTTGTAATTCTAGAATTGGGCAACCCATTCTATAAAATAGAATAAATGTTCCAATGAACTGAGCAGAGGACATTGGTTTTATAGACAGAAAGTGCTGAAGAAAGCAGAAGCGAAGAATAAAAAGTGGATTGGTCATTTCTAAGATACTTTGCTTGTAAGGCTAGAACAGAGAGATAACAATAGAAAAATAACTGACGGTTAACAACAGGTTACTTCAGGTTACTTTTTGTTGTAAGGATTAAAGGCAGAGGGAACTTCGTTATGCTGATTGAAACAGGCCTGTTCTGGAAATTCGGCTATTATCCCTCTCTCCTGATTTCTTAGACGGTCAGGTAACAACTTAGTTTCAGTTTGGTGAGGTAGCACTTTAGTATGAGTGGCTCCACTTTGATTTTTAGTCCGGTCTGTTGGGTCCTAGTGCAGGAACTTGGTCCAAAACAATGGCATCCTATGGTTTTTATTAACATCACAAAGGAGAGCAGGGTACCGTGAGATCACATTACAGAGAAATGTGACCTTGTCCTTGAAGAGGTGAGGCTTGAGGTGAGACTGAGGAATGAGCAAGAGGTGGCTGGAAGGAGTACTGTGTGTGTGGTGCGTGTGTTTCTGTGAGTGAGCATCCCAGGCAGAAGAAGCCACGTTTGCAAGCCTCCTGCGGCCAGAGGAAACCTGTTGACTTTGGCTTTCAATTAACCACAGGAGTTTTTAAAGCACTCTACCCTGAGGACAAAACGTGTAGATGTGTAAATCTCGAAAAAAAAGAATTTTCCCATCAGACACTTAGTTAACAATAACCACCTTGGAGGAAATGGTCTGGACTTAGCATGTCCTCAAATTCATCAGTTTTATCAGTTTTCCCCAAACTGCAATCATTCTTGAATCACCTTCCCAGTTGTTACCACGCCCAAATAGCGTTTTAGTAAATGCAATCTATTTTACTTCAAGTCAACTCACTTTCTCAAAAGCTTAAATATTAATGTTGGCTTTGTGCTAAAGCATTGATATCCGAAATGAAGGGGTTTGACAGTCTTGTTATTTTTTTTTACTAGGCAATAACAAGAACTACTTTTATTAAAGTAAAAACTGCTGGTCCATTATGACAACGTTGCCCTACATCGTCTATGTCTCTGTTTGCTGTTCTGGGAACCAGGTTCAGAAAGGTCCCCACTCACCCAGAAAGCGCCGGTCATTCCCGTTCTTTGAGGCTTACCTGCTAATGCAGGGCAGGCTGATTACATGGTGTGCGAAGTCCCCACACAACGGGGTCAGAACAGGAGCAACAGGTTTGTCATCAATCCTCAATTCAGCAAAAATATCAGTGAACCAGATTCCCGTCTATTTCTCAAGCCTTCTAGTAGATCAAAGACGGATTGGCAATAAAGCAATCTCATGATCAATTTCTTATTCATTTTGTTTTTTTCTACTTATTTTGATTGGATTTGCTTGAGGAAATGGCCATTGCTTTTATGTAGTCTTTCACTAATTTTATGCAAACCCATTTACAGATGAGGAAACAAATGTCAGGGGAATAGGATGATTTCTCTCCGGAACCTGTAATGTCTTCCTACACCCTTTCAAATTCTATTTACTAGAATTCAAGATGTCATTTTTTTTCACATTTTAACATTTTGAACCTAGACTATTTAATATAATTGATATGGTAGTGTTTATTTATTTATTTTTTTTACACACTCAAAGTATTATTAAACTGATGGTGTCTTAGATTCAAGAAAATACATGTAGTCGCACAAACATATGTGAGGAAAGAGAAATTACCGCTTGAAAGACTCTTAGTAAGTTTTCTGGTTCTGGGACCTACCCAGGCAAATTCAGTAAGGTGTTGGTGGGAAAAGAATAGTCAAAGGGGACACCTTACTCTGCAATGGAGTTTGGAGAGGGGAGAAACCCTGGGGAAGGTTGAAATTCAAAATCCTTGTCTACACTGTACTCAGCCACAGGGGTCTACCTCTAGCTGCTCGTATGTAGTCAGTTCTTATAAGCACCAGAAAATGCTCTGTCCTTCCCAATGGGAAGAGCAAGAACTGTAATTGTGCCTCATTCACAGACTCCAAAACATGTCCTGTAATTAGGGTGCCAGATGCTGACTTCCTCTAGAGAGGAAGAAATATAGAGTAAGAAATGTGTGTAAGAAACGTGGGGCGGGGATTGTTGTCCTTGGTTGGTGAGAAAGGGAGGGGAGCGTGAGAAAGAAATAACAGCCACCTTAAATAAAATTAATCAAAGGATGCAAATCTGTAGGAGATGATTAAAGTATACAACAAATGAAATCCTGTAGAATGGGCCTTTGTGGGAAAGGAATGATGGAAGGGGAGACCTTCTCATGTCTCGACACCATCAGAGTGCCACGCTTAACCTCCGTCACTGGTCTTTGACTTAAGGCCCTGATTAGTTTTCTCTTAGCTCCCTAGCCCGTAAGAGCCTCCTTCTGATAGACTTTCAAGGACAAATATTTTTTACACAGACAAGAAGATATTTCTAGTCTACCATGTTATACCTCATCATCCCCTCAAATTTATTAGAGTTTAGGGTATCACTAGTTACCTGGCAAGCTGGTCTCCCATTTGGTGTATTTGGAGCTCAGACCTCTTTCATGAACTTTACATCAGAGTATCCCACTGCTTATTTGGCATCTCTACTTGTTTTCTAGGTAGCTCAACTTGAACATTTCTAAAACTCTTTGATTTTCTCCTAAATTCCCTTTGATTCCAGTAGTCCCCATTTCTATGAATAGCATCTCCGTTTACCTGAATGGCTTAGGAGTTATCTTTGACTTCTCCTTCATTCACTATAGCCGATCTCTTTTTAAGTTCTATCCGTTTTTGACTTCTAAATATTTTTTCAAATCCATCTGCTTCTCCACATTTCTAGTGCCTCCAATATAATAAAACACGCTGTTTTCTCTTGCCTGGACTATTGCAATAGACTGCTAACTGCTTCCTGCATCCTTACTTGCTCCCTTTCCATTCTCATCTTCATATATCAGCCAGCATTATTTTTTCTAAAGTGGAAATCAGACCATGTCAGTCTTCTTCTTCATGCTCTTAATGATTATGGCTGCCTTTGTATAAAACCCAGATTTCTCACCGCAGCCTGCATTACTCCATACGACCTAGCCCCTGCCTACCTCTTTCCTTCTTGCTCAGTATTCTTCAGATTCTCAAGCACTCCAAGTGTTCTCTCTCTCTCCTCCCCCACACCCTGTAGGCATTTAGTAGTTCCTTTCCCTTAAAAGCTCTTTCTTCACTCTTTGCCTAGCATATTAGTCAAGGTAGGCTAGGCTATGCTATGCTGTGAAAACAAATAAAGCCCCAAATCTCAGTGGCTTAGAAGAGTTTGCAGGTCCGGGTGACTCTCCCCTATCCAGTGACTCTGGGATCCACGCTCCTTCCACCTCAACATCTCACCATGTGGCTTTAAATATAGCCATGCAGGGACCCAGAAGTGAACTACACCACTCTGCTTATAGTCATAATGGCCAGAACTAGTTTCATGGCCTCATCCCAACTACACGGGAGACTAGGTTATGTGGGAAGCACATAGAATCTTTTTATTAAAACATTTTAAATTGATACATAATTATACATATTTATGGAGTACATGTGATATTTTGATACTTGTATGCAATGTGTAATGATTAAATCAGAATATTTAGGATATCCATCACCTCAAACATGTATCATTTCTTTGTGTTGGGAACATTTCAAATCTTCTCTTCTAGGTATTTTAAAACATACAACATACTTTTGTAAACTGCAGTCACCCTACTGTGCTATTGAACACTTGACTTCTGTCTAATGATATATTTGTACTCCTTGACCACCCCTCCTATTCTCCTCTCTTCTTCCATGAGATTAACTTTTTTAGCTCCTATGTAAAAGTAAGAACATGCATTATTTGTCTTTCTAACACAGAATATTTAGAGAGCATTGACTATCTCTCCAGGTCCCAGATTAAATGACATTTCTTCAGAGAGCTGGGTATAGGACTAATCCAATGAGGTCTACTGGAGTAATTTTACAGCAATAGGATAAGGTTGGACCTGTCATTATTGGCTTCTTAGCTGAAAAACGTATTCTATAATTTCCAAATACTGACACCCTTCTATTTGGGTGCCACACTCCATATTTGAGGCCAGAGAGTTGCCCCTAAACTCTAGCCCATACACACTGCCCTGAGGTAAGCTACTGAAGACAGGATGTCAGAGAATTCATATGTGCTCCTGGTACAGTCTGTAGATGGAACACATTATATGCTTCATACATATGTGAGCCACTATTTTTAAGCATACTGTTGAGATTGATATATTGCAAATTTATTCAAAGACATTACTGATTTCATGGTAAAATTTGCAATTATATAATTTTCTCAATCCATGAATACTAAAATGATAGCTACTCTCAAGCAGAAGTTGTGAATTCTTTGATGACAAAAGGGATCTTTGGGCTCTGAAAGGTTGTTCACACTGGTATAGTACAGGGAGCCTAGAGCTTAAAGCAGGGTACTAAGCGAAGTGCAGAGAGGAAGATCAGTAATGCAGAGTTCCTGACCTAATAAAATGGTTGAGGAGGTGAGATATACACATATGGGAAGGTAACTGGATAGGCTATCAGTGGGGAATTGAATAAATGGCATACAGCACGCACCAGAAGTTGTTAGAGATGGAAGAAAATATAGATGACTGAGAGGGACAAGGCAAGCACCTTGCAGAAGTAGAGGTGACCAATTAGTGAATCAGAGTTGGGTAGCCAGAGGCAGGCAGGAGTCCAGAAAGTGCACGAATAGGCAAGTGAGAATCTCTACCTCTTGTCCCCACATCAGCCCCCCGAATCAGAAGCTCTGGAAATGGGGGTGGGAAATCTACACTCTTAACCAGCCCCCAGGTCACACTAAAGTAGGGGTTGCCAAACAGCAAGCATGGAGAAACACTGCCTTATATATTCACCTATCTGTTCTCCATTGAAAACTGCAACTACTTTTTCCCATTTTCTCTCCTTTATTCCAAGCCTGATTTCCCAGGTATCTTCCTAATGAAAGTCAAAAGATCTTGGGAAATAAAAAGACAAGGCAGGCAAATCTTTCCTTTGTAAGAGACAAGTAAAATAAGATGCATAATTTCATCTTTAATATCCCTCCAGGCAGAAATGTGATTTCACTTAAGAATTGTTTTATAGATTATTTTGGTTTGTTTTACTGACAAAATAATCAAGTTGGGTTTAATTAAAAGTAAATAAATTGCTCACAGAAGCTGAATGAATCAGTGCTGAGCTGAGAGGTGAAAAAAGTTGTTCAAAATCCACAGGGCTGAAAGCAATTAAAAGACAATAGCACACACTGACTGGCTCCGTGCACCTCACTCAAACACATGCATGGTACCCTCCGTGAGTTACGTGCTGACTAATACACCTGGGAGAAACCGAGTCCGGGCAGGCAGAGAGCAGGACCTGGGAAATTTGGGTGCAGCTTCCTCAAGGTCAAATGGACGAGGCACCTGGTTTAGTGCGAAAAGTGTGGGGGCAGATTTGTGAAGTGGGGTGAGAAAAACTGATATTAGAATAGCTGCCTCCAGAGTTTCCTTAGGGAAAGAATATACTCTCGATCAGCACTTGGAGTGACAGGCAAGGGGACAAGAATTAAGGGGAGAAAGAAAAGGAAGAGGGAGAAGGAGGGAGAGTTAGTGGGCAAAAGCACGAGAAATTGAGATTAAAATGGTAGCGGGTTGGTGCCTGTGTTGGCAGAAAAGGGCAGAGGGCTTTTTTTTTTTTAAAGGCAAATATATACTTAGAAAAATATACAATATTGTAATATGATATAATGTCCTTCCATGTTACTTTAAAACTGTTAGTAAAACTTTACAAAATAGAGTTGCTAAGTAGGAAAGGTATCATTTGATTGGGAGTAGAGGTGTAGAAGTCAAGAAAAAGAGGCTGTCCACATATTTGGCTCAATGCCAAGGGGGGAAGATAAAAGAAAAGCCACAAGAAAGAGTGGAGAATGAGAAATATACCAAACACTGGAAATCAGAACCAGAGAGACCTAAATCCCGCAGGAATTGCAGCACTTGTGAGGGAAGTGGCACTGGGTTCTCATTAGGGTACAGGTTGGATGTTCAAGTGGGTTTCACCTAGATCTTAAAGGGCAGGGTAAGCCAAGCCAAGACATCTGGCTTATACATCCTACTAACCAGCTGTGTGGCTGTGGGCAAGTCATTATTCTCCCTGACTCTATATCTTTCCTCTATAAAATGAGGGATTAGGACCAGGTAATTGTTAGGGCCCATATACGTCTCTAGCACTTTCACCTCAGGTTTAATTAGCACCTTGACTGATGTGAAGTCAAGAGGACTAACCCTGATCAGAGGCCTTTCCAGAGGGCAGATTATTTCTTCCCCAAATGACAGCCTTGACTCTCTGTGAAAGGTAAGTGATCTCAGAGCACACAATTGCTAAGTGGCTGATCCTTTCTCTGTTCAGAGATGGAGAATTTTCATTCATCTCTTTGGATTGAGTTACTCTCTCATGTGTGCTTTGGGCTGGACATTCTCACACTTGCAAAGAAATAATGGAATCCTCTCATCTTTTTTACTTTCTGTCTTGTATTAGAGTAATAGAATAATAAGGTTCTCGAAAGGCCTCTGTATGTTCTAAACTTCTAGTCCCAAAGTAGGGAGAAATTTCAAGAAAGATGCAACTGCCTATTGAATATTGCCACTTGGATGTCTCCCAAGAACATCAATCTCAGATTGACTCCAAATAGACTCAGTATCTTTAACCCTACACATACTATTGCACCCCATTTCCTCTCTCATGGAATGGCAATGCTACCCTTTTGGTTGCCCAGCCCTTTGATTCCTCTCTCATCTCATGCATCCAATCAATTACAGAGCCCTGTTGATTGTAACTCATAAATATGGTTGGTTCTATCCATGCTTCTCTGGGCCCATTGCCACCACACCAATCCAGGCCACTCTCGTCTCTTGCCTTGATTACTCGAACAGTTTCATGATTTGTCCTCCTGCTTCCCATTTTGCTCCCCTCCAATCTCTTTTCCACAGTGAAATCAGAAATATGTTATCAAACAGTAAATTCTTTCATGCCATCCCCTTGCTCAAAACCCTTTCTGGCTTTCATTTCCCTTAGCATAAAGACCACACCTTTAACATAATTTACAACTGCTTCTCCCCATGAACCAGACACAGCCTTTCTTTCCAGCCCTGTCTTTTGTTAATCTCTCTTTCACACTCTGGTTATGAGGAAATTATCTTTTCTATTGTGTTCTTCTTCCCACTGTCACACCATCACCGTCAGCATTCTTCCCCACTTCCCATGCCCCAAAAGCCTAGCTAATTTCTGTTCATTCTTAGGACTTAGATGCTACCTCCTGCAGAAAGCTTTCCCTGACCCTTGAAGTCTGATTGAGGGGGGCAGCTTGTGTGCTCCATAGTACTCTTCCTTATCCCATTTTAGCACTTAGTTCTGTGTATTGAGTCTATGTACTTCTCTGGATTGAGGGCTTTTACAGGGCAGTCACCATTCTACCCCAGTGCCTCCTGTGAGCGCTCACCCCTCTGTCCCGGGGCCTCCTGGGAGCAGCCACCCCTCTGCCCTAGTGTCTTGTGGGGGCAGTTATCACTTTACACTCTTTTCTAGGTGCAATGACTGGCACCAGTAAGTGCTTGATTTGTTTGATGAATAAAAAACAATAATTTGCAATTTAAAATTATTTTTAAAAATCTCAAAAAACTTCATTCCTATTATCTCATTTTATCCCCCAAATAATCCTTTGAGGTAGGTTGGGCCTGTATTTTAGTGGTTCTTTCCCGTTGTAGGGGTTAAATTCCTCAATATTACCATTTAGAAGTATCTGTGGTTAAGGAACTTAAGAACTTAGAAGTTCCCCATTTTTGGACTAAGTTTTGGGAGTATAACAAAAAAATTTTGAATAAAAATATCAAGGTAGCATACCAAATAATGTCAATGCAAATGACATTTATTCATTCAAATAACTATATGTATGATGCAATTTTACTTAGGATCTGCTCCCTAGAATTTTTCAACGTTTGCCTCTCCTGACACAAGAAACTTGAAATTACTTTTGTTTGTAGCTAATATCTGTTATGAAGTATTAAAACAAAAATTGTTCTGATTTTATGACTCAGGGTTTTTTGACTTCTGGTTCCTTGGAGCTCAGAGAATTATGAGTAATTGGATTTTTGAGACTGGTGAATTATTGGGGAAGGGTTTCTGAAACTCTCTTCCCATTACACAAGATTGCAAGTCCTCAACTCTGCTCAGGAGAATTTCTGGCCAAAGTATACCTGTAACAGGACGTGCTCACACCTCTCAGAAAAGGCTCTCTTCTAGCAGACTCAGGGTACACATCTAAGATCACAACTCACCTGCTTTCAGTATCCTTATCTTTCACTTGTAGTTCATGCAATCTCTATTTCCTATAAGCCATCTTTATTTCTAACCCTTTAGTTCTCTCTTTTCTTAGAAACGACTTGATATTTGCATATGCTGGAACTGAAATTGTCTGGATCAACTAGGAGATCTGCAGAAGTAAATTTGTTTATATTGGATTTTCATATATGATGAAATTGTGGGTTGGAGGGTGTGGCTGTGGGTAATTCTGACTTTTTCCGTATTTACAAGTGAATACGATTGCCCTTTATTCTGGAATAATAAACATTTATAAAAATTTATAATGTATATATAATTGTATACAAGCATACCTTACAGATATTGTGGGCTTGGTTCCAGACCACCGCCATAAAGTGAATGTCACAATAAAGTGAATCAGAGAGATTTTTGGCTTCCCAGTGCATATAAAAATTATGTTTTTACACTATACTGTAGTCTAGTAAGTGTGCAACAGTATTATATCTACAAAAACAATGTACATACCTTAATTAAAACATACTTTATTGTTAAAAATTTATAACCATCATTTGAACACTCAGCAAATCATACTCTTTTTGCTGGTGGAGGGTCTTGCCTCAACGTTGATGACTGCTGACTGATCAGGGTGGTGGTTGCTGAAGATTAGGGTGGTTGTGGCAATTTCTTAAAATAAGACAGCAATGAAGTGTGCTACATCAATTGACTATTCCTTTCATGAAAGATTTCTCTGCAGCTTGTGATGCTGTTTGATAGCATTTTACCCACAGTAGAACATTTTGCAAAATTGAAGTCAACCTTCTCAAACCCTGCCACTGCTTTGCCAATTAAGTTTATGTAATATTCTAAATCTTTTGTTGTCATTTCAACAATGTTCACAGCATCTTCAGTAGGAGTAGATTCCATTTCAAGAAACCACTTCCTTTGTTCATCCATTAGAAGTGACTCCTCACCTGTTCAAGTTTTATCATGAGATTGTCGCAATTCAGTCACATCTTCAGGTTCCACTTCTAACTCTAGTTCTCTTGCTATTTCCACTACATCTATAGTTATTTCTTCCACTGCAGTCTTAAACCCCTCAAAGTCATCCATGAGGTTTGGAATCAAATTTTTCCCAACTCCTGTTAATGTTGATATTTTGACCTCCTCCCATGCATCATGAATGTTCTTAATGGTATCTACAATGGTGAGTCATTATCAAAGGTTTTCAGTTTACTTAGACCAGATCCATCAGAGGAATCACTATATGTGGTAGCTATAGCCTTACAGAATGTATTTCTTAAATAATAAGACTTGAATGTCAAAATGACTTCTTAATCTATGAGCTACAGAATGAATGTTGTGTTCACAGGTATGAAAACAACATTCATCTCCTGTAAATCTCCATCAGAGCTCTTGAGTGACCAGGTGCATTATCAATGAGCAATAATCTTTTGAAAGAAATCTTTCTTCCTGAGCAGTAGGTCTCTACAGTGGGCTTAAAATATTCAGTAAACCATGCTGTAAACAGATGTCATCCAGGTTTTGTTGTTCCATTTACAGAGCATAAGCAGAGTAGATTTAGCATAATTATTTAAGGACCTAAGATTTTCAGAATAGTAAATAAGAACGGCTTCAACTTAAAGTCACCAGCTCCATTAGCCCCTAACAAGAGAGTCAGCCTGTCCTTTGAAGCTTCAAATTCAGGCATTGACTTCTCCTCTCTAGCTATGAAAGTCTTAGATTGCATCTTCTTCCAATATGAGGCTGTTTGGTCTACATTAAAAACCTGTTGTTTGGTGTAGCCACCTTCGTCAGTTATCTTCTGGATAACTTGCTGTAGCTTCTACATCAACACTGGCTGCTTCACCTTGCACTTTTATGTTATAAAGACAGCTTCTTTCCTTAAAGCTCATGAACCAACCTTGTCTAGCACCCAACTTTTCTTCTGCAGCTTCCTCACCTCTCTCAGCCTTCATGGAATTGAAGAGAGTTACAGCCTTGCTCTGGATTAGGCTTTGGCTTAAGGGAATGTTATGACAGGTTTAATCTTCTATCTAGATCTTCTGACACTTTCTCCATATCAATAATAAGGCTGTTTTGTTTTCTTATCTTTCGTGTGTTCGCTGGAGCAGCACTTTTAATTTCCTTCAAGAACTTTTCCTTTGCATTCACAACTTGGCTAACTGGTGCAAGAGCATGAGATTTCAGCCTATGTAGGCTTTTGACATGGCTTCTTCACTAAGCTTAATCATTTCTAGCTTTTGATTTAAAGTGAGAGATGTACAACTCTTCCTTTCACTTAAATACTTAGAGGCCATTGGGGAGTTATTAATTGGCCTAATTTCAATATTTTTGTGTCTCAGGGAACAGGGAGGCTTGAGGACAGGGAGAGAGATGGGGGGATGGCTAGTAGGTATGTAGACCATACGCATACATTAATTAAGTTTGCTGTCTTATATGGGTGCAGTTTCTGGTGCCTCCCAAAGTTACAGTAGTAATATCAAAGATCATTGATTACAGATCACCACAACAGATATAATAAGACTTTGAAACATTGTGAGAATTACCCAAATGTGACACAGAGACAGAAAGTGAGCACATGCTGTTGGAAAAATGGTGCTGACAGACTTGCTCAATGCAGGGTTGCCATAAACCTTCAATTTGTAAAAAACACAGTATCTGCAAAACACAATAAAGTGAAGTGCAATAAAATGAGGTGTACCTGTATTATTATATAAGTAATATATATAATTTGTAATAGTAAATAATAAAAATGAAGGAAGGCTAGGTGTCTTGCTTAAGGTCACAAAAAATAGTCAGTAGTAGAGTTAAAATCAGGTCCCTAATGCAGAGTGAAGACACCTTGGCTCTTGGTTCTTCTACCATAGTGTGAGCCAGAATTCCACTTAGGTTTACCTCTATAGCCTGAGACATCTGTGATTGCCCCGATTGATTTGTTTAAAAATAGCCTTTTTATTTTGCAATAATTTTAGGTTTAGAGAAAAGTTGCAAAAATGATACAGAAAAGTTGCAAAAGTAATATGTAAGTTTCTTTACCTGAGATTATCCTAATCTTTTTTTTTTTTTTTTTTTGGAGACAGGGTCTCACTCTGTTGCCCTGGCTAAAGTGCAGTGGTGTGATGATAGCTCACTGCAACCTCAAACTCCTGGGCTCAAGCGATCCTCCCACCTCAGCCTCCTGAGTAGCTGAGAACATGCCCGGCTAGTTTTTCTATATTTTGTAGAGACAGGATCTCACTATGTTGCTCAGGCTGGCCATGAACTCCTGGCCTCAAGGGATCCTCCCACCTCAGCCTCCCTCTGTTCTAGGATTACAGGTATGGGCCACCACACCAGGCCAGATTCTTCTAATCTTACATAACCAAAATACATTTGTCAAAACTAAAAAACTAACATCAGTACAATAAAATGAACTAAACTAGAGACTTTATTCGGATTTCAAATGGGTGAACTTTTAATTTCTCAAATTGGAAAGCATTTAAAATTAGAGGAATGTACAGAGACTGACTCTGGTGTCACCATGACACACAGGGCTCAGGGCACCAAGAGACTCAATCGACCAAAGATCTGTGGACTGTTGGTTTGTTTTAATGTCCCTTTATTCTTACCTGAAACAACAGTAAGTAAATTTTCAATGTGACCCACACTACTTCTAGCTCTTCTACTGTGGCGGGACTCCTGAGTCAAGGCCCCCTGGGCTGGTACAGGTGGGCAGAGATCCGGCTCTTCAGAGCAGGAACCCTGGCCTCTTGATGACAGCCTGTCACAACTTTCTTGCACCCCTTGAGACTCTGAAAGGGCTCTCTGGTTATTATAAGAGTCAATAAACTGCAAGCAAGCATATTTCTGGACAGAGAGTTTCCTCTGGAATGTGACAATATCATATACTTTTTCCTTTATGCAACATGCATTTTATCTTCTGAATAGGGACACATAGATCCAAGTACACCTTTCTGAAGAATAATAGACTACAGTTGTTAATCTGCTTTTTCTTACAGTAACAAAGTTTATTAACATTAAATGAGTGGAAGAGGGTCCATAAGATTGTAAAAGAGAAAATGACTAAGAATCTCCTGTGATGAGACCATAAACCCACAAAAGGAGAGAGAAAAGAAGAAAAGAGTCAAAAAAGAAATGGGAAGAAAGTAGAGAAACAGGTTTCACTACTTATATACCCCTCGGGATTAAATGGCAAAGGCCCTTGGAGACTTGGAGAAGCTGCACGGAGATGAATCAAGCAGCCACCACGGCTTGAAGGAATATGATGAGTGAAGTCCCCTGGCTGGACTGCTTCCTGGGCTTAGGGGCTGCACATGCCTCCAGGAAATACACCTCTCCTGAAGACTTAGTCTCCGAGGCCTAATTTTCCCCTTTTCATTAAACCTCAATTGTTGGTAAGAGATCCTGGATGTTTAGAAAAACCACTGGGCATTTCTTTTTATGTTTCTGTCTGATTGAATTCTGACTGAGGCTGCTGAGGCAGACCCACTGACGTTTCCTGGTGTCCAGAGAAGTTGGCAACCATTTCAACATTTTTAGGGTGTTACAGAGGTTTTCGTGTCTGATTTTTAAAACAAAATTAGATTCTCTCTGGGGTATTTTGGCTTATTATTGTGATATAAGAAATTGAGATAAAAGCAAATTAACATGTGTAGGTGGCTACACTCAACACCCCCCGCCCCCAGTAACTTCATTTTCTCCTTTCATGAGAAAGCCAAGGTGATAACACTCCATCTGGGGAGTGGATAATTTATTTTCAGTTTTCTCAATCTTTTTAGAGTTGTGCATGTGGGGATTTGGTGATGTTTTACATCTCCAATATAATGATCTTTGTTGCAAGTGCTTCATAACTATCCAGGCTATAAATATTGTATCTAGGCAACTTTTCTTTCCTTTGGACCATTAGTAAGATGAACGGCTTTGCTGTTCAGCAATGTGGAGTGGGGTGCTGCTGAGTACAGAATCATGTGAGGAAGACTCTGCAGGTGGCAGAAGGCATGAATGGGTTTTACAGTCTGAAATATCTTAAGGGATATATTGAGAAGAGAAGTAAAAGGCAAGTTAAGTCTATTCCTCCCTTCTGCTCTGTTCCTATGGCACTGAGACTTGTTCTACATCATGCTGGAAGAGCTGTCTGTCTAGGGCAAAATTCATCCTAACCATAATTTGATTTATCTGCATGTTGTCAATAAACCAAGGTTTCTGAATTATCTTATGGATTAAAGACCCCTTAGAGACTGAGATTCAGACAGTGTGTATTGGCATCAGGACAGCAAACAGACAAATGATACACACCATAGAGCCAGGCAAGAGACCTGTGTATATATGGGGACTTTTTATGTGACACACATGGCCTTGCACATCAGTAAAGACAGAGAGACTACTCAATAGTGTTGAGATCATTGATAGCCCATACAAAGACAACAGCAACAAATAGCTTCTACTTCACACACAAAAAGTAAATTCCAGGCGCATTAAAGACCTCCCTCATGGGGAGGGTGAATTTAAAACAAAACATAGGAGAATATCTCTATAGTCTTGAGGAAGGGAGGGAACATCAATAATTAAAGGTTGATAAATATGACTACATTAAACTTTCTGTGCCCTAAACACCATGGAAAGGCAAACCACAGATTGGGAGGAGATGTTTGTGACATTATTATATTTACAAATTCAAAAATGAAAAGATAAACAACCCAGTAGAAAAATAAGAAATGATAGGAATAGGTGGTTTATAGAAGAAAAAACCCAAATGGCTCTAAATCATACAAAATTATTTTCAGCTTTACTAGTAGTCAGGGACATGCAAATTAAAACAACAATGAAGTGGTACAGTGTTACACCATCAGACTGGCAAAAAATAAGAAGTCTAATTAAGTTGAGATTGGGTGAAGATGAGATGCACTTTCATATATTCAAATTGTCGTGAACACTTTGGAAAGAAATTTAGCTTTATCAAGCCAGGTTGAAAGTGCACATGTCCTTAGATCCAGCATTTCCACTTCTAAGTAAATATCCTAAAGAAACTTGCACAGATGTGCACACGGTGACATATTCAGAAATATTTATCGTATCATCATTTAGTAAATGTTAAAAACAGAAACAACTTAAATGTCTATCGAACAGTAGAATAAAACACAAATTATAGCATATTTATAAAATGGAATGTTATATGGCAGTTAAAATTGTACTATATCTCATGAATAAATAGCAAAATAATAGTGAATAAGTCTCATTAAGGGTTAATTATTATTTTTCTGTAGGTACTACTGTAAACACTTTCCATGTCAATATTAACTCATATAATTCTCATGACAACCCTGTGATGGGGGTACTATTAGCATCCCCATGTTACAGATGAGGAAAGTAAGGTACAGAGAAGTTTCAGTAATTACCCAAAGGTCCTACAGCTGTCAGTGGCAGAGGTAGGCTGTGAATCAGCCAGTCTAACACCAGAATTGGTGCTTTAAACACTCTGCTTGACTTATAAAACAGACAGAATGCTTGCTGGGCAACAAGTGTATAACGTTGAGCAAAAAATTCAGTTTGGAAGATGATACACACAGTATGATTATCTATTATCTAGGGTTAGGTTCCACCGCATTTAACAACTACTACTACAAAAACAATAATAACAAGTGGCTTAAACAAGATAGAGATTTATTTATGACAAATCTAGAAATACATAGTCCAAGGCTGCTATGGAGACTCCAAGGTCATAAGGCCCCCAGATCTTTCTTCTGTTCCATCATCCTCAGTACTGATTTCCACCATCAAGGTGGTGTCATGAACCATGGGACTATTTGGAGCTTCATCCACCAGTCATGACCCAAGTAGGAACAGGAAAGAAAAGGTGAGGGAAAGCAAAAGATGCACCTGCCACCTGAGTCCCTTTAAGGAGGCTCTCCCAATGACCTTTACTCTGACCCTATAGCCACAAGAGGAAGTGGGAAATGTAGTTCTTTAGTTGACTGTTGCCTCAAATAAACTACATGTTCTGTAAGGAAAAAAAGTAAATATTGAGTGGGCAAATAAGAGTTTCTGTCATAAATACCATTTATAAGGCTTAAAACCATGCTACATATTGTTTATGCAAAACAATATAATTGTTTTGGATCTTATATGTACTTATTATGGTATAAAAGGATGCATGGAAATAATTAATACCAAATTTAGGAGAATAGTTATATTCGGAGGAGGGAAAAAGGGATTGGAGAGGGATACACAATAAACTTCAGCTATATCTCCAACTTAAAAAAAAACTAAAGGAAAAATGACATAATATTAAAATTTGACCAGCTGGGTGGAGAGTAAGGCCCTGTTTGTCTTTGGGGAGTGTATGTGTGTCTCCAATTCTCTCTTTCTTCTTTTGTGTAGTTCACTCACTCTTTCTGTCTCTTTTTCCTCTCTTCCTATAGAAAAAGGCCTGGATCCCTGAGATCTTCCTCCCCTGTTGAAAATAGAAGTCCTCAGTGAACTTGGGACTGCTTGTTCCAAAGTGAAGCATTTTTGGAGAGCACCTGCTTTAACAGTAATAAATTGGTTAAGAGCTTATCAAATGTCACACACTAAGCTAAGCCCTTTGCAAATGTGAATTTATTTAATCCTCACAAGAGCCCTGAGAGCTAAATCTATTGTTATTTTCATATTACAGAAGAGGAAACTAGGGCTCAGAGAGGTTAAATATCTTCCCTAAAACCCCACAGTTCACAGAGGTGGGGTCTAGGTTGGAATCTGCACCTGTCTGACTTCAGAACTGGGTCCTGAAACTGCCATGCTGTCCTGAGACACTTAATGAGCTCTTTCAATGTCCAGTCACACACCCTGCCACATCTCCTGCTCAAACTTCTAGGAAGAGCCCTCTGGTATGTACCCAAAATTAGACACAAGGGATAAGGTAGGGTGCTGGGTCTGGAAAGGAAACGTAGGCTGGATTTACCCTGTGCTTGGTGGGTCTCAGCTTGGGGGGCCACATAGGGCCAGGCTGAGATGAAGGAGGGAGCAAGCAAGGGGCTAATTGCTCAGAGAGAGTAATTGGTCTAAAAACTAAAGAAAGAAGGAGAGCATCTTAACCCTTTTATTTATTCACAGTCTTGCCTCTAGCAGGGCAGGAAGCAGCAAGGCACTCGAGGTGGGAACTTTGGCCAGGAAGAGTATTCCTACGCCAGCATCACTAGTGCCGTTTCTTTCCAAAATCTAAACTAGGTCCTGGCACTAATCACTGCATTCTCATTGCCTGTTCGCTTTGTTTCATCTTGTCTTAGTCAGTTTTGTGTTGTTATAACAGAATACCTGAGACTGGGTAATTTATAGAGCAAAGAGGCTTATTTAGCTTACAGTTCTGTGGGCTGAGAAGTTTGGGCATGGCCCTGGCTTCTCGAAAGAGCTTTCATGCTGCATCATAACATAGTGGAGAAGGTCAAAGGGGAAATGGACACATGTGAAGAGACAAAACCTGAGGGGCATCCTGGCTTTATAATAACCCACTCACTCCGGAACTAATCCATTTTTGTGAGAACTAATCTAGTCCCACCAGAATGAAAACTTAACTACCATGAGAATGGCAGTAAGCCATTCATAAGGGATCTGCCCCCCACAACCCAAACGCCTCCCACTAGGCCCCACTTCCTATCACTGCCACACTGAGGATCCCAAATTTCAATATGAGTTTTGGCGGGGACAAAACAAACCATAGCACCCCTCTAGAGAGCTCCTTTAGGACAGGGACTATGTCGGGTTCAAGACCATGGTGCTGGCACATAGTAGGAACTTGAATGTTTGCTAAATAAACTGATGAATAAACAAACGGATAAGTAAGTAAACTCAATAGAATTGAAGTTCACTTTAAAGGTAAAACTAGGGAGAAAGTGAAGATCCATGGTTTCCAGGGGAGAGAGGAATGAATAACAAAGCACAGAGGATTTTAAGGCAGTGAAACTTCTGTAGGATACCACCATGGTGGATGCATGTCATTGTGCATTTGTCCAAACCCACAGAATGTACAGCACTAAGAGTGACCCCTAATGTGAACTATGGACCATGTCAATGTAAGTTCATCGTAACAAATGAACCACTCTGGTGTGGGATGTTGATAGTGGGGGAGGCTGGGCCTATGTAGGGGCAGGGGGTATATGGGCATTCTCTGTACTTTCTGTTCAGTTTTGCTGTGAAACTAAAACTGCTCTAAAAATAAAGTATATTTAAAAAAGAATTGACGTTCACCAGAGTTCTCTGAACTGGGACTGAGCACTTAGCACAATAACAGCAAAATTATTGTGCCAGAGGGCACAGACCGATGCATTATTTGTGTTTGTAAGCCTTGCCTTAGCACTGTGCCCACAGTGGTGCTTGCTGAGTAGTTGCTGTGTTGAATTGAGATGAATTATTTTAAAAACAGGGATTTATAACAATGAACTGGCATGGTATAGGGCATTGCAGAGATCCATATGTAAAGAGCCAGCAGGTTCTTTGAAAATGATCTCAAACCTCTAATAAAAACATCATTATCCTTATTATCAAAAATAAAATAACTATGGCCATCATTTATTTGGTCCATACGTTGTGTCAGATGCTGTTGACTAGATTATCTCTGATATTTACCATCACCTTGCAAGGGAGGTATTATTATTACCATTTACAATATAGAAACCCAGTCCCTGATGGTGAAGCAACTTTCTGAAGCTCAAATAAATTATAAAAGACCTGCTTAGGATTTATATGCAGGCCTCTTGGGCTCCAAAACCTATGATTCTGCCATCCCAAGAAAAACTAACAGAACTATTGAGGTGTTTTAACTTTTTTCTTTATGCATGCTAAACTGCAGCATCAACAAATGGCAGTAAAGAAGTTGCATTTCTCCTTGAGGAAAGATTCTGGAATGTCCTGTAACTCCTCCCAAGGCATTGGTGATTTTATGGCTACTCTGAATATACTTGAGCTGCAAATCCTAACCTAATTGTTTTCTGCTGGCAAATCTAGTCAATGTGATATAAACTCTTACTTCCCCTTGGTGTGATGTTATGGATTGGTATTATGCTATGAAAACTCTCTGTATACCATAAAAGCACCAACACTAATCATGAAAATTAATGAAGAGAAAAATTATCCCCCAAAATATGTGCTTTTGCAAACATTTATTAGGAAGCAAAAATCAAACACTAGATGTAAAGGCTACAGTGCAATTTTTTTTCTTTCTTTTTAAAAAGGCTTTTAAAAAATCTGAGTGCAGTGAAGTTTGAAATGAAAACACTGGCTTCTTTTCTTGGAAAATATGTCTCTTAACAAGCTCCTTATGCACTCTTCTCTGTTCCAGGGTCCTCTGGACTGAGTTCAAAATAAGTCAATTCTCAAAACTTTTCTTATGAGTCACTATGGCTAAAAGCCTCTGCAATTAGGCTTTGACCCAAGAAAGTTTGATCCTTGTTGTGTGATGTAAAATATTCTGCAATTACTAGCCTCTTACTTCAAAAATTTCAGCTCAGTTCTCTGGAAGATGTTTCCTTTGCTGCTTTTCTGCATTTGCAGCTTTTCCCTGAGTTTATAGCCCTCTTTCCCTAAAGAGCTCAAACCATCCTTTACTCATGCTGAAAACTGCTTCCTGGATGTCTCACCACATGGGTTCTTAGCTTTTCAAAGAGAAATGTTGCTTTGGGAAGCATTGTAGCTTTAGTGGAAAAGCATACGATTTGCATATCTGCTCAAGAATCCATGCAAACAAAAATTATTTCACTTCATGACTCAGCCCATTGCTTGTCTTATTATTGTTGATTATACTGGCCTGATGCCTACTTACTCAACTGATAATTGGCATGAGAGTTGGTTGCAGTAAGTAGGCCAGTTGTAAATACAAGTTGGGGCTGCTAAGAAGTGCATGTGTGCATGTGAGTGCATGTGTTTGTGTGTATTTATTATATAATAAAAAAAAGCTTACGTGTGGAAAGTTGCCAGTTGGGCCTTCATAGTTTGGGGACTGTGCGCTCATCTTGCTTTTCTTGAGTCATGGGACAGACAGGATATGTCAGAACACTGAGGGACTCATGGACCATGGTGCTCTGTCCATATGGAATGTTAACACTTCCTGAATAATAAGCATCCATAGAAAATCATTGTAATGTTGACCTGATTTATAATATTGATTTTAATCAAAGGGAAAAATAAGCTTTCAAGGTATAAAACAGGTTCTGCGAGATCTCCAAAACTGCCATGCCTTGGCTGACACACACACTTTTGCCTCTTCTAGGCCCAGGTTCATTGCCACAAGTGTCATGGCATAAAGGATGGGGAGTTCTGAACAGGCTGCTGCAGTGCACCTCAAGATTTCCAATGAAGTTTCTGAAAATTAAACTTTTAAATCTCTGTCCATTTAGGGTAGTCATTGTTATGTTTAAAGTCACAGATGACTGGGAGACTGATGACAGAAAATGTGAGAGCCAGATGGAGAGGGCTAAGGAAGGTGGGGCTACTGTGCTAGTCAGCCAGGAGGGGCCACACTCAAGCTGATGAGTGGGTTCATGGGCCAGTCTTGCAGAGAAACACAAAGAAGAGCTAAGAGACCAGGCAGATGGCACCAAAGGCTCCTTTTGACTTTACATTCCCTGATTCCAGTTCCTTACAAGGCTGACTGCTCTCTTTGCTCTTGGATTCTAAGAGATACTCCTGATTCCTTCCAATATGCCCTCCTTTATAAGACAAAATTAAAAAGCAACTCCAATGGAGGCTTTCTCCCGGGCCCATGATGCCATTTTGCATATGATTGGATCCAGACCTGGATCGAATCCCAGCTCTGCAACTTACTATCTGTGAATCCCACTTAATCTCTCAGGATCTCGATTACCTTCTTTGTGTGGGGATAATAATAAAATCTACCTCCTAGGTTGTGAAGATTCCATGAGATAATATTTCTAAAACATTGAACTAATGACTGTCCCATAGGAAGTGCTGTCTTTATAAGTGGTTGTTAACTAAAAACATTCAAACAAATACATTTCAGACAGTCTATGGATTCTTATAAGTCCACTGATCTGAGTTAAAAATCCCCTAATTTGGACTGAAATTTGTCTTTAACTCAGAATGGGATACTATTTCCTTGAAGATTACATTCCATGGAATATCATCTATACAAAGATTTAGAACAACAACATATAGACTAAATAATATTATAGAATTAACTTATTTCCCCATCTTCCAGCTAAAATCAGTGGCAATAATTGTCGAGGCTTCACTCATTCATTCATTTATAACATCATTTGTTCTGCACATTCCCTTCCCATTGGCTTGTTTTTAGTACCCTGTAAACTGGTCATTGGTGCCCTTATGAACCTGTCTAACTACTGGTTGCTACTTTAGTTGCTCCCAAGAATTTGAAATATTCATTTCTGACCAAATAGCCTTTCTGCTGGTAGTCAAAACACAAGGAAAAAGATTCCGGGATTAAAAAAATATATATAAGACACAGAGAACAGGACTTGCCATACCAAACGGAGCAAATCTTATTTACAAATGACCTCTAACCTCTGATACCAGCCCAAATAAAGAAGCATCTGTCATCTTTGGGAACATCCAATGCTCTTCACTCTGACAAGGGGCCTCCAAAGACTAGATTTCATTTCAATCTAATTGGCTCCTTGCCCTTTTCCTGCCTCCCTCCAGCCATGCATGACAAGCTAAGCCATCTTGGGATGGAAACCCAGCCCAGAGATATGCAACACCTTGACAGCAGAACCAGGGGGTGGAGGCAGGGCAGCAGCTCTGCTAATTACAGAACAATAGCGTGCATTGATTTCAGCTTCAGCAGGAGTAGGCCTAGGTTGTTGTGCTTGGCATCTTGGAGCTCTTGCTGCTGGCTGTGTTTAACTGGAACTTTTCCCTTCATCAATGCATAACACACAGAGAGATCTTTCTGAGTGGACCATCTAACCTATCTGTAGTCCATCTTAATGGCAGTGACCAAATTTTCCAAGCCACAAGTGGACAAGTATGAGTGTGTGAAACAGACAGTACATATGTCCAGGGAGATGTCGTGGAAAATCCAGTCTGCCTGGCTGTTACACCTTTTCATGCTTCTACTCATTAAATACTCATCAAGCATATACTAAGGTTGAAACACTATCGTAGAAGATGATGATATGGTATGAACTTGACAGATAAGACTGTTGCCCTCATAAAACTTACATTTTGGTGGAGGGGATACATTACAACAACAACAACAACAACAAACAAGATCATATCAAACTGTGCTTAGTTCTCTGCAGGAGTATGTTGGGAAAGGAGGAAAAAGATGATAATAGTAGCTAACACATGCTTTTTTGCACCATGCACAATTCTATGCATTTTGCTTGTATTAACTCATTTAACTTTCACAGCCAGCTTATCATTTCAGCTATTTTCCTCATTTGGCAGAGAAAACTGAGGCAGAGAGAGATTGAGCATCATTTGTCCTTGAATGACCATGGCAACTCCACCCTTCCAGTTGTTGGTCAAAAACTTCTGAATCTTTTTTTTTCTGTCTCATCCTATATTCAATCATAGACAATCAATCAAGGAATACTGCATTCTCTGTTCTCTACACCAATATATATACAGTCTGACCGCTTCTCATCAGCTTCACTGATACTACCCTGATCCAAGCCACCATTATCTCTCAACCGGCTTATAGCAATAACTCCTAACTGGTTGCACTTCTATCTTGCCTCTTGAGTCTGTTCTCAAGGAGCAGCTATAATCATTCTTAAAACTATAAGTCAAGTAATTTCTCAACTGCATTCAATGGCTTCCTCTATGTTTGGAATAAAAGTACTGTAACTATGATTCATTTGTATTTGTACCCCTTAGTTAATCTGCAGTTACTACTGAAGCCCCTACACACTGGGACCTTCCTGTCTTCTCTAACCATTGTTCCAAGTCCCCCTTCTCTCCTGTTCACTCTGCTTCACCCACAGCAGCCTCCTGGTTGTTCTCAGGGCACGCTAGTCACGTGCCCTTCAAAGCTTTTGAGCCTGTGGTGACCTTTGTCTTGATATCCACAAGGCTCCCTCAACCACCTCCTCTGGCTCTTGCTCTTTTCAATGAGGACTTCCTTAACCGTCCTATCAAAAACTGTAAGCACTCTCTGACCCAGTGGTCTTTATCATCTTTTCTTACATTTTTTTCCTTCAAAGCATTTATAACAATCTGATACAATATATGTTCTTACTATTTTTATTTGCTTATTGCTTGCTTTCCACTACTAACATAGAAACTACATGAGAGCAGGGATTTTCGTTTTGTTTGTTGCTTTTTCCAGAATGTCTAGAACAGTTCCTTGCATGTAGGAGACACCTAATAAATATCTGTTGATTGAATAAGTTAAGGAAGAAGACCAATTTCTCTGATGTGATAATAAAAAGGTTTAAGATTAGAAAAAGATGATGATACCTGATCTAGAAGAGAAAGGGAAAAAAGAATGACTACAAAACAGATGGAGGGAGGAGGCTACGCTTACAGGGGAGGGATAATGCGACGATAAACGTGAGAGAGCGGTCGTAAAAGTAGCCTGAACACATGGAAAGCAAAAGGTTTGGTTTAGTTCACTCCAGTTCAGTCTTCACCAATCACCCTGCTTTGCTCACTAAGAATATCTATGACTTGGAGAAGTGACTTTCTCTCTGGACCTTGTAGGTAAAATAAAGTTGGTGCATGAATGTTTGTCTTACCCAGCTCTAATAGCAGGGTAAGACATATGTATAAGTATATGGAGATACTGACTTAAATTATCATTAGGTCCCTTAGGGCTTCAGGTTTTCTGGGGTTTCACAGGCTTACTGCGGGATTCTCAGGCAGGAAGGCTGGTTGTCACTGGCCATTCTGAATGCTACATTTGTGGGAAGAGGTGAAGGAAAGGAAATCATGGAATATGGGTCCAGGGAAGGTTTGCCTTTCCCCAAACCACAATTCCACGATGCATCAGGAGAGCCGTTGAGAGACGGAAGAGCCTAATTCGGGATGGTGCAAGTTCTGTGGTCTCACTGTGACTTTGCTTCATAATGTGGTCAATGTTACTCTAGGGTGCCTTAGACTCTTTCTCTATGTGGTGAGTTTATTGTTTGCTCACACCAGGGAGAAGTTCAGGGCTTTTCTTAGGAAAAGTTGTCTGGCACTTGAGCACAGCCACGTGAGCCCTGAGGAGAAGCCCAGACAAGACTATTGTGTAACTAAAGGTGAAACAGACCCATACATCAGCAGCAGCCTGGGTATATTTGGAAAACACATTTTCATCTTCAATTGACACCAGACCTGCAGCGGAGCTAAGTTATTACAAAGTGTTAGTCCCGTTCATCCCAGCCCTGGACAGCTAGCTTTGTTAAACAGATACTGTCAGGTGCCATCTGTAGGGGCCAGGGTATCCCAAGGCTGCTGCAAAAATTTGGTTCCCTTCAATTTGGCATTTCCTTATTCACAGCACACTGAAGTGACATCCTACCATTCTGAGAGACAATGGAAGGTTGGAAAAGGAAACAAAAAGAGAGCAATGGGTAGGGGGAGGAGGAGAAAAAAGAAGAGGAGGAGGAGGAGGAGAGAGGAAAGAATAGGAGAAGGCTATCAATGTGAGCTCTCATTTATTGGGTGCCTATACAGTAACATTATATTAAGTACATTGAAAGCATGAACTCTGATCCTTACAAATACCGCGGGGCATAAGCAGCTCTTTCTCCATTTTTCAAAGGAGAAAATGGAGACTTAGAGGCTGCGGTCACACAGGTGTAAGGGGTAGAGCCTGCACGCTCTGCCTGACTCCAAAGTACACGCATTTCCTGACCTGCTTTGCTGAAGCAAGGGTAAGGAGGGTCAGGAGAGATATCTGTGCTGGGCTCTGTTTAGTAAAGAATTTAACCTTGCCCAAAAGAGGTCTGCCTTTGCCCTTGGCTTCTGGTAACCTTTAAGCCCTTGGAATGTCATGCCTCAGGGTTTTCCTGTTTTTGTTTGGGTGGGGGTGTTAAGTCATCCCAGATAGTTTAACAGTATGATTTAGGGTAGGATCTTTGGGTCACCTGGTATCAGCTCAACCTCGAGGGCGGCTGGAGACTGAGGTCAGCTGTGTGGGCACTCAGCCAAACTTATGTGATGGAGCCCCAGTAAAAACCCTGGACACCAAGGCTTGGGTGAGCTTCCCTGGTTGGTAATACTCTATGAATGTTGTCACATATTGATGCCAGGAAGGTTACGCTGTCCATGATTCTATGGGAAAAGGACAATGGAAGCTCTGCATTTGGAACTTTCCTGGACTCTGCCCCATGTGTCTCTTCCCTTGGCTGATTATAAATTGTACCCTTTCCATGTAATAAAACCTAGCCATGAGTATAACTTTCAGTGAGTTCTGAGTCCTGCTAGTGAATGATCAAACTTGAGGGTAGTCTTGGGGACCTCCCCAAACTTGTAGTTGATGTCAGACATTAGGATGGTCTTGCGGACTGTGCTCCCTCTAACTTTGCTCTCTCACTCAGCCCTTTTTTGCTGGCAGCCTCATTTCCTGGGATGTTACTCTCTTCTCTCTTTGTCTGAGTAACAAGCCCCTGGAATGAGTCACTGTCTCACTGGGTTGGGCCAGCAGGGAACTGAGAGCGTGGGACCAGGGGTCAAGCACAGGGAACTGAAAATCAGGCAAAGCCTGGGAATAGTAGATTGGAGCTAATGAAGGGATGGTCTGGACATGGCAGGCACAGAGGTCCCTGGGGTTTACTTGCTGAATACCTTTAGGGAACAGAGGTTAAATCCCTCTTGGCCTCAGTTTGTATGTCTGTAATATGGAGATACTGACTTAAATTATCATTAGGTCCCTTAGGGCTTCAGGTTTTCTGGGATTTCACAATCTGACAGCATTGAAAGATTAAAAATTCTCAGGAGGCTTATAACCAAAGGAAGAAGTTTCTTTTTCCATTTCTGGATATTCTTGTTGGGCTGCACAGCTTGGTTGTTTAAAACATAGTACTAATGCTTAAAATTATCACAGATCTGCACTCCACAGAGGGCAGTTCACAGCACACCTTCCTTCTGTCCTCCTGCCATCCTTCCTTTTCTTCTTTCCAATGATTACTGTGTTCTACCTGTGTATCCACCACTGTGCTAGCTGAAAGGGATTACAAAGATCATCATGACACATACCTCCCCTTCTGCCCTAAAGGGGCTTGTAATGGGGTGGGAGGTTGGGCCAGGTAAGTAGCTAAATAGAATATCTAAATAAAAGGAGGGCTAAATAGGAGTGGAGGTACATGGAAAGTTTGAGGGAGTGAACAAATCAGAGGTGACAATGCTAGTGGCAGCAGAAAGGGCCTAGGTCTAGGAGAAGGTTGAATATGAATTTTAACAGGTAGAGAAAGGTCAAAGGGTCTTTCCAAGAGTAGAAAATGGAAAGAAGAAAGGCACAGAGACTTGAAGCATAGAGTATGTTTGGGAAATAGCCTGTAGCCAGGAGCCTGGGTTGTAGAATGGGGCAGGGGAGGTGGTGGGAACAGGAGACAGGAAGAGAGACGAGTGAGGCCAGAAGACTGATCATCACAGCCCAGACATCCTCCTCTGTCAAGTTGAGGCATTTTTATCTTACTTGATAGCAATGAAGAATCTTTTGAAGAAGGAAGGATAAGACTATACTTTGAAGCTATACTTTCTTCATTCTTGGTTCCTTGGAACCTGTGGTTCCTTGAATCAGTGATGATGCTGATATCAACAGTCATGCTGACAATAATAATATAAAAACCCACAATGTGCATCTCTAGGTATTTTACATTTTTCAAAGCACTATCACTTAAAAACAATTTTAAACCACAGTTTTAACCCATCTAACTATAGACATTATGCTCAGTGATTTTTATATATCATATAATGCTGACCAAATTCACAAGGGGCATACCTGACCTTGTTTCATAGATGTGGAGAGTGCAGCTCAGAGGAGGTGAGGCATGTACAGGGCCCTACAGCCAGGGATGGCAGGGCAAGACCAGAGGTTGACCTCACTGGCAAGGCTCAAGTCTGCACTCTCAGCTTCTCTATCTACTTCCTGCTACCTATTACTCTTCCCATTTTATAGATGAGGAACCTGAGGCAAAGAAAGATTAAGTCATAAGTCTAAGGCCATACAACCAGGATGGAAATTAATTCTTTGGCTTTCCTAATGTGCTTTTCCCCTGCCTGATGGAGGTTGTTAGCAATGCATACTAGACACAGTGATCACAGCTGTTGCACATGCTTAAGGCTGAATGAGATGCTAGGAAAAATCTATTTTTTTGTTGTTAGACTGGATGACTGAGCACAAAAAGTGTTTTTCTTTTGTATGTGTACACTGCCCACAGAGAAGCTCCTCTGAAATTACCCTTCTATTCTCCTAAAGGCTCCTCCACCCCCTTATATGTTCTAGACACCTCCCAGGGCATCTGTCCAGTCAGTCTCCCTCTTCTGAAAACTGTTCCCTTCCCACCCCCAGCCCCATGTTTCTATTATATGACCTGCTCGCTGTGGACTTGGTTGAACTTGAATGCATCCTCAAATTAGATAAACCAATTGGATTCTCCCCAGACTTGGAGTTGCTGGGGAGTCATTCTATTGGCAGAACACACATGAAAAGGGCCTTGAAGCCCTTCTGCTGAGGACCCTGGGGCTTCCCTGTCCCCTGTTCTCCCTGAGGCCTGGTTTGGCCATTCTCTGGGTTCTGTGTGAGACTCCATTAACCTTCCATAAATGCCTTTCTTTTCCCTTTTCTCTAGTTTGAAGTAAGTAAACCAAAGAAATTTAACCAAGAAAATAGTTGTGATTACAGAATCTGTAGGGAAGATATAGAAGCTGCTTTTTTTATTCAACTGTAGTCTCTCTCATTACTATTTTCAGTTCATTTTAAATATTAAAAATCTTAAACCCAGAATACCTACCAAGATAAGTCAGCCTTGTTTGTAGCTTGTGAGAAAGATGGGGGACCCAAGTGCTTCTAATGTGTTTAAGTTCAGAGCAGCCATGTAGTCCTGACTAACCTTCCATCATAAATGATCAGCCAGGCCATGCCTGGGCTCATCCTCTGTGAGTGAGTTTGGCTTTGCACAGGGGACACTGTCTGGCAAGTGTTCCTAATACCTTCACAAGTGTTGGAGTAAGTTTGCATGAAGAGGCTCATTAATGGGCATTGTGCAATGGCTTTCTGAACTTGGACACCTAGTATCTGGATGGAATCTGGTATAGTGGTCAGGTGAGTTGTGTGGAGTGTGTTCTTTGTGTTTGCTATTTTTGGCCCGTGGGCCAGTACAGTTGGTGAAGAATAGTTGGTAGGGGTGTTGGTGGAAAAATCTCTATCTTTGTGGCATGGGTAACCAGAGGACTAAGTCTGGGGCAACCACACTCACTGTAGAAAGAAGGGGGAATAATTCCAGAAGGGAAAGATCCAGAAAGGGAATCCCCAAGTTCTGTCTGCCCTCATCTTTGGCTGACCCTGAACTATACATGCTTGGAACAAACTCAGAGAAGATGAATTAAAAACAAACAAAAAATTTGAACTGAGATGGGAGCTGCTGCTGACCCAAAAAGAATTTGCAATTCAATTCCAACCAAGTTAAGTACTTGCTAAAAGAAAAGTAACTATAGTTTTTATAGAAAAATTTCAGGATCAAGTCTCCATATTTAACACTCATTGTATCCTGGATACTGAACATATAAGGTCCAGGAAAATGTGACCAATTCTCAAAGGAAAAGACCATTAACTAAGACCAATCCCAAAATGACCCAGGTGTTGAAATTAGCAGACATGAAATTTAAAGGAACTATTATAATTACCCTCAATGATGTAAATGCAAATGTGCTTGCAATGAATGAAAAGACTAAAAATCTCAGCAGAACTATGGGAACAATCAAAAAGAACCAAATTAATATTCTAGAACAAAAAGTAAGATATCTGAAATTAAAAAATTCACTGGATAGATTTAACAGGAGAATGGAAATTATAGAGGAAAGACTGAATCTGAAGATAGATCAATAATGTTTAACTGTTTTTTGCTTTTGTTGCCTGTGCTTTTGAAGTCTTGCCCATAAAATCTTTGTCCAGACCAATGTCCTGAAGCATTTCTCTTATGTTTTCTTCTAGTAGTTTTATAGTTTCATGTCTTACATTTAGGTAAGTAGATCCAATTTGGGTAAATTTTTGTATATGGTGAGAGATAGAGGTCTAGTTTCGTTCTTTTGCATATAGATATCCCGTTTTCCCAGCACCATTTATTGAAGAGGCTGTCCTTTTCCCAATGTACATTCTTGGCAATTTTGTCAAAAGTCAGCTGGCTGTAATTAGGTGAATTTATTTCTGGGTTCTCTATTCTGTTCCATTGGTCTATGTGTCTGCTTTTGTACCAATACCTGCTGTTTGGTTACTATAGCTTTAGTATATTTTGGAGTGAGGTAGTGTGATGCTTCTAGCTTTGTTCTTTTTGCTCAGTATTGCTTTAGCTACTTGGGGTCTTTTGTTTTATAATTGTTTTTTGTACTCCTGTGAAGAATGTCATTGGTATTTTAATAGGGATTACATTGGATTTGTAGATTGCTTTGGGTGGTATGGTCATTTTAACAATATTAATTCTTCCAGTCTATGAACATGAGATTTCTTTCATTTTTTGTGTACTACTCAATTTCTTTCAGTGTTTTGTAGTTTTCACTGTAGAGATATTTCACCTCCTTGGTTAAATTTATTTCTAGATTTTTTTTTGAGGCTATTATAAATGGGATTGCTTTTAAAAATTCTTTTCCAGCTAGTTTATTAGTGTATAATCTGAAGAACAGAGAGCAAATGAACAGAGCCTCAGGGACCTGTTAGATAATATAAAACAATCTAACATATGATATTGAAGTTCTAGAAGGAGAGATATGAGAGAATGGGGTATAAAAACTATGTGAAGAAATAATGACCAAAAACTTTCCAAATTTGACAAAAGATATAATTACATATTCAAGATGTCCAATAAACCACAAGCAGAATAAATTGAAAATGGCCATAGGCGCATGGCTGTGCCAATGACATGAAAAGCCAAGGAAAAGAGCAAATAAGAGGAGCCAGATAGAAATGACACATGGCATATAAGGAACAATGATTTGATTAAAGGCCAGAGGTGGCTGGGACAACATCTTTAAAGAGCTAAAAACAACAACAACAACAACAAAACCCCAGAATTATATAAGCAGCACAAATAATTCTTTAAGAATGAAGGCAAAATGTACATATTTAGGTAAAAGAAAACTATGGTAATTTGTTGCCGCCAGACCTGCATTATAAGAAATGCTAAACAATCTTTTTAGGCTACAACAAAAGAGATGCCAGATGGAAACTCAAATCCCCAGAAAGAGCACCAGAAGTGGTAAATATCTGTGTAAATATAAAAAAGATTTTTTTCTGCCTTTTTCTTTTTAATTCATTTATAATACATGTGCCTGTTTAAAGAAAAAATAGCATTGCCTTCGGGGAGGTTTTATGTAAGTAAATGTAATACATACCAATAACATAACGGATGGGAGCAGGGGGATAAGTGGATTTACATGATTGCAAAGCTTCGTGTGAAGCGGTATACGTAAACCCTAAGAAGATTTATTAAGAGTTAAGGATTTATATTAATTTATAAGATTAATAATATTTAGTATGACCACTAAAGAATAATATGAAGAAGTGTAGCTAAAAAGCCAAGAGAAAAATTAAAATGAAATTCTAAAAATTATTAAAATAATCCAAAACTCTCAGGGAAAGAGGACAACAACATAATAAAAACAAAACAAAAAAACCCCACAACATCAAAACAGAGGGGGTAAGTTGAAGATAAATAACAAAATAGTAGACTAAAACATAACCATGTAAAAATTACATTAAATATTCAATTAAAAGGCAGAAATTGTCAGAATGGATAAAAGTCAATGAATTAAAAATAAATGAAAATAAAGTAAAAAATTAAAGTAGGATAAAAAGGCACAGATAACATGAAAATAAATGAATGGGAGAGATTCCACACAAACAGTAAATGTAAGAATCCAGGGGTGGCTGTATTAATATCAGCGAGAAAAAGATTGGAAAATAAAGATAAGAAGAGACATTTCATAATATTAAAAGGACCAATTCATTAGGAAGACATAATAATTATGTGTGTATATGTGTCTAATAATAGATCTTTGAAACAGGCAAAGCAAACAATTACAGAGTTAAAGGAGAAAAAAGACAATTCCACAATTATAGTTGGAGATTTAATATCTTTCAGCAATTGGTAGAACTAGACAAAAAAATTCGTAAAGCTTTAGAAGATTTGAACATTGCTATCAACCTTTATTTGGCTAATATTTATAGAGCTATAATCTAACAACCACAGCATACATATTTTTTTTTCAAGGGCACATGTTTACTAGGATATGTTAGGCCAACAAACAAATATCAACAAATCTAAAAAGTCTGAAATTATGCAGAGTATGTTTTCTGACAACATGGAATTAGGCTGAAGATCAATAGTAATAAAATATCCACGAACGTCCCAAGTATTTGGAAATTAAACAATGCTTTCCTAAATAATTTGTGGGCTAAATAAGAAATCAATAGGGAAATGAAAAATATTTTGACTAAGTGACAATTAAAATAAAACATCATAATATGTGAGATGCAGATGAATGAGTGCTTAGATAAATGTTTATAACTTTCAGTGTTTATGTTAGAAACAGAAAAAAGAGCTACAAATCAAGGATCTAGGTTTCCACCTTAAGAATTAGAAAAAAGATCAAATTAAACCCAATGTAACAAAAGGAAAAAGATAATAAAGATAAGTACAGAAATTTATGCAATAAAAAATGGACATAAAACAGAAAAAAGTCAATGAAATCAAAAGCTAGTTCTTCAAAAAGATTAATAAAATTGATATGCCACTATTTGATTACTCAAGAAGATACAAGAAATAAAATACCAATATTACCAATGTGTAGGACAGCACTACACATCCTACAGTTATGAAAGGATGATAAAGGAATGTTACCAACAACTTTGTGGCAATAAATTTGATAACTGAAAGTGGACAAATCCTTTGAAAGAAATAAATGATCAAAACCTACCCAAGAAGAAGAAGAAGAAAAAAAATAATCCTATGTCAATTAAAAATTTGAATTAAAAATAAAAATCTCCTTACAAAAAAGAACCAGGCACAGATGGCTTAACTGACAGATTCTATCCAACATTTAAGGTAACATAAGACCAATCTAACACAAAGTCCTTTAGGAAATAGGAAGGGAATCCTTCTCAAATAATGTTATAAGCCTAGTATTATCAGGCAAATACATTACAAGAAAATAAAACTGTATACCAATGTCTCTCATGAACATAGGTTAAAAATCCTTAACAAAACATTAGCAAATCAAATCCAGTAATATATAAAAGGATAGCATATTATGACCAACTGGTATTTATTCCAGGAAATCAAGGTTGGATTTAACATACAAAAATCAATTAATTTAACCCACCATATGAATAAAATAAAGGAGAAAACCTACTTCGGCATTTCAGTAGATGTGGAAAAATTTTGATGAAATTCAATTTCCATTCATGATAAAAACTTCAGCAAACTAGGAATGGATAGTATCTTCCTCAACTCAATAAAGGTCTCCAGTCTCTACACAAAACTTTGCAACTAATGTCATATTTGATGGTGAAAGACTGAACGTCTTTCTCTAAGATTGGGAACAAGGCTAGGATGTCTACTCTAACAATTTTTATCAACATTGTATTAGAGGAACTAGTCAGTGCAATAAGGCAAGAAAACCATTTAAAAGTAATACAGATTCAAAAGCAATATGTAAAAATATCTTTATTTGCATACAACATGATTATATATGTAGAAAATCCTAGAAGGTAGTAGAATTAATAAGTGAGATAAAAAGGTTGCAGAGTACGAGGTCAATATACAAAAGTTAATTGTATTTCTATATGTTAGCAATGAGCAGTTGAAAAATAAAATTGAAATTACAAACCCATTAACAATGCCATAAAAATACTAAAGAACAAATGTAATGGAATAATATGCAAGACCTGTGTACTGATAACAAGAAAATGATTCAATTTTGTCCTTCTGTCCATTCACACAGGTGAGAAACATGAATGGTTGTGATTTCTTCAATCCTCAAGCATCTAAGTCCACTGAAGTTATTCTGGTGTTTATAGATACCCATTTTCTTTTCCTTTTCCTTTTTAAAATAAACAAATATAGAATAAATAAATAAATAAGGGAGAGGGACAGCTCATGGAAATCATCATTAACAAACACCATAGTAATAACTTTTCAGACAAGACCCACTGATGGATGCTAAAGTGGGAAAAATATATATATATATAGGTAGAATATCCATTTTTGGACAACATTGTTCTCAGAGGCAATCCAGCTTTAACTGTCCAGGGTTGTGAAAAATAAAATCATGTATTAATTGTATTTTATAGTCAATCTAAGGGATTTTCAAAGGTAATTTTGACCAAAAATAATTTTTGTTTAGGTCCAACTGTCAAAGCTAATTCCTGCATATGCTGTGACTTCACTGAACTTCAGGAGAACCCTGAGTCTATACAGAGCACAGTTTGTAAAGCATTCTGTGCTGGGACACCTCTAACAGATAACTTATTACCTCACAGAGCATTCCATTTTGGACCACTGAATTGTCAGCTTTCTTAATGTAGGGTCATCTTGCTATATCTGCCTTGGCTCTGCTCTAAGGATCCATGTTGAAAAATTGTCATCTTTCCCCTGAGAGTTCAATACCTGAGGGGCTATAGGGTTCGTATCTTGTCTTCTCTTTGCAATGCTAAACAATCCCAGTACTAGATTCATTTTTTCTTCCCTTCTGTGGTAATCAGTCCAGCAATGGCCTGTGGCCTCAACCCAAAACAAATGCTGAATTAGGCAATGGTATATTGGTATCACATTTCCTCAGGTCACTTAACGTCAGCTATTGCAAAGTATAGGAGGCCCTGAAACATCAAGAGTTCTTGAAATAGAAATGTTTTTCCAGCTGAGCTCTGTAAGGAGGAGTAGCAGTGGTGAAAGTCTTTGGACCTTTGACTGGCCTCTATCCCAAATCTGTTGTCTCTCTGCTTTGGGAGATATGCCATTCTTTGACAGCTCTGTAATTGACTTGGCTCCCATCTCAGTGGGACTTTATAAGCTAATGGAATAGAAATGGCCTCCCTGATCCTCACTCCCCTTGTTCTGGCCTCCATCAGGGAGCTGTTTATTATACAGGAATGATCTTTAAGAAGTTGCATATTTATTCTGCAGGCAATCTCTGTTGCCTCCAGTAGTGGACTGAGCCCTCTCCCAGGCTTGTACAAACAGCTTTCCTGAAGCAGTCATGCTTTATGAACTGTGCACGGAGTGAGCACATCACTGGCTGTCAGCCTCTGAACACGCTTTTGCCCTGAAGAGCTAGAAAAAGGAAGAAAAGACAAATATCTCTAAAGAAACACTTCTGTAAATTTAGCAAATGGAATGGCTACAGAGAATCATTTGATGCCTCTTATTTTGTTAATGCCATTAGTCAATATATCTAGCCTCCCTACAAGGTCCAACAGGAGGATGGGAGCAGTCTCTGTGGGACACCTCCTATTCCATGAGTGAGAGATAAATTAGACTGGTGGTCAGAGGCTATGGTCCTAATCTTGACTCTGCCTTGAGTCACCTTCAGCTATGGTTTTTAGCAATCTCTCTGTATCTAGGAATGGGCTGGAAGAGCTCATAGGGTAAACAGCCTGTCAACTACCTTTGCTAGGATCAAATGTAAGAGCAGCAGCAGCAGCAGGCAGCAAAGAATGAGAAAATCATTAATGAGTTAAATCTGTTTTGTACTTTACACTTTTCAAGGGTCCTTTCTACCCAGTTGAGCCTTTTACTATCTTTATAAACAATTAGAGGTAGATGATATTTACTCCATATGAGCTTGAAATTATGCTGCAGAAGTTGAGACAGTAGCTCAAGATAACAATTAGGGACAAATCTGGGAACTCAGACCTGTCAGGTTTCCTAATTGCTGTGCAGGGGTCTTTGCATATACTGTTCTGCACAGACCATCATTACCATCATCCAAATAATCGTTATCTTCAGAAATATTTATCGAGCACTTATTAAGTGCCAGGCTTTGCGCTAAGTGCTTTACCAACATTGTTTAAATACTGGATCATTAGAAACCCTATCCAGAAGAAATACAGCTATGAAAACTGAGGCTCATAGGCCAAATAACTTGCTTGAGTTGTCACTCTCAGATCCATGATAATATATAAGTTTGTGCAACTGACAACCTCTCTGACTCTCGGTTTAATAGGGTTAGTGATATCTACTCCTGGTACCCCAAAGGCTACCTAACATGGGGACCATCTGTGGAAAGCAGAACACCTTGAAATGTGTGAGGTGACAATCCTTTTCTCGTGGCTAGTAAATGGTAGAGCTGGGGTAAAAATCCAAGCATTTCAAGACTGAGAGTACAAGCATGACTGCATACTAACGACACCCCCAAAATGCTATTACCCAGACTCTTCATTGTTGGCTACTTGCCCAGAAGATACAAGACTCCATGGTAAACTGTTAAATTTTTGCTCATTAAAAAAAAAAAAAAAGGCTAGCAAGCCTTCTGAACCCTTCTTAAATCCCACAGTGATGTTTTCCTCATGCTGAACACATAGGCAGCAAGGAGTTAATGCTGTTTGGTGATGAGGAGTTAATAGTTATTTTGGCTGCATCTAAGATTCACCTCTTCCACACAGGCCTTTGCTTTCCACCTGCTGAGCAAATAAACATCACCAAGGAAGCAAGATCTTTTCTCCCCTATCATTCTGTACTCAAGTGTGGCCACTTCAAATGATGGCGGTAGCTACTTTTGGAACAGGAAAGCTGAATGGAGTGGGGGAGACCCTGCGTGGCTACCTAAGGAAAGAAAGAAGGGAAGAGAGATTCAGGGGCTCTGGGGGAGATTTTGCGGGACTTTCTGGCTTCTGGTTCTGGCTGAGTTCATTGTAGACATTATAGGGATGTCTTGGCTGATGATCGTAGAGTGATTGAAAGGTATGAAGAAATAACTTTTAATTGCTTTTGGAAAATATGTACTTCTACAAAAGTTCCTCGAGCAATCCCTTGGCTGCCTGAAGTCATTACCTCCAGATACTTCCAGCTGAGATAGGAGGAAAGGGAATCAAGTGATAATTAAAAGTCGTTATGACGGTGACGATGGTAGAGGTAACAGCGGGTACTGAATACCTACTCTATGCATAGCGCTGTGCTACACACTTCACATACAGTACTTTATTAAATCCTCACCACAACCCTATGGGGCTGGCACTATTACTGTCCCAGTTTTGTAGATAATAACACTGAAGCTGAGAATTTCAGGAACTTGCCCCCAATCCTGGAAGTAGTGGAGGGATGGATGAGCCAGGATTCAAATGTAGACTGTGGTCTGATTATGAAGTTCCAACTCTTAAGCCCTGTGCTTACACAGAGTGTGTGCCTTAAGCCCTTACATAATTAAGCAGTAATTATTGGAGAAAGTTGATGGGAAAAAGACAATTTAAAAATATAAAGTAAGAAAATGAATGATGTTCCTTGATAAGAGAAAACCCATCTGGGTGAGCTACACTGCCTTAGCCGAGACACTTGACGTTAATTTTTATTTTTCTTCTAGTTTCACAGTTGTGGGAAGAAGAGGTATAATGAGAGAATAGAATTGGCAGCAACAGGAGGTGGTGAGCAAGGTCAATCTGTGCAGGATTAGTAAGCTCAATTTTTTTAGCAACTGACTTGAGGTCAAGTAGCCAAGAGCAAAGGGAAGGACAGCAAACCACTATGATCTTGGCCTCAGCCTATGAACCAGGACATCCAGACAAAGGACTTGTCTAGCAGTACAAAAAAATATATTGATTTAAACTTTTTATTTCAAAGTTATCTAAACTATTTTAGGGATCACAGGACTCTAGCCAAACAGAACATCTGAAATCATCTAATTCAGTGTTCTCATCTGGAATTTGTTTTGCTCCTCCACCCCATCAAGAAGACATTTGGCACTGTTTAGAGATATTTTTGATTGTTAAAAATGGGGAAGGGGGAGCATGCTAGTGGCATGTAGTGGATAGAGGCCAGGAATGCTTCTGATCATCCTACAATACACAGGACAGCCCCCACAACAAAGAATTACCCAGTCCAAAATGTCAATAATGCCACGGTTGAGAAACCTGTTCTAGTTCAACTCTCTAGAAGCTTAATGTTTAAGTTCCATGTTTTATTTAAAAGTTATATTTTATCAGTAAAATGTAAAAAAAAATTAAAGCTCAAGATATGTTTAATTTATTATTATTTGCACTGTCAGCCTCAGCCTAATCGTGCAAATTAAATACCTATGCTTGGTCCCAGACAAACCAGGTAGCAGCAGTACCTCTGCAAATCTGAGGTGAGTCATTACAAATTCTCAGAAGGTGCTGGAAACACCTGACCTAAGGGTCAGAGCCCCAGGTTTACTGTTCCGTCTCTCCCCACACCACCTCCATACCCTCTTAAGCCCTCCCTATTTCTGAATGCTGTCATTTTCCCCGGCCACAGGTCAAAACAATTCTCTCTCTTTCCCAGAGACAGCAGACAAGCTTGTTTCCACCTGATCAGAACCATGGCTCTCTGGCTGGGTTCTCAGAGCCCAGGGTTCCTTGAAGATGTCTCATGGGCTGCTGAGAGGAAGCCTATAGGCAGCAAGCTCTGGGTCCCCGTCTCCCTTCAGTCAATGCAGTTCTATCTTTGTCTACATAAACACAATGAAACTTGGGTCTGTGTGCTCCTTGCTACAGTAAAGGCTGGACAGATTTTCACCAAATATGGAGAGTAACACTTGGGATATTCTCAGTCATAATTTAGACTTTGAGGCAGACATGGGTTTCCCTTTGAAAGACTCTATGAAGCATTTCAACAACATGCCTTTGTAGCTGTCAACTGGGATAGACCATTCACCTGTGTTAAGTCCCTGTAGATAGTAAAGTCTAACAGTGATTTGAAATATGACCCCACATCACAAACCATAAGGCACAGCTTCTGCTGTGGGCTCCTATTTGCAACCAGCTGCTTCTCACCTGGGCACCCCTGCGGTGTACAGGGCTGAACAGCAGAGCAGTAGGACCGAGAAGACTTCAGGCCCTGGGGGCAGGCTGCCTAACTGCCACGCTGAGCTCTGTGACCTTGAGCAGATTACTTAACACTATGCTGCCTCAGTGCCTCATAGGGTTGTTGTGAGGCTTAGACGAGTTACCATAGGTAAGGTCTTAGAACAAATGGTGGCTAGCACAAGGTGAGGATTTGCTGCTGCTATTCTTGCCATCATTGTTGTTATTAGGCCTTAGCAGCACATAACGGACACCAGCTGATTCAATTTTATATGCTGGCATTCTATGTAAGATTTCAATTTTTAAAAAAAACAGGTTTTCTGCTAAAAATAAATATGAACAACCACTGGTAGCTTCATTTTCACATCAAGAGCTTTTAAGACTAAATTAAAGCCAGATTCCTCTTATTTTTGAGGCATGAATCAAAATTGTCATGTGACAGGAAAATAAGAGCTCCACCATGCAATCTTAGGCCAACTAATTGGTGTCAAGGAGGGACCTTCCTCCCTCTTCTTTGCTCTTCACGTTTACAGAAGTCTATACAATCCTTCAGGCGTTCACTTTCACCCCCCCATCCTTCACTGGAGTTTGTTAAAGATACGAGCCAGCACAAGTGGGTCGGCATCCTGTGTCCCATCTGGGTCTGGGTAGCTTGGTTGATAGACGGGTCTTAGAAAAGTCTCGGAATCACTTATAGAAGACTGTGCAATCAACAAACTTAGTGACCCTGGACTGCCTGGGTTTAAATGCTGGGCTTTGCCACATAAAAACTCTGTGACCTTGGCAAGTTATCGAACCTCTCAATCGTGGCCCAGAGAGGGTATGTAATTCACACAAGGTCACACAGAAAATGGTGAGGCTTGGACTGGAGCCCAAGGCTCATGACCAAAGTTTGCAAAATGTCTGCTCAGGGGCTGGGCCCAGTCTGCCAAGGAACTTAGTTTGCACACCGTTTTGAAAAATACTTGATTTTGTTGCCACATTTAATGGAATTGGGAGATTTTTACCTAAAACTCTGGAATTCACCTTCTCTGTTTCCTTGTCAATGAAATAGGGATAATTAAAATAATATCTACCTCCCAGGGTTGGCATGAGGATGAATAATCCATGAAATGTCTTAGTACAGTGCCTCACATGTAGAATATACATTAGTGATTAGCTGATCACAAAGAACATTAGTGATTAGCTGATCACAAAGAACATTAGTGATTAGCTGCTGCAGTTGGTAGCATCAAAGCCAGGGTCCAGGCTTTCTGTCTGCCTGCACTGTACTGCTGTCTTTCTTACCTATGAGATTATATCTCCCTCATGTCTCTGCATACAGAATTACATGTTTTTAACCACTGTGCTAAACAGCCTCACTCGGAGAGGAGCCCTGAAAGGAGTTAAACATGAGGAGAATAGTTATTCAGCATTAGGCTAGGGCAGGCACTTTCTACTGGCTTTAAATTTATCCTCTTATATAATGCTTAGAACTGGCTGAGGTCGCTCAATTTTCCAGTGCGTAAGCCTTGTTTCTTAAGCTAATGTGTAAGCACCTACAGTGTGGGCCTGGCACCCCACACCTCTGAACACTCGCCACCACTCACCACAGTACTCTGTCAGATAATCAGGACCATCTCATCCCTCATTAGGAGATTATGGCCCAGAGATGGGAGTAAATTGCCTAGGGTCACACATCGAGTGGCAAGCCTGAAATTTGAACCTAAGGCTTTATTCCTTAGGTAGACAATTGGCTGCCCATGGCTCTGCCTTTTTTGCACATGGGTTTAGTTTGGCTTACACCATGTTTAGGGAAAAAATGGCTGCCTAAGTTTTAAACAAAATTGAGAGATTTAAACAAATTGGATTCCTGGCTCCTCATTAGATCTGGCATCTCTAGGCCTCAGTCCCACAAGGTGACAGTGGCTGGAACTGAGTCGGTTTTGCCCTTATGTAGGGTATGCACTCCAGTTCACTGCTGTCCCCATGACTCCAGGCTAAAGGACAACTACCATTTTCTTGCTCTGGAACCTATTATCTTATCTGCTGGGCCTCTGCAGGCTTTTCAATTTGTTACCCTGAATTCCTGACTAGTACTATTCCAAGTTCCCCGTGGCCTTCTACAGTGTTGAACTGAATTAACCAGATAGCAGTCTTCTACACAGCCTGTTATGGGTTGAATTGTGTCTGCCTTAAAGATATGTTTGAGGCCCTAATCCCCAGTACCTGTGAATATGACTTTATTCAGAAATAGGGTCTTGGCAGATGTAATCAAGTTCAAATGAGTTCATACTGGATTAGGGTAGACTCTAACCTGGAATAATGTGTCCTTGTTAGAAGAGAAGAGACAGACACAGACACAATGGAAAGACAGCCGTGTGGAAACGGAGGGAGAGATTGGAGTGATGCTACCACAAGCCAAGGAACACCTGGGGTACTAGAAGCTGGAAGAAGCAAGGAAGGGTGCTCCGTTAGAGGCTTCAGAGGGGGCATAGTCCTGCTGACACCTTGATTTAAGGTTTTTAGCCTCCAGAACTATAAAAGAATAAATTTCTGTTGTTTTAAGCCACCTAGTTTGTGGTGCTTTGTCACGGCAGCCCTAGGCAGCTAATACACAGCCTTGTCATAGCTCTCTTCCAATTCTTGCTCTCATAGCTTGCTTTTATCTTTGTCTTCCCTTCTTTTCCCCTTCGCTCTCTTTTCTCCTCCCTCTTCTGGCACATTTCTATCACCCTGTCTGCCTCAGGTCCACTGTAGACCCTAAGCCTGACTCACAACTCCTGGGATGAAAAGGTATCTGGCCCCAGCTGAGCTCTCAAGCTTAGCAAACAGGACAGGGGGGTGTAACCATCTGCGGGTGTTGATGTGGCTTACAGCTGGGTGGCACAGTTGCCAGGCTGCCAGAAACAGCTGCAGAAACCTGAAACGTGTGGGGGAGATTACTGCAGTACTGCTTTTGGAAGCTGCTAGAACAATAAGCTTGCCCAATTCATGTGAATTGGCTCAGACACCTCCACTGCCTCCCCAGCATCTTGAAATTGACTTTAGCAGCTTCTTAGCATTCAGCAGGGCCCTCGCTGGTGAGGCTTAGACAGGCTGTACGCTCCCTACAAAGCAGGGCACTGACAGCTTTTCTCTTTTCCCTTCCTCATTGCTTAATCTGTCCACTTCCTGATACTAATGGATTTTTAAATGAGCCTAGGACAATTGATAGCATTTCCCAATTAAAACCAAATACCCTTCATCTACCCTTCACACAGCCACTGGATACAGAAGAGCACTGGGAAGCATAGGCCCAGCTAGACATCTCTCTCTAGCTCTCCTGCCTCCTGCCCTCCCTGCCTGCAGAGGGGCCGCCCACTCTTGCTGGGCCTGGCTCCTGGAGAGGTGCTCCAAGGTGCGGGAGTAACTTCTAGGCACCAGCTGAAGTGACGCTGGCTGAGATTTCTGAGCAGTCACGGGGCTAGAGTCGGAGACTGGATTTTTCCCCGTCCTCTCTCATGTTAATTGGTTGGTTTCATAACCACTGAATTCAGATGCTTTCCTTAGGACTGAGGGAAATTATTATGCAGCAAGAGTAATTCATAGCAGGTTTGAGGGAGGGTGAGCTATGGGCCTGGGGAAGCATAATCTCTTCTTTTTTATTATTATAAATTATAAGAAATAAAATAACATAGCTACTGCTTATGGAGTGCCTGCTCTGTGTAGGCCCTGCACTCGGCCCTTTGCTTAAATGATCTCTAATCTTTATAGCAATGTTTGGGAAGGATTATCTCTGTTTTACAGATGAGGAAATAGACACTGTGAGAAGTTAAATTATTTATCCAAGACCACGCACTTAGTAAATGTCAGAGGCGAATCAAGGTAGTCTGAATCCAGGTCCATATTCTTTCTGCTACTCCAGGAGTGGCTTATTACTTACTGGAGGGAACATAAATTAAGTAACTGTATTTGGAGACTGTGCTCAAGGCTACCTTGGAGGGTGGACAGAGTGAAAGTGTCGAGGAGAGTTTATTTATTCATTGTCTTACTTGTGCAGGAGAAGAAACACCTGGCAGTGGTAGCTCCTATACACGTATGGAACTCTATCTTCTCAGACTTTGGTTCTCCCCTATAGAAGATTCAAGGTTACTCTTAGGGAATGCCTCCCAGAGAGAGCTAGAAGGGCACGGCAGGGCAGCAAGAAGGAGTTGGAAGGATCTCATGTGGCTGTATGTAAGAATGAGTTCAGCAATGGACTTGCTGGAAGGGAGAAGAGAGGGCAAGTGAGCACATGTGAGGATCACAGTGGAATCTTCTAGCCAGCTGGCCACCAGAAACAACTCATGCAGCCAAACCCTGTCCTCACAGGCCTCCATCATGCGCCACCTTTGGCATTCTCACTATAAATTTCTCCAAGCCTGAATGAGAGTGTTGAACTCCACAAGAGCTAAGTTCTTGGCTATTTGTGCAAATGGCAATAGGGGAATTAAATTTCCTTCTACTTCCAAGGCTAAGGGCCACCTCCAATCTCTCATGTGCAGCTAGCAGTAATGGAAGATGTGGAAGGTATGCAGGTTTTAATTAAAGACAGGGAGTAGAAAGGTGCTCTGAATTGTTTTGCTGTGGTTACTCTTATGCACTCGATGGTGGGGTCTACACATGACCTCATTCCAGAATCCCCCTGTCACGTCCTCATTCCTTGAGACCTGTTTCAAGCTCTGGGCATACGCATGTGCAATCTCACACAAAAGCTTGACAAAGGCCATTCTAAGGGCTTCACATGGCCCGTCCAACTTGGCTTCTTCATAACCAAGCAAATGGCTGCAAACCTTGCCCTCCGTCACCGACTCCCCTCTAGCGCGTGGCGCTGCAGTTCAGCAGCAACGTGGGCTTCCTTTTTCACGTCTCTCTCTCTCGCCCACAGTAAGTACTCATTTCCAAGTCGTAACGTTTCTAGACTCCATCCACATCCCCCGTCCCCCCTGTCGCTAGTCTTGTCTAATCCATCACCCACACTGTTGACTTTAGAGTGCCCACCTCATTCCTTCCGCTCTCACTGGCCCCAGGGTCTTACTCCACTCTGTTGCTGGCATGACTTCGATTGTCACACACCTGCTTAACACACCTTAGTGGTTCCCCATTACCTGCCAGATAAATTTCAAACCCTTAAATATGACTTATGATAAGCCACGTTACAATTTAGTTCCTGCTGACTTCTCCAGCTGAGCCCACCCTTTACCCTAAGCCCTCTCATGGTTCAGTCCGGCCATAAGGAACTTCCTCACGTCCTCCAAGCCCACGTGTCTCTCTCCTCAAGGCCTCTGCACGTGTCACTCTCTCAGCCAGGAAAGCCCCAGGACTTTTTCACCTGCTTTCCTCTACACTTTTTTCACATGCCAGCATCGATGTTTCCTGCGGGAAATCTGCTTTCCACACATCCCCCCAAACACCTGCACCAGCACCACCGGCCACCTGCTCCCATTCTACCCTGTGCCGATGCCCTGGCACCCCCCACCCCAACGGCTTGTTTACCTGTCTTTCTCTTCCACACGGAGAGCTCTGAGAGGCCACAGGATGTGCATCATTAAGCACAGCACCAGGCACGTGGTGGGCACTCAATACATATTTATTGCTTTCTTTTCCTCCCCTCTCTGTTTTATTGGCATTGACCACATCAGCCGCAGTTAGTTTCTCTCAAACACGTCCCCAGTGTCCCCAAACTTCTTGCCCCCCCTTTATCTCCCTCGCATGTTCTCCTTTCATTTTTGCTCTTAAAAAGGTATTTCAGACTTGTGCCATGAAATGTCACTTCAAAATATTTGACAAAAAACAGAGAGAAGCTCAGCATTGTTTCTTTTTTTCTCCCTCAAGTCTTTCATAGTGACAGGATGAACTAAGCAGGTAGTGGATCTGAGTTGCCATGGTAACTGATACAGTCTAGTCCTTTCCCTCTCTTTGTAGGGGGAAAACATATCTCTTTTTCTATAACTAGCAAGAGATGAGGATTTATCCTACCATCTGCAAGATACCCAATAACTCAAAGGACTCGTTCTCAATTACCTAGTGCATTCATACTATTCTGGAGACTCTTTGCAGCTGGTCAAAATGGTCCATCAGAACTGATACATGTCACTGGTGCCATCCCCTTGGTCACACTAGAGCTTCACAAAGGCTTGGCAGAAGGAATTCCAAAATTTTTGATATAAGGGGTCTGGAGAAAGAAATTTATATGTGTATGTGTGTGTGTGTATATGTGTGTATGCAGGCACACACATGCACGTGTGTCTACACATGCACATGCACATGTGTCTGTCGGTGGTGGGGGATAAGAAAAGGTGTAGGTATGTTTCACATTTTTGTCCTGGCTGGACTAAGTCATTAGATGCAATAACTCAGGAGCTCTCTGAACACGGGGTCCTTACCATAAGGATTAGAAGATTCTCTGAGGTCCAGGATAAGTGCACATACCTCTAATTGGCTATATGTGTAGGAGTTAAAGATGGCTGCTCATAGACATTCTTGACTCTAAGTAGGACATCCACATTTCCAATTCTTAAGTTAAAGGGAAAAAAAGATCTTTACATAAAAAGGCATTTGTGCATGCAAGAAAATAAAGATAAGCTAGAGCCAATTCTAACTCCAGGGGCCAAGTCCTCCCACTTTGTGTTCCAGGAAAAAGAAAGAAAATATGATTCTTTCCATTTGAAGAGCCTTTAGAATTCCCTGGGTACCTTCTTGTTACGGTTGCCAGTGCTATGAGGTAGGCATGGTAGATTATCCCAAAGTCCAGAGAGGCTAAATGACCTGCCAAAGGTAACAGAGGAAGATTGTGATGGGCTCAATAAGAATCCAGGTCTGCAAACTTGTAACCCAATGACCAACCCACCCACCACACAAGGACTCCTCTCAGGAGAGAGTTGGGTCTTCTCACAGCAGCCATCTCTTTTGCGTTCTGCCTCCACTGGCCATAATGTAAATGCTCACGGCAAAAGTCTCTGGGGCTATACATGTAAGCACAAGGATACTAGATAGTCTTCTGGGAGATTCTCTGTATGGTATCTGTATCCATGTTGTGAGTTGAGTTTGTTGTTGCTACTGATATAATCTCATTTACTCCTCACAGCAACCCGGTGTGGTCAGTACTAATGTGATCCTTGTTTTAAAAACAAAGAAAGAGGCTCAGAAAGGTTAAGTTCCTTGCCCAAGGTCGAGGAGTTAATGACTTGTGGAGCCAAATAGAAAGAGAAGAGAAAGGGAAAGAAATAAGGGAAGAGAAGAAAACTATTTTGGTTGAATATTCTACATACCAACTTCTGGGCCCTGTGCTAGGCACTTTCAAATGCAGTATTTGATTCAGTCTCATAGCATCCCTGTTGGGAGGAGGTGGTATTTATTCTATGCATAAGGAAATGGAGGTTCAAAGAGGTTAAATTGCATTCTGGAGATCACACAGCAAGTAAGTAGCAAAGCAGGAATAGCAGCCTGGTTCTACATGGTCAGGCAAAGCCTGTGCCCTTAACCTTTGTGTGATGCTACTTCTCATAGATAACATTAGTGACATCAATTGTGAAAGTCTGTAGGGGCACAAACACTGTGCGACAACTTTAGGACTGAAGGAAATCTGCAAGGATGTTTTTAGCCCTTTTATGGATGTAGGGAGTAGAAATACAAGAGTTCTCAAGCAGATAGACTGTTCTAGCATGTTGAGTGTAATGGATTCAGAGTTGTGTTGGTGAAAGACATGGTCATTTGCCACCAATTATAATAACTGTGTGATTTTGGGCAAATTGTCCACCCTTTGGGCCTATTTTCCCATGTTAAAATGTGGTGGTTAGACTAGATCAGTATTAGCAGAAAGACTTCAAGTCACACGCCAATGTTGATTAATTTATTGGTAGTGGCTGCCTGGAATGCTGTGTTGTGAAGGACTCCAAGGGGGTACCTGTGCCACGATCCTCTGCTTTGGTCACTGTAGGTGGGAATAGAAGCACACATATCATAGACTTGCCAGCCTGAGACTGAATGAGTAGTAAACATTTATAGTTTTATCATTTTTGTTTATTTGCTCAGTCTCTTGAAAAACAATTTCTATTTTTGATCTATATTGGCTGCAGTAATAAATTCTCATACTCTGCTCAGATCTTTATTTTCAAGCTACAAGGAAGAACCCTCCTAGATCCATTAGTGAAGAACTTGCTGAACAAACCTATCTTTCTCCTCCCCAGCCCCATGGTGATTCCATGGACTTCAATCATTCCAAAGTTTTGCTTGTGTCTTTCCAGACGAAAAAAATCTTGAAAATTTCAGTCTATCTCTCTTTCTCTTTTCTTAATCATTAAAATCATTAGAGGAATGGATGGTAGGATGGGAAGAAGGATTTTTTGATTTATTGAAAAATTTAGGATTTTTCACTTTGGAAAGTATACAGTTTAAGTCAACATGACTGAAATGCATAAAAGCACAGCTAGTGAAGTCAAGGGGCAATGTGGGCTTTTTGCAAGATTCACAAATACAATTATCAAGAGGCTTCTTTGGAAAACTCAGTAAAGAAAGCTATTTTGGGGCAGAGGTTTTCAAGGCATTAGTTGAATAACATTTGGGGTTTCTAGGAAGTACTTCAGGGCTGGTTGTAGGGATCAGGGGTGTGAGTGGGGATGGTTGGGTGGCCACTGGCTTCATTTTTCCACTTATACCCCTCAGCTCCTTCTATTTTCTGTTTTAGGAATTATATTTCCATGCAAGATTTAGTGTAAATAAACATAAGTTTGAAAATCAGGCATGTAAATGCATAAAAGTACTGCTTTACATAATAGTCAATTAAATTACTGAACCCATTAAATTAAGGAGTGCTCCAGAGGATGGTTAAGATAGAATCATTGATTCAAAAAGTTTGGATCATTTTCTGAAGGAAAAGCCAAAAGACAGCTGACAGAAGAAGCTGTGCTTTATCTAACACTACAGAAAGGAAACATCACGCCCCCTTTTAGGATACATACTGTGGGTGGAACTCAGTATGCTAAATCTAAGTTCCTAGCCTTGAAATTGCCCTTGCATAGATGGCACTCTGCTTGTTCTGAATACCCTTTCTAGAAGCACCCTTGCTGTTTACATAGAAAATAGCATGCTTGCTCCCGAGCTGGTAGGAGGATTAAAAAAGTAGCAAGTACTCAGAATCAATTAGCTTTGATTCATAAAGCAGCATCACTGACATACATGATAATTAAAATCTCACATTAGTTATTATTCTATTTACTTTGCTGAGCAACACACACACATACACACATACTCTCGTGAAAAAAGGTGTCATTCTTACTGGGATCTGAAAAACGTTCAGGGTTTCTTGGAAATACTTAAGGGGTGGTTGTAGGGGGCAGAAGTTGTTTTGAAAACCAGAAGAGACAGAGGTTTTAAGTGAAAAATGCCTACTATTTATCCAACACCTATTATGCGGCAGACATTGTAACAAACAACTGCAAAAATAATGATGGTGGCAGCTAATATTTAGTGAGTTCTTATCTTGTGCGAGGTACTTTTGTAAACGTTTTACATGCATCAACTAATTTAACTCATATACTAACCTTATGAGCTAGGTGCTCCTCTTATCCTCAATTTATAGATGATGAAACTGAGGCACAGAGTGTTACAAAGTCAGGGCTGAAATGTAGACTGTCTGGCTTCAGATTCCATGATCTGTGCCACTATACTGTGGCTTTTTATTGTATAAGTTTCCTTAAAGAATATATCTTATTAAACTTTACAATAATTATCCTCCATTACAGAAGAGAAAACTGAGGTTCATAGAGTTAAGAAACTTGCCCATGGTCATACAGCTAGGAAATTATATAAATGGGCTTTGAGTGCAGATTTGGGCACAAAGCTTGTGGTAATTTCTACTATAGTAGACAGCCTCTCAGGCATAATATAAATTATAGCCATTTTCTATTTAGTATCTACAGACATAGAGAAAATTGATGGTAAAATGATAAAAATCCATCAAGGAGCATCATCATCTCCTTCCCAAACATTGTCCATGTAAATCCCCAACTCGCAAACACATCCTTAACCTATACCCAAATAGATAGTTGCTGGGAAATAAATCTGTTTCTATGTGGCTCAGGGTTTCACTGTTTGTTGGTCAGGAAAGAGACATTGTAAAGTTAAAACAAATAAGCTTTCAAGAACACATAATCGGGGGTACAAATAAAGATGTGAAATGAGACTCCAGGGTGGCGAGGCTCCGTGGAAATGAAAGATATGCTCAGACACTGCCTTCTGGCAGCTTGGGATGCACATGACCTCTAAGCTGTGCCTTTGATTCCAAAATGGTGTAACTCAATCTATACTTAATGATGAAGATTGCCCAAGACGAGACCACCAATGTCACCGATGTGCACTATCTATGCATTTGTTGCTTTCTTAGTTCTTCGTGGGTGGGCAGGAAGATCACCAATAACTAGAACAGCAGAACCCTCCTAGCGACAACAGGGATTAGGAGAGCTCACGGGGCAGGCACTAAAGGAAGCAGGCACTCCTGTGGCCACTGTGGTTAGCACTGTAAGGGATAGAAACAGATGCTACAGCCCCTCAAATGGGGAAAGGGAGCCAAAGGTCGTCACCCATGTTACACTTTTTAAAATTTTTGTTTTATTTTATTTCATTTTTCTACAGTTTTATGGAGGTATATTTGAGGTACAATGCACTACACATATAGTCATGTGTTGCTTAATGATGGGGATACATTCTGAGAAATGTGTAGTTAGGCAATTTTGTTGTGTGAACATCACAGTGTACTTACACAAACCTTCATAGTATAGCCTACTATACACCTAGGCGCTGTGGTATAGCCTATTGCTCCCAGGCTACAAACCTGTGCAGCATGTGACTGTACTGAATACTGTAGGTAACTATAACACAATGGGAAGTATTTGTGTAATTAAACACAGAAAAGGTACAATAAAAATATGGTATTATAACTGTATGAGATCACCGTTGTGTATGCAGTCTGTCATTGACCAAAATGTTACGCGGGGCATGACTGTACTTAAAGCATACAATCTGCTGAGTTTTGACATACGTATATATTCCTAAAATCATCATTACAATCAAGATAAGGAACATATCCATCACTCCAAAAGTTCCCTTTTACCCCTATGTAAGTCCCCATCTCTCCCCACCCCTGTCTTCCAGGAAACCACTGATTTACTTTCTGTTCTATAGATTATTTGCTTTATGTATGCTTTATTTTTTGGTCATGAGAGGTCTGGCTTCTTTGATTGAGTGTAACTAGTTTGAGATTGATTCATATTGTAGTGTGTATCAGTAATTCTCTCCTTTTTATTGTATGGATATACCACAATTTGTTTATCAATTTACCTATTGATAGACATTGGGTTGTTTATAGTTTTTGACTATTATAAATAAAGCAACTATGAACATTTATCTGTAAGTCCTTGTGTGGATATAATTCTCTTTTCTCTTGGATAAATACTTAGGAGGGCAATGGCTCTGTTGTATAGTGGGTACATGTATAACTTTTTAAGAAACTACCAGATTGTTTATTAAGTGATTTTACCATTTTGCATTTCCACTAGGAGTGTACAAGAGTTCCAATGGCTCCACATTCTTGACAATACTTGGTATAGTTAGGGTTTTTTTTTTTTTTAACTTGGGAAAGCAATTTAATCTTTTTATTCCCATGTATATCTAGTTTATTCTTTTAATGAATTTTAATTTTATGCCCCCATTGAAGGCCCCAGTATTAGTTTCCTAGGGCTGTCATAACAAGGTACCACAGACTGGGTGGCTAAAACAACAGAAGTCTATTTCCTCACAGTTCTGGAGGCTAGAAGTCCAAGATCAAGGTGTTGCAAGACTTGGTTTCTTTTGGGATCTCTTTCCACGGCTTGTAGATGGACACCTTCTTCACATGTTTTCTTTTTTTTAAAATTTGTTTCAGAATATTACGGGGTACAAACATTTCAGTTACATATATTGCCTTTGCACTGCCCGAGTCAGAGCTATAAGCATGCCCCTTCCCCAGACAGTGTGCACCACACCCATTAGGTGTGAATATACCCATCCCCTCCTCCCCCTCCCATCTGCCCAACACCCAATGAATGTTACTTCCATATGTGCACATAAGTGTTGATCAATTAGTACCAGTTTGATGGTGAGTATATGTAGTGCTTGTTTTTCCATTCTTGAGATACTTCGCTTAGAAGAATGGGCTCCACTTCCATCCAAGATAATATAAGAGGTGATAGTTCACCATTGTTTTTTGTGGCTGAGTAGTACTCCATGGTATATATATACCACATTTTATTAATCCACTCATGTATTGACGGGCACTTGGGTTGTTTCCACTTCTTTGCAATTGTGAATTGTGCTGCTATAAACACTTGAGAGCAGATGTCTTTATTAAAGAATGTCTTTTTTTCCTTTGGGTAAATACCCAGTAGTGGGATTCCTGGATCAAATGGTAGTTCTACTTTTAGTTTTTTGAGGTATCTTCATATTACTTTCCATAGAGGTTGTACTAGTCTGCAGTCCCACAAGCAGTGTATGAGTGTTCCTATCTCTCCGCATCCACACCAACATTTGTTGTTTTGGGACTTTTTGATAAAAGCCAATCTCATTGGAGTGAAGTGATATCTCATTGTAGTTTTGATTTGCATTTCCCTGATGATTAGAGATGTTGAACATTTTTTCATATGTTTCTTGGCCATTAGTCTATCTGCTTTTGAAAACTTTCTGTTCATGTCTTTGCTCACTTTTTAATGAGGTTGTTTGATTTCTTTCTTGCTGATTTTCCTGAGTTCTATATAGATTCTAGTATCAGCCCTTTGGCAGATGTATAGCATACAAATATTTTCTCCCATACTGTAGGTTTTCTGTTCACTCTAGTGATAGTTTCTTTGGCTGTGCAGTAGTTTTTTAATTTGATCAGGCCCCATTTATTTATTTTTGTTGATGCTGTGATTGCTTTGGGGGTCTTGTTCATAAATTCTTTGCCTAGGCCAATGTCTATAAGAGTTTTTCCAACGTTTTCTTCTAGAATTCTTATGGTTTCACGTCTTAGGTTTAAGTCTGTTATCCATCGTGAGCTGATTTTTATGAGAGGTGAGAGATGCGGATCCTGTTTCAGTCTTCTACCTGTGGCTATCCAATTTTCCCAGCACTTATTGAATAGGGATTCTTTCCCCCAGTGTATGTTTTTGTCTGCTTTGTCAAAGATCAGATGGTTATATGAGGATGGTTTTGTATCTGGGTTCTCAGTCCTGTTCCTTTGGTCTATGTCTCTGTTCTTGTGCCCATACCATGCTGTTTTGGTTACTATAGCCTTGTAGCATAGCTTGAAGTCTGATAAACTGATGCCTCCCAATTTTTTCTTTTTGCTTAAGGTTGCTTTAGCTATATGGGGTCTTTTCTGGTTCCATACAAAGCATAGAATTATTTTTTCTACATCTGCGAAAAATGATGTTGGTATTTTAATAGGGATTGCATTGAACCTGTAGATCACTTTGGGTAGTATAGACATTGTAATAATGTTGATTTCTACTGATCCATGAGCATGGTATGGTTTTCCATCTGTTTACGTCCTCTGCTATTTCCTTCCTTAGTGTTTCATAGTTCTCCCTGTAGAGGTGTTTCACCTCCTTTGTTAAATATATTCCTAGGTATTTTATTTTCTTTGTTGCTATTGTGAAAGGTATTGAGTCTTTGATTTGATTCGCAGTTTGACTGCTGTTGGTGTATATGAATGCTACTGAGTTGTGTACATTGATTTTGTAACCTGAGACTTTGCTGAACTTATTTATCAATTCCAGTAGTCTCTTGGCAGAATCTTTGGGATTTACTAGATATAAGATCATATCATCAGCAAAGAGGGGTAATTTGACCTCTTCTGCTTCCATTTGGATTCCTTTAATTTCCTTCTTTTGTCTGATTGCTGTGGCTAGGACTTCCAGCACCATGTTGAATAGAAGTGGTGATAGAGGGCAAACTTGTTTGGTTCCAGCTCTAAGTGGAAATGCTTTCAATTTTTCTCCATTCAGTATGATGTTGGCTGTGGGTTTGTTGTATATAGCCTTTATCATTTTGAGGTAAGTCCCATCTATGCCTATTTTGTTAAGTGTTCTTATCATAAAAGGGTGCTGAATTTTGTTGAATGCTTTTCCTGCATCTGAGAGGATCATATGGTCTTTGTTTTACTTCCATTTTTGTGGTGAATTATATTTATAGATTTGCATATGTTGAACCATCCCTGCATCTTTGGGATGAAGCCCACTTGGTCATGATGGATTATTTTTTTGATGAGCAACTGAATTTGGTTTGCTAGGATTTTATTGAGAATTTTTGCATCTATATTCATAAGGGATATTGGCCTGTAGTTTTCTTTTTATTAATTGAGTTCTTTCATGGTTTTGGTATCAGGGTGATGTTGGCTTTGTAAAACGTGTTGGGGAGGATTCCTTCCTTCTCAATGTTGTGGAATAATTTCTGCAGGATAGGCACCAGTTCTTCTTCATAGGTCTGGTAGAATTCAGGTGTCAAACCATCTGGTCTGGGACTTTTTTTTAGGAAGGTTTTTTATTGCTGCTTAAATTTCGGTACTTGATTTTGGTCTGTTCAGGAGTTCTATTTCTTACTGATTGAGCCTAGGGAGGTAGTGTGTTTCTAAGAATTTGTCCATTTCCTCATGTTTTCAAGTTTATGTGCATAGAGATTTTTATAGTATTCAGGGATGACATTTTGTATTTCTGCAGTATCAGTTGTAATTTCTCCTTTTTCATTTCTTGTTGAGTTTATTAGAGTCCTTTCTTTGCTGCTTCTGGTTAATCTAGTGAGAGGCTTGCCAATTTTGTTTATCTTTTCAAAGAACCAGCTTTTTGTTTCATTCAACTTTTGTATAGTTCTTTTGTTATCAATGTCATTTAGTTCTGCTCTAATTTTGTTATTTCTTTTCTTCTGTTGGGCTTGGGATTGGTTTGCTCTTCTTTTTCCAGTTCTTTGAGTCAATTCACTAGATTGTTGATTTGTGATCTTTCTGTCTTTTGGATGTCAGCATTTAAGGCTATGAATTTTTCTCTCAGGACTTCTTTAGCTGTGTCCCACAGGTTTTGATAACTTGTGTCCCCTTTATCATTTAGTTCAAAGAATCTTTTGATTTCCATGTTAATTTCTATCTTGACCCAATAATCATTCAGCAGAAGGTTGTTTAGTTTCCATGACTTTGTGTAGAGATGAGTGTTTCTGTTGGAGTTGATTTCTAATTTTATTCCACTGTGATCTGAGAAGATGCATAGTATAATTTCTATTTTTTAAAAATTTGTTGAGACATGTTTTGTGGCCTAGGATGTGGTCAATCTTAGAGAATGTCCCATGAGCTGATGAGAAGAATGTATATTCAGTGATTTTTGGGTGAAAGTTCTGTAAATGTCTGTTAGGCCCATTTGTTCTATAGTTCTGTTTAAGTCCATTGTTTCTTTGTTTATTTTCTGTTTGGAAGATCTGTCCTGTTCTGTCAGTGGGGTGTTGAAGTCCTCAGCTATTACAGTGTTGTTGTTTATCATTTTGTTTAGATCAAGTAGGGTTTGCTTTATGAATCTGGGCATACCTGTGCTGGGTGTGTAGATATTTAGAATTGTTATGTCTTCTTGTTGAATTGCTCCCTTTACCATTATATAATGACCATCTTTGTCTTTCATTACTTTTGTTGATTTGAAGACTAAGTTATCTGATATAAGAACTGCTACCCCAGCTTTCTTTTGGTTTCCATTTGCATGGAATATTGTTTTTCATACCTTCACCTTGAGTCTACATGAGTCCTTGTGGGTTAGATGTGTTTCCTGAAGACAGCAGATACTTGACTTGTGTACATTTATCCATTCGACCAGCCTATGTCTCTTCAGTGGGCAGTTCAAGCCATTTACATTCATTGAAAGAATTGATAAGTGGGGTGGATTTCTGTTCATCCTGTTGGACAGAACTTTGTTGCTTTGTTTTATGTCTTGAGCCATTGTGGTATCTGGCCTTTGACCTTTAGCTTTTGGATGATTTTATGTTGGTGAGTGTCTATTGTGCTGATCCCTGTGTAATGCAGTTCTTAGTACTTTCTTCAGGGCAGGTCTTGTTTTGACAAATTCCCTCAGTGTTTTCTTGTCTGAGAAAGACTTTATTTCCCCCTCATATGTGAAATTTAGTTTTGCAGGTTACAAAATTCTAGGCTGGGCATTATTCTGTTTGAGAAGACTGAGAATGGGGCCCCAGTCCCTTCTAGCTTGTAAGGTCTCAGTTGAGAAGTCTGCAGTTAGTCTGATGGGTTTTCCTTTGTAAGTTACCTGCTGCTTTCACCTTATGGCTCATAGGAGGGCCTCTTTCATATTTATTTTGGCCAATCTGATGACTATGTGCCATGGTGTTTTCCTCTTCATGATGAATCTCCCAGGAGTCCTTTGAGCTTGTACCTGGATATCTAGATTTCTAGCGAGGCTGGGGAAATTTTCCTCATTTATTCCCTCCAATAGATTATCCAACCCTTGTGTATTTACTTCTTCACCCTCACGGATGCCTGTGATTCTTATTTTAGGGCTCTTCACATAATCCCATATTTCTTGTAGGCTTTGCTCTTTTCTCTTATTTCTCTGCTCTATCTCTGTGACTGACTTGTTGAATTCAAAGGTGTTGTCTTCAAGCTCTGAGATTCTTTCTTCTGCTTGATCTAACCTATTCTTAAGGCTTTCCACTGTGTTTTGTAATTCCTTGAATGAGTTTTTCATTTCCAGAAATTCTGTTTGGTTTTTCTTTAATATTTCAATTTGTTTAGTGAATTTTCTGTTCATTTCCTGCACTCTTTTTGTGCTTTCCTTGTGTTGTATTTCCATTTTATCTTGCATTTCTTTGAACTTCCTTACAATCCATGTTCAAAATTCTTCATGTGTCATTTCAATTTTCTGATTTTGGTTGGTATCCATTGCTGAGACCTGTGTTCCCTTTTGGGGGTGTCCTTTTGCTTTGATTCTTATACTTCTGGTGTTCTTTTGCTGATTCCTTCTCATCTGGAGTAGCTGCTGCTTCTTACCTTTTGTAGCCTAGTTTTATTTTTTGACTGTACAATGTGGATATTAACAACCTGTGGCATTAAACTGAATTTCTTTTTGAAGGAAAGGTAAGCTTTCCCAACAATTATTCTGCAAGAAGGAATTAGGCAAGACACAAGTCCTTCACTTGAGGTCAGTCAGATCCCTTTCTTTTATGTTTTTATTCCAACTCTGATGTTTGCATTTCCCAGCTTCCAGTGTGTCCCGGTGTCCTATATGACTATCCCAGTACCTGCTGGTCCCAGGGTGACAGAGGCTGTGGCAGAGACACCTGGACCCTCCTGTAGGATGCAACCGAGGAGAGGGGACCCCAGCTCAGTGCTTGGCCCAAGAGACCTAGTTAGGGTTTTTAATTTTTAACCATTCTAGTAGGTTGTATTGGTATCTCATTGTGGTTTTAATATGCATTTCCCTATGGACTAAAGGTGTTGTACATCTTTTCATGGATTTATTTGCCTTCTGTAATTTTTTTTGTGATGTGTTCACTCAAATCTCTTGTCTATTTTTTTAATGGATTATTGGTCTTATTATTAAGTTATAGAAGTTCTTTACATATTTTAGATATAGGTCCTTTGTTAAATATATGTCATGAAAATATTTTCTACCACTCTATAGCTTGCTTTATTTTTATAACAGTGTCTTTTGAAGTGCAAAAGTTTTGATTTTATAAAATCTGAATTATTGCTGTTTTTCTTTTATAGTTTGTGATTTCCTGTTGTATTTAAGAAATCTTTGCCAACCTTAAGTTCACTAAGACTTTCTTCTATTTTTTTTAATTTTTTTAATTTTTTTTAATTTATTTTTTTATTTGAGAATATTATGGGGGTACAACACTTTGGTTATATATATTGCCCATGCACTGCCCGTGTCAGAGCTACAATCATGGTCATCTCCCAAACTGTGCTCCCCACATCCATTCAGTGAGAGTTTTTCCCAGCCCCTCCATCCCCCTCCCTCCTGCCCATCCCCTGATGAATATTATTGCCATGTGTGATGTAAGTGTTGATCAGTTAATACCAATTTGATGGTGAGTACCAGTGGTGCTTGTTTTTCCATTCCTGTAACACTTCGCTTCAAAGAATGGGTTCTAGCTCCAACCAGGATAATACCAGATGTGTTAATTCACTATTGTTCCTTATTGCTGAGTAATACTCCATGGTATACATATACCACATTTTATTGATCCACTCATGTATTGATGGGCACCTGGGTTGTTTCCACAACTTTGCGATTGTGAATTGTGCTGCTATAAACATTTGCGAGCAGATGTCTTTATTATAAAATGTCTTTTTTTCCTTTGGGTAAATACCCAGTAGTGGGATTGCTGGGTCAAATGGTAATTCTACTTTTAATTCTTTGAGGTATCTCCATATTACTTTCCATAGAGGTTGTACTAATTTGCAGTCCCACCAGCAATGTATGAGTGTTCCTATCTGTCCACATCCCCGCCAACATTTGTTGTTTGGGGATTTTTTAACATGAGCCAATCTCACTGGAGTTAAGTGATATCTCATTGTGGTTTTGATTTGCATTTCCCTGATGATTAGAGAAGTTGAGCACTTTTTTATATGTTTGCTGGCCATTATTCTGTCTTCTTTGGAAAAGTTTCTGTTCATGTCCTTTGCCTATTTTTGAATAGGGTTGTTTGATTTTTTCTTGTTGATTTTCCTGAGTTCTGTATAGATTCTGTTTATCAGCCCTTTATCAGAGGTGTAGCATGCAAATATTTTCTCCCATTCTGTAGGTTGTCTGTTTACTCTAGTGATAGTTTCCTTGGCTGTGCAGAAGCTTTTTAATTTGATCAGGTCCCATGTATTTATTTTTGTTGCTGCTGTGGTTGCTTTGGGGGTTTTCTTCATAAATTCTTTGCCTAGGCCAATGTCCATAAGAGTTTTCCCAACGTTTTCTTCGAGAATTCTTATGGTTTCATGTCTTAGGTTTAGATCTGTTATCCATTGTGAGTTGATTTTTGTGAGAGGTGAGAGGTGTGGGTCCAGTTTCAGTCTTCTACACATGGCCATCCAGTTTTCCTGGCACCATTTGTTGAATAGGGAATCTTTTCCCCAGTGTAATTTTTTTGGAATTTGTCAAAGATCAGGTGACTGTATGAGGTTGGTTGGTTTTATATTTGGGTTCTTGGTCCTGTTCCATTGGTCTACGTCTCTGTTCTTGTGCCAGTACCATGCTGTTTTGGTTACTATAGCCTTGTAGTATAGTTTGAAGTCTGGTAGATAGATGCCTCCCAATTTGTTCTTTTTGCTTAAGATTGCTTTGGCTAGACGGGGTCTTCTCTGGTTCCACATGAAGCATAGAATTATTTTTTCTAGATCAGCAAAAAATGATGTTGGTATTTTGATAGGGACTGCATTGATTCTGTAAATCACTTTAGGTAGCAATGCCATTTTTACTATGTTGACTCTGCCTATCCAAGAGCATGGTAGGGTTTTCCATCTATTTACCTCCTCTGCTATTTCTTTTCTCAGTGTTTTGTAATTCTCTCTATATAGGTCTTTGACCTCCTTAGTTAGATATGTTCCTAAATATTTAATTTTCTTTGGTGCTATTCTGAATGGTATTGTGTCTTTAATTTGTTTCTTGGCTTGATTGTCATTAGCATATATGAAGGCTATGGATTTGTGTGCATTGATTTTGTATCCTGAGACTTTGCTGAATTCATTTATCAATTCCAGTAATCTCTTGGTTGAATCTTTGGGGTTTTCTATGTATAATATCATATCGTCTGCGAATAGTGAAAGTTTGACCTCTTCTGCCCCTATCTGGACGCCCCTGATTCCTCTGTCTTGTCTAATTGCTCTGGCCAGGACTTCCAGCACTATGTTGAAAAGAAGGGGAGATTGTGGGCACCCTTGTCTGGTGCCAATTTTAAGGGGGAATGCTTTCAATTTTTCCCCATTCAGTATGATATTGGCTGTGGGTTTATCATATATGGCTTTAATAGTTTCTAGGAATGAGCCATCTATGCCTATATTGTTAAGAGTTCTTATCATAAAAGGGTGTTGGATTTTGTCAAAAGCCTTTTCTGCATCTATTGAAAGGATCATATAATCTTTGTTCTTGCTTTTATTTATATGGTGAATTACATTTATAGATTTGCGTATGTTGAACCATCCCTGCATCTCGGGAATAAAGCCCACCTGATCATGATGGATTATTTTTTTGATGTACATTTGAATTCGGTTTGCAAGGATTTTATTGAGAATTTTTGCATCTATATTCATAAGGGATATTGGTCTGTAGTTTTCTTTTTTTGTTGTGTCCTTTCCTGGCCTTGGTATCAAGGTGATATTGGCTTCGTAGAATGAGTTTGGGAGGACTCCATCCTTCTGGATATTTTCAAATAATTTCTGCAGTGTGGGCACCAGTTCTGCTTTGTAGGCTTGGTAGAATTCAGGTGTGAACCCGTCTGGTCCAGGACTTTTTTTTGTGGGAAGAGTTTTTATTACTGCTTCGATTTCAGTGCTTGATATTGGTCTGTTTAGAAATTCTGTTTCTTCCTCGTTGAGCCTAGGGAGGTAGTATGTTTCTAAGAATTTGTCCATTTCCTCCACGTTTTCATGTTTGTGGGCATAGAGGTTTTTGTAGTATTCGAAGATGATGCTTTGTATTTCCATGGTATCAGTTATGACTTCTCCTTTCTCATTTCTAATTGAGCTTATTAGAGTCCTTTCCTTTCTGCTTCTGGTCAACCTGGCGAGTGGCTTGTCTATTTTGTTTATCTTTTCAAAGAACCAACTTTTCATTTTATTAATCTTCTGTATTGTTCTTTTGTTCTTGATTTCATTTAATTCTGCTTCTGATCTTGGTTATTTCTTTTCTTCTGCTGGCTTTAGGATTGCTTTGCTCTTCCTTTTCCATTTCCTTAAGATGATACATTAGTTTACTGATTTGTGACCTTTCTGTCTTTTGGATGTGGGCATTTAGGTGATAAGTTTTCCTCTCAGGACTGCTTTTGCTGTATCCCACAGATTTGATAACTTGTGTCCCCATTATCGTTTAGTTCAAAGAATCTTTTGATTTCCATTTGAATCTCCTCCTTGACCCAATAGTCTTTCAGCAAGATTGTTTAGTTTCCAAGTTTTTGGATGAAGATGTGAGTTTCTGTTGGAATTGATTTCTAATTTTATTCTGCTGTGGTCTGAAAAGATACATGGTATGATTTCTATTTTTTTGAATTTGTTTAGATCTGTTTTGTGGCCTAGGATGTGGTCAATTTTAGAGAAAGTTCCATGGGCTGATGAGAAGAATGTATATTCAGTGTTATTTGGGTGGAGTGTTCTGTAGATATCTGTTAGGCCCAAATGTTGTAGAGTCCTGTTTAGGTCTTTTGTTTCTCTATTTAATTTTTGTTTGGAGGATCTGTCCAGTTCTGTCAGTGGGGTGTTGACCTCCCCTGCTATTATGGCATTGCTGTTTATTATGTTGTCTAGATCTAGCAGTATTTGCTTTATGTAGCTGGTTGCTCCTGTGTTGGGTGCATAAATGTTTAGGATTGTTAAATCTTCTTGTAAGATTTTTCCCTTCACCACTATATAGTGTCCATTTTTGTCCTTCTTTACTTTTGTTGCTTTAAAGTTTATATCATCTGAAATAAGGATGGCTACTCCAGATTTCTTTTGGTTTCCATTAGCCTGGAAAATTGTATTCCATCCTTTCACCTTGAGTCTGAATGCGTCTTTGTGTGTAAAGTGTGTTTCCTGAAGACAACAGATACTGGTGTGTATTTTTTAATCCATTCAGCCAGCCTATATCTCTTCAGTGGGCAGTTCAAGCCATTTACATTTATTGAGAGAATTGATATTTGGGGTAAATTTCTGGTTATTCTATTGGGTGGTGTCTTTTGTTTTACTTCTTGCATCATTGTGGAATCTGTTTTCTGGGGTTTTAGCTTTTGCGTAGTTTTACATAGGTGGGTGTCTGTTGCGCTGGTTAGTGTATAATGCAGGTCTAAGCACTTCTTGCAAGGCTGGTCTGGATTTTGCAAATTCTATCAGTGATTGCTTATCTGCAAACATCTTTATTTCTCCCTCGTTAAGAAGCTTAGCTTGGCAGGATACAGAATTTTGGGTTGGCCTTTGTTTTGTTTTAGGAGACTGATGATGTCTCCCCATTCCCTTCTGGCTTGTAAGGTTTCAGCTGAGAAATCTGCAGTTAATCTGATGGGTTTCCCTTTATAGGTTACCTGCTGTTTTTGTCTTACAGCTCTGAGGAGTGCCTCTTTTGTGTTTGCTTTGGTCAGTCTAATAATTATGTGGTGTGGTGAATGCCTTTTCACGTTGAGTCTCCCAGGAGTCCTGTGTGCTTCTTGTACTTGGATATCGAGATTTCTGGCTAAGCCATGGAAATTTTCCTCTACTATTCCTTCAAATAGATTTTCCAGCCCATGCGAATTTTCTTCCTCTCCCTCAGGGATGCCTATGATCCTTATGTTTGGCCTCTTTACATAATCCCACATTTCTTGTATGCTTTTTTCATGCCTCTTGTTTTTGTGTTCTTTCTCTTCGACTGTTTTATTTAGTGCATAGGAGTTGTCTTCTAGCTCTGAAATTCTTTCCTCTGCATGGTCCAGCCTATTCTTAAAGCTTTCCACTGTGTTTTGTAGATCCTTGAATGCTTCTTTCATTTCTAGGATTTCTATTTGATTTTTCCGTAATATTTCTATTTCTTTGGAGAATTTTTCATTCATTTCTTGCATTTTTCTTGTGGTTTCTTTGTGCTGGGATTCAATTTTCTCTTGAATTTCATTGAGCTTTCTTATAATCCATAAACGAAATTCCTCTTCTGTCATTCTACCCATTTCATTTGGGTTGGTATCCATTGCTGAGGAACTGATAATTTCTTTTGGGGGTGACTTTTCACTCTGATTTTTCATGTTCCCTGAGTTCTTTCGCTGGTTTTTTCTCATCTGGCCTCTTGGTCGAGAGCTGGGGGTGTTAGGGCTAGTTTATGGCCCGGTCTCCAGGCCCACAATTTTTGTTCCTTGGCAGAGCCAGGGAGAGAAGTAGTGACCTGTATTGCCTTAGGAGTATTTTAGCAAGTTTGGTGTATCCTGAGTTATCTCTGACCTGTTGTCTTCTCCTCTTCCCGGTGGAGTGTGGTGAGAATGACCTCCCAGCTTGGGCTCTAAGCTGGTGAATTGTACTTGAGGATATGAGTCCACAGCTCCCTATTAGCTAGGTATTCTGTTATGTCCGTGGCAGACTCTGATCCCCCAGTTGGGGTATGCGAAAGCCCCGTGCTTTGGGAGGGGCCTTGTAGCTCCTAGGTGTTACTTTGACCCTGCTCGCCCTGAGGTGCAGGTAGAAACACAATTTCTTTTGGCTGCAGTGTGAGAGGTGAATTGGGAAAATTCTACACAGCTCAGAGGTTGCTCATCTAGCCGCGTGTGTCGGCCCTTCTGATGTGCGTCTCCGCGTGATACTGGTTGATAGGGGGATCTCCAATTGTGCACCCCTTTTCCACCACTAGACCCCAAGACGAGGCAGGTGGCCGTCTCTATCCCCAGAAGTCTCCACGGGGGGGATGTTCCCATGGGGGGGGAATAGTGGCCACTGGAAGCGCTCTTGGATGGCGTGAAATTCCCTAATGGAATGGGCAGGGTTATGGGGAGCTGCTCTGGTTCAGCCTGTGGTTCTTGAGGTATTTGGCTGTCATGAGAACCAGCAATTATATCAACTGAGTCACTATAGCCAGCAACCTTCAAAATGAGCGATCTCTGGGGTACAGGAGGGCTGGGACCTGAAGGGCAGGCACTAGGACCAGCACGTAGCGGACTTGTCGGAGGCCAGAGCCGGGGTAGCAGGACCAGATGGACGAGCTGCAAACTGTTTCCAATACCCAAAGGTCCCGCTGCTACAGTTCCGGGATCTTGTCCCACCTGGAACCCACGGATGCAGCTGTCCCTGGCCACCATAGGCAAAGCCTGTCTTGCCCCAGCAGAAGAGCCCCGGGCCGGGGCGGGGGGAGCTAGAGACGCGGCTCACGGCTCCGCGCGGGCGGCTGTAAAGATGGCGGCCACCGCCAGCCTGGCTCACAGCCGGGCTCCGATCGCGCCAGGAGCGCAGTTTTTCTCCGCCGGCCGCAGCGGCAGTTGCTAGCAGCCTCTAAGGGCGTGTCCCGCTCTCTGTTGAACTCCTGGGCCCAGTCCCGCTGACTTCTAGTGGCGCAGTGCCGGCCTGCGGGTTCCCGCGCACTGTCCCGGGAAGCTGTATCTCGATCCCCGCCCAGTTCCTCCCCAGCCCTCGGCAGTCTCTGTATATTGCAGCTGCGAGTTGTGTCTGGCTCTGGCTACTTCCTCCTCTCCACAGGGCTCGCCGTCCCTAGCAACCACTCTGTCCCAACTCTGGGCTTGTCCCTGACTGCGTGTATGGGGAGGCGCGTAACCGCTTGGGGGGCAGGTCGCACCGCGCCGACCTGGCGAGTGCGTCCTTCCCGCGCTCTGGGCTCTATTGTGCTCCACGCGCCCTCCGATCTTTGTGAAAATTTTGTACCTGTTTTCTTGGGCTGGGCGTTCGGTGTTGTTTCTCTGTAATTCGAAATGCTGTTTTCGGAGTGAGCGGTCCGTGCTCGCAGGCAGCCGCTGGCGTTCTTTACCTCCTTCCCTGGGAGCGATGCGGTGGGAGGACTCTATCACACCGCCATTTTTCCCCTCACTTTCTTCTATTTTTGGTAATTTTAGATCTTACATTTAGGTTTATGATCCATTTTGATTTCATTTTTGTTTATAATGTGAAGTAAAGTTCAAGGTTAATTTTTTTATATGACTAGCCAACTGTCCTAACACCATTTGTTGACAAGATTATCCTTTTTCCATTGGATTGCCTTGGTAGCTTTGTCAAAATCAATTGTGCAGGTTCACTTTCACACTCTCTATTCTGTTTTTTTGATCTATATGCATGGACTTTTATTTGACATGGAAGTAATCGAGGTTTTCCTTGAGGGCCTTGATTGTGTGAATCTATTTATTGGCTTTAAAAGTAGACATGACCAAATCAAATGACAGTAGAGGATATAATTCACACATGGGTAGGGAACCTGTTAGGTTAATGTTCACTGGAGTATAAACCTTGTGAGAATAGAGACACTGTATTATTCACCTTTACTCCCAATGAACAGATTGAAAGATTAGACATGATACAGTTGGAGGATAGTTGAAATAGGAACTACGTAATCTCAAATCTAGTGCTGGCTGTATTGTTCACTAGTATTTGACCTTGAGTAGTTCACTTAGCCTTCTGAGCCTAGTTTTAGAAAAGCAGAATATTAAAACAGGCAGGTATAGGAAGACTGAAGAGTCAGTGTGGTAAGGACGGTGGCATATGTAGGGTGGACAGTTAGACATGCCATTATTGTTCTCTCCAGAGATCTAAAGGCTAACTCAGAATGTAATTCAATTCACTATGTGCAGCTACAGAGCAGGATTTCTCAGTCTCAGCACTATTGACATTTTAGGCTGGATAATTCTTTGCTGTGGTGGGCAGGCACTAAAGGGGGCAGGCACTACAGAAAGCAGGTCCTCATGTGGCCACTGCACTTAGACCACAATACACTGTGCATTGTAGGATGTTTAACAGCATCCCTTGCTTCTCTGCACTAGCTGCCAGTAGCACCCCCACTCCCAAGTGTGGCAACCAAAAATGTCTCCAGACATTGTCAAATGCCTACTGAGGCAAAATCACCACGGTTAAGAACCATTGCTATAGAGGGTACAAACAATATTCAGTGTAGTAGGCTATGGGGAAACAACATTTTCAATAGCTGGGAGATCTTAATCATGGTCAGAATTACCAATGGTAGAATCAAGCTATATAGGGTGGAGTGGCGTTGAAAGTGGATTTTGTATATTTATAGCCAACAGTAGGGGGCTACCCATCACAGTAGTTATTTCAACACTGAGTAGACAGCTGAAGTAGGTGAAAACTGACCCTTCTAAGCCTCAGTTTTCTTATCTGTGACACGAGTGTAACAATGCCAACACCACAGGCTTCTGTGAAGATTAAATGAGATAATGTACATAAAGATCTCTGACCAGCCCATAGTACATAGTATATACTTGATTCATGGTAGAAATTATGATTTAACTATCTGGAAAAGAAGGTTGTACTTGCCTTTCAGGGTCCTTTCAAGCTGTCATTATTTTCTGTGCATTTTCCTTATTGTCTGACTTCGAATCAAATTCTAGGCACAGACACCATTAAATATTTTGTACCCTTCATGATAAGGAAAGCCCTGCCTGGTATCTCTCTGGTGGATCAATCTATATTGTAATTTTTTTCAAAGCTGCTTCTAGAATGACAATTCACATTTTGAGTACAACTTTAGTCCTTAACTTGTATCACAAAGGAAACACAGGTAAGCATGGTAAATTATTCCAAGTCTGTAACCCAGATAATAAGAAAATAGCTTTGTCACCCATGAATGTGTCAGTAATTATCTTTCACTAAATATACAAAAAGAAAATAAAACAGAGACAGTATTTTTTCTTTTTTTTTCTAAAGTCATTTCTCCACGTGTTTTACTAAACTTAGTAAGGCATGGGTGAATGTCTGAGGTCTTTCTAAATTTGGTCTTTCCAAATCTCAGAGCTTATGTTTTCTAGATACCTATAGCAATAGGCTGGATAGGAATAGTCAGTATGGCTGTACCCAAAGGAATATCCCTCCAACCATCTCTTTTCACTCCCTCCCTACAAACATTTCATTCTTCACCTTCTATCCTCACCAAAGGCTAATTGTTTTCCTTTCAGAAACATCTTCCTCCAGAGAGGAAATCTGAATGTTATACCCATTTCCTTAAATTCTGTTTCCTGTTTGACTACAGTAACTCATCCCTCATTTTCTCTCTGGCTCTACTCCAGGATTTGCTTGCTAATAGGAAAGCTGGAGCCCTTCTGTGAGCCCCACACTCCCACCACAGCCCCTACTGAAGAGGCAGCATCTACACCAGCTCATGGGGTCTTGGGCCCTGTCTTTAGCATTTCACAAATGTTCTCAGAATTGTATCCTCAGGCAACAGAGGAGCATACCAGTGGTTTTAGAAGATGGCTTCCAAATTCTGAACATCAAGAGAGGGATCAAATTTCATTCCTATTCTAGGAAAGTTAGGTAGTCTGAGCTATTTGCTAATTTTCTACCTTAGAACAGAGTCCACACCTCCACTCACTAACTGCTAACAGACACTTTACAAACACTTAAAACAGCAGCAGTTGTATTTCAGTGAAAGGAGGTGTGCCTGGGTTTTAAACTGTGTGCATGCAGGTTGAAATAATCAATACCTGAGCAGGCTAGAATATTTTCTTCCCCTAAGACCTTGCTTTTTGGATACACCCAAACACAAAATACCTGTGAATAAAAGGTACTATTATTGCTCCTAATGTCCCAACCAGCAAAACCAGCAATTTCTGCTTCCCAGGCCTAAGTTCCCACCCTTTAGAATTACATGCTGCAGTAAAATTTTCAAAAAATTTTGGCAACTGATCTAGCATTGCCAAGTTTTTACTTTTCCAATTAAGGTCATTTAAAAAATAACAATAAAAACAAAACCAACAGACTATTTTCATTCTCACCATAGTTTCATTTTGTTAAAAACGTTAGGAAGAACATGATCTTAGAATAAATGATGGTTTCTAAAGTTGAATAAATTTAGCTTTATGAAAAACATATTACATGTCTTTGTTTTTCTCATTTTGCTTCAGATGACTCGAGGACAACAATGGTGTTATTTCATACACACACCTTCACCCAGATCATGGTAAAGTCAGCTGGAGTTTGACACTTGTGCTCACTCAGTTTCTGGAGAATTTTCCAAGCTTGGAGAAGTTCCAGGCTCCCAGGGTCATCTGCAGTCAATATTCTTACTTTTGAATTTCATTTTCCCTATAGCACTTGAGCAATCTGAGGAGGTCCTGTTCTGGGCAACCCAAGAAAATCAGCTCTCTATGATTGAATACTCCCAATGTGTCAGGCACTGTGCTTAATGCTTACCTATATTTTAATCCACTTAAAAAAAAAAAGAAATATATTTTTATCCCCTTTTACCAAATGAAAGGACTATGCTTCAGAGATGTTAAATAACTTGTCTGAACTCATAGTGCCATTTATTGGTAATTCTGGGATTTGAACCCAAGTCTATCTGACTCCAAAGTCCTAGATTTGGAATTAAGTATCTGTGGCCATGAAGTGGATTATAACTATGACTTCAGTAGAAGCAAAAAATGACAATTTACTTCTACTATAGGGAAAGGGAGCACATCCTCAGAAACCCCCCAAATAACAGGTTACCCTAACTGGTTCTGGTCCTTGAAATATTAGAACTTTGATTATTTCACATAAACCTTGACTCTGTAACAAAGCAGTTTAATCCTGGATTCTTGCTATGCTGAGGTCTATGGATATGTCTTGATCTTTGTGAATATGATAATCACATGAAACAGTTGTTTTTCTACCATGAATAGACAAATATAAACTTGTTATCTTTGGTAATTTTGCCTTTTATTCCCTTAAAGATTTGGGTTTTGCATTTGCTCAGCCTGACCTATTGGAGCCTGAATCCCTTGCATTCCTTGCAAGGAAACTTAACTTTTCCTCTCCTGAATGTTTCTGTCTCTCAGTATTTCTTTATCACTTCTCGGTTTTCCAGGATTTCTTGAATCTATTCCTCTACCCCACCCAACACTAGTCTCCCTCCATCCCCAACTCCTTCCCTGGATACATGTATCTCTTCCCTTTCCTCCAGTCAGGCCAATCTACCCTGGGATCTTGGTCATTAATGCCATTGTCATCCTCCTCCTCCTTCCTACCATCATCGTTATTTTTAAGCATTTACCACATCTAGAATTTTGCTAAATCCTTTACACATATTGCCTCCTTTAATCCTAATTATTTCTGGAAGTCATGTAGCACCATCACAATTATTGTCATTTTTTAAGAGAGAAAACTAAAGTTCAGACAGATTATGTTATTTACCTAAATTCCTATGGCTGGAAAATGGTGAAGCCGGGAAGGTAAATCAGGCCTTTCTAAAACCCATGCTAACTACTTTATATTGCCTTTCCTCTTTATCTGGAAGACTTTCCACAGTTTCTCTGACTACATTCCATCATAGTCTAAAGCAAGGTCTTTCTCACTTTCCTGAGCCATGGAGAATTCCCTCTCCTCCCAGCACTTAATCAGTACCACACCATTAGGCATTGTTCTGTTCTATCATTTGCCACTATGTTACAAGTGCTCTGTCTCCTCCACTAAAATGTAGACTAGCTGGGATCCCACAGGCATGCAACAGATACTTAGGAAACAATATAAGCCAAATAGGAGCATCCCAGTTTTATAGCCAGTGAACATACTGACAGGTGGAATTTTCCAGCAAGTTACCCAGGGTGGGCCCAAAGCTTTGAGAAAATCCCGAATGATGCACTTAGGAAGCTGATGGGTCTCAGTGGTCTGGCAATACTACCTCAGCTGACTTATTGTTCATACTTCCTTTCCACAAATACTTTTCAAGCACAGAAGCTACGTTGGACACTGTGAGAGGTATTGGGGACCTAGGGATAAATAAAGCAGTGTTACAGGTGTGCTCCGTAAAGAAGGAGCCTTCATCTTCAGTTGGCATCCCAGTAGTGGGAAAGTAAGACATCTTCCCCATGTCATGGAAACACAAGTGCACATGAGGCCACCCTGATCATCTCCTGTCACATTTGCCTCCTTCTTGGTGTGAGATGTGCACCTTCTGCTGCACACGGAAAGGCAGAGGTGCATTAGATGAGACTGGAGCCGTACAGGGCACACTTAGCAGAGGAGGGAAAATGATCATTTCAATCCCTGGCAAATTCCATTGTCTTTATAAATTCAGTTTTCTTCCTAGAGCCCCATCTCTCATCCCTCTCCCCTGAAAGGTTTCAAAGACTGCTCCACCGCCAATTCTGTCGTCTGGCTGACTGTGTTTGTTATAAAGATTGACAGGAGAGTGTGTTCCATAAGGAACAGCACGGACTACCTGGAATTGCGACAGGGCCCACATTTTGCAATTGCGGTACATTCTACAAGGCCCTCACAATTGCTCTATTAAATTAAATGACTGCAGTCTCCATCTGCACTCATAATCTCCACGTAGGCTGGGCGCCTTTACAGCCAATAGCCTGCAGGTGTGCAAATAAGCGCTCACGGTCCACACCAGATGTCAGGGCCTAATTAAAACACAGAATGAAAGTGGTCTTCCCTAGGTACTGAGCAGGCAGCGCCGCGGTGCTTCTTGGGACAGGAAGTGGCAAAGGCAGAAAATTTAATTCTTGTTGTAGAAGCAAATGTCTGCAAGAAATCCGCCTCCTGAGAACCACTTAGCAAGAAGTGGAAAGTCAAAAAGAAACCACCTCATTCCTTCGTTCAACATCATTTTCAGTTGGTTGCCATAATACAATTAGTATTGCTATTTTTCAGACCAAAGGTAGAGACTCGGAGTGAGGAATCCCAGCTTGATTTTTCAGAACCTGGAGTCAGACTGTCCTGATTATGAGCATGTCATACAGGTCATAATTTTGCCCAAGGGGGATGCCATGCCACCTGGAGTCTGAGCAAAGTTCTAAAGGCTTAAAAGAAAAGAGCAGCTGAAGAGCTATTGAGCAGCTAAGTAACATACAAAGAGGAGTGATAGGAGGTAATCGCATTTTAAAGCCCACAGGAGCCCAAGTTTGGGGTGATAATAAAAGTTGGTAATCAATCAAGAATTTACCAAATCCTTTCCTCCTCTCTTTTTGCTAATGTATTGTTTCTTTCTGTTTCTCTATCTTTGTCTCTCTCTTTCTCTCTGTCTCTGTCTTACTTTCTGTCTTTGCCGCTCTGGATGCCCATCTGCTATGGGCTGGGCGCCTTTACGGCCAATAGTCTACAGGTGTGCAGGTAAGCGCTCACGGTCCACACCAGATAGACTCTTCCTCTGCATTTTGGTCTTTCCTTCGCATTGTTTTTGCTGTGTGGTGAAAAACACGGGCCTCGGAATTACAAATGTCTGAGTGTGAGTTCTGGCCCTGGCAAATTTTCATTTCATTTTAACTGAACACATTTTTTTCCCCCTATTCCTTAGGCTTAATCTAAATATCAGATGAATTGAATTCCAAAGTACTCTCTCAAAAACCAAAATTAAGTTATTTAAAATACGGGTAGCTCTCAATTATTTCCACAGAGACCTAGGAAACACTCTTTTTCATTCAAAAGGGAGCATTCACATCTTTATTGCAGAATTTCCCAATGTGTGGTATTTTGTCTCTGGTGGTACACAGAGTCATTTTGGTAAACACACTTTTATTTTAACATAATCTTAGAAAAAATGAAATAAGCATATCAAAACCATGACTTCATGGATAAAAAAAGTTGATTTAAAGGATATTAATTAAGCCATTGAATAGATAGTATGACGTTATGGCAAAAATCATGAATATGTCACAGTATTAGAAAGAAAGAATATTTCTATAGCAAAAGTATTAACATACTCCATCATATATTGGGTGGGTGCCATACTCTAGATATACCCACTTATGTTGTTATTCATCATTTTTGTCACCACCCTCTCAAGTTATGAGGCTCTGCATGGTTAATATATTTGCTGAAGGAGATCAAACCAGGATTGAATCACAGCTGAGGCCTCGGTACTGAAGCCACATGCTTTCAGTTACACCACGATGCCCTTAGAGATGTGCGCAGTGCCTGCACATGGTTAGCTTGCAAGAAATGGCAGATGTTCATTAGCAATATCATTTTATGTAAAACATATTTTAAACTCATATCAGCCCTACGAGGTAAACATTTATCTCTTTCTATTACATGTGATAAAATAGGCATAAAAAGGTTAAGTGACTTACACCAAGGATTGAGAAGTATGTGGGATTATTCCTAAATCCTATCTAATAATATCATACCATTGGCATCTTTAACCCTCTATTCCTGCTAAGTGCTGGCCGAATGGTCTTGGGTGTCTCACATATAAGATATAATTATGAAACAATGAGAATAATCTTTAAAGAATTATTTTATAAGCTGCATAAAAAGCAAGTCATTCTCATTATTTTATTGCCCCATCGTGTTTCTTTTTTTAAGAAAACATGTCTTTACTTTAAACATTTTTTTATTGTATTTGTTTAAGGTATATAACATGATGTTTTGATGTACATATACATAGTTAAGATGCTTACTACAGTCAAGCAAATTAACATAACCATGATATTATATAGTTACCTTTTTTAGTGGTAAGAACACCTAAATCTTTTCTCTTAGCAAATTTCCAGCAGACAATACAATATTATTATAATAACTATAGTCCTCATGCTGTACATTAGCTCCTTGTCCCATCTTGCTTTGATCCAAGCTAGAGTTGATGACAAAATGTGTCTGTGGTATGAAGAATTCTAAGATGGTCCCCAAGATTCCTGGTTCCTGTTTTATACATACCATCTCCCACTAATTCAATTAAATACTATTCCAGGTACTGCTGGGAAGGGGTTGGCAGATATACCTAAGGTTGACCTTAAGATAGAAAGATTAACTTGGATGAGCCAGGATAATCAGGGGAGCCCCTCAAAGGGCTCTTCCTGGCAAGAAAGATTTGAAGTGTGGAAGAGATTTTCCATTGCTGACTTTGACAATGGATAGATGGAGGGGCCATGTGGCAAGGAATGTGGGTGACCTCTAAGAGCTAAGAATAGTCCTAGCTCTGACAATCAGCAAAGTAATGAGAACCTTAGTGCTACAACTGCAAGCAACTGAACTTGGCTAACAATGTGAATAAACTTAGAAGTGGATTTCTTCCCAGAGCCTCTGGACAGGAACATAACACAGTTGATACCTTGATTTCAGCCTTGTAAAATCCTGAGCAGAGAACCCAGTCATGCTTTGCCTGGACTTCTGATCTATAGGAACTATGACATAATAAGTGGATGCTGTTTTAAGCTGTGAAGTTTCTGGTAGTTTGTTATACAGCAATGAAAAAACTAATACATATCTAAAGCCTTAGATGGCAGCCATAATTACATAAATGTAATGTTTTTATTACATATAAATGCATTCACCAGAATCATTCACTGTATTTTTCACTCTTAGATTTCAGTAAATTTTACTACTTATAAAAACCAAATCCATTGTCTAATAGTCATTATCATAATAGCTAACATTCATTGAACAATTATGATGTGTTCATTTTGCTAAGTGCTTTATATGCAACAAATAATTTAATCTTCATGACTTTAAAAAGTGGGCATAATATGACTCCTTACTTTACAGCTGAGGAAACTAGAACATAGAGGAATATTGAAGATAACAAACATTCTGTTACTTAAAGGAAAAGTCGTTGTTAACAGTTCTGGCATTTATTAAAAACAAAATTTGCCTTCTTAGTAAAGGTAGGATTCTTCCATCTGTCTTTTTTCATATGCCTTTGTGCCCAGCTCAGACATGTACTCCATCCCTCAAGCTCACGTTTCCTCATCCTCACAATGATAAGCAAAAAACGGTGATAAATAAGAATAAAGGATAAACAAGAGTACTGTCCTGCTAGGACTGTTGAAGCAAGTTATCTCAATACTCAACACATTTCCTGGCACATAGTAGGTTCTCAGGGAAAAGTAGCTCTTATTTTTTTAATTTTTATTTTTTGAGTTGTAAATTGATGAATTCTATTTGGATATATTTATGAGTTACAAGGTGATGTTATGGTTTATGAATACAATGTGGAATAATAAAATCAAGCTAATTAATATATGCATCACCTCAAATGATTACATCTTTTTTTTGTGGTGAGAACAGCAATATATCTCAAAGTTAAAAAAAAAATGTATTCCTTCTGTCTAATTGAGGCTTTGTACCCTTTGACCATTATCTCCTCATTCCCGCCACCCACTCAGCCTCTGTACCCACCATTCTACTCTCTGCTTCTTTGAGTTTGATTGTTTTATAGTCCACATATAAGTGAAAACATTGGGTATTTGTCTTTCTGTGCCTGGCTTATTTCAGTTAGCATGACGTGCTCTAATTCCATCCACGTTGCCTCAAATGACAAAACTTCTTTCTTTTTTAAGGCTGAATAGTATTCCATTGTGTGAAAATATACCACATTTTCTTTATCCATTCATCTGCTGATGGAAACTTAGGTTACTTACATAGCTTGGTTATTGTGAATAATGCTGCAATGAACATGGGAGTAGAGATACCTCTTTGACATACTAATTTGAAATCGTTTGGGTTAATACCCAGAAGTGGGATTGATGGATCATATGGTAATTCTGTTTTTAGTTTTCTGAGGAACTTCAGGCCGTTTTCCATAATGACTGTACTAATGTATATTCCCACCAACAGCGTACAAGGGTTCCCTATTCTCCACAAGCTAAGCTTTTCTTATTACTATCTTCATAATATGTGCCATCCCTTGTGGGTTTGTGTGCCAGGTTTGCTCTTCTGACCTGCTCGTTTCCTCCTGGCCACTATTCCTATCATCCAGGAAGTCAAGAGGACGTAGTGTCTGTGGGATATATCTGTGTGTCCCAGACTGTGGCCTTGTGTCTAAAAATACCAGTCTTCCCTGGGTCAATTCAGTGATGCTTAAACACTCAGACATATCTCCAAATACCCCTGGATTTGTGATTTTAGCTGAAACCCACAGTGTAAGTCCTTAGGGAGAAATCTGTTGATGGCTCTAAACAGCTGCTAATGTGTGGTAGCCCAGGACCATATGGACCACACTTTAGACAATCAACCATGAAAACTGTCCTGTTCTTTTTGTAATTTTGTTGTGCTGACTTGGTAAAAAGGTTATTAGATTGGGAATGAGAAAAACCGAGGGTGTGTTTGTTGCCATTGTTATTAGTAATAATTATTTGCTAAGTGATTCTGTGGTTCTGTGGTTCTTGACCTTCAGGTTGCTTCGCTTCTCTAGGGCTTAAGTTAGTGGCCCCTCAAGGTCATTTTAAGGACTGATGCTACTCTGGCTGCTTAAGAATCACCCGAGGAGCTTTGAAAAATAAAGAAGCCTGGTCCCTAACCTCAGAGGTTTTGAGAAATAGTTGTAGTCATAGCCAATGGAAGCACTGTGCTTTTGCCCTAGACAGAGTTTGTAATTGCTCGTCAAAGGAACGGGGAAGGCTGTGAAGCTGAAAGCCTGAAAGCAGGCTGTACGGGTAGGGAGTCTGGGGCCCAGCCACATGCATTTTTAGAAGGCATCTCATGTGATGCTGCTGTTCAGTGAGATTTGGGAATCTCTGGGTGAGCTCTGTTGGAATGATATTACTACTACTAATGAGATTGCCCACTTATTCAGCTAAATACTCTATGTGCTATTTGTTAGGTACATTAGCAGCTTCATATTATAGCTGAAGAATTATAGACTTGGAGCAGTTCATATTTTTCCAGCATTACACAGCTAGAAAGTGGCAGATCTAGGCCTTGAACCTCATTTTATCTGACTCTTGAACACCTTGATACTGTTTATTCTTCAGCAGTGTAGCAGCAAGTTCTGGGTGAGAGAGTTTCAGGCCACCAGAAACATCCCACAGTCACATGAAGGGCAGACTTCCCTATCCTGAGCAGCCTGCCCTCCTAGCTCCTTTGACTGCAGAATCTGTCTAGGTAAAAGCATGGTGTTTCCATTAGCAACAACAAAACCTACTTTACAAAAAACCAATACAGTGGTTCTGAAGGCTCTTGGGCCATTTGCTATTGTAAAGACTCATGTAAGCTTTTGTGGTGTTATCACAGTTGTAACTTATTTTCTCCTCTGTTTATTCATATGCAGACTCCTGATTTAGTGTTTTCCTCTGCAGGTAGGAAAATGCAGCAGACTTTTCTAAGGGCTCTAATTGAGGATGATGTTTTCTTCTGCTGTGGTTCATTAGAAGCTTTGCCAGTGTAACCCCAGGAGGTGGACGAACAAAGTAAATGACATTGGTCTTCAGTTCTGCCCCATAGGAGGAGCAACTGGAAGTCCTAGCAGCTTAATGACAGCTAATGAGGACTGAGTACTCCTTAGGCTGTACTTGCTGTGCAAAGCACCCTCCATGCATTATCACATTTCCCCTGGAGGAGCTGCTGAAGTCAAAGTGTATATTAGGAACACAGATAGCCAGGATTCTGGTTCTCTTTCTTCCATCAAATTGCTGCATGACTTTAGGCAGATCTCTTAACCTGTCTGTATATCCAGAATTTGTACACATTTAAAATGTGCTAAAAGTACCCCGTGTCTCCTCCTTTGGTGTCATGAGGCTGAAACGAGACAACCTATCTGCAAGCCATTGGCAAAGGATGATGTCCTTTGCCAAGACCTGGCTCTGTTAACTGTGCCCTTCCTCCTTGGCACAGTCCTGGGCTATTCTTTATTTTCCTGAGGTGATTGTCTGCCCTGGGAGGCAGGTGGGGATTTGCTCCATGAAGGACTTATTGCTTTGGATTTCTTAATTCCAGGTAGGGAACAAGAACACAAATCTAGTCTCCATTTTTTTGCTGGGTGTTGTGTTTTGCAAGTAACATAGACCTAAACCCAGGCTCCAGCTGTGTCTGGCTTTGTCTGTTTGTGAAGGGCAAGGCCTCTTTGTTTTCTGCAGGGAGCCTCTCTTCTCTGCCTTGTTTTTACTCCTAGTCAACAATTTCTCAGCGTTTTAGGGTTGTGCAGAGCCTCCCTCACTGGCTGGTAACTGTGAGCCATGAATAAAGACAGCAAATGGGGAAAAATCATACTGGCGGCATTTTAGTTACTGCCAGCAACACTGGCTCCCTGGACCCACCAGGTGCCTGTGGAGATTCAGATGAATCTTCTGAATCAGGGAGGCAGAAATGGAGTTTGTTCAACTCCTTTGAACACAGCCCTCTCCGTGATCTGCAGCAGCTCTGCAGAAATTACTGGGCCATGGCTGTGTTTATCAGCCAGACTCCTGCCTTTTGCCCCAGCCTATGTCCCCACGGGCCATGCCGGTCTGCACTCAGCCAAGTCAAACTCCATTTCTGGGGCTGAAGGGGGCCCATATTTGCTACTGGCCAACATAAGCAAGCTTGGCCCTTGATGCAGGGGTACTTGATGCAACTAAGTAGAGATTAAGAGAGTAGATTTAGTCAGTGTAAGCCCTGCTGCCTGATTTTAGCTTGATAGTGTCTGATTTCTTTGTTTTCATGGCTAAATGTCTCTTCTAATATTTTTTAACCTCTGAGGGCAACTACAGGAACTCAGTACACACAAATATAAGAAGCACCTTATGTGTGATTAGATGTGGGCTGCAGTGGTGATGTGACTTTTTGTTCTAGCTCCAATGCTAGTTACAAGTCACCTTGACTCCTTTAAACAATATAATGGGCTGTGCTAGCATGCTGCCTGGGTTCAAATCCCAGCTCCACCTTTTTCTAGCTACATGAGTTCAACAAGCCATTCTGTCTTCTGCAAGCTTTAAATTTTTAACCTGTGAAATGGGGATAATAATTGTAGTAGCCTTATAGTTAATTCCTTATTCTTATAGTTAATTTCTTATTCTTATGGTTAATTCCTAATTCCAGGTAGGGAACAAGAACACAAATCTAGTCTCCATTTTTTTGCTGGGTGTTGTGTAGTTGCCTTTATAATCTCTGCTAGAGAGATTAAATGAGCTATCGCAGTTACTACAAAGAGTATCCAGGGACATATCAACTAGGTGCCCTGCGGTAGCTTTACAAAGGAATGAACGGTAGGTATGTCAAAGAGTCTCATGGCACCATAATAGGCTGTGAACTCCATGAGGGCCAGGATCATGCCTTGCTCACTTGTTTCTCTATTCCCAGTGCTTAGAACATAGGAGGCACCCAATAAATATTTGAATAATTAATAAGGCAGATAACCTAAATTCAAATCCTAGTTCTGCTACTTTTGGTCTTGGGCAAGTTATTTATTTTCTTGCATTCTAAGTTTGCACATTTATGAAATGGGGGAAAAAAATCTTGCAAGGACAGCTACAAAACTAGTCAACTGATACTGTGTGCTTAAAATGTGCCTGGCATTGGCTAAGTACTTCCCAGGGGCTACACTGTTTGATTTTTCACAGCAGCCCTAAAGGGTAGGTGAATTACTGCTCTTTTTTGTAGATGGTGAACTGATGCTCAGAGAGTTCAAAAACATTCCAGGGTGACACAGTGACTGAGGGATGGAGATGAGGTTCCAAGCCAGTTAGGCTGGGCCCATACTGTATGGATGCTGTATGCCTCATACAGACTCTGGGATAAAATAGGACTCAAATGTAGCCTCTGCTACTGCTTTTGTTGTTATTATTTATGTATTTATTTTTTAAATTTTGGAATATTATGGGGGTACAACACTTTGGTTATATATATTGCCCATGTACTGCCCAAGTCAGAGCTACAATGGTGGACATCCCCCAAACTGTGCTCCCCGCATCCATTCAGTGAGAGTTTTCCCATCCCCTCCACCCCCCTCCTGCCTGCCCGACCCCTGATGAATATTATTTCCATGTGTGATATAAGTATTGATCAGTTAGTACCAATTTGATGGTGAGTACCAGTGGTGCTTGTTTTTCCATTCTTGTGATACTTCGCTTCGAAGAATGGGCTCTAGCTCCATCCAGGATAATACCAGATGTGTTAATTCACTGTTGTTTTTTATTGCTGAGTAATACTCCATGGTATATATGTACCACATTTTATTAATCCTCTCATGTATTGATGGGCACCTGGGTTGTTTCCACATCTTTCACGCACCTTCCCCACAGACTTCCCATCCAGTCAGTCAGGAACAAGCCCAGAGTTGTTACTATTATTAAGAATTTTTTTTTTATGTGACACTTTGCACAAGGGAAATATTCAGTCAGCCTCGTCATCTCTGTGCTTATAACATGTCCACACTTGAAAAATCTTGCCCAGTCAGAACTTAGAGGTTGAGATTTCTGTTTGTGTGTGTTTGTCACCCTTGCCAGAATACTGACTAGAAAATCAAAGCAAACACATGTTTTCAGAAGGCATTTCAGTTGGGCAGCTGCTAATAATTCTCATACGCAACCAGCCAGGAAGGCAAGAGAAAGGGCAGATTTCCACATCTGGGGAGCTCCAAATGATCGGACAAGATAGGGATCAAACAAAATAAAGACAGATGTCTGAGCCAGACCTCACCCCCCTGATATGTGATGGCAAATCGCAAAGCTGGGGAAAGCTCAAGATGGATGGAATCTTAGAGGTCATCTGGTTCCGATGAGAAAAGAGGAGCAGAGAGGCAAGGGTGTCCTGTAGAAGAGGTGGTGATGAAGGGTCTACTTGAACACTCCCTAAAGTGTGTACCTGGGGTTTGGGCCAGGCCACCATCCACTCCCCTGTCTTCTGGGGACAGTATCTTGATTTGGGGAACCACCCACACAAATTTAGCACCACATTGTGCTTCTACTGCTGGAAGCCACCCATACCATTCTGGATAAATCCTGCTAGCTAGTCCATGGCAGAGTTCTTATGATTATTTTCCACAACTCCATTGGGAGTTCCAAAGATGGAACATGGAAACTTAATTTCTCTAGTGTTCCAGGAAAGTCACATAATATGAGTACTTTTCTCTCTCAGTAGCATTGTGGGGTTTGTTCAGCTAAGGTACCAAGTATTGAAGCAAAGGGAGTGTTATCAGAGAATTACATAGGAGACCTGTAGAAGGTGTTATATGTTCCTGTTATTCAGTGTTGCTATCCCCAACCTGGCTCCAGCAGTAAGTACATTGGTTCTTATATGATCAGAAGAAAGCTACTAGACACTAACAGTGAAAGCCAAGTGCTTTCTCGAGAAATTCTCTAGAGCAGTGGTCCCCAACCTTTTTGGCACCAGGGACCAGTTTCATGGAAGACATATTTTCCACGGGCTGAGGGTGGAAGGGTGGGGTGTCGTGGATGGGGGGACAGGTACTGGGCTGTGGCCTGGGGGTTGGGGACTGCAGCTCTAGAGGATATATTTATTGCAGCATTGTTTATAAGAGCAAAGATTGAAATCAACCTAAATATCCATCTATAGGGGACTGGTTACATAAATTTTTGTGCATATGTACTATAGGATATTATGTGGCCATTAAGAAGAATAAGTGGAGGTCGTGTATACTGATATAACACCATCTCCAAGAAATAATAAGTGAAGAAAACCAAGGCACAGACAGTGGGTATACTATTTAGGTTACTAAAAAAAAAAAAGGACATCCACATGTATATCTGTATGGATATAGACACTCACAGGAAGGATAGATATATACAAACAAAGTGGTTGCTTTAGGGAAGGAGAGCAGGGAGGTTATAGAGAGGCTCTGCAAAGAGCTTCATTTTCACTAAATAGTCTTAATGTATTAAATATGCTTTTACCATGTCCATGGATGATCTATTTAAAGTAAACCAATAAATAATTTTTAAGCAACAATAAATAGCTATTGATAAAATATAGAGCCTCACTTGGAAACAGCATCTGAACTTTACTCTGTTGCTCCATCACAATCAGGAGGCAGCAATATAAAGGTGTTTTTTTCTCCCACAGTGGAGTCTGTAGCTCCAAGGCTAAGACAAAGGCTGCTCCAATCCTACAATATCCTTTCTTAAGAGTCTTGATGATATAAAATGAGAGGAGGGATGTCAAATTTACTATTCAGGTATTTCCGAGCACTACCTATTTGAGTTAGAGGCGCATATTTGACGTGTTGAGTCGTGTCCACAAGCTTCCGAACTCTGGCCCAACAGCACCTATTCCACTATGCAATCAGCCATGGCTTCCACAACCAGGAGTCAGCGTATCCAAAGGGAAGCGGTTCCCAGTAGCGCCAACACGGGGGTCAGAAAGAGAATCAACCGTTGTGTTAGTGTACTGATAATACAGAAAGAACTTCTATTCATAATCACTTCTTCCCAAAAAGTTAGCTGTACTCATTTTTAATTACAGATTAAGATGCATCTTATAAATACATATACATATAGTAAGGGCATATTCTGAAAAGTTTTTGCTAATAAGGGTTCATGGTCAAAATATTTTGAAGACTACTTTATAGAATAATTCCAGAGAGGCAAAAGGTATAGTAGCAATAACATCAGCTTTAAAGTCAGTTGAACCTGTGTCTAAATCTCAGCTCTGTCCCTTATTAGCTGTGCCACCCTGAATAAGTGATTTTGCCTCTCTATGCCTCCTTCTTCACTTGTAAAAATGGGATAATACTAGGAGGTATCTTGAGAGGTCATGGTGAAGATTAAATGGGATAAAGTCTGTGTAGCAGGCAGCTTGTGAGAGGGCTCCCAATGATTCCACTCCTGGGATTCACACCCTTGTGTTATCAACTCCCTTTAAGTGGATATAGTGACTTACGTCTAATGAATACATCAGACAAGAGTGATTGGATGTCATGTCAATAATTAGGTTACAAAAGGCTTTCTCTTTCACTCTTCTTGTGTGTATGCCCTAATTGGGAGGGCAATCTGGAAAGGAACTGGGGGGAGACTTAGGACAATGGCCAGTGAGGAACTAAGACCCTCAGTGCAACAGCACTAGAGGAACTGAATGTGATCACTAACCATGTAAGTGAACTTGGAAGTGGATCTTTCCCCAGTTAAGCCTTCAGGTGAGACTGTAGCTTTGGCTGAATACCTTGATTGTGTCCTAGTGAGAAATCCTGAGACAGAAAACTCAGGTAAGCTGCTCAAATATTCCTGACCCACAGAAAAATTATCCTTTTAAGCCACTACATTTTGGAGTAATTTGCTATTCAGCAATAGATAACTCATATAGCATGCAAGTACTTAACAATGCATGACATGTAAAAGTTTAGTAAATGTGAGTATGAACCATTACATAGCAGATATATGATCATGTCCTTATCTCATACCACTGCAGACATCACTGATCACAAAATATCACTAGGATATTTTTTTTCCTGGTGAACCCAGGTGCAGCCTCAGAATCTTAACACAGAGCTCCAGGAAGGTATCAACTGTTCAGATGAAACTTAATTCTGATCTAGTCAATATTTCTTATCTCTTTACACTTTCTCGTATGTTATAGTCCTCTAATGGGAGACCAGTTCTTTTTTTCATGGTGAGAGATAGGACTACGAATTATTAGAACAAATCTATAAATGTATATAAAATATAAATGGCTGACATCATACACTGTCCCAAGCATAGATTTTGCTCTAGAGAAGGGAGAGAGAAGAGAGAGAGAGAGAGAGAGAGAGAGAGAGAGAGAGAGAGACTGGGGATACCAAAGCCTTAAGAGAATAGAGAAGATAAGCCCAGAAGGAGCACGAAATCTCACCTCATGTCTCATTTTTACCATAATTTGGTTTCTCTGTAGGGCTGCCATTTTGAACAAATGAAGGAATGAAGAGGAATTGGTATGAAACTGATGAAATGATCTAAGGAGTAAACTATTGTTTTTAAATAGGGAACATTTTCTTAAAATCCATATAAAATGTTTTCTTCACCTAATACAATAATGCTGTGAGCTATTGAAATAATGCACTTTTAGTTATTTATGTGATTTATTTTGTTAGTAAAAGCAGGGAGATATCTTGGAAACAGGAAAATATCAGGACAAATGACTCCAAGGAATTGTCCTTTAGATCTATAACATGCATCACAAGTACCTGAGGATCTTAGGGAAATGTATATTCTGACTCAGCAGGTTGGTCTAGGGTGGGATTCTGTATTTCTAAGAAGCTACCAGGTGTTACTGATACTGCTGCTCTGCAGACCTCACTTTGAATTGCCAAATAGCAATCTCTCTTCCTTCTTAGGGATGTTTGAAAGATTTCTAGGTCAATGCTGCTCTAAGTCCAGGAGCCCAGGGAGTTGTCAGTTCATGGTGGGTGGAGGGTGTCTCTGTTCAGCAAGCTCTTTTGCAAGGCACAGAACGGCAGACAGACATTAAGTGAGTTAGGGAAATTGAAAACCCTCGCTGCTCTGGGAAAGATGACAAGAATTTAAGAAACTTAGATAAAACCCTGAATTATATGACAGGAAACATGTTTGGAAGTAGAAAAGGCAAATAAATACCATTTATGGAAAGAGAAAAAATATCTCGTCTTTCCAGTGTGTTTTGGAGCAACTCAAACTGGCACAACATAACAGAACCCATCCATTTTGCAATGGATAGAACTTCGTATGAAGTCACATCTCTAAGTCCATCCCTACTTTGGTTTTCATAATCTCACAGCACTTCATCTTTTTTAAAAAGGGAAGTAAAAGATAAAAATAAATCAAATGCTGATCATAAATCATAAAAATCATAAAATCAAAAAATCATAAAAATAGGTTGATCTTGAGTCCTGGGGTTGAGTGAATTCCATTAAAAATAAACTCTTGACTGATAGAGATGGCCCATTTAGTACAACCTGCTCCTTATACAGTACTTTCTGAGGCAGAATTATCTTTTGTCTTAAAATAGTGGAGTAACACCTGAAATTGTGTGACTTTATATTCCCATTGTTGTGGAATGGAAAGTATTACATATAACAGAGATACTGGGGTTGGGTGAGAAGATTGGAAGAGAATAAATTCCTTAGAAACGTCACTCTTTAGGAACTTCTTTCCAAATCTCTTTCTTTCATGAAAGATTTTCTATATAATTTATTCATTCTTTCACCCTGAAAACATTTACACACAGTAATGTAAATATGCCAGGCACTTGCTATATATTGTTTAACAACAACAGTAACAACAAATACCAGACCTGGCTCCTGCCCACAGGGAGTTTACAGTCTAGAGACAAAGCACAGATAGACACTGCTCAGTAAACACACACACAAAAATATGATGATTGTATGCAATGACAGGAATTCTCTTATTGTTCTCTGATAGCTCAGTATAAAAATGTGGCATTAGCAAACTTCATATTTGGTGCGCATTGTCTCTTTTTTCTTCCTCCTATTATTTAATGTCTTCTTGCTGTAGGATTCCAACCTCACTGGCATATCCAGAGCCCCCAGAGGGGCCCATGCAGTGTCAAGATTCTAGCCTTTTATGGCTCTCCCCTTAACGTAGTCAGGTGGCCTCTCCCCAACACAGCAATTGCCCTTCTAGGAACTTGACTACCGAGATAACTGTATATGCAGAGAAAGATCTCTGTGCACAAGAATGTATTGGTATAATCTAAAATAATAGAAATATAACTAGAAATGACAGATATCCTTTAAGAGGGGATTGAGTAAATAAATCACCATTAATTCCTGAGATGCAATATTAATCAACAGTAAAAAATGATATGTATACACACACACCTGCAAAGGAAAGATGTCTATAATGTATTGTTAAGTCCACAAAGCAGGTTATAGAATAGCTTGTATAATGGGAACTCCCTTGTGTAGCATTGTATTTATGTGTGTTGAATGTTTATACACAACATGTATCTCCATAATGTAGAGATACATATACAATATATTACATATATATATGTAATTTGTAATATAACTCCAGGAGGACTTCTCTCTATACACATCTGTGTCCTTGTCCGAGTCATCACTGGGGTTAATCAATGAACTTAAGTTGTGGCATATAACAGCTTAATCCACTTTGGCCAGGTAGCATATTTGTACTGTAGCTGGGACCTTCAAGGCTCAAGTCAGGGATTGGTGTGGCTATTTAAGCCAGATCAATAAGAGAGAGATTTTGGGACAGGAAAGCCTTTCTGAAACTCTTGAATCACTTCCTATAAATGTCCAAATGTAAGGTCATACACAGCTCACAGGTGATTCTCATAACTGAATGGAGACATCTTGGAAAAATTCCATCTTCTTTTGGCTGCACAAAGCTATTTCCTATACTTGAATGATGGTAGTCAATGCATGGAATGATGAACTTGAGAGTCATTGTAATAGAATGAACTCATACAGGTAATTTTTAGGCATCAACTCAGATTTTTTAGCTAAAAAACTAATTTTTAGCTTTTCTTTTCTTGTTGATTTCTTTTCAGGCAGGTGGAAGGTTTTCTTAAGCACTTAGTATCTATGGAGTTGCGCACATCTTTGTGAAGATCCCAGACTAATTAGAAAGTCAAATTAGCAATTCATATTTAATACAGCTTTGTAGTTGTTTTTTTTTTTAAGTTGACAGTGATGTTTACTCTTTGAGGGGGAGTTTATAATTATGCAAATTGGAGAAATGGTCTGCATATGGTATAATGATAATGCCTTTATATCCAGAGTCAGAAGTATGTCTAAGTATTCCTTTTTTAAAAAATTTTTAAATTTCAGAATATTATGGGGGTACAAACACTTTGGTTACATATATTGCCTTTGCACCACCCAAGTCAGAGCTACCAGTGTGCCCATCTCCCAGACAGTGTGCCCTGCACCCACTAGGTGTGACTTTACCCATCTCCTCCACCCCCCTCCCACCTGCCCGACACCTGATGTATATTACTTCCATGTGTGCACATAAGTATTGATCAGTTAGTACCAATCTGATGGTGAGTAAAAGTGGTGCTTGTTTTTCCATTCTTGTGATGCTTCACTTAGGAGAATGGTCTCCGGTTCTATCCGGGATAATACCAGAGGTATTAATTCACCATCGTTTGTTATGGCTGAGTAGTACTCCATGGTATACATATAGCACATTTTATTAATCCACTCATGTATTGATGGACACTTGGGTTGTTTCCACATTTTTGCAATTGTGAATTGTGCTGCTATATATTGAGTACAAATGTTTTTATTATAGAATGTCTTTTTTTCCTCTGGGTAAATAGCCAGTAGGGGGATTTCTGGATCAAATGGTAGTTCTACTTTTAGTTTTTTGAGGTATTTCCATATTACTTTCCATAGAGGTTGTACTAATTTTGCAGTCCCACTAGCAGTGTATGAGTGTTCCTATCTGTCCACATCCAAGCCAACATTTGTTGTTTTGGGACTTTTTGATATGAGCCAATCTCACTGGAGTTAAGTGATGTCTCATTGTGGTTTTGATTTGCATTTCCCTGATTAGAGAAGTTGAGCAATTTTGTCTATGTTTGTTGGCCATCATTCTTTTTGTTGTTGTTGTTCTTGACAAATTTATTAACTTAATATTCCCTTCATTTAATCACAGAATTTTGGGCTTGAAGACCCCTTAGAGACCATTTAGTCCATACCCCTCATTTGCCAGGTGAGGAAATTTAGGCCTAGAGAGAGAGAAAGTTACTCTTGTAAGATCACCCAGCAGTAAAGGCAAACCTCTTAATTCAAAAATTATTTCATATTGCCAGGCTGCATCTTCAAAGAGCAAAGCAGTCATTTTAAACTATGAGGAATACATTAGGGAGGACAGATCAGCAAGATAGAAGGAGCTTGGTACCTAGTAGCCCCAGTGATTGAAGTTAGCACTATGATTGATGGGGGCTGTCTGACGTGGGTATGGAAGGAGCAGGAAGTGGTGAAATGCTTGCCACGGATTTGACACTCCTGATATAGGCAAAAACATATCACCAAAACCTAGTATGGTTGAAAAAAAGATGGGTTTTGGACTTGTATTAAAATATTAGCTCTAAGAATGAGTAGCTGTATGATATTGTGCAGTTAATATTTCTGAGCTTTACTCTTCTGTAAAGTGGAAATACTATCAAAAAGTTTTTGCTACATCTAGTGCTGATAGGACCAGACTGAAGGCAGGTGCTGTTGAAGGCAAGGAGACTGACTTGAAGCTCTCTTCCCAAGAAAAGTTGTACAACCTCAGGAAGAGAACAGAGGCGATCCTGGAAGAACCCCACCAATATATCCTATATTCACTTTTCATTGCTTAAAACTGTATCCAGTATTAAGTTTTAAGTTTATTTGCTTGCGGTTCTATGGGTCAGGCGTCTGGTACAAGCTCTGCTGGGTTTCTCGGGGTCTCATGATGTTGAAATCAAGGCGTTGGCCAGGATGGACTCCTACCTGGAGGTTATGGAAAAGAGTCCACGTCCAAACTAATTCAGGTTGGCACAACCCAGTTCCTTCCAGTCATAGGTCTGAGGTCCCCAGTTCCTTTTTGGCTGCAGCTGGGGCCTGCTCTGTGTTCCTACAGGTCACTGATGTTCCTGTTCATGTGGGCTTTCCACCTTCAAGCCAGCAAGGACTCATCTGATCCTTTTTATGCTTCAAATCCTTTGATGCTCTTATCTTTTTGGCCATTATTCTGTCTTCTTTTGAAAAGTTTCTGTTCATGTTCTTTGCCCATTTTTTAATGGGGTAGTTTGATTTTTTCTTGTTGATTTTCCTAAGTTCTGTATAGATTCTAGTTATTGGCCCTTTATCAGATGTGTAGCATGCAACTATTTTCTTCCATTCTGTAGGTTGTCTGTTCATTCTAATGATCGTTTCCTTGGCTGTGCAGAAACTTTTAAATTTGATCAGGTCTTATTTATTTATTTGCGTTGCTCCTGTGATTGCTTTGGGGGTCTTCTTGATAAATTCTTTGCCTAGAAAGATGTCTATAAGAGTTTTTCAAACATTTTCTTCTAGAATTCTTATGGTTTCACATCTTAGGTTTAAGTCTATTATCCATTGTGAGTTGATTTTTGTGAGTGTTTCTTTCATTTTACACATTACTTGAGGGGAGGTCAGCCAAGGCTGGGTGTCTACTTTCTCTGCAGTGATGGAGTATATGAGGTCTTGGAACTTGGGTACTTGTATAAGCTTTCATCTTTGAGGGAGCACTACTGAGATTTGCATAGTCTCACCCTATAGCAGATACTATTGATTGCCTTTACAACAACCATTCATCTTTCTTTTTTTTCTTCTGACAAGACTTTAATTTTGTTCAGATATCCAGTTTCCTCTATGAAACCATGTACTTCAGGGGATATGGGTTTCATCCCTAGCCCCAGGGATGGACTAATGATTGATCTAAGCTAATCATGGTGGTCCTATTCACTTTGCCAAGGACTGATTTAGGCAAGAGTATTTGACACACTTCTGGACAATGAATGTGATTGGATATTTGCTGGGAGATTTCCGGAAAGGTTGATACAAAGAAAGACATGAAAGAGACAGCCTACTGAAGATGTCAAAACCCAAGTCGTGGTGACATATTATCGATCTGCTCCATTAACCATTGATGGACCTGCCCTGCCTTAGGACTTCTTGTTATGAGAGCTAATAACTTTTTTCTTATTATTTAAGCCACCTTGAATCTGCACTTTCTGTTACTAGCAGCCAAGCAATACATATCTTGAGTGATATGTATTTTGACAGTTCCTGTATTGCCCTGGGGAATACATACACACACACACACACACACACACACACACACTAGAGAAAACTTAAACTTAAGCATATACTTGGCATCTGATTTACCAATGAGGTTAGTTGATATCTGCTTTAATGGGTTGGAGGAAAAAATGATAGTTTAATAAAGCTCATCTTGGCACAAGAGGAATCCATATCCTACAACCTACGAATGATAGGAAAAACTACTCACTATTCACACTGTTGCTTTCATTGAAACAAATGTCACCATCAGTTCTGGTCCTCCTGTCAAAGCAAACCTGTAAGACACAGGAGAGAAAATAAATAAATAATATACAATCTCACTTTAGCATCAGGCAGTAACTAAGTATTTTCCCTTATTTTTTCCATCTTTAAAGAAACTCCATAGAGCAGGGTGGACATATTCCCAGGAAGTTGTTTCATTAAGAATGGTTTATTCCTACCAGCAAATCAAGCCTGCTACTTTATCTGCCACCATCCAGAATGCAAATCATGTTCCCATAGACTTGAGTTAAACGCCTAACAAATCCGTGAAATGTGTGCTGGTCCAGCCAGTCAGTGCATTTCATCTTCTTTGCCACATGAACTTGTTCAGGAATGGCCATAGGACTTGATTCAGACCAACGAAAGCCAGTCCTGAAACCTGTGTTGAAAACGTAAGGGAAGAGAAGCTCTCTTTCTCCCGCACTTTAATGGTGAAGATGTACACTTGGAGCTGCTGGCAGCCCACATGGGAAATCAAGACCGCAGTTTTGATTGAGAGGTACACAGCCCTAACTTATTTGGGCCGCTGGATTCAGCTATGATTGGACTTTTCAGTTGTGTAAACCAGGACATGTCCTTTTTTGCATAAGCCAGTTCTTTTTCTTTCTTTTCTTAAACCAGCCAGGATATGAGAGATAGGGCAGGTATCATATTTTCACTTTACAGAGTATGAAGTGGAGGCTCTGAGAGAAGGCAGGGTGGGAAGGTTCAGGACCCTACTCAAGGGCTCCTTCCATTCCATTCTACTGCCTGCTCATTCAGTGATTCCTTACAGTCCAATGGAAAAAGCTGACACACCCATTGCTATCTTACTGTCTGTAAACATTTCTGCTTTGGAGAAAATGGAGTAGTCCTCCACAGGGTTACCAAGGGAGATCATCTGTATTATTTTAGCAAGGTAAAGATGATATACACATGCATGCACACACACACACACACACACACATGCGCGTGCACTAGGTGTTTTAAATTTGGGCAGAAGATCTCCTCCCCAAAAGGTATGTCCAGGCTGCTGGCTCTGGCTGAAGCCCTCTCTCCCCAGGGGACGGCTACCCTCAGCCTATGGATAGCCTCAACCTCCTCAGTCTTGTCTTCCTGACCTGGTCTTCTCTGTGCCAGCTCTCTCTCCTGGCCTGTGACTAGACTGATCACAAACCCTCTGCCCAGCTGATGGACCTGCTTAGTGCCTGGTCCACTCTCAGGGGGTCACTAAGCAGAGGTCACAAAGAGGAAGCCCACAGCTCAAATCCCACTCCTTCATGCGTTTGGTTTGACCCCTATGCCTGTATTTTTAATTGCACTACATTTACACATTGAAAAATTTTACATAAAAAGTGAGATTTCAAGCTTCACAAGAAAAAAAATAAAGCCCCTGAACATAATCTGCATTCCACATGACGACAAGGGCTGAATCTGAGCGGTGTCGACATCGTCAGGCAGGGTGCGTTTGCTTCGTTCTTCATATTCCTCATCTGGCCTCCTGTACTCATTTCTGCCACCTCCCTGGTGGTGTTTTCAACCCCTGCCCTGACTTTCCCACAGCCCACATGGGGCTCGGCCAGCTGAGATGCCACCTCGCCCCCCAGTGGCTGTGTCTGGAAGCAGCCTGTGTCCAGCCAGGCTTCCACCCCAGCAACCTGTCTTCTCATAAATAAAATGGCACCCGGTGTGATTTTATTTTATTTTTTCTTGTCCTTGCTGAATCTTCCTAATTCTCTGTAGAAAATAGGAATTATGTATTTAAATCAGAGAAAAAAGGTTTCTAACTGCTCTTGTGAGAATTAAGCTGCCCTTTGTCCTGCAGGGGCAGGGATTTGAGGGAGCTGTGAGGTGTAATCAGCTAGGCTCTGGAGGGGCGCCAGAAGACTTGGTCACTCTGTGATCTTCCATAAGTTATTTCCATCTCCTGACCTCAGTTTCCCTGTCTGTCAAATAAGGAAGCCGTGCTAGATCAGAAGTTGTAAACTTGTGGCTCGTAGGCCATACCTAGCCAATAGCAAGAATTTTTTTCTTTGTTAGTTAGATGCCAACAGCTAAAAAGAATGATCTTTCAATTAACAATCCAGATGGCAGACTTGTTGGCACTGTCTAGCAACAATCAGCCATGGGCTGGCATTCCTGCATGACAATGATGGTTAGATGGGGTAAGTAGTTTGCTCCAGTCCTCACCTGCTTCCCAGAGGACAGATACACACCCTCAGCACCTGTTTTATTCTTTATGTCCCTGCCTGACCTCATGGGCATTTGCTCTTGCCACCCTTGAATAAGGATCTCTAGGGACCCTTCTGCCCTTGTTCTGTGAGTGGAGGCTTGTGCTCTGTGTGTTAGAGGTGGTCTGGGGAACAGGAGAATGTTCTGAGCCAAAAGATCACCCTGGAGCATTCCAGTGAACCTTAATGAATTGCTCCTCCTCCCTACTTGGCCAAGAGTTGAAACAGCAAGACGCCCAGGCTTTTGTGACAGTCCCACTACATGGTTAAACCTGAAAAGGCAACAGCAGGCTTTGAAAGTAGCAGAAATATTCTTCCGTTGGGGTTGCTAGCTGATTCTCTAAGTAATTTGCAATTCAAGTGTCTCTTTGTTTTGTATGAAAATTTGCTGCTATTTGAAAAGTGGGGAAGAGCTAAATTGCATCCTGCTGGTTTTACTTTGGCTGTATCAAAAAAGAAACTGTTAATCTGGTTCCATAATTAACTTTCCTGTTCTAAAAAGGCCCTGGGAGAGAGTCCAGAGAGTGGCTGTCAACTCCCTGCTTCTCTACTCAATAACTCCTTTCAATAGGATGCCCTGAAAGGAGAATGATTCCAGGTGGGGATTGGTCTTGATTTTCTCTTTTTCATATTTTTTTCTCCTTTATCTCCATCCAACCAACATTTAGTGAGCGACTCCTGTGGGTAAGGCATTGTGCTAACCAATAGGGGGTATGAAAATAAATAAATCCCTGTGGAGCTGCCAGAGAACATAAGAACGTTAATTTTCCACCCATCCATCCATCCATCCATTCAAAATGCATTAGGCTTCCATATTATGCCAGACACTGTGCTAGGTATGTGGTAAATGCAAAAGTGACTTAATAGGCATTCAAGAATTCTAAGGTGAAGAGCTGACTTCTGACTGGGCCTCAATAGTTTGCTTCATGGAGAAGACAGCATTTAAATTGGCTTTGGCACCTGTGATATTTGTGTGCATGCATGTGTGAATACACATGCCCTCATGTACATATACTCATATACGTGCATGAAATGCTGAAGGGACAGGCCAGGTGACACAAGCAGAGGCATGTAGGCTGGGAATTAAGTTTGAGAATCAAGAGTAGACCCCTTTGGCAGGAGCAGTGGGTTGAACTAACATTAAGTGCTAATGAGTTTGAGTATAGTCATGTGGTCACTTCACGATGACAAATTCCTTGTTAGAAGATTCTATGGTTGTGCAAACATCGTAGAGTGTACTTACACAAATCTAGATGGTCTAGCCTACTACAAACCTAGGCTGTATGGTATAGCTTATTGCTCCTAGGCTATAAACCTGTACAGCATGTTACTGTATCGAATACTGTAGGCAATGGTAACACGATGGTAAGTATTTGTCTATTTAAATATATCTAAACATAGAAAAGGTACAGTAAAAATACAATATATTTAATAATTTTATGGGACCACCATTGTATATGCAGTCCATCCTTGACCAAAATGTCATTTTGTGGTGCATGACTGTACTGCTAAGCACTTTCCATCCATTACCTCAATGAAACCTCACAAAGCCAAGTAGCAATCATTGGCTACAAGTTACAGACAGGAAACAGACTCAAGTAAGTTTCCAGAGAAGAGGTTGGCAGAATAAATGGCAGAGATGAGACCTAGATCCATGTCTGATTTCAAAGCACGAGGTTTAACTACTAGGAAATACTGCCCAGGGAATGGGTGAAAAAAACACAAATATCAGCTGGAGAGTGAAAAAACTGTGAGTAGCACAATCAAAATAATCAATTCATCAATAATCAATCAATAATATTGATTCATTATGATCACTGTAACATACTAGTATATATTTGTTTGAGTACTGAGCTTACTTTCCAATGATCTTACACTGAAATGCTTCCCTCCTCCAAAGTGCACAAGGGAGAGTGTACAAAGATCAAGCCATGTCCAAGTTGATCCTCAAGGAGAGGACTACCAATCAGGTGACCTTTCCCCAGTTCCACCAGATAATTTGGATAGTACCCCATCTCCTATTTTCCTTAGGGGGCTTTTGCTCCCCTCTTTTCTCTTCTCTCTGAAATTACCACCTTGGATATGATACACCCATTTTCCAATCCTATCCTCAACTCTAACTTGAAAGAATTTATAAGGAACTTGCTCTTTGCAACCCACTCAACAAACCTAAGTAATTTTTTAGGGTTTCTCAGGTTCTTTTAGGTTTTGGCTTTGAGGAAAGTTCGAGAGAGATCCTAGTCTTCATCCTGGTCCCCACTCCACACCCGCATGAGAAAACTATTCTCAGTAGTCACCAAATTTGGCCTGAAACCTGGCTCCTGGAGCATTTGTTAGATATCTTTTTGGAGTTGGTACATCATTCCAAATATGTGTGCAGAATTGGGTGAAGACACTGCATTATTCCCGACAGTTACAACAGGGCAGGAGTCCTGACTATGTCAGGGCTATATATAAGCATCCGAGGAAAATTGCCCCCTGGGTTATTGCACCTGTAAGTGAGGAGGACAGCTGAAACAAGATCTTCAGGTGGCAAAAGAATGAGGTTGCTGAGGGAACCCTTTATTCTCTGTCAGAATGATGGTTCCCCAGAGACAGCCATGCTCTAATCCCTGGAACCTGTAAACGTGTTACATAGCACAGCAAAAGGAACTTCGTAGGTGGAATTAAGGTTGTAGACTTTAAGACAGGGAGATGATGCTGAATCATCTGGATGGGTCCAACATAATTACATGAGTGCTTAAGGTGGAAGAGGCAGGCAGAAGGGCTGACCAGAGATATGTGATGACGGAAGAAGGGGCAGGAGAGTTCTGACATGTGGGAGGGACTTGACCCACTATTGCTGGTTTGAAGATGGAGGAAGGAGGCCATGGGCCAAGGACATGGGCAGCTGTGAAATGCTGAGAATAGGCCTCAGCTGAAAGCTAGCAAGGAAATGGGGGCCCTTAGTCCTACAACTGCAAGGTATTAATTCAGCCCACAACCTGAAAGGATGTGGGTTTTCCCTAGTGCCTCCAAAAAGTAACACAGTTATACCAACATCTTGATTTTAGCCTAGGGATACCTGTGTTGGACTTCTGACTTACAAAACTGTAAGATAAATAAACAAGGTGGTGTTGTTTTAAGCTGCTAACTTTGTGGTGATTTGTTATGGTAGTCGTAGGCAACAAATGCACTGACTGTTGACTGAACTTTCATCCATTGGTAAGTTTGGGAGGAGCAGTGGGGCTTGAAAGCTGTCTCTGCTCATTAGGACTTGGTGTGACTGAATGTGGCTGAAAACTCCAAATGATAGTGGCTTAAACACCTAAAGTCTTATTTTTTTTGCTTTAAAGAAGTCTGGAGTTAGGCAGTCCAGCGCTTGCCACTGTGGTGGTTTTACAGAGCCGTCAGGAAAGCAGGCTGATGCTAACTTTCGGCTGCCACTTTCAGGGCTTAGTTCTCATTCTTCTGCTCCAAAGTGGCTACCAGAGCACTAGCCACTGCATCTCCATTCCAGGCAGCACGATCAAAGAAAAGCTGTTTGCTTAGGAATACTTCTCAGCAGTTGCTTATGAAACTTGCACTTACACTCATTGGCCAAAACTTGGCCACACATAGCTCTTCAGAAGGCTAAGGAGGGTAATAGGCTTAATTAAAAGTTAGGATTTTCACCACTGTGGAAATAGGAGAGAATGGATTTGGAGAGATAACCAACAGGATTCACCCTCATGTGGTCATTGTGGGATTGCTGGATGGTTCTCAAAGGGCCATTGCTATGAAAATGGTTCTGGCTGGGATGACCAAAGGCCCTTCTCTCCCTCTTTCCAGCCCTTTTCCCCAACTCCAATTTCTAGTCTACCCTAGTCCCATTCAATCCTAAGGGCCCACTTCAAATATTACCTCCTCCAAGAATTTTTTCTAAATCCTACTGGGAGGGAAATAATCCCCCATGTCCCTAAACTTCCACAACACAGGGTTTATATTCACCCCTCGTCACACTCCACTTTATGTGAGCATTATTCCTGTATATGAGCATGTTTATTGCTTTCTGGAATGCAGGCCATTGTCTTCTTCACAGCTGTATTACCCACCATTTCCTCAAACATGGCATGAACTCAATACATGCATGACATAGCAGAGACTGCTGTTGTGTCCCCCATCATCCATAGTCCCCTTTCCCTTTTATAACCCTTCTCCCTTCCCTTAACTTTTATCTGGGGTATGTGGCCATCCAACTAGAAAATTCAGGGCCCAGTCTCCTTTGTAGTTAGGTGTGACCATGTGACAACATTAGGGCCAATGGAATATGAGTAGGAGTGATATTTGCACATTTGACATCATCTCTATGAAAACAAATCTACTTGCCAGGGCTTTTTCCCCCACCTCCTTCCTGTTGGCTGGAAAACAGTACAGCAATCCCCTTGGACCTAGGGATAGAAGCCATGTGTTGAGGAGGACTGAGCTAGCTGGCCAGCCTGTGACTCACGATGACCTTCTAGAGCTGTCTACTTGGCCTACCCTGCCCTTCCATCTTTGCACAGTGAGGGACACACACTTGCTCTTCTAAGCTGCTGTACTTGCTCCCCATGACAGCAGTTTACCTGCACCTCAACCTATTCACATGATTAATGGAATTGGTCACTCTTGGCCTGTGGACAGAAGTCTGGCTTCCTTTCCACCTTTTTCTAGGAGGGTGACATCTAACCTAAAATGACAAGACCTAAAGTACTCACTGCACATGCATGCACATGCCACATTCCATACCCTAAAAGCAGCCAAGAACACTTAATGGAGGTGTGGGCTCAGGCTCATGCGATCTGGTTAGCCAGGAGGGTTAAGGGAACAAGTTTGTGCCTAGCCTGTCATTATTTCTGTTGGAGTCACTCTTGAAAATATTTTTAATCAGGAGTATGTTCAGACTTCTCAAATAATGTTTTGTACCGACATTCATTGCTGATTCATTCTTCTCAAACCCATCATTTTAGAAAATTGTCTTTTGCTGCCTAAGTATTTTTTGCCATTTGAAACTTTCTCTACAAAGTTCCATTTTTTGCCATACCCTTCAGGAGCCTATTTAGGAAATTCTGCTGAGCATTCATTTCCTAGCTGACTATTAACAACAAAATGCCTTGTATTTGTATGTTGTTTAATACTTTCCAAAGCCCATTTACAATCTAACAGCATTTACTCATCAGAGAAGCCTGGTAAGTTATAAAGCTTTAAGTATTAGTCTTCCCACTCTGTAGACCAACAACCTCAACAATAGTTTGTTATAAAAGTAGTATTTACCTATCTGTTATGAAGTATGTTATATCGCAAATATAATCACATGCTGCATAATGACATTTTGGTCAACAACAGACCACATATATCATGGTGGTCCCATACGATTATAATGGAGCTGAAAAATTCCTATCACCTGGTGACATCATGGTAGTCACCATGTAATAAACAAGTGCTTATTTTTTTAATAAGTTTAGTATAGCCTAAATGTACAGTGTTTATAAAGTCTACTATAGTGTACAGTAATGTTCTGGGCCTTCACATTCACTCACCACTCACTCACAGACTCACTCAGAACAACTTCCAGTCCTGCAAGCTCCATTCATGGTAAGTGCCCTATGTAGGTGTAATTTTTTTTTTTAATCTTTTATACTGTCTCTTTACTTTACCTTTTCTATGTTTAGATATGTTTAGATATAGAAATATTTGACATTGTGTTACAATTGCCTACAGTATTCAGTACAGGAACATGCTGTACAGGTTTGTAGCCTCAGAGCAATAGGCTATACCGTATAGCATAAGTGTGTACTAGGCTATCTCATCTAGGTTTGTAGAACTCTATGATATTTGCACAATGACAAAATCACCGAATGACACATTTCTCAGAACATATCCCTGTCATTAAGCAATGAATAGCTGTAATATTTTTTTTCTGGTAATAAAATGTCATTCTTTTAATTCATCCCATAAATCCAATAGATAGTTTGTCCTAGGAACTGTCCTCAGCAGGGAAACACAAGAATAAATAAGATAGACAATATCCCTGCTTGTAAGGATCTGGCAAGCAGTTGATGAATCACCACCTTTTGAGCAGGATGGTGGACGTCTACTGTCTTGTCTGTTTTGCATCACCCTCTCCCCCTGGGCAAGTGATTTCCTGTTGCTCCAATCATGTGATTCTGGGCATGCTGATAACAGAGAAAGGCAGTTGATTCAGGTCTGGCTTTTCTGAGTACTGCCTTTCTCTGGCTGCAGTGATTGGTTCAAGTGAAGTCACATGACCCAAACCTAAGCCAATCAAAGTCTTCCCTGGGATTTAGAATTTAGGAAACAGGAGGAGACAGGAGCTTTTTTTTTTGATTTGTCATCACTGGTCTGGGATGATGTAATTCTGGAGCCAAGTGTGGCAGTATATTTTGCCACATGGAGGAAGCCTTTTTGCAGTAGAGGAAGCCTCACTTTCCCCATCCAGCTGTAAGTTCTGGCCACATTGGCTCTGTGGCATTTCCAAGAACATGCCAGAGTCACTGGCCCCTTAAGGCATTGTGTTTGGAATGAAATGCCTTCTCTAGCCTCTTTGCATAATGGGCTCCTTCAACTCTTACCCAAATTTCACAAAGACCTCTAATTTTTCTACCTGAAGTAGCATCATTGCCAATATACTCTCTCACAGCACCATGATTATTTTATTCACAGTAATTTTCAAATTTCAAAATAGCACTCCTTTGCTTTATTGTTACTGTTGTTGTCTGTCTCCCCCATATTGTGTTATGTTCCATAAATGCAAGGAGCAAATTTATCTTTTTTATTTGTCATCTCCTAAGCACTAAGCACATCACCTGGCACAGTACCTTCATTATTTGTTGAATGACTAAGTGAATAAATGTGTAAAATGATGACAGCTTTTCACTGATTGTAAGGATGGAGGCTCATGTAAGACAGAAATCATCCCTTTTCCATTCCAACATTGGTGTGTGCATCAGCCATTCCATTCCTTTATCTTCTTATAAACCATCTTTTAAAAATCTATATCTAAAAAAGGATTCCTTGGGCTAAGTCTCAAATAGGATATCTCAATTGCAAGTAATCTTTCTTAAAGTATCCCAGTTACCTAGACAAAAATATCTTCCAACCATTAGAGGAAATTCCCACATTGCTCATGCATTTGGGTAAAACCATTGAAGACTGGTGCAGAGCAAAGCCTTGACTCAGCTTGATATCTATCGCACTGTCTTGGGTAGGTCCTTTCCCACCTTTGTTCCTCAGATTTCTGTACCTGGCTCCTTTGTTTGCTGGCACCAAGACCTTCAGAAAATCACTAATCTCTTTTAACTCCAGGATACCCATAGTGGGCTGAATTGTGTCCCCTAAAAAGATATGTCCATGTCCCAATTCCTAGAATCAGTGAATATTTCCTTATTTTGAAAAAAGATCTTTGCAGATGTGATTAACTTAAGGATTTTGAGATGAGATCATCATACTGGATTATTCAGATTGGTCCTAAATCCAATAACAAGTGTCCAGATCCAGAAAGGCAGAGGGCAATTGGAGACACAGGAGAAGGTAGTGCGACCACAGAAGCAGAGATGAAGTGACGTGGCCACAAGCCAAGGCATGCCAAGAGCCACCAGAGGCTGGAAGAGTAGAATAATGGGTTCTCCTCTTGAGCCCACAAGGGGAGCATGGCCTTGTGGGATTTTGGACTTCAGGCCACCAGAACTGTGAGGGAATATACTTCTGTTTGTTTACTTTGTTATGGCAGCCCTAGGAAACTGACAGAGTCCTTCCCTATACTACAGGTACCACTGGGGGGGAGGGGTCACTCCGCTTCCTTAGCCTAAACATCACTTTGAGGCCAAGCTCTAATGTCACCACAACTAGTGACCACACCACACCCTCTTTAGAAACTTTAACAATCGATGTTAAGTAAAAACAGATATGGAGGACAGCCTTACGTACATCACCCCACAAAGCTTTCTTAAAAATTCAACATTCACATTCTGCTCTCCATGGCCACTGCTGCTTCTCTTTCTTTCTTCTTGCTCCTTTCTCTCCTCAAGTCACCTACGGCTTTGTTCTCCATCCCCATCCCGCTCTCCAAGTCCCTTCGGCCAAGATATTAGCAAGTATTTAAGAAGGGCCCGGTCTTATCCTAGGTGCTATGGAGATTTCCACTTCCGATGTGAAAACATTAATATTAATATTGATATTAACAGTAGTAGGAGGAGTAAAGTAGCTGACAGTAACTGTTTGTGTACCATGTAGCAGTCACTGTGTTAAGCACTTCTTTCTATGTATTATCTCTCTCATCCTCCAAAACCAGTGCCTCCTAAAGGAATTCCTTCACAGACACATTCAGGGTACAAGGCCTGCTGTCACATCCAGGACCCCAAGTGTGTTATCTTGCACACGTTTACATGTGCCCTTCCAGAGTTTCTCCTTCCTTCAGGAGGGCATTTGATTCTAACCAATTGCAGAGAAAACTTTACGTTTTATATTTGCTGCACCTCAAGTGAGTCCCTTCTCCTCTGGCGTCTGGTCTGTTGTAGACTTATGAGATGTGAGACTCTTGAGCGTGAACATTTCACCCAGGTAAGCCCACCTGCACCTGGAGAACCAGAAAGGACTCCAGAAGAGTGGGAGGGAAAGCAGAAAAGGTGGCTCTCCAAGCCAGCTGTCTCTTGGAGAAAAAAATTGAGTGCAGTTTGCCCCAGGAGCAGCAGAATTTAGTTTAATCCAGAGCTTAAACAATAACCTTCTTAGTGTGAGAACTGCAGGGAGGGAGGCAGGAAACTAAAGAAAACTGTCATGTATAACCTGTCTCAGCTTCTTGGAGCACCCAAAGGTGGGCAGCAAATGCTCCCCCTGAGTTGTCAATGGATTTCAGGACTCATTAATCACATCCAGCTGCAAGGCCTCTAGAAGAACTAGGGCCCAGGGGCCCCTGGGAAAGGCACCATCGGCTGCATCTTCCACCTGATTGCCTTGCCTGACATGGCAGCTGGGCTCAGGCACCCACTCCACATGGCTCCACTGAGTTCGGCCCACAGATGTGCTGATTGCTCTGGAGGTTACCCATGGTTGCATGCACAATGAATTATTCCCACTTTTTTGCATCGATACCAGCTCCCTTTTGCTCTGAAAGCAACTTTTCAAGTTTATCCCCACCTGTGTCCCTCCACTCCCCTGAGGCTGCCGGCGTTGCTAAATTGTTTGTTCTGAGTTGCTCCTGCTGAACTTTTTCAGTCCCTCTCTACTTGAACTTTTATTGCTTCTTAGAATTATTTGTCTCCACCTCTGATCTCATCTAAGTTTCCTTGAGGGCAAGGGTTATATTTCATATACTCCATGTTTCCCAAGTCTGAAGCACTTGGCCTTTCATATAACAGATACCCAAGTGCTTTCTTTACTAAGCAACTATTCATTTAGTACGTAATACTCGACAGGGACTTTATAAGGTGCTGGGTGAACAAACTAGGAGAAAACAAATGAGTGGAGCTCCTGGTGGACAAACTGACATTTTAGTAAGAATGCTAAAAATACACACACACACACACATGCACGCACGCACAGAGAGAAAGAGAGAAAGAAAAAGCATTGACATGATGCTAGGTGCAAGAAAGGAAACAAGTGTGGAAACTGAGAAAATTAATGGGAACAGGGAGCTTAGATACGGGGGGCAAAGGAAGGTTTCTTTGAGGTGGTGACATTAAACCAAGACCGGAAGGATGAGGTGGAGCCAGCCAGGACAAGAGTGGTAGGGGAGGGCACGGTTCTAGACAGAGAGGACTTGGAAGTTCACAGGGATGAAGGTGGAAAAGAGAATTTGACAACTTCAGAGAACTGACGGGAAACCACTATGGCTAGAGCTCAACTGGCGAATTGGGGAGTGGGAAGGGGGTATACTGGCTTGAGTCATGTCCTCTTAAAACTCAGGTACATTTGGAACCTCAGAATGCAACCTTATTTAGAAATAGGGTCTTTGTACGTACAATTTGTCAAGATGAGGTGATATTGGAATAGAGTGGGCCCTAATCCAATGCCTTGTGTCCTTATAAGAAGAGAAAACAGAGACACAGAGACAGGGAGACACACAGGGAAGAAGGCCTGTGAAGACAGAGGCAGAAATTGTGGTTATGCACCTATAAGCTGAGGAATGCCAAGGATGGCTGGCCATGACCGGGAGCTGAGAAGCAGGGAAGGCTTCTACCCTAGAGCTTCCAGAGAGAGAATGGTCCTGCTGACTCCTTGATTTCAGCTTCCACCTCTAGAACAGTGAGAATAAATTTTTGTTGTTTAAGTCCACCAAATGTGGTAATTTGTTGTGGAAGCCCTAGGAAACTAATACAGGGGGCAAGGAAAAGACTGTGTTTGATTATTGGTGAAATGGAAATCCATCAAAGGGTGTTAGGCTATAACAGGAGCTGATTTTTTTTCAGATTTGTGTTTTAAAAAGGTATATCAAATAAGTGAAAAAAGTCTTCACGTTCAGAACACTTCCCCACATCTTTCCTTAAGGCTAAGATGCCTATGCTATTTGCAGTGTCCTTAAGCAACATAACTGCCCACTGACCAGGCACAATGTGGCACTCTGGGAGATTAGTCATCTGGTTTAACCATCTCCACCACTAGCCACTTGAGGTTTCAAAACATTTTCCTTCTATTTTTAAGCAAACAAGAATCTGCTTTTGCATTCTGAATTTAGTTCCCCTCTCCCCAGACACGTGGTGACACCATGTGTTGTGCCTTGTCCTCTTCTCTCTGGCCCCCTTTAGATCTAATGGAAAACATTACACAGTCCTAAGTCACTGTTAATTAATGCTGATGTTTGCTTTGCTGGCATTGCTGTAAAAAGTGCTTATTTGAGGGATAGAGGCATGTTCCTTCTGATTCTCAACACAGCTTTCAGTATGAGCCTAAAACTCAATGGATGACTGGATTCAGACCCACAATTACAGTCTCAATTAAGCCACTCATGAAGGTCAGCTATCTGACACTTGAGGAAAAACACACAACGTGGGAGAAAGAATGGTCTAATGGGGAAATAGGGAAGAAGCCAGAGGTTCCGGAGTGCACAGCTTTATGCAGCCTGATAGGATTTAGAGTTTTCAGATTTTTAGAGTCCTGGAGAAAACAATTTTTCTCCTTCCTTACAGCTGATGGGTTCACTCATAGTTGTCATTCATTCAAGATGGAAAGTGTCCTGATTAGGAATTTGAGCCTCACTCCTTACCCACTGTAATAAGGACTTATGTTGCATATTCATTACATCATCTAAGAAGGAAAATGGGCACCATTGATAGTGATTAAAATGACAGTAGCAGACATTTATTGAGTGTCATAATCTTGGTTGGTACTTCATATACATTATTTCATATAATCCTGTCATTTCAAGGTAGTAGTTAAAGTATGAACTTGGAGTCCAATACCCTGGGTTTAAATCCTGGCTCTGCAATTTAGTAGCTGAGTGACTTTGGTTAGTTTCTTAATCTCTCCAGGCCTCAGTTTCGTCTATAAAATGAAAATAACCAAAGTGCCAATCTTATAAGGATTAAATGAAATCCTGTAATATAATCTGACCCATAATAATAATGAAGATGATGGCAAAAATTATATTGATGATAATAATAATAATAGCAGTAATAATTGTATAGCATTTACTATATGCTAGGAATTCTTCTGCACTTAGGTATTATTATTATTCCTATTTTACAGATGAGAACATTGAAAAGCAGAGAGGTTAAGACACTTGTCCTTCATCATACAGCTAAAATGTGGTAGAGCTGGAATTTGATCCATTAGTGTTAGCCATTGCTAGTGTTAGAATCTAGAGTTCTTACTACAATGTTTTGCACAAAGTACATGCTGATTATGTATTTGTGGACTGATAAATTATAGGCAGTATATTCTTGCCAGAGAAAAATCTTGGATCTTGCTTAATAATCTCCACTTATACTTGATTTGGCTCCTAACATAATTGGTTCTTTTCTTCCTCCACTGGATTCAGCAGAGATAGGCCATTCCCCTTTGACTCTCAGTATTTGCTCAGTCTGAGCAGAAAGTACTTCCTAGCTATCATTTGGGAATGATGACATCAGCCTAAGAAACAAATTTAAAATACCCATACTTCAAGGCTCAGGTACAGGCCTACCTTTTCCAGGAAGCTTTGAAACTTCTGTTTTATCTCTAGCCCTACAGAGGACTCACAACCCAGGCATTTTTTTTTCTTATTATTAAGTACGTTTGTGATGCAGAGTTTGCAGGCTCTTGGTCCCACCTCTGTGCTATAAAGCCTTGGTCAGCACTCAGAATCTCCTAGAGTTTCTTCCAGGAGTTTCTGGGGGAGTTTCACATGTACTTGTGCAACTCTGGCTTCCTCCTTGATTTCTGTGGCCCAGGAATCCACTGGTGATGTATTCAACCAGCATGCCAACTGCCAGGGTCCTCTTTGCAAACACTGATTCTCTGTTCATGGAGCTTCCAAAGACACAAACCCTATTGGGAGCTAAAGTGATGCTACCCTACCTATAGAAATGCAGACACTGCCTCTCTCTGCAACTCACCGTTTCACTTTGTCTTGATCCTGTGGTGGCTCTACTTGTGCTCATACCTCACAAAGTCCTTCAGGTTAACAGCTCCTTTAGCATCTGCTTGTAGCACCCATCACCCTCAGACTCAGACTGTAGCCAGGCTGAGCAACAGGGAGATGTCTGATCTTTTCCTTTGTCACTCTTACTAAGAATGGTAATTATATATTTACTTTGTGATATTTCTACCTAATGTCTATCTTCCCCATTAGATGGCAAACTCCATGAGGGAATGGATTGAATATGCTTTTATTACTATCTCATATTCAGAATAGTAAAGTCCTGAACATAGTAGTGCTCAGTAAATATGTGTTGAATGAAGGACTATTTTGTCCTCCTGAACCCATTCTCCTCCAAACCAGGGATCCAGGCAAGAAAGACAGAAGTTCTAATGTGAATCAATGCCTGGGGAGAGCTCAATCGCCCACGCTGGCCCCTGGCAATATACAGCCCCAGTAAATGAGACAGAGTCGAAATCTGGACTCCAAGTTCAGGTCTTAAACTTAGAAGATGTATATATGTCCTTCCCACATGGCTATTCCAAACAGATTGGAAGCTTTGGAGTAGGGAACAATGCCTTCTTCATATTAGCACCTTCTGCCTTGTCTATCATAGCATCTTCCACCTTGTCTAGCATAATGCCTGGCAAAGAAGATCTTCCCAAGAAACATTTGTTGGCAAGCATGATGGTCAAGATGAATATTTGCCAGCTTGCTAGAGTTCCCATCAATCTGCCACAGTTTTTCAACTATGTCTGTAGAGATGGTGGTTGAGACATGAAAGGGGTTTCTGCAACAACTTTGCCCTTCAGTTCACCTCTCTGGAAATGGTTCATACCACCTCACATTATATGCTGAGAAACAATTTCCTAAAAATATAGATGGGTCACAGCAAGCCTAAAATAAGCTGAGGAAGAAGAGCACCTCATGACTGCCTTCTTCCACACTAGGCAAGGAGATGGGCCAAATGCTTCCTGATTTGTCCTGATTTGCAGAATTTGTGGTCTGGCCTTACCTAAGGAAAAAGCTAGGAAAATGCCTAACTCGCAACCGTGGCCTGTTTTCAAGTCATCCTGTAGCAGTGGTTCTCAAATGGAAGCAATTTTGTCCTGCAGAAGACGTTTGGCAATGTCTAGAGACATATTCGTTTGTTATGACCTGGGGAGATCTACTGATATATAAAGGGACGTGGCCAGAGATATTGCTCAATATCCTACAGTGAATGCACAGAACATTCCTCCCCATCCCCAACGATGAGTCAATAGTACTGAAGCTGAAGAAATCTTGACCTATATAAGTCCAAAACACAGGGCAAGGGACACTGCCAAGTACACATGGAGAGCCTAGTGCCTCCTGCTTAAGGCACTTGAGGTCTTTCCCCTTTCTTCCTGCCTAAAGTTAGTTGCTAATGGCTGTAGCATGTCAGCTCCCACAGGTGCGGCCTCCTGAAGGTGGACAGTGTACATTAGGGGGAAGCTTGGTCTCAGACTTACAGCCACCGCCATGGCAGGATTCAGAGCCCCAGAGGGGAGGGGAATGGTTTTGTCTGGCTTCTCTGTCTCATCTTTCTTCTGATGAGCTCAAGGGAGAGGAATCAGTTTCTCTCCAGTTCCACAAGTCTGCATCCCCCTTCCCCATTCCAGAAAATGGCAGTAGGGGAAATAATTGGGGGACAACATAAGATTGTCAGCTGCTTGCTCAGAAGGAAGGAGTTACTTCCAGCTGACCTCACTCTACTGCACACACTCCCTGAGCAGCCTTTTGCTCTAGCACTCTCTCCATAGTATGTTCCTGTTCAAAAGACTTCTATTGGCTCACTTGGCATGGTAGGTTTGGAACTAGCCGACCTGAGTTTGACTAGCTATATAACTTTAGATCTCTAAATCTTGGTTTTTCCTTTTGTGTTGCAGGAGGATGCTATGACCAACCGTTTAGGTTGTGCTGTATGGATTAAAGAACCACACCATCACTGCTGTTGACCACTACCTCAGTTAACATTGCCATGAGGATTACCATGTATCAGGAACTGTGCTTAGTGTTTTACACGTTATCTGATTTAATCCTCATTGTAACCCATTTTTCAGAGGAATAAAATGAGGCATAGAAAGTAGTTACTTCTTCAAAGTCACACAGCTTGTATGTGGTGGAATACTTTAAGCCTGGTAGTCTAACCACTGAGCTCTGCTTAAATGATACAGGAAAAAGGGATCTGGATAATGTGAGTAGCTATGCAAATCCCCGAACTTTTCCCCCATGCTTTACATTGCTATTTATTCATTTAACTAATGTTTATTGAGTACCTCGTATATTCTAGAGACTGTGCTAGAGGAGATAAATGCTGAAATTTTTAAAAAAACCTCAGGATTCACAGGGAAGGCAGAGATCAAATTTCTGACACCAGTTTCTGACCCAGTCAACTGTGCCCTGATGGCCTCCCAAGTTCAAAAGCTCAAATTTACATTAAAAAACAAAACAAAACTAAAAACAAGTAAAATGTCCTACATTTATGCCCACGCAGAGAGAGAAGCAGATTTTGTTTGCCCAAATAGATACTTCTTTAAGGGATGAGGGTCACGTGTGCTCATCACTTCCTCCGGGAACCTTTGCAGTCTTGGTCAAAGTACCCTTTATACAGTCTCACAATAGCATGTATCTCTCCTTCTCAGCACTTGTCCAGCCTTGACCATATACTCATTTGTGTGTGTATAATAAGTGCATGAACTCTATTGTACTGTTTTTGCTTATCATTTGATCCCCAGTGTCTACCCTGGGGTGGTATAGAGAAAGTGCTCTATAAATATCTGTCCAGTAAGTGAACTTGAGTTCATACTATGTGCCAGTCCCTGTGCTGGGCTCTCTACATGAGTTATCTGACCATGTAAGCATGCATTAATACTGACATTTTCCAGGTGAGGAAATAGGCTTAGGAGCCCACAATCATACAACTGGTAAGTCAGAATTTTAACCCAGGTTCATCTGGATCCAAAGTCCCCCGTCCTTTTGGTGTTGGACTAGACTTTGAAAACTAGACATTTGCAAGTGTGCAATCATCTTGGAGAGAGTATGGTCAGCAGTTAAGCTTGTGGGCTCCAGATTCAGACAGCTTGTGTTCAAATCTTGGTTGTATCACTTCCTAGTTTTTGGACCCTGGGGTACGTGTCAACCCTGTGACTCAGTTTCCTTGTATATAAAATAGAAAGAAAAACAGGAGTACCTCATGGTGTTATTGTGAGGGTTATTTGTGTTATTTGTGAAGTACTTAGAATAGTGCTTGGCACGTTGTATGTGTCCACATACTATACATGTTAGCTTTTATTCTCCATTAGAGAATGAAGGGCTTTAAAGACTATATATCATTGTTTATATTGTGTTTAGGATCCTGCACATTGAGTATCCCCATTTGATAAGAAATATTGAGATTTAAATGCTGGTGATTAAAATAATTTAGCGGTAATTAATAATAATGTGTGTCTCCTGCACGGCAGCTCCTCCGCATACCCATATTAAACAATCACTGGTATTTAACAGCATCTTGTTAAATTTAATTGTCTTGTTAAAATCTGAATTAAGTGTATCTTAAAGAAGCTATTTAGATCATCACTGAAGTTTTAAGCTGTCTGCTCAATTTAGAAATTGAACCGGAGCTGCCTAGGATGCTGGTGATTCCAGGTTTGGCATGCACATGCAGACATTTCCAGGTTACTACACTAACTGGGTCACATCCCCACCTAGAAGGGCCACTGGGACTAACCCACATTCTCCAGAGCCAGAAACCTGTCTCACTGCCTGCCAGGGCCCCAGGTACAGTGAAATGTAAGGCATTTAAGAACATTTACACAGTGTGGGGTGGGCAGTAGCCCTGAGTGCCCCAGAGGCTCTTGTTATCTCATCTGTGTTTGGCAGCTGTGTGTGTGAGCAGATGGCTCCAGATGGGATGGGGAGGGTATTAGTCAGGGTTCTCCAGAAAAACAGAACCAATAAGATATATATGCGTATCTCTATATATGTGTAAGTATATATATTATATAAGTAAACAAATAAATATATCTCTCTATATATTTGTTATAAGGAATCGGCTCACACAATCATAGAAGCTGAGAGGTCCCAGGATCTGTTGTCTGCAAGCTGGAGATCCAGGAAAGCCAGTGGTGTAGTTTCAGTCCAAGCTCAAAGGCCTGAGAACCAGGAGAATCAATGATGTATTAATACATCCTAGTATGAGGACAGGAGGAGACCAATGTTCCAGGTCAAGGAGTCAGGCAGACAGAGTGAATTCTCCACTTTTTTGTTCTATTTTGGTCCTCAACAGATTGAATTAGGCCCACCCACATTGAGGACAGCAATCTGCTTTACTCAGTCCACCAGTTCAAATGGTATTGTCTTTCAGAAACACCCTCGCAGACACACCCAGAAATAATGTTTAACCAGATATCTGGGCATCCTGTGTCCCAGTCAAGTTGATACATAAAATTAACCATCAGCAGGAGATTCTACGTAAAGATAATTGCAAGTCAAATTACGTTCTCTTGACACAGATGAAGCTCAACTTCCCAACTGTGTTCCCTAACAGAGACCAAGGTCAACAGCCAGTTAGGATAGGATCTGAAAAAATACCAGCGAGTTGGAGGGCACAGCTCTGCCTCTTCCTTAATAAGCACACGTGCACATGCACACACATACACACACACACACACACAATAATCCCCCAGAACAGAGGGAATATGGTTTAGAAGACAGAAATGCAAGCCAAGAGTGAGGGTCTCTCTCCACTGATGTTTGTCTTTCTCTCAGAGCATTGTCTAAGAGTCTTGGGAGGATGATCTTTCTCCTTTAAGGAAGATGAGGATAACAATGCCAACAATACGAACAGCAACAATGGTTACCATTGATTGAACACTTACCATGTGCTAGGCCTTTGACTAATATGCCATTTTATTTATTTACTCAACAGCACTATTTGCACAGGTACTATTTTATTCCCATTTTACAGGGGAGGAAATTGAAGAGACACAGAGTGTTTGAGTAACTTGTTCAAGGCCACTCAGCTGTAAGTGGTGGAGTCTGGAGTTGAACTTGGGCAATCTATGTTCTTACCCAATATACTATACTGCCTTCTAGAATTCACCATCTTTTGCAGATGTCTATGGCAGCAGAGCACTCTGTCACCCTCTAGTTACTGCAGGGAAATTTTCCTCACATCATGCAGGAATTCAGTAGAGTACAAGTGGGATTAGATCCAGTTTCAAGGAAAAGAAAAGACAAATAGGGAAACAATTGCAGAGATGCTCAGATCACCCCAGTAAAGACAGAATCTATCAACAAATTAGATTTGCAATAGAAAACTATACATACAGCTGTTAAAAAAGAATGAGCAGTTTTGTAGACACCAATATGAAAATTCCAGGGGAAAAAAGAGGGACAGAAGTGTGTGTATAGTTGCTCTTATTGTATTGCAAAAATAAAATTTACATGTATGTTTATAAATGCATGGACTTTGTGGGTAACAGTGGTTGCCTCTGGTAAGGGACACTATTTGAAAAGAGGCAGGAAAGGAAGGAGACTTAATTTTCACTGTAAACCATTTTTTTGTCTTTTGAATTTTGTGCCGTGTGCTTGGATTACCTATTTGAAATGTATTTTTTAAGTTAGAGCTAAGAAACAGAAAGGGCTGTGCTTTGAGGTGGTGAGCAGACAGGGAATATTCAAACAGATAGTGAAGATACTTTATCAGAGATGGTGTAAGCAGTGGTCCCCAACCTTTTTGGCACCAGGGACAGGTTTCATGGAAGACAATTTTTCCACAGACAGGGGGATATGGGGATGGTTTCGGGATGATACGAGCACATTACATTTATTGTGCAGTCAAACCTCTCTGCTACAGGTAATCTGTATTTGTAGCTGCTCCCAAGCCCTAACATCACCACCTCAACTCCACCTCAGACCATCAGGCATTAGATTCTCATAAGGAGCACGCAACCTAGATCTCTCACATGCGCAGTTTACAGTGGTGCTCCTAATGAGAATCTAATGCCATGGCTAATCTCACAGGAGGCAGTGCTTATGTGGTGATGTGAGCGATGGGGAGTGGCTGTAAATATAGATGAAGCTTTGTTCCTTTGCCTGATGCTCACTTCCTGCTGTGCGGCCCGGTTCCTAACAGGCCACGGACCAGTACCAGTCCGTAGCCTGGGGGTTGGGAACCACAGGTGTAAAGAGTACTTTGGAGGGAAGATTGGGTCTTGGAGCCTTTTTAATGAATCTGATTTTATTATTCCAACATTCCTGGAAATGGCGATTTCATTATGTTCCCCATGAGGACAATACCTTGAGCACATTAAGTTGTCTGAGAGTTGTCAGGGGATCCTATACCATGAACATGGCTTTGGTGACCCCCAAACATATGAGGACAAATTTGACTTTGGGTGTTCTGTTTTTGGCAATCATTTATTCTTCCAAAGGTGCAAGAACCAATACTCCATTATCATGCTCCCCCAGCCCCAATAATGTTCCCTTTTTAGTTGGTTTTAGATAAACTTTTCCCTACTTTAGCTGGATTGGCTACATTGCTCCCTCTCCAAGAGTTTGGGACACATTGGTGCTGTGCCCCAAACTCTTGGCATGTCTGAATCCTTCTTATCCTTCTGATGTCAACTTAAATAAGACATTCTCAGGAAGATTTTCTATGTCCATTTTATCTAGGAAGATCCTCCATTGTTCTTGAATATATTGCCTCATTTGTTATCTTTAAAGAAATGTGTGTTAGCTTGCTAGGGCTGTCACGACAAAGTACCTTGAAGTGAATGATTTGAAGAGCAGAAATGTGTTGGCTCAGTTGTGGAGGCTAGAAGTCTGAGATCAAGGTGATGTTAGGACTGATTCCTTCTGAGGGCTGTAAGGAAGAATCTGTTCCATGCTTCTCCTCTGGTTTCTGGTGGTCTACTGGCAGTTTTTGGTGTTTCTTGGCTGGTAGAATCATCACCCCAGTCTCTGACTTCACCTTTATATGGCATTCTACCTGTGTGCTTGCCCTGTATCCAAATTTCACCTTTTTATAAGGACATCAGACATATTGGATTAATTTATAATTTTTCTCTAAATTAGGGATCAATATGCTTATTCTGTAAATGGCTAGGTAGTAAACATTTTAGGTTTTGTAGGTGTCATTTGATCTCCGTGGCTGCTTCTTCTTTCTTTAAACAACCCTTCAAAAAATGTAAAAAAACATTCTTAGTCTGTAAGCCATTCAAAAATAGGCTCCACTGGCCAGATTTGGCCTGAAGGCTGTAGCTTGCTGATCCCTGTTCTAAATTAAGAGTTTAAATTTGTTATTTTATTTCAGATTACCCATCTATGGTCACTAGCGAGACAGATGGCTGATAGTTTTTCTTTCTTACTGTGCTTGTCTGGTTTTGCCCTTCAAGGTTATATTAGCTTTAAATATGAATTGGAAGTGTTTTTTCCTGTTCTAGCACAGTTTAACAGTGATAATATCTGTTCCTTGAACATATAACAGAACTCACCTGAAAACTGCCTTGCTATGTGTGGAAGGGATTGGGTCTGAGGGAAAGAGAGATAGATTTTTTACTATTAATTCAATTTTTTAAATGGTTATGATCTTTTATTGGGTATTAGGCTTTTTGGCTTTTTAGTAATCATTTGGCTTTTCTATTTTTTCCTTGAATCAGATTTGATAAAATTATGTTTTTTTAAAGACACTGATCAGGTAATCTAAAGCTTTCAAAATTATTGACCTAAAATTATATGTAATATTCTGGACCTCTTTTTAATCTCTATAGTATCTTCTCTTTTCTTTCCTTGATCGATTTTGCCAGGAGTATGTCTGGTTTCTAAGTCTTTTCAAATAACCAACTAATGACTTTTTTTTCCCTCTAATTCATCAGTTTGTTTTTAAAAGTTTTATTTCCCTACTATAGCACATCATAATATGGAAATTTCAGCATTAATTTTTCTTCTACTAAGGTTTGTAGTTTGATAAGGAGCATTTTCATTATTTTTTGTGTGAAATATTTTCTGTTTCTATTATTCTTTCTTTTTTGACCCATTTATTTAGAGTGAGTTTTTTAAATATTTCTAAATGTATGGAATTTTTAAAAGTTATCTTTTTATTATTGATTAATAATTGAATTATTCTAATTAAATTGATTGATATGATGCCAACTTTTTAGCATTTATTGAGATTTGCTTTATGTTTAGTGCATGGATAATTTTGTAAATATCTGTGTGTGTTTAAAGAGAATACCTATTCTCTAATTTGGGCTCTGGGTTCTCTGTGTGTCCATTTCATCAAGCTTGCTAAATGAATTATTTGAATCTTTTTATGTTCTTATTAAATTTTCATGTGCTTGATCTTGCAATTAATCAGAAAGCATTGCTAATTTACCATCAAGATTATGGTTTTGTAATTCTGCAAATTCATTTATACTTATGAGGTTATGTCCTTACATGCATGAAAATTTTAGATTTTCTGGTAGATTATAACTTTTATCAATGTTGTGAGCCTCTTTATTTCTAATAATAATTTGCTTTAATGTCTTTTTCAGGTAAAGTTGATCTTGCTATGTCAACTTTTTTTTTGTTAGAATCTGTCTGGTAAGTCTTTTCATATCCTTCTACTTTCAACCTTTTTGTGTTCTTAATTTTAAAAATATCTTCAAGTGGTTTGAGTAATTTCAACCCAATATGCCAGTCTCTATCTTCATAGGCAAGCTTAACTTACTCATGTTTTACTTGGATTTATTTTGCCAATCTTATTCAGTACTTTCTAGTTAAGCATTTTCTAATTCTATTTCTTTATTTTTTATCTTCTACTCATTTGGAAGTTATTCAATATATTTTCTTCTTTTTATTTTGTATTCCTAAAAATTTACCATGTATACTTAACAAAGTTGAAGTTACTCATATCTTTACCTCCCCTGTGGAACTTGAAATTCTTTAACTTTGATCACCTCCCTGTCTTACCTCCACCCCATCTGTCTTACCAGCTGTTATCGAGTTGTTTTGTATTTCTTGCCCCTAAATTAAATGGTATGATTGTTTTCTCATATAGTTAATACTTGTTTAGATTTTCCCCAAATGTTTTCAAAATATTTTTCAGAGCATCTTCTTTTATCCCAGTTTTTTCCTACTGGTTTACTTTCTTTATTGGTTGTTTTAGCCCAGGTTTCATACTAGTTAAGTTCTTTTAGTCTTTGTCTGAAAATGTTTTTATTTTGTCCTCACCCTTAAGTAGTACTTTGTCTGGTTATATACTTCCAGGTTAGAACTTATTTTTCTCTAGAACCATTTTCTTGTTTTCTATTTTTGCAATAAGTCTGTCAGTGTAATTATATTTCTTTACAAATAATCTATATTTTTCTAAGGTTTTTGTTTGCCTGTCTCTCATAGTTTTACTCTGTGTCTAGTTATGGCCTGGACGTAAATCTCTGAATTACATTCTAGTTAATCTGCGATATCAGAACAATGTCTTTGATTGGTCTGCTTCTCCTTCTCATTTTCTCTTTCCTCTCTCTCTGTCTCTCCTCCATGTCGTCAGTCTTTATTCCAGTTCATGACTTCTCCGCTCTCTGTGTCTATTCTGTTTTTTAACACATCAATTAATTTTTTAAATCATCGACTGTATTTTTTAATTCTAGAAGTACTAATTGCTTTTTTAAATGTGCCTAGTTATTTTTGATAGTATTGTTCTTTTATTCATATTTCTAATTCCTTCTTTTATGTTTTCATCATTCATATTTTATAGCCTTTGTCCGATAGTTCTATCATCTGAAGTTCTTGTTGTGTAACTCTGATACTTGTGTTAAATCTAATTCTTAATCAATTGTTTTCACGTTTGTTTTTTAGCTTTAATATTATCAACACAGAAGAATGTTTTCTTTCCAGAAATTCTATAGTTTTAGCTTTAACATTGAGGTTCATTTTTTTCAAGTTCATTTTCCTAGGTTCATCGTTTTTCCCATATGTATAGCCAGTTGTTCTAGCACCACTTGTTGAAAAGACTATTTTTTCCTTGTTGAATTAACTTGGTTACTGTGTCAAAAAACAATTGATCATATGTGTATTTGTCTATTTTTGGTGTTTTCTATTCTGTTCCATTGATCTGTATGTCATATATATGTTTATACTACATTATCTTGATTATAGAAATTGTATAGTAAGTTTTGATATCAGGTAATTCAAGTTCTTCAACTTTTTTCTTCATTTTCCACATTTCTTTGGCTGTAGGTATTTGCATTTTTATAAAAATTTTAGAATCATCTTTTTAATGTATACAATAAAGCCTACTTGTATATTCACTGGGATTATGTGGAATCTATAGACAAATTTTAATATAATTTATATCTTAACAACATTGAACCTTCCAATCCATAAATTTTGTACAGTCATCTCTCGGTCTTTATGGGGGATTGGTTCCAGGACCTCTCAGATACCAAATGCCAACATTCCTGATATAAAGTGGTGTAGAAGACTGGAACAGGATCAGCACCTCTTACCACTCACAAAAATCTACTCAGAATGGATAACAGACTTAAACCTAAGGCATGAAACCATAACAATTCCAGAAGAAAATGTTGGAAAAACTCTTATAGACATTGGCCTAGGCAAAGAATTTATGAAGAAGGCCCCAAAAGCAATCACAGCAACAATAAAAATAAATAAATGGGACCTGATCAAATTAAAAAACTTCTGCACAGCCAAGGAAACAATCAACAGAGCAAATAGACAACCTAAAGAATGGGAGAAAATATTTGCATGCTATACATCCAATAAAGGGCTGATAACTAGAGTCTATAAAGAACTCAAGCAAATCAGCAAGAAAAAATCAAAAAATCCCATTAAAAAGTGGGCAAAAGACATGAACAGAAACATTTCAAAAGAAGATAGACTAATGGCCAACAAACATATGAAAAAATGCTTAACATCTCTAATCATCAGGGGAATGCAAATCAAAACCACAATGGGATATCACTTAACTCCAGTGAGAATGGCTTATATCAAAAAGTCCCAAAACAACAAATGTTGGTGTGGATGTGGAGAGATAGGAACACTTATACACTGCTGGTGGGACTGCAAACTAGTACAACCTCAATGGAAAGTAGTATGAAGATACCTCAAAGAACTAAAAGTAGAACTAGCATTTGATTCAGCAATCCCACTACCCAAAGGAAAAAAAGACATTCTATAAAAAAGATATCTGCACTCAAATGTTTATAGCAGCACAATTCACAATTGCAAAGAAGTGGAAACAACCCAAGTGCCCATCAATACATGAGTGGATTAAGGAAATGTGGTATATGTTTAACATGGAGTACTACTCAGCCATAAAAAAAATGGTGAACTAATACCTCTGGTATTAACCTGGATGGAGCTGGAGACCGTTCTTCTAAGTGAAGTATCACAAGAATGAAAAATAAACACCACATGTACTGACCGTTCATTAAATTGGAACTAATTGATCAATATCTATGTACACATATGGAAATAATGTTCATCGGAAATCAAGCAGGTGGGAAGGGGAAGTAGGGGATGGGTAAAATCACACCTAATAGGTACAATGCACACTATCTGGGGGATGGGCACAGTACAAAAGCAACTTATGTAAACAAGTCATTTGTACCCCCCTAATATTCTGAAATTAAAAAAAAAAAGAAATTTTGAGGGATTATAGTGACTCCTTAGAAAAGCCATGCCTTGTGTTTTGCCTACTAATGTATTCACTTTGTTAAATAAAAAATAAAATAAAATAAAATGTGTAGTATTTACATGTAACCTCCCATATACTTTAAATCACCTCTAGATTATAATAACAATGTTAATGCTACGTAAATAGCTGTTATACTATATTTTTAAGATTTATATTATTTTTAATTGTTGTATTTCTTTTCTGAATATTTGCTATCTAAGGTTGGTTGAATCTGTGTATGTAGAACACACTGATATGGAAGGCTGACTAGATATCTAATTATTTAGGTTTCTTTGATTTTTCTTAGCAGAGTTTTGTGGATAACATACTTTGTTTAATGTGCTTTATTTGATGCTTATAAATGGTATTTTAAATTTCATTTTAAATTTTTTTAGTTTATAAAAAAATTATATATTTTTATATATTTACCTTGTGATCTTCCTAAATTTACTTATAGTTTTAGTAGCTTTTTTGAAGTTTTTCAATATCCACGATTATGTTTTTGTGAACAATTTAATAATTCTTATCTATGTTTCTTTCTAGGTAATGAGTCTTTTTTTCCTCTGGCTGCTGTTAAGACTTTGTTTTTATCACTGGTTTTTAGCAATTTAATTATGTCTTTCAGTGTGGTTTTCCTTATGTTTATTCTACTTGGGGTTTGTTAAACTTGTTGGATTTATAATTTTATAGTTTTCATCAATTTTGAAAAATTTTCAGTCATTATTACTTCAAAACATTTTTGGCCACTCCCCTTTCTGGGACTCTACACATAGTTGAGTGCTTAATGCCTACAGGTCATTAAATCTGTTTTCTCTTTTTTTCTCAATTGTTTTGTTTCTCTCTTTGCTCTAGTTTTGATAGCTTTATTCTTTGTCTTTAAGCTCACAGTCTTCTGCAAAATCTAACTGACTGTTAATGTGATTCTAGTAAATTTTTCATTTAAATATTCTATTCCTTACTTCTATTTTTCTTCTCACTATGTTCATTCATGTTTTGCTTTAAATCATTGAGAATATTTATAATAGCTATATTAGGTCCTTTTCTGCTAATTCCATCATTTCTATCATTTCTGGATTTGTTTCTGTTGAGTGATTTTTCTTGTGGATATGGTTCACATTTTCCTGCTTCATTGTAAGTATAGCAGTATTTGATTGGATGCTGGACATTGGGAACTTTATTCCTGTTGAGTATCTGGACTTTTTTTTTGTCTTCCATTAAACAGTATTGGTCTTTGTTCTGGCAGTCAGGTAAGTTATTTTGTAGTTCAGATTGTTCTTTTCAATCATATTTTTAAGATTCTTTAGGGATAGTCTAAGGTAACTATTACTCAGCACTAATTTAACCAAACACTAAGGTTAGTAAAGTGTGATTTCCATGAGGTTGCTACTAAGTTTCCTCTGTGTCCAGTGATTACTTTCCACTGTGATTTGTCAGGACTCGAATGTTTCCCAGCCCTGCATGAGCTCTGTGAATTGACCAGCTTGTAGTTCTGAAGTTTTTCTCTGACTGGCCTCATGGAGTTTCATCCTGCATATGTACAGCTTAGCATTCAGTAACAGAATAAAGGGGCCCTGATTCAATTTTCTGGAACTCTTTCCCTCTATAGTTTCCTCTTCTCTGGAACCAGTGTCCCAAAAGTTCTATTCACCTTACTTAGTCTTTCTAAACTCTTTTTTCTGTCTTCTCAAATCACTGAGTCTGCTGTGTACTGCTTGTGTTCTACCTCCCTATAACTTGGTCTAGAAAGTACCCACAGGCAGAAAGTAGGACAATTATGGGGCATACCTCATTTGTATGATTTGGCTTCAGAATTGTAGACTTTTTTTTTAGGGATCACAGTCCTACAGTACCTTTTGTTTAATGTTTGAAAAGAATTATTGCATATACTTTGTCCAGTTTTCTAATTATTCATGGAGGGAGGCAAGTCTAGTTGCGGTTACTCCTTCATGGCCAGAAGCAGAAGATGCCAAGACAATTTGTGTATGTGCATTTTACAGCTTAATAATTCCTGGAACAAGTAGATGGTATAAAAATCAAACTTCAAAGACAAGTGAAGACAGACTCATGAATTTTCAGGTGAGCTTTCTTTGTTCCTTTTCTTGAGCTAAGGACACGGTATATAATAAACTTCTAATGTCCCTTTGCCAATGGGCAGATTTCTTTTCAATTCTAGTTGTTCACTGAAGTTGTAGTCCTTTGAAGTTCCTGGCTTTATATAGACAAATTAATTTAAAGGCTCCTACATACTAGTGAATGTTAAAAAACTCAAATTGTTGTGTTATGGAAACTAGCATTTCTATCTGCCACTACCAAAACTCACTACAGGCACTCAGAGTAACACCACCTATGATTTCTTTTTTCTTTTTTCCCTGTTTCTATTTTTGTTTTGACACCTTGGAATTATCTTTACTTTCTTGAGTACTTAGCCAGCATTTAAAAGAATGTTTGTTATATTTTCGCTTCTAGATGACTTTCAGAGTATGTAGTCAAATTGTTTTATAAGATTTTGAGTTTTACTCATTAGCTGTAATGTCAGAAATGAAAACATGCATTATGATAAATAATTTTATACAGCTGTATAGCTATTAATTTGTATTTTTAGTGGCTTTCATAATGTTCTAAAAATTGAGCTAATTTATCTAGACTTTCTCCACTGTTTGACATTTAATGTATTTGTGTAATTTTTATTATTAGATCTAGTTGTCCTAAAAGTGTGTTTAGTACAATGAATCTTTTTCTCTTTTTGAGAAACCTCTTTTAGGTAACTTCTAAGAAGAGAAATTTGGGGGCTGAGGTAAATGAACATTTTTAAGATTCCCATCTAGTTTCTAGAAAACAACTTTCTTGCTACTATATCTCCATAGTCTAATGAATAAAACTAAAAGGGATTCAGGTTGAATAGCAGCTAGATATTGGTTTTTCAGTTTTCATTATTTATGAAAAATAAAGGGAGTTAAACTAATTCATAGAAAAGATAGTAGTTCTTAGTAGCCTAGCAATATATCCAACACAAAAGAAGAGGTACTTTAAAAATCTCCAAGCCGTGACATTGCAGAAATACAGCAGCTGTTTATTTGCATTCTTGTTATGCTGGGAAGGGGGGTTTTTCAGTCAACACCAGCAGTTTTCACTTTGCTGCAGGTGGCTGTAATGTAAAATAGTTCACACATAATAACCCCTGTCACATTTTGCAATAAAAATATTTATTTCAAACTGCTTGCATTATCTTTTGGTTTCTGGCAAGTACTTGGGCATGCTCACAACTGTTCATCCCAATCTAAGCAACTCAGGAGTGGTGGGTGCAACTGCTTCCCAGGCAAGAACTGTGCCAAAAAGGGTCACATGTCTTCTTTGAATACAGTCATGCATTGCTTAACCTTAGGGACATGTTCTGAGAAATGCATTGTTAGGTGATTTCATCATTGTGTGAGCATAATGAGAGTACTTACAAAGCCTAGATGGTATAGCCTACTACACACCTTGGCTCTGCAGTATGGCCTATTGCCAGTAGGCCATAAACCTGTACAACATCTGACTATACTGAATACTGTAGGCCTGAGGTCCCCAACCCCCAGGCTGCAGACTGGTACCAGTCTGTGGTCTGTTAGGAATCAGGCCGCACAGCAGAAGGTGAGATAATTACAGCCACTCCCCATAGCTGGCATCACTGCATAAGCTCTGCCTCCTGTCAGAGGAGAGGTGGCATTAGATTCTCATAGGAATGCAAACCCTACTATAAACTGCGCACACGAGGGATCTAGGTTGCACGCTTCTTATGAGAATCTAACGCCTGATGATCTGAGGTGGACCTGAGGCAGTGATGCTAGCGCTGGGGAGCTACTGCAAATACAGATTATCATTGGTAGAGAGGTTTGACTGCACAATAAATGTAATGTGCTTGAATCATCCTGAAACCACCCCTCCCCCTGGTTGCTTGGAAAAATTGTCTTCCATGAAACCAGTCCCTGGTGCCAAAAAGGTTAGGGACCACTGCTGTAAGCAATCGTAACACAATGGTAGGTATTTGTGTGTCTAAACATGTCCAAACATAGAAAAGGTACAGTAAAAATATGGTACTATAATCTTATGGAACTACTGTTATATGTGCAGTCTGTCATTGACTGAAAGATCATTATGTGGTGTCTGACTGTGTCTCTAACAAAGGTTCTTAACTGTAAGTGAGAAGGCACTAGTCTGGGTGTCAAGGATCTTTCTATTCCCATTTTTTCAATTACTAGCTTTGGGCAAGCAAACCACCTTCTCTCTCTGTGCCTAGTTTCCTCTTTGGTAAAATAGGCCTGTTTTTTTCTAACATTTCCAGAGGGTATAAATATAGCATGTCAATTATTAGGTCATTAAATACGAAATGTCCGACTTCAAATCAAAAGTGTAGTTTATATCTCAAACAAGAAGCAGTACAATTAAAGTATGTGCCTAAACTGTCAACACAGTTTTGCCATCTTAATGATAGCTTGCTTATGCCAACAGCCTGGAGAGCTAGTGGTGATGAAATCGTGAAAGGCGTTTTCCACAGCTTGTTGAGAATGGAGTATTTTTCCTTGCAAGAAGTGGTCCAAAGCCTAGAAGAAGTAGTAGTCAGTTGGTGCAAGGTCTGGATGACAGAGAGTTTCCAAGTTTAGCTTCTATAGTCTGAGCAGCATTGTTTATGCGACATGTGGTCTTGCAAGAGGATTGGCCTGTCTCTATTGACCAATCTCGGCTGCATAATCTCAAGCATCCTCATCATTTTGTCCAATTGGTTGCAGTAGACATCTGCTGTCATTGATTGACAGGTTTCATGAAGCTGTAGTGGATAATACCAGTTCTGGACCACCAAACAGACACCATTAATGTTTTTTGATGACTATTTGTTTTTGGACTGTGTTTTGGCACTTTGTCTTTATCCAACCATTGTGGTGAATACTTGCGATTGTCAAAAAGAATCCGTTTTTCATCACACATCACAATACAGTGTAGAAATGGTTCAGCTTTATGTCCTGACAGCAAAGAAAGGCAAGCTTCGAGAAGATTTCTCCTCTGATGCTCATTTAATTCATGTGGTACCCATCTATCCAGCTTCTTTACCTTGCCCGTTTGTTTCAAATGGTCCAATATCGTTGGAATAGTAATGTTGGACCTTGCTGCTAATTTACACATAGATTGAGATGGATTCGCTTCCACTATAGTTTTCAGCTCATCATTGTCCACCTTGGTCTCAGGTCATCCATGTGGCTCATTTTCAAGACTAAAATTACCAGAATGGAACTTCTCAAACCATCAATGTACTGTGTGTTCATTAGCCACATCCTTCCCAAACACTTCCCTGATATTTCAAGCTGTCTGCACTGCATTGGTCCCATGATGGAACTCATATTCAAAAATAACATGAATTTTTTATTTATCCATGGTTTTACAAAAATTACTCTGAGAAAATATTTGAAAGATAATCACAAGCCAAAATGTGCATTTGAAAGACTGAGGATGTACTTTCACGATTAAAAAAAAAAGTGTCGAAGTGAAATGTCAGAGATATCAACTGTCAAACTTAGTACTTGAGGAAATTGGACATTCCATACTTAATAACATAATAGCTTTATGCATTTGCATAAAAAATAACCTACTGTCTAGGACTTTTATTCACCTTTTTGTTTATGCCACTATTACACCCCGTGATAAATTGTGTGGTTATTATCTTTTTTATGCCCCTCTTCCCCACTCACTTTTAAGATGTTTGAGGTCAGAGACTGTCTTATACATTCCTCATGATCTTAGGACCTAGCACATATTTAGTATGTAATAGTTGCTCAGCAAATACTTGTTGAATGAATATGATGTTCCTAATATAAAATTCATTTCACCAGTGCCATTTAATTATTTCCTGCCAATGTTTATTTGTATGTCAGAAGTCAGTAGCACATATTTTTATATTTTCTTTAACCTTCCATTTTATAAAATCTTCCCAAATGCACTCAAGCAATTCACTCCTTAATTTTTTCCAATAACTGTGTGTTTTTGTAGGCATTGTGACAATCGACATGCCTTGGAAGTGAAGTGTTCAATATATGTTTGCTGAATAAATATGTTTTCTGTATGTGGCTGATTGTAATCATGACACCAGATCAAACAGGCCTAAGGTTTTCTGAGCTTTGGAAACCTGTGCTTTGCTTTCTCAAGTGTGCTTCCAGCTGAAGATTAATCTAAGCCTTTCTTTGTACTTGTATTGATTGGCTATCCACAGAGAAAACATTGTTGACTTCATGTAATCTAAAATTCGTTAGGAATTGAGCCAAATTTCTATATATGAAATTCTCTGGACTGTTTCTTTTTTTTTTTTCCTTATCTCAGAGATCTCTTTATAGTCCCTTTATCTGCAGAGTAGATTTCTATTGCATATTCTACAACTGATGTCAGTGGAAGCTCCAGAGGAGAAATGAGTACAGCATATGGAATGGGATCTAGAAGGATAACTGACAAGTGGAAATTTTACCCCAGCTTGGCCCAGGCTTCAACCTCTGACTCTTATTTGAGTTAATCTGACACATCCAAACAACAGCTTTGGTTAGTTTCCTTCTCATTCTCTGTCTCTCTGTCTCTCTGTCTCTCTCTCTGTCTCTCTCTCTCTCACACACACACACACAGTGGACAGAATAATGTAGTGGTTAAAGACAAATTTTGAAATTGGGTGAACTTGGTTTAAGTCTCAGCTCTGTCACTGATGTTTTCATTTGCTCTGTGACTTTAACCAAGGTGTTTTTTGTTTGTTTGTTTGTTTGCTTTTTGGCTTTACTCAGCCCAGGGTTCTTTATCTGATCAATGGAGATAATAATAGTATTTCTTAGTCTGTTGTTGAGTGAAGTAAATGAGATGATTCAGGTAAACTTTTCAGCACAGTGGCTGGCATATAGTAAGTTCTTAAGTAACAGTGACTCTACCTAACACAGAGTCTCTCTTGTTTAACTGAACAGATCTCTTCTGATACCTTATGATGAATAAGATTACTAAATTTTTGTACTTTTCCTCTTCTGATAGAATATATTCCCCCTACCTAAACCTTAAATAAGCAGGAGGGTTTCCTAAATCAGAACTTCAGGAGATTGCCAAATACATCATACTTCATATATAAAAATACAAGTGAGAATCTTGAAAGAAGAAAAGAAGGGTTTTGTGACGGTCAAATAGGTTCAATAGAGTTCAGGCATTAAAAGTTTTCATTATTGACTTATGGGATAGCTCCTCAGGCTTTCTATTAACTAGTTTATAAGCACTTCTAGCAAGCACGGACGTTCCCCATCTCTGAGCAAAAAACCTTTCTGGAGTAGCAGATTAGGAAATACAATTCATTGTAGAAAGTGCTAAATGCCTAATTACCGGGGAAGAGATTGAAGAAACAAAAACATTTGAATTTATTTTTAAAAGAATGAAATTGCTAACAGTGGCACTTCCCAAATTGTGTTCTAAGGATGTCAAGAGGCAATAGGCAATGAAAGAGTTCCTTGATCAATATGTGTGGAAAACACTGAGTTAAATAAAGTTAAATTGCTTGCTCTTTTTTCATGGCCTCCCAGAGGCTTTAACCTCTAAGAAAGGAGAGTGGGTGAGTGTAGTATACTGGAATTATCAATCTAACTTGACCACAGAATTCTTTTTATGGAACATTCATGGGACCTGTGCTCCACAGAACCTACTTTGGGTTACCCTGGTCTCAGGCCTTTGTTCAAGGGCTCAAATAATAGCCCAATATTTGTCAATAAGTATTCAGGACATGCTAGCAGTATAGCAGCAATAATCATAATGATGCCACAAGGCAATATGAAAAGATGACATTGTGTTCAATGTCATCCTCTAAAAGAAGTAAACACCTTCAAACCAGCTATTTTACTCTTAAGAATTCAACCTTAGAAATACTCTGAGTACCTTTATAAGATTATTCATGGCTACATTATTTATAGCATTAAATACTTAACAACTAAATGTCCCTCAATAAGAAATTGCTTGGATAAGTAATGGTTCAGCCAATACAATAGAATACTATACAAATATTCAGAAGAATGAGGTAGCTTTACAAGTACTGACAAGGAAATATACACCCAACACATTGTTGAGAAAAAAAATTCAAGTTGTAGAGAGAATGCATAGCAAGATAAATATTTATTTAAAAAGTCATACAGATATGCACATATTTATAAATAAACAAACAAATAAGTGTGTGTGTGTGTACACACTTGGATGCATCTGGGGAGCAAGAAGGCAGGCTTCTATTTTTACCGTATGTCTTGTGCTTCCAGAATACAGAATGTTGTAAGGCAGCGTTGCTCCCACCTTACAATGAGATAAAGCTGGATAAGCTGCAGAATTATACTTCTAAAAAATGCACCAGTGCTGAAGACACAAAGAAACCTAAATGTGATAAACAGAAAGAGATGAGCTACTCATGGGTGAGAGCACTCCCACAGCTGCTGTCATCCCTGAGGACATGGCAGAAGGAGAACCAAACTGCCATAGTGGGAGTAAGGAGAAACAAACCCAATTTGTAACAATCTTTTCATGGCTGGGCATGGGCTGGCATGACAAATTAGAATCCTGAGCAAATCCAAACCAAAGCAAGTCTGCACTCACTCTCCAACCCTTTCCACAGCACCTTCACCAAGTGCACCATGTTATTGTGCCAAATTTTGGGGTAGGGCAAGAGATCTGAGAGAGATATTTTCTCTGAGGAGCATGGGGCCTTCACTAAGTGTAAAGTATCAGTCTGCTGAAGGCTGGTGGCAGACTAGTATGGTGGGGAGATTTCACAAGGCACAGAAAACTGTTTATGGAACTGGAGAGCAAACTGTATTACCTTAAAAGCTTATGCTGTGCTATAATGAAGAGAGAGAAAGAGAAATCTCCCACAATTTGGAGAGCAGAAAGCTGGGTTATGGAGTATAGAGGAATTTCATGATTATCACTAATAATCAGATCCCAAGCCCCAATGAAGGTAAAGTCCTGATCCTTCCTTCAAATTGTTCAATGTTAGTGGTAAACTGCATTGAACTATAGCTGCAGCAAATCTCGCATCCAGTTCAATTATAGATTAGATGATTAGATTGACCCAACTTTCTACATCAGCAGTCTGAAGAGGAAGGCATATACTCTTTGCAAGGAGTTAATCTTTATTTCATCCTATGGTTCTTTTTCTACACAATGTCCAGCATACAACCAAAAATTATGAGACAGGCAAAAATTCAGGAAAAGGTGAGTCATAACCAAGTGAAATGATAGTCAATCAAAGCAGTCCAGATGTTGGAATTAGAAGACAAAGACTGTAAAATAACTATGATTAAAATATGGTAAAGGATTTAGTGGAGGAAGTAGACAATTCAAACAGATGGACAATTTTAGCTGAGAAATGAAAACTTATTATAAAAAAGAACCATATTTTTACTTTGTGTGATTTTTGTATCAGTTACATTTGGCAGTGAGGAGATATGTTTTAAATGTTAAAAAATGACTTTAAAAACACACTTCTAAATGTTTTCATGCAAAATGGTTAGAGTATAATTCAATACTTTAGGGGGAAACCTCAACTTTATGAAAAAACTTTGTTATGAATCGATTCATGATCCTAGATGTCCTGGCAATAATGGTGTTACCATACTTGGCAGTCACACAGCCCAGGTAACCAAATGGACATCTGGATGTTAAAATAGTGAGCAAATCAACAGTGATTCTAAAAGCCTATGTGTGAGAAGTAGACTTTTCAATCCAGCCGTATGATTCCAAGAAAAACAATTGTCCCTAGGGGACAGTGAGAAGAAGTTTTTTCTCTGGAAAAAGACTTTTTGAACTTGTATCTTCTCAAGGAGCAACAGCAGATTTTTATGCTCCTAGAGCAAGGGGTATGCTGTCCAGAGTGACCAAGTTCAGTCTCATGCTGCATGTGGCAGAAACCAGTAAGTATTGATTTTAAAAATATAGTTGATTAATCTGCACAAAAGGGTGCTCCCTTTCAGGGCAATGTTCTATATGAAATGCTATTAATGGAGATAAACATGAATAAAACTGAGAAAAGTAGAGATGGGTCAATAGGATGAACCATGCTTAAAATTTAAGGAAATAAAACCTTAACCAGGGACTCAAGTGACAATACATTTTCTCAGTTCACAATGTTCTTTCAGATACTCACACTTAAATTCTCACTAGGCAGAGAAATTTTTGGTCACATTCCTTGTTGTATACATTTTAGAAATTTCCCCCCCCCCAGATTTCCAGCCCAAGTATTGACTAATATCATGACAGGATTTTCCTTGAGTACCAAGGATCTGTAAAACCTTAGTACCTTTAATTCTTCTTCTCCCCAAAGGTGCTGACCAGAACAAGCTTAGTCTGTATGCATCTAGAGCATCCCTTGATGAGAAGTTTATGGCTGCCTCATTCGCCACCCCTACCATCCGGTCTTCTAAGAACTTATTTTGTGTGTTCCCTAGAAACTGAGAATCAAGGTTTTCCTCAAAAAGTAGTGACAGCTGAGATATAGATTACTGATGAGGCTGAAGTTCCTCTAAACACATGCTCAGTGGGAGAATATCCAAAAGAGATGTCGTAGAGGTGAGGGAGAAATAATCCCTCAGCAGGATTTTTTTTTTTTTTTGGTATTCTTTAAGAGCTCTTTTTCTCACACCCTGGATTAAAATGTGGTAAAAAATAAATGAAATTGAGAGAGAGGGGAGCAAAATTATTGGCTTGAGTTGTCACTTCAAATTCCAAACACTGGCTCGGAAACGGACTGTGCTTGTTGAAGAACAAAGTGAGATGTATAGCTTATGGTGGTTTCTTGTTGGAAGGAAGGTTAAACTTCTGCTTTCCAGTCACCTACAGGGAGGAGGGGAATAGAAAACAAAAAGAAGAAAACGAAAAGAGGAGCATATGGTCATCCCTATCTGCTGCCCAGTGTTTTACAGAACATGTTGTTCTGTGGGACCTCCTACCTGCATCATGAATAAGCTCATGTGCTACATTTGGATCGTGCCCCACTGGCTTGAAGCCAGCTGATCTCTCTCCTCAGGGGTTAAGGAAGAAGGCAGGCTTGGGGCGCACACACCTTTGTGAGGCTAAATATTACCATACCATTGTCAACCAAAGACTCTTTTCCTCTTCCCGATTCCAAATCCCTATCTGTCAAGCAATTATTGCTTACACTGTACATGTTTGGATAATGTCTAAATAGAAAGTTGGGTATGGCTTAGGCTGTTTGGCTTCTAGGTAAGGATTTTTCTTCATGCATTGAAAATATACAAAAAGAACAGGTCTTCTGCAGGGTTTCTGATTGCTGTCTGGGGTAGTCAGATCTGATATTTGATTAAGTCATCTGGTTTCCTAGATATTATTTCAATCTCAGTGGAAATAAACCAATAAGATTAATATGGAGATGTAACAGAGAGCCAAGTTTGTTTATTTGTGTGTTTCATGAAATATATAATGTTTTGTGTGGCTCGATCTTCACTACTGGTATCCTTAGGAGTGGAATGTAAACCATTTCAATACAGTTGGGCAATTGAACCTTGATGACCCCCAATACCTTGTAAATTCATGACCAACTGATAATTATTATTTAAAATATTACTAATTATTATTAATATTAATATATTATGAATATTTCATAATATAATATAATAGATGTTATTTAAATACTTAAAATAATATCATTTTAAATATTCCTTGGGGACAATGGAATATTTCCCCATTTTTCTAGCCTCTACAGATGCTTGAATGTGGTAGACATGCTAATAATCAAGTGCTGAGTGAATGAAATATTTATGGAATGCCTGCTCATCAACATGCCAGTTATTGCAGAGGACTACATGAGATAAAGTCCTTGTGCTTCTACTTTGTGGTCTGGACTACTGTCATACATATTCTACTTACCCTTTACATTACTCTTCCAAAGTTATCTTTCTAAAGCCCTGGTCTCAGTGCATTATTCTTCACATGCTGCATTCTCTTCATTGCTTATTGAATAACACCCTCTGTGAACTAGTTGCAAATTATTTTTGCTTTCTCAGCTATTACCAACCCAGCAGATAAATTACTTTTCCCCACAAGATTCCTAGCAAATTCAGAGCTTCACATATTTGCTCACTCTGGTTCTTCTGACTCACGTATTGTTTTCCACAGACTATACCCATCCATATCCTTCAAGGCTGAGATTAAATGCCACCTCCTCCAAGGAGCCTTCCTTCATACCCAATCTCTATCCATTGTTTTGTTTTGTTTTTTCTTAAATTCTATAGCACCATCATTCCTTGTAGCTTTTCCCTGAACTGTGAGGTTATATCAATAGATTCTCCGCCTGGAGTGATCAAATATTCCCTTGTTCAAGCTGAAAAGGTCTTTTTTTTTCTTACTTTTCCTTTTCCTAAGGGTTTTACATTACAGCAACCCTTTGCAAAAATCATTCTTTGGCTTCTAGACATATGGATTCACTGTCTTATCACATATCCAGGCAATCAAAAGTCTTTCTACCTCATCAGTCAGTCCGTGATGTTTTCTCATCATTGCTGATTATATTTTTTCAACATTGCAAGTTGTTTGGCAATTCTCAGAAAGAGTTTTGTGGATTTTTTTTCAACTAGAAAGGTCATAAAAGCAGAGATTAAAAAATCAGTTACTATAAACATGGGTGGGTCATTTATATATTGTTACTATCTCTTATTATACAATACAAAAGATTTAGCTTTTGAAATTTTCTTCACAAAATCATAAATGCCTTAACGTCAAGGGATATATTTTGTTCCTGTTTATGTTGCCTTAGTATTTAGCATATGGCCATGCCATGACCATAGCAAGACCTTGTTAAATATTTGTTGAATTGAATAATTTCTGAAAGAGAAACCCATGTTAGTGTTTTTCTTCCTAAAATGTATTATTTTGTTTAATGAGAAAGATTCAGCAGAGCTTCTAAAATGATCAACGTCTCTCTACCAAGATATGTTTTTTTTTCAGTGAAATCACAGCAAAAGTAACACATTTTTTATGCTAGTCATTAAAATATCATTTGTTGATAGTTCTCTCCTCTCAAGTTAATAATCCTTAGCAAAGAAGCCATCCTACAGAAAACACAGGCACGGCCTTCAGAGCAGAAATGTAAATAGCTATAATTTATTCTCCCTCATTTTTCAAATATACTAGCATCTGGCTTATTCCTGACCCCTGGAGAACCATATTTAGAGTTATTTTACCATGATCCATTCTACATCCCATTCTTGCCCCGGAGATATTCTTGTAATTATTATTAGCTCACCAGGATGCAACAGCCATTGCTGTTCATAAAGGTATTTTATGTCCCATAGAAGTTTGAGCAAATTTATTGGAACCAAATTCTTCGACATCAGGATTCTGCAATGTAGCCACACATTGTGGGCATCAGTTGGGATTAGGCTATCTCTCACTCATAAACTTTTGCCAGAATTACAAGATTATGCTGGTACTTAAAAGCCAACTCCAGTTGTCTTTTCATCTGGCACAAATTTTAAAGCCCCAGGTTACTGAACTATACCTCATCAGTTCATGATGCCTCTCTTCTCTGCTTTATGTAGCATGAAGTTGTAAGATTGTATGGGACAGCTGGTGCTAGACTTCCATTCTGGAGGTTTCTTATTGTACATATTTTACCCATGGATTCATAATGTACCCTTTTCCTAGATTCATGATAGAATGGGCCAGGGAACATAAGAAAACAGGCTCTCATATACTATCAGAATAAGATGTAAATGCAACTTTCAAATTGTGATGGGGAAACAGTCTAGAGAAAAACCTTGACAGATAGGGCTGTCATCTGGTTGCTGGGCAGGGCCAACCATTTGCATCTTCAATGCCAAGTACCATTCCACTTCTGTTCTCTATTTGAAAGCCTCAAAATCCAGGCTTTCAAGTTTTAGAATTTTAGCTGGACCAGCATCTTAATGATGTGAAGAAACCGTGAAAAATGTATTCTTTAGTTGAAGGGATTATTCAAATATTTTTCTTTGGTATTCAGGATCTACCTGAGGTTAATATTAACAATGGCTAGGAGTGGCACATGCTTTAAAGAAAAAAATCATGCATTATGCTACAGGTTAAAGAATGATGTGGGGTGATCTTTGAAGTAAGGGGTTTAGGGACTTTTTTGATGATGAAATGAAATTTGAGCCAAGACCTAAATGAAGTGAGACAGTGAATTGTGTCAAAATTTGGGGGAAGAATATTCAGATAGAGAAAATCCCGGTGCAAAGGCCTTCAGATGGGAACATGTTTGAGGATGAACAAGAAAGTCATGCTGCTGGAGTTTAGTGATTAAGTGCAGAGCAGTAGAAATTAACTGCAGATAAATAGTCAAAAACCAGGTTATGAAAGGCCTTGTGTACTATAGCAAGGATATTGGATTTTATTCTGAGACATAGGAGCCATTGAAAGGTTTGAGATAGTAAAAAGTTAGGTAGAACAAAAGAAAATCAAGGGTACTATAGAGGTACACAGCTAAACACTGCAACAAAAACACAAAACTTCATGAACAGCCAAAGGGGAAAAGCAAAGCAAAGATATATTAGGTAGAAAAAAACATAAGTACCAGCCTGGGCAACATAGCAAGACCCCATCTCTATTAAAAAAAAAGATTAGTCAGATGTGCGCCTATACTCCTAGTTACTTGGGAGGCTGAGCCAGGAGGATCGTTTGAGCCCAGGAATTTGAGGTTGTAGTGAGCTACCATCATGCCACTGCACAGAGCAAGAGCCTGTCTAAAAAAACCAAACCAACCAAACAAAAACAAAACAAAACACAGTAAATCTAACATAATCCCCATGGTAATTACAACGTAAGATGAGAGACTTGGCATCAATCATAACAGTCATATCAATAAACATGAGTGAGTTTAACTTACTTATTAAAATAAAAAGATTCTCAAATTGATCCATTAATTAAATCTCAACTCTATACAGTATATGAGACATATCTAAAATGTAGTAATTCATAAAAGGCTGAAAATAAAGGAATGGACAAAGTTTTACCAGGCATATGAAAACAATAAGAAAGCAGAAACTGCAATTCTTATAGTGGACAAAGCAGAATTCAAGCTAAAGCATAACATGAGGCAAAAGACATTTTATAATGCTAAAAACCATATTTCACAATGAAAATATAACAAAACTCAATAGCATTCATGTATGCAGACAATAGTTAAAAGATGTAATGAATGAGAAAATTTTATTTACAACAACAACAAAAAAGATAAAATATTTAGAAACAAGTATAATAAGAAATGTTCAAATCTACATCAAGAAAACTATAAATACTCCTGAAAGATGCAAAAGTAGATTTGAGCAAGTGGATAAAGATGGCCCACATTCTTGTCTAGGATGCCTCAACATAATGAAGAACTCATTTTTCATTATATTAATTTATAGATTTACTGTAATCCCAACAAAATATTGACAAGATTTATTATCAAGCTAGATACACCAAAACCAAAATTTATATGAAAAAATAAATACATAAGGATTGGTAGGAAAAAAGTGAATAGGAAGAGCTATAAGGCAGGTCTAGTCCTGTGGATATTAATACTATAAAGATTCTGTAATTAAAACAGGGAATCTTTACAGTCATACAAACAAGGGTTCAAATTTCTATTTTTTTGAGCTCCAGCTTCCTCATCTATAAACTGAAGGTAAAATGTTCCTACCTCACAAGATTGTTCTGAAAATTAATCAAAGAGGTGATGTTGGAAATAAACATAGCAGCTAATATTTACTGAGGATTTACTACCTGTCAGGTGCTATTTCAAGGGCTTTACCTGTATGGGATAATTTAAGCATCAGTAAACCTCTGAGGTAGGTGCTATAATAATTAGCTCCATGTACAAATGTGGAAACTGACCTCAGAGAAAACCTGAACTAACTTGCCAACCAGGATGTGGCAGGAATAGGCGGAGCCAAAATTGGAACCTAGAAAGTCTGGCTCCAGATGCCTCTTCTTTAAGGCTTACAAACATATGAATTAAACTATGTGAAATTACAGATACTTGATCATTTTTTACTTATAAAAATAGCAATTTCCTGTGATGCTACCCAACAAACATCGAATATATATAAATAGTAGCTGGAGTTGCTGCCACTAATAATAGTAGCAATGATAATATTGCTTTTATCCTTGAACTCCACTCATTCATATGAGAAATGCAGATGGCATTATAGTGTAAAGGCCACTAGCATGGCGATCAGGAGCTGGGTCAACTCTAGATCTCAGTTTTCCCATTTGTAAAATAATGGGATCAATCTCTTCCAGCTCTAATTGTCAATGGCAGAGCCTTAAAAATGACCTATGGGGAAGGATCAGGTTTTTTTTCTTTTTTTTTTCTGTCTAGTCTATTTTGGATCAAAATCTAGTTCTACTGTGAATGACTAGTACATAGTTCATGTCATACACAACTCACCATGCAAGTTTGACAGTACTCAAATTGGTGCCTAGCCTGCTCAACATGGTGAGTTTACTGAGTACATGTTTGGATATCATAGTAGAGTCAAATTGATGTACCCACTTCTAAACACCTGTTTTCAATTTCCATACTTAATGTGTTGTAAACCAGTAATAAACAGTTCATGAACTGACACTGGTTCACGGACTATGCTTTGAGTAGAATCGGAAATCTATGCTAAATATAAATATATTCTTAAAGAAAGGGAAATCTGTGTGTGTCTATATTCCCTTCCCTTAAAAAATGTATTCTCTTTGGATTTTACAAGTAAATATCCATAAAACCAAAGAAAAATTTTAAAAGGAAGACCATAGATGTGTGATAAAAACACCATTACTTGGGCCATTTGGATAAGATAGAAAAAAAGAAAGCAGTGTATTCCAGAGTCTGTTACTATATTTATTTTTTATTTAAACAATAATTAACCACCTTCCATGTTGTCATGTTTGAAGCACTAGAGAATTAGAGATAAATGAGACATGGTCCCTATCCTCCTGAAGTTCACATACAGTCTAGCCAGAGATCCCAGAATGTAAGCACACAATTGTGGAATAGTGGCTAATGCTCTGAAGAAAGACAAAAGAAGAAGCACTTAATTTGGCTTGGATATTAGAGGGGGCTCCACACCTAAGGTGTGATTTCTTAAATTAATATTTTGTTGTTCAGAATGGCTTTCCTTTATTAAAAAAGCTTTTTATTCAAGCATAACAAACATACACACATTATGGACTAATCTTAAGTATACACCTTGATGAATTATAACGAAGTGAACATGCCCATGTAGCCACCACCTGATCAAGAAACAGATGTTACTAGCTTTCTAGAAGGTCCTGATATGCCCCTTCCCAATCATTGCCCTCTCCCTTTCCAAAATGTAACCACTCTCCTAATATCTAACACCAAGAAATTTGCCTGTTCTTAAAATCTTCTATGAATGGAATCACACTGATACATTCCTTTGTGTCTGGCTTTTTTGTTCAATGACATGTCTACAGTCATGGTTCCCAGACTGTGTGCCAAAGCATCCCAGGGTACTGCAATGTGCTTATAAAGGCATTACAGGATATTTTAAAACTTTAGAGAAACATAGTAATACTTGACAACTTTTAGACACAATGAAATAATAGCTCACGGTAGTTCTTGGTTTCAACATTAGATTGCACTACATTCCTTTTGATGATGTCATATCTTTTTAATACCGAGTTTTCAAGAATAGCCATGATTAAAAACAAGTGCATGCAAAAATCAATATAAAGCAAAAAATGAGAGTGTCCATATCTAGTCTGATTCCAAGATTTGAGAAGCTGTGCTATGCCCAACAGGTACAAATATCCCATCTGTAGGTTGTGGTTAAGAATTAAAGAAAAATATTAGTTTTTTCTTTCAGTTTATGTGTATTTTTTAACATGGCTGCTAAGTTATTGGGATAGAAATATTTATTAAGTTGTTGGGACCTTACTATAATAATTAATAATCAGAACTGTTATGTATTTCTCTTGGTATATTGGCACTGTGAAAAAATTCTTGAGACACTAGGGGAGAAAGTTTGGGCAAGTATAGTCTATAAAATTCATTCATATTGCTGCATGCAACAGTCATTTGTTTATTTTCACTTGTGTTTGGTTTTCTGTTCTGTGAATATACCACAATTTAATCATGTTTTCCACTCTTGATGGAAATTTGGATTGTTTCCAATTTAGGGCCATTATGAATAACGTTCCTATGAACACTTTTGAACATATCTTTTAGTAGCAGTCCTCAATCTTTTTGGCACCAGGGACCATTTTCATGGAAGACAATTTTTCCATGGACCGGGGAGGTGGGGGATGGTTTTGGGATGATTCAAGTGCATTACATTTATTGTGCACTTTATTTCTATTATTATTACATTGTAATATATAATGAAGAAATCATACAACTCACCATAGGTTGGGGAGCACTGTTAGTACACATATATATGTATTTCTGTTGGGTACATATTTAGGGGTGGAATTGCCGAGTCGTAGGACATGGATATTTCAGCTTTAGTAGATATTGCTAAATAGTTTTCTAAAGTGGTCATTCCAATTTACATTCCTACCAGGATTGTTTGAGAGTATCAGTTGTTCCAAACCTAATAACATTTAATATTTTTAGTCATTTTAATACAAGCCATTCTAGTGGGTGCAGGCATATCCAGATTTTGTACCACCTAAAGCTTAATTCAATTTTGGGGGTCCTACGTCAGATAAAAAAAAGCAGATTAAAATATAAATTTAACTTTAAGAATGAATAATTTTTGAAAATAAGAAAATCAATCACAGAAAACTACACAATTTCAAAGCTGAAACATAACCCCAAATATCACAAACTCAAAACAATTGAAAAAAATCATATGAATTCATTGCATGTCACACCCCTACAATATTCCATTCCTACACTTTTTAACTGCACACTTGTGAATTGCCTCTTCCTATGGTAACAATTTTGTATTATCACTTCCTATAGAGAAATAGAAAGATATTCAGTCCTTCTTATAGTATGTTTGATCAAAACTTGTTTTTCAAATGTAGATAGTTTAGAACAGTTTCTTTAAATTCATAATTTGTCAAATTTGGGGGAATTTCTATGAAATTTTTTCTCCAAAAATAAACTGCACATTTTCAGGACATTACAAGTTGTACAGTATGTAATATTAAATAATCTTTGAATTGGCAACACTCATTAACTGCTTTGTCACCAATATTCTTGTTATGGTAGCTTATTATGTATTTGATTAGATCTTCCTCTTTGTTTTGTTTTGACATCTAAATCAACATAACAGGTAGTAGGAGTACACCTAGAAGCCATTTCTACTCTGGGAAAGCTAGTAATTAATTAACTGTACCTGGGGTTGACCATAAACCACCTAAAAATATTCCACTAAACCCGAACTAAATGTACCCCCAACTCACTTTACCCTTAGCCAGGTCCCACATGCACCCATAGCTGCTTCTATCAAAGTGACCATATGACATTTCTCCTCTTTTTTAAACCTATTTTGAAATACATTAGTTGCTTTTCTTACTTGAAACCATCCTTCCATTCCTGGAATGTATGCCACATGGTCAAGATATATTAGCTTTTCTATAAACCTCTAGATTTTGTTTGGAAATATTTGGCTTAGGAGTTTTGCTTCGTGTTTTTCTATTTTCTGGAACAATACATGTAAGATAGTTGTTATTTATTTCTTAGATTTTGGAAGAAATCACCAGTGAAGCCCCTAAGTCCTGAATTTTCTTGAGAGAATGTTTTACATAATGATTTCAATTGCTTTAGTAGATATAGGACTATTCAGATTTTCTGTTTGTGCTTATGAAAATTGGGAGGTTTTATTTTTCTAGGAATGTATCCATTTCATCTAAATTTTTAAATTTATTTACACAAAGTTTCTTACAATAACTTTCAATGGTATTATTTTTAAATATCAGTTGAATCTTTTAATAATACTTCTTAAATTCCCTTCATCCTATTGGTTATTTGTGTCTTCTCTTCTTTTTTTCAGTTTTATCAGTTTTGTTAGTTTTTTCAAAATACCAACTTTTGAAAATTTTTTATTCTATCTACTGTACTTTTTAAAAAATTTCATTAGCTTTCTTTCATTTACATTCATTGGGTTTCTTTTGCTCAATTGTCTAAGTATCTTTTTCAAGAAGTATCTTGAAAAAGATACTTAGACAATTGATTTTTAGCCATTCTTCTATAATATATGAATTCAAAGCTACAATTTCCTCCTGATTGGAGTGTTAGGTGCATACCTCAAATTTTGATATGCCATATTTTCATTGTCATTCAATTCAAAATATTGTCTAAACTTAAATTATAATTAATTTCTTCTTTGGCCCATGGGTTATTTAGAAGTGTATTGTTTAGTTTTCAAATTTGGAACAAATATTTTCCAGTTATCTTTCTGTAATTTATTTCTAGCTTATATCCATTGTTGTCTGAGAACATACACTCTATGATCTCAACCCTTTGAAATTTGTTGAGACTTACTTTATGGCCAGCATGGGGTCTATTTTGGTAAATGTTTTACGTGCACTTGAAATTCTGTGTAAGACTAAGAGTATAGTCAAATACTCTGTTCATAAATTCATTGGGTTAGTTCTTCCTTCCCCTCCCCATTAGTGTGGTTATGTTATTTATATGAAATATAGTTGAGTTTGTTGTCTTCAACTTGATTTCAGTTTTAAGTTATTCTCTTTCCCATTCTTGTTAATTCAATTTTATTTTTTGAGTATGTAGAACATAAAGTGTGTTAATACAGGCTTCTAAAAATCAAAACTACACAAAAAGATATACTCAGAAAAGTGTCACTGCCTCCTGTATTTCTTCTACCTCATTTTCCCTACCTTATGTAGGTAGTCAACATTACTGTTACTGGCTGCTGCTTCTTGTGTTCCTCTTTGTAAAGATAAGTACATGTACCTATGTTCTCTTGTTTCTCCTTGTTACAAAGGTAGAATGTAAGCTCCGTTGCAATTTGCCTTTTTTCATTTAACAATACCTCCCAGAGATCACTCGACATCAGTTCATAGAGATCTTTCTCATTCTTTGTTTATAGCTGCATAATACTCCATTGGATGTATGGTGCCATAATTTATTCAATCAATCTCTTATGCTTAGATATTTCAGTAGTTTCCTACAGATATTACTGCAATGGGTAGCTTCATGCATATATATGTGTATACTGTTGGAGTTGTATCTTCAGGATAAATTCCTAGAAGTGGGTTGCTGAGTTGAAAGATAGATGCATGTGTAGTTTCTTTAGCTGGTGCCAAATTCCCCTCAGTAAGGCTTTTGCATTCTTACCATTTTGCATTCCTATCAGAAATGTATGAGAGTATCTGTTTTCCACAGCAATGTGTACAGTATATTGTCAAGCTTTACATTTTTGCCAATCTGATGAGTGAAAACTAGTCTCAGTGAATTTTAACTTTCATTTATCTTAATATAAATGAACTTTAATATCTTTTCATATGTTCAAGGTCCATGTTTATATCATTTTGTAAATTGCCTCTTCATTTCTTTTATCTACTTTTCTATAGGATTATTATTTATTTTTCCTTCAAGTGTTAAAATTTTTGTACCTTAGTGATATTTTCCTCCTTTTCTGCTCTATATGTTGCAAATACTTTTTCCCAGTTTGTTATTTGTCCTTTGACTTTGCTTATGGTGATTTTTGCTTTATGTAGTCAATTTATCAATCTTTTATCACATCTGGGTTTTTTAGTATCAGCTAAAAATTTTTCCATAAACTCAGATTATGGAGGAATTCTCACCCATATTTTCTTCTACTACTGGTGGGGTTTTATTATTTTGCATTTAGAATTCTGATCTATTTAGAGTTTCTTCTTGTATATGATATGAGAAAGGAATCTATTTTTTTCACTTGTAAAAAATGGCTATCCAGTTGCCCAACATCATTTATTTAAAAGACCATTTATTCTCCAGTGATTTGAGATACCATCTTTTTAATACACTAGGTTTCTATAGAATTCTATTCTATTCCATTGGTCTGTCTGTATCATCATAAGCATAGTGATTTTCAATTAACTGCCTGTTAAATCAAGTCAAATAGCCCCTCAGGGGTGTTTCATCAGAATTGCCAATATTTGAGAGGAACTAGTTTCTGGGATTCTTTAATAGTCAGTTATGTAAAAGACAATGCAAGCTATTTTATTTTCTAATTAAGAGAAGTGAGTTTCACCACTTCTTTTTCTTGTTTTTAGGTCTCCAGATTGACAAGCATGTTGTAAACAATAAATAAGCTGATGATCACAACCTCTGATTTTGTAACAGTGCAATCTTGTAACAACCCCTTATATGTTGGGGTTAAACCCTCCAAAGGACCCCCCAAACTCCAGGCAGCACCATTCCCTGGAATGCTGAGAGGGAAAACCCGATGTGGTACCTGCTAACTGGAAGCAGCACTGTTAAAATTGTTTAGAGTTTTGTATAAGACCAAAGAAACACTGTCTTCTCTTTTTCTCCTTAAACAGAATAAGTAGTCAAGAAATTCCCTTGAGAAGCAACAAGATCTGATTGATTTTTTTCAGAATTTCCCATTATTCTATCAAGTTCACTTGACAGCAAAGGACAAACTGCCTTTCAAATGCTATAAGTGAACGCATCAGCAATTCTGAAGGAAAAACACTGGTTATTAAGTAGGAACAAGTCTCTCTGAATATATTTACACCAACTCATGGAAACCATTGTCCACAGAAACCTCTGCAAAAATCAAATCTGTTTTCTAGTCTAAGTATTGCTTTAAGTTTGACAGATGATAGTAAAATACAATGAAATTACCTTTGAGCTCTGAAATGTACATCAGCTCCCTCATTTCTCATGATTTGATTTTTTATTTTTCCAGCACAGCCATCTACTTTCAATATTATTCCCAAGAATTCAAGTTTTATGTCTGGGGAATAAGGCTACATATGCCTAAGCCATACATATATAAAGGTAGGGAATACAGAATTTATTATATATGTGTGCATACACATATAAAATATACATGTATAAATACATATTGGTTAAGAGCTGGAAGGAGCCTTTCAGATCATCAAGTCTCCTTACCGTTGTCCTACAAATGAGGAATCTGAAACCTAGACAGAAATGCTATTCTGAAGGCCACACAGACGACTGGGCTCAAAATAAGGCTTGAGGAAATAAGAATTTAGAAAATACCTACCATATTCTTTTGTACAAGGATTGTACAAGGCATGTTCCATGCATAAGTCCTTAAATCATTTCTATGGTATTGATATCACTCCCATTTGATAGATGAGAACATTGAGGCTAAGAAAAGTAGCACAGCTAATAAATGGCACAAATAGAATTAAAGCACTGATATAACTAGGTTCTCTCTAGCACACCAGCATTTCTATAAATGCACTCGCCCCCATACCACTGACATAAATTTTGTTAATCCACATGCAACTGTATTATTGTTTTCTTAACTTTTTTTTTTAAACTGAGTAATGTAAACATTTATAAAGGAAATGTTTCCTTTATCACCACTTAAACAAAATATCTCTAAATTCTAGCTGGACCCTACTGCTCCCTAAAGACACTGAATTTGAATCCTGCTCTCTTTGTGGAAAAGGGAGATTAGTAATGGTTAGAGACATATGAAAGACCTAGTAATATCAAACTGAGACTTAAGGATTGGAAGGGAATTAAGAGAGGGAAAACTTTCACTATGTGATTTAGCTATTTGATGCCAAATCTGAATGCTACCTAAAGTCATCTTTGTCCTACCTTAGATCATTTTGAGTACTGTCCTGGTACATGTTTCTCACTTTGAGAAACATTGCGGTACACAAAGCAGCTGGGCAGATTCTTCAGGTCATGGTTCTGTAACTTCAGTGACCACCAGAATCACCTGGATTCTTGTTAAAAACAGATTTCTGAGTCATTCCCAGAGTTTCTGATTCAGCATGTCTGGGGCAGAACCTGAGATTTTGCATTTCTAACAAGTTCCTGAGTAATTCTGATACAGCTGGCCCAGGCACCACATTTTGAGGACCTCTGCTCAAGTGGTACTTGGGGAGGAGGAGGTAAAGAATATATGGTGGCGTCTGTGTGAAAATTTCACTATCAAACTTGCTAGTGAGTGCAGGGATCTGGAATTTTCATTTATTTCATTTATTTCATTTCATGAGGCAAAGAAACATTCAATGTATTCTTGTGTTTCTGTGTCATTTCTCCAATCTAGTGAGTTCAAATTGATACTACACCACACCAGAGCAACCTGCAAAAACTTTGCCTAAGAGATAAAATACCTCCCCCCAAATAATACAGGTTGTTTGCAGGCTGCTGTCTGTAAGGCTCCCTGCTTTGCCAATGGCAGCCAGTGATCACTCAATACCAAAAGCAGAAATTGAGATTCTCCCTCTTTCATCTAGACATTTAGATGGTATTTAACATAAAAAAAGAATGCCATGAGAGTTAACATTCCCTCTCATTTGGCTCCAATCAGTAGTAACAACTAGTAATTATTAAATGCCTTTTGTGGGCTAATCATTGCCCACTAGGGTGATTACACACACACACACACATACACACACACACACACACACACACACACATGTTCTTTTGATGTGAGGATTTGGGAGGCTAAGTAACTTGTTCAAGGTCATACAATCATAGGAAGTAGAACTGGAATTGATGTCCAAGTTTTATTCCAACACCCACGTATTTTCTATTGAGCCACCCCACTGCTGTTGTGACTATCCAATTTACTTGATCTCTTAATAAGTCTATTTTATAGAAAGCTATAAGATGAGGAGAAAGGGCTCCAGAGGCTTTAACTTTGTAGAAGAGAGAATTTTAAAACAATATCACAAGAAAAGGAGAAATAAATGATATTTAATTAGCAAAACAAAAACAAACAAACAAAAACCCCAAAACAAAACACAGAGCTCTCTATGCAAAGCAAAAGCAGAGTCTAAGAATGCCTGGCTAAGTTTTACTTTTAGGAGAGTGGGTAAGTAGATAGAACTAGTCTCAGGAATCCAACCTGTTTTAGCATACTTTTGTATCAAGAAGGAGATTTTTATTCTCTTCTGACATGGCAGGAAAGAGTGAGGATAAGTGTGATAGAAGAACCAACACTTGGACTCTGGACTTTGGTGTCCTTTTGTCTCAGTTACTCAGACTTCATTTCTCTAGGTCCCGTTTTATCATCTGTGAACCAGGCAGCTGGACTAAGTTCCCTTCTCTTCCTCAAGGTTTCATTCCTTTGAAAATTCTTCCTTCAGCCTGATTTATTAGCACCATATGTCCCAAAATATAATGCCCATTTTAGGATGAGGGGAGTATGCTCAGACTGCAAACTCAGCATATAGGTTTCAATCTTCAGTCTCTCAAGATCCTATTTATCTACCTACATGTGATGTTACCCACTCTTTGGAAAATACATGGTGAAACCCTGAGGAGAGATCCTAAACCCTTCAAAGTGGAAATACAACTTAAATCCATATAAATAGAGTTCAAGAAAATGAATTATATGATAAATTTTTTAAAAGTGATCAATGGCAATGAAATGACAAACTCAGTATTAAGAGTAATTATAGTAACATCTCGAAAGGAAACAACATCTGTGATTTGTCTGATTAATGGCTTAATGTAACAGTGCATCTGTTAATGGAGTAACAATCCTAGCACTCCTGATGGTACTGAGATCTGGAGACAGAGAAGGGGCTGTGGAAGAAGAAAGGAGTAAAGTGCCAGATAGGCTTTTGGAGGTCAAGCTCCCCACAGTTTTCAAATTCCCCTCTGGCTACCTTGGCCAGAATTGTGTTGCAAATTCTGGAAGAGAAACAAGTTCCACCAGGCAGGTGCACTCTTGTAGGTGAAATAAATAGCAGTTCTGAGTGATTTTTTAAAAAATTTACTTTTCATCTTAGGGTTAGAGATGGGGTTACTCCAGCCTTAACGGTATACCAAAGTAGGATTGTACTACATGTGTTCATCACAGACCTACCTGCGTGCATGAGGCTTTTTTTCTGGAAGAAGTAACTAATACTCAGGGAGTAAACACATTTTTTCTTTAAGCGACATTTTTCTCCTTTGAACTCAAAGGAAAGCCAAAGTTCCCACCTACAGTTGAAAACCACTACCATGTACCAGCTTCAGAGTTTATGCAGATGAAATTGGGAAGCCATCTAATGATCTCATTCTCTTCCTCAAAGCTGTAGTTTCTTTTTGCTTTGAGAACAAGGCACTAACTCCATCTGCTTCCTCGGGCTGCACTGGATGAATGCAGAATATATTATTTTTCATAAAACGTATTCAGGCACATTCAGGCTGCAAGCTCTGTTGCTTGAGGAAGTAGCATTTGCCATCAGCTTATCATAATGAAATCAATTGGAGAAAAATACAGCATTCTGTTAGAAAAGAAACGTGGATCTCACACTCAGCAAGCCAAATGAAATTTCAAATGCAATATCAAAAGTAGTTATACCCTGGGTCTGATTCAGAACTTAGATTCAATGATCATAAGAGGCGATTATTCCCCATTATATAGGTAGGGCAAGGATGCTTTTACTTACCCCAGCAAAGCTGACGTCCCTACTGAGCAGGCTCCATTAGAAGCTATAGAAAATAGTGCTTGAAAGTGGCAGTATTTCTCTTGTATACCTTGGCTAAAATATTTCTCTTTCCTATGGCATTTTTCATTTCTCTGATTATACCTAATTATGTCAAGGCAAAACCTTAAGCTAACACTTCCTCGGAAACTCAGAGAAGAAGATACACTGGAAAGAAACCACTGTGACCAGTGAAGGAAAAGGGAAAAATAAGCTGCCTCACTAGGCCCAGGAGTGAAGGAGAAGAATAGCAAATCTGTGAATGTGGGGCCCAGTCTCAGAACAGTGAAGGCAGTGTTCTCCAGCTTGGCTGTACATTTACACAGCAGCATCACTGTTAGACATGGCTCTTGCATAAATTTCTCCTTTCTGTGAATCAATGAGCCAGCAATATCAAAATTCATATGCGATTTTATTCTCTACGCATGGTACAAAAGTGACTTTGTCCATCTACCTTTTGCAATGCATGTAATTAGGCGTGAGACAATTATAATCTTGTAGCTCTCTTCGGGGGCCTGGAATATGATTCAGTTGCTGGGCTTCAAGGGCACTTAAGAAGAAAGAAAAGACTCTCTGCAGAGACTTTTATATGCTTGCTGATGATGAATTTGCCCTCAAAGCTTCAGAAGTTTCATTTTACAATAGTCATAGTTCTTATTGATTACTGTTTGATTATACAAAATAAGGAAAGTGGGACCAATATATCATACTTACAGATTATGTGAATGCTGCAAACATACAGAAAATCAGAATTATTTATGGGCTTATTGATAGCTTCAATTCATACTCTAAAACGAAATTTTTATGTATTATATAATCCTTTTACTGAGTTGCCTGTAAATCAACTAATTGAGATAAATGTCATGAGCCAGTTGCTGTATTGATGGATAGTTATAGGTGGGTCCATAAATAAAAGAGAAGGAAGAACAAGCAACAAGCCTATTCTGAGGGTAGCAAAAGAGAAATATTACCAAGCTTGGGAATAAAAGGTAGTGGAAAGAAATGAACATAATATCTAATTTCATGAAAATTTTTACATAAGACCTTGGTTGGTTGCTAGGGTAATTGTGAATTTTACATGTACCTATGGGTCTTATCAAACTACTAAGAAGAAACATGGACACAGGAAACATTTTACAAGAGAAGAAACACCCACAACATCTAAAATCTGAATAGCTGAAGCTGTAAGATACAAAGTAGGAATTTTTAAGAACACGAAATTTGCCTAGTGCTTTGGAGCGTCTAGCATTTTTTAAAATGCCAATTGGCATTTCAAAGTTCTCCATCTGCCAAAGAGAAGAGCACTTTCAAGTCCTGTTCCTTTTCTTTCCTTTGCTTAGAGTCCCATGGTTTCTTGGTACAAGTGTGATCTAGAATCACAGATTTGGTTAAATTGCAGAATGTTAGCACCAGAAGGTAACTGGAGGTTACTGAGTGCTATCTTCTTGTACCGTGAGTGAGGATGCTGAAGCTCAGAGAAGTGAATATGTCTACTCAAGGCCACATAGGAAGTTGGTGGCAGACAGGGGACCACAGACCACACCACTACACTCCTAAGACCAGTGCTCTTTCCCCTCACCACTTTCCTTGTAAAGAGAGAGGCGCTGCAGTTTTCAGACAAGTGTGTGTACAGCATCCCTTGGGCACTCATGCCGACCAATGGATGTGGAATCCTCAAAGCATATGCCCATTTCCCAAACTACCTAGAAATTGTAAATACTAATGGGCATTGGCAAATTACTGTATCATGTGTTGGAATTAAATGCCACTGTCTGGCTAATTAGAACACTAATAACAAATAATAGATAAGAAATGCTATGTTCAGTTTTTGTTAGAGGGACTAATTTTCTTTTGTCTGGCTGCTGCAATTCCCTAATAAATCATGTTAAAATATCACACTTCACAGAGTTTTACTTATAGTTCCCATTTACAGCAGTCAACTTTTCTACACTTACATGAATGTAGCATTTTGTATGTATTAGCATTTCTCATTGACTACATCATGATTTTCATTCCTGTTTTTCACAGTGTGTCATGTTTAGCCTTTATATTCTTGCTGCCCAAACACGCCAATTAAAGAAACAATTGTTGACATAAGCTTTTGCCCTGTTCCCCCATCACCAGTGCCACACAATCAAAATGAATTTTGTAAGCTTAAGACTGATTATTTTCTACAAGATGTGTAAAATTTTACTGGTAGTAGTCGTTATAACTATTATTGGGTACTTTTTTTGTCCAGGCACTGAATTAAGCACTCTACATACTCTGACTCATTTATTTCCCTCAACAACCTTAATAGTTTGGCATAATTATTATTCTTTTACAAGAAAGAAAATGGAGGCAAAGGAATAAAATAACATATAAGTAAATATGTGTTTTCACATAACCAGGAAGTAACTGATACTTAAACTACAGATTGTTTAATCATTCACCTTTGAAGGACATCTGGGCTGTTTCCAGCTTTTTTCTGTTGTGAATAACGTTGCTATAAACATTTGTGCACAGGTTTAGTGTGAATATAAGTCTTCATTTTTCTAGAGTAAATGCACAGGAGTTCAATGCCTGGATTATATGGTAGTTGCATGTTTAGTATTTTAAGAAACTGCCGTACTCTTCCAGAGTGTCTGAACTATATCACATTCCCACCAGCCTCATATGGAGGATTCAGCTCCATATTTGTGTCCCACAAATTTTGATGTGTTGCATTTTCATTTTTGTTCAGTTCAATGTATTTTTAAAATTTCCCTTGACATTTGCTGTTTCACCCATGGATTATTTAGATATGTATAGTTTAGTTTTCAAATGTTTGCAGATTTTCCTATTATCTTTCTGTTATTGATTTCATCCTCACCAGCATTTGGTGTTGTCACTACTTTTTATTTTAGTTATTCTGATAGGTGTATAGTGATGTCTCATTATGGTTTTAATTTGCATTTTCCTAATGATTAATGATGTTAGGCATCTTTTTACGTGCTCATTTCCCATTTATATATTTTCTTTAGTGAAATGTTCCTTAAGGTCTTTTGCCTATGTTGTAATTGGATTGTTTGCTTTTTTTTTTTAACTTTGAGTTTTGAATGTTCTTTATTTATTCTAGATACTACTTCCTTTGTTGGATATGTGGTTTGCAAATATTTTCTTTCAGTCTGTAACTTGTCTTTTCATCCTCTTAACAGGATATTACACAAATCAAAAGGTTTTTTATGTCAATTTTTTAAGAAAAGGTTTAATTAATTTTTTTTATGGTTTGGAGTTTTGATGTTAAGTCTAGGGACTCTTTGCCTACCTCTAGATAGTAAAGCTTTCTCCTATATTTTTTCTACAAGTTTTATATTTTTACATATTACATTTAAATCTATGATCCATTTTGAGTTAAATTTTGTGTAAAATATAATTTTTAGGCCAAGTTTCACTTATTTGTTTGTTTATTTATTTTTTTGGATGTTCAATTATACTAGCACCACTTGTGTTTGTAGATGCTTTCTATAAAGTTGAGAAAATTCCCTTGTATTTCTATTTCTCTGAGATTTTTAAAATCATGAATAGCTGTTGAATTATATTAAGTGCTTTTTCTGCATTAATTAATATGATCATGTGCTTTTTCTGTTTTAGATTGTTAATATGTTGTATTACATTGATGGATTTTCAGATATTAAACCAGCTTTGCATACTTGAAATAGACATCACTTGGTCATCATGTATAATTTTTTTAACATACTGATGAATTCCATTTTCTACTATTTTGTTAATAATTTTTGCATCTCTATTCATGAAGGATATTGCTCTGTAATTTTCTTTTTTTATACTGTTTTTGCCTGGTTTTGATATCAGGGTAATGCTAGCTTCATAAAATGATTTGCAATGTGCTCTCTTCTATTTTATTTTCTGGAAAAAATTGTACAGAATTGGCATTAATTCTTCTTTAAATATGTGGTAGGATTTCCCAAATGAAATAATCTCGGCTTGGAGATTTCTTTTCTGGGAGTTTTAAAATTACTTATTCAATTTTTGTAACAGATATAGAGCTATTAAAATATCTATTTCATATTCAGTGAGTTGTGGAACTTGTGTTTTTTTGAGGAATTATTCCATTTTGTCTAGAGTTGTTCATGTCATTTTATTATTATCCTTTGATTCTGCTGTATCTGTAGTGACAGTCCCCATTTTATTCTTGATATTGGTAATTTTTGTCTTTTTTTTCTTTGTCAGTCTTGCTGAAGGTCTGTTAATTTTATTGCTCTTTTCAAAGAACCAGTCTTCATTTTATTGATTTTCTCTATTGTTTTACTGTTTTGACTTTTATTGATTTCTGTTCTTTATTTATTTCTTTGCGCTTGCTTTAGGATAATTTTGCTCTTCTTTTTCTAGGTTCCTGAGGTGGGAGCTTAGATTATTGATTTGAGATTTTTTTCTTTTCTAATTTATGTATTTAATGATATAAATTTCTCTCTCAGCATTGCTTTAGCTGTGTCCCACAAATTTTGATGTGTTGTATTTTCATTATTTGTTCAGTTCAATGTATTTTAAAAATTTCCCTTGACATTTGCTGTTTCACCCATGAATTATTTAGATGTGTACAGTTTAGTTTTCAAATGTTTGCAGATTTTCCTGTTATCTTTCTGTTATTGATTTCTAGTTTGATTCCCTTGTGGTCAGAGAACACACTCTGCAAATTTTAGTTCTTTTAAATCTCTTGAGGTTTGTTTTGTGGGTCAGAATACATTCTATCCTGGTATTTGTCCCATGGCACTTGAAAAGATGAATATTCTGCTCTTCTTAAGGGACAGTATTCTATAAATGTTGATTAGACCTTGTTGGTTGATGTTATTAAGTTCTTTTATATTTTTGCTGATTTTTTTGGTCTAGTTTTTCTGTCAATTGTTGAGAGAAGGGTATGGAAATCTCCAACTATGATTGTGGAATTTTCTATTTCTCCTTTCAGTTCTATTGGTTTTTGCTTCACATGTATTACAACTCTGTTGTTAGGTGCATACACATTTAGAATTGTTATGTCTTCCTGTTGGATTGACCCTTTTACTATTATATAATGTCCCTCTCTTTCTCTGGTAGTTTTCTTCATTCTGAAATTTACTTTTTCTGATACTAATATAGGTATTTTTGCTTTCCTTGGAACCATGTTTGTATAATATATCTTTTTCCATATTTTTATTTTTAACCTGCTTATATTGTTAAATTTGAAGTGAGTTTCTTGTAGAAGGCATATAATTGGGTCATTTAAAAAATTCACTCTGCTAATGTCTATTTTTTTAAAATGAATTTTGAATTTTATTCCTCAAGGCCCTGGTATCCAAACTGTGTTCCTTGGAGTCCCAGATGTCTCCCATTTACCAGTGGTTCTGTAGTTGGGGGCAAAAGGAAGCCTACACCGGTGAGGCTCCAGGCCCCAGTTCCTATCTTTTAATTGACACATTTAGCCATTTATATTTAATGTGATTTTTAATATGTTAGGGATTAAGAATACCATTTTATTTTTTGTCTTCCAATTGTTCTTTTGTTTTTGTTTCTCTCTTTTCTTTTTCCTGCCTTCTTGTGGTTATTTGAACATTTTTTAGAATTCCATTATGATCTTCTGAGTTTTTGAGTGTATCTCTTTGTATAGATTTTTGTGGTTGTTTTAGGTATTATATTATAAATATACATAACTTATTATAGTCTACTGGTTTTATCTTTTTACCAGTTTGAGTTAAATACAAAAACTTTATCTCTTTTCTCCTTTCCCATTTATAATATAATTTTAAAATATTTCCTCTACATATATTTAGAACAATGTCAGGCAGTGTCATACTTTTTGCTTTAACAGTGAAACATAATTTAGAAAGTTCAAGAGGAGAAGGAAAGCAAATTGTATTTATGTATAATTTTAATTACAATATTATTTCTTCCTTCATGATGTTTCAAGATTACTTCTTTTATTTTTCCTTTCTGTTAAGAAAACTTCCCTTAGCCACTGTTTTAGGGTAGCTCTGCTCACAATTTCCTTAGTTTTCCTTCATTTGAGAATATCTTGGTATCCCCTTTATTCTTACAGGATAATTTTTACTGGGTATATGGATTCTGGATTGAAAGTTCACCCAGAACTTGAAAAATATTGCTCTGCTTTCTTCTGGCCTCTATGATTTCTGATGAGAAATCACCTGTTACTTAAGTTATTCTTCCTCTATAGTTACGCTGTCATTTTTTTCCCATTTGGTTTCAAGATTTTTACTTTGTCTTTAGTTTTCAGAAGTTTAATTATGATATGTCTTGGTGTGGATTTCATTGGGTTTATCATGTTTAGGATTTGCTTAGGTTCATGAATCTGTAGATTCAAGGCCAAACCCATACCTCCAAGTGTCCTTTAAATGTTGGAGAATTCTATTATCCTGACCCAATCTTCTGTAATCTAAAATTCATCTTTTTTCTCACTCTTTGGTACTATAACCACTATCTATCTTCTAGGCACTTTTAAAAAGAAAAGAAAACACAACCAGATGTCTGGATTTTTTTTAAACGTCTAGGCTATTTCCCATTGTTTATTTAAAAGATACCCAGTGGAAATATGCATGTCCAACAGTGATGACTAGATAAGTAAATTTGATATGGCCATTTAATAATATTACACAAACACAAAAAATAAACAAATTACACTTATTAACTTGGAGGCATTTTGGGTATATTCTAAATGAGGAAAACAAGTTTTATAGAGCAATTCTATTTTAAAAATAATGACCTATGTGTGCATCTTTGTGTGACTGCATATTTGTATGAGTACAGTGAGAGTGTCTAAGGATACATTCTGTGATGTTAACTCTAGTTATTGCAGAAAGATAGAAATAGCTTATTAATTTTTACTCTTATGTCTTTGAATTGTTTCATTTGTTATAATGAATGTATATTAGTCTTTTCATTTCTAAGAGAATAAATATTAAAAACATAAAAAGCCATCTTATTTCCTTTGTGAAGAAGACATTTATTTGAGGCAATAGTATGTATTCAGTTGAAAATATTTTTCCAAGGGTGTTAAATTGTCTGCCCAGGGTCCTTGACATTTAAATGGTACATTTAAGGGCCATTTAACTCAAGAAATAAAAAGCATCTCTTGATTACTGAGAATGAATTAACTGGATTATGTTTATCTAAGTTAAATAAATGTATAAAGTATTAGTGAAAATAATAAAATCTTAATGAATTGTTAAAGCAACTACATATTGACAGATACCTATTTTAGATTTAGGAAATAACCAGTAGATGCTACTACACTGCATCTGTTGCCTCATGTGGTCTTTCTGCCAATATTCTGGAAAAATATGAACATTTAAGTATAAATATGAAAAGGCCAAAATTAAAACATCAGAATCCAAATAGCAAGTTATGAGTAACAAAAAAATAAAGAAAAATATTAAATAAATTACCGAATATTTTGAAAAAGGAAAGTGGATAGAATGTAAAGAAATTTGAATTATTATAGGGATTGAGTAACAAATGACTCATGTCTAATGAAGAGAAAAAAGATTTTTTTAAAAAACAGGGTCATCAAATTCTTCAAAAAAACTGAAATATAATAGAAACAATTGTGGGGAAAATATTTTTATTGTCACTTTGATAAGTCAGTGCTGATTTGTCTTAATTAATTTTAGTCATGAGAAAGGCAAGGGTCTAGATTAATCTTCATTGAACAAGCAAAGTGATTTTTAAGTGCTCAGAATGGATGTCTTTTGGCTGGTTAAGCAGGTACAAACACTGGCATAGGAATAACGAGCAGGGGTTGGGAGAAGCACTGAACAAGTAACAAAAATACAAGGAAGAGTTGATCATTTGAGAGATTAGCCACAAAACTAGTTCTTCAGAACTGAAGTAAGGGGACAGATGACAGGAAGTTGTCCAAGCCATCAAACACTTCTGGAAATGTGACATGAATGAACAATTTCATTTATCAGAACTTCTCTGAGGAAGAGTACAGTGTAAGCAGCCTGGGAAGAGGTGATAGACCCCCAAGGGACATGCATAAATACCCCCAGATCAGTGGTTCTAAGTAAGAAGAAGTGATGTTTCACGCCAGAGGGACATTTGGCAATATTTGCAGATATTTTTGGTTGTCATAACTGGGTTGCAGTTGCTACTGGCAACTAGTGGGTAGAGGCCAGGGATGCTGCTGAACAACCTACAATGCACAGGACAGCCATCCACAGCAAAGGATTATCTGGCCCAAAATGTCAATAGTGCTGTGATTGAGAAAGCCTGCCTAAGGGGATGGGTTATGATAACGCAGGACTGATTCATGAATAAATGATGTAAGTTTGGTGGGTTGTGTCCAACCTTCCCCAATGGAGGTTTGGCTCTTTCTCCAGATATGAGTTGAGCAAATTTTTAAAGAGGAGCAATTTCAAGGAGTATGAAGTCTCCTCCATCAATCAATTTGATCTCTGAAATAATTTTAGAAAGCAAAGATAAAACAATGATGAAGAGCCTTTATACTAAACAGTGTTGAGGGGCATGGACAGGCTTAGCTAAAACACAACAGCAACTGCAGACTACCTGAGTGGATGGTAACTTCATGGTCCTTTGACATTAAGTAATTTATATGATATTCAGTGTTCCTAAACCAGATGTTACACAATGGTTAACAATCTGCAGACACATTTTGTTTAGGATGCACAGACTTAAATTTTGGATTAATTGGCAGTATTTAAACATTTGGCGATTTCTCATGATAATGCAGATTCATTTTTCATGGAACAAACCAAAAAACTGGCAACAATGGGTATACATTCCCATAAGTCAAATGTTGGCCATTGCTGAACAATGGCCATCCACTTTGGACAGGGCACAATTCCTATATCTCACTGGGACTACCTCAGTAGGTCACACTACCTGCCTGGTCTCTGTAGCAACTCAGTTTGCAACTTTTGTCTTTGTTTGTTTGTTTGTTTGTTTGTTTCAGAATATTACAAGGATACAAGTGTTTTGGTTACAAGGATTGCTTTTGTACTGCTTGAGTCAAAGTTATAAGTGTGCCCATCACCCAGATAAGTTTACATTGTACCCAATAGGTATGATTTCACCCATCCCCTCCTCTCTGCTCCCACTTGTTTGATTTCTGTTGAGTTTTACTTCCATCTGTGGACATGAGTGCTGATCGGTTAGTTCCAGTTTAATAGTGAGTACATGTGGTGTTTGTTTTCCCATTCCTGCGGTACTTCACTTAGCAGAGTGGTGTCCAGTTTCATCCAGATTGTTACAAAAGGTATTAATTCATTTTATTATGGCTGAGTAGTACTCCCTGGTACACATATACCACATTTTATTAATCCACTCATGAATTGATGGGCACTTGCTTTGATTCCACATCTTTGAGATTATGAATTGTGCTGCTATAACCATTTGAGTGCAAGTGTCTTTTTGATAAAATGACTTTTTTTCCTTTGGGTAAATACTCAGTAGTGGGATTGCTGGATCAAATGGTAGGTCTACTTGTAGTTCTTTAAGGAATCTCCATACTATTTTCCACAGAGATTGTACTAGTTTGCAGTCCTACTAATGGTATATAAGTGTTCCTTTCTCTCCACATCCACGCTAGCATCTATTGTTTTGGGACTTTTTATAAAAGCCACTCTCACTGGGGTTAGGTGATGTCTCATTGTGGTTTTGATTTGCATTTCCCTGATGATTAGTGATGTTGAGCATTTTTGCAAACGTTTAATGGCCATTAGTCTATCTTCTTTTGAAAAGTTTCTGTTCATGTCTTTGGCCCACTTTTTAATGGGGTTTTTGATTTTTTCTTGCTGATTTGGTTGAGTTCTTTGTAGATTATGGTTATTAGCTCTTTATCAGATATATAGTATGCAAATATTTTCTCCCATTCTGTAGGTTGTCTATTTGCTCTGTTGATTGTTTCCTTGGCTGTGCAGAAGCTTTTTAACTATATCAAGTCCTATTTATTAATTTTTGTTGTTTCTGTGATTGCCATTGGAGTCTTCTACATAAATTCTTTGCCTAGGCTGATATGTAGAAGAGTTTTTTCAACATTTTCTTCTAGAATTCTTATGGTTTCAGGTCTTAGGTTTAAGTCTGTTATGCATCTTGAATTAATTTTAGTGAGTGGTGAGAGATATGGATCGTGTTTCAATCTTCCACATGTAACTATCCAATTTTCCCAGCACCATTTATTGAACAGGGATTCTTTTCCCCAGTGTATATTGTTGTCTGCTTTGTCAAAGATCAGATGGCAATATATGAATGATTTTATATCTGGGTTCTCTGTTCTGTTCCATTGTTCAATGTCTCTATTTTTGTGCCAGTACCATGCTGTTTTGGTTACTATAGCCTTGCAGTATAACTTAAAGTCTGGTAAAGTGATGCTTCCAGATTTGTTCCTTTTGCTGAACATTGCTTTGGCTATTCAGGCTCTTTTCTGGTTCCAAAGTGTAGAATTATTTTTTATAGATCTGTGAAAAATGACATTGGTATTTTGATGGGGATTGCATTGAATCTGTAAATCACTTTGGGTAGTATGGACATTTTAACAGTATTGATTCTACTGATCCATGAGCTTGATATTTTTTCCATTTGTTTACATCATCTTCAATTTCCATCCTCAGTGATTCATAGTTCTCTTTGTAAAGATCTTTCACCTCCTTGGTTAAGTTTATTCCTAGGTATTTTATTTTCTTTGTAGCTATTTTGAAAAGCATTGAATCTTTGATTTGATTCTTAGCTTGACTCTTGTTGGTGTATAGGAATGCTACTGATTTGTGTACTTTGATTTTGTAACCTCAGACTTTGCTGAATTTATCAATTCCAGGAGTCTCTTGGTGGAATCTTTGGGGTTATCTAGACATAAGATCATATCATCAGCAAAGAGTGATAGCTTGACTTCCTCTTTTCCTATTTGGATACCCTTAATTTCCTTCTCTTTCTCTGGCTAGGACTTCCAGCACTATGTTGAATAGTCGTGGTGACAGTGGGTAACCTTGTCTTGTTCCAGTCCTAAGTGGGAATGCTTTAAACTTTTTCCCATTCAGTACGATGTTGGCTGTGGGTCTGTTGTATATGGCTTTTGTAATTTTGAGAAATGTTCCATCTATACCCATTTTTTAAAGAGTTTTTATCATAAAAGGGCACCAAATTTTGTCAAATGCTTTTTCTGCATCTATTGAGATGATCATATGATTTTTGTTTTTGATTCTGTTTATGTACTGAATCACATTTGCGGATTTATGTATGTTGAACCACCCTTGCATCCCTGGAATGAAGCCCCTTGGTCATGGTGGATTATTTTTTTGATGTGCTGCTGAATTCAGTTTGCTAGAATTTTATAGAGAACTTTTGCATCTATATTCATAAAGGACACTGGTCTATAGTTTTCTTTTTTTTTTTTTTTGTATCCTTTCCTGGCTTTGGTATCAAGGTGATACTGGCTTCATAGAATGAGTTGAGGAAGATTCCTTTATTTTTGATGTTATGAAATCATTTCTGCAATATAGCATGGGTACCAATTCTTCTTTCCAGGTCTGATAAAATTCAGCTGTGAAACCATCTGGTCCAGGACTTTTTTTTGTTGGAAGATTTTTTTATTGCTGTTTCAATTTCATTGCTCATTATTGGTCTATTCAGGAGTTCTATTTCTTCCTGATTGAGCCTTGGAAGGTTGTGTGTTTGCAGGAATTTGTCCATTTTCTCAACGTTTTCGAGTTTATGTGCATAGAGATTTTTACAGTATTCAGAGATGATATTTTGTATTTCTGTAGTATCAGTTATAATATCTCCTTTTTCATTTCTGATTGGGTTTATCTGGGTCTTTTCTTTCTATTTCTGGTTAATCTAGCAAGAGGTCTATCAATTTTGTTTATTTTTCAAAGAACCAACTTTTTGTTTTATTAATCTTCTTTGTTTTCAATTTCACTTATTTCTGCTCTGACCTTAATTATTTCTTTTCTTCTACTGGGTTTGCATTTGGTTTGCTCTTCCTTTTGTAGTTCCTTGAGATGATTCATCAGATTGTTGATTTGTGATCTTTCTATCTTTTGAATGTAGGCATTTAAGGCTATGAATTTTCACCCTAGGACTGCTTTTGCTGAATTCCATACATTTTGATAACTTGTGTCACCTTTTTCATTTAGTTTGAGGAATCTTTTGATTTTCATCTTAATTTCCTCCTTGACTCAATAATTGTTCATCAGTAGGTTGTTTAATTTCCATGACTTGTGTAGAATTGAGTGTTTCTGTTGGAGTTGATTCCTAATTTTATTCCCCTGCAATCTGAGAAGATACATGGTATAATTTCTATTTTTTTGAATTTCTTGAGACATATTTTGTGGCCTAAGATGTGATCAATGTTATAGAAAGTTTCATGTGCTAATAAGAATATATATTCAGTAGTTTTTGGGTAGAATGTTCTGTAAATGTCTGTTAGGCCCATTTGCTCTAGAGTTCCATTTAAGGCCAGTGTTTCTTTGTTTATTTTCTGCTTGGAGGATCTGTCCAGTTCTATTAGTGGGGTGTTGAAGTCCTCAGCTATTAGAATGCCCTGTTTACCACTTTGTTTAGTTCTAGTAGGGTTTGCTTTTTGAATCTGGGTGCACCTGTGTTAGATGCATAAATATTTAGGATTGTTATGTCTTCTTATTGAATTGTTCTCTTTACCATTACATAGTGACCATCTTTGTATTTCTTTACTATTGTTGATTTGAAGTCTATGTTATCTGATATTAGGATGGCTAGATCAGCTTTATTTTGATTTCCATTTGCATGGAATATTTTTTTCCATCTTTTCACCTTGAGTCTGAATGTGTCCTTGTGGGTTAGATGTGTTTTCTGGAGATAGCAGGTACTTGGCTTGTGTTTTTTTATCCATTCAGCCAGCTTATGTCTCTTGAGTGGGGAATTCAAGCCATTCACAAATAGTGAAAGAATTGATAAGTGGAGTGCTATTCTGTTCATCTTGTTGGGTAGAACCTTATTGCTTTGTTTTACTCCTTGAACCATTATTTTATATGGGCACTGAGCTTTAGCTTTTGCATGATTTTACATTGGTGGGTACCTATTGTGCTAATTGATGCATAATGTAGGTCTGAGTACTTCCTGTAGGTCAGGTCTGGTCTTGACAGAATCCATAAGTGTTGCTTGTCTGAAAAAGTCTTTATTCCTCCCTCATAAAAGAAACTTAGTTTTGTTGGATACAAAATTCTAGGCTGGTCATTATTCTGTTTAAGAAGACTGAGGATGGGGCCCCAGTCCCTACTGGCTTGGGAAATCTCAGTTGAGAAATCTGCAGTTAGCCTGATGGGTTTTCCTTTTTAAGTTATCTGATGTTTTTGCCTTATGGCTCACAGAAGTTCCTTCTTCGTGTTAACTTTGGCCAGTCTGATGACTATGTGTCGTGTTGATTGCCTCTTTGCAATGAATCTCCCAGGTGTTCCTTGAGACTCTTGTACCTATATATCTAAATTTCTAGCAAGACCAGGGAGTCTCTGGTCAATTATTCCCTCAAATAGGTTTTCCCTCCTTTGTGTGTTTTCTTCTTCACCCTCAGCAATGCTTATGATTCTTATGTTTGGTCTTTTTACATAATCCCATATTTATTGTAGGCTTTGTTCATTCCTCTTATTTCTCTGTTCTTTATCTTTGACTGACTTGTTTAATTTGAAGGTGTTGTCTTCAAGCTCTGAGATTCTTTCTTCTGTGTGGTCTAGTTTATTCTTAAAACTTTCCACTGTGTTTATATTTCCTTGAATGAATTTTTCATTTCCAGGAGTTCTATTTAATATTTTTTTAATAATTCAATTTCTTTCATGAATTTTTCATTAATTTTCTGTATTGTTTTTATGGTTTCTTTGTGTTGGTTTTCCATTTTCTTTTGCATTTCATTGAGCTTCCTTATAATCCATGTTTAGAATTCTTTGTCTGTCATTTCAATATTTTCATTTTGGTTGGTATTCATTGGTAAAGAGTTGTTGTTTCCTTTTGGGGGTGTCCTTTTACTCTGATTTTTCATACTTCCAGAATTCTTTCATTGAATCCTTCTCATCTGGTCTCTCAATCACATCCTGGGGGTTCAAGCAGGTTTGATGATCCTCTCAGGTGCCTGTCTACTGTCTCACTCTTCCCAGCAGTGTGAATTGGTGTTGTGTCCCCAGTCAATCTCCAAGATGGTTGGTGTACTTGTGATGTACAAATCAGCCAAGCCTTTTACCTGCGTTGGAATTTGTGATATGGTTGTTCTTCCCAGTCAACTGTGATGTTGTGTGAAATGAGTACATTCGCCAACCTGTTCTTAGTTGGGCCTGTGGTAGGCTCTGTCCCCCCAGGTAGAGTATTCAAGTGCCCAAAGCTTTAGGAGGGACCCTGTAGCTCCCAGGGGGTTGCTTAATCTCCACCACCAATGAGGTGGGTGGAGGAACAAGGCAGTTTGTGGCTACGTTGCAGGAACCTGAAAGGCTTTGCAAAGCATCTGCAGTGCTCAGAATTTGCTTTTCTGGCCACTAGGGGGAGCAGCTGGTAGGAGGGTCAGGATAAGCTCTTCCCACTGAGATGGCTGTTCTGGAAGGGGGCAGGGGGAGGCTAAATGCTTGATTGCTAAGGCCTCAGGCTGGGATCTTTCTGCCCTTATCCAGTAGGGCAGTTTTTCTGTGGGGAGGGGTCAGTGCACTCCCAAATTGCTGCTCCTTGGACCCCCACAGCACACTCCCATCAGTCCAGTCCACATGTGCTCCCTCACCACCTGAGTCCAGCTCTTAAACCTCCCAGCAAAATGCCAGCGGGCAGGGAGTTCCCAGATTGTGCACCCCTGTTCCACTACAAGTCCTCAAAGGAAGAGGTATGGGCCCCTCTATCTGTGGAAGCACACACCCACCAGAGAGAAGGGGCCCTCATGAACATCTTGGCTCAAACTGCTCTCCCTGTTGTAATGAGCAGGGGGAGGGGCTGCAGCCCCTGGGCAGCCTGCACACCTGAGTGTGTGCATCTTCTGTCTTAAAAGATGATATTCATACTCCTTTTACTTTGTTCATTAGAATGACACTATATAATGACAATGTGTTTTGGAATATGGTATATAATTTTGTTTAGATTAATTTTTACCAAAATCAAATTTGTATCATCTTTTGGCCATTTTTGTTTTAACCACAATCTTGGCTTTTCCATGACTTTTCCTTGCATTTTCTGGTTAACCAAAAAATGACTGAACAGTGAAAAGAAATTGGTGTTCCTATTTTACCCACTGGAGTAGAGCCACCACAATTTCTTCCCTACTCACTTTGTCAGCTTACTAATTTTTAGTAGATAAAACATGAATAAAAATGTCTCCAAAATAAATATTTTGACTGTTGTGTAAAGAAACTTGGCAGGGATAACTTATTGAAATTTGCAGAAAGTAAGTTTTAGAATAAAAATACTGAATACTGATGTTGAAAGTGTTCATAGACAAAATTTAAATAGGTAGTTCGTAGCATAAGATCAAATCATGAAAAGAGGTCATAAGAGGAGTTTGTGATTCTTTGAATAATAATTTGTCCAAATCAATGCCTAAGAAGAAATGGATTAGATAGTTTTTATATTCATACAGTATGGGCAAGTTTTTACACTGTCTATGCTGTGCAGTAGAAGACATTTGCAATGATTTATGCCAAATATAAGAAGAACTATTGAGCTGTTCGTTTTGATAAGAATAAGGCAATATAATTATTCCATTTGTATAGTATAGTGGTTCTCATACCTCTTGGAATTGGTGCTCCTTTACACTCTTAAAAAGTTATTTAGGACTCATGAGTTTTTGTTTATGTGGATTATAGCCATTTATATCTACTGTATTAGAAACTTAAAATTGGAAATTTTAAAAATAATGATTTATTTTTCTTTAAAAATAATATATCCATTACATATTAACATATGGCATATTTTTATGATAAATAATTATATTTTCTGAAGCAAAAAATTTGTGAGAATTTTTTTCTGTAGTGTTTGGATTAATAGATTAATGGATTCTCATATCTGCTTATACATTCAGTTTGTTGCACTGTGTTGTTTTCATTGAAGTCCATGAAGGAATATCTAGTGTCATACATAATCAGAAAAAGGAGGATTCATGGACCCCTTAAAAGGGTTTTGGGACTGTGATGGCTAGTTTTATGTGTCAACCTGGCTAGGTTATCATTTCTGGTTATTTAATTGAACATTAATCTCCATGTTGTTGTGAAGGTATTTTGTAGGTGTGATTAAAGTCCATAATCAGCTGATTTTAGATAGGAGGATTATCTGAGATAATCTGGTGGGCCTGATTCAATCAGTTAAAAGGTCTTAGAAGCAGAGCTAAGACTTCCCCGAAGAAGAAGAAATTAATTTGTGGATAGCCGCATCAACTTATGCTTAGGAATTCCCTTCCTGATGACCTATCCTATAAATTTAACACTTGCCTGTCCAGCCCCCACAATCAGGGACATCAACTCCTTGCAATAAGTCTCTCAGTAAATTCTTCTGCAGGTTTTTGTTCCTATGGTTGAACTGTAACTGATATAGGTACCCTTTAGGGTCCTCAGCCCTCACTTTAAGAGTCTCTGGTATACTGCATACTTTATAAACCTTGTTATGTCACTGATCTAATTGGCTTAACATAATAATTATATGGAGCCAACAAGGTAGGATTTGTCACTTCTGTCCTCAGAAAGGATATTAACAAATGGCACACATCCATCAGTGGCTCTTAGTCTTCATCCTTAAATTCCTGGTTCCTATTCCAATTTATTACCAATCTTTATCTTTTACCAAAATAACCTTCTAATATATTTGGAAACATATTTGCAGATATAGATATTCATATTACTTAATGCACACATGCCACAAACAAATTCCTTAGAAATGAAACACAGAACATAAAACAGATATATACATACCTATTAGATAAGAACATAGCAAAGATTTATTACATATCTATTTCTAAGCTATGAATAAAAGTGATACAAAAGAAACATAGTACTTTGTTTTATGTTCAAGGAGCTTGTAATTTACCTTGGAGAGATAAAATTATTTAACCCTGAACATATGAGATGAGAGTTCATAAAGAATCTGATTCTACCTATACTTTTTTGAGCCTTAGGCACTGGAACAGGCTCACTTTCACCTTTTCATCTACTTCATTTGTGGAATATAATTTTCTCCCCATCTCTGATGCTCTCACCAGTCATTGGGGAAGATGGGGATAATAACCAATCAGCAGGTGCTTATTAACCACTTGTTGATTGAATGACTGGCTGATTGAGCATCCAGAGAATGGGTATGATGCAGAAAGGTGTAAAGGAAGAACAAAAATGGAAAAGTTGGGAGAAATGGCAAAACCAAAAAATTGAAAGATGAAGTATGATAAGAAAATAAAAAGAAAACTGAGCTGGAGAAGAGGGTGTGTGTTAAAAAGTAACAAAAGATTTGTGTAAACAAATTAAAGGGTTTCCATTTTATGAAAGACTGGACAAAAAGCCTATGTTTCATTATAAGCAAGAGGCAGTATAGCAACATGGCTAAGAGTATGCACTTAGTTCAGCCAGATTTGGGTTTGTGTCCTAGTTCTATCACATACTAGCTATGTGATCTTAGATAAATTACCTAACCTTTTTGGGCCTCAGTTTCCACATCTGTGAACTTGCACAGAGTTATCGTGAAAATTAAATGTGTACAAGTCATGTAAATATCTCTGTGTATAAGATTTTATAAGAGTTATGTGTGTGTGTATATATATATGGATATAAAAATATCTACAGAGCTTATAAATGATGGCTATTACCACTCAATAACCCATCTATTAATATCTGTGTTCACTGGAGGTAAATTCAATTGATGACAGGAAGTTGTAATAGGAAACATCTAGTAGAACTCACTTGCCTAGCTATAGCACTGGTTTTATGTCTTTATCCAATAAGTAATAATGACATCTTTTAAATTTCAAGCAAGCTTAAAATTTGGCCTTAGTGTGAAGCTTAATCTTTATTTTGGAACACATACAGAGCTGGGGCTATTCTTGAGCAGCTTGCCACATAGCAGAATATCAATGGGATAAATCTTAGGTTTTTCCAAAATTGTACAGTTTTAGTAATCTATACATATGTAATTATAAAAATAAGCATATCTCCATATATAATATTTTTGACTTTGGAGAATAAATGACAAATGCTACAGAACACTTAACAGAATTATGATATAGCTGCTAGTTTAAAGTAGAATTTCTAGTCTAAGAGCCTGTTGGCATATTTGTGTTTGTGTTTTAGTGTAATCGATGTGAATCCTCTTTTCAAAGGAATTAGAAATTTTAACTTTTTAACTGTGCATTTGTGAGAAAGCATTGATTAGAATAAATGTTATAGAAATATGAGGGAAAAGACAAAGACAATAAGTAAGAGAAATTACATAATGGCCTTTGTACATGATTTTCTATCCACTGAATGCAAGTACTCAAATTGATTTTCCAGGTAGAAGGGATAAATTTCCTCAGAGCCAAACATACACTGTTGTGCAGGCCTTGTGGCTATTTAACATCACACACTTGTAAGGTAGCTGCTTGGTATACAGGTGGAGTGAAATCTGGGAACAGAGGGATGTGATCTTTATCTAGAAATAAAAGCTTTGTATAGCAGGTCCTTGAATAATGCTTCTTTTATGATTTGTGATGGGGCCACTGTCTGTGTGGAGTTTATACATTCTCCCCATGTCTGCATGGATTTTCTTTGGGTGCCCTGTTTTCCTCCCACATCCCAAAGATGTGCCCATTGGGCGAATTGGCGTGTCTACCTGGTCCTGGTCTGAGTAAGTGTGGGTGTGTACGTGAGTGTGCCCTGCTATGGAATAGTGTCCTGGCCAGGTTGGTTTCTGCCTTATGCCCTGAGTTTTGGAGATAGGACCCAATCACCCATGATCCTGAACTGGAATGAGTGGGTTGGAAGCAGAATGAGTGAATGAATACAAATGATTGTAAAATACAAATTCGTAATGTATTCAGTAACCATACAAATGCAAGGCAATGAGTGATGTGGTACAAAAGTGCTCAGCGAGCCCAACCTGTTTTTGAACTGCATGGTGGGAGGAGGTGCTCCTTAAAATTTTCATTTTGCAAACATTTATTCCTTCAGCTCACCACCACTACGACTGCTGTCACTCACCGAGTCACCAAAAACTGTGTAAATGATTATTTTACTTTTTTAAAATTAATCTTTCTTAAATGTATGTATAGCTGACATTTATTTCAGTGTTTAAGGTTAGAAGAATTTTGGGTCTTTATTTAGAAGTTTAATGATGTTTCTGTGACCAAAAAATAATGCTATAGGAACTTAGCTCTTGTTTATATCAATTAGCCTGTTGTAAAATTGTTTTCAATAACATTGTTTCTTTAAAGTCACAGTTTTCAAGGACCTATCGACGACATTAAGTGAGGTCTTACTGCATTGGCTAGATGTGCAAATAAGCAGTGTGTGGGACTCACCATTCTGTGACTTCTAAGTGAGAGATGAATTAATAAAGTTAAAGCAATGGACTTGCACTAAAAATAGAAGATGAAATGGACTCTCAGGGTTTACGTGATCCAGTATTATCATATCACTGATTGACAAGACTGAGACTCAGGAAGATTAAGTAATTTGCTTTAAGTCACAAGTCAGTGTCACAGCCAAGACTATCTTATAACTCCTAATCCACATGCTTCCACCACCTCAAACTATTTCACTGAGGTCACCATAATTATCATATTTCTATTCGACTGGTTTCTACCCAATTCAAATTACTTAAGCAAAGAGGGGAATTCATTGGCTGACAGAACTGGAATGTTCAGAGATCTAAGGACTCCAACAATGTCTTCAGCTCTCTCCTTCCATGTTTTAGACTGGCTGTCTCCATGCTGTAGGCCAAATGGCATTTGGGAAGTCCAGACACATATACTGACTCAGCCTAGAAGCCACAACACAAAGTCTTTCCTAACAAATTTTATTTTGCCTGAAGTCCCAGGGAAGACTCTGATTGGCTCACTTTGGGTTGGGTGTTCATCTATGGACCAATCACTGTCCCACAGGGAGGGATACTCTTAATTCATTTGCTCATGTACATACCTCTGTGGCAAGGTCAGGTCTTTTAACTACATGGAATGTGTTCTTCACAAGAAAAGGAAGTTTCTAATCAAAGGTTAGGGATTCTAGATAGACTCTGACAACAAATATTTATTACAAACAAACATATTCTAAAATGTAACTTCATGGAAGGAAATACCTGAGAACAGAAACTTACCAAACACAGGAATACAAGCCAGGGAAATGGTGTTGCTTTTCTTCTAAATAACTTGTGCCAACATCTATAATGATAAAGATAAAATAAAATTAATTTCTAGAAATAAAAGAAAATATTATCCACTATGGTTTACATTAGGATAATTTCTTTAATAACATATAAAATGTTTTATATTCTTAGAATGGTGTCAGGCATTTAATGAATGCTAGTTCCTTGTATTTTCACATATAGATAGTCCATATATAATAATTGTTTGATTTGTGCCAAGGCCACTGTCATCACCCTTTATTACCATATGCTATGAAGACCTCTGTGTGGATTAAACCAATGTTGTTTATGTTATAAAATCTTAATTAAAAGACAAAATACTATACACTGTTCATATTTTTGGCTTTTAATGTTTGAGGTTTTGAATGCCGCAATTCCCCAAATGCCATACCATTGCTCTTTGTGAGCTGCATGTTCTCCCCATGTCTGTGTGGGTCTTCTTTGGGTACCCTGTTTTCCTCCCACATCCCAAAGATGTGCCCATTAGGTGAATTGGCGTGTCCACATGGTCCTGGTCTGAGTAAGTGTGGGTGTGTATGTGGGTGCGCCCTGCTATAGAATGGCACATATTCCCACAACACATATTTCCCACTCTCTTAACATTGCAGTTGGGCTTGTGTTAGTCTCACTTTCTTTTTAATTTCAATTCACATGAACTTTAATTTGGCTTTGAGAATTTCATGATATAGGTGGAGATGTTGTAGAATCTGGCAAAATTAGGGTTCTATGATGTCACTTTTGAAGAAAACCAAGACTTAAATGTAGTCCAAATTCTCAATTTGAGAAATTGCCACCTTACTTCAGAAGAATTATAAAGAGAGAAATCAGTGACTTTGTGGATTTAATAACCCTTATCAAGGCCAAACAGGCAGTGTATGGTCATGGTTTGGAGCTAGGGCTTTTAAGTTAACCAGTTCTGGGTCCAAATTCTAACTTATTAACTGTATGATCTTATGCAGTATATTTCACCTCTTAAGCCTTAATGACCTCATCTATAAAGTGAGGACAACATCACCACCTATTTCACAGATAATACCCATAGAGTACTTGGTGTCCTGTGAGCTCTAAATAAAGATTAGCCATTGTTATGACAATAGTAATTAAACAATTTATGTGTGGGTGATAAAATTAAGAGCAGAAATAGCACCTACTGTAGTTCCTAGCACATAATGGGCAACACACATACATTCGTAGAATTGAATACTGATTTTTATTGATAGAGGCACCTATCTTTTACATTTTTTTCTAAGAAGCCTCCCCAAATTTCTCTATTCTCATTTATTCATCTCCTTTGGACTCTTTATAATTGCAAACAGATTTAATTTTTGATTACAAATTGCTTTCAAAATAAGCCATTGCATTAGTATTCTCTCCAACTTAAATTTAAGTAATTTTTTCTGCAGAAATTTTACCTTGTTTTTTGTTTACTGTCTACAGCAACATCCTAAGCTTACAGTAAGTACTCAATAAATACTTGTCAATGGATTGGCCGGAGAAAGGAACTTCCTTTTCCCCTCTAACTCTTTTAAATGAAATTAAGTTGTTTTACATAAGTTGGCAGTAGACCACATACCAGTAGACTGCAGGTATACGAACTGGGATGAAAACTCTTCTTATATGGTATAAGACTCCTCAAGTTCTCCTTTTATAAAGATGTATCCAAGGCCCATCAATCATAAATTCTAATTTACTCACTCTCACAAAAGCCCAGATAAGGCTGTGTCTTATTTCTATTAACTTTTAATGTTCTTCTACTACAAAATATATGGGAGAAAAGGACTGGATCCGTTGAAGATGGATTTTCTGATAACTCTGGTACCTTTGGTTATGTGTCATCTTTGACACTATGGCTTGTATAGAGGTTGAAGCAGGAGGGTCACTCAGTACTCGACCATAACCAGTGGTTTATAAAATGTCTTCTGGGACTTTGGTTCAAGAGCAACAGTCTGTGGGTGCCACAGTGTGACATTTCTAATGGACTCAAGCATTTGATTCATCCAGTAAGATGTCTCCCTGATGCCTTTCCTGAACAGCAAGGTGGAGGCAGAGCTGTCAGTTGTGAGCACATCTCAGATTGTGCCTCAACAGTAGGAAGACCCTAGGGACTCATTTTCTGTTGTCACTTCATTTCTTCTTCCATTTTTTGTCTCCTTCATTTTGTCATCTGTATAGCATGTTGATTTGACAGTGCTGTTTCTGATTTCCAGAGTCAGCGTTGACTTTTGGTGCCTGTGCAAGGTATGAACCCAATTTCTGCCATTCCATCAGTGATACTGGATAGAGATTCCCAGCTGTATGTCTGTAAGTGACCCTCCTGCCAATTCTATATTATGACAAACTTTGAATTGGGCCAGAGACTATAAGGATGACAGGTTCATGTTTGATTTCCCATCAACCTGAGTAGTGATTAATATTCTGCCATCTTTGCTAGCTTCTTTTTTTTTTGAGAAATTCTGTGGGAAAAATACATTCAAATTGGTTTCATAAGACTCAAAGGTCATATTACCATATATTCTCACTTTTTTACATACTAATGTTTCTGAAATTGTGGTGCATTTTATACTTGATGTATACCTTCAATGAGACATTTTTAATCCCAAAATATTATTATATCTACAATTCAGTGTACAATTGATAGCATCTTAAACTCAAGTTATATGGTAACATTACAACTCATGTTAGAAGTTCTTCAGTACACTTTACAACTTGGCTTCATATATTACTCATACATGTCATTTAACAGAACTACAGGGTAATATCCCTAAAAGCTATATAAATCAGCCAAATCCTGAGCATCATAGCATCATAAAGCAAAGGAAGCATTAAGCCTGGATTGCACAGTTATGCCTGGTCTACCCTGTGAGTCTCCTGTACAAAAATAACAGCCTTTACTCATCACAAGAAGCTGCCAGACCTCATACGAGGTGGAGTAGCAGCTGATTTTGCACAAAAGTGTCAATGCCTGTTTCACTTTTTGCCTGGATTCTTCTGGCTTCCAGATCAATTTGAACATGTTAAACACTTGACTATTATCTCGGGGAAAACCTACGGTCCTTTTTATACCTTTTATCCTTTCTCTGTCATTTCAGTTGACCAGTAAACCTCACCACAAGATTCACGACAAAAGTTTAAACAATTTTCCACACATACATGCAACACTTTACTTGCTGAAACAAGTGCTGTGAAGTTTTTCTTAAAAAAATGTGCATATATTCCAACAAGAACCTCATTTCTAAAGCATATGAGCATATGACAAAAACAAATTCATATTCCCATATGAAAATATTCTGCCTTAATTTCTTTTTCTTACACACAAAAAGAGGAAAAAAAGGCATAACTATATCTCTCTGACCTGGATGTCAGAGGTTGGGTTATCATAAACTTGTAGAGCAAAGTCTTTCTTTTCTCAACAAATCAACTACATGATACTACCCTAAATTCTGGGAGGGTATATGATCTCTAAGACCCACAAACTGGTGAAGACTAAGATTTATTGAGATTACACATTAGGCATGGATTTGACTTTCCAGGAATATTTGGTGAGGAAGATACTGGAATTCACACCATTATACTTACAGAGATTAAGAAAATCAAGAATTGGGTTCTCAATAATGGATGAAGCCAGGGACATACTATTACACACACTACAACTATTCAACCACATTTGTTAGACAAGGAAGCCAAGAAATTCCTATAAGGGTTAGTTTTGTATCAATCCCTGGGGAAAGTATGATTGGAATTGATTTGAACAGGCCTGGTTCTAATTTCACCTCTACCACCTTTTACTGATTGACCTTTTTTTCTTAAATTTACTTATTTATTTCAGAGTGTTACAGGGGTACAGACATTTAGGTTACATGTATTAACTTTACTCTGCCTGAGTCAGAGCTTCAGGCGTACCCATCTCCCAGAAAGTGTGCTCTGCACCCCTTAGGTGTGAATTTACCCATCCCTTCCTCCCCCCCAATTGACCTTTGAAAGCAACTTTATCTCTCAGCTTTAGTTTCTTCATCTGCAAAATAAGCATACTAATATCTACTTTACATAGTTATTGTAAAATTTATATATATACACATATATATATGGAAATTATATATGAAATGACATCATGTATGTGTGTGTATACATACACATAATCTGGCATAATAAATATTCAAATGGCAATTACTATTTTTACCACACTTTTCCAAACTCAACTGTAATATCAAGAATCATATCTAATTATTCTTATTTTTTCCTATCAATAAAAGAATTGGATAATTTGTCTCCTAGGCTACTATTAATATTATTTATCACCTCACCCCCCCACATGTTTGATTAAGAGAAGTGAGTGGTTATGGCTGAACACAAAGATCATACAAAGGCCTAATTTCCAGAAAACAGTACCTGTGGGACAAAAAAATAGTCCTATAACTGCTTATTTATTTTTGTTGGGGAAAGAAAAGTCTCAGGACCCTTTACTTAAAACTCTCCCTTCACTTCTGGCTTCTGGTTCTGCGTGTACGGAGCTTGGAAGCTGATACTCTGTCCTAACAAAAAGTAAAAAGCTGAAGAGACTGAAAAATCAATAACTCTCCTTGGATCAGTAAGAGAGGCGAGGACACAGGGCAAACCTCTGCCCCCAAGATTGAGAGACAGATAGGGGAATCCAGGGAATCATGCCTGACTGGAGCAGAGATGCATAAACGGAAACCACGGTGGGAACCAGTGTCAGGATAGAAATCCTGGATTATAACTGACAAGGTGCTAGAGACTTAGTGAGGACAAGTCTGAGAGTTAAACTCCAGGGGGACTCAATCATGGGGGCCCACACTTTTGTGAGTTTCACCTCCAAGAGCTTGACCAGGTTCTCATAGTAAATATAGAAGAAAAAAACCCTTATGCTTCTGTCAGGAGGAAAGGAAAATGACTGTTTTGAAATATACCAGAACACTCTGTTCTTCTTAACAAGGCCTGCCCTCAGGAGAAATTAGTCAGCCACAGCCTAAATTGTTGGGATATTATCAGAGCCTAACTGACTGAGGGGAAGGAAAAAACCCACCTCCAGCTCCCTCTAGCCTTCCCCATGGGAGAAAAAAATACCCAAACCCAATCCACTGTAGTGCCCCATCTAAGTGGGGCACAAAAAAAAAACCACTGAGAAGCACTTGTGAAGTTCACAGTCCAGAGGCATAGGCTCACTAAAAGAACCGACACTATAAATCACAGGACTATAGAGCACTTTCCCTGTCCCCACACTACCACTTCATTACTAAAGGATTATTTTATTTACAGCTGTTCCTTTTACCCGGTACATCATGAGCAGCTATCAAGAAAAAATTACAAGGCATACTAAAAGGCAAAAAAATGCAACTTGTGGAGACAGAGAAAGCATCAGAACCAGATATGGAAAGAATCTCTGAGCTTGAGAATATATCAACAGAAACCTTTAGAACTAAAAAAAAAAAAAGAGAAGACTGAAAAAAGAAAAAAACCCAGAGAAGAATATCTAAGGACCATGGGACAACTACTGCAAAATGTGTAACATATGCATAATGGACTTATCAGAAGGGGGGAAAAAGTGAAAAGAACAAAAAAAATTGGAAACAATATTGACTGATCATTTCCTCAAATGAATATCAGACACCAAACCAGGAAACTCAGAGAACGTTAACCAGGAGAAATGTACAAACAAACAAACAAACAAACAAAAAAACCCCCCATACTTAGACATATCATTTTCAAACTACAGTAAATCAATGATTAGGAAAAAAATCCTGAAAGAAGCCAGAGGGGAAAAAACACTATACATATAGAGGAACAAAGAGTTACATGTGACTTCTCAGAAATAATACAAACAAGAAGAGAGTAGAGTGAAATATTTAAGATGTTGAGAGAAAAACCACCAACCTAGAATTCTGTACTTTTAAAAATTATCCTTCAAAAGTGAAATAGAAATAAAGACTTTCTCAGACAAACAAAAATTGAGGTAATTTGTTGCCAATAGACCTGCCTTGCAAGAAGTGTTAAAAGAAGTTCTTTAGAAAGGAAGAAAAAAATATATAGGTCAGAAACTCAAATCTACATAGAGAAAGGAAGATTATCAAAAAAGGAGTAAGTAAAGGTAAAATTTATTTTTTTATTTTTAGTTGATCTAACAGATAAAATTTCATTCAAAATAATGATAACAACAATGTATTTGATTACATATGCATGTATATATATATAATTATGTATACCTAGATATAAATGAAATGAATGACAATAATAATACAAGGGATAGTAGGAGGAATTAGGATTAATTAATTATTTTGACTCAATAATTAGTAATTTTTTTATTATAAGGTATTCACACTACTTTTGAAGAAGTATGGTGTTATTTGAAAGTGGATTTGGGTTTGTTATAAATATATATTGCAAAGTCTATGAAAACAACTAAAAATTTTGAAAAAAATTAAGAAAGGGAGAAAATGAAATTATATAAAATGTTCAATTAAAACCACAGAAGGAAGAAAAAGAGTGGAAGATAAAAATGGAAACAAGATCATGGACAAGAAATGTGGTAGATATTAATATTAATCCAACTATATCAATAATCACTTTGAATGCCAATGATCTAAATTAACAAATTAAAAGACAGAGATTGCTAGAGCAGATCAAAAACAAGACTCAATTACATGTTGTTTACAAGAAATCCACTTTAAATATAAAGACACTCTAGATTAAAAGTAAATGGATAGAGAAAAATGTACATGCTAACACTAATAAAAAGAAACAGCATTTATATCAGCATTTCTGAAAATGAAATGCTTATGTGTAAATCTAACAAAATATGTTCACAATCTAAATGAGAAAAACTATAAAACTATGAGAAAAGAAATTAAAGAAAAACTAAATAAGAGATATTTCATGTTCATGGATAGGAAAATTCAATATTGTCAAGATGTCAGTCCTTTACAACTTGATCTATAGATTCAATACAACCTCAGTCAAAATCCCAGGAAGTTATGTTGTGGCTATAAACAAATTTATTCTAAAGTTTATATGGAGAGGCAAAAGATCCAGAATGAACAATACAGTATAGAAGAAGAACAAGATTGGAGTACTGACACTATTTAACTTCAAGACTTATTCTAAAGCTACAGTAATCAAGATAGTGTGGTATTCATGAAATAATAGAGAAATAGATCAATAGAACAGAATAAAGAGCTCAGAAACAGACCCATATGAGACCCACATATCAATCAACTGATCTTTGACAAATGAGCCAAAGTAATATAATGGAGCAAAGATTATCTTTTCAACAAATGGTGCTAGAACAACTGGACATTTACATGGAAAAAAATAAATCCAGGCACAGATCTTATATCCTTCATAAAAATTAGCTCAAAATGGATTAGAGACATAAATGTAAAATGCAAAACTATAAAAGTCCTAGAAGATAACATTGGAGAAAACCTATATGACCTTGGGTATACTAATGACTTCTTAGATAAAACATCAAAGTACACTTCATGAAAAAAGCAATTGATAAGATGGCCTTTATTAAAATTGAAAACTTCTGCTCTCCAAAAGAAAATGCCAAGAGAATAAGACAAGACACAGACTGGGGGAAAATATTTACACATGAAATGTCTGATAAAAGACTGCTATCCAAAATATACAATGAATGCTTAAAATTTAACAATAAGAAAACAAAAAATCTGACTAAAAAATGGGCCAATGACTTTAAAAGACACTTCACTAAAAAAGACATACACATGGCAAATAAACATGTGAAAGGATGGCTCACATCAATATGTCATCAGGAAAATGCAAATTAAAACAACAATGAGATACCACTACACACCTATGAGAATGACCACAATCCATTGTATGACAACACCAAATGTTGGCAAGGATATGGAGCCAAAGGATCTCTCATATACTACTAGTGAGGAGAATGCAAAATGATACAGCAACGTTGGAAGGCAGTTTGGTGGTTTGTTGCAAAACTAAACATACTCTTCCCATACAATCTAGCAAATCATGCTTCTTACTCTAAGGAGTTGAAAAATTATGTCTATACAAAAACCTGCACACAAATATTTATGGCAGCTTTGTTAATAATTGCCAAAACTTGGAAGCAACCGTGATTTCCTTCAGTAGGTGAAAGGATAAATAAACTGTGGTACATCTACAATGGAGTAGTATTCAGTGCTAAAAAGAAATGAATTATCAAGCCATGAAAAGATATGGAGGAATCTTAAATGCATATTACTAAGTGAAAGAAGCCAATTTTAAAAGGCTACATGCTGTATGATTTTAACTATATGACATTCTGGAAAAGAGACAAAGGTATGGAGACTGTAAAAATATCAGTGGTTGCTAAGGGATGAGGGAAGGGGGAAGTGATGTATAAGCAGAACACAGAGAATTTTTAGGGCTGTGAAAATTCTCTTTGTGGTACTATAATGGTAGATATGTGTTATTATACATTTGCCCAAGCCCAAAGAATGTACAACACTGAGAATGAACCCTAATGTAAACTATAGACTTTGGGTACTTATGTTGTGTCAGTGTAGGTTTATCAGTTGTAACAAATGTACCACTCTGGTGGGGGATGTTGATAATGGCGGAGGCTGTGCCTACGTAGGGGCATGGGGTACATGGGAAATCTCTGCCTTCCCCTCAATTATGCTGTGCACCTAAGATTGCTCCAAAAAATTAAATTCTCATAAAAAATTCCCCCGGCCCCTTCTTTATAAAAACCTCTTGCAAACAATTGGCTAAGAAACAAGGAATTTTTTTCAAAGATGAGATTTTTTTCACAGAGGAAACATCATAAAAGTTACCACCTTTCTAGGTAGTAGAATAAGTGGAGAACAAAGAGATGGAAAGAAAAACAGTAAAGGAATAAACCCACGGAGGAGAAAATTGGCCACGGTGAGATTAAAATTGAACCAAATCCCAATGGCTTCATCACGACATGAACAACAACTCAAAATGGCAGTCATAGAAACGAGAAAGTACACGTTCGTAAACCTTGAGAAAAGGTATAGAAATTTCGAACAAAAAGACGTGATAGGCATTGCGGTTTACAGAAAAAAAAGGAGGATAAAATTTAAGCCAACACAAAAATGAACCTTCAATGGGAAGCCACAGGAAGGAAAGCAAAAACTAATATAAAAAATAACCACAGATAGGAAAAGGAGACGAAGTTCAAAAGGACTAGGAAAGAAGTTACATTAAATACAGAAATTTCCATGATAGGTAAATTGAGCCTCTGAAGAGAACATATAGGAAAGTAATAAACAGAATATTAACATTAATTAAGAAAAATTTTGACTAGAGAAAGCTAATACATACTTGAGAGCACATTCCAGGAAAGAAATGACCAGAATGTAATATTAAGAAATGCTAGTAAGCTTACTGAATGTTGTAAAATCTAGACCTTTTGGGCATCACAAGGACAACAGTTCAGTCCCAATCAAAGGTGACAAGTTTTAAGAATGCGAAAGAAGATAGCTTGCCTTAACAAGTCTCACTCGGTAATCGGAAATACACTTTAGTCACTTAAGAACTCCAACCCAAACCCCAATTGCATATAAAGGCAGCAGAAAAACATTTTGTTTTTTTGAGACTGGGTCTCACTCTGTCACCTGGGCTAGAATGCAGTGTTGTCATCATAACTGCAACCTCAAACTCCTGGGCTCAAGCCATTCTGCTTCAGCCTTCCAAGTCACTGGGACTACAGGTGCATGCCACCATGCCCAGCTAATTTTTCTATTTTGTAGAGATGGAATCTTGCTCTTGCTTAGGCTGGTCTCGAACTCCTGGCCTCAAGCAATCCTCCTGCCTTGGCCTCCCAAAGTGCTAAGATTACAGGTGTGAGCCACAATGCCAGGTGAGAAACATTTTTGAATATGCAAGAATGTAGGAAGTACTGTTCACAAGAGTCTTTATTGAAGAATCTGTTGGAGGAAAACTTCAGCCCATCCATACATGATTATAAAAATTATAGCAAAAAGACTTGTGGTGAGAACTGAATCTATCTAACTTTAGGAATGACACTACAGGGATAATGGTTCCAGAGAGGAATAGAAGTTTTATTAACCTTGACAAAAGTTGGGAGGAGAAGGGGGATAAATGAGAACAGTTGGTATAAGGATAGTTACTTTCTTACATTTTATGGCTGACAATGATGAATTGAGCATTAGAAGTACAACAGAATACAAGTAAAAACTAGGAAAAATATTATGGTAAACTGATTTGGATAGCAAAGAGGAAAAGAGAAAATGCATGAGATTATCACTGTTTATAACAAAGTTAATAGTACTATTTAACGAAATAGAGGATTGATCATTATTATTAGTGTTATAATTAAAATAATTACTAAAACACAAATGTAAGCCTTCCAAATTATCAAAACACACACAAAAACAACAATGAAATAGAATCTACATATTAAGAGATTTTAAAAAGTGCTAACCAAAAAACCCTCATGTCCTTCACATTAAAAATATTAAAAGTTTGAGGGGTTATGGCTACTTTCCTGTGTTATATCAGTGGTGATTATACAGTTCAACAATTGGTGAACTAAAAGCCATTTAAGTAAGTGATGCTGCTTTTCCCTTGAAGCTCTATCAGAAAATCTCATCATATTAAAATAACAGATAAAACTTTTTCTCATTTCTGGAAATTAGGTGAACTTTTTCATTAACCAAGTAGCTAAATAATTATACCCAAATCAGTGGCAACTTTAAAAAAAAATAGCTTGTTTTTCTCGAAAATGTCAGAAGACTCCTGTGAGTCAAATGTATCTTTGCTCATGAAGTGTATCAAATGCCAGAGATGAGGAAGCTAAAACTTGCTGTTGAATGAAGGACAGCAGTTTTCAGACAGTGTGGTGGTCTCAGTCTTCCAACCCTTTCCTTTTGCAGTGCAATTAGTGAAGAAACATGTTATTACTTTGGAAGTTGCTGTAACATCGTACCAAAAACTGGGTGGGTTAAACAATAGAAATGTATTTCCTCATAGTTGTAGAGGCCAGAAATCCAAGATCAAGGTGTTCTCAGGGTTGATTACTTCTGAGGAGGGTAAGAAAGAATCTGGTCCTTGCTTCTCTTCTCGCTTCTGGTGGTTTGCTAGCAATCTTTGGTGTTCCTTGCCTTGGTCCCATCATGTGGATCTCTGCCTTCATCTTCACGTGGTGTTCTCTCTCTGTGTACATGTTTCTGTGCACAAATTTCTCCCTTGTGAAGATCCCAGTCATATTGGATTAGGGGCCCAGCCTACTCCAGTATGACCCCATCTTAACCAACTACATCTGCAACAATTTTATTCCTAAATAAGGTCACATCCTGAGGTACTGGAGGTTAGGATGTCACATATGAATTTTAAAGGGGGACATAATTTAATTCAGCAATAGAGAAGAGAAGGTGGTGGTTCTGAACTGGCAGAGCAGAACATCTAAATTGCCAAAGTAGACAGGAAAACCAAACTGGATGCCAATGAAAATCACATCACAATAAAGTGCCATCACTGGTATACATGCTGAATGTCACTGGTAACTCTTTAAAGATGTCTACCTGCCACACAGATAATTCTGCTCACTGATATGCATCATTGATATGAAGGAAGATGGAAGGGTACAGTAGAGGATGAGAAGAAGTGCTTATTAGGATTCAAATCTAAGCACCTTGAAACTAGGATATATAATAAGTGAATGGAAACATTCTTGAATTTTTAGACTTTCCAAATTGATTAACTGTGTATTTTGCTGTCCAACATTTTGTTTATAAGCAATCTAATATGGTTTAATAAGCATAATTCACTATTGTTACCCTAGCAAGGTAACAGTAGTCCAAATCTCATCTGGACTATTAAACTATTAACTCCTTACAAAGACACACACTCTGTTCTGGGCCCAGTCATCTTGTGATGGCCCTTTGTGAGTTACAAAGGGAGTAGGCGAGAGTGGTTTGGTGTTGTACTTGTTGAAATAAATCCAATGTGTATAAGAGTCAAAGAACTTTTATATCTTCCAGATAGGAAAGAAACTCTATCCCATGAAATTCGGTTTCAGTTAATTGATCAATATCTTCCAAGTAGGGGATTGGCATGTACAAGGGTGTTGGAGAGTATGAGATGATGTCGGATGGCATTTAAAAGTAGTAATATAAAATTGGTGTCTACAGTGAGATTTTTTTTTTTTAGTCTCCTTTTGTATAAATATAACTAAAGGATTGGCTGTCTAACCCTGGGGCTAGCATAATTTAAATTCTTAACACACTCTAATCTCCCTTGGTAACACAAAGGAGAATATCACAGCTCAGAGTTTTAGGCAGGTGCCATTGTTTACTTGGAGTTCATTGTTATTTCTTTATTATATTAATTTTTATCATTATTTTCTCTTTATGGCAATTGATATAAATATTCCATTTATGGAAGGGAAAATATTTTTTAAAAATAAATTTAAGTAAAAAGTAAACAGTCATACATTTAAGCAAGTATTTGGAAGGTGGCATGCAAACACATAAAGTTTGAGGAGCAGTGAATTAATTCTTTCATTTATTTCAATGGCATTTGAGTACAAGAACAAAGCACTCCACTGGATGTTCAATAAATGTGTTTAGTTACAGGAAAAAAGTTATACTCTGCATACAAATTTGCATGTTTTGGTTGGGCAGAAAGCAAAAACCCAGAAATCCAATAAATCTTTCTTTTGCTGCAATAGAGCCAGGGCCAAATTCCAATCACTTTTGGAGTTGGTGGCAATACCTCATCCTTCCTTTCTGTTTTTATCTCTGGCTACCCTGTTTTGCATCATGTTTGATCTTACAAGCCACCTCTGATCCTTTTGGGAATAGGCAGAGTATATAAAAAGGGAGGTGATTAATCAGTATTTGTTGAATAAATGAATACATAAGTGAATGAATAAGTAAACAGAGAAAACAGATGAGCTGAGAGGGAGAATTGCATAGCTCTGATTGTTCTTAGCTTCCTGTTTTAATAAGGAGGGTTGATGCAAGGAGCACACTGTGATTCTAACAAGGAAGGCAGCACCCTGCATGGCCCAGACGGGGAACGTGAAGCGTGAACCAGCAGGAAATTAGAGAAAAAGCACTTCCTTAGTGAGTGTCTGTCTTCTCCCCAGATGTGTTTGAAGGGCTGGCAGATAACCCCATGTAAACAAAGGACATAGAAGAGACTTTTTAGGCAAGTCAGAGGAAGCTGGAATTTATAGACACCTTGGCTAAACCTCAAGAGCAAATGTATTGATTCCTAATTTATAGAAATCATGAAAATAGAAGTCTTTGTTATTGATGGAAAGGAAAGCTGTTAAATCCCATTTGGAGTGGGAACTCAAGCCTGAATTTATGAGAGAAAAACATGGCATAGAATGAGTGTGTCTTTGTTCTCTGCTCAGGAAGGGCATCAGCATGACACTGAAAGCTCTTCTAGGGACAAGAGAAAATCCCTCCTGGCCTTGTGAAAGTTGTTTTCATCCTAGTTGATGGGATGATTCATAGACTATTGAAGTAAATATCTGTGGCAGAGCAAAGAGAAACACTAGAGTGAATTTAACCTATTGTTCTCAACTCTCTAGATTTTAGCACTTCTTACTTTGTATTATATTATAGTAATTTATATGCATGTCCTCTCTCCTTCTAAATTGGACTCTCCCAGAAGGCAGGATCTACTTCTTGATTCACTTTTGTATTCTCCCTGGTAGCCATTATTTGAGAAACAATAGGTGCTCAGTGTATATTGGTTAAATGTGTGAATGAAAGTAGGCATTTGAAAATCACTACAGCTGCTATACAAATTAATTTCTGTGAATGTTTGAGCACCTACCATGAGCCAGACACTGCTTTTAGCCACTGAGGGAAATTAAAAAAAATATTAGCATAACAGCTAGCTCCTGATTTGTAAACCCATGGCTGAGGTTACAAATGAGCACAGTGAACTTTTTTTTTTAAATTTCAGAATATTATGGGGTACATCAATTTGGCTGTATATATTGCCCATGCACTGCCCATGTCAGAGCTACAATTGTGGACATCCCCCAAACTGTGCTCCCCGCATCCATTCAGTGAGAGTTTTCCCATCCCCTCCCGCCTGCCCACCCCCTGATGAATATTATGCATGAGAAGCAAAGCTAAGTGAGAGAGGGATAAGGCAAAAGGATATGGGTGTGCAGAGAAAGTGGGATCAGATTTCAGCCTTGGGGGTAGCTTGGGGTGGGGATAGAGGAAGGAGCATTTGGTGGAAGCCTTGAAGGATGAAATTCAACAGGTACAGATAACTCTGGAGAAGTACATCCTAAGGGAAAATTATACCATAAAATGAAATTTGGAGATGGGATAGAATAGAGTGTGTTTTGGGGCACTGAATAGTATAGAGGGGCTATAATAATGTCCAAAAGGTAAGGGGGTGTGTGTGTGTGTGGGTGTGTGTTGGTGGGGGGAGGCAACAGGGAAAGAATCAAGGAGTAAAAGCCTATCTGGGCACCAATTTCACAGAGTCTTAAAAAACCGGCAAGACCATTTGGATCTAACTTTAAATAATAAAAGTCATGAAGCGTGGACATGGCACTATGAAAGATGCTTTTTAGGAGCAAGACACAATAATTGACTCATCTGACCAACAAATCTAGGGAAGCATTATTAACATCCTTTTTCCCAGAGTCATCCTTTTCCTTGCAGGTATCACAGATGCACCATGCAAAAGGAGCCTCCAAAAGATGACAGCTAACCCAGAGCAATGTCTCCATGCCAGAATTTCATCCCAGGTAGTAAGCAAGAGAGACCATGGGGGAGTCCCTCTAAAGCACAAGGCAGTTTGTTTCTATCTGAGGCGGCTATTAAAAGGAGAAAAGAAAAGCTTTCCTTGAAAATTCTCCATTAAAGGGAACAACCTAAGCATTTATTTTTACTCTTCAGCAGGAAATGTATTCCTGGGTAATCAAACACCCAAAGGTGATGAAAGAAAATTCTATTTCACAAAGGAATGTCAGCTGATAAGTGTAGAATGAGTGACAGAACTAGAAAAAGCATTTTGCAAATACTAATGTAATTGATTCAGGCATGAATTTTGAATTGGTGTTATTATAAGACTATTAGGCAAATGGAAATACAGTCGTCCTTCAGTATCCATGAGGGATTGGTTCCAGGACCTCCCTTGGATACTAAAATCTGTGATGCTCAAGTATCTGGTATAAAATGGTGTAATATTTGCATATAACCTATGTAATCCTCATATACTTTAAATCATCTCTGTATTACTTATAATGCCTAATACAATGTAAATGCTATGTAAATAATTGTTATACTATATTGCTTAGGGAATAATAACAACCAAGAATAAAAATCTGTACATACTCAATACAGATGAAATTCTTTTTTCTAATATTTTTTATTTGTGGTTGGTTGAATCCACAGGACACAAACCCACAGGTATAGAGGGCCGACTATATAAGCATATAATAAATAAAACACGAGCGAGATCACACCACTCCTCTGGTCAAAATTCATCAATGGCCCCCGTTTCACTCTAAGAGCCCACATGGTCTCACACAATCTGCGCCCATTACTTCTTTGACCTCAACCTTACTATGTCTCCCTCACTCATGCATTTCTAGCTGCATTGACTTCCTGAATAGTCATATTTTTTGGATCCTTAGGGGTGTTCACTCACTGTCCCTGCTGTCTGGATTGGTCTTCCCCCAGATACCTGCATGGCTAACTCTTTCCTGATACCAGTCCCTAGTCATGGGACAACTTCCCAACACCCTATTTACAAACACACCCCACCCCATCGCTGCCTCTGGCACTCCCAGCCTCTCTTACCCACTTACCAACTTCCAGCCTATGGTATTTACTTAAGCTGTGAGGCAGAAATTTTTGTCTTTGGTTCACTACAAAAATCCTGGGCATCTAGAATAACACCTGAAACACAGTAGTTGCTCAAATATTTGTTTAATGTATTGAATAAAAGGCATATGGGCAAAGGAGTCTTTGGTGAATCTCACTTGGTAAGTGGCTCCTGCCCAGCCTTTGCATGCAGTTTTTGCACAGGTCGCAAGGGTGGACTGACCTTTGTGTATGCGTAGGGGTGATCTTGGCCCATGGGCATTCACTACCATAAATACGTGAGAAGTGGTACCTAACTAGAGGATAAGGGAAATGTTTTAATGCTGAGGAATTAATGAGCTTGGGGAAAAGAAAATTAGTGCCCCTGACAAATAAATCTGTTAAATAAATAAATAAATAAATGCAGCAGAGGCCAAGAGAGGGGACAGCACTGATTTCCAGAACTGGGGCCTCTCTGCTTCAAAGATCCAGAAGTTTTGCTTCTCATACACTTCATTAAGCAGCTGACAGAATTCTCTCAGTGTCTAGGCAGTTTCTCTGAAACTTCTTCATTTTGTGAGCTATTCTGGAAGCCACCCAAGGTCTGCCCACTGGTGAAAGAATGTTTCGTCTGGCCAGGGAATAAGACAGTCACTTCTTGAATCTGAAAGGGCCTTTCTTCCAGCTGGAATTAGGAAGCAGAGGGGAGAAGGCAGAAGGAAGCAGCACAACCTTAATGCAGGCTGCAAAGCCATTGCATTTTCTCCTCTACAATTGGCTTTGCCTTTCTTTGTTCCTAGGATTATGATCTTTTATGTTTTCCATGCCAGTGGTTTAAGCATCATGTGAATTAAGATTCATGAGGCCACCAAATGGGTGACAGGGGTGTGCAAATCCATGAGCACTAGACACTGTCCCTAGATTGAATAAATATCAGATTTTACACATATATATATATGCTATTTTTGAGATTTAGGTGTTCCTGGGAATAATGAAGTAAGAATCCTATTAAAAGTGTTGCTGAATTCACAACTCATAACACAGTGACCCTTCATCGCAATGGCTTAAATAAATAAATAAACTTAAGTTGTTAACGTCACAATGGCAAATAGAATCTTCTGTGGGAAAAAAACAGGGTGGGGACAAGCCATCTAGATCAAGTTCATCATTTACATGCCTAACACAGTGGAGAACCAGAGAGACAGAGAGACCATGCGGTCTCACGGGGAGGTGACAAAGGGCTGGTGTAGGATCTAGGTCTCTGGATGCCAGTCCCAGTGCTCTCTCAACAAGCATACTAACCTGCCAGCCAAACCCAGCCTTCCATAATTCCTCATTGAATGAATGTTCCCTCATTCTTTGACCTCTTGGGATTTAACCTCTGCTAGGGAAGTCTGAATCAAGGGGCCAAAGTGCTCAGCTGATATGAGGGTCTTAACTCTTCAAGGTTAAGACCTACTTTTTGCAAAAGAACCAGCCACTGCCCATTCACAGGCAGCAGAGCACATATGGGGATTCTTAGGAGAAGTAGCTGAAACCCCAACTCTTCCTTCTGCTATAGGATTGATCAGCTGGCTGCCCTGCCTCTCCTCTCACCCCCAACTAGTCCATTCTGACTGCAGCCAGAGTGATATTTTCAAAATGGAAATCTACGGATTTATTCAACAGGTTTTGAGTACCAATTACTTGCTATGTGCTGGGGACACATCAGTCAGCAGAAAGAATCTGCCGCATAGAAGTGGTGGGAGATGTTGTGAGGACGGGAAATGCAGGGCAGTGAATGGAGAGACACGAGGGGAGCGGTGTTTGGGGAGTGTTTCCTACTCTTCTTAGGACTAGGACCAAAATCCTGAATAGGCCTACGGGGCTCTGCAGGATCTGGCCCCGGCTGCCATTCCAGCCTTGTTGTCTTCTCACATCCACAGCAGCAACATAAGCTTTCCTTCAGATCCTAACCTCTGCGGTGAAACCTCCAGTCACTGGACCTTTGCATATGCTGTTCCTTCTGTCTAGAATGTTCTTCTCTCTCCTCCTCTACCACTCCTCCCCTCCTAATAAATTCAGAAGATTCATCAATTGCCACTTCATTGGGGAAGCCTTCCCTGATCCCCTCCTGGTAACATGGTGCTTCTCCTTCAGAGCATTCATTCTATCCATAATTTACAGTTTTGTTATTTGATTAATGTTCATTTCTTCCACTGGAAAGTAAACTCCATGAAGGCAGAGACCACATATTATTTGGCTCATCCTAATATGTAATCTAACAGGAGTTTAATAGATATATATAGAATGAATAAAGAAACTATCTAAAGATTTTCCCTATGGACTGTTAATGTCTCCTCAGCTAGTGATTTTGGGTGTTCCCAATGACACTACTGGATTTTTTGATTGAAGTGAAATTCACATAACATAAAATTAACCACTTCAAAGTATACAAATGGTGGCATTTAGTACATTTACAATGTTGTGCAACCAAATGGGGTTGTGCAACCCCATTTATCTAGTTCTAGCATTTTCATCATCCCAAAGAAAGCACCCATACCCATTAAGCAGTCACTCCCCATTCCCCCCTGCCCTAGCCACTGGCAACCACTCATCTGTTTTCTGTCCCTTTGGATTTGCCTATTCCGGATATTTCATGTAAGTGGAATCATACAATATGTGACCTTTTGCATTTGGCTTCTTTCACTTAAAATAATGTTTCTGAGATTCCTTTGTACTACAGCAAATGTCAGAATTTTATTTCTTTTTATGGCTGAATAACATTCCATTGTACTGCTAATGCCACATTATGTTTATCCGTTCATCATTTGATGGCCATTGGGTTGTTTTTCATTCACCTTTTGATGATTGTGAATGGTACTGCTATTACCATATGTGTACAAGTGTTTGTTTTGTTTTGTTTTTGAGTACCTGTTTTCAATTCTTTTGGGTATATACCTAGGAGTCCAGAAGTGGAATTGTGGAATTGCTGGTCATATTGTAATTCTATGTTTAATTTTTTGAGGCCTTTTGTGTATAAAGAATAGATACTAATGTTTGTGAATAGATACTAAATAAAGAATAGATACTAACGTTGCTGAGGTTTGCTTCTCTTTGCCTAAATTCCGTGTTGCCGGAACTGTCAGGTTTCCACGACTTGCCCCTTGTGTAACTTTGCCCAGTGGCAGAGTAACCTTACACACACTCCAGGAGACCACTGTGGGCACTCTGTCCCACCCTGGAATCCCGTCAGCTTGTGTCCTTCACCCCCAGTGATTTTCTCCATTACTTCCTCCTTCCCATGTGTGACCTATTATTTTCTTTCTAAAAGCCAGTGGCCTCCATGGAGGCAAATAAACAGGTTTTAAATAAGCCCTCATGGCAAAAAGTTGCCAAAAAGATTTGATAGAAAGACACATTTTCTGTGGTTCTATTAATTTACTTAGGTAAGCTATCTCGAAGTTTTGTAAACTTGGGAAAGTTATTTAACCTCTGAGTCAATTCTCTCATCTGTAAAATAGGAATCATAGATGTTCTGTAGAGGTTAATGAGAAATACGGGTAAAACGCCTGGAGTTACACCTGGCAGATAGCAGGCTTCGATATAAAATAGTCATTTGTTATTTTTCTCCAAGCCAAGGTGCCACAGTATAGGGATAATTTTGCATTCATAATTATTTGTTTTAGTCAGAAAATTAATATTTTCCCCACTTATGTGTTCTTAATGAGGAGCTGCAATCTTTAACAATTCAAATTGTGATGAAAACCTTCCTATGGCTCCTCATCACATTAAGGATAAAAGCCAAGCTCCTCCCAAGGCCTTCAAGGCCTCAGGTGAGCGATCTGGCCCCTGCTTCCCCCTCCAGCTTTATTCTCACACCTTCTCCCCCCCCCATTTCTCCCCTGCTCCAGCCATGCTGGCTGGCTGTTCCCTTGAGGCCCTAATTTCTTTCCTCTCAGGTCCTCAGCGTATGCTAATGACCAGCCTAGAACATTATTCTCCAGACTTCCCCAGGCTTTTGGTAATTAAAGGGTAAGAAGGAACCTGTTATCAACTCAATACATTGCTTCTACTCTCACAGGCCCTTCCTTATGCTTTACGTTTTAAATAAAGGTACAGTTATTTGTCACTTCATGCCTTTTGTTTTCCTTCCATAAATGATACTTTTTTGTTCACTTGGTTGTGGTCTGTCCCCCTTTCTAAACTGCGAGCTTCATGAAGCACAAAAAGCCTTGTCTGATTTGCTTTTCCCTACACACACAGAACCTTCTACAGGGGAGCCTCCCCTTTGTCAAATGAACAAAGCCATGATATCTTTTCCATCTCTGGTACCCAAATTGTCTCCAGTTACTTTACTTCCAATTCCACAGGAAAATCAGAAATGATAATGAGTTGATAAAAAAGCATTTCAATTTGCAGTAACACACATACAGAGATACAACTGCCTTTACAGAAGCTGCTTTGCTGTTGGGGGTGGTCACGGGTTTTTAGTGGGATATGAGGAAATATATCCCCTTCCTAGAAAAAAGAATCCATAAGGACACAATAATATGAAATTGTCTAATCTTTACCAAAAGTAAGAAACTGGGAAAAGGAAGAAAAATACAGCCAAGTAGAAAGCTTTTAGAGGACAAGGTGATGGTGGGAGAAACTACAAAGGGACATGCAGAAGCTTTACGGGTGATGGATGTGTTCATGATCTTGATTGTGGTGATGGTTTCACAGTGTATGCATACGTCACAACTTAAATTATATGATTTCATCATGCACAGTTTATTGTAGGTCAATTATACCTCACTAAAGCTCTTAAAAACTTTAAAAACTGGATGGCAATCAGCAGCAACGGTTTTTCTCTGGCTAGAGGGCTCAAAATCTAAGTTTCTGTAGGTGGAGATAATGCATCTCACTGATGCTGAGAATTTTGGAATGGGACACTAGTGAGGCCATTTTTGCAGAGGTGGGACAAAAATAACAATCAGTGTGGGGCAGCTGCTGTCCCCTGCTCCCCACCTCCATCCTCACGAGGACTCCCATCCGTGGGGGGCAGAGGCAAAGTTTCCCTGCCACACCAGGCACTCTCAACGGGAAGCCCTCCAGCCTAGACAAAAACACTTTGGGTAGATTGTGTTGTGGTTGTTATTGCGTTTTCTTTTCCCCCGAAAAACAGTGTGGAGCTCAGACACACAGATGTGTAGTTTCTGTAGCAAATCCACCAGGTCCCATGCGGTGATCCCCATCACCTCTTGCGAGGCTGCGCTTCATCTGCCAGCCTTCCCTTAACTACCGGATAGTCTCCCGGTTTATGGATGACACATCCCCAACCCCCTCAATCTTTTCTTTTTCTTGCTCACATTTCCTTTCTTTTTTCTTCTTGTTCTATTCCCCCTTTAAATATAAAATTGACATTTGTTGAACACTGTGGGGCCAAGCACTTTGCTTATGTTATTTTATTTAATCCTTAGAACCACCACAGGAAACAGTTGCCATCACTGTTTCCTATGTCACAGATGAGAGAAACAATGCTGGGACAGGTTCGGAGGCTTGCTGATGTCCTGCGTCTTGTAAATGCAGAGCTCAGCCTCGAACCTGTGCCCCCTCCAGTATCTCAGTTCTTCCAGACATACCACCTTTCATGACTTCCCCAAATTTCCCTCTTTCTTTTCCCTTTACACGGGTGTTAACGTGTGTGCTACTGCCATTAGATGAAGTGTTATATGTTTATCAAATATAATGTGGTAAAAATATATTAGATGGCATGGAAAGTGATCCTTGCACACTGTTAAGCATAAAAAGCACATGTAGTAATTATGTACTTTAAGATTGGTACACATGTATATAGTAAATTAGAAGCATATACACCAAAATATATCAATGGTCATCTGCATAATGAGATAGTGGATAAGATTTACTTTCTTCCCTTGGCTTATTTGTATTTTCTTAAATATTTGTGAGAAACATGTATTACTCATGTCATTGAAAAAAGTACAGGAATGCTCTATGAACAGTAAGAATCCTTTTGGAGGGGAGAGATGTATCTTTTTTTTCCTCTTCATAGTCTTGGTTCTGACTAGTGAGTGGCTTCTTTTCTCTCCCAGGAGAGCAACATAATGTAGTTGCTCTGAGATTGTAGGAAAAGATCAGAGGTGCAAATCTAAACATGTCTAAAGCAAAACTCAGTTCTCAGCTCAGAATGGGGGATTTCTTCCTAAGAGTCACCACAAGCCACACTGAGAATGAGGCTCTGTCCTGGGAATGCTTTGCAAATGTGCCCTTCACTCAAATGTCACCTTCTGCCTGAGATTTCTACATCTCCTTCATCTCTACCACTTCTTTCATTTTTCTTCTGGGCTTGGCGTTTCCATTTATACCTACCTTATAAAATCCATCATTGTTTGCTCTTGATAAAGTACTAATAGAAATAGAGGGGTTTTTAAAGGTCCTTACACTTCTCCACTTGATTGTGAGTCAGTTCAAGGAAAGACTTGTGGCTGCTTTGTTTCTCAGTGTATTCCCAGCATCTGGGATTCATTAATTTAATTAGAAATAGTTAGAATGCCCACTTGGTTCCCAACACTGGACTGAGTCCCAGGGATTTAGTAATGAGAAGCAGAGGATGCTCAGGCCTCCCCCAATTTATAGGGAAGGAGCAACCAATAAACATGCAATCAAACAAAACCCTGATAGATTGTGAAAAGTACTATGAAGGAAAGGCACAAGGTGACACGATCAAAAGTAACTGAGTGGCTGATTTTAGATATGGTGGTCTGGAAAGGCCTCTCTGCACAGTGATGTTTGAGCTGAGAATTTTGTAGAGAGTGTATGGTAGATACTCATCAAATATTTCCTTCATGAACGAATGGGTCAGCTAATTCTGCATCTCCCAACAGTAACTCGCACACAGTAGGAGACCAATAAATTGTTGAACTTGACTAACACAATGGTTTACAGCACTTCTGTTATCTGCTAAGCATCATGTTTTATTGACTCCACCTTATTTAACCTACCTAATAACCAACCTAAAAACTAACCATAAGGTAGTTTTTTATTTTCTCACTTCCTGCTGCTGAGGAAAATATTTGGTAAGGTTAACTTGCCCAAGGTCACACAGCTGGTGAATAACAGAAACAAGATTCACACCCACATCTATTAGGCGCCCTCCAGAATGCACCTGCTTCTACTAATCCCCGAAGGAGTGCAGGTATGAAATCTTATACAAAAAAGGCTTGATGGGAGAACTAATTAAAAACAAGCACATTACATTTACATTGTGAAAATGCAATACCAAATGATAGTTTTATAGAAGTCATTTGCTTTTTAAAGTGTGAGGTGAAATTCTAGAAAAACTAGACCATTTTTTTTAGAAGAGAAGAAAATCAGTCTCATTGCTTTGGTAACACCTCAGATAGACTTCTAAAAAGTATTCTTGTGGGTAGGAGGGTGGAAAAATACTGACTGAGTGAGACTTCACATCTTGTTTCCTAGGCTGGTCTTGCAATTGATTTGCTGTGTGACCTTCTGGAAACAAATTCACCACTCTTGACTTCAGGGTCCCTAATGATGTCCTCGCTGTCAAACACTCAACAATGTGAGAGATTTTGGCAAATGTTTGGGTGAGAACTAGTGGGTTTGAACTTCCCTGAAAATGGAAAAACACCAGGCATTTGATGAGATAAGGAATGGCATAGTTGAAAATAGTTTTGAAGTTGTCTCTGGGAAAAAAGAATGGAGCTCACGATGGACGAAAAGAGAATAATGTCAGGCCAAGAACTAAAGATGACGGAGAGAAAAATTGGGTCATCTTCTCTTCCCAAATAGTCATAGATTCCTTGATGGCAGTGCCCAGTTTTTTCTAATTTATTTTTCCACCTTGGGACCTATCAGAGGGCCTAACACATATTAGGTGACGGATAACTGATTGCTTAATAATTTGGAACATGCTGAGAGATGGGAAGGGACGTGTTGATTAATAAATCACATACTCAGTGATTAGCGCTCTCTGGCTAGTGGCCCAGGTTGGTGTCTGCTGAGTATGTGAAGAGGCAGGATGCACAGGAGGTCAGAATATCTATGGGGCAACCTCTCCTAGCAGCTTCTTCACCACAGGCTTGAGTACTGAGGGCTTTAGCAATAAAGGCTTCAGCAACCCCACGTGGGGGGCTTCCTGCTAAGGATACCAACCCTGCACTCTCCCCTGGAAAAGCTTCCTGAGACCAGGCAGGAGCCCAGTGTTTTTTTTTACTATTAGGAAGCTGGACATGGTTTCCTGTTTTTTTAAAAGGGGCTTGAGTTCAGAAAACCTCAGAATGTTCAAAGAGTAGTCCAGTGGTTGATAGCACAAAGTCTCAAGAGTCAGACTGCCAGGGTTCCCTCTTCCTAGTTGGGTAAGCTAATTAATCTCTTTGAGCTTCATATCCTTATCTATATATGGAGATAGAGATATTAATAGTATCTGCATTATAGGGCAACTGTGAGGGGTAGATTTTGGGTCTTCACAATCTAGACACAGATACAAGATGGGCAGACAGTCCTGACAAGGTATAAGGTATCACATTAACAATCTATAGATCTCTTTATATAGATATATCTGTGTGTGTATCACATTATATATTTTAGCTAGTGTGATATCTTGTCAAGACTGTCTGCCTAACTTGCAATATATATTTTAGGCAAAATATATATTTTGCCAACATCGGCAAGAGAGAATGAAAGGGATGAGCAGATCCTTGAATTATTATACATATGATAATGTATCTATAATGTTCTGAAGAGCAGTTGGCATGAAGTAAGGGCTCTACCAACGACGGCTATTATAATCATAAGATCCTGGGGGCTGTTGGCACTTCTGTTGCTGACAATAGCCATGTGCTTATTTTCACAGAGACCTTATGCTTCCCTTAGGTGCCAGCATGAGACAGCATGGCTTCACTTGGCGCCTGACTGTGAAATGTGAGAAGTGTGGAATGACAGCTGGAAGGGGATTTGGAGGATATTGAGACAAACGCCATTTCACAAATGGGGAAACTGAGGCCCAGAGAGAGGAGGAGATTCTTTAAGAGTATATAATGAGTTAGAAAATGAAATTCAAACAAGCTGCAAGAAAAATAGCAACTAACAGTTATTGAACAGTAACTCTGGACTGGGTATTATATTAAACCCTTACAACAAACCTGTCATATACTATTGTGCTGTTAGTTTTATTTTACAGATAAGTAAGCTGAGGCTTAGAGAAGTTAAGAAATCTGCCTAATGTCAGAGAGCTAGTTTGTGTTCTTGACTACTACATTATATTGTGTATCCAACTCTTGATAGTGGAATTAGAGGTAAGGATTTAAATACTAGATATGTTCAGCCACTGGTAAGAAGCCTTGTGGAATAGCCCAGCTTTCTTTGCATTTAAGATTCAAATGGGCCTGAGTTTAAGCCCAGCTCTGTCATTTAATAGCTCTGCTGTTGGCCCCGGGCATGTTACCCATCTCCTTGAGTCCTGGGATCCTTGGGTATAAGATGAGGCAATCTGTGTCCTATACAGCTGCTGAGAAAATTAAGTAGCAGCATAGCCTAGTGCTTAGAGAGCTAGTCTGACTCATACCTCTACCACTGTAAACTATGATATTTCACATATATTATATCTTGCCTGGGTCCTCAATTCCCTTATCTAAAATAGGTGAAGTCATAGGACCTTTACATGGTGGGGTTATTGTGATGGGTAAAGAAGATCATTTACAGAAAGCATGCAGCATAGAGTCTGGGGCTCAGTGAGCATTTCCTACATGTTAACTAATATTGCTATTATAAAGTATATAAAACCCTAACCATGGGCATGTCATTGAAAACATTTGATAAATGCTGGCTGTTAAATGGATGACAAACTGAGTTCTTTTGTAAAATATTGAAAAGCATAAGTATTTATGTCTAGGCTTCTGTCTCAAGCCTACCTGGTTTTACTGGAATGAAAACAAATGTGTCTGGGGTGAGAAACTGGATGGGGAGAGGGCTAAGAAAGAAACAGGACAATTTTATTCAGGCGTGGAATTACAACTCTCCAGAGACTTGGCCACGTCCTCCTTCCACTTTCTCTCTCCCACAGAAACCTGCCCCAAGGGGTATCTGGTATCTGGAACTGTGTCAGTACCTGGCTTTTAGATTTTGATTTTTGATTTTGAATATCAAAAACTGAGAAAGATTGGTTCTGAGGGAAATTAGAAATAGCTTCCATTTATTGAAAACTTAGAATGAATCAAGTACTGTGCAAGGCATGTTAACACTGTGAAGTATTCTGCTATCTTTCTTGTTAATGTGTGACCATGGAAGTAGATTGTGCTTGGACTTTTGAGACATTTCACTATAGAGGGAGATTTCAAGCATAGGGATCTATCCAGAAGCAGCCTCTGGGAAAATATCTATCAGCCAGTTCACTCTCCATACCCAATGCTTCTTATGTTCTGCATAAGACCGGTAAGAAAGGCGTCTTCGGACTCCAAGGAAAAATTTTTACACCTTTTCATCTTCCCTGTAAATACCTTAGAGGGAAGAGCTAGCGGAAGGAATTCTTTAGGCCAATCAGTATTTCCTCCCACCTCTCTCCTGTGACATTGGTTTATTAACATTAATGTTAAACTGTGGACATTTGGCAGACATCCATGCCCAGCTTCTTATCCTTTACTTAAATTTACCACAGGGTATTTTAAAAACTAAAAGAATTTCCCAAGATTGCTTGCAGCCAGGAGTAGCCATGAGCTGCAGTTTCACCTGGTGAGATGTAATGGGGGTCTACTGGTGCCACCTCTCTCTCTTCCTCTTGCTGGACATGAAGTGGCCATCTTGTGACTATAAGGTACTGGGATGAGAAGCCAATGTGCTAAGGATGGCGGAGAGGAAAGTTAGAAAGCCTGGGTCTCTGAGAGCATCACTGAATCAATTTACCAATTGATTGCTTCCCTATGTGCTTTTGTTTAAGTCATTGTGATTGGGTCTTGTTTTATTTGTATATGACTTATTCTGAACTGATGCAATGAATGGACATTTGTTATTTTTGGCCCCTCAGGCTCCACTCCCTCTCTTCCAGTAATAGCACCCAGATTTCCTTTAAATGAACTACCTCTTCCCTGTATGGAGCCTTGAGGAAGAAGGACTGTCAAAATACCCAGCCCTTGGTTTGGCAAGGGGTTGGCACTTGGCCAAATAATTTTCTGAACTTCCTGCCATGAAGCCCTAGTTTCCTGTCCTTTGTGATCTGGTTCTCCAGTCTTCACTTAGATTCTATAAGTTACCCCAAATCCCTCCAATAAATTCCATATTTTCTTAAGTTAGTTAGAGTCTGTTTCTGTTGCTTACATGGTATTTATTAATCTACACAATAACATGGACATTGAATAGTTTTTTCCTGCCAGGCAATGTGAACCCTTTACATACATCATCCCTTAAAATTCTTACAAAGCTCCATGCAGTAGGAATTATTAAGTCCATTTCAAAGTTGAGGAAACTGAGGCTCAAAGAGGTTGAGTGATTGCTCCAATGTCATACCACGAAGAAAGTGGTTATGGCAGAGATAGTGCCACCAGATATCTATGTGCTGCTCTGAATTTCTGAGCCCTCCTTGCATTTAGGTTGGGCCTTGTGACTAGTACTGGTCAATGACATATAAGTGGCAGTCACATGTGCCACTCCCAGGCTGAGGCAGCTAGGAGCTGGTGTGCCTCCTTCATCTCTTACGCTCTGCCTTAGTGACCCTGGAGCTTGGAGCATGGCTTGGCTATGGGTTGGATGGTGGCCTCTTAACCCCCATAGGACTGTGACACAGGGAGAAGGAAATCACCATCCAGGAAGCCACTGGGAGTTCAAGGGTTTTCTGTTGTGCACTTAGAATTAATTATCCTGACCAATGCGTGAGCAGACCCAGAATTTGAAGCCATTTCTGGCTCATTCCACTATGTCTTATCTCTTTAAAAACAACACAGAACTAAAAGAAGAAATGACAATTACGAAAAAGTGACCCTTTTTGAGCTCTCTGGTCCTGGCCTGGTTCTCTCTCAAAGATTTCCCCTTCCTCTTTTCCTGCTTTGGATCTATGGAGATCTCCCTAGTGCAATAATGAAATGATCATATAAGATAATAATTGGTGTTATTAGAAGGACCACCTCTACCATTTATTGAATGTTCACTTGATGATAGTCATTGAACTAGTAAGCGGAAGAATACGGATTCAAAGCACAGAAGACCTGATTTCACAGCTCATACCCAGACTCCAGAGCTTTGTGCTTCCTAAGTGAGGCTGCCCATCTTCCTCCAAAGGATTGGGATTAGCTGACATTGCTTACGTTTTTGCTCCTTCCCTCCCTATCTCTCTATCGCAGAGATCCCATCTCCAAGACGACCCTGGGCCAGCCAGGTTTGAGCATCGCTTACTCTGTCTGCAGGAAATCAACAGGGATGTGAAAGGCATGGAGGCCGGGAGAGAGAATACCCCTGGCTACCCCCCAGCTCCCAGAATGAGGAGATTCTGGATGTCATCATACTAATGATTTTGCTAATTTTATTTCATTCATCCCCATCTCTCTGCTGAAAGGGAAGCAGATAGTACAGTTTGATGCTCATTATTCCTTTATTCCACTGGTCAACCCTCCTGCCCTCTCACCCAATCCAACCTTCCGTCAGGCTTTATGCCTTCCAAGTTTTGACCACAACTTCTTTGTTTCCCACCCACCACCCTCTGCTTTAGGAAAGCTGGTCTTGATTGATTCAATATATTAAATAAGAAATAGGTATGGAACCTGCTCACCTCAAACGGCCTATGATCTCACGGGGTCAGACACAGGCCATTGCAGTCCAGTGTGATGAAGGCTCAGATGGGGGAAGGACCTGGTGCTCTGGGGGCCCTAGAGAGGCACTGCAGCCCAGATGATCAGAAAGGGTGCCCTTCCTCAGTACTACAAGAAGCCAGTATATTTGGCCAAGAATTCAAACCATTGATGGAAGACTTATCTTGTAGCAAATGTTGGCTGTATTTTTCCTGAATTCCCAGTTCCCAAACAGGACATGCAGCTACTGGTGACTCGTCTACACAGATACTGTGGCTAGAGAGGATTATGCCACATCAGAATTATATTTAGGGCTTACATTAGCACTCTGGAGGAAGTAAGAACTCTGAGACTTATTTAAAAGTATCAGTCTTCCCAGACTCTTGATAGCAACAAGGCTGCATTCTCATTATGGAGAGAAAGCAGAGTTGGTACCCAGTTGTCCCCCCAAACTTTCTCTGCCTCCAACTCCCTAAAAAGCTATTTCCCTCACAAGGGACCTAATCCAGGTTGGGGAAGGGATTGTCATTTCCTCGCCATCCTCTGCCCATCTACACATGCCCAGCCCATGTCTCTACTGCTGCTGGTCCCCTAGCCTGGAAGGACACCATCTCTCTCCTCAGTTTAATCTTGCCCAGCTCAGGCCACCTCCCCATCCCTTCCAGCATTTTTCATGAAGCCTTCTCTGCCTGCTCCAGTTTGCCTTCTTCTCTCCTCTTTCTCTTCCTCCCAACAATATTCATTCTGACATTTGGAGATATGAAATCTTAAAGAATATTCTAGTTGGAAATTGTCTTTGTAAGAGTCCTAGCTCTTTAGGATAGAAACTGTGTCTCATTGTACCTCCCATAGATTTTTTAAATGTCTGGTATGATGACAGGCATGTGGTAGGCACCCCTAAATATTAATTGGTTGGGTATATGTGGTACAGTTCAAGACATTCAGTGGGTGCTCATTAAATCATTTTTGGACCAGCTTATTATGGATGGAGCAAAAAGGGGCAGATTGACCTAGGACATGGATAGTCCCTGGTTCTGAGATGTTGTGGGAAGGGAAGGGGCACCAAGGTGCCTGATACTTTGCTAGATGCTGCACATGTTGTCCCAGTTAATTATCATAAAAACCCTTTCAGTTGAGTACTATTATTCTCATTTAATAGATGGGGAGAAATAATATGACGTTGCAGAATGACTCAAATTCTGAGTCTGACACTAGAGCTTTAGTTTTGTCACATAGCACACTGGTTCCTCTACCACGTATGTCCCAGGATGGTCCCTGAAATACACATGAGCAGAGGAACATATTGGAGGGCTGTGAATGGCTTTTGCAGACCCATCTCTTGAGACAGTGAGTGTTCTGAATCCAGGAGCAGGATTCTGTTAGATATAGTGGGTCATTGTACGGTTCCCCATGGAACAGTGATAGAGGCAGCTCAGAGGAGCTGGTTTGCAGAGCCACCCACCAGAGCTTGTTTCCATCTTGACTATTTCAACATTTAAATAACTAATTGTTGGCTTAAATGGCTTGCAATCACTTTTTTTCCTTTTGTTTATAAAACCACTAAGTGATGATAATATATTCATCTGTAATTAGGAGGGAAATAATATATTAGAGAAAGAACTTGGAAAAAAATCACAATAATGGAGAATGCAGAGCAGTATCGAGTTCCATCTCCAAGGCCTGCGCTGACCAACCTAGAAGCTGCTGGTTGCAAGCAGCTCAGTAAAGCAGAACAACTGTCAGGAAGTGAAGAGATCTAATTTCCAAAACCATGGAGTGTTTCAACGACCTTAACAAGTCACTTTACCTTTGAGCTTTAGTTTCTGAGTTTGTTAAAGGCAGGGGCTGGATAAATTAAAATCCAAACTCTTTATCACAGCCTAAGAGGCACTACAGGATCTGGCTTCTGCTCCTTTCTCTCCTTGTATTGCCCTTCCCTGCTCCTTGTCCACTAAGCTCCAGCCACGCTCTTTCCCCTTCTGACTCTTGACAAGCCTGTGTCAGGGCCTTTGTGTTTGTTTTTATCATGCTTGAAATGCTCTCCCATCCTCTTCCCTTCAAGATGAGACTGGTTCCTTTTTGACATTCAGGTTTCAGCTCAAATAGGTTTTCCCTGACTGTCTTAGCTAAAACAGTCCTCCTAAGGTACTACTCAATTATCTTGTTCATTTTATTCATAGTATTCATCACATTATGAGATATTCCTTATTTTTATGCATATTCTCAAACTCACTCCTTCCAGTGAGGAGGAATTCTCACTGGAAAGAAAACTCCATGAGAGCAAGGATTTTGTCAATTTTGTTCAATGCTTTAGCCCCTATAGTGACAGCAAAATCTGGCACAGAGTATATGATCAATAAATATCCAGTAGTCAACTGAATAATAATAACAATAATAACAAGTGCTTGTATAGGTCTCTACAGTTTTCAAGATACTCTACCAAGTTTAGTTTCATTCAGGCTTCACTACCTTGTAAATTAAGCAAAAAAATATTGTATTTCAGTACCAAGGAGGATTTTTTTTTAGCGGTAAGACAATCAATTCAATAATTTTGGGGAGTATTAAAGGGGAAGGGGAAGAAACCCTATATTGGATGTGCTTATAATTTATAAGGCTGAATCTGATTAAGAAACATCAATTGCAAAAAAAGCATATGACTTAGAATCAAGGAAGTGTCATTAACATTCACTTTAAAAATGGGGGAGAAACTTTTCCAACAGCCTGAAGCTGGCCAGCAGTAGAGGCTGTCTGTCTGATGTATTTTGCATCCCAGGTTTAACATTCACAAGAAGCATGATCTTTGTTACCTACCTTTTCATGGCTCAGAGGACAGAGGAGATACAACTCCAAACTGACTCTTCTGCTGCATCTTGAAAACTCTTGGAATTTTACAAACATTCTCCCTCATCCCCACCTCCACATACCCTGGTTTTAAGACAGTGATTGAGAATTAAAAAGGAAGAACATGAGCTTCAGTTGACCTGGGAGGATTTGGTGAGAGAAAAGGATGAACTGAAATGAATTACACAGGAAGACAGAAGCTGCCTTCACCAAATGCGGCCACTTAAGTACAGAGCTGGCTGGAAGTAGAAGGCTGGACTAGATGCGCCTCAAGGTCATTTCTATACTAGGGTTTGGTTTTGGTTGGGAAGGGGAGTGAACATGCTCAGGCACATTGAAACTTTACCCCAAAGATTGTGTGAGTTTGGTGCATTGATAGCCTGTGAAATTGGTTAAACAGTTAGGTCTTAAAAAGTAAACTATAGGAAATATTCTTCTGTCAACAGGACTTAAGAAAAGACAAAAAAGTTTCTCTTCAGGAGGTCTGAGATGGGAAATCATCAGAGGATTATACTTTTAAGGATGAAATCCGCCTCCAGAGACTATCTGACCCAGCTTGGTTTCTTTAGACATGAAAAATATGATAATATTATTCTCACTTAACATATGAGGCAACAGTGACCTGCTTGTTAAATATAATCATGCACATAGACATCTGAAATCAGTGTCTGATAAATAGTAAGTGTGAAACTATTTTGGTTAATGTCATAATTAATTATGTTCTAGTTGACAAATATTTAAGTAAACACTTTACTATGTATGAAGACGCAAGAAGAAGACAAAGAAAAAGTAGACACTGCCAAGGAGATTGCACTCCAGTAGGGAGAGTGATCATGTCCATGGGTGTTGAAAGGACCGTGTGAGGAGGGGCTACAGGCTGGAGGAGGACAGGCAGAGCCCGTGTTCTCTGCATAGCTGTTGAACTTGCGTTCTCATGAGGAGAACTTGAATAAAGACCAATTAAAGGATTGAAATAAAATAATGAAAAATAAGTTACCCAAGGAAGAATGGGATGTTGTGGGGTGAGCATGATCATTTTTAATTTTTAAGATTCTAGAAGGATATTAAATAATTGTGCTTTCACTATCACTTGAGACCTTGAGAACTCCAGGGTTGGATGGTTGCGGGTGGGGGGCGTCTTTGTGGCATGCAGCACTTCCCTGTGTTCTCTGTAGCCGTAAAGAGTGGAGTTTGCAGATTCAGAAGGTGTGTTCCCCTGCTTCTTTGAGAAATGTGTATTTAAAAGGAGAGTACTGCAGGTGAGGCAGAATGGTGTCAAGGCCACTGGCTCAGTGGGGCAGGCAAGAGGACAAGATGGCCCAGAACTCATTTACAGGGCAGCATCCCGATGTCCCTCATATAATAGCCATTCTGAAGATTGTGACAACATTCCCAATTTATCTCTGTTAAATGAGGCAACAAGAACCCTTCCTAATAGGGCTCTAGGCAGCTAAACAGATAAGAGAGCTCTTTCCTATTCTATGGAATCAGCACTGGAATGGGAATTAGGAGACAGCTATGTTTCTGCAGCCTTTAGCAAGACTCTGAACCACTCTGTAAAACTAAGTGGGACTGGCTGCTCCCTGGGGCCCTTCTGCTTCTAAAATCCCAGGAGCTAAGATTTGAGGGAGAAAACGGGACACTGGAGGGATTCCCTTTTGGCTCCTTTTATTTCCTTCCCTCCCTTAGAATTTTGTTGGATCACGGAGCGCAAGTTGGCCCAAGAAGCATTTTCTGTGGGACTGAAGTCTCATAAAACCAGCTTTGGCAAAGTAAAAACATCATATACCTAGTGTCTGCATTGGCAAGCTCGCCTCCCTGAGCTCATTATCCCAGTCCATCCATTACCTCCTTCACCTTCTGTCTACTTGGCCCAAATCTCCCATCCTAATTTGGTTGTGCTACTCATTTCTTCAATTTCTCTCTAGCTAAAGGTTCCTAGGAAGAAAGTGCTGGCAAAAAAGCTGGAGGAATTTAAAGAACCTGAATGTTCTGTCTCCTTTATGTATTCTTTATGCTCTTGCACCTTTTATGGGGTTGGAAGCCTCACACTAATCGTAATGAGTTATTCAGGCCATGCGGTGTTACTAGGCCTGGGTGTAATGTAAATGGAATTATTTGCCTTGGAAATACCCAGTCCAATCTCTTAGCAAATTGCAATTCCTGAAACTATGTCCCTTTGGAGAATGCTTGAATAAATGTATACCTTGTTTGAGAGATTTGTAGCAATTCAAGAGAAATATTGGGTTCTTTCCATTATGAAAATAGATTGGCTTTGCTCTATGTGTCATAAAATTTAATTAGCAATCATTTATCAGAACTTGTTAATTGCCAAATTGTTCATTGTTTGATAGGTGAGGTTGAATCAGTAAAATACTTCTCAAAAAATTTCAAACTATTTGCCACTTCAATATACATGTATATATATGTTTATGTATGTATGTATATATTTATGAAAGAAAATTAAGTAAGCTTTTATGTTTTGCCTGGTTAGGTGCACAAATATTTGTTAAACTATGCTTTCTTCTATGTTCAGAACTATGTTAGAACCAATGTCTAAGAGGTTATAAAACACCACCCTACTCTCAAGAAACTTTATAAATCTAACTGAGGAGTTATGCACTTAAAAACATGAACCAACTATAATTGTCCTTTTGGTATTCACAGGGGATTAGTTCCAGGCCCCCCCCCTTCCCACAGATACCAACATCAGGGGATACTCAAGTACCTTACATAAAATGGTGTAGTATTTGCATATAACCTATGCACATCCTCCTGCATACTTTAAATCATCTCTGGATTACTTATAATACCAAATATAATGCAAATGCTATATTTGTTATACTGTATTGGTTTTTTATTTGTATTATTTTTATTGTTGTATTGCAATTTTTAATTTTTTATAAATATTTTCAATCCACAGTTGGATGATCCATGGTTGCAGAACCTGCAGATGTGGAGGGCTGACTATAGATGAAAAATTCAAGGCTATAGGTAGAAAAGATCATATGCCCTGGTACTAATTATGCAGCTGTTCAGGGAAAGAACTTTACCAACATGGGATGGAGGAGGTAGACTTTCTGCAATTTTAATCAAAGGCTGGGAAGTTGCCAAATGGACCATGAGAAAAATTCCTTTCAGAGTTCAGACCTAGGAAGCAATGTGTCTCTCCTGAGGAGCAGCATGACAATTGTAATGCCAGGTAAGGCTTACATGCATATTTCATAAAGCCTGGAAAAGGTTTCAGTTGAGGCTGGTGCCCAAACACAAGCTGGGGAGCAGTTTAGGGGCTTAGTGGTAGGATTCTGTAAAGACCATGGTGCCTGCTGTAGTAAAGAAAGTACCCTGAATTCAGAATCAGGAGTACTGGGTTTGCATGCCAGCCTCACAAGTAACTCCCTCCTTGAGTGAGTCACTAAACCTTCTTCAAATCATATTAAATGATGCCTTTAAAAATTTTTTTAAATTTGATGAAATAAGATTTGAAGGTGGGAAGGGAATGTTGCTTGAAGGTTGTGCCATTGAGGGAGCTTTCTCCCTGGACATCTAAGGAAGGGGAAATAATAGACAGAATGAAGCACTTATTTTCCCCATACTTTGGCCCAGGGCTATCCCCAAAGTATACCAATTTATTTTCTAGTACCATCACATGTTTTGGAGGTAAGTCCTTCACATGCCTTTAGCCTTCCATCTGTGAGGAGGATAGTCTTCACTTCCCAGAACAGCCCTTCTGTTACCATAGAAACAGGGGGTAGAGTGGGAGCACCTCCCACACTCTGTGCTTCCACTGAGGTGAGAACTTTATAGCAGCCCATGAGTTATAATATATCCCTATTCTACAGATAAGGAAACCAAGGCTCGGAAGTATTCAGAAACTTGCCCAAAGTCATACAATTATTAAGAGGAAAAGCAGCTATAGAATCCAAATCTATGAGACAATCTTATCATATCTGTATTTGGGGTGTATGTACTGAAAAGAACTCCAGGCCGGGAATTGGGAAGCTTGGACTCTAGCCCTTGTTTTACTGCTATTTTATTTTTACATGATTTTAGGAAAATCCCTTTCCTGTGTGGGCCTGTTTTCCACTGAAGACACTGGGCCAACTGCTCCCTGAATTGAATGCAAAAGATGTTTTGGTATATAGCTTTCCAGGGAAAGGGTCCATAGCTCTGATAGATTTACAGAGGGATCCATGATCCCCCAAAATGGTAAGCACTAATTTAATAATGCTAAGCAATAAAGTCATAACTGCCAATACTTGTGAATACTTATTGAGTTTAGCATTGTTCTAAGTATTTTACATGTTTAACTCTTTTAATTCTTATGCCTCTGAGGTAGGTACTCCTTTATGTCCATTTTAGACATGAAGAAACAAAAGCACAGAGAGGTTATGAAACTTTCCTAAGAACACACAGTGAGTAAATGGTGGAAGCTAGATTCAAAACCAGGCAGTCAGGCTCCAGAGCCCACATGTTTAACAATTACCCTCTTTTGACTTTCTAATAGCTGTAGAGGACTGCCATCTCAATACGATAGCTGAGGCTCAGGGCTCCATTCTTGTCATGCCCCATTAGACCCTACTTTCTTACCATCCACAGTGCCATGTGTCCTTCACAGCGTGCTGGTACATAAAACAGATGAAGCTTTCCTGAGAAGAGAGAACAGGAGTGTATGTGGTGTGTCTAAGTGTATGTGCAAGTGTGTGTGTGTGCACACATGTGCAAGATGCAGGGGTAAGTGTGTGGATGAATGTCTCAGCATTCTGCTCCATTGCCCACCGTGGTGGCTCTAAATCATCTCTTCATAACCTTATAGCTCTGGAGAGCACCATGTGGAAACCACTAATCTACTCCTGCCCTTTTGTCTTCAGGGGGTCAAAGGAGGCACTGGCAGCAGGTAGCAAGGGACACACAGCACACAGGACAGAGCTGGGTGTGGGGCCAGGCTCCTGACCCAAGGGCACTTTTCTCTTTGTGCCTGATCTCCTTACGACAACCAGGCCACTGCCCGATCCATGTCCAAGGAACGGTTATCAGTCAGGGACAAACACGCTTACATACATGCCTCCCATGGCTTTCCCTGGGCTGCCTGGATGTTTACACACTTCTAACCATGAACTGGCTGGTAACATTCCAGAGTGGGACAAAAGGAACAAAAGCTTAGGGGTGGTTTAGCAACGTCAGGAATGCCGATGTCCTGTCAAAGTCGGTGACAGAAAGACATTCAGGTATGAGTGGTGGAATTGGAGTGGGGGTAAGGGTTTGGGCCACCTAGAAGATCATTACAAACCTCATGTCAAATCACACCGTTTCTCTTCTTTGAGTGGGGCAGCCCGGGTGGAGGAGGAAGGTAGCAGCTCTCACCCTGTCAGTCCCCAGAATCCAGTGAGGCTTATTTTTCCAGACAGAATACATCTGGGGATGTCAGAGCTATGCCCAAGACACATCTTTTCTGGCCTCCTACCACCTGCCTTCCCTTCCATGTCTGCTGTCACACCTCCTTGCTGCCTCAGCAGTTGTCAGTAGCACCTGGCTGAGTGCTCCAAGGAACGAGCTCTCTGGGATGGCCTGATTTAAGTGTGGAGGGGAGCTCTGTGGGGCAGGGTGGAGACCTGCAGCCACAAAGTCCCACAGATGCTGAAAAACTGGGTGGAAAAACTTGGCTGTCTGCACAGCCAACTGAGGAACCCTCCCAGGGCCACTGCGAGGAAGGGAAGCTGGACGTTCTCATACTGCTACTCTCTCTTTTCACACTCAGTGCCCTAATAGGGCCACAGATGACCAAATATTCATTCTCAAGGAGCACCTAAACCATGGCATGCTAGGCACTATGTGCTAGGTGCTAGGGGAAAGTAGAAATAGAGTCAGTTCTCATGAAACTTTTGGTAATAAAGCAGGAGACAAACTTAAACCCAATGAGCATACAGGTCATAATTAGCCATAGTGATCAAACATGCAAGGAAACATCAGGAGCTAGAAGCACATAAATGGGGGACTTGATTGAGTCTGGGGGGTGGGGAAGGAAAGGCTTCCGTGCGGCAATGATAGAATCGATCTGAGCTCTGAAAGATAGGTAAAACAACAAGGAGGAGAGGCAGGAAGAGCATCTGGGTAGAGGGAACAGCAAGTGTGGAAGTGCTGAGGTGAGATGGATCACTTCATGATACTCACCATAAAATATCAACGACACATTTATACACACACACACACACACACGTCCTACTCACTCATCATCTTCCATACCACACACACTCTATGTTTTCTCATTTCTTTTCTCTTAAGGAAGAGGCAGATGCAAACATGGAACACAGTTAAATGAAATGGGAGGTCAGGTTGGAGCATACGAGGGTATGAGGGAGAGCCGTAACAGCCTAGCAGGTCAGCTGGCCAAGGGACGTGTACTGGGGGAGATACACTTGCTCAGAGTAGGGTTTCCTAGGCAAAGTGAGAGAGGTAAGATGACAATCTTAGGCAGGGGGCACAACATAAGTAAAAGTTTAGAGGTAGAAAACAACCTAGTACCTGTACAGGCAACTAGCAACATTTCAGTGTTACTGGGAGAAACAGTGCAAAGCCGGGAGTAGAAGATTAGGCAGGAACCCCTCACGTGACATCCTTGCACACATTTATTCTTTCCGTGAATATTTATTGATCATCTCCTATGTACTAGGCCCTAGGGCTATAGTACTGCACAAAACCAGACTTGGCCTTGGAACCAGGACTTACACAAAGCAATTACTCAATCCAGGGAGGGGGAAAATCCAATAATCAAACAAATGGGATTTGGGGAGATGACTGGGAGAAATAGCTAGAAGTCAGGCTTTGTAGACCCTCTTAATGTCAGTGCTGATTCTCAAAGCACTGAGACACTTTTAGAGGGTTTTAAGCAGGGGCTTAAACACGTTCAGATTTGCATTTTGAAAGAATGGTTCTGGCTGCTGTGGAAGGAGGATATCTATTCTCTGATAAGACACCCAAGCCCTCTCCCTGGACTGATTTCTGTCATGTCAGTGGAAGGGAACCAGAGAATCCACTCTACAGTGTCATCTACCCATGTAGAAATCCCAGTATTAAGGCTTCTACTAGGTCTCTTTATACTTGCAGCCTTCTCGGGTCTCTAACAACGACGCCTTCCCGACTGCCTCTGAGGACAACTGCAATGTCTTGGCAACAATTCTATTAATATCAGAGCTAGGAATGAGTTGATGGAAAGCTGTTCATCCATGTAATGAGGTTTCAGTTATATTTTAGAAATGTGTCAGATAATTTGGTAAGAGACAGCAGAGATTTTCCCATTTGTTAAGAGACAGGGGAGGTGGAACTCAAGTTCCTTGGCTTCAACTGCAGTGTGAGAAATGTCCTCTGTACATGAGAGCTCAAGGCAGAATAAACAAATGTGAAGGGACAGTGACAGCCAGCGAAGCTCAGGACACCTGCAGGTGGCAGGGGAAGGGAAGGAGAACACAAATATCATGATTATCCTCACCTACGCTGCCTCATTTAAATATGACAGCCCTACGGGGTGGGTGCTAACCCATTTGACATGGGGCTCACAGAGGCATTCAAATCCATGTCTTTCTAACTCCAAAGTCTGATTTTACCTTTACCCTGACTTTTGGCTCCATTGCTGGATAAAAGGGGCCTTAATAGGTGCATGCTTTTATGTAGAATTGTGAAGTCTATTTTATATAAAAAGGAAATGTGCTCAAAGCTGGTAAATAAGAGCTTCTTTCCCCCCACACTTAGGCAAATCTCAGTATTTCATGTTCTATGTTCTCAACATTCATGAGATGTGAGATAGTCATTCTGGCCAGTGCTCTCAAATGTGTGGCATGCACGGATTTTTTAAGAGGCACATGAAACTCACATTGAATAAAATTGAATCATGTAGTAACAAAATTGGTCCTATTTCAACCACTTCAATGTTCCCAATCATGTAAGTCAGTGGTTTGCAACATCAACTGCCCCACGGAATCACCTGGGGAACTTTAACAAACTCCCAGGCTCAAGCCCCACCTCAGAGATGCTGATTTAATTAGTCCCCTACGTCCTGCAAACCACCTGGAGATCTTGGTAAAATGCAGATTCTGATTCCAGGGATCTGGGTGGGGCTTGAGATTCTGCATTTGTAACAAGCTCCCAGGTGATGCCAGTGCTGCTGATGGGGACCTCATTTTGAGCAGCTGGAGTTTGGGGTGCAGCCCAGGTTGAGAGTCATGGCTTTAAGGAGACAGTTTTAGTTTGGTGCTAATCTTTCTTTCTTTCTTTCTTTCTTTTGAGGGTTTAAAATTATTATTAATCAATTAGAATGAGTTATACATATACATGGGACACAAACCAAATGGTAAGCGGTGAACAAGGAACCTTTCTCTCTTTCTGTTCTCAACCACTAGAAACCCTTTCACTCCACAGAATCAAGTATTGTCATCCTTCCAGAGGGATCCTTGCATATACAACCATAGATGTATATGAATATAAAAAAGCTACAAACGGTGGTATTCTGTTCACTTTGCTTTTTTTCACTTACAATATATCTTGAAGATTGTTTCATAATTGTACATAGGGAATGGCCTCATTCTTTTTTTTTTCCATTGTGGTAAAATATACATAATATAAAATTTAAAATATATACATAAAATATATACGTAATATAAAATGTACCCATTTAACCATTTTTAAGTATACAGTCCAGTGGCATTAAACACATTCACATTGTTGTGCAACCATCACCACCATCCATCTACTAAACTTGTTCATCTTCATATTTAACTCTCCTTTTAAACAAAGCAAGAACCTATCTCAGGACCAGAGCTTTCAGTAAGATTTGGCTGGAGTTTACCTACATTGCTCTGTGCTCATTTTATTTAATTTTATAGTTACTCTCTGTTTGTGATAAGAAATACTAATTTCCCACGTAAAGTAGTTCCCTCTTTAAGCAAATCTAAGTTCCATCGAAATGATGATGTCTGGTAAGTATTAGTGAAGGCTGCACCTGGCTATGCCACAAGATGTGAAAGCTGAACACACTCCCTTCCCCCTTCTGAGTGCCCAAATGACATTTACCTCACTCGCTAGGCAGCAAAAATGGCTCTTCCTTTTGGGCCTTATGACTTATGCCCACAGCCAGACTTTTCTCAGTGCTAGTCTTTTCAGACCTCATAGCAGCCCTTTTTTCTCATCCTAACAGAATGGCAATCAAGAATAAAGGCCCAGGCCTCTTGTGAGATTTTGTGTCCCCTGACAGAGACAGGGAACTCAACCTCAGGTGTTTTACAATAGGTGACATTAAGAAATGTCTAGAAAATAACACCTTTTCATGCGGGTTGGTATCTGGCTTAAGAAAAGTGTGTGTGATGTGGGAAGCTTCGTAACAGACCTCAGCTGAAGGGAAGAGATGGATTCACTGCGCAGCCCAGCGGAAAGAGCTTAGGCTTGGGAGCAGACCTGGCACTGAGGTCAGGGCTTGCCCCCAACTGGTTGTGTGTCCCGTAGCAAGTCACTTTTAAATCTCCAAGCATCAGTTTTTTTCATCTGCAAAACGCTGAGGTGAAGCTCTTGTAAAGATTACCCGTAGTACATGGAGGTATTTGGCACATTGTTAATACTCAATAAATGGAAATCTTACAGTCCTGGACTCTTCACTGAAAAGGGAGTAAAGAAAGAATAAGGATGTGGGACAAAAAGTGGGCTTCAGGGACACTCAGATGGTCACTGCCCAGACAAACTTCCACCTGTGACTACCCAGACTAACTGGGCAGAGAAACACTCTGATGAGATGTTGATAGAAGAAAATGTCTACAAAGGTAAGAATTCCAATGACTCAGCACTTAACCCCCTTATTTTTTTTTACTCTTAAGCAAACCAAACCAAACCAAACCAAAAAAAAAAAAAAATCTGAAAAGCAAATCTGCATTAGACACACACATTTTTTAGAAGCTGACATACTGGTTCAGTGAATATACGTTTAAGCCTCTTCTGTGTGTTTGGAACTGCTCTGGATGCTGGGGGACAGTGACAAAGGACATGGGGAAGACCCTTGCCCTCATGGGCTCACATCCTCGTTGGTCACCTCCAAGCCCCTGCCTCTGTGGCCCACTCAATTCGCCCACAGACAGCCCCGGCTTTTCCCGCCGTGCTCTGGAAATGCAACGGTGTCTTGTGACTTCTCTGCCTTGCAAAGGAAGAGAAAATAGATAGTTTTATTTTCAGAGGTAAGCACAAGTATTTGTTTGGAAGATCTTCCAATTATTAGGGAAGAAAAAAGATTTACACTTATCGATGAAGTGTCTTTCTGTGATGGGGAGAACAGACGGAGCAGAAGGGATAATGAGCATGCTGGGGCAGCGGGCTGGAGCCGCTCCTGTCGTCGATCGGAAGGTTAGCAAGTGAGGAGAAGCAGGGCCGTTCGACAGGCTTGGGGCAAACGTCCTCAGCGTGAGCTTCAAAAGGAGACTGTGCACACAGAAAGACTTGTGCGTGATCTCATGGTAGAAAAGGAAAGATTAACATCAAATCATCACCCAGTGCATGACGCTGGTCTGGGGGAATGCATTTTTACATCTAAAGAACTAGTTTTAAATCCAAGCTCTTAACCTTACCAACTTTACTTTTCTATTCTGCAAAATGATGATTGCAGTATTTACCTCATTAGGTTGGAGGTTAAGGGGAAAGGTGTCTGTATAGGGTGAGCACAGTGGTGCCCAGACACTGTAAAAGTGTTATAAGTTAATATGTGCAAAGCTGAACAAAATGAACATTGCATTATGCTACAGTAGAAAATAAGTTATTTGTCCACGATCGCAAAGACGTTAAAGGGGATGATGTCCAAGTTTTCACCAGATTTTTCCAACTTTTCTCTACATACTTTGCTGATAACAGCCCAGTTGCATAAACACTTAGGAGGGACAATACTTTCTTGACATACAGACACAATGTAGAACACCTATGTCTATGTCTGTAAATGACAGAATTCACAAGCTAGTTCTTAAGCTAAGATGCCAATTATTTGAATTATCTCACAGCATTGAAAATATGCTTTATGATCTGTGATCAAATCTGTCTTGCTACTAAAACAGACTGAAAAGAGAACAAGGCAGGAAAGAGAAATTGGAAAAATGCAACAGGGCTGCTGTTCAAAAGGATAAGGATGGGGCTGAGGGTGCCTTGGAGAGACAAAAACTCTGTTCTGATGTTTACTTATTGTGATATTCCCATGATTAAAGGGTTGTCTGGGAAAGCCAAGCTGAGTACTTAAGGAGCTCAACCATGTCCAGACAAAATGAGGCAAAAGAAAAATAAATAGGCTTCATCAGCTAGGCCAGGGCTGGGAGACTCAGGGAAACAGGAGAGGCAGGTTTGCCCACGTCTCCTGTGGGGTGGCCCAGCAGGACAGGTTTTTCCAAGGCTAATCTGTAATGTGTTATCAAACCATCTCTGTGGGTGTGATTCAGGCAAGAGAAGTTTGGAGCAGTTGAGCACAGAGATGAAGGGTGTGTGTTTAGTCACACAGGCTTAGGATTATGCCTGGGTGTTGCCACCTTCAGGTGGTTCCCCTGGACAAATGTGTGGGCTTCCTGAACTTCAGCTTCCTTTTCCCTAAAATAGAGAAGGTAATGCTAGAACCTACTGTAGCGTGTTGTTTTGTTAGGATTACATGAACTAATTAAGTAAACTCACACATAGCAAGTATTCAATAAAAAGAAGCTATTATTAATTATTAATTACTGTTATTACTTGGGAAGCATTTGAGAGCCGTGCATATTTGGCGCAGACGGCAGAAGGATGACTGCTTTCTTAGTGTCATGGTGCACTTACTGTGTGGTGGGGTCGTGGCAGAAGCTAGTGCCCACCCAGGGGCAGAGTGGGCCAGTACAATAACTCCAATGTCCAACTGGTCATCACAGCTAAAGAACACAAGAAATGGTAACTGTCTTTGACTGGCCCAGAACAGACCTGGAAACAATTTCTTCTTATCACTTATCTCAACATTGGTGACATCTCAGGAGATTTTCTGTCAGCATAGGACAATGTTATCACAGAGCCGAAAGAAGCCCCCTAAATGGCCAGTTCCAGAGCTCTGTCTTGGGGAACAGTAGGTCCATTGATTGATTTTAATAAGCAAACTTATCACCTCATGGCTGGTGTGGTTGCCTACCCACGAGAGGATCCTGAACAGAGGAGAAAGTTCTGGTAGGTCTGGTGAAAGCTTAGAAACACAATTTAAGTCATTTGTAACAAGACACTTCACTCACCAGCCTAAAGATGACAAGAGACCAATAAGTACCTATAGGTGGGTGCATGGAGAAAAAGTAGGTTGGATCTTGGAGTATAAACTCCTGTCAAACGGAATTCCCAGAGGAATTTGTGTTTTCTTGAGAGTTTATTATAATATGACATTGAGGAGGGAAGGCTATGAATTAAGACAGTGGTAAGTTCAGTCCTGATTCTAGCTGTGTGACCTGACTATGCATCAGTTCCTACACTTATAAGATGTGGAGGATAGGACCTATTTCATAGAAGGGCTGAGGGAAAAGTTGTAGCAGCAGCAAACATTTGAGAGTTCATCACATACCTGGCACTGTTTGATCGCTTTAAGCGTATTCATTTATACAACCCTCACAGTAACCCTGGGGGATAGGTTCATTATTAACCTCACTTGCAGACAGGGAAACTAAAACATGGAGTGGTTGTGAAACTTGTCCAAGGTCATACAGCTAGCAAGTGATAGTGCCACGCACTGTAAACCATGAACCCACTCCCTTCAGCCACTGTGATAAATTGTTTCTTGCACGTGAGACAACCTGAGAAAAATGTTTCTATCAGTGCAAGATATGAATAAGTAGTTAATAAATGTTGGCTATCATTATTATGTTATTAGTCCCTAGCAAAGCTTACAGTAGCTGCAAATTTTCCTAAAAATTTAAAGAGTTTAAAACAGCCTCATAAACAATATACGCTCTAGGTTAGGGCTGATTCTCATATTCTCTTTTGGCAAGAGGCACCATTTTGTCTTCTTTACTAAAATATTTGTAATTTTCTTTAAAGGCCACAGAGGCATCCTTGGAGAAAAGGGGTCCCTTTAGAACTTTTTTCTAAATCTTGGTAAACAAGATAAGCAGACAATGGTGAACTAAAACTACACAGTTTCTAAGGATTTTCATAGGCATTGTCTTATTGGATGATATCCTGTGAGGAGGAAAGGCCTGGCAATGTCACCTCATGTATAAAGAAGGATTTCTGGGTAGTGCAGCCGAATATAAGGTAGTGCACCTGGTGGATCAGAGCAGGTGTTCTTGAGTCAACAAGTGTGTGTTCAAATCTGGGTTCTATCACTTACTACCTGGTCACTTTGCACCCTCTAATTCTCACATTCCCCATTTCCAAAACACAGAGATAGTAGGCATGATAGTAGCCCTTGGATAATTTAAGTGATTATCTGACGAAAGCTCAGAACTTAGTAAGTTCTCAATAGAAGTTCACTGCCAGTGTTGCTATTATCCCCACCATAGCCCAAGGAGTTGGAAAAAACTTCCTGAGAAGCATGGCCAGGATTAAAGCCCAGGTCTCCAGATGCTTAATGCAATTCCCTTTCCCTGGTACAACATTGCTTACAGACCTCTATCTATCCAGAAAATCGTCAGGACCTTGGCTTAGCACCTGATTCAAAACTTTATTTTCTTTCAAAAAAGGCATTTTCTAAAATCTGCAAATCAAGGATAGCACAAGGGATTAGAACATGATAAAGAGTGACTTAAAAACAAGATCACAGAACCAACCTGAGGATCAGCTATAAAAATCAGATGTCTCTTAAATCAAACAGGGCCGGGGCCAGGGCTGATGCCAGGAACGCTTAACACCCATTACAACAAAGAACACATAAGTGCAATAAGGGACCCATAAAAACCACCAGCATGTGAAATACTGCCAAACGTTGCGTGGTTGCCAGGAGCAAGCATCGCTAGGCTGGATTCTAATGTTCTTCTCTGCAAAGCAAATAGGCTGGGTGTTAATTAAAGTGTGTAAGTCAATTCTTGAGGTAGCTGCCTGGAAAAAGAAATCCTGTGTAGAAGTCTCTTCCTCTGACAGATTTATTTTGGAATTGTGAATTTTCTACAAGTGAAATTCTCCCAAACACAACTTCCTGTGTATTCTCTGCTCTCCATTGCTTGTGGGGCTGGGTGCTTTTGAACAAGAGAGATATTACGCTGGTTTCTACGTCACTGTCACACTCAATACTTTGCAAAGGACTTACATTACGCATGCATCTCACAACAACCTCATATCCTATAGAGGGCCACAGTTATCATTTCACTTTACAGAGGAGAAACATGAGAAACTGAGGCACTATGGGACTTGCCCACCATGGCAGAGAGTGGTAGAGCCCACAGAAACACCTTGGATTCCTTGATTGCAAATATGGGTCTCTTCCCATCCTAAAAATGAACGACACCCAAAACAGCAAGAGATATGTGAGTAGAGCCTGGTGGGAATTTAGCAGGTGGGTTTGTAAAACAGGGTAAAAGGGTGTACTCATAGCTTTCTAAAATTGTCTTGGCATGACAAATACCCTAGGCATTGCTAAGATCAATACCACATCTAGTGTCTAGAAGGGCAAACTGGGGTGAGTCACAGGTGGTGTTGCTTATCAAGACTGGTCAGCAGAGCCACTCTTACCATGCCTTGCTATTTCTCAGGGAACTAAATCCATTTGATGCCACTTAGGCTTTATCCTTAGGTTACCCCAAGAATGAAATCGTTTGCCCCCTGAGTGTTTGAACAGCCAGGTGCTCTTCACATCAGTTTTTAGACCAAGATGTTTACCTTCCTGAGGCAGATTGAGTGAAGGTATTGAATGAGAAGGAGGTGAACTGCTGGTCCTGACAGCTCCTGTTTCCTTCCATTACTCATTCACTCAATGAACGTTAGCTGAACCCCTGCGCTTATTAGGAACTCTGGTACACCCTAGGGACCCAGTAGTATCCAGGAGGTAGAAGACACAGAAAGTCTCCACCCTCATGGAACTTATGTGCTACTGGGGAGATAAAAAATAAACAAGAAGACAGGATTTCAGAGTGTGATGAGCATTATGAAAATAATCAACAGAGTGAGGGAGAATACTTGAGGGGTAGTATTTTAGATGCTGTGGTCCAGGAAGTCCTCTGTGAAGAGACAGCCTTTGAGCTGAAACTAGATTAAAAAGAGGGAGCCAGTCTTGGAAAAAGCCCAGGGAAAAGCGTTCCAGGCAGAGGGAAGACCAAGTGCACAGGTCCCCAGGAGGGAAGGGACAGAAGTAGGAAATCAGGTGAGGTTGGGGAGGGGGCCAGATTTTGAGTCATGAGGAGTCTGGTGAACCATGCCTTGGAGGTGGGATTTAATTCCAAGTGGCCCCCGTGCACTGCCCCGGTGTCTGACTTTCCGTTCTCAAACACATTTCTTTCCCTTTTCCATGACCAGTTCTGGAACTTCAAGGATTTGCTCCACTTCTCAGTTGCACAATCTCTGTATTCTTAATGGCACAGACCACGTGGATTACATATTGCTGACAGTGGGCTCTTAACAGTCTCCAAGTCCACGCGAAGGGGGTCAATGAGGCCTGAGAAGTAGAAATCGAGCTCTGAACTAGTTCACGAGCATGGCAGCTGGAGACGGAGGCTGTCAGCTCTGTTCTTCCTGGAGAAAGGCTCTTTATAAACCCGAGTTGTTCCTCACCAGCTCTCTACACTTTGAATCCGGAAGACCCTCAGTTAAATCTGGCCTCATTGACATAAGTCAAGTACATGGGCTCTGGGATCAGTAAAAACACTGGTTTGGCTCAGTTAACCTCCCTGAGTCTCACCATTCTTGTCAGTAATTATAGATAATAACAACACCTGCCTCACGGGCTTGTGACAATTTGTAAAGTGCTTCCCAGTCATGCTTTGCAAATCATAAGATTTCAATAAGCTCTTACCATTACTATTTTCATTAGGCACCATCATAAAATCTCAACTCTCTTTCTCTTCTGACACACACTTACTTCTTTCAATATGCTGCATAATGGTTTTGTAAATTTTTGGAAAGAGGCCTTGAAATAGTGTAAGTAAAGACTAATTCCCATATACTATAGGCACCATGCAGGTAACTAATTTCCAAGCAGTAGGTAGCAAAGGCAGAGTTTACCTACAAGGGCTACCTGCTCTGCAGTGTGTGGAAGGCGCCAGGACCATGTAGAGCAATCACTATCACCATCTGCAATAGCCCTCATAACCCCGCACCTGCATGCTGTAGGCCTGCTGGCTTGGGGAAAGAGCTTCCCAAATTGACAGAGGATTGAGGGTCCCTGGGAGCCTGGAGCTGCTGGTGGCTGGGGGTAGACACAGCTGCAGCCCCAAGACCCAGAGCACTGAGGTCAGGGGAAGCCTTGGAGGCTGCATTTGAAGTAGCATCCCTGCCCCAGGCCAGCAAATGGTGGGGAGAACTGAGAAGAAAAGGCCACCCCCCAGTCTTAGGATTTGGCAGGGTGCTTACCTCTTCCCTCCTTGGTGTAGGCTCCACAGCTTTGACAGGCGGAGTCAGCACTGCTTTGGCATTTTTATTCTGCTGGGGCACTAGGAAGGAAGGCTGGGCTGCTACCACCCCCAGGCATCCCATCAAAGGGGAGTGACAGCCAGAGAGCCTCCTCATCCCTGGCTGGAGCAGACAGCCCCAACCCCTTCTAGAAGCTCAGGCTTCAGCGTCACATGCCTGAACACAATTCCTCCACCCTGATTTCCTCCTTTCCTAGCCTGCTGCAGAAACCTGCTTAGCCCCGCCCTCCTCATCCATTCTAGGCTCCTGTTCCAAGCCCTGCATCTCCACCCTCCTTCTCCTCCTCCTCTTCCTTCTTGGCTCCTGGCAGGACTGGCCTAACCAGCTCAGGTACCTCAGAGAGGCTGTCTGTGTGCTGCTGGTAGCTGGTTGTTGGTTGGTTCTGGTCCCCAGCAGCCTGGCTTTGGCCCCTACGATTTATTTTGAGAGAGCAGCTGGGTTAGTTAGAACAAGAACTTGGAACTTTGGACCAGACTTGGGAAAGTGGAGAGTATCTGTTTTCTAGTGCTTGATTTAAAAACTGTAGGAAAATGAAGGCCAGGTATCAGGAGACAGGAGTCTCTGCCTAGCTGCTGCCACAGAATGACTTCGATACAGGCCATGGAGGCTCTGTCTTTAGTACCAGAGATATGGCTATATTGTACCCTTAACCCCAGGGGCCAGCTTTCTCAGGACAGATGCAGCAGAGAGAACTAGAACAACGGGTTGAAATCTGCCCACCAGGCCCAAAGGAGATTCTAGTTTGTTCTCTTTGTAGTAATGGGGAAATCAGCAAAAAACTTTAGCAATGCATCCCATGTCTGTTATTAAAAAGCAATCAGTCACCCCAATTAATGGCTGTTCTACTGAATCCACAGGTGATCTTAAAGATGAATTAAATTATCCCTGAAAAAGGATAATCATTGCTCAGGTCCCAAATCTAAGGATTTGGGATTTTATTTTCCTACCCTGGCAAGTTAGTATTATTTTCTTCCAGATCAGAAATTGCCAGATTTTAGGATTCATGGGAATTATCTGGGGTATTAAAAATACAAATTTCTGCATGCAACCCTCAGATTCCATGAGGGCCAAGGAATCCATATTTTAAAAAATCCCCCTAGGTTATTCTGATGTGGATGGTTTTATACCTATACTTGCAGAAATACTGCCCAAGAATACATCTAAATTCTATATTCCCAGCCTGGCGTTTCTTGGTGCCTGCAAGACTCAGTTGGGGACCAGCTATTCCCCATTGTTTTCAACTCACTGTACTACCCCTGCCCTCAGGAATATTCCAGCTGACTCCAGCATCTTCCTCCTCCCTTTAACTCACTATTGAGCTTTGTAAGAGGAGAGAGACTTAGCCTCACAGATAGCCCATCTGTAAGAGGCCTTAGAGTGATGTCATTGCGGTGTTACTTATTACAGTAGCAGAGACGCTGAGCCAGGCTTTTACCCTTTCTCCACCTGAGGCCCAGACCTCACGCTACTGCCACCTCCAGGTGATCTGCATGCAGGCCCCTCAAGGTTACCTGTCCGGAAGATAATTCCCCCCATGCCAACCCTCCCCAGTCTCTACTACTTCTGGAGAAGCACCCAGGTACATGGGCCCCACAATCAATTCCTCTCCCTGCTCCATGGCTGAGTCAATCTGTGTTCAGGTTCCTAATTTCTTGAGTTAGGTTAAGTTTTAGAATGAGATTCTTACGGCCCACCTGCTCCCCTAGATGGAGTTATTATACAGGCAATTAGATCTCATATGACTGTTCATGTCAATCATGTAATCATAGGACACAAATCACAGGATCCATTAGATTTAAATCACTTGACTAAGCACCTAAGATGTGTGGGGCATCTTGCTAGGCACAGCAAGGGGTGTGAAGAGGACTCAAGGAAGGCGTTGATGCTGTTGTATTGTTACTGGCATTGTTTTTCTGGTGAATTGGGTGGAGGGCACTAATGGGAGTCAAATGGTGAGAGTGATATGTGAAAATCCACATTTAAACCCATGTTTCCCCAAGGGAAATGCTCTCTTGGGGCTGTCCATTCCACTCCATCAGTAGCTCAGGAGATCCTGTGTGATACAATAAAAATAAATGTGTCTTTGCCTCACCTGTGAGTTCACAACATTTTCCCAGTACTTATAACCTGGTCCTCTGGCTTTGCCTTTCATCAGGTGAAATGAATAGTGGCATAGTATAGTGGTTACCAACAGAGACGCTGGCACCAGGCTGCTGGGATTGGCCTCTTTGGCTCTATCAGCTCTCGGATGTGTGGTTTGGGCAAAATGCTAGCCCTCCCTGGAGAATGGTAAATAGTACTTGCATCGCAGGGCTGTTACCAGGATGATATGAGCTAATATGTGTAAGTGCTTTTAACAGTGAAAGTGTTTAAATATTATTACTCAGGAGATCCTGGATATTGTTACCATGTGTCTATAGTCACCGTAAAGGACTCCTGTTTTCTCTCCTGAAGATCACTAATGACTCCAATATGTTTGTTTCCCTTGATGTATACCTCTCAATCTCATGTTCAAGGTTCTTTATTAGTTGATCTGTGCTGCCCTTTCATGTATTCACTTAACTATTTTTGACTGAGGATCTACTATGTGCCAAGAACTGTTCTATGTGCTGAGGATACAATGGTGAACAAAGACAGCCACTAACTCTGTCCTCAAGAAGTTTACAGTACAGCAGATTTGATTGAACAGTCACACAAAAGTTGTGAAATTATGCTCGGGGTAAGTGTTAAGAAGGAGAGGTATCCAGTGCTGCGAAAAGGGATTTGACTTGGTCAAAGGGTGAGGTTAGAATTGGGATGGAGTTAACTATGCAAAAGAGTGAGGGAGTGGCACCAGAATATTCCAGACAAAGAAATGCCATGCACCAGGTATAGTAGTCAGTTTTGCTGCAGGAATAAATGATCTCCAAATCTCAGTGGTTTCCACCATGAGGTTTATTACAGGGAGGTTGTGGGTTGACTGTGGCTCTGCTTGGGCTGTGCCTGTGCTTCTCATGCAGGGACTCAAGCTGAAGAAGCGGCCCCCAAGCGGGACACACTGTTCTCGCGGCAGAAAGGAAGACCAGGAGCACAGTGGAAACCTGTCCTGGCTCTTAAAGCTTCTGCTTGGATGTGGCCTCTGTCACGTCTGCTTTCATTCCTTTGGTCACAGCCCAAAGCCAATGGGGTAGGGATGTATGATCCCCACACTGGGGACATGGCAAGCCACATGGTAGTGGGCAGGAATGTACTCTTACAGAGAGGGGGATGGGAATGGCCATTGCAAAAGTAATATAATCTACTATATTAAGGCTCTGTGGTAGAAGGCAAATGGCAAGAGACCCGGAGCCCTGTGTGGCTAGAGCTGAGAAAGCTGGTAGTAGCATAGTGAGAGAAGAGATGAGGGTAGCAGGCAGGGGCCACGCCAGGTGAGCAAATCTAACCTTGATACTGTGAGCAATGGAAACCACTGATCTTTACCCATCTACCTTCTCTCCTTCATGGTTAAATGGATACTTTTCATGTTTTTCTGGTTTCTGAAGTAATACCTGTTCATTATAGAAAATTTGAAAATGACAGATGAATAAAAAGAAAAAAATACAAATTGCCTTTAATTTTACAACTCAGAGAGAACCATCATTGAATATTTTGGTGAATACATTTCTAGACTTTTAGATGCTTTTTAATGCAATTGTTTTAAAGCCAAAGTTGGATCACGTTCTTCATCAGTTGTTATGAATGTTTTCTAAGTTATTAAACATTCTCTCCTTTATAATTCTGTCATCATATGGATGTACCATAATTTAACCAATTCTCTACTATTGAACATCTAGGTTTTTTTCATTTTTATGAAAGTTCCACAGTGAAATCTTTATATTTAGCAACATCCATGTGATTTCTTAGAAAAGTTATTTTTGTCCCAAAAGGTATGACAAATTTTAAGGCCATTGATACACATTGCCAGTTGTCCCTCAAGAAAAGTTGAAGTCAGTCACACACAACCCCAAAGCATGATTTGCCATCTCTAAGTATAATTATTTTATATTGCCAATTTGATCAGTGGAAAATATTGCCTTATTTTTATTTTGCATTTGTTTCATAATTAAAACAGAACTTATTATTATTATTTTTTAATAACTCCTTGTGCTTTCATAGGGAAAGACTCACCTAATTCAAAATCTGGGACTTTGGATCTGGTGGTTAGAATGCACTACTGGTTCCTCCTCAGCAAATTATGACTATTTTGTCCTTTAGGCCTCATTGCAAGATTTTCTTCTTCTTTCTACAACAAACCATCTTTGATCATTTCTTTATTGTAGGAGCTGCCAGTAAGGATGTGGGTAGTGGGTTCTACATATATGGTGGAATGACATGGTTCACGTGCATCTTGTCTCCCTGTATGGAGAGGGTGCTCTCTTGTGATTTAATTTTGTGCCCTCCTGTAGTGTCTCACCCTGTACTCTGCATGTGTTATGGTCCATAAATATTTGTGGATATGATGCTAATGAAAGGCATTGTGGCACAATGGATTGGTAATTTTTTACTTGATGGATGACTCAATCGTGGAGACTTACACATGGCTATACTAATAAAAGATTGTGGACCAAAAGTCATTGTGAATGCCATTCAGGATCTCTTTTAGATTGTACATCTACCACCAATTTTTTAACTTTCATAATATAGCTTAGCAACATAGGGCATTCTGATTTGACAGAAGCCCCATTATTTTATCTCTTTCTGATATTTTTATTTTTCCTCCCAGCCAGAGTCAAAGAACTTCTATCCATTTTAAATGTGGCATGGTTTTCAGTTATTTTTTATTTAGGATTTGAGGGTTTTTTTCCTCCCTCCTGTTATACGTTGTGCTAATGTCTTGTCAAGCTAGTCTGACAATGTAAATTGTACCTTCATTCTCCCCTCTTCATGTCAAGGGGAAGAGGCAAAAGACTCAGAACATGAAAATACCATTAACAGAGGATCTGACTGTGTCAGTGGGGAAGGCAGAGAAAAAAGCAACCCTGGTTGACATGGTCTTGCCTTCTTGGTAGTAGGTTAAGTGCTTGGAAGTCTCTTACGGGCCTCGGTGGATTGGGGGTATGAGGATGTCTATCTTGGCATCATTCTAACTGGCTCTCCTTTATCTGTGGTCTGTCACTCACTTGTCCCCTTGTCTTGAAGGAGCAGGGACTCAAGTGTGTCAAGTATTTGTCCCATCATATCATGCCTTCTACACTCATTAGAAGTCTAATTTTAGGATTATTCTCATTGAAAACCTCCGTTTTACTTTCTATATGTATCCCAAAATGTCATGTTGTAAACCTCAAGTATACACAATAAAATTCATTTTTTAAAAAAAGCTCCATACAGCCACCTTCAGTGACTAGAATGGTTACATGAGATGAAACCTATTTGCCTTCCTTACATGTGTCAAGTCAATATTATCAGATGGTTCTTGAATCTACATGCAGTCTAACATACGTTCACACTGCCCTTCCCATTTTTCAAATATTGTCTATGCCTTCAAACAAATAGATGCATTTCTCCTTCCACGAGCAGTGAGATTTGGTTTTTAATCATTGTTTTCTGAGTAAAGCCAAGGCACACCTGAACAGGTGTTCTCTCCATGAATTACTTAATTAAAACAGCTCCCTGAAGGCCTTTGTAATACCAGAGGAAGAGAGTGAAGCACAGAGATTTAATTTTGAGTAATTCCTTTATTAAAATGGAAGGAACTACAATCTGGCCTACTTTAATTTAGGAAGCTGTATAAAAAAATCCATCAGCAAGGAGTGATGCCCTTTAATGGAGCAGTGTTTCCAGAGTGTAGTATGAAGAACACCTACATTAGAATGATTTGGGAATTTGTGAAAAATTTAGGTTTCTGGCTTCACCCAAGACCTACTAAACTCTTGAAGGTGGAGCCTGGGAGCTGCATTTTAACATCCGCCTCCGATAATGCCTGTGTACCAATATGGGACTTAAAGATATTTTCAGAAGAGTCTGAATGTGACATTGCTATCTTAAATCTCTGTGTGTCATAGCACAGTGCCTCCACCACTAAATGCTAAGCCTGTGAAAGTAGGTACCAAGCGAGTTTGCTCCAGTATCCCCTGGGCCTTATCTGCTTGAGATAAATCATTGAGCAGGCCCTCTGTTTTCATTTCTGCCCCTAACTCATTCTAACTAATTCTATGCCTCCATGTGCCCCGAATTTTGGAAATGAAGGATTACTCTTAAAAATGTAACACATTAGAACATTCTCAGAGCTGAGGTTAAATAGCAGAAAAATCAACTTTTAATTCAAAAGAGAAGAATGTGCTTTTAGAGAGTAATGACCCAATAGACAATGCTGAGCCTCTGAAGAGTTTAGTATGGAGCTATTGCCACTGAAGACAGTTTGGGGTTTGTTCTCTTGAAAGATTCAGTCCATCTCATTGCTGCCTTGGGCACTTCTTAGTGGACACCAAAATAATATTCATTCATACCAAGCATTTGCTATGTGTCAGGGAATGTTTTAGGTACTTGGTATTTGGTCTTGATGTCCTCAAGATATCCAAAATATGTGGTCTGAGGACCAAAATCATCCCTACTACGTGAGAGCTTGTTAGAAATGCAAACTGTCTAGCTCTACCCAGTACTTACTGCATCAAATACTCTGGGGGCTGAGTCAACCAACCTTTATTTTAACAATCTCTTAATTTTCATGCTCAAGGTTGAGAAACACTGGTTTAAAAGAAACTTTTCGGAAGAGCTATTGGCTACCTATTGCTTTTTTTTCTCTCCACTTCAAGTGGTATATTCTTTGGTCTATATGCTATCATGATTATGTACCTTTTAAGATTGAACTATTTTAAATCCCAGGCATGGTTTTGAGAAAGGCAAACAACTAGAAGCCTATTAGGTCCCTGACATGCATTATCTCTTTAACCTGACAAGCTGGAACATTATCCCCATTTTACAGTAGAGGAAAGTGAGGCTCACAGAATGTAAATGGCTAGTGTGAGGTCATACAGCTGATAAGGGGCAGAGTTGGATTTAATTCAAGATCTCTTAGACATTAAAGCCCACATTCTTCCTTATTTTTTGACTGATTCTCCATGTCCTGCCTTCTGTTTTACTGGACAGTATGAGGACTTTTCTGAGTGAGTTTTAAGGGGGGAAATTACATGGTCTCTATCTGTTTTTGCATCACCAGTGGCGCCATTCTTAGGACCCACAGGGCCTTCAGATTTGAGCAGTTCCCTGAACATACCATCCAGAGCTGGTGTGGAGGGACCCACCAGAACTTACAGGCTGAGAGGAGTCTGATCATCGAGGGGTGGTTCCCCCTTGCACCCACCAAACAGCCCCTAAAAGCCATGTGCTTTCTTTATTCTGATCTGGTAGCCAAAATAAGTCATATTTTGTGGAGTGGAGAAAAACAGAGTAAGTCCAGTGGGAGAATGTTCATTGGGAATAAATAAACATTTGTGCTGAAGACAGATCTCTGCTTTCTTCTAAATTAGAGTTATGGGGGGGAGGCCATGCTTAGTTGGCTCTCAGCGAAGTAGGCATATGATTCATTCATTCATCCATTAACCCTGTATGACCGTTTTGAATAGCTCACAGTCATACGAATTCAAACAAACAACAGGCAATTTGGATATAGCAAGATGAGTGCTGTGACAAGCGAAGGCAAGATGCTGTGGAAACACACATAGGGCAATCAACCGAGGTATGGGAGTTGAGGAAAGCTTCCTGGAGCAAGTGGTGTCTAGGTTAGAACCTGAAGATTTTAAAGGCACGGCCAGCTGGAGAGTGGGTAAGGAGAGACTTGTGAGGAAGTGGGGAGGGTTTCTCAGCAGAAGGAAAAACATGTAGGGAATATGCTACAGAGAGTCAGGTGATCTAGGCCTTGTAACTATTCCCAATCTCTCTCTGCTTTTGGGAGAATCCAAACCAAGATGGAGATTGAACATGGTATTTAGTCCAGGCATTCAGTCTTGGTATGCTTATCATTTTTGTTTATCGCCATCATTATTATCATCACTTTATTATTTTATTATGAATAGAGCTAATAGGATCACAGGCTATATTAATGTAATTATGTGCTCAGAATGAAGAAAGGAGAATGCTCTTCCTCTCTTCTCAGATTAGATACTTCTGGGTTTCACTTCTGATGGGACCACTTAAAAGGGACCCTGATAAACTGTAGCATATTCAGAGGTAGGACATGGGAAATATCCCATATGAGAAATATCTAAAAGAACCATCCTTCTTCCTTTAGGAGGGACAGGAGAGATGCCTTTCAGTTTTCAAGTGCTATTATCGAGGGAAGACTTCCCCAACATCCATCTCTAGGCTGTCTCCCATGGAACTCCCATCACAGCCTCTAAACCATAATCTTCACTGGGGCAAGGACCAAGTTTGTCCTATTACTACTTCCTAGTGCCTAGAACAGTGCCTGGTACATAGTAGGTACTCAGTAGATTATTTGTTGAATGAAGGAATAACTGGAACAGGTAGTACCATGCCAACTGCAGAGTTTTTCCAAGCTCTGTATTATTCCCACCATTTCCAAAGTTCAGAGTCTGTTTGGATGCCCTCTCAACTAGAAATTTGTCCCTGTTTGAGAGATTCAAAGCATATCACATCATCATAGTTGGCTTCCATGGTCTATCTGAAGATAAATCCTTTTAGAAAACCTCACCTGTGAATGATATGCAGTGTTTAATGGTTCCATAGTACAGCTTGGAGGGTTTCTTTTTCACAGTCCATTTTATGCATCATAAACCAAAATACACAATTGGAATCAATGGTGAGAAAGTGACACCACATTTTTCAAATCCAAAGGCCTGGGAACTGAACCCCCTGCCTCGTCTACTACTAAGCACCCTGAGACTGCACAGGAGGAACGTGAGTATGAGTGAAAAGTGTAATCACACAGCTGATAGGTCCAAAGCACCCCAAGTAGTTTTCTGAACTTCTCGAGCATCAGATTATCCCTCAAAGGGACATTGGAGACCATTTGGTACAACATCTTCATTTTTTATATGGGACAACTTGGGTCCCCAAAGTAAAGTGTCTTTTCCCCATTAAAGCATCCTATAAATGGCAGAGCAGGTGTCCCTATTCAAAGACCTGCTTATTTCACTATGCTTTGCTACTTTCTTCTATTCTTTATTCTTCCTCTGTGTTCAGCTAAGTATTCTTCTTCCTCTAAAAATCAAAGATGAGCTATAACGTTAAGTTTTCTTCAATTCCTCCTACCTAGAAGCGTGTTCTCTGTAGTCACCTCTCTTTATATCCAGACTGCAGCAGATTTTCTTTCCCTATTACTTCCCCTCTGGATTTTCTCTTTGGCCAAAATGGCCTATTTAAGTTGTAATGATCATTTACATCTCAGAATTCTGGCAACCTACAGAAAAATAACAGATGCAAGAAAATCAAGTGGAGGAGGGCAGCATGAAGAGCTGGGTTTCAAAGAATAAAGAAGCAGCTTTGCTCACTTTTTGTTCATATTTCTAAGATTAATATATTTAAATACATAAAATACAAGCTCATCTCAAGCGGCTGTTCATTTTTGAGGTTTTTGGCACCAGTTGCCTAGATTTGACTTTTTGAAAATCGAATGATTGATGCTCTATTTCATCTTGATTTTTCATATTTTTTGTGCGGATGCTTTTTCCTAACTAGATCTTAAAGCAAGTTGCAGGCTGAGGGATTTGAAGGGCACTAGGAAACTTGTCCAATTTAGACCATCTTTCTATTGGCCTATGAAACAGTCTCGAATTAGACATATAATCCTTTCATAAAAGCATTATGTCTCTAGGGACCCCCTATAAAATTGTTAGGACTGGTACACCTAGGGTACCATGCATAATTAACTATGGAGTCATGGGTTAGTTTACCACAAAACCAGTTTTTACTTTGAAAATATGAAAATATAATTCTTTTCATAAATGGGAAGTAGGACAGGTAAGTGGGAAGTAAGACAGGTAAGTTTTGATACATGAAAGTTTGGAAGATATATCATGTCTACAGAGAAGGAAGCAGGCAAAATGAAGAGACCCTTGTGGGAAGAGGAGTAGCGAGAAAGTAGCAGTGAGGGAACTTAATTAAAGCTTATATTTCTTTCTCATTTTGCAAGGGACAAGACTTGGTAGGAAAAACAAAACAAAACAAAACTATGATTCTTTGAAAATCCAACTTTACTCATCTATTTTCTTTTTAACCAAATGTTTTGTGGACATGTACGATGCACAGGGCTTAGTGGGCAAGGTGAGAGAAGAAGAAAGGGAGAGGTGAAATGTTTGGTCTCTGTCTTGATGCAATACATAATATAGAAAGGAGGAAACACATAACTAAGGGATGCAAAATAGGGCAACGTTAAATACAGTCTATCATAGCAGAGCATGTTAAAATGAGGACAGGAAGGAGAAATCATTAGTTCTAATAGTGTCAACTTTGTGTTTCGGAGGCATCTCTGTGTCACCTCTGTGATTCTTTCAAGTTTGGGGAGAAAAATGTTGTTCTTTTAGAGAAAATGTACAGAAAGGTTAAATACCCTTAAATCATCTTCTGGATTGAGCACAAATAGACGTTTCTGTCTCAATTATGCTAGGAGATGTTGTTTCTTAGATGTGAAAGTATCCTCAACTTACCTTCTCTATACTACCCCATTACTAACTCCCTTTAGCTGATGCTCTGGAAGAAGATTTTGCTATCTCCACTTTTTAAAATTTTCTTAAGCTCTTTCCTCAGATTTCATCCTTTTGGTAGAAAGGGAAACTAATGCTCTTCTGTATTAGCCCAAAATGCAAACAGTACTGGAGTTACCATAATCAGATTACAGAATTCAGGTTTTTCACTGCTTTACTACACTTTCTCCTAAAAAAACCTTCAGATGGAAACATCTGATTTCAGAAGTGCTCAGCTAAGTTTTAATGAATGATAACATCTCCTGAAAAAAAGATTCCTCCGTCAATTCTTATCTCAACCCACTGCTTTAGTTTTACTTTATCAGTTTGAGTCCTTGCTCAAATCATGCAAGACTGGAGGTCATGTTTAGTTCAGAGGCGGCCTTTATTTTAGCTTTTTGAGCTATGGAAGAGACCTTATCTAGATAAGAGGTTTTCTGGAAAAGGCTCTTTCTAAGAAAGAGTAGTTCCTTATTTCAAATTAGGGCCACATGGGGCAGGACACAATTATTATCTCCATAGATTAATACTTAGTGGTTCTTGTTTTCTTTCGGGTTGTCTTTTGCCTTCTCAACTCACTCTGCATATTGGGTGCTTTATTGTGTGCAAATCTATTTAAGAAATTGACATTGGTTTTCTGGGCATTGGGCCCAGAGTTTCTAGAGTTTGGTTTGCTATCTCATAGGTGATCTGAGATCACACTTGGAGATTAACACATTCGTTAGTGACAAAATATATATCAATTAGGAGAGGAGCTCTTTAACTTGCCTCCAAGGATGATAGGTGAAAGGGGATACCCTATGAGTTAAAAGTGCTATTATGCTTTATGAAAGATGAGATATGAAAATTTTGCTATATTGCCATGGAAGCGTTCTTCATATTTGCTATGAAATAGAACGCTGTTTTAGTCTGAATGTGATTCGACCATGGTGTTTAGTAGAATATTAACATTTTATCCCCAAAAATGCTCAGAAACCACAAATCATACTAGTAAATATCCATGGATCATGCTCTTTTGTTTCCTAGGAAAGTATAAAAAGTAGAGAAAATCTTATGGGGTCAGAGCTTGGGTGTGGCAGAGAATATGATTGAATATCAGCAAAGTTAAGCTAGCAATAAATTTGGGTTTATATGTGTGGAGCTTGGTTACAAAATAACCTCAAGAACTTTCAGAGATAAATTGATGCTGGGAAAAGATGAAACCAAACTTTCTGGCCCCAGTCAAAACATACGCAGGCTGGGATGCTGGAGTATTGAAAGCAAATGGCACCTCATGTAATACCTTGCCCTGCATTTTGTACAATGCTTTACAATTTACCAATCATTTGCACATGGATTTTTCTTTTACCTGGTTCTTTGAGATGCCTGAACCAGGTTTTGTTATCCCCAATTGCAAGATGAGAAGACTGATGTTCTTTGATTTTAAATGACTTGCTTATGGTTACAAGGCTAATAACTCAAAGAATGGGGCCTGGATTCAGGTCCATTGACTTGTAATCCAGAATTCTTTCAGGTAAATCTTACCATTCAGTTTTTGGCTTAGGATACTGCTTTCTCTGGTAGTCTTTTTCTGTCCACCTAAGTATGGATTAGGTACATATTTCTGGGTTCCAAAAAGTACTCTACAACGTACCCTGTCATATAAATAGCCTAATTTTCATCACATTGGGATGTAAAGAATTATTTCCTTGACTTTATTTCCCACTGAACTATGATCTCCATGAGAGAAGTGCCTAGTTTACCATGGTACCACCAATACATGGGAACAGGTATATAGTATATGTTCTATAAATATTTGCTGAGGTGAACTGAATTCTAACACTTACTTTGACAAAGCTAAGAGGGCAGCAAAATGCCTGACATTTAGACTGACAGGCTCCAAGTCTGGATAGGATGGGTGTTTCCAAAGCAGGGCAAGTCACTGGTGCTGCCAACTTGAAACACTCATTACAGATGCTCCAGAGGGAACTCAAAAGTTCTTCCTAACACAGACCATAGTTCTGCTTTGGGAATTGACCCTATTTCAGTCTCAATTAAAGGACATTTCTGCCTCCTTGCTAATTCAAACTGGTGAAGGACTGTGGAATCCCAAAATTTCTCTTAATGCCCACAACCCTGCAGAAGAGGGGATCTGTGTATTTGATTCTCTGGAGAAGCTGTATCTCTTCCCCAAAACAGCCATTCTTTTCCAGGCAGGTAATTGTGGTGATGAGGTTGGCAGAGGTGCCAGGTTATGTCTCATCATCCCTGATGGAAAAGGAACAAACATTAAGTGAAGAAAAACAATAAAAAAGTCCATTTAAAAGCCATAACCTACATGATTCAAAATTGGAAATGGGACTTAGGATATCAGTCCCCTTTGGAATTTGGAAATTCAACCCCATTTCTGTAAGATTTTCCAATGCAGCCAGCACAGCTAGAGTTGGCTGGACTCCCAGGTGCAATGTAGAGTCCATCTGTTCGGTCACTCTGTCTGGTATGGGCTTGGAGAATGAGTTATGTACTTGGGACAGTTTCCAGTCAAATGTGGATTTTCTAAAGATATTAAAAATGTGGGTGTGAGTCCTGAATTCCATGAGCCCTAGGAGTTAGAAATTCCCACTGTGGGTTCCCTCCCTAACTCTTTTAGTACCTACGCAACAGTGGTTTAGAGGGATAACGCCCTGCTGTAAGGCTGAGAAATCTAGCTTTGCACAGTGCCTGGCTTAGAGTAAGTATTTTATAGATAATTTTTAATAATAATAATAGTAGTTTTTTTTAGTATGTCTATACATTATGTGATATGCTAAGTACTTTTCTTTCTTTGTCTTTGTGTCTCTGTCTTTCTTTCCCTCCTTCCATCCCTTCTTCCTTCCCTTCTTTTCTTCCCTTCTCTCTTTCCACAAATATCCAAGTTCCCTCTACATGTCAGGTACTGTTGTAAAAGCTTGAGCTGTAGTAGTGAACAAGTGACATTATATACCTTAAATTCTAGTTGTAGAGATAATAATAAATAAACAACACAAATTCAGATAGTGGTAAATACTATGAAAAGATAAATAAAACAGAGTAATATGACAGTGACTGGGAAACAGAGAGCCACGTCAGTTGGGTGTACAGGGAAAACTTACGTATGGGAGAGACATTTGAACTGAGACCTCAATGAATAAGAAAGAATTTGCTGTATTACTGTCTGGCAGGGGGGCAGTTTTCTAGGTAGATGAGCATTCCGAGATAAATGTCCCAAATGAACCAGATTTGTTTGTGGAATGAAAAGAAGCCAACCTCTCTGAGCAAGACTGACCATGGAGGACAGTCGCACAGACGGGAGGTTGAGGAGTAAGAGGGCAGCAGACCAGGCAGAGACGCTGCCGGCCGTGGTGAATAAGACTCCAATTAACCAACATGAAAACCCGTGATAGAGGTGCTACTCGTATCTCCATCTGTACAGGAGAAAAGTGAGACTTGGAAAGGTGAAAGAGCACGGCCAAGGTCCCATTGCTGGCGAGTGGCAGAGTACAGATTCTAAACCAGGCAGCCTGGCTCCAGAGCTTTCCCTACTAATTTCAACACAAATCCAGACCTTATCAACAGTACCTTAGAATCACACCTTCCATCCTTTCAATTACTCATCCATCTGTGTTCCCATCCTCAAAGAGAACACTGGGTACCAGCCTGGATGCGGGAGTCAGAGCCAAACAATTCAGCTGAAAACATCAGCTCTGCCTTGACTGCCGTGTGATCTGGGAAAGTAATCTAATTCCTTGGAGTTTCAGTTTTATCAGCTGTAAAATGAGACTAATAGTACGTATTTTCCTCCCACTTCTTAAAGTTGTGAGAATAAAGTAAGATCATACTTAACCATGGTAAGTGCTCAACGAATTCTTAACTGCTAACCAAACCAAACAAAACACCCACCACACATACTTGTTTACCAAAACCCATCCATCCCTCCCTTCTCTCCACTTTCCCACCGTTATCTACGTTGCAGACCACTACTACTACCATCTAGACCTCCTGAATCAGACTTTGGAGATGGGGTCCAGGAAGTAGCATTTTAACACATTCCTCTACTGATTCTGATGTAAAACAGTTTAGGACCACCAAAATAGACCATAAACCAAGGTATGAGAGGATCTTTGTAGATCTCAGTGTCAGCCTTGGAAATAGTAAATATATTTGCAAATACATGTGGTGTTAGTGTTAAATGAGATTTGGGGTCTCTTGGATGCTACAGCCAGAGTTTAGGTAGTTCATGAATCCTGACCTGCTATTGCCTATCTTCCATGTTTCCCTGTTCTCGTAATGTTCCTGTGTGAATTATATACAAGGAATAATAGCCAAATGGTGTTTAGAGTACAATGTGTAATAACTGTCAGTACACAATTATGGTAAAGTCTAATTTGATGCACCTGTTTAGGTTCAAGTACTAACATTTAATTCAAATTTTGACGTCTCAATTTGGATCTTCAAAAGGAATGTTAAATTTAATATGTAAAAAAACCAAATTCATTATCTTTCTTCCAAATCTGCTCCTTCAAAAATCTGTCCCACTTACAGAAAAGCATAGCTATCCTTCTAGCTGCTCAGACTACAAATCTTGAAGACTACAAATCTTGGAGTCTCTCTTCTGTTTTTCTCATATCAGCAAAACATGTTGGTTTTGTTTTTAAAACATTTCCAAGATATGACTTCTCCACATCCCTGCTGCCACCACCCTGGACTAAACCACCATCATCTCCTCCCTGAGGTATTGCAAGAGCCACCTAACTGGTTTCCTTGTTTCTTCCCTCACACTTCAAAAGTTTATTTCCAAAAGAGCAGTCAGAGAATCTTTTGGAAATCTGAATCAAACCAGAGTATCTGTGGTAGTCTGAACAATGCCCCTTCCCCAATATATCCATGTCCTAACCCGTGGAACCTATGAATGTTACCTTATATGGCAAAAAAGACTTTGCAAATATGGTTAAGTTAAGGATCTTGAGATAGGGTGATCATCCTGGATTATCAGGGTGGGTCTGACGTAAGCACAACAGTCTTCGTAAGAGGGATGCTGGTGGAGTCAGAATCTAAACAAAAAGTGATGTGATGAGGGAAGCAGAGATTGGAGTGATGTACTAAAGATGGAGGAAGGAAGGGGTCACAAGCAAAGGCATACAGGTGGTCACAAGACCCTAAAAAAGGCGAAGAGATTGATTCTCTCCTCATAGCCTCCAGAAGGAATCACCCTTGCTTATACCTTGATGTCAGCACAGTGAAGCTTATTTTGAACCTCTGACTTTCAGGACCATAAGAGAATAGATGTGTGGTGTTTTAAGTTGCTAAACTTGTGGTGATTTATAACAAATTTGTAGCAGCAGCAAGATGAAACTAAGACAGCACCCCTCTATTCATCCTTTCCTGAGTAAAATCCAAAGCCATCATAGTGACCCATAAAGCCCCACACAATTTGCTTCCCTCCATCTACCTGGTAACTCTGACCTCATGTCCTGTCACTCCTCCTTCGCTCACTCTGTCCCAGCCACTTTGGCCTCCTTGCTGCTCACAGACACACAGGCATGCCTCCTGCTCTTTGCCTGTGCTCCTTTCCGTATGTGGAGTGCTCTACTCTCCAAAAAGTCACATGACTGGATCCTCGCTGCCTTGGGTGTGGTTCAACCATCACCTTCTCAGTTAGGGCTTCCCTAACTACCCAACTTTAAATCAGAACCTAGTTCCTTTTCCCCCTCCATTCCCTGGTCCACTTGCCTGCCTCATTTTGCTACAAAGCACTTATCACCATCTGGTGAACTTTAGGTTTTACTTAGCTATTTATTAGAATGAAAGACCTATTTTTCTTCCCTTTGTACATTGCTGGAGGCCCACTACCTATAATGATGTTTGCACATGATGGGTGCTCAAAATATTTTTATTAACTGGAAGGGCTTGAAGGTGAGTGAGGTGCTGACCCAGTGCAATGTCCAGAGTGATTTTGCGTGCAGGCAGAGCCATGGCAGGGCTCCAAGGAAACTCAGCTACGTGAGTGTTTCATGACGTTTAAGAACAGGAGAGGCAGCAGACAAGTCCTGCCAAGGGCAAGTCCTGGTTTGACTTACTGACCAAGCTGTGTGTAGTGGAAGGCATGTAGAGAGGGGAAGAAGATGGATTAAGGCCTTTTAGTGGGTGGCTCTAACCATTAATGTTCACGGCACAATTAATTCTTGACTCTGCCCAATTACATTAGCAATTCTCCCGCGTCTCTTTAAAAGGAGACCTGGAAAGGTGGTGGAGAGAGAAAAGGTTAAAATTTCTTCCCCCATATAGAGTTGTTTTTAAACTCTTCAGAAAGTCTCAAAAAAGTGATTTAATGGGGAACCCATACATTTCCAGGCTTTCTCTCAATGACAAATGATGATCCATGAGCAAAGTTTGGCTTCCTTTTCAGCATAAGAATCTGTTCTATGCAAATTAAAAGCTCCTCAGCAGTTGGTCATTAGCGATGACATGATCTACTAAACTACACACGCACATCACATCACACAAATGCAAGGGAAATTGACACCTTTGGCGTCCAAATTGTGGATAGGATTCAAAGAAAAAGCCTGGCCTCACAGCTGCAGGGATGGCAAAAAGACCAGCTCACCTGTCAGTTCTAAAGTAGCTGCCCAAAGCTCTGAGGCCTCATCTAGAAGCAGTAGGAACAAGTGCTGTTGTACAGAATTAGCGATGCTGGCTTTGTGGTCTGGAAAGCCACGCGTGTCACAATCTTGCTTGCTTAGCATTAGAGAAAACATTTTCGAGATTAAGATCAGCAAAACAAACTCATGGAATCCAAGACACTGTATATCTTCCATCCCTTCCCTTTCCCTGGATTGTCATCCCTGCCTAATATCTTACTTTAGGAATGGACAAAGCAAGGGAGAAAGAGATTAAAGGATCTGGTTGAACCTGCACAGTTAACGTATGGAACAGCAAAAAGTCCCAAGGGTGACAGCACTCTAGTCACCATTAAGCAACTGCATGTGACACATTGACGATTAGGCACTCATACAACAGCACTTTGTGTGGAATCTTCCACGGATGAACAAAAACCTATTTTCCTCATCCTGACCTATCATTTCTCACCACATGAGCTGTTTATCAGAAAAGCAGCTCTCTAATCATCAACCATATAATGGTTATTGATAAAACAAGAAGACAAAACTGAAAGAAACAAAAATCAGGCATCCAGGAAAGCACCCATCCCCTAATCTCTGTTATTATAGTGGATTTCCCAGTCTGCCCTGCTCTTGAGGTTGGCTGTAGGTCAGCCTCCTTTGGAGATCTGCTGATCATGTCACAAATATGGATTTGATATGTAGCAGATGAGGATTTTTCAAAACACATGGTCAATGAAGTGGGTGGTCACAGCTTAAGTGAAATCAACATGGTTCTTGGCCTGGCTCCACTCAAAGGACCTGGGAGGAAGAGTCTCTGGAAAGTCATATGAATTTACCTCATAATAACCTCACATCTCTCTTCAACCTCCAGGTCTTCAGAGGTCCCTTGCCATGGGGGCCCTTTGCCCAGGTACTCCCATGATCTGTTGGGGTTTTGGCCTCTTCTGGCATTCTCAAGTATATTTCTAAAACAATCCTCCATCATCTCTCTGCTCTGAAATTATTTTGTGGACAATTCTGGCAGCTGGTCCCATACAATGCTGTTCTTGGTAGTTGCAGGGCTTCTGCTGGTAGAATTTTTTCCTGCAGCATTTACCCCTGATGGTGGGGATAGTATATGCCAGGTGACACCAGGTAGAACAGATGGCCTCATTTTTTGCCTAGTTCCTATTTCAAGTTCTCCTCCTCTGATATCGTGCGTGTCAAAAGCCATTCCTCCTAAGCACTAATCTCTACTTATTATAAATTTATTATTCCTGGACTCTTATTTGCCCTGGAAAAAATTTACATGTAATTAAAAAATTAAATGTATTTTTTTATAAATTAAAAATGCACATAGTAAAATAAATTCTAAAACTGTACAGGAAGGCAGGAAATTTTTTTTTAATGGGGGTACAACACTTTGGCTATATATATTGCCCATGCACTGCCCATGTCAGAGCTACAATCGTGGACATCCCCCAAACTGTGCTCCCCGCATCCATTCAGTGAGAGTTTTCCCATCCCCTCCACCCGCCTCCCGCCTGCCCGCCCCCTGATGAATATTATTGCCCTGTGTGACATAAGTATTGATCAGTTAGTACCAATTTGATGGTGAGTACCAGTGGTGCTTGTTTTTCCATTCTTGTGACACTTTAGGATAATACCAGATGTGTTAATTCACTGTTGTTTTTTATTGCTGAGTAATACTCCATGGTATACTTATACCACATTTTATTAATCCACTCGTGTATTGATGGGCACCTGGGTTGTTTCCACATCTTTGCAATTGTGAATTGTGCTGCTATAAACATTCGCGTGCAGATGTCTTTATTATAGAATGTCTTTTTTTCCTTTGGGTAAATACCCAGTAGTGGGATTGCTGGATCAAATGGTAGTTCTACTTCTAATTCTTTGAGGTATCTCCATATTACTTTCAATAAAGGTTGTGCTAATTTGCAGTCCCACCAGCAGTGTATGAGTGTTCCTATCTGTCCACATCCCCACCAACATTTGTTGTTTTGGGACTTTTTGATATGAGCCAATCTCACTGGAGTTAAGTGATGTCTCATTGTGGTTTTGATTTGCATTTCCCTGATGATTAGAGAAGCTGAGCAATTTTTTATATGCTTTTTGGCCATTATTCTTCTTTTGAAAAGTTTCTGTTCATGTCCTTTGCCCATTTTTTAATGGGGTTTGATTTTTTCTTGTTGATTTTCCCAAGTTCTGTATAGATTCTGGTTATCAGCCCTTTATCAGATGTGTAGCATGCAAATATTTTCTCCCATTCTGTAGGTTGTCTGTTCACTCTAGTGATAGTTTTCTTGGCTATGCAGAAACTTTTTAATTTGATCAGGTCCCATTTATTTATTTTTGTTGCTGCTGTGATTGCTTTGGGGGACTTCTTCATAAATTCTTTGCCTAGGCCAATGTCCATAAGAGTTTTTCCAATGTTTTCTTTGAGAATTCTTATGGTTTCACTCCTTAGGTTTAAATCTGTTATCCTTCGTGAGTTTTTTTTTTGTGAGACGTGAGAGTTGTGGGTCTAGTTTCAGTCTTCTACATATGGCCATCCAGTTTTCCCAGCACCTTATTGAATAGGGAATCTTTTCCCCAGTGTATGTTTCTGTGGAATTTGCCAAAGATCAGATGACAGTATGAGGTTGGTTTTATATTTGGGTTCTCGGTCCTCTTCCATTGGTCTATGTCTCTGTTCTTATGCCAGTACCATGTTGTTTTGGTTACTATAGCTTTGTAGTATAGTTTGAAGTCTGGTAGATTGATGCCTCCCAATTTGTTCTTTTTCCTTAAGGTTGCTTTGGATAGACAGGGTCTTCTCTGGTTCCACACGAAGCGTAGAATTATTTTTTCTAGATCATCAAAAAATGATGTTGGTATTTTGATAGGGACTGCATTGATTCTGTAAGTCACTTTAGGTAGCAAAGACATTTTTACAATGTTGATTCTACCTATCCAAGAGCATGGTAGGGTTTTCCATCTGTTTACATCCTCTGCAATTTCTTTTCTCAGTGTTTTGTAATTCTCTCTATATAGGTCTTTGACCTCCTTAGTTAGATATGTTCCTAAATATTTAATTTTCTTTGGTGCTATTCTGAAAGGTATTGCATCTTTAATTTGTTTCTTGGCTTGATTGTCATTAGCATATATGAAGGCTATGGATTTGTGTGCATTGATTTTGTATCCTGAGACTTTGCTGAATTCATTTATCAATTCCAGTAATCTCTTGGTTGAATCTTTGGGGTTTTCTATGTATAATATCATATCGTATGCAAATAGGGAAAGTTTGACCTCTTCTGCCCCCATTTGGACTCCCCTGATTCCTCTGTCTTGTCTGATTGCTCTGGCCAGGACTTCCAGCACTATGTTGAGTAGAAGTGGAGATAGTGGGCACCCTTGTCTAGTTCCTGTTTTAAGGGGGAATGCTTTCAATTTTTCCCCATTCAGTATGATATTGGCTGTGGGTTTATTGTATATGGCTTTAATAATTTTGAGGTATGAGCCATCTATGCCTATATTGTTAAGAGTTCTTATTGTAAAAGGGTGCTGGATTTTGTCAAAAGCCTTTTCTGCATCTATTGAAAGGATCATATAATCTTTGTTCTTGCTTTTATTTATATGGTGAATTACATTTATAGATTTGCGTATGTTGAACCATCCCTGCATCTCGGGGATGAAGCCCACCTGATCATGATGAGTTATTTTTTTGGTGTACATTTGAATTCAGTTTGCTAGGATTTTATTGAGAAGTTTTGCAAGTATTTTCATAAGGGATATTGGTCTGTAGTTTTCTTTTCTTGTTGTGTCCTTTCCTGGCTTTGGTATCAAGGTGGTATTGGCTTTGTAGAATGAGTTTGGGAGGATTCCATCCTTCTGGATGTTTTCAAATAATTTCTGCAGTATAGGCACCAGTTCTGCTTTGTAGGCTTGGTAGAATTCAGGTGTGAATCCATCTGCTCCAGGACTTCTTTTTGTTGGAAGATTTTTTATTACTGCTTCAATTTTGGTGCTTGATATTGGTCTGCTTAGAAATTCTATTTCTTCCTGGTTGAGCCTAGGGAGGTAGTATGTTTCTAAGAATTTGTCCATTTCCTCCACGTTTTCATGTTTTTGGGCATAGAGATTTTTGTAGTATTCGAAGATGATGTTTTGCATTTCCATGGTATCAGTTGTGACCTCTCCTTTTTCGTTTCTAATTGAGCTTATTAGAGTCCTTTCCTTTCTGTTTCTGGTCAACCTGGCAAGTGGCCTGTCTATTTTGTTTGTCTTTTCAAAAAACCAACTTTTTGTTTTATTAATCTTCTGTATTGTTCTTCTGTTCTCAATTTCATTTAATTCTGCTCTGATCTTGGTTATTTCTTTTCTTCTGCTGGCTTTAGGATTGCTTTGCTCTTCCTTTTCCATTTCCTTAAGATGATTCATTAGTTAACTGATTTGTGACCTTTCTGTCTTTTGGATATGAGCATTTAAGGTGATAAGTTTTCCTCTCAGGACTGCTTTTGCTGTATTCCACAGATTTTGATAATTTGTGTTCCCATTATCATTTAGTTCGAAGAATCTTTTGATTTCCATTTGAATCTCCTCCTTGACCCAATAGTTATTCAGCAACAGATTGTTTAATTTCCCTGTTTTTGGATGAAGATGTGAGCTTCTGTTTGAATTGATTTCTAATTTTATTCCCCTGTGGTCTGAAAAGTTACATGGTATGATTTTTATTTTTTTGAATTTGTTTAGATCTGTTTTGTGGCCTAGAATGTGATCAATTTTAGAGAAAGTTCCATAAGCTGATAAGAAGAACATATATTCAGTGTTATTTGGGTGGAGTGTTCTGTAGATATCTGTTCGGCCCAATTGTTCTAGAGTCCTGTTTAGGTCCATTGTTTCTTTGCTTATTTTCTGTTTGGGGGATCTGTCCCATTCCGTCAGTGGGGTGTTGACATCCCCTGTTATCATGCCATTGCTATTTATTATGTTGTCTAGATCAAACAGTATTTGCTTTATGTATCTGGGTGCTCCTGTATTGGGTGCATAAATGTTCAGGATTGTTAAATCTTCTTGTAAGATTTTTCCCTTCACCACTATATAGTGTCCAGTTTTGTCCTTCTTTACTTTTGTTGCTTTAAAGTTTATATCATCTGAAATAAGGATGCCTACTTCAGATTTCTTTTGGTTTCCATTAGCCTGGAAAATTGTATTCCATCCTTTCACCTTCAGTCTGAATGTGTCCTTGTGTGTAGGGTGTGTTTCCTGGAGACAGCAGATACTTGGCTTGTGTTTTTTAATCCATTTAGGTGGCCTATGTCTATTCAAGGGGCAATTCAAGCCATTCACATTTATTGAGAGAATTAATATTTCGGGTAAATTTCTGCTTATTCTGTTGGGTAGTCTCTTGTTCTGTTTTACCTCTTGAGTCATTGTGAAATCTGAGTTCTGGAGTTTTAGCTTTGGGTAGTTTTACATTGGTGGGTGTCTGTTGTGCTGGTTAGTGTACAATGCAGGTCTAAGCACTTCTTACAAGGCTGGTCTGGACTTCACAAATTCTATCAGTGATTGCTTGTCCGGAAAAGTCTTTATTTCTCCCTCATATAAGAAGCTTAGTTTGGCAGGATACAGAATTCTGGGTTGGCCTTTGTTTTGTTTTAGGAGACTGATGATGTCTCCCCATTCCCTTCTGGCTTGTAAGGTTTCAGCTGAGAAATCTGCAGTTAATCTGATGGGTTTTCCTTTGTAGGTTACCTGCTCTTTTCGCCTTACAGCTCTGAGGAGTGCCTTTTTGCGTTTACATTGGTCAGGCTAATAATTATGTGGCGTGGTGAATGCCTTTTCACGTTGAGTCTCTCAGGAGTCCTGTGTGATTCTTGTACTTGGATATTGAGATTTCTGGCTAGGCCATGGAAATTTTCCTCTATTATTCCTTCAGAGAGATTTTCCAGACCACGTGAATTTCCTTCCTCTCCCTCAGGGATGCCTATGATCCTTACGTTTGGCCTCTTTATATGATCCCACATTTCTTGTATGCTTTGTTCATGCCTCTTGTTTTTGTGTTCTTTCTTTTCAGATGATTTATTTAGCGCATAGGAGTTGTCTTCTAGCTCTGAAATTCTTTCCTCTGTGTGGTCCATCCTATTCTTAAGGCTTTCCACTGTGTTTTGTAGATCCTTGAATGCTTCTTTCATTTCTAGGATTTCTATTTGATTTTTCCATAATACTTCTATTTCTTTGGAAAATTTTTCATTCATTTCTTGCTTTTTTCTTGTGGTTTCTTTGTGCTGGGATTCAATTTTCTCTTGAATTTCATTGAGTTTTTTTTATAATCCATAAATGAGATTCCTCTTCTGTCCTTCTACCCATTTCATTTGAGTTGGTATCCATTGCTGAGGAACTAATGATTTGTTTTGGGGGTGACTTTTCACTCTAATTTTTCATGTTTCCTGAGTTTTTCCACTGATTTTCTCTCATCTGGCCTCTTGGTCGAGAGCTGGGGGTATCAGGGCTAGTTTATGGCCCTGTCTCCAAGCCCTCGAGGTTTGTTCCTTGGCAGAGCCAGGGAGAGGAGTAGTGGCCTGTATTGCCTTAAGTGTATTTTAGTAAGTTTGGTGGATTTTGGGTTATCTCTGACCTCTTGTCTTCTCCTCTTCCCAGTGGAATGTAGTGAGATTGTCCTCCCAGCTTGAGCTCCAAGCTGGTGGATTGTACTTGAGTATATGAATCCATGGCTCCCTAATAGCTAGGTATTCTGTTATGTCTGTGACAGACTCTGATCCCCCAGGTGGGGTATATGAAAGCCCCAAGCTTTGGGAGGGGCCTTGTAGCTCCTAGGGGTTACTTTGACCCTGCTCCTTCTGAGGTGTGGGTAGAAACACAATTGCTTTTGGCTGCAGTGCGAGACCTGAATTGGAAAAATTCTACACACCTCAGAGGTTGCTTATCTAGCCGCGAGTGTCTGTCCCTCTGATGTGCGTCTCCACGTGACACTGGCTGGTAGGGGGATCTCCAATTGTGCACCCCTTTTCCACCACTAGACCCCAATGCAAGGTGGGTGAGCGTCTCTTTCCCGAAAGTCTCTGCCAGGGGGATGTTCCCATGGTGGGTGGGGGGGAATAGTGGCCACTGGAGGCGCTCTTGGATGGCGTGAAATTCCCTAATGAAGTGAGCAGGGTTATGGGGAGCTGCTCTGGTTCAGCCTATGGCTTTTGAGGCATTCGGTTGCCATGAGAACCGGTACTTATACAAAATGAGTCACTATAACCAGCAGCCTTCAAAGTACCAAACTCGGGGGTACAGGAGGGCTGGGACCTGAAGAGCAGGCACTAGGACCAGCTCGTAGCGCACTCGTGGGAGGCCAGAGCCGGGGTAGCAGGACCAGATGGATGGGCTGCAGACTGTTTCCAATCCACAAAGGTCCTGCCACTACAGTTCCAGGATCTTATCCCACCTGGAACCCACGGATGCAGCTGTCCCTGGCCACCAAGGTCAAAGCCTGTTGTGCCCCAGTGGAAGAGCCCCTGGCCGGTGCGGGTGGAGCTAGAGACCTGGCTCACAGCTCCGGGCAGGAGGTTTTAAAGATGGCTGTCGCCGCCCGACTGGTGCACAGCAGGGCTCAGATCACGCCCGTGGATGCTGCTCTTCTCAACCGGCCTGTGTCCTGTGGAGGCAATTGCCAGCAGCCCCTAAGGGCCTGCCCAGCTCTCCGTTAAACTCCTGGGCCTGGTCCCGCTGACTTCCAGTGGCACGGTGCCAGCCTGCGGATTCCCGCACACTTTCCCGGGAAGCTGTATCTCCGCCCAGTCCCTACCCGGCCCTGAGCGGTCCCTGCAAATTGCAACTGGGAGTTCCATATGGCTCTGGCAATTGCCTCCTCTCCACAGAGCCTGCTGTCTCCAGTAACAGCTTTGCCCCAACTCTGGGCTTGTCCCTGACTGAGTGGATGTGAAGTCTGTGGGGAAGCTGCATAACCACTTGGGGGTCAGGTCAGGTCGCGCTGCACTGACCTGGCAAACGCGTCCTTCCCGGGCTCTGGGCTCTATTGCACTCCCTGCGCTCTCTGATCTTTGTGAATGATTCTGTCACCTGTTTTCTTGGGCTGGGTGTCCCACAATGTTTTTCTGTAATTCACAATGCTGTTTTCGGAGTGAGCGGTCTGCCTGTGCAGGCAGCCGATGGCGTTTTTCACCTCCTTCCCTGGGAGTGGTGAGGTGGGAGGACTCTATCAGACCGCCATTTTTCTCCCTCGGAAGGCAGGAAATTTAAAAAGTCCCTTTTTTCCTCTAGCTCTTCTACTGTCTCTCTTATGAAAAGTAAACACTGATAAACTTTCCTACGTATCCATCCAGAAATATATCTCCACCAATTTCTGTCTCTGTCTCTCTCTATCATCTCAGTCTCTCTCTATCTCCATCTCCTTCTCTATCTATATATCTGTACCTACCTATTTATATCATCTATTCTTTGCATAATTCCCAGAATTGGGAAAACACTTTACATACTATTCTCAGCTTTTTATTTTTATTGACTATACATCTTAGAGAACTTGTCATACAATCATTAACATTTTTTTCACCCAGTCTTTTTTTATTGACAATATATTTTTTCACATAAATATACCAGAATTTATTTCATTTGGCCCCTATAGATGGACATTTGTGTTTTTCTACTAGCTATCATTACTTTTGCTGTTACAAATGTTACTGTAATGAGCATCCTTGTACTTGGTGCACTTCTGTATAGACTTGATATTTTTAAAGACTTTGCTGTTTTTTCTTATGTCCCCCGGTAATTCTTTTGCATCTTACCCTGCTTTATTTTCTTCATAGAATTTAGTGTTATCTGAGATCACTCATTTATTTCTACTTATTTCCTGTTTCCTCTAAATGAGAATATTCAATGTCACAAGAATAGGCAGTATTGTCTTATTCACCTCTGTATTACCAGCATCTAAAATAGTAGATGACATGGAGTGGGAACTTAATAAATACCTGTTAATTAAAAAAAATGAATCTCAATATATCTGGTAGAATGTATTTGGCTGAATGTAACTGAAAACTGTAATACGAACTAGCTTAAGCAAAATGGAAATTAATCTCACAAAGCCAGATGTCTAGGGTTATGGCAGGTTCTAGGCATTTTTAATCGGTGTCTTAATAATGTCACCAAGGACAAAAATTCTTCCCATCTTTTTATTTTGCCATCTTTAGCATAGGCTTTATTTTATGGAAAGTTATATGCTCAATGATGGCTGCAGGATTTTCATGTCTCACCTCCAGACATGATAATATCCAGAGAAAGATGGTAGGCTATTTCTGTACTTCTTTTCTGGGGATAACAAATTCTTTAATAGAAGTCCCCAGGAGACTGTCTTCAAACATTTTTATTAACCAGGTCAGTCACATGTACATTTCAGAGTCAACCATTACCAAAAATCATGGAATCACCTGGCTTGATTTAGACTAATCACCTCAAGTGGAATCAGTACTGTGGAGTCACCCATAAATGTCACACCACTTGGGCTCTGGAGTCAAACTAATGGTCCTGATATTTTGGAGTTCTAATCCTGGCCATGGGCAAGGTAGTAGTCAGTTATATAGTGTAAATGGAATCCAAAAAGGAGGTAGGGAGCTGGAACCACCAGGACTTTAAGGCGCTAAATAGCTCTGTAATCATATAAAACATTTTCTGTGTTGTAGGCAGAGATACTTATTTTCAGATTCTCTTTATTTTAGGGATAATTTTACTTTCTAAATATAAGTTTAGACTTAAAGGTGACTAAAATCGATGGCTTGCTCTAGAGTAATGGGTGCATTTTTAAATTTGATTGTAGCCCACAGATGTCAGAGGCTGCAACCGAGGAGACATCAGGAAGGTTGTGTGGGCATGGCGATCACCTCAGGCCATGGCCGCACAACTGGAGAACCAAGATCTTGCTGGATCCACCTTCAAATTATATCACAGAGCTGAACCAGGTTCATCATCTCCACTCTTCCCAACTTAGTTGAAGCACCCCTAATCTCCTGTTTGGACCACTCCTGCCTGGTGTCTCAGCCTTCTCTTTCGCCTCCTGTCAGTTGGCTCCACATAGCGGCCAAGTGAGCCTTTAAAAACATAATCAGTTGTGTCATTCCCTGACACAAATCCTCACATAGGTTTTCACCGCATTAAGAGCAAAATGTGTTCTCCTTACCCATATGCCTTCAAGGTCTCCGGCAGGAGGTGACAGACTGTCACTGTTTCCATAACCCAATGGGATGCTCTGCTTTCCCCTTGGACATGCCCAGCTGTCATCATCTCAAGGTCTTCACGCTGGACTGCCAGTTTGTCACATGATTGCTTCCTTCCCATTGTTCAGGTCTCACCCCCAAAGTCACAGCCTCCATGGGTCTTCCCTGAACACTGTAGCTAATGCAACTCCACCCCAACTCCCAGCAACTCTCTAGCTCATGTTTTATTTTAACTTCTCTATAGTTTGATTGCTCCTTGATATCTTATGTGTTTATTTGTTTATTTATATATGTTCAGTCTCTCCTCACCAGAAGGCAAACTCCTTGAAGGAAGGAATTTTGGTTAGCACTTTATTCCCAGCACCTAGAACAATGCCTGGCTTAATTAAGATTTGAGTATTTGATTAATATTTGTTAACAACGATACCAAAGTCTGTTTTTTTAACTCCTTTTGCATAGGACTTTTACATCATATGTTGTATATGAAGGCCCAGAGAAGAAATGACTTCATAGCAGACATGATTAGTTTGGAGGATAGAAAAGAGGGTGGGTACAGGCTTAAAAAATTTTGTCAAATATATAAAGTACTGTCATGTGGAAGAGTGACTCTGGGGTCAAGTCACATCCCTTCAACAGGACCAGTGTGTAGGAATTAGGGGACATTGACATAGACTCATACAGCCCACAAAAAAGAATCCCCAAATTGCAAGATCAATTTCTCCCTCTTCTAAAGGAATGACCCTTTCTTGCTGAGAGAGAGGCCAAATCAAACTGTAGAATAAAGGGCTGGGAGAGAGAGGGCAGTGGAAAGGAGAAGGAAAGGAAAGCCGCCCTCCTGGGAGCAGAGGAGGAATTTGAGGAGGAGGATGGTGATGGAACAGTTGCACTTTGAGACAAAAGGAAGGGAGAGGAGGGTTTTGTTATATATTGCTATTGTCCTTTTATTTTGGTCCCTTCTTATGCTCTTGAGAGGAGAACGGAATTCCTTTCTCACTATTTTTGAATAGAGACTATACTTCTTGAACATGAATTTCTCTGACACTGAACGAATATAGAAGTTTTAATAAAAAACCCAACTGTAAAACAATAGACTGAAAATGGGGAAAACTATCTGATGAAGAAGTTAGTGGTAATACGTTATTTAAAATTTAAGTAGGCCCACAAAGGCAATTTACAGAGGACTAAAGTGCAGATTAAGTTCTAAGGCCTGCTGCAATTCTCACCAGACTGTATCTCTAACCCACTGCCAGGTAGAGCAAGCTTCTGGGGGAGAAAGAAAGGGACCTTTGTATTTGATCACAGATGGCCTCTTAGATGAAGGTTGGCCAGTTTGAATTTGGAAATGGGTACAGTAATGGGATATTGCTTGTTTCTTTTTTCCCGTCTATAATTTCATGCCAAATCACCTGCAGGGTGAACACTGTGGAGAGATGAGTGTGGTATCAGTTCTGGTCAGAGTTGGGTGTGTGACTTGGGCCAGCCCCTAATCTCTGTCTGCACTTTTCCTCTTGCCTGCTGAAAGCAAGGGAATGATACTCTCACTATAGAAAAAAAGATGGTTTGGGAGCCGCTCTGACCTCAGCAAAAACTAGGCCCCTGGAACAAGTGGAACACGGAAACAGGTGATGATCCAGGTATAGAGAATTGCTGAGGAGGGCACTGGACTTCGAGTTTGTCTATGTGACTGGGAGAGCCCCTTGCCCCCCTTGCCTCACTCTGTTTATTTGTGAACTGAGGGACTAGTCAAGATACTCTGAAAGTGCTCCTCATTCTGATGGTCTACTTAGCAAAGCTGCAGGTCAGTATGTTTTTGCTGTTGCATAATCCTTGAAAAGTTAAGGTTTAGAATAAAATTAGGATACAAAAATAAGGCAGAGGATGGCATCAAGAAAGGAATAAAAAGAATTGGACAAGAAAGACACCAATTAGAGTGTGGAAAATCATTAATTTGGTGAGACAACATAACTGTATAATTGGCTGGGGAAAGGAAAGTATTGTTAGAAATTCTCAGCAGACCTTCTTTTGGTGAAAGTATTCTGAGATGTGAAGAACTATAGATGAGAAATCTCTTTTTTCCTTCTTCCTTACTCTTCATAGCTGGTCTGAAAATTTGATCTTCTTTAATGACACACAAGGCTCTCCTAGATCTGCCCCCATCTGTCCTTTTCTACTTTCTGTCTCTATAATCCTTCCTGGTCTTTCATTGTCCTGTCTACTTCAGACTCTTCCCCGCAAGGGCTTTGTACTTTGCTATCTCACATGCTCTGTTCGCATTTTGCCTCCTGAAGTGTCTTCTTCCTTTTTCTGTCTTTAAAAATCCTATATGTCCTTTAGTTCCATCTCAAAGGCCCCTTCTTCCCTTCTTTCCTCCCTCCCTCCCTCTGTAACTAGTTTTTCTTTTAATTGAAATAGTATTAATAACACTTGTGCATGTTGTTATGATAAAAGCACAAAATAGCTATCATGTAAATGATAAAACTTTTTCACATCCTGAACTCCCCATCCAGAGGGCTCCTCCACAAGCATATTGTTATTATTAGCTTTTGGAATCTTTGTCTGACTCAAGGGCACCCACCTCCTGGCAATGAGGCCACATTGACTATGGGGGAGGGGAGTAATTCTAACCTAGGGGTTGATTAAGACATCCTAGGCTGTTGCCTATAATCATTGTACAAGATCTTCCTCAAGTCCGTATGATGAGAGCTCCCTCCCTAGGCAGGGGGTGTAGAATAGGCTTGGGCTTTATGAATCACACAGACTTCGATTGGAATCCAAGCTCAGAACTTCCTACTTGTGCACTCTGAACAATTGTTTCATCACTTTGGGGCCTCCGTTTTCTTGTCTATAAAATAGGGACAATAGGCTGGGCATGGTGGCACGCATCTCTAGTCCCAGCTACTCGGGAGACTGAGGCAGGAGGATTGCTTGAGCCCAGGAGTTTGAGGTTGCAGTGAGCTATGATGATGCCTCTGCACTGTAGCCTGGGTGACAGAGTGAGGCCCTGTCTCAACCAATCAATCAGTCAAATAAATAAATAAATCTTAAAAAAATAAAATAAAATCAGGACAATAATTATACCTTCTTCATAGAGCTGTGGGATGAAATGAAAGGCTTAGGAACAGCACACAGTGGTGCTGCAGAAATCTTCTTCCCTTTTCACTGTCCTCTGGGCTTCTGCAGGACTGGCTACATCTACTTCATTACTCATAAGGGCTCTTTGAAGGGCAGGGGCCATGTGTGTGTAGCTTTACATCTTTGAAGACCCTGCTGATTCTAGCTCAGTGCCTATTTAGGTGATTAATAAGCATTAAATTAAATTTAAAGCCAGATCAATCTGGCTCACAGAAGGCAAGGTATCATGTTTTGTGGAGAAGACATGGGTGAGTAACCCAGTTCTGTCACCTAATTGAGGTGTGGCCTCAGGCAAGTCATTTAAACCTCTACGATTGTCAAGTTTCTTACTTGTTGGATGTAGGCAGCCATTTCTACCTTATAGGGCTGTTGGGAGAAAAAAGGAGAGCAGTGCCTGAGCTGCTGTAGGTCACAGAGTTATATAGTATTATGAGTACATTTCATATCAGATTTTGTCTTCCCTTTCACATACAATTCTCTTTGGGGAATACATGGTGTTCTTGTTGCCATTACTCTCCCCTTCCCCATAGTGAAAGCTCACAATCAGTTATCAATGGCTGGAGGGAAGATAAAAACTAAGGCCTGTGCTGGTGTTGTAAGAGTTACGTTAGGTCTTGCCTAAATTCGGAAAGTTTGAAATTGCATGGAGCAACTTTCCGTCAAAGTGACTTGAGTGAGTCATCTCTGTGGTGCTCATTGGAGAAAGCCTCACATGATCATTTATTTAACAATGGGATCCGCATCACTCTGCACATGCCTGTCCTCCTAAAATACAGTCAGCAGCTGGGCAGCAGGATGTCAGTCACTTTGTGATCTATTTGGTGCCACTCAGCATCTTCTGTGCAAGTTCTAACTGCAACATCCAGTTCTCTGGTATCTCATTTGATATTCCAGAATCTTCCATCTGGTTGTCCCGTGGGGCAAAGTGGTCAGTGTACTCTCTGACCTCATCCCATGTCCCCAACTCCAAGATTGTATCCTGAGTCGATCTTAATATTAAAAACAGAGAGAGCAGCCTTGAAGTAGAAGTCAGGGCAGGCCAGCAGGCAGGCTTGGTGGTAAGGAGGGGGTGCTAGGTGGTGGGCAGAGATTTGGAAGGAGGTGACATAATTTGTCCAGGTCGGTAGTTCTCAAGCGTTTTAGTCCTAGGATGCCTTTGCACTTGTAAAAATTATCAAGGATTCTACAAAGGTTTTGTTTATGTGGATTATATTTATATAGTCACCACATTGGGAATTAGAAAAAGAAGTGAGTTTTTTGTAAATTTATTTAAAAATGTCAATAATAAGCTCATTACATATTGCCATAAGAGTGATAACATCAATACATGTCATGTAGCCTCTGAAAAACTTCATTTTACCCTCAAGAAAAAAGAAAGTGAAAAAGGTAATTAATGTTGCAGTATTATTATAAAAATCATTTGACCTCATGGGTGATTGAAAAGGCTCTTGGGGACCTTTGAGAGCTATTGGTCTAGTCAAGGACATTGGAGATTAGGGTCTGAATGTGTGCGTGTGTGTGTGTGTGTGTGTATAAAATCATGAATTTCTCTGTCTGTCTTTGTCTCCCTGTAGTAATGATAACGCATTAAGTGTTTATTGTGGATTAGATCTAATGCTAGTTCACAGTCATTATTTCATTTAATTTCCATAATAACTCATGAGAGGAGATTACTATTATTGTACCCATCTTACAGATTAAGAAATGAGGCATAGAGAAGTTAATACTCAAACTGAGGTCCAATTTATATGATAAATATCAGAAAAGGACAAATTAGGTTTCCATCTTATCATAACTTAGGCTCCTAAAATATGATTTAAAAAGGGGAAATGCAAACTAGCGTGTGTGTGTGTGTGTGTGTGGGGGGGTACTCTAAACCATGAAGATAGAAAACAAAAAGAGTTGAGAACATTCTTTTGCAAACAAAACTGCAGGTTAAGGGTTATCTGGCCTTGGAGGATGACAAGAGTAGTTTCCTGGTTAGTTCAGGAGAGACAGGCAGAGAAGGCTATACCAGATGCTGTCACAAGCTGAGGTCCTCATGTATTGACAGCTAACTGCTTTCCCTTGAGTTCTTCTCTGGGAATTATTATCAGTCAAAGAAAGCTGTGAATACAAGGCCATGCCCCTTCCCCTGGGCAGCCCAAAGCCTGACTAGTTAGCAGGCATATAAAAACCTGGCTCCCTTGACTCAAGGCAGGACAACTCTAAAGCCCATTCTGCTTCTAGACCTCCCCATGGGACCTGCCAAGGCCTTTCCTGCTTGTGCATGATAAGCTTGTGCCTCCCTCTGCTCAGCCCTGCTTCTCTCCCTCCTCCACAGGCATGATCCTGACAGCACTTCTGAATCCACATCCCGTACCCAAATCTCCCTCCCAGGGTCTGTTCCCCAGTGGAACCAACCTAAGGACAAAGACAGATTCTTGTCTTCTTCAGCACCGTTCATTCCAATTCCTTTTAAATATTAGGTCTCCGTATGGTTAATATTAAGCCTCTTTAAACTGAACAACCAGTGTAATAGTCTTGACTTATACTTATCCAGCCTTCCAGCGTTTTCATTCCATGTTGGGAATTTCTGATTTTGAGGGTTCTTCTTCCTGCTGAGTTAAAACCAGCCTGCCTGGTATCCATCCATTGTTCTTAGTTTTCCACGCATACCTTAACTTACAGGTCGGTCCATTCATGCTTCCGTGATGGCTGTCCATGTTACTGTCTGGGTGGGGTCTTTAAACCGGATGGGTAAAGACCTCACCGCAGTTGGAGAGCTGGACCAGACAATTTTCTAGGTGCTTCCTAGTTCTGAGGATTTCTGGTTCCAGAAAGTTTTTTTCAGGTAAATTGTTCATGGTAAAATGTTCATTCTTTACATCCTCCACCTCCCACAGCAACTTGGATGCCCCAAACCATGGAAAGACAGTAGCACAACAAACTTGCCTCTAATTTTTTTGTTTACTGTTACAGTAAAGTGGGGGTGAAGATTTAAGGCTCCTCAGCCCCATGGTTTTCAATTTGGCACCATATGCCTTCTTTCTTGTGATCCAACTTATTTTTGCACAGTGTCATCTTCCCTGCTGTGTTCTGGAAGCAGGACAATTTTCAGTGTTATTTTTAATCATGTAGCACTCAGGGAGATAATGATATTGATTAAAATGTGAACCTAAGGAAGGTATTTCTCTTTGAGAGGGTTATGTGGAAGAAGTGTGTTTTGCTTCCAAAACTCCACTAGGTGGCATTTTATTAAAGCAGTATTGCTACTGCGGTTATTTGACGTAATTGCTCACACTATTATTCTTAAAGGAATAGTATTAAGCTCCTCTAAAATTTAAATGTCTATATTCCCACGGATGATTCTAGTGAGGATCTAAAACAAAAGCTTGTCATATTTTAAAACATAAAATATCTAGATCCATGCCTGCCAAATCCAGCTTATTTTAAAAGGAGATTTGAGACAAAATTTCTAAGCTGAGCTCTGCCATTAACTTATTATGTGCCCTGGTGCAGTCACTTTCCCACTCTGGGATGATTTCCTGTTCTTTGAAATGAGAGAGAAAGCAAATTAGATATTCTCTAAGATCTTTTTACTTCTAATACTTGTAATTCTATTTCATGCATTACCGTGTTTGAATTATAAGTTTTCTAATACTCTTATCACCAAATTTATAATAAAGACAAAATGAAAACATTGGTTTATTTATAAAATACTTTATATAAAACATTGTTATGGTTTTTAAAGGTTCTAATTTTTATTGTTGAAGAAGACCTGTTAGAAACATTTCTTCTCGTGTTGAGTTTCAGAATCTTTTATTTCAAGACAAACAACTTTAGTGGCTGACACCTCTTTTCTACCCTTTCAAGCTGTGATGGAATGAGTTTCTTTGAAACCTAGAGAAACTCATCTGAGAGAGCAAGAGAGGTCTTCACAGATAATTATCAGCATTAGCCAGGTGAAGAATGCCCAATTTCTTTGTCCAGTTCTGCACAAGAAACCTCTTTAAAGTTTCTGTTTTCCAAAGTGCTTTTACCTGAGTTATAAAAATCCCACTGAACAGAGGCTTATAATATCTTACAATGTCATAGAATTTTTCTTCATCTTTCTATTGAAGATAGATAGACAGGCTTAATAAAAAGGAGGGATAGTTCCTTCAGGGACCAAGTACGCCTGGGCCTATGAATTTGGGCTTGAGGAAAGACAGTTTAACTCTTTGAGGGCATCACTGCTCTGCTGTGGATGTTGGATGAAGCTGCACTGATTCTGTGGTTTGAAATCTGTTTCTCCTTCATCCCCACTGCCATCCTTAACCCCCAATCAAAAAACCTAGGGTTGTCGAAGTCACAAAAGACTTTGCTGGTTGGTTGCCTGGCTTCACGGCTTTTAAAGGGTGTTCCATTAAGTAAGAGCCACTATAGGAAAAAGAATTGGCTCTTTTATCAAAGAAGTTTTAAAAAGGTTGCAAAGAAAATCCCACCCTCAAATAGTCACAGTGTACATTAGCATTTTATCTCTCTGGGAATTCCTGCAGTAAGGCAACCTATACACATAAGCCATTGTTTTGCAAACTCACGGAATGCTTTGGGGAATATTGCTCTAATTTAACCACTTTATTTTATATATAATGAAGAAACAAAGTTTAGTTGAGAATAAAGTCAAGAATTTAGTCCCAGTAAAAACATAGGGGTAGAATTGGATTCAGAACCATATATTTCGGGCTTTGATCCTGTTCCTTTTTTCATACATTCTAATTGCAGATCCAGATCTTGAACATTCTCTACAATTTTTCAAAATGTAATATGAATTACACACATCTTAAAACAAAATTGACCTAGACTATACTGCTTAATGTTGTGCTACTAATGAGCAAAGTAAGACCCAGAGACGTTAAAATGACTATCGTATGATTGTATAACTAAGTAAGAGCAGAACTTAGATAAGAGGTAAATTTTCTTGAATGTCTGTCCAGAGATGGTATCCCTAATAATGCCATCTGTCCACATTAACTCACACCTTTGAGTTAAGAATGAAGACAATTACATCTAAGTCATTCTATACCTTATGTCAGTATCAGCCATTAATGATTTCAGTTGAGTAGGATCTTTCCTTTTGCCTTAGCAGAGGATTGTGACAATAGAACAGGTAAATTTTGATGACACCATTGCAACAATGAAGAGCCGATAAAAATGAGTATTAGACTAAAAAATGTCAAATACATAACTTTAAACATAAACTCACACCCTTTAAAGTTTGGCTTAGACTAGTTTAATGAGGAATTTATTACTAATAGATTTTGTATACAATTCCAGCTCTGGGTAGCAGTGACAAAGAGCCCAGATATTAAATATAATAATTATAGAAATAAAGATAGATAATATTTGCTAAGTGTTTGTGCAATGCCAGGCATGGTGCTAAGGACTCACCTATACTTAACCCTCACAATAGCCCTATGAGGTAGGTATGCCCATTTTATGGATGATCAAGCTGAAGCTCAGAGAGGTTAAGCAACTTGCAAAATGTCACACAATAGCAAGTAGTTGAATAAGAATTTGAACCTAGGAAATTAGTTTCTAAAGCCACTGTTCTTAAACGTTTTATAAAATTAAGGAAATGCCACATTGAAAATCCAATCTGAAAATGCTGTATGAGAAATGTCTTCCTTTCTTGAATGCCCTCTTTCCCAACAGGAAGCATGAAGTCCCCATTCTCCCACCCATTTAAGTCAGGAGTTCATTGCTGGTCACTCCCTAGATAAGCTTATGCTGCCTTATTTTCTGAGAGCTCTTCAAAGAGGCACAGAAATGCTTCTAGTTTCACGTGTACTGGAATTACATGATTTGGAGAAGAGATTGGATGAAGTCAACCTTCCATGCTCTGTGAAGAAAGAGTTTGCCAAATAAAGCAATGATGTGAATAAGATGACCCTTAGGTGTCATCTGCATTAATAAATAAATAAATAAATAAATAAATAAATAAATAAATAAATAAATAACTCTAGCTCAAGTTAGTGGGTGGCTTTAACAAGTGTGCTCATTTCTAAGACGTCTGCTCATCTAAGTGTACTCAGCAATAATCTTTGTTTGTGTTCTCCTATAACCCAGGCGATAGTAGTGGCCTCCTTGCCTTTTGGAGATCAAAAAAATCTTGGTTTGAATGGCTGTTTCCATAGCTCTGGGAAGGCTGAAGCTTTACTGAGATTTTTTGGAGTTCACAGGAGCTTGCTTCCCCCTGGTGCCGTCTGTCCCTAGCTCCTGCAGCCATTATGCCTTCGGCCCATTTTCCTGTTTCAAGATCACCTTGCTGAGGGGTCAAAGGGAGAGGCCACACGGTGTCCTGCAAAATTCTCTACCACTCTTTTTGCTCTCTCCCTCCCTCTCCCTTGCTTCCCACCTGCTTTCTTCTTTCTCTCTCCCTCTTAGGAACACATTTTCCTTCCTGCCGTGAGGAGGTGGTTCTGCCCTGCTCCGAGGGCTTTGTGTAAGCTGACACGCATTCCCCATGGCGGCTTAATGACTCCAAGACAGCCCCTCAGAGCATTCTTTAAGGAATATGGTTTTCTCCTTAAGAGGAATTCTGTAGCACACCACCCAAAATACATTTTTCTCTACTTGTTAGAACTGTATGTACTTGGAAATAGCAAAATTATGTTGTTTCTTTCAAATTTTGTACTTCTGACTTCTTATCAATGCAGTCTACCTGTCTTCCTGGTAATTTAATACCAATACTTTATGAAGAAAACAGCTTTATCTTTTAAAAATTCGATGTCTCTAAGTCATCTGTGATCTCATCAATTCTCATCCTTCCTGTGCAGAGAGGATGTTGCTTAATTGTCTTTAAAGATGAACAAAATTGCGGCCCGAGAAGGTGAAATGATCAGTCGAAACCCAACCTGCTACGTATCTGGACCCAACATCCACGCTCTCTCTTGATGTTCTCCTGCCTCCCTCATATGCATCGCCCAAAACTTAGTTTAGGGGACCACCAGCTTCACCAGTATACACGAATCGTGGCAAGTTCTGCAGTTCCGTTCTGGAGCTGGAGACTACTACAAAGAGAGAGAAAGATGGAAGAGACAGAGACAAAGGCGATGTCACCATCACTGGCCTTCCCAGGGCTTTGGTCAAGCCGTCGGGGAGAAGCTCTCCTTCGCTTTGCAGAAGGAATATGCTTTAAAATTTAATTGGATTTTTGTCAAAGTTCACTTAGCTTCCATTTGCCTCCTGAACACAGTCCTGAGTGATCTACCTTTGCCTCTTTTTCATCCTCACTTGAGCTACCTGCCCCTCCCTCCCTCTGCTTCAGCTACCTGGCCTCTTCGTGACTCTTCCAATGAGCTGTGCCACCTTCTGTCCCAGACTTCTCCCACAAGCTCTCCTCCCTGCCTAAAATGTAACCCCCCATCCCACCTGCTACCTTTCTACCAGGTGCTATAATTTCTATGTATTTGTTTCCACCTTTGGAAAGCCCTTCCCCACTACCCTGTGTTGGGGAGCCTGTCCCCCATTTTTTCCTTATTTATTGATGTTCTAGCACTTGTCACAAATGTAATTATTTGTCTATTTGATTGTTTATTTTTTATCATCTCTAGTTCCCACTAGACCTTAATGAGTTCTGAGGGCAATGCTTAGTGTATGGTCCCTGACACATAGTAAGCTTTCAATAAATAATGCTGAATGAATATTTGAATGAATAAAAGAGCAAGGCAGCAAGGAAGAGTGTTTTCTTCTGCCTGTGCTCAGCCCATTTATTTGCCCATTCTACAAAGACCCATTAGGCTTTACCTTGTGTGTGCATTAAGGGGACCCAGAATTGTATCTGATGTGGGCCCTGTCATCCAACATTTGTAACCAAGTTGGAAGTTGTTTGGGAGGCAGTTTCGGAGCGTGGTAACTGAGCACAGACATTGCCTTTGCCAAGCCTCCTTATCTACAGCCTTCCAGAATCTCCTTAAGGCTGCCCAACACGTTCACACCCCGTACATCACGATGACCTTTAAGCTGCCAGGTCAGCTGTATTGAATAAGCCTAGCGTGGCTCCTCTGTCCTGCTGCAGTCCCTGAGATTTCTAGGCTACAGTTTTGCAATTTCCTGAAGAATTGCAAGGACTCGTGGGATTAGTAGCTGAATTTAATCTGTTTGTTTATCACGAATTGAGAAGGCCAGTCTGGCTATTTTCTCCTAAAAGGGAAAACATTTTAAAATTGCATGCTGGAGTGCTTATCCCAATTCTCTCCAACCTTCAGAGCCCACCCAAGCCCATCTCCTCCCCCTGAACTAGCCCGGCCTATTGTTAACTTTCTGTATACATTCTCTCTGCCTCTCATTTTGTCACACAATCATGTCTATTCAGATATTATTACTAAAATAATATTACATTATTATTTGGTTATTTTAGGGATATATGTGTGTGTGTGCGTGTGTGTGTGCGTGTGTGTGTGCGTGTGTGTGTACGAGTGTGCACTCATGTATTCTATCTCCCTAGGGAGTTCCTTGAGGACAAGAACATGTATAATTCCTTTATAAACCCCACAGTGTGTAGCGTGGACCTAGGCATTACTCAAAAGTTCAAGGATGTAGGTCCCAAATAATATGTCACTGTTGGGTTCTCTGGAAGCAGACACTGAGATGAAGTTTGCCTTGCAGGATATTTGTTAGAGAGCAGCAAGCACGGCGGAGAGGTGGGAGGAGAAGGACTAGACAATGAAGTTGACCTGGGGTGCAGGCTTGACAAAGCCTCAGCCAAAGAGGAACACAGAGTAGTTCCATGATGGACCAAAATAGCTTGGTCTTTACATCCCTGGGCTCCTGCCTTGATCACTCTTGTACGTGAGGCTCCCCAAGAAGGGCGTGCGTGCCCTTGGGTGTCTTTCTGCCGCTGAAGCAAATCCTGAAGAGGCCGTCAGCAGAGGCTGCCCTCTGACAACTGGGGCAACAAGTCCCTTCCTGAAGGGGAATCTGGGCAGCACATCCCCTTGTCCACCTTAAAGTAGACGACACAGCCAATGAAAACCCATGAGACTGAAGTTTGCTAAATATTTGTGAAACTGAATCCCACTGACCAGACCTCTCATTAAGCTTAAAGGCTACCTCCTGAGCCCAGACTCTTTCTAATAAGGAAAAATAATGAGGATACCTTGGTCTGCCGGTCTGGGGGCATATAATGCATTCCCTAAAATTTAGAAGGTTGCTGGACACATAGAAAAATTCTCATACTTTCTCAAAATCCATCCAGAACTGTTCCTTTTCATAGATACTTTTGATTTGTTGAGTGTAGAAATGATCCCCACCTAATGATTTACTCGGTTAAAAATATTTCCCCCACAATGCCTGAAATCTCTACCATTTCAACGTATATGACATCATCTGACACATATAAAAACCTATGAGCTAGCAATACTACTCCTTACTGAAAACCCACATCATACCAGGCATTTTCCAGATCAATTTCTTAATGTTTATGAGGTTATATGCCTGGCCTTGTGCTAAGCATGTTTCTTGGATTGTGTCATTTAACCATAAAAATATTATAATATAAATTCTCTTATTCCTATTTTATAGACAGGAAACTGAAATTTTACAAAGGGAAGCAATATGCCCAAGGTCACAAGCTAATAAATTGTAGAACCAGAATTTTAATCCAGGCAGTTTGACCCTGTGGCAATTTAAAAAACTTTTTTACAAGGACAATACTTCTTTATTAAAGATACTTGTCTGATTTGCTTCCATAAGTCCCCTTAGGTTTTAAGTTCTCCGGGGGGACTTTCTACCTTCATGGAGTAGAAAGCTATTCTGCATAATAACAGCAGAGTAAAGAATTCAAATTCTCCAGGAAAGGAATGAGCAGGCAGGTGGTCTGGTCCCTCTGGGGAGGAAGAGCTAGGAAGCACTATTGACCCCGTCACACCTAGGACAGCTCAGCTGAAGGTCTTTAAGAGAGCAAAAAAAGTAATGAAAGTTAAAAAAAATCATGTATCTAATATAAATATAAACTTCCTCCTCGATCTTATAAAAGCTTCAGTAAAATTGACATTGCTCATGAAGATACTTGTGTGAGTAGATTTTTTAGAGGAACTTGAGGAGGTGCTGGGATCTCATGAATGGGTGCTGGGGACGATGGAGACAGCCCATTGAGACAAAGGATTTCCAGTACAAGAAAACAGCTGCTCACTGGGTTTCCCTTTCATTCAAAATCACCCATAAGGTTAGTTGATATTTCCATTTTACAGCTAAAGAAACAGTGACCATGAGACATTAACTTACCCAGTATCACGCAGAGAATAACGACAAACCTAGGTGTCATGACAAACCAGGTCCCATAGTCTGAACTTTTTTTTCTATAACCCTAAGCTGTCATCAGAAGAGATCAGGGGAAATATTGAAACAAACAAATAAAAATTGCTAATATTTGTTTCCTCTCTTACGTTCTTAATTTTAATCTCTTTGACCTGAGCAGAGGAAGCCAAATGGAAAGTGAAAGCCACAAATAAGAATCTTTCTGAGTGACTGTGTGTATAATGAGAGGAAGTTCTGACCCCATCCATAGCAAATACTCCCTCTTTCCCCATAAATGACAGTAATCACTCCATAATGAAGTTATAGTTCTTGAAGGAAAGGCAAGGAGGCAGGGGATTTTCAGCCTCAGAGAGCTAGAGAAGCTACATACCATAACTCCTCAAGATAGAGGATCCTGTTCCTACCCACGACAGTTTCTGCAAAGTAGTCATGAAATTTAATTCCAGGGAGATTAGAGTGTTGCTTCAGGAGGCAAGCACTTAACCCTCCATAGAGCAGTAGTGTTTTACATATATATATATATAAAAATAAATAAAAACCCTGAAACATGAAACCTTGCTACCAATGTCATATCAGAAACCTAGACAGAGCACTCTCCTCTAGTTGTTTCATTTTCCTTGACATAGGCATGCCTGCCAGTAGGGTTTGCAGACCCAGATGTCCTCATTTGACCCACAGATGGAAGAGTAGAAGAATCAAACCAAGTCAGGTAAAGGTTCTGGCCTTTGAACATTTACTTCATAACAAGCTCTGTTCCAGTGCTGGGGACACAACAAAGAAGAGAGATGCCATCCTTGCCCTCATGAGCTCACAGTTTCAGGGGCAAGATGAATAGGAAGATCTGGAAAACAAGACAGGGAACCAAGAGAAGTTCTCAAACTCAGGAAATAACCTCTCAGTTAAACTGAGCTACAAAGGGGCTTTGGGTATAAGAAATAAACAAAATTTCAGTTATTGGAACCATTCTCTCTAGGCCCACAATTCAGCATGCAGGGCACGCTGAGGGTATTGGGGTGGAGCCAGGATGAGCCATGTTGTCTCTGCCTTGTTCACCCCTCCAAGCATAAGATCCAGCAGTGGCATAGCAGGGGCTGAGGGAGTTCTTTCATTACAGTTTTCATGTGGACCTTTCACAAAACCTCTGCCCCTTTCTTTGGTGGCTCCCACCCTTTTGAAAACTTCTTTGCCGGTAACCCCTACACGTGGCCGTTCAATATCTTTGTCTCAGTTGATGTAGATGGAGATGAGAAAATATTTGGTGCCTTTTATCACTTTGGCTTCAGTAGGCTCCTAACTAGGAGTCCAAGGTGACCCCAGAAACACTGTACCTTCAGGAAAAGATGTGGGACTTACCTGTGGTTCCTGAGTTGAGGGCATCCCTGGAGGAAACTTGTCATGGCTCCACCAAGGTCATGAAGATCAGAAGGTGAGAGACTCAATTAGGGAAGATGGGGATGGTCCAATTCTTTTTAATCAACTGGTTGATTCTTTCTCCTTTTCATTCTTTCTGTTTCCCACTCACTCTATGCACATTTTTCTTGCCCTGTCTCATTTTTAATTTGGCACTGTGTAGCTGCACTGTGAACATCCCATCATTGATGCCTGGATTGTCTCTTTGCCTGAAAGGAAGTCAAAAAGGCAGGCACTGAGCAGAGACTCCTTGTGGAGGGCCTTCCCTTCCATCCAGGAGGGTGACATCATTGTCAAGTTCAAAGTTTATTCCTAGACAGATCAACATCCCAGATATTAAGATCCTTAGCAATGACTCCTATCTCTGGCTCTGCCCCACACCAACACCCTAAAACATATCCTCTCTCATTCATATGCACAAAGCCCAAACAGCTCTGTGTCAGTTGGACACTGGCTATATTTTCTAAAATTTAGAATATCATTACTTTCATGAAAATATTCCTACCCCTGAACAACTTCTCAGCCTGGCTATCTTGTCATGTGAGGTAGGTAGGGAAACCTGACTTAAGCCTGGGCTTGATGTTCATGTTCTGATCATTGAGTCTATTTTCCATCCCATGGCTGGAGAGAGACTTGAGAACTACCTGAAAATGTGAAGAGATGTCTTCTCCAAGCCTGTGGAGAGGATGTCTTGCTTCTTCTCCCAGTTTTGCTAGTCAAAAACTGAACCCTGCCCTACCTTCTCTCTTATATCCTCTCATTTTGAGGATAAGAGAACAAAGAAAGAAACTGCTTTATTTCCTCCAAATCCCACCTTAAATCCACCTAGGGCCACTGTGTTCAAGGTCATCACATGCTTGAGCACAGCAGTGTTCCAGTCTCACAGAACTATTTACATCCACTCTGGCCTTGAAATAGGAAGGGAGGTTACATAACCCACGAACACCTTTCATTTGAGGCAGAGAGAGAAACAAGTCCCACAGTAGCCTCCTTGATAGACCCCTGCCTGTGCATGTGCACATACGCACATACACACACACAGGGACTTCACACTCTCAGAATCACCTTTGTTTTCAACTCCAGCTACCCCAAGTAATCTGGTCTTGCCTTGCATCAACCAGATATAGAATCCAGCCTCCCTTCAAGTTTACCCAAAATAACTCAATTCCACAGAAAAGCATTAGTCAGCAATGTAGCCTGTTTTGAAGACACAAAGAGTGACAAAGAGGAAGAAAGATATTATTGGGGCCCATAGCAAATATTTAACCCCTCTTCTCCAGGAATTGTTTGTCTATCAAGTTGAGCTACTTTGCACCCTGAAGCTGCTCAAATCTCTCCTCTCAGTCCATGCAGTGCCTCATTTTGCTGGTCCCTGTCTCCCATGTCTCTTCCCCCACAGCACCTCCAACATAATTTTACCTGTAATTATACAGAATAGTTCAGATATCTCAAGGCCCTACCCCAACCTGCACATCTAATCCCACTTGAATTTGGAGAGAGGGTGAGGCGTTCTCTTTACCATAAGCCAACCTTTCATGAGCATATGAGCAGTTGGTTCTTTTATAGAATGATGTGTTTTCTTTTTCCTCTCTCTCTCTCTCATACCTATAGTTCTTTCCTCTCTTATAGTTTCTTGATTTTTGCCTTCTACTTTCTAGGTTTTCACCAAAATTCCTGTTAACTTCCCAATAATTCTTAAAATTAATTGATAAGCATCTATGTATCTACCACATTTATCTTCCTATGTTTGTCAGGCACATAACAGTTGCTATACTGACAGCTTCATTATTAAGATGATAAACTACTGAGATCAAGCACTATATCAGATTCTTGCTTTGAATTCTTCAATTCCCCTCTAATTCTAAATAACCAGCATTGAGCCAGGATGCCAAACCTTTCCCACCCAGGTGATGAGTCTTTAGCAGAGTTGACAGATTCCTTTCTTTGCATTAGCTGTGTCTCCACAGGGCCCTATACTCAAAGGGCTTCATATCCCCTCCCCATTATCTACTCTCTTTTCACTGCAGGTGGACTTTCTGCTCAGAAATCTCCTTCTGCATATACTGGCCTCTCCTTAAATTGTCATTTATGACCTAGTTTGTAGTTCTGACTGCCCCTAAAAACTACAAGACTCTCAATGTGAAAAACACCTTTCCAAGTGTGAACAAAGATAAGCTGCAGAAAGAGAATTTCCAGGGAAGACAAGGTTGTATAAAAAATGGCCTAACACTTTATTATTAAAAAATGGTAATGTCATAAAAGTAAAAGAAAGGCTGGGGAACTTTTGCAAATTAAAGGTTAGTCCAGACATTATAGCTAAATACAACATGTGATCCTAGACAGGATCCTGTACTGGAGGAAAAACAATAAAGGAGCAATAAAGGACATTTTTGGGTAAATGGACAAGAAATGGAGCAGATTAGATAAAAGTTCTGTATAAATGTTCAGTTCACTGAAGTTGATATCTGTTCTTTGGGAATAGGGGAGAATATCCTTATATCCTTCTTCTTAGGAAATACTCACCGAAACATTTAGGGGTAAAGGGCAATAATGTATGCAACTTACTTTCCAATGTTCAGAAAAAAAGAGGAGAGAGAGAGAGAGAAAGCAAATAGAATCAAATGTTGAGGACAGGTGAATCTGGGTAAGTAGTGTGGTCTTTACTATTCATGCAGCTTCTCTGTAAGTTTGAAATTATTTTCAAATAAAAAGTTTTACAAAATGGCCCATGACTCTGGCTCCTAAATTTTACCCCCATTTTGAGATTCTTTAACTTTACTGCCACCATCATACAAGGCTCCCAGAAATGTGGTAATCCAACTAAAAATCCTTGTATTAGGTACTGTCCCAGGCAAAAGCCCTGTGATATACTTGTCATAATTGAGGTTCTAATATTTCAACCAGTGTTTTATAAAATACTGATATGGCATTCTTGAGATTTTCAATTTATTCTTGAGTCACTTTTGGTAATTTGTTTCTTTCTATGTGTGATATTGTGAAATATATATTTGTTCTTCAACCCTGTTTCCTGGCCTAAAACTCATAAAATTCTTGGAATCTCCAAAGTGATGTCTTATTGTGTGCTGATGAGTCCACTAGCTGCTGGCAGCCCTTAGCTTCAGGATGGGCCTTGTCAGGGAAAGACCAAGGCATGATTAGAAGGTTGGGACTTTAGCCCCAAACCTAGACCTCTGGAGAGGGGAGAGGAGCTGAAGGTTAAGTTGATCACCAATGGCCAATGGTACCCAAAAGGACAGGGTTCAGGGAGCCCCTGGGATAGCTGAACACATGGAGGTTCTTGGAGGGTGGGCCTCTAGGGAGAGCATGGAAGCCCTGCATCCCTTCCCCCATACTTTGCCCTATGCACCTCTTCTTTATCCTTTGTGATATCCTTTATAATACCCTTTATAATAAACCAGTAAGCATGTTTCTCTGAGTTCTGTAAGGTGTTCTAGCAAATTAATACAACCCAAAGAGGAGGTCCTGGGAACCCCAGCTCGAAGCTGGTTGCACAGAAGTTCCAGAGGCCTGGAATTGGGACTGGCGTCTGAAGGGCAGGTGGTCTCATGCGACTGAGCCCTCAACCTGTGTGATCTGATGCTATCTCAAAGTGGATAGTGTCAGAATTGAATTGGGGGATACCCAGTTGGTGTCCACTGTAAAACTAGTTGTTTGCTTGTTGGTGGGGAGAAATCCCCACACATTTGGTCCCAGAAGTCTTCTGTGTTGATTGTGTGGTATGAGAGTAGGAAAAAAAAGTGTATTTTTCACTCACACTGTGAATTTTTCCTTTTCATAAAAGTTGTTTGATTTGCTGGCAAAAAGTTATTCATAGTATTTTTGAAAATTCTTTTAACTCCGATTAATTTGGTGATAATGTCCACAGTTTCATTCTTTATTTTGGATATCTGTGTCTTCAATCTTTTTTTGGTTTTTGCTAGTCTAAATAAAAGTTTGTCAATTTTGTTGATATTTTCAACAAACCAACATTTGTTTGATTTTCTTTATTTTTTTCCTAATTCCCATTTCATTTATTTTTGCTCTAATATTTATTATTACCTTCTGATTTTTTGTTTTCGATTTAGGGTTTAATTTATTCTTTTTTTTTCTAGTTTCTTAAGTTTGAAACTTAGATTATTGATTTGCAATATTTCTTCTTTTCCAATATAGGTATTTAAAGCTATAAAATCCCCTGTAAGTACTGCTTTATTGATATATTACACATTTTGATGTGTTATGTTTTCATTTTCATTCAGTTCAAAATATTTTCTAATTTTCCTTATGATTTCTTTCTTGACCTATGGATTATTTAGAAATGCTACATTTCCAAATATTTATAGATTTCCCAAATTTCCTTTTGTTGTTGATTTTTAATTAAGTTCTGTGTGAGAACAATATAATTTGTATGATGCCAATATTTAAAAATGTATTGATACTATGTTATGGTCTAGAATATGGTCTATGCTAAAGAATGTTTCATATGCCCTTGAAAAAAATGTGCAATTTTCTGTTTTTGGGTGGATTATTCCATAAAGTATCAGTTAGGTCATGTTAATTGATAGCTGATAGTATTGTTTAAGTCATACATATTCTTACTAATTTTCTGTCTATATTTTCTATCAATTTTTGAGAGAAAGATTTTTCAGTTTCTGGTTATTATTATTTGATAGTCTCTTTCTCTTTTTAGTTCTATCATTTCCTTCATGATTTTTGAGACTTTCTTGTTAAGTGCACAAACATTTATAATTGTTATATATTCTTGATTATTTTATTATTATAAAATATCCCTATTTGTCTCTACTAACATTTTCTGTCTTAAAGTCTATTTTGTCTGATTAGCATAGCCCCTCCAACACTCATTGTTACTGTTGCATGGTACATCTTTCTGCATTTTTTTCCTCTAAACTTATTTGTGTCTTTGTATCTAACATGTTTGCCATTTGAAGTGTTTTTATCTACATGTCCTTACATCTAAAGCTCTTGTGGCCAGCACCTTGTCAGGTCTTGTTTTTATTCATATGTTTGTTTTATTCAATCTGATAGCCTCTGCCTTTTTTTGGAATGCTTAACCCATTTGCATTTAATATTTGCAATGGTTGAGTTTGTCTCTACCATTTTGATAATTGTTTACTATGTGTCTTAGATATGTTTTTTGTTCCATGTTCCTTCTCTACTGCTTTGTGTCCTATAGATGTTTTGTATATCAATTTAATTCCTTTGGTGATATTTTTATTATATATCTTAAAAGTTATTTTCTTATTGGTTGCTCTAGTGACTATAATATATATCTTATTTAATCACAATTTACTTCAGATTTATACAAACTTAAATCCAGTAAAATATAGAAAATTTTCTCCAATATCACTTTATTCTTTTCTCCTTTTTGGGCATTTATTGTGATTTATTAATACGTCATATATTCATATGTTATAAGCCCAGCAAAATAGTTTTAGAAAGTTTGTAGTACAGTTGTCATTTAAATCACTTAAGAGAGAAAGTGAAAAATGTGTTCATATTTTCTTTTATACATACTTATGTGATTATCTTTATTATATTCTTTATTTCTTTATGTATACTTTTGAAATATGGAGTCATTTCCTTGAAGCCTGAAGGATTTCCTTTGAGACTTCTTCTAAGGCAGGCTTGGTAGAAAAAAATACTTTTCACATTGGTTTATCTGGGAAAGTCTTTAGTTCATCTATATTCATGTATAATTAACATGTAATAACTGTATATATTTATGAGGTACAGAGTGATGTTTCAATAGATGTATACAATGTGTAATGATCAAATTAGGGTGGTTAGCATATTTATCACCTCAAATGTTTATTATTTCTTTGTTTTGGAAAAATTAAAAATCCTCTCTTCTAGCTATTTGAAAATATATAATAAATTATTGTTAGCTGTAGTCACGCCATAGTGCTATAGAACACTAGAAATTATTCTTTCTGTCTGGCTGTAATTTTGTGACCATTAATGAACTTTGTCCTCTTCCCCCTCTCCCCTACTCTTCCCAGCCTCTAGTAACCACCATTCTACTCTCTGCTTCTAGGAGCTCAAGTCTTATAACTCCCACATATGAGTGAGAATATGCAGTATTTATCTTTCTGTGCCTGACTTATTTCACTTAACATAGTGTCCTCCAGGTTCATGCATGTTGCCACATTATTTTTTTGGCTGAATACTATAGTATTCCATTGTGTATATGTGCCAGATTTTCTTTAGTCATTCATCTAGTCATGGACACTTAGGTTGGCTCCACATCTTAGCTATTGTGAGTAGTGCTGCAATAAACATTGGGATGCAGATATCCCTTTGAAATACTCATTTCCTTTCCTTTGGATAAATACCAGTAGTGGGATTGCTGGATCATATAATAATTCTTTTTAGTTTTTTGAGGAACTTCCATAATGTTTCTCATGATGGCTGTACTAATTTATATCGCCACCAGTGGTATATGAGAGTTTCCTTTTCTCTGAATTCTTGCCAGCATTTATTATTATATTTTTTGTTTTTTAACCTTAATGGGGTGAGATGATGTTTCATTTGGTTTTGATTTGCATTTCTGTAAGGATTCTTGATGTTGAGCATTTTTTCATATATTTGTTGGTCATTTGTATGTCTTCTTTTGAGAATTATTTATTCAGGTCATTTGCCCACTTTTAAATTGAATTACTTGTTTTTTTGCTGTTGAGTTGCCTGAGCTCCTTGTATATTATGGATATTAATCGTGTGTCAGATGAATAGTTTGCAAATATTTTTTACATTTCTTAGGGTTGTCTCTTCATTCTGTTGATTGTTTTCTTTGCTGTGCAGAAGGTTTTAAGTTTGACATAACCCCATTTGTCTATTTTTGCTTTTGTTGCCTGTTCTGTTTGAAGTCTTATCCATAAAATATTTGCTCAAACCAATGACCTGAAGAGTTTCCCCCATGTTTTCTTTTAGTAGTTTTATAGTTTGGGGTCTTATATTTAAGTATTAAATTTATTTTGCATTGACTTTTTTATACGGGGAAAAATAGGGGTCTAGATTTATTCTTCAGTGTACGGATATCCAGTTTTCCCAGCGCCACTTACTGAAGAGGGTGTTCTTTACCCAGTGTATGTTCTTGGCACTTTTATAGAAAATCAGTTGGCTGCAAATACACGGATATATTTCTGAGTTCTCTATTCTGTTCTATTGGTCTATATGTCTGTTTTTATACAGTACCATTCTGTTTTGGTTACTACAACTTTGTAGGATATTTTGAAATCAGTAATGTGATGCCTCCAGCGTTCTTTTAGCTCAGGATTTGCTTTACCTATTTGGGATCTTTTTTGGTTCCATATAAATTTCAGGATTTTTTTATTGCTGTGAAAAATGTCATTGATATTTTGATAGAGATTGCATTGAATCTATAGATTGCTTTGGTTAATATGGTCATTTTGAGAATATTAATTCTTCCGATCTATGAACATGGGTTTTCTTTCCATTTTTTGGTGTCCTTTTCAATTTCTTTCATCAGTGTTTTGTATTTTTCCTTGTAGAGATATTTCACCTCCTTGGTTAAATTTTTTCCTAGCTATTTGTGTGTATGTGTGTGTGCGTGTGTGTGTGGCTATTGTAAATGGGATTGTCTTCTTGATTTCTTTTTCAGTTAGTTCATTATTGGTGTATAGAAATGCTACCAATTTTTGTCTGTGTATTTTGTATTCTGCAACTCTACTGAATTCATGTATCAGTTCTAATAGTTTTTTTTGGTGGGACCTTTGGGGTTTTTCAATATATAAGATCATGCCATCTGCAAATAGGGACAATTTGACTTCCTCTTTTCCAATTTGGATGCCTTTTACATATTTTTCTTCCCTAATTTCTATGGCTAGGACTTCCCAGTACTATGTTAAATGAGAGTGGTAAAAGTGGGCCTACTTGTCTTTAAATTCTTAGAGAAAAGCTTTAAACTTTTCCCTATTAAGTATGATGTTCCTTGTGGGTTTGTTTTATGTGGACATTACTGTGTTGAGATACATTACTCCTATACCTAGTTTGTTGAGAGTTTTTATCATGAAGGGTGTTGAATTTTATCAAATGCTTTTTCTGCATCTATTGAAATGATCATACAGTTTTTGTCCTTCATGCTCTTGATGTAATGTATTACATTTATTGATTTATGTATGTTGAGCCTCCTTGCTTCCCTAGGATAAATCCCACTTTATCATGGTGTATAACCTTTTGGATGCACTGTTGGATTTAGTTTGCTAGTATTTTGCCTAGGATTTTTGCATCTATGTTAATTAGGGATATTAGCCTATAGTTTTCTTTTTTTGTTTTTGTTGTTGTTGTATCTTCATCTGTTGGTAGTATCAGGGCAATGCTGGCCTCATAAAATGAGTTTGGAAGAATTTCCTTCTGTTCCATTTTTTGGAATAGTTTGAGAAGAATTAGTGTTAGTTCCTCTCTAAAAGTTTGGCAGAATTCAGCAGTGAAGCTATCTGGTCTTAGGCTTTTTTTCTTGGGAGATTTTTTATTACTGATTGAATCTCATTACTCATTATTGGACTGTTCATATTTTATATTTCTTCTTAGTCAATCTTTGTAGGTTATATGTGTCCAGGAATTTATCTATTTCCTCTAGGTTTTCTAATTTAGTGGCATACAGTTGTTCATAAGAGTCTCTAATGATCTATTTCTGTAGTTTCAGTTATAATGTCTCCCTTTTCATTTCTGATTTTATTTATTTGAGTCTTCTCTCTTTTTTCTTAGTTATCCAGCTAATAGTTTGTCAATTTCATTTATCTTATAAAAATCCCCCCACTTTTGTTTCATTGATCTTTTGTATTTTTTAGTCTCTTTTTTGTTTAGTTATGCTCTGATATTTATTATTTTTTTTCCTTCTACTAATTTGGGGTTTGATTTGTTCTTGCTTTACTAGTTTCCTGAGGTGTAACACTAGGTTGTTTATTTAAAATCTTTTTACATTTTTGATATAGGCATTTATTGCTATAACATTCCCTCTTAGTACTGCCCTTTCTGTAGCCCACAGATTTTGCTATGTTGTGTTTCTATTTTCATTTATTTCAAAAATATTTTTGATTTCCATCTTAATTTATCCATTGACTCATTGGTCATTTAGGAGCATGTTTTTTAATTTTCATGGATTTGTACAGGTTTCAAAATTCATCATGTTATTGATTTCTAGTTTTATTCCATTGGGGTCAGAAAAGATACTTGATATGATTTTGATTTTTTTTCAAATTTGTTAAGACTTGTTTAATGGTCTAATATTTGGTCTACCCTGGAAAATGTTACATGTGCTGATGAGAAGAATATGTATTCTTCAAATGTTGGATGAAATGTTATATAATGTCTGTTATGTCCATTTTGTCTATAGTGCAGTTTAAGTCTGATGTTTCTTCACTGATTTTCTATCTAGATGATCTGTCCATTGATGAGAGTGGGGTTTTGAAGTCTCCAACTATTGCTATATTGGGGTTTATCTTTCCCTTTAACTCCAGTAATATTTGCTTTATATGTCTGGGTGCTCCAGTGTTGGGTGCATACATATTTAAAATTGTTATCTCCTCTTGATAAATTGATCCCTTTATTGTTATATAATTACCTTCTTTGTCTCTTTTTATATTTTTGACTTGAATTTTATTTTATCTGATATAATAATAGCTACTGCCACTCATTTTTTTTTTTTTTGCTTCCATTTGCATGGAATGTCTTTTTGTATCCCTTTCAGTTTCTGAGACTGTATAGGTAAAGTGGGTTTCTTGTAAGCAGCATATATTTGGGTCTTGTTTTTTTAACCATTCAGTCAGTCCATATTTTTTAATTAGGGGATTTAAATCATTTACGTTCAACATTGTTATTGACAGGTATGGACTCACCTCTATTGTTTTGATACTTGTTTTTTGTTGTTTTGTATATCCTTTGTTCCTTTCTTTCTCTATTATTTTTTTTCTTCCTGGTTTTGGTGGTATCTTCAATGATAAGGTTTTATTACTTTCTCTTTCTCATTTGTGTATCTGCTGTACCAGTGAGTTTTACTCTTTCATGTGTTTTCATGATGATAATTAGCATATTTTTGCTTCCAGATGTAGGACTCCTTTAAGCATTTATTTTTTTAATGGGACTGATCTACTGGTGATGGATTCTTTCAGTTTTTGCTTGTCTAGGAAACTTTATTTCTCTTTCATTTTTAAAGGATAGTTTTGCTGGGAATAGTATTCTTGATTGACAGTTTTTTTTTTTTTTTCTTTCAGCACTTTGACTATATCATCCCATTCTTTCCTGGTCTGTAAGGTTTCGGCTGAGAAATCTGTCAATCAGATGAGGATTCCCTTACATGTGGCTTGACACTTTTTTCTTGCTGTTTTCTGAATTCTCCCATTGTCTTTGACTTTTGAGAGATCAACTGTACTGTGCCTGAAAGAGGACATATTGGGTTGAATTTTCTTGGATATCTTTAAGCTTCCTGGATCTGGATGTCCATATTTCTCCCAACACCTGGAAATTTTTTAGCTATTATTTCATTAAATAGGTTTTCCATGCTTTTTCCCATTTGTTCACCTTCTGGAATTTCTATAATGTGAAAATTTGTTTACTTAATGTTGTCTTATAAGTCACATAGTGTTTCTTCATTCTTATTCCTGTTTCCTTTTCTTTTTTGTGTGACTTGGTTAATTCAAAACACCTGTTTTCAAGTTCAGAAATTCTTTCTTCTGCTTGATCTAATCTATTGTTCTTTATTTTGTTCATTAAATTATTCAGTTCCAAGACTTTTTTTTATGATATCTATCTCTTTGTTGACTATCTCATTCAGATTATAGTTGTTTTTCTGATTTTGTTGAATTGTTTTCTGTATTCTATTGTATCTTGGTGAGTTTCCTTAAGATCATTATTTTGAATTTCTTATCTGGAATTTCATATATTTCCTTTTCAGGAATATTTCCAGGGGTCTGTTACTGGAAAATTAATTGTGTTCCTTTGAAGGTGTCATGTTTCCTTACTTTTCCATGCTTCTTTTTTCCCTGCATTGATATCTGTGCAACTTGTGGAACAGTTGCTTCTTCTAATTTATAAATTAGCTTTCATAGGGAAAGACTTTTCCCATAGATGTGTCCTACAGTGTTGGATTGGTAGAGTGTTTTGTCTTGGTTCTGGGTGGGTGCAGTAGTGTTGTCTTTGTGTGGATTTTTGGCTGTATTCAATATCAGTAGTGTCTGCAAGTGCCTCAGTGGTCTACATTGTTGATGTTAGTGGAGGCTATGATGCAGCTTTTCTGGGGACAAGAGCCACCTGTCAGGTCAGTCCTCAGACCCCTGAGTATCAGTGCACAGGTACACAGTGGCTGTGCCATTAGAATGGGTGGAGTCACCAGTGGTGGCAGGCCCTGTGTGGGTTGGTCCTTGGGTCCCTTGTGGGGGCATGCAGTATCCCTGCTGCTGAAGTAGTGAGAGTCACCAGCTGCAGCAGGTCCAGACAAGCAAATCTTTAGGCTCCTGGGAGTGCACAGTGGCTCTGCCATTGGAGCAGGCAGGGTCACTGGCAGAGGCATGCCCCAGGCTGTCAGCTCTCAGGCTCTGTGGAGTGTACATTTTGGCTCCCTCTGTCTTCGGGGTTGCCTCCCTGCTGTGCTTTACTCTCTGTTCTTCAGGGTGCTGGACACCGTGTGGGCTCAGGTACCAGGTTAATCACTGTGCTGTTGGATCCAACTGAAGTCATGCCTATAGTCTTCTGTATGGGAGTGGTGGGATGACAGTGGGGCCCCAGGGATGTGGAGATGCAGAAGCTATTGGGCTTTTGGGCAGGATTCACTCTGGCAGTGGCTCTGTCCTCACAATGATGTAATGCCACAGAAACCTGGGTCCTAGAGTGTCAGCTGGGACTCAATGTGAGTTTTCTCTCTGGGCTAATACATTCATATGGACTCTAGGCATCTCCCTACACTGGGCATAGCATCTGTGGGGCTATACAACTCTCCAGCAGCTGGGATTGCATTCGTCTGTGGTGGGGATGTGAACTGCTGGGGATCTCCTACTCATTTTTTCCTCAAAATGGGGAGTCCCTCTTGGTTCTGAGCAGAACACAACCAGGTATTTTGTTTGACTTTCTATGCTGCTATCCTTAATTTCCATGTCTCAGAGGGTCTTTTTCACTTCCTTGATGAATTCCAGTGTTCTCCCCAGACACTCTATTCAATGTGCAGTTATCTACTTCTTATTTTGGTCCCTCTTTGTGGAAGAGGCAAATGCTGGCCACCTTTAGTCAGTCATGATGATATCTCCCTGCCCTACATTTTTGAAGGATAATTTTTAAGGATATAGAATTATTTGTTTACCTTTTTCCATTATGTTGAATATATTATCACATTGTTTTATGGTTTTTACTCTTTCTGATAAGAAGTAAGATATTACTCTTATTCTGGTTCCTTTCAAGATTTTCCCTTTGTCTTTGGATTTTAACAGTTAGGGTATGATGTTTCTAGGTTTGGATCATTTTGTCTACCATGTTTCAATGTTATTGTGCTTATTGGATGTGTAGTTTAATGTTTTTCATAAATTTTGGAAGTTTATGGTCATTATTTCTTTAAGTATTTTTTCTACCCTCTTCTCTTTCCTCTTTCCCTGTAACTTCCAATATGCATATATTGGTACTCTTGACATTGTTCCACAGGTCTCTGAAGTATTTTCTTCATTTGATTTTCTTCATTTTTAACATGTTTTTCAGAGTGTATAGTCCACATTTATCTATTCTCAAGTTTGCTGATTCTTACATCTGCCAACTCAAATATTCTATTGAACCTCTCTAATACATATTTTTATTTCAGTTATTGTACTTTCAACTCCAAAATTTTGATTTTGTTCCTTTTTTTATATTTCTATCGCTTTACTGATATTCTCTATGTGGTGATTCATTGTTGCCATATTTTTCTTTAATTCTATAAGCATGGTTTTCTTTGTTCCTTTTAATATATTTATTATAATTGATTACATTAAACAATGCAATCAATTGCACTGCAGTCTTTGTCTGCTAAACATCTGGATCCACCCAGAGATCATTTCTATTGATGCTTTTATCCTGTGCATTGGCCGAATTTTCATATTTTCTTTCATTTTTCATGTTTTTATCAGTAACTGGACATTTTAGATAATATTAAATATACGGTAGCACTCTGGATTCCTATTTCCCCACTCCCAGGGGACATTGTTGTTGTTTTAGTTGTTAGTTTATTTAGTGATTTGACTGGTCTAATTCTGTCAAACATTTCTCCTCTGCATTTCATAACCACTGATATATTCACTCAGGTTTTTTTCTGAATTATTTTTTAACCCTTAAGCTTTTCTTTTTTTTTAGTTTACCCCTGTGTCAATATAGCTTAGTGGTGAGCCAAAGATTGGTCAAAAGCTGTGCTTAAACAGCTTGAGAGTTTCATTTTTTGCTGATGGCTCTGTGTGTAAATTGTAGAATGCCTTCAAAGTTTAGGCAGTTATCAAATATGCCCCAGCTTTTACTTTCTGCCTGTGCCAGGCCTCACATTCAGCCAAAGATGAGTAGATAGCTAGGGCTTTCTTTCCTCTCTTCTGAGAAGACATGCAGCTTTCCAGACCACCAAAAACAACTGGTATATTAGCAAGACCCATTGTGTCTGTCTTGTTCCTTGGATTTCCCTACTACATTTTTGACTGATCTGTTGCTTGGCTTAGTCATTATTGCAGCCTCAGGAAGCTATGGTGTTTGCCCTCCCAGATAGGCACTGAGATTGCTATTATTTTTGACAATGACTTTTGGCATGTGGTTTTTCTCCGTTCTGCTCCAAATCAACCCAACCCTCTCTGGTGGCAAAGCTGCCTGTTCTCACACTATGCCCAGCCTAATAGAACTTCCATGCCATAGAGCTGAAAGCAGGGACAGAGAAGCCCAAAAGGTCACTGACTCTCATGTCTTTAAAGATGTTTAGTAGTTTTCTTGAATAAATATTTCCAAATTTATTTTATGCCTTTGGTCAATTTCCAGAGTCTGAGATCGGTGGCTTTTAACAATTTTGTTCATTTTACCATTGCTTTTTGGGGAGAAGATTTGCCAATCTCCTCTCTGACATTTTGTAGAGGACTATTTATAAATGTAATCTAGCTCCATAGCTGAATCCCCAAACCATCATGAGGTACTGTCCAATACCCCACAGCAATCCATAAACAAATTTTAGTCTCTTCCTTATTCCTTCTGGAAAATATATAATTTTAATAACATCAAAATTAAAGGACATAGAACAGGACTAAACTATTTTATTCTTTGATCAGCAATAAGGAGAGAGGGAAGAGAGAAGTGAGAGACTTATTTTATTTCTAGTGTAGCATCATTCCTAATGTGAAGAATTGAGAACCTAGAAGGAATTTGATGGCAGAATTGCCACAGATCAACATCATTTATTTTGACTCCTTCATTTTACAGATGAACAAACTGAGTCCCAGTGAGATTAGCTGTAGGAGTAAGTTTTAGATTGTGACTTTTTGAAGCCTCATTTATGTGTATGTAGCTACCTTTTTTTTTTTTTAGCAGTGGCAGATAGAGTTGGGAGAGTTGAAAAGCTGTGTGGCAGACTGATGTTGGGTGTTTGGCAGGATAAAAGTACTCCTAGTAATTTCTTTTACTTTCTTTCTAAGGAAAAGAATATGCTTTGTTGTGACAGCAAAGGACTTTTTCTGAAGGAAAAGAAAAATCAATTTCTACAGATGCCAGCTCTGCATTCTCTAGGTATGTGGTTAGGAATACAAAATTGAAATATAATGGTCAGGAATTTGTATTAGGACTCAATTGGGGATGTGTGCTGGGGAGAGTATGTGATGAACTCATATTTCATTGCTTCTATACTCACAGTTTAGGATCAGATGTCTGTTTGAGTCACTGATAGCAATTCTCAAATCACTACTCTCCTCTAGTGTGCCTCACAAGGTTCTGGGCTGAAACAAGATATCTGGTCCCAGAAATGGGGTAGGCATGAACGAACAAACCTCTTTAAAAGAGGTATCAATTTCCTGTGGTTTGACTAAAGTCTTTATCTTCCCCCATCCCTAATGGTGGTGACTTGTACTTCATGCCTACCCATTACATTAGCATGTTCTGTTTGGACTTTGCTACACTTGGGTCTTGCTATGCACCTTCTGCACCAAATACTTGGTGTCAGGGTACAGATATAAAACCTCTGTAATTATGGATGTGGCTTGTACATCAGACACTAGGAAAAGGGATTTTCGGCCAAAATAACAAATAGTTTTTAATGAGAGTAGAGAGAGGACTGAGGGAGTGATATTTCTAGGTTCTTAGATATCAAGATTTAAAAATACCTGATGTTAGTCAGAACTATTTTTAGATAGGGATAAATCTTGTTCACTTGAAGTAACACTGACCACAAGCCATGGAATCAGAAAAGCCTAATTCCCTGAGAGGGAAGAGAGAGAGAGAGAGAGGATCAGGATAAAGAGAGGAGGAGAGGATAGAAAAACAAAGGAAAAAGGGAAACAGAAGGAACAGAAGGAACAGAACTTGGAGGAGGAGGTAGCAGAATGGGAAAGGATGAAGTTTGGAGGAAGTAGGAGAACAATGGAAGATGAGCAAGAAGAAAACCAAGAGAGATGATAACAAAAGCTCTATTACACATACAGGACCTGGGCACCAGTGTTCTACTTCAGAGAGATCTGTTCATCTCTATGGGTTTATGTTTTTCCACCTGTTGAACAAATAGGCTGGAATAGATAATTGCTTAGATCCTTGTTGGCTTAACAGCCTCTGAGAATAATACTGTCCTTTCATAGACTATACTTCACAGTGCTTCTGCTGCTGGCCAGGGTGGGGAAGCTGTGGCCTCAAGGCCACCTGTGGCCCTCCAGACCCCCAAGTGTGGCTCCTCGACCAAATCTAAACTTCACAAAACAAATACTTTTATTAAAAGGATTTGTTCCGTAAAATTTGGATTCAGTCAAAAGGCCAAACTCAAGGATCCAGAAGGCCACCTGTGGCCCCAAGGCCGCAGGTTCCCCACCCCTTTGTCTGGAAGTGTTCTTCCAGCAGGCCTTCATGAGGCACGCTCCATCAGTTTTCTGCTCAAATATCGCCTCCTTTGGGAGTCCTTCCCTGACCTTCCTATGCAATAGAAGTCTTCACCAGCCCTCTTTCCTTGTTCTTTCTCTATCTTATCTTTCAATTCTATCTATTTGCTGTGTAGTATAATACAAAATAGTATAAGTGCACGTATTTACATGTTTATTATCTATTTCTTCATGAGGCAAGGATTTGGCCTTGTTTTGCAATGTATCCTTAGCACCAATGACAGTACCCAGTACATAGTAGACACTCAATAAATATTCAGAGAATGAATCTCACATCTGGCTGTGGTGGTAGACCAGGGAGGTTTTAATACTCACATTTTTTTAGATCAGGAAGCCACAGTGTATAATAGGGCAACAGCTGAAAACATCCTGTGATTTGGTGGTTATTTTTGTCTTATTTCCCTGTCACTGTGTGCACCCGCCTTGCATTTATACTAGACTTCCTTACTGTGCTCCCCCCATAACATTCTGCTCTGATTAATAAATTGCAATCAATTGCAATGCCTAATTATCTCCTCAGGAGGTCTGAAAAGAATGTAATAGATGGAGCATACCTCTCAGCATGGAAGGGAGCTATGGCTAGGTAACCCAGAAAAAAATGCTTCAAGGAGAAAAAAATAATAAAAGAACAAATGAAAAGTTATTCTAGGTAAAAATAACTGAAACGTGTTTGCTACTTCCAAATATCAAGTTTAATAAAAGTTGGTTTGGTGTCTAGAGTGCTTAAAGCATGTTTCTCCAAGTGTGGTCAGTAAAACCACCGGATTCAAAGATACCCGAGGTACATGATAAAAACGCAAGGGACCAAGAAAAGTCCAGATTGACAGAATCAGAATCTCTGAGGGCATAGTCAAGAAATCTCCATCTTTGCTTACTTCATGATGTTTTCTGAGGCATACTAGGGTTTAGAAAAAAATTGGCCGAGGCATTATTCAATTTTATATTGCTTTTTAAAGAGTGATATGCTTCAGAATAGGTATTCTTTCCTTAATTTGTCAACAGACATTTACTGAATGCCTACCATGTCAGAGATGCCGTTCAGAGTGCTTGGATACAGAGATGAACGAGACGTGAGCTTTGTGGTAAAGGACCTCTGTCTTTTCAAATCCCAGGAGTCCAGAGAGAGAAGACTGTGCAGTACAGTGGAGGGACCCCATCCCGACCCTGGGCTCTGCATGGGAAAGCTGCTGTCAGGGCTAAGAGTTGTTCGATATGACCCAGAGGACAGAACTAAAGCCAACAAGTGGCTGTCTAGGGGAAGTTAATTTGGGCTTCATACGGAGAAAAATTTTCCTGTGATCACTTGCTTCCATCACTGGCCTGATCCAAGTGGATACTGGAAGACCATGTGTTAGAGATTTTGAAAAGGGAGTCCCACCCTCAGTGGGAGATGGAGCTCCTTCAATTCTGGCCTCCTTCTGACTTTGAGATTCACTGATTCACTAAAAATATCATATGAAACAAAATTTTTTTACACCTAGACTCTGAGAGGAGTCTAAGGCAACCAAGACAGGCTCACCATTCATAGAGACCAGAAGTCAAAGACAAGTGCTCAGGTCGATAGCTGGCATCTCTCACGTGCTTACTGTACACTATCCCTTATGTTAAGCATTTCTCATGCATCACTTTCTTTTGTTCTTAGGGCAACCCTACAAGGTGAATACCATTATTATGGTAGTTTAGCTGGGGCATGTTTTTCTCATGATCATGGCAGATGTGCAAGAGGACAAGCTCCATTATACAAGCACATTTAAAGCTGTTGCTCTTACTGAGTCTGTTAATATACCATTGGACAAGGTGAGTCACGTGGTCAAGACCAAAGTCATCATTTATGGGAAGAACAGAAAAGTTACATGGCAGAGATTATGGATACAGGAAGGGATGAAGAATTGTAACCAATAATTCAATCTTGCCCATATAGTAAAATTGAGGAAAAAGGCAAATAAAGCAAATAAGCATTTTCATCTAATAAAACACATCTTGGTGGTAGGAAAACATTCCTCAGAATGTTTATTATGGAACACTAATTCCAGCAGACATGGCTAGGTGCTTCATTATATAAGAGGGGAGGGATGAAATTCTATAGTAGCATAAGCATGGGAAATACAGAGCTACATTTAAATGGTTTTTGTTTTGTTAACCAAGGCACTTTCAGGATTTAAACTTGTGTCATGAATGTGCTAAAGAACAATAGCGTAGGTAGTTTTACCAAAACGCACATGAGAGTGAAACCCTCTGTTTAGGACTTCAAACAACCCTCTTCTTATTGGACTAGTGTTCTGTGGGACCAGTTTCGGGACATGTCGTGTGGAATGATGGAATGCAGTTTTCTTGGTCTTTCTCTTAGGAGGTTGAAGAAGAATTAATTTAGTCAGGGCAGAAGAATGACCAATTAGGAAGCTGAATGAATGAATTCTTATGTGTGGTGTAAGATAAAGGTAGAATTTTATTCTTTTTCATGTGGATATCCAGTTTTCCCAGCACCATTTGTGGAAGAGACTATCCTTTCTCCATTAAATACTCTTGGTACTCTTGTCAAAGATGAGTTGACTGTATATGCATGGGTTTATTTTTCTGCTCCTTATTCTGTACCATTGAGCTATACATCTGTTTTTATGCTGGCACCATACTGTTTTAATTGCTACAGCTTTGTAAAATATTTTGAAATAAGGAATTATAATACATTCAGATTTGTCTTTTCTCGAGATTGCTTTGGCTATTTTTTTGTGGTTCACTATGAATTTTAGGATTGTTTTTTATATTTTTGTAAAAAATGGCATTGAGATTATGATAAGTATTACATTTAATCTGTAGATTGCTTTGGGTAGTATGGGCATTTTAACAATATTAGGTCTTCCAACTCATGAACATGAGATGTCTTTCCATTTATTTTTGTCTTCTGCAATTTCTTTCATTAATGATTTGTAGTTCTCGATGTGTAAGTCTTTCACTTCCTTGGTTAAGTTTGTTCCTAAGTATTTTATTCTTTTTGCTTACTACTGTAAATAAATTTTTTCCTTAATTTCTTTTTCAGATTTTTTTGTAGTGTATAGAAATGCAACTGAGTTTTGTGTGTTGATTTTGTATCCTGTAACTTTATTGTTTAGTTTATTAGTGTTAACAAGTTTCCTTTGTGTGTGGAGTCTTTAGGATTTTTTTAGATATAAGATCATGTCATCTGCAAATAGAGATACTTTTACTCCTTCTTTGTGATTTAGATGACTTTTTTTTTCTTGCCTAATTGCTCTGGCAAATACTTCTAATACCATCTTGAATAGAAGTGGTGAGAGTGGACATCCTTGCCTTGTTTTTTATTTTAGAGGAAAAGCTTTCAGTTTTCTACCATTGAGTAAAATGGATTAAAGATTTCAATGTAAGACCTGGAGCTTTAAAATTCCTCAAAGAAGACATAGAAGAAATCTTCATGACATTGAGTATGGCAATGATTTCATGGATATGACACCAAAACCACAAGCAGTAAAATGAAATTAGACAAGTGGGACTACATCAAACTAAAAAGTTTCGCACAGCAAAGGAAACAATTAGAGTGAAAAGGCAACCTACAGAATGGGATAAAGTGTATCTGAAAATCATATATCTGATAAGGAATTAATATCTAAAATATATAAGGACTCCTACAACTCAATAACAAGAAAACAAAAAACCCTGATTTAAAAATGGGCAAAGGATATAAATAAACATTTCTCAAAAGAAGACATATAAATGGCTACAGGTATATGAAAAGATACTCAATGTCACTTATCATCAGGGAATTGCAAATCAAAACCACAGTGAGATATCACCTCATACCTGTTAGGATGCTTATTTTCAAAAAAAGGAGAGAAAGTGTTAGCAAGGAGGTGGAAAAATTGGAGTATTTGTACCTGTTGGTGGCAATGTAAAATGGTACAACCACTATGAAAAACAGTATTATTTCTCCTCAAAAAATAAAAAATAAAATTAGTAAATGATTTAGCAATCCCACTTCTGGTTATATATCCAAAAGAATTGAAATTAGGATCTCAAAGAGATACATAGGTACTACCATGTTCATGCAGCGTTATTCACAAAAGATATGTAAACAACCTAAATCCATTGAGAGATGAATGGATAAAAACAATGTGGTACAAACATAATATAGAATATTATTCAGCCTTAGAAAAGAAGATCCTGCCATATGTGATAATATGGATGAACCTTGAGGATGTTATGCTAAGGGAAATAAGCCAGTCATAAAAGGAAAAACACTGCATAATTCCACTTATATGAGGTATCTAAAATAGTCAAACCCATAGAATCAGAGAGTAAAGTGGTGGTTTTCACGGGCTGAGGGTAGGTGAAAATGGGGGAGTTGCTGTTAAATGGGTATAAAGTTTCGGTTATAAAAGATGAGTAAGTTCTAGGGATCAGCTGTACAACATTGTGCCTATAGTTAACAATACTGTATTGCACACTTAAAACTTTAAGTGGGTAGATCTCATGTTAAGTATTCTTATCATAATAAAAACAATTTTAAATAAAATACAGAATTCTCCCCTTTTCCATGGTTTTACTTTCTATGGTTTCAAATACCCATGGTACAATAGAACATATTTTGACAAAGAGAGAGACCACATTCACAAAATTTTTATTATACTATATTGTTATAATTGGTCTATTTTATTATTACTTATTGTTAATCTCTTACTGTGCCTACTTTCTAAATTAAACTTTATCATAGGTGTGTATGTATGGGAAAAAAATGTAGTATATATAGGGTTCAGTACTGTCCACAGTTTCAGGCATCCACTGAAGGTCTTGGAATATATCCCTTGTGGATAAGTGGGGACTACTGTAAAGAAAAAAGGACTAAAAATGCACGTATAATGAATGTATTTCTGAAAATGTTGAGAAAATGGTTTTAAAATTAAAATTCGATTCTGGGATAGAGCATAAAAAAAGTTGAATGACTATTCCAATTGATGATAGAAAGTACACACAGTGAGAAAATTATTTTAAAATATCATGCTCTTGGGGAACCCAAATGACAAATAAATTTAGAAATAGAGAATTTTATGAACACCTTCCATGCTACAAGTCACTATACTGTCAATGTAGAATCTGGCTGATAGATCAGAGAGTTATGACTTTGAATTAAAATTGCATTAAATTAAATGTGCTGAGGTTGGTTGGCTGGGCAGTCCCCATACTCTGAGGTGCCACGCCTCAGGCTGCAAAGCTGGAGCTGATTTTCAGGCTCAGAGGGAGTAGATTATCAGCTCATGCTGCTCTCCAATCAAGCCCATCTTCCCTCTCAGTCCTTTGTCCTCTGCTTTTCAACTTCTTACTGAACTCTAATCTTGAGAACATGGAGTCAGAACTCACTGGGCTCTGTCTGACAAATAGCTGATGCATTGATTAGATGGATGGAACTGATAGAAGCCAAGCTATTGTTGGGAGTGGATGAGGAGTGTAGATAAGTGCAGTGAGGGAGGGAACTAGGACAAAAGACACAAAACCAATCTTGCAGAGTAGGAGAGAGCTTATTCTGTACCCCAGGGGGCCAGGCTTCAGGGATATTCATTTAGATGGGTTTGTGAACCAGGAAGGAATGATCATCGAAGGTGAGAGATAGAAGTGAGAAGCACAAAATTTGATGAGGCACAAAGAGCATTAAATAGGTCTTTCTGGCAGTTTCAAAAAGAAATACATATTTAAGTTCTTTGATCTCCTCATCATTGTTACAAGTTTTTAGAGCAAAATGTTGACACTCTCTGTCAAGAAATAAAATAATAAAAATATCTCTTATAGCATAGGTAATAGACTCAAATGCCCAGACAGTCTAAGGAGATGATGTCAATGGGTGGAGCTGGGCAGGGGTAAATTGGAGAGGGAGAGGATAGTGGTGAGTGGACCAGAACGCACATGCCACATCGAAAGCATTGAAAGTTGGGAGCAAGTACACTTACTCATCTTCAGGCAATTGTGTCCCTGCTGGAATGGGGACTCAGAATTGCCAGATGTTCTGATTTTCTAAGAAAGCCTATAACACACATTTTGCATGTAAATTAATACCCTTTGAGACAATGCTATGTAGGTATAGACCAACCCACCATTCAGGGGCCTTTAAATTCTGATCCATAAGACTACCGTGAGGCAGGACTAGGAATGCTGAAGTTAGCATTGGTGTCAGACACATGGCCATCGATCCCTTTTAAGGTTACTTAAAAACTGACTTGAAATTTCTTTTTTAATAAGATGGGGATGATAATACCTACCTCATAGATTTAAGTGATCTAATACGGTTGAAGTTGCCACAGCAGGGGCAGCTAGCTGTCCACCAATATTTTGCTGTTCTTTCTTGGTATGGGGTCATTTCTGAGAAGCAGCTGCCCAGCTATAACTACATTTCCTAGCTCCCCCTTACAGTCAGCTGTGGTCTTGTGAGTGGTTCTCATAATGGGCTGAGAACAGAAATGATTTATATATCACTTTTGGACCAAGACTTTCAGGAAGGAGGGGTGCTTTCTTCATCCTTTCTTTGTTAGCTGAATACATGTGACAATGGTGGTGACCAAACCACAAGATGGAAGGAGCCTGGGTCTCAGACCTACCATATGGCGGAAAGCTGGCTGCCAACTGGGAACATGCACTTGCATTGTTAGACAAGCATTAAGTGAATTTCTATTAATATTTTGTTTGAACCGTGATACACTTTGAGATCAATTTGACACTACAGCCTGTCCCAACCTAATGATACAACTCTTGACACATGGCAGGTGCTATGTGCATGTGAGTTCCTTTCTCTGGAATTATGCTCAAAATTATGCACAATTACCTTTTCTTCTATATTATGTGTGCAGCACTCTCACGTGCTTATTTTGTATATACCTACATGTGTACAGCCCTGTGGGGAGGAATGACACCTGGCCTGCACCATGCCATTCCTCATCACAATTCTGCAAGGCAAATATTATCACTTTCATTTTATAAATGTAGAATTAGCAACTATAAGAAGAAGTGAAGTTATACACCCAAGGTGACCCAGCTAGTAAGTGGTAGAGCCGCAATGGGAACTATGTCTACCTAACTCTACTCCTGGGCTCTTGCTCATAAGGCACACTCTTTTCCTATCCTGGCACATGAGGATAAATGGGGTTTAATGAGAAAAAGATTCCACATGGCCCTGAATACTATGCCAGAAGCTTTTAGTACTTTTTCCATTTTTAACAATAAATAGAGCATAGACAGCTTCAGGAAACTTTTCAATAATTTAAAATGATTTTTGTGACACCCTACTGGAACCTAAAAAGAATTTTTGCTTATCTAAGTTGGATAAAGTATATGATTTTCCAAAGAAACTTCACACTGAATTATTCTACAGTAATAGTATCAGACTGGACTTGCTCAGTTGCATTTAAAGTAAGTGAAGGGAAAAGATTTTTCCACGCACAAGAGACAGTATGGTCTAATCTCAAGTTTATCTTTGCATCCCTAGGGCCTACACAGTCCCTAGCGTATAATAGGCACCCAATTATGGTTTGGAAGGAAGGAAGGAAGAATGGGGGAGGGGAGGTTGAAAGAAGGAAAAAAGGGGGGGGAGAGGGAGCGAGGAGGGAGGGAGTGAAAGTGACAAGAGGAGGGGAAGATCAGAAAGGGACGAGGAAAGGAAGGAGAGGACAGAGAGGAAAGCTGGAAGGAGGAAAGAGGGAGAAAGAGAGGGAGAGGCAGTATGTCACCAACCATAGTCCCGCGCTCTGTGTAGGGTGGAAGTCTCACGCTTGCGCTAACGGGTTGTATAAACTCCTAACATAAATTTAGAATCAACAGTCACCCTGGATGTCTTTTCTGAGCCCCCTCTTTGAAGATGAGGAATCTGAGATTCAGAGGATAGACAAACTTTGCAAGGTCTCTCAACTAGTTAATCGTAGAACCAGGACTAGAACCTAATTCTCTGGATCCCCAATTACATCACCTTTTAAAAATTGTCACCATACAATTAATCGCTGCTGAGATGATAAATGTGGTCGAGATGGCAGCACGGAGGCTCTCGGGCAGGGAAATAGCAGAAGTATGTGTGTGTGTTTCCATGTGGCTTCATTATTCTTAGCTGGTGACTTATGATATCCAACCCGGCTAAATTTCCCAGAGACGTTCAGTCAAGTCCCAACACACATTTAATTTTGGCAAACTTAACTCCAGGAGCTCAGCAAAGATAGGGAGAAGGAAAGAAAATGAGAAGAGTTTAAATAATGCAGAGAATCTCACCAGCCCCTCTACTCAAACATATGGCCTGAGGCAGCCCAACATGGAAGCCACGATCTGCTGTTCCTCTGTTGCTAGTAAGTTCTCCTGTGTTTCCCATGGAGTGAGCATCTCACTCTGCTGAGTGTTTAGTGTTTAAAGATACATATTTTTCATACAACATTGCCCCTGAATGCAAGCCAACTCACCACTTCATCTGGTGCTCAACTGAAGAGAGAGCAATCTGTTCCAAAATTGGAGCAAATGTAATCTGTGTTGGATATTCTGAGTTAGTATTATGATCTCCAATGTAAAACCTTTCAAGGGGTGTTGAAGGATGATTTTTTGAGTGTTTGTCATGTTTGCTTTAGGAACTGATTGAGCACCCAATCCCCTGGTGAGATGTGACATCTCTGAATTGATTTCTACAATGCAAATTCAGTATCTTATTTGCTTGCTCCTCTGACATTAGCATGGCCAAACATCACACATTTTAATCACAATTAGTGACTTTGTAACCTTGACTCAGACTGTGTTATCAGAATACATGCCCAGGTGATGGATAATGTTGAAGATTCCTGTTATACTGAGGAACCAATAATACAAGACTGGAAATTTTAAAAAAATGACAATACTGAAGATTCCTCTAATAGTAAAGACCAAGAATGAATATTCCTTCAAAGACATGAAGTGGCATAGACTTCAGAGACCAGTGGATGAGAGGTCAAAGGTCCTGATTTCGAATCTTAGCTCAGCCATTGATAGCTGGTGGCAGGCACCTGGCATGTAAATTACACTATCTGGGATTTGATTTCATCATTTAAAACATGTGCAGGCAGTAATAATGATCTCAGAAGTTGATTACAGATTTTATATTGTTTCAGTCTATTAACTGTTTCCCTTTCTTGCATGCACGAGGACAAGAGAAAATAGCTCTCTAGAATCTGTTTGCCCACCTGCCACTTGGTAGATAAGAAAGCAAGAACCAAAATGGGACTATAATTTGGCTCATTCCCAAATTAGAAGTTTGATGCCGTCTTGCTTTCTCCTACAGGATTTTTTTTTTGCTATTGCAGGTGCAGTCACTCCTTGGATTCAACTTTATTTTTTACACCCAGCATTCAAAATGGAAGAAGTATCCAGTGTGTGTCTCACTTTCCTCCCACTGCAGCCTCGATTCAGTGAATCTGTGACTTACTGATGGGTCATGGTTTTCCTGGACTCTGGCTTTCAAGCTAAAAATGTTGTATTATTTTGATGTCACCAAAAGCCTGTTACCTTGGAGATCCTGTCCATTTCTATCTGGTCCTTCCAAGAATCTGCGACCAAGAAGATTTGATATCTCTTCAAAGTCTGAGAAAAGAACACTCTATGATCTTAAGCTTGTCTTTTCTTTCCATCAACCAAGAGTGTCAGTGAAAAATTCCTGTCCCAGCCAGAGCACAATATAACGCCGTAACACCCTCTATCAGCTTTTGAGTTAAGCAATAAAAGCACCAGCAAAGAAGGGGCTGAGATGAGAAGACTCAAGCACTACTGAGTGGGGAAGAAAAAGAAAAGATACCAATAACTGAAAGTTTTGTAAAAGAGGACAGAGCTACAGATGAATGAAATGCACCCTCCTCCCCTTTTGGGAAGTCCTCCAAAGAGATGAGTGATCTGTAACTGAACAAGATTGGATGCTCCTGCAGGAAAAAAGGCTGTAAATATAACTCATTCAAATGAAAAGACAAATTCACAGGTCCATGAACCTTGTCTGAGTCATTCATAGAGTGTTTTCTTCCTCTCAGGGCAAAAACATGGATGTGACTTCTCATGTCATAGAGGAGTGCGTTGTTGGTGTTTCTGTCTATCTTCCTCATTGGCCTGTGAACCCTTCACTTGTGGGGGCTCAGAGCAGGCACTTAATACATGTTTCCTTTTTCTTTTTTTTAAAAAAAACATTCTTTTAGAATATCTCTATTTTTACTCTTCTCATCTTGAAAAAGTCCCCCTAGTTTTCTGTGCCATGGAGACAAAAACAGAGGATGGAAGAGAAGGTGAAGTTCAAAGTCCACTTTTAGGAATATATTTATGTATGTAGGAGTAATTTGTAAATGGAAAATCCTATATAGATGAGAGTGATGATTACTAGGAAGGCTGAGCAAACTAAACAGAATGATGCAGAGTTAGAATAGAAGCAAGATCTGAGCAATTTCATGTTAAGATGAAAGCATAAAAAGAATTCTGAGAAAGGGAACATGACTGTGGGCTGGAGCCTCTTGTGGCATTCAGCTGCCAGAGTCATGTTTAGAAAAGAACACCATACATAACACTCTAGTTCAATTTGTAGGGTGGGCAGTTAAAGAGAGATCTTACATTTGTATTGTCCTTTTCCTTTCATTTTAACAGAGTCACAAGAGGGCCCTAATTTTCTTCATCCAACAGGAGAAGCCATGTTTCCTGAACAGACCATCTCTGCTCTTTGGCCGTTGGTGTATGGAGGGGAAAAGGTGTGGTCTGTGGAGAATAATATACTCTCTTGCTATAATTAAAAACCATGATGCTCCATAATAACTAATTTATCAGAAGGCACCTCCACTATTTGCTTTGTAACAATATCAAACACCAAGTGCAAGTGATGATAATCTGGGGATGAAAGGTGAGTATGGTGCTAAAAGAACAGTGGGTAATGAAGAAATATTTAGTTGATTTAATTAAAAAGAAAGCTAAAAAATGTTTCTGAAAGACCAAAAAGATTCAGATGGCACATATTTTTTGAGCTAGTCTGAATTTAGCCTCTGATGAGAAGGCAGTGGAAGATTTTGCCTAAGCTTACTCTGGAACAGGCATTTCGCTAAGTACTTTTCATGGCTTGTCTCACTCAACACTCACAACAACACTAGACATTATAGACAATCATTGATCTCATTTTTGAAGATGTACAAATTATACATAACAAGGTCACATAAATCTTCCAATAAATCCTGGAGCCAACACAAAAACCCAGACAGTCTGAGTTCAGGGCACACATTTTCAGGCATTGTTCATGGTGACAGCTATCTCTTATTATGCCAGGTATTATGCTGGGTGCTTTAAAACTATATTGTTTAATCATCGCTCTCCAGAAAACTAAAACTGAGGGAAATTGCATGACTTGCCTACTACCACATAGCTAGTGAGTAATTGAGATGTCTGTTTATTTCAAAGTCATGCTTTTCACCTAGGAATAGATGGGGTATAGAAGAGGAACAGATCTTGACTCCTTCCCTCTAGAACCTATAGTCTTATGAAGGATACAGAAAACAAGAGACAGAAATAGCTAAAATGGAATGAAAATTCTGGTTCAAGACATGAGATTTAGCAGTCGAATGTTATGGGCCAGGAGGAATGGCAGATAGTGACACGGTTGGGTGGCCTGAAAGGAGTGGGGTTAGTGCTGGAATTTGCAGAAAGACTTGTCAGTTTCTCTTTTAAATCATCTCTCCATCTATCTGTTTCCCCTCCGTGGATCTTGAAATAAACCTCTTGTCTATTTTCAGCTGAATGGTGTCATGGAGACAGGCCTGGCGTCCAGGAAGTAGAGATTCAAGCAGTCTGTCCTGGAGTGCCTTGTGACTCCCAGTCCACGGCCAGGGGCAGAGCTTTCTTCCTTGCGAGCCTGGCCTGTGTGTGGTGGGAGGAGGCCGTGCTGCCTTGTGGGCTGCAGAGGAAGGTCTCAGGGAGGTGTATTAGCAACTGGAAATAAAGGTTGCCAATTACTGACATTTCACCTGGGGAAGCTTTGGCAAACATTTGCAGAGAAATAAAGTCAGTGCAGTTGTGTATAGAAAAATGGGCCAAGGAAATGCTCATGAGAGAGAAGAAAAAGCGTGTCTATTATATACTTTCACATATTTTTGAATTTCATCTAGAAAACATGAATAGCTACCTTATGTTGTGTGTCCTATGTGCCAGATGCTGTCTGTGCATACCTGATCTCTATTTACAGGGGTTCCTTTTTCACTGGGGATAGAAATGGAAGAGTCTAGAGAACTTGAATTAAAATTTCACATCTTGGAGTCCAGGTTGGTTTGAATCCAGTGCCCATGATTTTTTAACTCAATACTCTACTGTTCTGCAAGTGCTCAGAGAATCCATGCCATAGATAAGGCACAATTTCAGACCTTCCTCTCAAGCAAATTCATGTTGTGGTTTCTATATTTGGGTATGAAAAACATGCAACAAGAGGTGGTAGCTATATACATTGAGACTGGATCTTCTGGCAAGCTCAGTGGTGGAGTGAAAGTTCTGTTCCCTACCTCCATCATCTTTGGTCCAAGTGGTGGGTTACATCTACCATAAAGCTTTCACAGACTAGCCTATGGGATGATGGGACATTTCTCCTAAGTGCACTTATTCCTGATTAAATAGCAGCATGGTATGGTTCCCAGAGATTATGTAAGCTTATAATAAAGCATTTTCTGTTTGAATGAGCCAGAGTGGATTCAGTGGTCTGCAAATGTCTCTATGACTTGTATTATCTCCTTTGACAGGTGGGGAAACAGGCTCAGGGATCACGGGATGTGCGTAAGTATTCCTACCCTCTGTCATACTCTCTTTGCATAGGTAAAAAGATTTTTCTCTGAAAGGTCTTCTAGGGATAAAGTTTATTTACAAGAAGTGTGAGCTTAGCCTATTTATGGATTTTACCCTCAGTGATTATCATGTGGCATTATTTCATGTAACATATGGAATTCTCTTTTTGACCCAACTTTAAAGGAGTAAGAATTCTTAAAAATACCATACATGGGAGGCAAATGCGGTGCACTAAAATGAAGGCTGTGCGGACATATACTGTTTTGGCCTACTCAGCAGCCCTTCTCCCTTTTCTGGTAAGAGCCTCCTGCTTTTCCTTGAGGGAACTATTATTCCACACTCAGAGTGATTCTGATGGGGCTGAATCAAGAAGGCCCCTTCACAGGGCCATCATGTGACTCGGAGCAGCCAATCAGAGTACTCGTGTGGTCCAGGTGACGGCACATGTGAGGTCAACTAGAGTCTCTTTCAGAGGTTTATTTTGACTTTTGAGAGTGAGAGATCTCTATTGTACTCTGGACTAAAGCATAGAAACTTGAAATGTCGAGAGGCCATCTTGCTACCATATGGAACAAACCTACTTGAGAATGAAATTTAAAAAGAAGAAAACAGAGCAGGTAACTGATAAAGAGGGGAGCCAGATGAAGAAAAACAGCTGGAGAAGGAGAGATAGGCAGAGAGAGACTGATAGATAGAAAAAGGCAGAAAGAGACCAAAGGAAAACAGAGACACAACCAGAAAAAGAAGAGATACCCTAGGCATATACATACACATATCACACAGAAATAAACACATGGACACATAGAAAGACAAGGAGTACAACACTCACAGACACATATAGACACAAATAATCAGGTACCTATAAACATACACTTACGTACACACACACAAAGAAATATGTGGAGATATAGTCAGAGGGACTCAATGCCACTGTCACTTAATGGTATCATTGCAACCCTTGGAAACATCTGTGCTTAAAACTCTATCTGTTCATTGAATTTCCTGGTTCTGAGAGCCAATAAACTTCTCTTTTCCTTAAATCCACCTCGGTTGGAGTCCTGAGGAATACAGACTAGGAATGTGGTGTTTCTGGCTGCGTCTTGGTCACTCAACCAACTCTGTGACCTCACTTTATCTCAGATTCCTCAGTTCTCTCATCTTAAAAAAAGGAAGCAATGATACCTGCTTTCTCCACCCCCAGTGTGTGAGAGCTGATATGATAAGACTATGAAAGGGCTTTGAAAGTAAAAAGAAAAAAATGCTACACAGACATATGGACATCATCATGGAACATCCATCCTAAAATTGCCGTGGTAGGAATTTGGTGGTGTTGATTGTTTTTTAAATGCAGCAGTTTTCACAGTGGACAAGGCTGTGGAAGAGCCAATCTACACCAGCAATGCTTTCTGAGGTAACAGAAGCAGCTATTAGAAGATATCAACATTTGGGGAGCTGATGTATTTAATGGGAGGGAGTTGCTTTGAACAGAGATGATTGCTACTTTTAAGGGCACCTTGAGGAAATGGCCCAGAAAATTAGCATGATCACCTGCTGCAAAGTGGTTTTCACTTCTTCATTTATTTTCAGATGAAAAGTAAATGGGAGAAGGACACAAAATCCTGATCTTTATTTTTACTGATTTTGCAGAGTTAAATCTTTGGTTAAAAGGAAGAAAAACATTGCTCTGACTTTATCCTCATGTTTCTCAGACAGGAGGTGTTTTGTTTGTGATTTGTTGGTTTCTTAGCTGGTTTCCTTTAGCAGCAATACTGCTATAACCACCCTGTGTGGTAAAGAAGTAATAGATACCTTACTAATAGATCAATAGGTTGTCTCCTAAAACCACACTGAAATCTTCTGGGAGAAAGTATTAATTCAAAGATAACATCTAATCTGTATTAAGTCCAGAAATAGATGAAATAGATGTTTCATGTCCTTTATCTCCTTTAGTACTGACATGTGGGGTGGGCATTGGACCATGTCTTATAGATGGGGGAACTGAGGTGTAGAAAACTTAGATGAGAGGCTCCCAAATCTGGTTACACATCACATCATCTGGGGTGCTTATTTTAAAAACAGCTTCTTTGGCTGAAGCCCCAGAGATTCTGTTTTAGGAGCTTTCCAGGAGGGCCCAGACCTATGTGGATTAAGTCAGCTCCCCAGGTAATTCTGATGTGTGACTAGGTTTGGTTAACATTGTGTTAAGTAATGTGGCTGAGATTATACTGCTAGTTGCTGGGACCGGTACTTAATCTAGGTCTGTCTGAATCTAAATTTCATTTCTTTTTGTTTCATCGTTTTTATTGGTGATCCTTCCAGGTAACTTAAACAAAACAAAACACCAACCACAGACATCTTTTGTATTGCTCCCTACACTGGAGACGTTTCATCAAGAGATATGAAATCATCACAAATCCTATTGAGTCTATTTGTGGCCAAATGGGGAGGAATAATATTTTCCCTCTAGTAATGGCTTTGTCTATATTACAGCAAACACAGGGCAAATTAAATGCTCACTTTCCTATGCCAGGTTTGGTGTGTGACATTGGACTGGTTATCTGCTTGCTGAAGAAATTATGAGAAAAAAATACATTCACTAGAGTGTGGAAGGTCAGCTCTTCTTAATAAAGAGTTTGTGGCTATGTGAAATTGGAAAAGAAATGATGTATTCTGATGCTATTTTCATCCCATTAACTTAAGTCAAGAAGAATAAAGGCAAATTCAGTTTCAAAGATTAACTTCCACATCTGATGTGCACTGAAGGGGAATACTGACTTTCTCTACCACCTCCACTGTCCTTTCTCCCCCTGAGCTTGGGAACTTGGACTGGAACATTCACAAATGCTGAGAGTACACATGTACTTTTTATGTTTCTCTACCACAGGACACTGAGCTCAGGGTCTGCAAATTTACTGATCCTTCGGGAAGAGATGAATTCTGCTTCCTTCTCTGAGGCCAGGCAGCCCTTTTACCATCTGTCTCCATTAGGACAGAAACCAAATAAATATGGGACTCTGATGCCTTCTGACATTTAATTCAGGGCTGGTGGCAAACTTACTTTAGTTCAGTACAATCAGGGTTCTCCAGTTGGTCCGTATTATGATTTGGGACATTCTCTCTCGGCTGTTTTTGCCTTCTCAGAGTGTCAAGATAACTAAGAAAAGACAAAGTAATTCCAACTAGAAAGAGCAAAGAGATAATCTCTATCCCTTCTCAAAAGAATACAGATTATTTCTGGTTTACATAGACCACAGAGGCACTTCTAGAATGTTTGTCTTTTCAAGGGTGATATATGTCCACTTTATATATACATACATAAGCTTTCTGGTGTTCACAGTAAACAGAACTTTGGAATTTTTCCAACTCTCTCAGATATTCTACAACAAAGATTAGCATTTCACTTTTAAAGATCTCAGGTTGTCTAGTTTTTTATATAGGAAGTAAATATGGGTCCCCATCTCAGCCACAAAAAGTTTGAGGTAAAAGGGTAGGAAAGATTAACAGATATTTTCAAAATGAACAGATTGGATTTCGAACCATCTGCATTTAAGTATCAAATTTTTAGTGGTAGATGGGGGTGAGCGAGGGGAGTGCAGCATTAAAAAGTGGGCTGTTTGTCAAGATAAATTGTTCCACTCTGTTTTAATAGTATGCCTCCATCATTTTAACACACATTAATAGTCTTGCAGAGAAAAACCCACAGCTATGTCTGCTACAAAGCTATGCTTTTAAGCCAGCCCAGTGAACCCCCTCTCTGGGGAGTACACACTCTGGTAACAGACATTCCAGTGGCTATTGTGACTTCACATTTCATCCTGGCCCTCATGAGAGTTCTGTTACATTTCCAGCCACCTCAGTTGGGAAGATTTCCAGGTTTCTCCTGTTTTCCACACACCTTATGCTTGACCTCTGACCTTTCCTACACTAGGCCATTCTAGGAAACCACCTGGTTCACCCTAGCCCCAGCCTCCCAGAGGCTTCCACCTGCATCAGCATTACTTAGTTGGTGTCCCTTTGTCCTTGCTCAGGTTTCTGTGACAGGCATCATTTGCTCCATTTTCTACCAGTTCACCATATAACCAGATCTCAAATTCCATCTGACTAATTTGTATTGTGGAAGGTGCCTATTAGAAATGAGTCAAAAATAAAAGGTAATAGCATTAGGTCTCAATGGCAAAATCCCAAATCACCAAACACATGACTCTCTGGTTTAGCATAGCCCCTGCTAACCCTGTTCCCCATCTCCCTCGCCCAGAGAGAGAGATATTCAGAAGTTAAGGCAGGCAAATATCCACTCACTAATTTTCAGGCTCTGGTTCCAACTCCTTTGTATTTCACACATCTGCAGAACTGGCCAGGAACAATGTGACTCACTAATGTATCTTTTATCTAGATTAGTGGCTACCTTAAGTGTTTTAATTCAGCATTACCCTGTTTCTTCTTGGCTTTCCAAGTTGAGAGGAAGAAGACCTCTAGACTTCTACGTGGAAGATTTGGGTCTCTTAACTTCACAGGACCAAAAGAATTAAACAATACCCAAAGAGGAAAAGGCCAAGAGAGAATTCCCCTCCCACTCTAGTTTAATTCACAATCTCTTTAATCTTCTCCATGTCTTCCATTTTGTTCTTAAACCCTATCAGGACACCTCCTCCTTCTTAATGGTGAAGTGAGACATGGTGGGTATGTGTGTACATGTGTTGGGGGCTCTCCCTTGCGACTACAGTGCATAGCCCTGAGGACATCTGATGAAAGAGAGCTGGACAGTGAAAGTATGGGGAAATCAGACATTCTCAAGTGCTACTGGCTGAAGGGCAAATTGGTAAAAACCTTTCCTGAGAATAATCTGTTAATATTTATCAATCATTTTAAAATGTATATTTTCTCCTTTAAGAATACATTTTTACAGAGATAATAAGAAATTAAGGAAAGGATGTGTGCACAACAATCTGATTATCAGCATCACTTATACCAGTGAGAAAACTCGGACTTATTAGGCACATTGTGAAATATCTACAGAACAGGATTTTGTCATTAAAAATATTCTTCCTAAAGAATTTTTAATGATGGGGAAATGATTATGCTAAGTGAAAAGGATAGATATAAAACCATGCAAATATAATACCAGTTCTGCTGAAAATGAAATATTAAAAAACATGGCACAAAAAATGTTAATTGGATTTGGGGTGGTTTTTTTTCTTTCTTCTTTATATTTTCTGTATTTAAAACACATACACGAGTGCACACACAAACACAAACACACACACCTTCCAAACAGTAACCACTAGTACAAAAGGAGAAATAAGGCTTCAGGTTGATTTAAACCAGACCAAACAAGGTAAACCTTCAATGCCAGGTTCCTTGTAAGCAACAGAAGCCAACCCTAGCACCCTAAAGCAAAAAGGGATTTATTGGAATGACACCTGGGGCTTGTAGAGCAGTGAGAAGCCTGAGGATAAGGCTGGAGACAAACAGGTAGGCCTCACCAAACATTTGTGGGGCCAGGACAATAGTACAAACAGTGGCTCGTATACTATATGTTTAAATATTTATGAGTTATAAATCAAACTAATAAGCTATTACATAAAATGTGTTCTATCCTTTACCCTTGCCAAATATGTCTTCCTAACAACAACAAAAACATGTGCAAAGCAACAGTTACTTCCAAATAACTATGAATAGTGTTCACGTTTGCCCTGGGCTGTGTAGATACCGCAGGGGAATGAAGAAAAGAGGACAAAGAAGAATTCTTCCTGGCTTGCTGGATACTTCTTTTAGTCTGCTGGTGGCTCAGGAAACCCAAAAGATAAGCTGCCCCTTTTTGTTCCTCTTTGAGGTGTTCTGGGAAGCTCTTTATTCTTATGTTCAGCTGCTCACCCACTAATAACCCCTTTTCCCTCCATTCTGGGCACTTGCTTCACGAGCCATAATGTTTCGCCTCACCCTACACAGTTCCAACTATACAACCTCTGTTCACAGAGTGCCCCAGGCAGCCCCTGCTAGCATTGTCTTTTCACATTTCCCGAGCAACCTCTGTCCTCCACTCTTCTCACTCACAGGCCCTAGGAAGGGCCTTGCCAAAGCACATATGGACCCCCCACACCAAGTTTTATCCACACCCCCTTACCTACTTGCAACAAGCCACCCCTTGGCCAACCTTAGGTCCTGGGGGTATGCACACCTGGGTGGTGTGGTCTACCCTCAGGATTGTGAATGTGGGGGTGCACTGGATGTAAGCTGGGGCCAGTTGAGCAGGGAATTCTAGGGCCCTGGGTGTCCATAATGGGGTGGGTGGGCTCCAGGTAGGCACATCTCCTTGGCCCTACTGGAAACAGGAACAAGGAAGTCCTGGAGGACCAAGAAGAAGGAAGCAAGAAACCAAGGCTGTCTGGACACCAGAAGAACCTGGTCAGCAAGGTTCTGCCATTGTTGCAGCTGCCTCTGGGTTGGTAGTAGGTTAAGACCCGTGTCTGGGTCTCTGACAGCCCCCAGTTGCACCTGATAGCAGGCACAAGAAATATCGTGCTACTATGTATAGTAAGGGGAAAGGGCACTGGGAATTCTTCTCCCAAGACAATATACAATGGAAGGGGAGTTTTCCATACGAATACAAGGAGAAGGTTAGGAAGGAGATGTGATGCTAGGGAATCACCTGGAAAGAAGCAAGGCCATTTACCTATTAATATAAAATAACCTACCTATGCAACAGAGAGATACAGCCACTGCTATTCTCTGGGAAGATTAATTTAGTAACAGTTAATGAAATAAACTGGAGATGGGAAGACAAGTTAAGAACCCTCTCTACCTTGGAGTGAATGTTAGTGGTCACCTCTGAGACAAGTGATCATCCAAGATAGTGATTGTAGTAGTGGGCTCGGGCTCCAGGTGTTTCTTGACACCCTCTCTGTGTTATACAGTGACTTCTCTTGCCCACCTGGTTGGAGTGTATGTGACGCTGGGTGAAGCAGGCAGCTCTCTGCTATGAAATGCATTAGGAGGCACAGAGGCAGTCTTGTGTCTGGAAGAACTGCCCCTAGAATGAAGTAATCATATCGAGCCCACTGTGTCTCAGAGCACTCTTCCTGTGAATCATCAAACGGCTCCCACATGGGATATTTATGTCACCCGCATATACATGCAGAATGCTAAGGGGACCTAGAAACATGCATGAAGAATTTACAATCTCAAAATGTAAATGTGAATACATGTGGGGAGAGGGCTGAGGGAAGAACCCCGTATTTCATACCTCAACCTGCGAGTGTAATGCCTAGTTTGTGCTTAAGTGCTTTTGAAAATCACAACAGATGATCTCTGGGATTTGGGATTACAAATTGTCTCCCATATGACCCATTATTTCAAAAGCTCTAACTCAAGTGTGTAAATGCCTGTGCCTCTAGGCTGAATGATTCATGGCCTCTGGTAAGTATTTTCTCCTTTGCAGGTTGAAGCAATGGTGATGTCTTGTACCTTATTCATTTTCTCTGTCCTCTCATTTTCTCTATGTCCTTCCATCCAAGGTTTTTCTCCCTCTCCTTCCCTCCAGCTTCCCTCCTGCTCCAAAGTAGCCACCTTCTCAGACCTTGCCATTTCTGTCAATGGGGTGGTTATGGTTCATCACATTCAGAATTGGTACCTGGACAATATCATCAACTCCTCCTTTTTCCTCACATCTAATCGGTCATAATTCCTGCCCGCTCTGTCACTGTTGCCTGCATGACATCTCCCACATGCTACTATCCATTCAACCCCACAGTCACCATGTAGCCTCTATTATTGATCACCTTAACATCTATATTAAGTCTAGAGGTTAATAGTCTCTTTTTGAAAATTTTTCTCCTTTTGCTCACTCTTATATACTGTTAAAATTTAGCACTAATAGGTTACTAAACCCTATTTTAAAACTTTCCAAGAAATTCCCCAGTCTAAAATATAAATTCCAAATTCCCTAACATTCAGTGGCACTAAGGCACTCACTTCTGCCTTCTCTCCACCTTACCTCCCTCAGCTCTCATCTCTGCACTGGTCCATGAAAGAATCTTGACCATCTCAAGAGCATTATTACCCAGATATCTTTGTTTCTTCGGTTCCAACTACCTGGAATTCCATCCCTTTGTCTCCAGTCTTGCCAAACTTTATGTATCCTTTAAAGCTCGTCACAAACCTGACCTTGACTTTGGAACATTTTCTGATTGCCTAATTTATAATATTGTCCTCTCCCTTAATAACCTCTGTACCACTCTCTCATTTTAATTTAATGCTAGCTGTAATGTTATTTTTCTATTGGTAGAAATGTCCTGTTCCTGTATAATCCTAAGTGTATAACCTTTCTCTTATGAGTTGAAACTGATAACAAATAATAAAAATAATAATAGCAACATTCATTGGATGCTTACTTTGTGCCAGACACTGTGCAAAAAGTTTTATATGTGTGATCTCACTTGACTTCTTACCACCACTAAATGAAGTAGGCAGTGTTATTATTTCCCCTTTGCAGATAAGGAAACCAAAGCTTAGTGAAGGAAAGTAACTTGTCTGTGGTCACAAAACTAGGAAGTTGTAAAGCCAACATTTGTACCTTGGTCTTTGTTATAGCAAAGTCTAAACTCGTAAACCTGTTCTCATAAACCCATTTTTTTGTTCAGTGCACTGCATCCAAAGGGTTTTTCAGTGTCAACCAAATACAAAGTATTGCCCTTTTAACTGACCCATTGATATGATAACTAAAAATAACCAAAAGCTGCTCAAACTACCTTACCCAAAATGGGCTACTTCCTGTGGATGCACAGAATATTCTCAGAGAACCCAAGTGCAGCCTGCCATCACAAAAGACAATGTGGTGGATTAAGGATGGCTACATCCTTTCTACCTTTTTTCATTGAGAGGGCAAGTCTAATTCTCTTCCCCTTGAAACTGAACTGAACTTAGTGAGTTGCTTAAATAGTAATGGGGCAGAAGGGAATGCAGTGCCAGCTTCCAACCCTACAGTTTATAGGACTGGCATCTTCCACTTGGGAGAATTCTCTTGGGACTCTTTCTGGGGGAATCCTGAGCAACTCTGAAAGAAGTCCAACTACTCTGAGACCGCCATACTATAGAGGCCACATGTAGAAGGTCAGGTTGACAGTTCCAACCGAGCCTTCCTGCCAACCCCTCCAAGGCACCAGACACAGAAATGAAGCCATCAGGGGCCTTTCAGACCAGCCTGTCTGCCAGCCAGATACCACAGAGTAACTGCAGTCATGACATATGAAGCGAGAGAACCACCCTACCAAGCTCTGCCCTAATTCCTAACCCACAGAATCATGATATATAATAAAATGGTTGTTTAAAAAATAAATAAATAAATGAATAAAATGGTTGTTGTTTAAGGTACTAAGGTGTAGGTTATGCTGCTGCACAGTAATTGGTAACTGGAACCTACTAGAATCAGGGACTGTTAATTAGAGACTGCTGTTTGGCTCTATGAGCTCACAGGGTCTTCCATCCCCTTTCCTTGCTAAGTGCCTGTGCTGTTCTTCCTTTCTGCAGACTGACTTCCTCTATTTTCCTGTGGGAAATATAGCAGGGATTCGTCATTGCATAGCTCCTTAGTTTATATGTCCTTCTAGGTTATAAGATAACAAAAATTGAATAGTATCTCTTGTTTCAATGCTAAATTTCCAATGCTAAAGAGAGATACTGTGTATTGGGCTCAGCTTGAATCAGTTTACAACCCATGCTTCAAAAAGCAGGAGCCAAGAAGAAGGGGTCACATCATACAAATTTGGCTTCCACAGCGACAACTGTGTGTATCTCAAGCAAGTCTCAAAACAGTACTCAGCTATGCTTCACTTAAGGGCCTGCTTTCCTTATTTTCCCATCCTCAAATGACTCTGCTGTCTGCTTCTAGACTGTGGAGTGTGTCAGCCTCCTCAAGTGTCTCACATGCTTATTAGCACAATATTGATCTCTCAAGTGGCCTCCGTTACTCACTGTCTTTCAGGAGGTCTTTGAGAAGCACAGGAAATTGGCACCCAAGCACGGTCAGCCTCTTTCCTTTCCTTTCCTTTCTCTCAGTTAAACATCCTCCCCATGAGTAGTGACTGGAAATGCTGGTGTAGGGGCAGAGTAGCAGAGTGGTTAGGAAGGAGGCTAAGATACATATTAATGTTGCATAATGTGACATTTCCCAGACATCAGTCATTCATTGCTATCTTTTGAATTTGGGACCATTTTGATCTACTATGGATACTAATATTTACTTTTTTTTTCTTGACATAAATTCTTCTATTTAAAACATACAAAATTTACTTAAAAAGCAACTATAACTACCACAAATGGAAGACCAGAATTAACTGCCATGAATAAAATAAGCACAGTGGAAACAAATTCATATCATTTATTACTGGGCACTGTTGCTTGCTAAAGTCTTGGAAGCTGAGATCTATTAAATAAGATTAGCACATATAGAGGAGTTAAAGACCCACGGTTACTAAACTGAGACTTTCTCATGCAGGTAATCAGGAGGAGTTGAAGAGAATACAAAAGAGAATGCTTGTGTCACTATGTTATTTAATGCCACAAGTTCACTGATAAAAATAATCATGTGTGCACCTGCCATGCACATCCTACCTTTGAGGAAAAGTTTGAGTAATATTCCAGAGAGCTATTTCTTGAGTTAGACTGTGTGGGTTTAAATTCCTGCTTTGTCCACTTACAAGGCTGTGTGACCTTGGGAAAATTGCTACTTCTCTCTGAATCATGGTGTCCTAAAATGGGAAATAATAGGAGAATAAATAGAATCTATCTCACAGGGTTGCCATTAGGATTAAATGAGATCACCCATGTAAACCACTTAGGAGAGACTCAATTTCTGGCTTAATAGGTATTACTTTTAATATGCACTATCTATCACAACATGCTATACCACAGTCACTGGGAAAGAGAACAAGATGCTTCTCCCATTCTGAAACATTTCACCATCAATTTTAAACATTTGTACCTTTCTATAAATGTCAGTGGTATTATATACCAGTGGTTCTCAATTCTGGTTTTACAACAGAATTATCTGAAAGGCTATGAGAAGAAATACTGATTTTTTAGCTACTATTAGACCTCATGAACAAAAAATTCCTTATATGAGGCCCAAGTGTACACTCTTTCAAATGCTGTCCAGGTGATTTTGATATCCAACCATATTTATTAGTTTCTTCAGACTGCTGTAACAAATTACCACGAACTGAGAGGCTTAAAACAATACAAATTTATTCTCTCATGGTTCTGGAGGTTAGAAATTCAAAGCCTATAGGGAACGATCCTTTCTTGCTTCTTTCTAGCTTCTGATGGTTGTCAGTAGTTTTTGGTGTTCTTGGCTTGTACCTACAACACTCCAATCTTCACCTCTCATGTGTGTCTGCATACAAATTTCTCTCTTCCAAGGATAGCAGTTACTGAATTAGGGCCCACACTAATTTAGTATAACCTCATCTTAACTTTATTACATCTGTAAAGATCTTATTTCCAAATGAGGTCACATTCACAAGTACTGAGAATTAGACTTCAACATATCATTTTGGGGGGGACACAATTCAACCCATAGCACAAGCCATGGTTGAGAGCCACTATTTTAGACTTGACTCTTGCTGTTCTGTTAGAACAACAATAATAATTTGTCATGACCATCATCATCATTTATTAAGCACTTATAAAGATCACCTTCACATGATGATGAGGGTATTATTTTCCTCTTATCCTCATTTTATAAATGAGAAAATTGAGATGTGACAAAGTTTTAAAACTTGCTAGATAGGGAAAAAGCCAAGACAGAAACTCAGGAATTTAGATTATATTATTTCTTAAGGAGAGTGACAAAAGACTATGGAAATTTCAGATGTCCATGCTGTCTCCTGGTGAGTTATTTCTGTGTTGATGAAGATAAGATGGAATCCTATAGTTATAGGGTATATACCTCCAATGGTTAAGCAGATAATGAAATGAGGTAGAAAAAGCCCTGGACTGAAAGACTGGTTTCCTCCCATCTCGGCCAGTAAGTCACTTGCTTCCTGGGGCCAGAATCATACCCAGGCAGCAGGTGCTACTGGATCCGTACACCAGCTTCAACAAAAGCAGTTCCTTTTTTTAATCCATTTTTTGTATTGTATTTTAAAATATTGTGTCATGCCTAAGACTTTATTTAGAAAGAGATTATGCTGTAAAAATATGTTTGTAAATAACTGGCTTAAATACTGTCTAAGCAGAGAGAAGCATACACATTCATAGCCCATCCCATGTTATTTGCCATAGATGTGAACTGTTTCCTCAAGCTCCACATAGGCTAAGATATATCAGTTATTTACCTTCAATCTCTTTCAGAATCAACTCCACTACAGATAGCTTCTCAAAGTTTTATGAGGACAGTTTCTGTTTAGGAGGGCAGGTTCTTATCATTAGATATGACTCTTCATAATTCATTTTAATTAAAAATCCTAGTAACATGAATAAATTTTCTAGGGTAGCAAAGGGTGACCAATGTACTTTCTATATGTAAAAATAGACCATGGGAATGGATTGATATTTACTAGGCCCTTGTCTTGTAGAAAGAAAAGCACTTATTTCTCTAATATCCAGAGGTGTAGAGACCTTTCCTCTTCTCCCTAAAAAGGTACCAGTAATTTGAGGATTATTTCCAGGATATCCACGGGGTAAAGAATGGCTTGTCTGATTGGTGATATCCAGGAAGAGGGTGAGAGGGAGTCTTGGATCAGCAATTCAGTTGGCACTGCTCACTCTGGGCCACCACCTACTTCTTATGCTTACTTTCTCTCTGCTTTTCTCATGGTAAGCATATTGGGGAGACAATGTTCCCAAGTGTGAGGCTTGCAGGCATCTGTTTGCTCTACCTTGAGTGGATAAGTGCTATGGTTTGAATGTCCCCTCCAAAACTCATGTTGAAATTTCATTACCATTATGATAGTATTGAGAGGTGGAACCTTTAAGAGGTGATTAGGTAATGGATTAATGCCATTATTATGGCAGTTGGTTAGTTATCATGGAAGTGAGTTCATTATCACAAGAATGAGCCCCTGATAAAAAGGATGTGCCCATGACAAAAAGGCCCCCATTTGCTCTGTGTCTCACACACTCACTTCCACCTTCCATCTTCTGCCAGATGCTGGTGCCATGCTCTTGAACTTCCCAGCCTCCAGAACTGTGAGGAAACAAATTTTTGTTTTTGAAGCCACCCAGTCTGCAGTACTTTGTTATAGCAACAGAAAAAAAACTGAGACAGAAAATTGGTACCAAGAAGTTGCATTGTTGCTATAACAAATACCTGAATATGTGGAAGCAGTTTTGGAATTGGGTAATAGGCAGAGGCTGGAAGAATTTGGAGGAGCAGTCTAGAGAAAGCCTGTATTGCTGTGAATGGAGCATTAGGGGCAATTCTGGTCAGGGATCAGAAGAAGAGAGCTGTTGGGAAATTCTGAATCTTCTTAGAGATTACTTACATGATTGTGATCAGGATGTTGGTAGAAATATGGATAGTAAAAGCCATTCTGGTATGAGGTCTCAGATGGAAATGAAGAACAAGGTATTGGAAACTTGAGTAAAAGCCATTTTTGTCCTGAAGTAGCAAAGACCTTGGCAGGATTCTTTTCATGTCCTAAAACTTTATGGAATGTAGAACTTAAGAGCGATGAACTAGGCAATCTGGTAGAAGAAATATCCAAGTAGCAAAGCGTTCATGCTGTTGTGTGGCTATGTTTAACTGCATAAAGTGAGGTGTGAGAGGTAAGCAATGACTTAAGAAATTTAAAATTAAAATGGAAATAGAGTGGAAAAATTTGGAAAATTTTCAGCCTGACCATGTAAAGAGTGAAAAAGCATGTTTGAGAGAGCAAACCAAGGGTGTGGCCAAGTGATGATTTGCTAAAGATATTACTATGGATAGAAGGAAGCCAGGTACTATTCATCAAGAAAATGGGAAAAAGTCCCCAAAGACATTTCAAAGATCTTTAAGGTTGCCATTTCCATCATATCCCAAGAGCTCTAAAAGGACAGAATGATTTTGGAGAACAAATCCAGAGCATCCTCCATGGGCTCACTGACCAGAGCCGCCTTAGGACTCTGCTCCCTGCATTCCAGTGCAGCACCCCTTGACTGCCCCAGTTGTGGCTCAAGCAGGCTTAGGAATAGCTCAGGCTGCTCCAGAAGGTGCAATCAGTAAGCCTTGGCAGCGTCCACAGGATGCTAATTCTGCATGCATGTAGAATGCAAGATCTGTGGGGGTATGGCTTCCTTCACCTAGATTACAAAAGATACCTTGCACTGTGTGGAAGCCCAGGCATGAACTGCCATGGGACAGAGCCACCACAGAGAGTCCCCACTAGGGCATTGCCTAGTGGAGTCATGGGAGTGGGGCCCCCCTTGAGACCTCAGAACTGTAGAGCTACCAGCATGCCACTTCAGTTTGGAAATTGTATTTTGTATTTCACCACTGTATTTTGAGAGTAGATGACTTGTTTGATTTCACAAGCTCACAGCTGGAAGGCATTTGCCTTAAGATGAATGATGACTTGAGTCTCACCCATATCTGATTCAGATGAGACTCTGGAACTTTGAACATTTGAGTTGGGGCTGCAGCAAGTTTAGACTTTTGGGGCTATTGGGATGCAATGAATGAGCTTTACATGTGAGAAAGACATGAGTTGGGTGGGCAGGGGCAGAATGCTATGGTTTGAATGTTGAAATTTAATTGCCATTATGATGTTATCGAGAGGTGGGACCTTTAAGGGATGATTAGATCATGAAAACTGCCCTCATGAATGGATTAACGCCACTATTGTGGGGGTGGGTTAGTTATTGTCTGAGTTGGATCCTGATGAAAAGGATGGATTCAGCCCCCATTTGTTCTCCGTCTCGTATGGTATGCTCACTTCCACCTTCAATCTTCTGTCATGGAATGACCCTTGCCAGATGCTGGCACCATGTTCTTGGACTTCCTAGCCTCCAGAACCATGAGCCAAATAAACTTGTGTTTCTTATGAATTACCCAGTCTTTGGTATCCTGCTACAGCAACAGAGAACAGACTAAGACAGTAGGGAAGTTCATTTCACTAGGGATTGGGTGAAAAACCCATTTTAACCTTGGAAAAAAAGTCAGCCCAATTTATATCTGTGAAATGAAGGTGGTGGAGGGGAAACTGATATTATTATCCCTGTTTGCCTTCTGTATCTATTTCTCAATTGGTTCAGATTTTGAAGGGTAGAGGGTTGAGATTATCATATTCAAAACCCTAATAGAATGCCAAAAGTTTAGGATATAACAAAAGTAATCAAGATAGCCCATGCCTACAAAAAGCTTAATGTGGCTGGGTAGATATTAAAAAATAGCATGTGATAAATTTCAAATGAATGGTGTTCTGAATTGAGCCAGAGGGAAGATTTCATAGACTTGTTAATATGAGAGCTGGAAGGAATCTCAGAAATACCCTCATTTGACAAAAGAGATGATGTGTTCTAGAGACGGAAACTATCTTGTCTAAATTCACCCAGGCAGATAGAGGGCAGCAGATGCTCCCAAATCTCCAATGCTTGCTCTTGCTCTCTCACCACTTTGTCATCACACACAAGCAAGTGTGTGATGGTTTTCAATGGTAGCTGGTAATGAAATTACAAATATCTACTGAACGCCAGGTTGCTGTGTTGTAGGCTCAACAGTAGACATTTCACACACCTGTATTACTTGATCCACTATGAGACACTATGAGATAGGTACTGTCGTGAGCCTATTTTTCAGATGAAGTTATTAAAGCCTGGATACTGTAAGTTCCTTGCACAAGGTTGCAGCTTCATAGAGTCAGGAGCCCAGATCTGGCTGATTCCAAAGTCATGCTTCAACTATTTAGTTGTACTGGTTTTCTTTTTTTGGTGCTCACGTAATCATTAATTTCTTCCTGTTGTAAGTCCCAGAGATAAAACAATCATGGTCAGCACTGAACCTGACCCTTGGAAATGGCTCTGGGGAGGTTGGATAAATCATCCAATGCCACAGAATGAAAAAGCCCAGATTCACTGACATCTATAGTGCCTGTTTTTGATTCCAGGAAGAATTGTTGTAACGCCAGCAAGGCAGTATTTGTGTCGCCCTTCAGAAAAGAGGACGGATAGACGACTCGGTTATGGCTGTGTGAGATCAACAGACCCTCTCCCTAAAAATAATCTGTAAAGAATCAACATAAACAACTATTTCAGTGCTGTGGAAATTGACCAAAGGCACAAAGCAATCTAAGGCTGAACTTTGGGTAAGAACAGTGGGAGTCAGTGATGTTTTTCCTTGGGGTATTTCCCATTTCCACCCCTCACTCCGTTGACATAGAGGTTCTTCCGGGACAGGCCATGAGGATCAGTGGCTTTGCTGTCACAGTTGAGGGGATATCACTAGATTTGGAGATGTGGTGAAGCTCAGCAACATATTTGCTAGAAGTGATGATGTCAGGTGATACATAGCTGGAGTTTGCGGCTGTGGCTGTGGCAAACATATTCTTGGCTAAGACAGCATGCATGTTTGGTGCAGACCAAAAAATGCCCAGCAAAAAGTAAAAAGGTGGGTCATGTATTAAAATGGCCTGAACTTTTAATGCAGTTCCTTATCCATACAGCTCCTCAGTAGCTAAAGGTGTTTGAATGCAGCCTGTATCTAATCATTGGCTGTCAACTAAGTTAGGTAGACTCAAAGGTGACCCCTATGAAGTCAGGCTTAAAAGTGAAAACAAGAATTAAAAAAAGAAAAGAAATAAAACCCTGAGCAGAGACATTAGAGGCTGCACACTCTGGGAGAGACAGTTTTCACAGAGTTAGCCCAGGCAAGTCACTAGACAAAGAAACAAAGAAAAAGCAGCAATAACATCCTTTGGGAAGAGGTAGAGAATCAGAATCAAAACTTGTTACAATATAACAAAAATTATGTGACATGCAAAGAAAAAAAAGAAAATATAAACCATACACAGGAAAAAAAAGCAGTCAATATAGTCAATAGAAACTGTCTCTAAGTGTTCTGAGATATTAGATTTAGTAGACAAATACTTAAAAATACCTAGCAAAAATATGTTCAAAGAACTAAAGGATTCATGTTTAAAGAATGAAATGAAAGCATGACAATGGTGAACAAAAATAGAGATTTTTAAAAGTGAGGAAATAGAAATTATAAAAAAGGAACCACATGGAAATTCTGGATTTAAAATGCACAAAAACTGAAATAAAAAATTCACTGGAGAGATCAACAGAAGATTTGACCTGGCAGAAGAATCAGTGAACCTAAAGATAGATCAACAGAAATTATTCAATCTATAGAGAAAAAACAATTGAAATGAAAGAGCCTCAGAGACCTCTAGAACAATATCCAGATCATTAAAATATGTGCAATGGCAGCTGCAGAACGAAAAAACAAAGAGGAAAGAAGCAAGAAAAAATATTTGAAGAAATAATGGGGGAATTTCCCTAATTTAATGAAAATCATTAATAGACATACTGACAAAGCTAAATGAACCTCAAGTAGAATAAATACAAAGAAATTCGCAACTAGACACATCGTAGTCAAACTGATGAAAGCCAAAGCCAAACAGCAGTGAGGCTATAATTACCTGAGGATCCCACAATCTTTAGATCAAAACCTTGTACAAAGACAACATTTCTGATTTCTACCTCTTCAGTAGGCATATGGTTAGTTCTCTTATGCATGCTGACATGGGATTTGGATAGAACCAACAAATCTCTCTTGACCAGGCCGCTTGTGATCACCTGTAGATAGTGTTTTGTCTATGACTGCAGAACAGAGTAATAATAACTTGTGCACAAAAGTTTAATGATCAAATCTACAATATTTGGCTGTGTTCAGGGCAGTTATTCTAGTTTGATGGGGTAGATCTAGAATGAACCATTTGGCTCAGAGAAAGATGTCAGTTGCTTCTTCACATTTCAGGCACATTAGACTCCCCAGAAAAGATGGCGAGGATTTCCCACGTTTTCTGAAAATGGTGACAGTGACCTTCACACCTGTGGAGAACATACAGGAGCCTATTAAGAAATAGACTGACAACTAGCCAGCACTCATTAAGGCCTGGTTGCTCATGCCTATTTCTCTCTCCCCAAACTCTACAATTGCTCATTCTCTCTCTCCAGACAGTCTCCCAAGTTAGGCTGACTTCTTCATTTAGGAATTTCTAATAGCACCTTTAACAACTAAATGCTCAGTTCAAAGCCTGGAGTGCTCAGGAATAATACAACTCCGTCTGCAGTGCCATCCATTCTCTGTACCATTCCCCTAATTTCTTGGGACAACAAATCTTTTTTCATTGTGAATTTGCAGCCCAGATGACAATCTCTGCGAAAGTGCAAAGCCTCACATTAGTTTGTCTGCCAGTATCTCATCAACAATGGGCCTTGCAGTGTCTGAAATAGGTCATAAGCTGGGCAGAGCAAGACAATTGAAGAATTTTCTACTCTAATCTTCTTACTCCCCTTATCCTCAAAGGGTATTACATTAGCAGGATAGAAGGAGGGTCTCCTGCTGTTGGCAAAACTCTGGGAAATAGAAAGAAAAGAAATAGCAAGGCTAAGTCCAAACTCCCAGCTCAGAGGAGAAATGAAAAGGATCTAACTTCTAGCAGTGACATTGCAAAGTTCTTACTAGATCTATGAATTACTTAAGGGCAGGGGTCAGGTCTTACTTTTCTGGTATCTTTTAACACTGGTACACAGTAGGCACTCAATGTTGAAACTTTACTTGTAGAATATCTTTTTGGGGTGATTATAATTGGGCCTGTGATTCAAACCAATTAATTGGTGTCTGGGCAATATTGGTTAGAGCCGTGGAACTGCCCAAAATATGCATTTACTTAGCTTTACTGGATGCTGAAGATTCTTTAATATTTAGAGTCTTTTAGTTTCTTTTTATGATTCTCCTAATGAAGCATCCATTTGTACTATGCTCAGAACATTTCACAGTGCATTAACATATATTGGCTCATGTTTTTTTTTAAATAGCACATTATTTATAAATGTACTGTACAAATAGAAAAATTTAAGTATACATATTAATATTTTTTCAATTTGCTAAACTAAAAAAATTCCTTATAAATCAAATATATTAAAATTTTTATTCTTTTGCCTTTTCCTGTTTTACTTTCCAGCCTGTTTCTCTCCTTATCCAATGGGAAGGTGAGGGGATGAGCAGGGAGGAATTAAAAACACAAAACATCCTTTCGTACACAAATGATTTTTTTTTAATTGCTAAATTCTTTGGTAGTGACTGTCTCTGGCATCAAGACTTTATATCAGCTTTTGCTATCAACTTGAGCTATGAACATGCTTATACTTTTTATTTTTCTCTAGTCTATTAAAGATATTGTTTAGAGTCTCTATTCCCTAACCTATATATGGTCCACAGATGGGTGGCATCAGTATTGCCAAGGAGCCTGTTAGAAACTTAGAATGCCAAGACCCATCCTAGACCCATTGGGTAAGAGTCTACATTTCATCAAGATTGGAAATGATTTGTATGAACATTAAGATTTGGAAAGCCTTACTCTAATTCACTGGTTCTCAAATTTGACTGCACATTGGAATCATCTAAGGTTCAAAGTATCAATAATAGATTCAAAAATATCAATAATAGGTCTCTCTCTCAGAATTCTGATTAAATTGGTATGGGCATTGGAATTTTAAAAAATCCCTGGGCAACTTTAATATGCAGTAAAGTTTGATAACTATAGCTATCACACATATGTTACATTTACAGATATGCATGGATAGATCTCTGTAAATAAATTTAAGTGATGTGCCTATGTTCTCTTCTCAGTAAAACTGTGAGATCAGCAGGTAGGTTATTAATATGTCCATTTTACAAATGGAGAAAGTAAAACTTAGGAAGGACAAGTCACACAGAAGGGATGTTGATGATCAAGTCTATACTATAACATAACTCTTCTGCTGATGCTTTTTTTATACTGCCACATTGCCTCTTACATTAGTGAGGCACAAATTGCTATTTTTAAAACTTAGTCTTGGCTTAAATTTACTACATGCATGCTTATTCAAAGCCTGTCACCAAAAGCAAGTTTTATTAAAACAACTTGATTTTTCTATATAGGTTACTCTAAAAGCCTTGTTAAGTTGGAATAAGAGGAATACCAGCATAATCTCATCATGACTTAAGTAGTTTATGTATTTGTTATTTTAAAAAATAAAGATCATCTGGGGAGGTGGCAGAGTTCTTGACATGGGTGGTGGTTACACGGATGTTTGCTTGATGGTAAACTATTGAGTTGTACATTTTGCTTTGTGCACATTTCGGAACATGTTTTGCATTTCATGAGTAAAAATGGAGCAATGTATATATGCTAGGAATATATGGAATGATATAAAAAATAAAGTTTTAATAGTAGTTTCTTTTTTTTAAATTTTGTTTTATTTATTTATTATGTATTTATTTCAGAATATTACAGGGGTACAAACATTTTGGTTACATGAATTACTTTCGTACAGTTTGAGTCAAAGTTATAAGTGCACCCATCACTCAGAGTGCATTGTACCTATTAGGTGTGAATTTACCCATCCCCTCCCCCACCCCCCACATGCTTGATTTCCATTAAATTTTACTACCATATGTACACATGAGTGTTGTTCATTTAGTTCCAATTTAATAGTTAGTACATGTGGTGTTTGTTTTTCCATTATTGTGATACTTCACTTAGAAGGATGGTCTCCAGTTGCAACCAGGTTGTTAAAAAAGATAATAGTTCACCAATTTTTTTTTTATGGCTGAGTAGTTTCTTTACCCTGGGGAGAGAGGCTGTGAAATAGTGGAAAAGTGGGGGATTATTCTTTTTCCTTATGCTTTTCATAAATAAATGACAATTTTAAAAATGTGAAAAATAAAGATCAAAGTTGCTGAAGCACCTTGATCAAAAGCCATTAGGAACAGTAAGCAAAAAAAGTTCGATTAACTTAGCTTGCTGTAATAGGGGAGAACACCTTTTACAGCAACCATGAGAACATCTTAGTAAGGAGGTAGGAGGCTAGGAAGGGCTTCTTATGGGATTTAGGCTTGTGCTGGATAATTCTCAGGAGAGATTAAGGAAGCAGGTGCTGCATCTCGATTGGAGGCTCTTCAAGAAGCTGGGTAATTCAGTGATTGGGTATCTTAATGCATTTTATCTAGAAGACAGGAGAATTACAAGGAGCTGGAGTTACCATTGGTAAAGAAGCAACAAAATCACTCATGTCAGTCAGAAGAGGCAGAGTTTGGTCATTTGTGGTTGCAGAGCGTGGCCTCACCTCTGCCTTGCTCTGAACGTGGTCATAATGTCTTTTTGTCTGAGCCTTATTCATATTCTGTGAAATCTCACAGTCTGGCTACAAGGTGGCTATTTTTTTCCACATTTTCAAAGCATTTCTTTGAATGCCTTTAAGTTCCAATGACTGTAAAGATGGTTGAGAATTCCAAAAGGAAAAAAAGAAAAGAAAGAATATAAATTCCTGTGTCTTGAGTACTACTGGGTCCTGAAAGTGAACATAGTAGGGATTCTCTTTGGAAGTGGACTCTAAAATATTATTATCAAAGACCCCCCAAAATTCTCATTTATAGCCCATTTATAGACTTTTTAATAGGGTGGAGTTTTGTAGTTGGAAAGGTTTTTAAAACTTATTGTTGTTCTTCTATTAATTTTAAATTCTAGGTTAAGTATTCATGGTAAAATATTATGGGTAAAAGAATAGAAATAGAGTATATAACTGCCAAAAGAATAAAAGGGGAAAATGGAGTAGGAAATCAAGCAAATATCTCAGTCAATTGAAAAAGAAAAAAGATAGTAAGGAGATAGAATTTTAAAAAATACAAAAATCTGAAAAAATAGGACAAAATAAGATGGCAGAAATCAGTTCAAATATATTAGTAATCACAAATAAAATGGATTATGATTGTCAACTTTAAGACAGAGAGTCAGATAAAATTTTTTAAAAATCCAATTCTATGATGTTTAAAAACGCACATTTAAAACATAAGACCATAAGAAGACTGAAAGAAAAATGATGGAAACAGGCACATCAAGCAAGTACTAAACAAAGGAAAGGTGAGTTATAAGACAAATTATACTATAAGATAAAAAGCATGATTAGTAATAATGAAAATTATTAAATGATGGTAGGTTCAACTAATCAGGAAAAGACATAATAATTCTAAAATTGTATATATCTCATAAAATATATACACACATATATATGTGCACGTATATTAAATACATATGATGGAAATATATGGTCACATTGATAGATTTGCCATTGCAGTAGAAATTTTCAATATATCTTTTTCAGTTTTAAGTCAAGCATGTGGAATATTAGCAGGATATAGAAATTTGAATACACACAATGGTTTCATCTTTATACATCTCAAAAAAGAGACAAAAATGATATACAGTAATAGATACCAGAATAGTATAGTACTTACTTTTGGTGGGGGCTAGTGACTGGGGAGGAGCATGAGGGATGATTTGGGGTCCTGATCATATGCTGTACATTGACCTAGGAAGTGGTTACCTCTGCTACCACCACAACTACTGCTACTAGTAGTATTAATACTTTCATTTTGTAAAAATTTAGCATGCTGCAAACTTATGGTTTGTACATTTTATGTGTGTGCTTCAATAAAAAATTTCCTTTAAATATTATTGCCCTGTGTGATGTAAGTGTTGATCAGTTAGTACCAATTTGACAGTGAATACCAGTGGTGCTTGTTTTTCCATTCCTGTGACAAATTAAAATAAATAAATAAATAAATAAATAAAAATTTTAAAAAAATTTCCTTTAAAAAAACAAGCAAAACTATATAAAATATTATAGATGAATTCACATGCACTGAAACTTTTTTTTTAACAAGAAATATGGTAAACCCAAAATTTGGAATAGTGGTTATCTCTAGGGATCAGTAAAGAGGCTGGAATGTGACCTGGGAGGAATGTAGGTACATCATTAGAACTGGTGATGTTCTGGTCCAAGGGTCAGCAATTTTTTTTCTCTAAAAAGCCAGGCAATAAATATTTTTGCTTTTTCAGGCTATAGGTTCTCTGTTGCAACTCTTCTGCTGTGCCATTGTCACATTGAAGCAGCTACAGACAATATATAAATGAATCAGTATAACTGTGTTTTAATAAAACTTTATTTAAAAAAACAAACTGTGGACTAGATGTGGCCCAAGGGCCACAGTTTACAGATTCCTGTTCTAATTCTTCACAGAAGTTTAGTTCATAGTTGTTCTCTGCATTTTTGTGCCTTATAATTTATATCTGCCTTACTTATATGGTGTTATACATTTCAGTAAATACTCACCAACCAAACTCATGTGGGGTAGTATGAGGAATTCCAATGTGACAATGCTTTTAAGATGAAGTTGAGATTTTATATTTCAGTTGTGTATTGTATATTGATATTACATATTTTAGTTGTACACACTGTATAAATATGTTAGTGCCTTTACTTCTTAGGTAATTGACCTTAAAAAATAATCTAACATCCCTGTTTCTTCACCTATAGAATGAGGATATAAATAATGTTAATTTTTCATAAATGTTTGTGAAGACTAAATGAAATAACACAGATAACGAGCATAGCACTGTATTCAGCTTGTAGAAGCAGTCAATGCTGCTACTACGACTACTATGATTATGCCTCTTGCTACTTCTGCTGCTGCTGCTTCTGCTACTGCTACTATTACTATACTGCTACTATTGATCTCTAATGCTCAGTGTTGATTGGTGTAAAATGAAGAAGATGGAAAATAGTTAGACTGACACATATTTGCCCAGTTGAGGTAGCTTGATTTAATGAGTAAACAAGAACAATTGATAATTGGCCTATGCATGTGACTGAGTACTTCTAATGTCCTTGAGCATACTTGAGGACAATTTTCATCCTTAAGTAGTTCAAGCAAACCCATTGCATCCTTCATTTACATTGGATATGAAGAAAGTTTGCTAAACAATGTGTAGTGGTAGTCTCACTATCAGGATGCTTACAAATCCCAAATGTGTGAGGGCCTTACTGTAAAGAAGATACCTAAAAGAGGTCAGGAGAAGAAAAAAAATGTATAGGGCTAAATGAGGTCATTCAACCAAGAATTTATTGTGGTTGAAAAGTGCAGTAGATGAGTATATTGGCTCTGAATTCTGGTAGACTTGGATTCCATCCTGATTCTACTACTTCCTAACTAGGTCATGAATGGAGTTACTTCAAGCTAGAGCCTCAGTGTCCTCATCTGTCAAATGGAAGTGATAATGAAAGTTACCTCTTAATGTCAGAATACATTATCAATCACTTTTATTTATGCCTCTGTGTAGAAAATGTTCAAAAAGGGTCCCTTAGGATCACTTATAGCCAAATCTAAGAGTTTCTTTTAAACATGGAAGTCAGAGGACAAGCTTTAAAATCTGCAACACTTTCAAAGAGTCCCCTTTTCCTCACAATAAATCAAGAATGAAAGAAGCTGCCATGCATTTCTACTTGCTCTATGATGGAGATCAGTCTAGGAAACATGAAACCCCACTAAAGTGAACATTAGTAGTTCCTTTTTTACAGAAAAATAAGCTGATGTTGAGAGAGGATGGATGGCTTATCCAGGCTACAAAGTTAGGAGCCTAATCAAGATTTCTCTGACTTTAAATCCTGTACTTTTTTCAGCTTACCACATTGTCTTTTTTTCAACAGATCCCTTTGTTTTACTGCAATGTTTTAGTAGTTCAAATTACAGGTACATTATTGCACCTGTAATTTGAGGTATTGGCCTCTGACCTACTAGACTTTCTCTTTCATTTTATTTTATTTTTATAGATTTAGGGGTAGAAGATCAGTTTTGTTACATGGGTATATCACATAATGGAGAAGTCTGGGCTTTTTGTGTAACCATCACCTGAATAGTGTACATTGTACTCAACAAGTAATTTCTCATCCTTTACTCCCTGCATACTGTCCCCCCTTCTGAATCTACAATGTCCATTGTACCACTCCATATATCCCTGTGTACCCATATTTTAGCTCCCACTTCAGTGACAGTATGCGGTATTTGACTTTTTGTTTCTAAGTTATTTCACTTAAGATTATGGCCTCCACTTCTCTCCATATTGCTGCAAAAGACATAATTTCATTCTTTTTTATGGCTGAGTAGTATTCCATGGTGCATATTTGTATACACACACACACACACCACATTTTCTTTATTCAATCTTTCATTGATGGACACTTAGGTTGGTTCCATATCTTTTCTATTGTGAATTGTGTTGTGATAAATGTATGAGTACAGGTATCTTTTTGATATAATGATTTCTCTTTTCCTTTGGGTAGATAACTAGTAGTGGGATTGCTGAATTGAATGGTAGTTCTATTTTTAGCTCTTTGAGAAATTTCCATACTGTTTTCCATAGAGGTTGCACTAATTTACATTCCCATTAACAGTGTATGAGCATTCCCTTTTCTTCACATCCTCATCATCTATTGTTTTTTGACTTTCTAATAATAGCCAATCTGACTGGTGTAAGATTTCATTGTGGTTTTAATTTGCATTACTCTGATGATTAGTGATATTGAACATTTTTTCATGTGTTTGTTGCCATTTTTATGTCTTCTTTTGAAAAATGCCTGTTCATGTCATTTGCCCACTTTTTAACGGGGTTATTTGTGTTTCTTTTTTCTTATCGAGTTGTTTGAGTTCCTTGTGGATTCTGGATATTGGTCCTCTGTCAGATGCATAGTTTTAAAATATTTTCTCCCATTCTGTAGGTTGTCTATTTACTCTGTTGATTATGTCTTTTGCTGTGCAGATGCTTTAATTAAGTCTCACTTGTCTACTTTGCTTTTGTTGCATTTGCTTTTGGGGTCTTAGTGATAAATTTTTTGCATAGGCAATGTCCAGAAGAGATTTTTCTAGATTTTTTCTAGAATTTTTATAGTTTCAGGTCTTATATTTATCTTTAATACATCTTGAGTTAATTTTTGTGTGAGGTGAGAGATAAGGGTCCAGTTTTCATTCTTCTGCATATGGCTCTCCAATTTTCCCAGCACCATTTATTTAATAGGGTAGCTTTACCCCAGTGTATGTTTTTGTGAACTTTGTTAAAGATCAGTTGGTTATAGCTCTGTGGCTTTATTTATAGGTTCTATATTCTGTTTCATTGATCTGTGTCTACTTTTATACCAGTACCATCCTGTTTTGGTTACTATAGCCTTGTAGTATAATTTAAATTCAGTTAATTTTCTTTTTGCTTAGGACTGCCTTGGCTATTTGGGCTCTTTTTTGATTCCATATGAATTTTATGATTGTTTTTCCTAATTCTGTAAAAAAAATAAGGTTGGTATTTTGATAGGAATTGCATTGCATCTGTAGATTACTTTGATCAGTATGGTCATTTCCACAATATTGATTCTTCCAATCCATGAGCATGGGATGTTTTTCCATTTGTTTGTGTCATCTACCATTTCTTTATCAGTGTTTTGTAGTTTTACATGTAGAGATATTTCACCTCTTTAATTAAATATATTCCTAGGTATTTCATTTTCTTTGTAGATATTACAAATGGAATTGAATTCTTGATTTTGTTCTCAGCTTGGTCACTATTGGTGTATAGAAATGCTACTGATTTTTGTATGTTGATTTTGTATCCTGAATTTTACTGAATTCATTTAGCAAATCTAGGAGTCTTTTGGGATAATCTTTAGGGTTTTCCAGATATAAGATCATATCATCAGCAGACAGAGATAATTTGACTTCCTCTTTTTCAATTTGGATGTCTGCTATTTCTTTCTCTTGCCTGATTACTCTGGCTAGGACTTTAAGTACCATACTGAATAACAGTGATAAAAGTGGGGGTCCTTTTCTTGTTCCAGTTCTTAGGGAAAATGCTTTTAACTTTTCCCCGTTAAGTATGATATTGGCTGTGGGTTTGTCATATATAGCTTTTATTATTTTGAAGTATGTTCCTTATATGCCTAATTTGTTGAGGATTTTTTTCATGAAGTGATGCTGAATTTTTTCAAATGCTTTTTCTGCTTATGTTTACTCATATGCTTTTTATTTTTAATTTTGTTTATGTGGTGGATCATGTTTATTGATTTGCATAAGTTGACCCATCCTTGGATCCCTTGAATAAAACTCACTTGATCATGGTGTATTATCTTTTTGATGTGTTGGATTTGGTTTACTAGTATGTTATTTAGGCTTTTTGCATCTATGTTCATCAGCGATATTGGTCTGTGGTTTTCTTGTTTTTGTTGTGTCCTTGCCTGTCTTTGGTATCTGGGTGATACTGGCTTCATAGACTGAGTTAGGGAAGATTCCCTCCTCCTCACTTTTTTGGAACAGTTTCAGTAAGATTGGTACCAGTTCTTTGTACTTCTGGTAGAATTTGGCTATGAATTTGTTGGGTCCTGGGTCCACTGCCAGAATGCTGCTGCTTTGTGTAGGCTACTAGACTTTCTTGTGCCAGAGGTCTAAGGTCACCACATTCTTCTCTTAGCCTAGAAGTTAGCTTTTTAGAGTAAGAAATCTCCTTACATCTATTTCCTTCATATGTTCAGACATCTCCTAGAGGAAATAATTGCCCATGTGCCTATTCAGGATAGACTCCTTAAAGAGGGCTATGGAAAGATTCTGCATATGTGTTCTTCAAATTCTAACCCCTTTCTCCCAAGGACCATTACAACCATATTTTTATTTCAACCCATATGGAAACATTTTTGATACTTCCCAACATCTAAAATTATCTGTTCCCAACTGAATAATTAAGTCATATAACTTTACACTTAAGGGGAATTTTTGTGAGAGAAAGAACTAGGAAAGAGTGGAAGGTATTTTGTCAAGTATGGGACCTAGAGGTCCTGGTACAACAATATTTATTTGGGAAAGGCAGAGACAGAAGGCACTACTTGCTCTTAGCAAAAACCCTGTCTCCCCATGACAGACTTGGCCTCAGTGTATTTATTACTCTAGTCTAACAAATTTGAGAGGAAGTTACACTTCTCTGTACACACAATTCAAGGACTATGATGACATCCACTCACCAGCATTCCTGAGTCATTTTATCACTCTGACTATAGGTTGAGACCTTTCACCTATAACATTTTGCTTAGTCCCACTTCTGACCTTGTTATAAATTGAATGCTTGTGTTCCTCCAAAATTTATAAGTTGAAATCTGTTGTGACGGTATGAGGACATGGGGCCTTTGGGAGGTCATGAGGTCATGAAGACAGAGCCTTCATGAATGAGATTAGTGCCTGTATTAGAGTTCTCCAGAGAGACAGAATAGGTAGATATATTAATAGATATATAGAAATAGATAGAGATTAGATATAGATATAAGAAAGGTGATTTATTATGGGAATTGGCTCACACAATTAAGGAAATTCAGAAGTCCCATGACAGGCTGTCTGCAAGCTGGAGACCCTGGGATCCCAATGGCATGACTCAGTCCAAGTCTGAAGGCCTCAAAACCAGAGAGGCTGAGGTGAATTCTCAGTCCGAGGCAGAAGACCTGAGAACTCAGGGACCTTCTGGTATAAGTCCTGGAGTACCAAGACTGGAGAGACTGGAGTTCTGGCACCCAAAAAAGGGAAGAGGAGAGTGTCCCATTTGCAGGAGAGAGGAAATCAATTTCTCTCCTTCTTTGTTCTATCTGGGCCCCAAGCTGATTGAATGGTGCCTACCGACATTGAGATCTTCCCAACTTAGTTCACTGACTCACACACCAATCTTCTCTGGAAACATCCTCACAGATAGACCCAGAAATAGTGCTTTACCAGTTCCTTAATCCAGTCATGTTGACACCTAAAATTAACCATGACAAGCTTGCCCATTGTAAACTTGGCACCTATATGCATCTCCTAAAACCGTACTTAATCTCCCAATAAAGACAATAATAAGGCAATAGTTCTGCTTAACATAATACAACTATTTTGCAAACACTAATCCCTTCCCCAGAGGAGGAGGTAAAGTCTTTGGGTAATGTTTACTCTTCTCTTGATATCCCATAACTTAAATACTATGATATAAAATTAACAATATTTAAATACTCATGTAAAGCCACTATATCTTATGTTAGATGATAAAGGAATGAGAAAGGAACAAAAACAAAGATAATTGCCATATATATATATATATATATATATATATAACACACACAAAAAAAAAGTTCTTAACAAAATAGGGAGAAAATATTCATGACAATTACAGTTCTTATTTCTGTAACTGGTCATATGGCTGTAGCTGGTATTTATAACTACCTTATTCTACTACCTAATCTGTATTCCCTTTGCCTTCAGCAAGCACCACAGCTGGTTGTAGTTTATCACCTGGTGGGGTGAATCAAATCTTCATTCTTGAAGTGTTTGGGCCATTTGCAGTCCTTCCGAGATTGGGTGGTTGCAATTTCCCATTGACCTTAATCACAGGACATGGTAATACTGAGAAACACCCTAAAGGATCACCTGTATTCTAGACATACTCTTCCTTACCTCCATTGTGGAGCATTAGTCCAATTTTCTCTTGGTGGTCTGAACCAATCACCCACCAGCTCTGTAATTCCCTTCTTAGCCTGTTGACTCAGAGGCATGAGGAGCACAAAGTGGCCAGGTGGCAGTCTTAACTTCCAGTTTGATAGAATCATTGTTGTGTTTCCTGGTAGAAATGTTCCTCCCTCAGAACTAAGACCTCTAGGCCAGCAGAACATGAAGTCACAGGAAGCAAAAAGTTTGCTGGTGGGACACTAGGGGTAGTGATGAGTGGTACCGCTCCCATTTCCACCCCTAGATTCCTGGACCCATAAATCCTGGCTACGAGAGAAACGGTACCATCTAGCAGACACCGATTCAGAACATATACAGCCTTCTGTATATGAGAACTCCAGCCTTACAAAGTTTTGTCACTTACCTGGTGCTGCAACTGTGACTTAGAAAGGCTGTTCCACAATTCTATCATCCAGATGATTCGGGATGATGGGGAACTTAGTGAGACCAATGTATTTTATAAGCAGGAGCCAATTGCTACACTTCTTTGGCTATGAATTGAGTTCCTTCATCAGAAACAATGCTGTGTGGGATACCATGGTGGCAGATAAGGCATTCTGTAAGTCCACAGATGGCAGTTTTGGCAGAAACATTTTGTGCAGGGAAGGCAAATCTATACCCAGAATAAGTGTATATTCCAATAAGTACAAAACACTACCCCTCCCACAATGGAAGTGGTCCAATGTAATCAACCTGCCACCAGGTAGCTGGCTAATCACCCTGTGGAATGGTGCCATATCAGGGGCTTATTGTTAGTCTCTGCTGCTGACAGATTGAGCACTCAGAGGTGACTGTAGCCAGGTTCACCTTGGTGAATGGAAGTACATGTTGCTGAGTGCATTCATAAGCTCCATCACTGCCACCATGGCCACTTTGTTCAGGAGCCCATTGGGCAATGACCGGGGTGGCTCGGGAATGATGCTAATTGATATCCACAGAATGGGTCATCCTATCCACTTGATTATTAAAGTTCTCTTCTGCTGAGGTCACCCTTTGGTTAGCATTCACATGGAACACAAATATCTTTACATCTTTTTCCCACTTAAAGAGGTCTGTCTAGATATTTCTTTCCCAAATTTCTCTGTTACCCATTTTCCAATAATGTTCCTTCCAAGTCTCTAACCATCTGGAAAAACATTCACTATAGCTCATGAATCAGCATATAATTGCACATCTGGCCATTTCTCCTTCCAAGCAAGGAGTACAACCAGGTAAACTGCTCAAAGTTCTGCCCATTGAGAAGATTTCCCATAATCACTGTCCTTCTGGGATGTCTCAGAAAGGGGCTATAGTTCTGCAGCTGTCCACTTTTGGGTAGTGCCTGCATATCATGCAGAACCATCTGTAAATCAGGCCCAAGTCTTCACTTGCTCTGTCAGCTGATCATAGGGTACTCCTCATAAGGCCATAGGTGCTGGAAGGGAGAGACAGGCAGTGTAGCAGATGTGGTAGTGGGGACTAAGGGTATTTGGGCCACTTCATCATGTAACTTACTTGTGTCTTCAGGACCTGCTCTTGTTGATCAGGTTTATACCACTTCCATTTGATGATGGAGTGCTGCTGCACATGACTAACCTATGGCTTGGTGAGTCATAGAACACTCAATTTGTCATAGGCAGCCCAGGTCACATGGAAACTTGGTGGCTCATGGTCAAGAATTCAGTTTCTGCTAAAGCCCAGTTATCAGTCCAATAGCTGTCTCTCAAAAAGAGAGTAGTTAACTGCAGATGGTGTCAGGGCCTCGCCTCCAAATCCTAAGGGCCTCTGTTGCAATTCACTTATGGTGGTTTTCAAACAGCATCTTTATCTGCCACTGACATCTTAAGTATTATTTGATCCACTGGATCATATGGGCCAAGTGGCAGAGCAGCTTGCACAGCAGCCTGGATCAGTTGCAGAGCCTTCTCCTATTCTTTGCCCCACCCAAAACTAGCAGCTTTTCAAGTCACTCAGTAGATGGGCCAAAGTAACATGCTCAAATGAAAAATATGCTGCCTCCAAAATCCATATTGGCCCACTGGGAGTTATGCCTCTTTCTTGGTTGTAGAAGGGCCAGATGCAACAACTTACCCTTCACTTTAGAAGGGATATCTCTACATACCCCACACCACTGGACAACTAGAAATTACACTGAGGTAGAAGACCCCTGAATTTTAGCTGGATTTATTTCCCACCTTCTGACATGCAAATGTATTATCAATAAGTAGTTGCTACTTTATGCTCACTAGGTTCAATCAGTATAATGTTATCAATGTAATGGACCAGTGCAATAGCTTATGGAAAAAGAAAGTGATCAAGATCTCTTTGAGCTCAATTGTGACTCAGGGCTACACAGTTGACACATCTCAAGGTAGGACAGTAAAAGTGCACTGCTGGCCTTACAAACTGCTTCTGGTGGAACTTAAGGACAGATATGGAGAAAAAGGCATTTGCCAGATCTATGGCTGGTGCCAGGAGATATGTTAATTTGCTTAAGCAATGTTTTAGGCAAATTGTTCATTGCTCAAGCAATGAAACCACATCTGATAGAGCAGCTGCAATGGGAGTCACCATTTGGTTAAGTCCACAATAACCCATTATCATTATCCAGGTCCATCTGTCTTCTACACAGGCCAAATAGGAGTTTAATGGGAATGTAGTGGGAATCACTACCTCTACATATTTCAAGTCCTTGATGGTGGCACTAATCTCCAAAATCACTCCAGGGATGGGGTATTGCTTTTGATTTACTATTTTTCTGGGTAGAGGCAGCTCTAACGGCTTCCATTTGGCTTTTTCCACCATAGCCCTCACTCCATAGCTTAGGGAACTAACATGGGGATTCTGCCAGATGCTAAGTATGTCTATTCTAATTATGCATTCTGGAACTGGGGAAATGACCATGGGATGGTTTTGGGGACCCACTGGACCCACTGTGAGTTGTACCTCAGCTAAAACTCCATTGATTACCTGACATCCATAAGCCCCTACACTAACTAGAGGGCCACATCAATGTTCTGGATTTCCTGGAATCAATGTCAGTTAAGAGCCAGTGCCCAGTAGTCCCCAAAAGATCTGATTATTTCCTTTTTCCCAATGCACAGTTACCCTGGTAAAAGGTTGTTGGTCTCTTTGGGTAAGGATGACAGAAATATTAACAGTATAAATTTTTGGTAGTGTATCAGGATTCCTCCCTTCAATTCAAGGAGTTCTGGTTCTATAAACTAGCTAAAGTCTGGGAATTGGCTGAGGGGACATGCTTCTCTGGTTTTATGATTCAAGTTAGGCTTTTGTTCACTCGACCTGAAAGTTTTCTACTTGTACAGATCAAGTAAGAATTCAGTAGATTACCCGTCTATTTCCCTTCCAGGAATACCATGGTTAACCAGCCAACACCATAGATCTACATGTCAGACTATTTTGATTGTTGCTTTGTCTCTACTGCCCATTACAGTAACTATATCCACCTTGTCTTTGATGGTCGACTGCCAGCACTTGCACCCGGCCACCTTGGAATCCAATTATTCCCATTGCATTAAAGTTTTCTGATTGAGTGACTGTGGTTCCCATTTTACCTTCTGGCCTACAGAGAAGAGCAATTATGGAGCTCTTCAGGGTGCTGGGGCTCCCCTCACAAATCTATTTCTCAAAGTATTGGTGAAAGGTATGTCTTCTGTACCCTCCCAGTGTAGATGAGTAGGTTTTAAGTTACAAATCCACTCTAGCAATCTTCCTAAGCATTTGAACCCCTTCTTCTATGGTAAACCAAGGGAGATTGGATATCTGATCACAGTGGGCCATCTTTTGATTCATATTTTAGGTAACCAACCAAACTGTTAGTACCCTTCCTAACTCCCTGAGCTGCAACCTTAAGTGTGGAATCTCTGCTTAGTAGTCCCATAGCAATAAATTCAGCCTGATCCAATTTTATATTCCCTCCACCATTATTCCACACCTTAATATTCATTCCCACATATGTTTCCAGGATTTCTGTTTGTATAAATTTAAAAAAAAACTCAAGTAGTTATTTTGGAGTGTAGCACCCCTCCTCATGGGTCATACTTTGTACCTCACCTTTAAGAACCTGCTGAGACTTGAGTCTAGTTACAGGTCTGGAAGCAAAGAGGAGTGGTGAGGGTGGGTCCTGAGGAAAATCAACATTGTCTTACCTGGAAACTGCCTCAAGAGAGGCCATTACTATTTCCTCAGGCAATGCTGAATTGATCCCTCAGACAGAGGGGGAAAGGCCTGTACCACTATGGGTGGGGATGCTGCTGTCTCTGGGGGGTAGGGTGGCCATTTCTGATGGCAAATAAGACATCAAAATTTAGGAGCTTAATGTCCCCAGCTTCATCAGTATCTTCCCAAGCACCCCCATTACAACTTACAGGACCCCATTCTTTCCCAACCAATGCCCGTAGACACCTTACAAGGCTGAGAGTTTAATTTTTAGTGTAATTCAGCTAATTACATGATGAGGGCTTATGTTTGATTCAGTGATTTCAGCCCTGTGGATACAGGAAAGAAGATTCTGGCTCAGGGAACACTTAGAAGGTGTTAGGCTATTTATGTGGAGCTGGAGCTAGAAATTGGAATCCCCAATTTCATCCTTTCTTTCTTCACTTTTTCCAGTGACATTAGAAGCAATTAACCAATGCCATTATATTCCTTTATTTCCTACAAATGCTCTAAAGTATCACACAAAGACTCACCAACTTCCTTGCTTCTTATAAGTGGTTGCTTAGGAGTATCAAATGCAGATATTTTGCATATTCCCGTAAACAGTTCATACCATGGACTACCAATGCTCTCCCTACTATTAGAGGTAGGGTCCCTAGCTTTCTTAGGTTTAATCAGATTAGACAGACAATTCCAAAAGCCCTCAAACCAATTAAAGAAGCTCATCCTTAAAATTCTGTTCCTCCAGAACCACTCCTAGTATCAAAGGTTGTATTAGGCAGGTTTCTTTAGTGAGAACCAATAGGATATGTATTGTGAAAGTTGTCAGAATCAAAATGGAGTCATTTGTGTTAAGGAAAAAAATAAATAAATAAAACAGAGCCAAGGAAGGATGTGAAGGGAGTGTTCTGATACAAAAATGTCTGATAACAAAAACTATCACAAAAGACTAAAAAACCCACAACATTGCACATAGGCTATCACAACTTTATATAAAAAAAATACTGTGATGACATCTGCACAGCAACTGCCTGTCCAACCTTGGACTGGCACCATCCTTATTATTGATCCTTGTAGCCATGAATAATTATCTCAAAACAATTATGTAATCCTATTCATTTTTCTTTTAAAAATCTCCTTTTACCTCCTTAAATATGCACATAGTTTACTATGGCAGAAGTATTTCCATTGCAATGCCCATTTTTGAATAAATACTGTTTCCTTTTAGAGAGTCTTCCTGTCTGTTTGTTATTTAGGTTAATATAGATATATAGATATAGATATAGATATAGATATAGATATAGATATATAGATATAGATGACATAGATATAGATAAAGAGGGCATTTATTAGGGGAATTGGCTAATGTAATTATGGAGACTGAGAAGTTCTACAACAGGCCATCTGTAAGCTGGAGACACTGAGATGCTGGTAGTATGGCTCAGTTCAAGTTCTAACACCTCAGAACCAGGGAAGCTGGTGGTGTAATTCTCAGTCCGAGACAAAAGCCTGAGACCTCAAAGGGTCTCTGGTATAAGTTCTGGAGTCCCAAGGCTGGAGAGCCTGGAGTTCTGATGTCCAAGGGTGGGAGGAGGAGAGTGTCTCCATTCCAAGAGAAAGAGAAATCTTTTTCTCTCCTTTTTTGTTCTGTGTGGGCCCCCAACCAATTGGATCGTGTCCACCCACATTAAGGGTGGATCTTTCCCACTTAGTCCCCTGACTGATATGCCAGTCTCCTCTGGAAACACCCTTGCAGACACACCATGAAGTAATGCTTTACAAGCTCTCTAGGTATTCTTTAATTCAATCAAGTTGACATGTAAAATTAATCATCATGGTGCCCTTGCAAAAGAGACACTGGAGAGCTACCGTGCCCCTTCTACCATATGATGTCACAGCAAGACAGCACCATCTATGAACCAAGAAGCAGAGCCTCACCAGATACTAAATATGCTAGTGCCTTGATCTTGGAATTCCTAGCCTCCAGAATGGTGAGAAATAAATTTCTGTTGTTTATGTGCCACTAGTCTATAGTAGTTTGTCAAAGCAGCCCAAATGGACTAAGACAGACCCATATGCCTTTGTTGTTAGAGACTATAACTCACAAGTGTAAAAGTTAGGAAAAATTAATTGAGCTACAAAGATATCAAACCCACTGAATTCCTGAGTAATGTTCCCATTCATCACACTAATTAATATTCCCTTCTTTACTGACTTGTTAGAGTCATTTAGTTTATACATGAGTGCAAAAAATTAAGAAATTAAATATGAATGTGTGTAAACAGAGGGGACTATACTAACTGAGCAAGTACTCCATGCCAGGTGCTATTCTAGGCATGTGGCATATATTATCTCATTTAATTCTTAATACAATCTTAAAGCAGTATTATTAATATTCATATTATTCCCATTTATAGGCAAGGAACATGGACTCACGGACACTGGATGACTTACTCAACATCTTGATGTCCCAAAGACCAGACTCAAATGCACATTCATTTCCACAATACCATGCTTCTTCATCCCTATAAAGTTTGCTTTTTAATAATCATACAGGCTTCAGAGTTAAGTACTATTATCTCTATTTTACAGCTGAGGACACTGAGGCTCAGAGAGGTTAAGTAAATTGCCCAAGATGGCATAGTTTGTATAATATATGCAAAGAACAAAAATTCTCATTAAGGTATGTCCAACTCCAAAAGATTATAAATATTAGCAATAGTATTCGGTTTTTGGCACTTCAGTTTTTTAAATAAAATACTGTCCAACTGAGCCAATTGACCATCTACTTGTAACTTCCAAATTGGAAAGCTGGCCTGGCATCCAGACAGAGTCAGCATCATATATGGAGAGAGGAGATAGTAGTCTCAAAGGTATGTTCTGATTAGCCACACAGCAAACCTAACCTCTTCATTTTGTCTAACCAGAGGGCTGAGTTAGACAACGACACTAACACTAACGACATTGTTTCTTCAAAACTTAAGGACAATTACTCTTGTATTGAGCAGTGGGATTATATAACTGAGATGAAACATACAACAGAAAGTATTGTTTTGCTTGCTGACTCATTGCTACCTTTCAGAAAGCATACTAGTGCCTGGGTGTGGAGAACGGGGCAGTGGGAAAGGATTGGGAAGCATGATGGTCAATTCTCAGGCTGGGCTGAGATTTGAACAAGGCAAATCTGATTCTGCTATACGTGCTGGGTGACCAGGGGAAAGTTATTTAAACTCCTGGGGTATTGTACAGATTAAATAAGTCTATGCAGGTGATGTATTTGGCATAGACCCTGGCACATAGTAATAAGCACTCCATAATTGGTCATTAGTTATCATTATAGCATCATCCAGGGCAGAAGGGTGAGAGTGGAGGCTCCCACTTTCCTTAGCCATTTCGTTCCAGTCTAAAGTCTATCTTGGTTCATTCAAGGTATTGCTTCTTTCTCTTTGCTTCACTGTGAAAAGGAGAGGGGTGGGGGGCAGTTCAAAGAGAGCAGGCAGGAGGGACCTCTTGAGATGCTGCCTGCAGCTTTGCTCTGCGGCCTGCCCTGCCGACCAGGTGTTCTAGACACCAAATCTTTTGCAGGTATTTAGCAAATCAAAGCCGACAGCAGGAGGCTGTCAGCCTGACATATGATAAACACCCTCTGCAATTTAGCACTTTAACACAGGGAGTGAGCTAGCAGGATGAGTTAATTGCCAAGCTATCAACTGAGCAGAGCTCATGTTTCTTGAGCACCCTGTAAACCAGATGAGAATTATCTAAGAAACTCTGGGACTCTGGAGTGGAGGGATATTTTCAGGCAAGAAGAGAGAAGTAGGTGGGGTGGTCAGTGAGGGGATTGACTGGCAGTAACACAAACTATATTAACAAACTCTTGAAAATATGATTATCCAGAAGCAGACGAAAAAAACAAGTCAAAATCAGGAGGACCCTGAAAAATAATGTAATAAAAGCCTTTTATTTTATAGAAAAAAGTAAGGCCAGGAGCAAGGTAGGGTTTGAGAAGTCAGGAATGTACTGAAGGCTATAGAGTTCATCAGCAACGAAGCCAGAGACTAGAATCCTGATCTTTAAGTCTGAATTACGTTTTCTTGCAATCATATAATCTTGTTGTCCATGCCTTTACTATTAACATTTTTCTCTGGAATTCATAATGAGCTGCATCGTGTAGACTCTGGCATATTTTGATTTAGCCAATTACTAGTTCTGTCATCTCAGGCAAATTATTTCATCTTTCTGCACCTCGTGTTCCTTACCCCTAAAGTGGGTTAATATTAGTATCTGTTTTAAAGGATGATTATTATTAAATGAGATAATGCATGTTAAAGTTTGAAATATTGTGTCAGTAAAATTAATCAAATATTACTGTGGTTATTATTATAGATTTTAGATTATTGGCTTTGAATTACTTAGTGATGGGCTTGGCTGGAACTTTAGTAGTGTCTGAGTGTATGGCAAAGATACCAACCCTCTGATGATTGCCTTAAGAGATCTTTCTTGTAGTTTTGAAACATACACTGAGGGAATAAAACTATACAGAGAAAAAGAGCCCTGGAATAATATTTTGAAATTTGGTTCTGGTCTCAGCTGTGATTTAATTACTGGATTAACCACAGACATACACTTGACTTCTTTGAGCCTCCTTTTCCTTATCTGTAAAATCAAATCAGATCATGCATATGAAATATATTGTAAAATCCATGTAAACAAAATATAAGCATATATATGTATATTTTTTATATATTTTTTTAATAGACTTTATTTTTAGGGCAGTTTTAGGTTCACAGCAAAATTGAGCAAAGGTTACAGAGATTTTTCATTTACTCTCTGCCCCCACACACACATAGCTTCCCCCACTGTCTGCTTCCCCCACCAGAGTGGTACCTTTGTTATAATCGGTGAACCTACATTGACATCATTATCACTCAGAGTGCAGAGTTTACATTAGGGTTCACCCTTGCTGTTGTACATTCTATAGATTTGGACAAATGTATAATGACATGTATCCATCATTATAGTATTATACGGAATAGTTTCACTGCTCTAAAAATCCTCTGTGCTCCAGTTATTCATCCTTCCCTCCTCCCACCCCCTGGCAACTACTTATCTTTTTGCTGTCTCCATAGTTTTGCCTTTTCCACGATATCACATGATTGGAATCATGTAACATGTAGACTTTTCAGATCAGCTTCTTTCAGTTAGTAATATGCATTTAAGTTTCTCCCATGTGAACATGCTTTCACCATATGATTCAGCAATAGGGCTCCTTGGTATTAACCCAAAGGAGTTGAAAACTTATGTCTGCAGAAAAAACTGTACATGGATGTTTATAGAAGCTTTATTCATAACTGCCAAAACTTGATAGCAACCAAGACATCCATCAGGAGGTAAGTGGATAAATAAACTGCAATATATCCAGACAATGGAATGTTATTAAATGTTAAAAAAACAAGCTATCACGGCACAAAAAAATGGAAGAAACTTTTATATTTTTTATATCAAAACTTTTGACATCTCCTTTCTTATCATTTCCGTATTTGTTCCTCTGGCAAATGCTGTTGATTCTAACTTTAAAATATATGTCTAATCCAACCAGTTTTTCACTTCCACTGGCACCATCCTAATTCAAGTCATCGTCCTTTTTTGACCCGGGCACGTTCAGTAGCCTCCTAATCCAGCTCCCTCTCTCAACCCATTTTTCACAGAGCAAATTGGCACTCCCCTGCTCAGAACTATTTAATAGATAAACTATAAAACCTTAACACCATCATAAGGCTTTGTATGACTTGGCCCCTGAATCTCATGTTGACCTCATCTACCAAGATACTTCCTTTTACTCAAGCTTGCATGTTTTCAAATCCTTGACAAAACATCTCTTTCTCACTTCAGGTTATTGCATACAATGTTTCTTCTGCCTGAAATGATCTTGCCTCCACTCTTTGCTGAAATAATTTCTCATTTTTCAGGTCTCATCTTAATAGTCAATTCAGAGAGGATTTACCTGCCCCTGCAATCTATATCAGTAGCCTCTTGCTCTCTTTTACATCATGCTTTTCTTTCATAGACGTAACTCTTTTAATTGTGTGCTGATTTTTTTTTTATTGTCACTCTCCCACTCAGTTATAAGCTCTATAATGGCAAGGACCATACAATATATGTATTGCACGTGCTTGTATTCCCTGAATCTAGCACAGTGCCTGGTATTTAATAAGTCCTCAATAAGTGTTTGGTGAATAAGTGGGTAAATAAATTTGTAATTTTTCAAGATGGAGAACCTGGCAAGGAGTTGAAGAGGGAAGTTATGGAGAAATTTCCCATCTGAAATTCGTTGTGGAAATTTTGTTTCCAAGGAAGGTAAAATAAGTAGTAAGAAGGCAAGGCATGGCTTCTATGCAACAACCAGATGTAACTAAATTAATATTTTTGAATTTATTTTAAAAGATTGGAGAGCTATGGAAGCAAAGAGAGCTAGATGACCTAAAATTCCTGAGAGAAAAGATCCCTTTCCAGGTAAGCTGAGATAAATGGCCTTTTCTAAGTCTGAAAGCAGGCTGTCAATCTGGCTTGCTATTGTGAGAGGGTGCACTTGTAAGAGAAAGGAAAACCAGTGGAATATTTGACATCCATGATTCCTGTCGTGGCAATCTGAAATCTAAAGGATTTCCTATGCATGGTTGGTTTTTCCACCAGGACATTTGTAGTAGGCTGAAGTGACATGGCAAGCTGGGGTACTGGGCAGGAAATGAATAATATAATCTTGTACAGTTTTGGAGTGCTTAGGAGAAAAAGTCTCACTCATGGGAGATACTTAGAATGAGCACACAACAGGTCTCACACTTACAGATAGATTGAATATAACTAAAGCTGCAACCAGTCTTGACCCTGCTCAATTCTCCATTGGATTAAAGTGATCAGCTTTTCAGCCTGTGCCTGAAAGAGGAAAGGGAAAACATTCTTTGGGGGAAAATAACATCAATCTCAGTATCTACAATTCTTTCATATACAATATCTAATATGCAATAAAAATTACTAGACACATGAATTGTCAGGAAAATGTGACAAATAATTAAGAGAAAAAGATATTAATAGAATCAGAGACACAGATAAAGCCAGATATTGGAGAAGGCAGAAAAATAACTTAAAATAACTATTATAAATAAACCAAAGAGAATAGAAGATGGACAATATCAATAAAAAAGAAAAAAATTTCAACAAAGATTCCAATCTCTAAAGAAATGGACGTTCTAAGATGAAAAAATGCAACATTTGAAACTAAGAACTCATTGGATGGGTTAAACAGCAAACATTGTACAGCAGAATACAGGATTAGTAAACTCAAAACAGATCAGTAGAAAATATACAACTGAAGCCTGGAAAGAAAAAAGGATAAAAGAACCAAGCACAGAGCATCAGAGACATGTGGGATACAGGATCAAATTTTAACATTCATGTCAGAGTTCCAGAAAAATGAGGAGAGAGACAAATGTGTAGAAGAGATTACGATTGAAAAATTTTTGCAATCGATTAAAAACATGAACCCATACATTCAAGAAGCAAATCCCAAGCAAGATAAAAAATGAATTGCACCTTGGAACAAAGGATCAACTGCTGGAAACCAAGGACAAAGGAAAATGTTTAAGCATCCAGAGATAAAAACAAAACAAAGCAAAACAAAACATAGTAAGACTTTCCAATGAGAATTAGGGAAGTCAGAAAAAAATGGATTAACTTTACATTGCAGAAAGAAACAAAAAGCGTCACTATAAAAATATCTTTCAAAAATAAATGCAAAGTAAGATATGTTTCAAAAAACAAGGGCTGAGAAAATTTGTGACCAGCCCACTGACACTACAAAAAATACACTGAGGAAATTCGTCAAGCTGAAGGAAAATTATCTTAGAGGAAGTACAAAACCCTGTAAGAGAATTATGAGAATCAGAAATATAAATTTATATGAGTACTGACTATTTTAAGCAATAATAATAATAATAACTTTGTTGTGGTTGTTAAAGTATTGCCCCTGGAGGACAGACAAAATGGACTCCTTGGCTAACTAGGCACTCAGAGTTAAAACAGAACCAGGTGGCTCTGGCTGGGTGAGGGAGTGGTCACATACTTGGCATATTCAGAAAAATATTGTAAAAGTATCACAGGACCTCCTTTTCTACAATCAAGTCAAACCAGTTCCTATTGTCAGTGCCAATATAAACTGCAGCTGGAATCCTTGTAGCCCCAACACTGGCCATTTGAAAGAAACGTCTGACAGAGACTTCTGGTTTGGGGGTTGAAAACCAACCAATAAGAGCTTACCTACTCCAATTAATCAGGGCTCAACTATATCAATTAATCAGGACTCAACTGTATTAGTCAGTCAGGACTCAGTATGCCAACCAATCAGAACAAAGTAAGTTTCAATTCTTCATTTGCATAAATGGACCTGATTGGGACCCGAGGCAGGAACTTTTGTTATAAAACCTGAACGCTCTCTTTCTTCTCTGGAATGCACCTTTATTTTACACTGAAGGCTGTGTCTCCCTGATTTGCAAACTGTTCACTGGATTGAAGTATCTTTCCAAGTTCCTTTTCGGAGAACTTTTGTTCACGTGGTGTTTATACCATGTGGAATTAGTATACATAAAAACAATAGCTCAGAGGGTGGAGTAAAACCATTAAACAGTAATAAGGTTCTTGCATAATTTGGGAAGTACTACTAATTAAAGGTAGACTATATGAGTTCAGGATGCATATTGTAATCTCTAGAGTAACCACTAAAATAATAAGGCAAAAAGTATACAAAAAGCTAATGGAAGAGATAACAAAACACTGCATAAAAAAAGAATGCAGAACAGGATGAATAAACAAAGAACAAACGGAACAGAAAGAAAATGAATATCAACATATTAGATCTAAAGCAAATTATAGCAGTAATTACATTATGTATAAATCTTCTTAGAATTCCAGGTAAAAGACAAAGATTGTCAGACTTGATAAATTTAAAAAAAACTACCTGTTTATAAGAGCTATATTCTACATATAAGCTTACACAGAGGCTGACATTAAACATATGAAAAATATATACCAAACTCCAACAAAAGACACTGAGTAGCAATGTTATTATCAATCGAATAAAGCTTTAAGACTAGCAGTATTAGTAAACATAAAAAGGACATTTTGTAATAGTAAAAGGGTTAAATAGGCAGACATAACTATCCAACATTTCTATGCATTTAATAACATATCTTTAAAATATATAAAGCCAAAGTTGACAGACCTAAGAGAAGAAATAGACAAATACACACTCTTAGTTGAAATGTTAGCACACCTTTCTCAGTAATAAAAAAAGCAGACAAGAAATCAGGACATGGATTTTGCTTAAAGACGTAACACCCAACAAGTGCAGATACAAATTCATTTTATTTAATTTATTTTAATTTTTTTTATTTCAGAATATTATGGGAGTGCAAACATTTTGGTTACGTAAATTGCTTTTGTACCATTTGAGTTGAAGTTGTAAGTGTGCCCATACCGCAGATAGTGTGCATTGTACCTGTTAGGTGTGAATTTACCCATCCCCTCCCCTCCCCCCCACCTGCTTGATTTCTGATGAATGTTATTTTCATATGTGCACATTAATGTTGATCGATTAGTTCCAATTTAATGGTGAGTACATGTGGTGTTTGTTTCTCCATTCTTGTGATACTTCACTTAGAAGAAGGGTCTCCAACTCCATCCAGGATAATGCAAGAGGTATTAGTTCTCCATTTTTTTATGGCTGAGTAGTATTCCATGGTATCCCCATACCACATTTTATTAATCCACTCATGTATTGATGGGCACTTGGGTTGTTTCCACATCTTTGCAATTCATTTTAAATATAAACGGAACATTTACTAAAATAAACCCTTGTCTGGGCCCGAAGAAACAAATTTCAAAGGACTGAAATTACAGAGTGCATATTACCTTACCACAGAAGAATTAAACTAGAAATCCACAAAAAGAAAACTAGACTATTCTCATGTGTTCAGAAATTAAGCAGTATGTTTCTTAGTAGCCCAGTGGTGAAAGATGAAGTCAGAACAAAAATTAGAAAATATTTTGAAATGGAGCAAAGCTGGAAAAATGATATAATTTAAAATTATATTATATCTAGAGTCCTTATAGTTAAAGATTTTCAGAAATGAAAGTAAAATTGAAAAATCATGTGTACAGATGGTGTACTAGTTTGCTAGGGCTGCCACAACAAAGTACCACAGACTGGGTGACTTAACAGAAATTGTTTCCTCACAGTTCTGGACACTGGAAGTCCAAGATCAAGGTGTCTGCAGGTTTGGTTTCTCCTGAGGCCTCTCTCTTTGGCCACTTTCTTGCTTTGTCCTCACATGGCCTTTCCTCTGTGCACATGCATCTCTGATGACTCTTCCTTTTCTTATAAAGACACCAGTCCTAAAAATTAAGGGCCCACCCTTCTGACTGCATTTAACCTTAATCATCTTTTTAAAGGTCCTATCTCCAAATACAGTCACATTTTGAGGTATTGGGAGCTAGAAGTTCAACACATAAATTTTAAAGGGGCTCAATTCAGTCCATAACAAATGGAAAGGTTTTGGTCTGGCCCCTACACATCTTTTGGGGTGGGAGACAAAGAGAAGAGGCAGAGCTGAAGAATAAAGTGATACTTCTTGAAGAAAGAGAGGTTCATGGAAACAAACAAACAAAAACTCCTAAAATATGGGCTATTGTCAGTAGTTGAAAGACTATAAAGAGTAGCCACAATAATAGTACTAGCCACTAATACTTACTGCTTATTATTATGTTTGATAATTAAATGAGATAATAATGTAAGACTTCAGCAAAATTCAGAACATACAACAAGCATTCAATAAATGTTACATATTGTTATTATTTCTGAGTTTGTGTTGCTACTTCTGGAAGGAAGTAGCAAGCTGTGGTTTAGGAGCCAAATTTTTGATTAAAATGTAGGTGTTAAAAATGTGTGGTGCTGTTTTATCAAGTTTGTTTCCAGAAGCGTAATGGTAAATGGAAGTTAGAAGGGGTGTGCTGAATGTGTAATAGAAAGTACTGGTTGTCATGGTACATAAAGCCATCAAGTGAACAGAACAGTTTCATTTTATTTTAACTTTTATCCAAGTGTCTTTGAGAGTCTTTGCTCATTTGGAAAAAGATACAAGTAAGGTATGAAAAATTGATTTCTCCCCAACAAGACATTTGGCAAATGTGGTACAAATATGTGTAAACAAGAAGGGAAAAAAATCGTTTTAAGCTTCATTTTAGTTGAGACTAAAAGGAGACAAGATGGAATTGTACGCAGACATGCTTCCTGATATTACCCTCTGAAGTCTCTACCACCCTTTCTGTTCCAAGGGAGCAGCTGTGATACAAATAATAATAACCCACCATAAGCCACACGGTGTAAATCTTTCTCTTTCTCCCAGCAACCTAGTAAAATAGGAAACTGGATCTCAGAGGGGTTAGGTGTCAACCCCAAGTTCAAGTAGCTGTAAATGGGTGAACCAAGATGCCAATCCAAGTTTGCCGAATTGAAATTCCATTCTCTTTCTGCTAAAGAAGTGTTTGTTTATTCAGCAGTTATTAGGCAAATTAGAGACAGGTCTAATCCAGTGATGCACCATTGCTGAGTACAGACTCTGAGGCTCACTGCCTATCTTCCTTAGGAACACTCAGAACTGGCACTTTGTCCTACATGGTTACTGCAGAGGCCAGCTGGGTAGCCCACCTATGACCTTCCCATCTGTCACCCTTCCTTGTTTTCCCCTGTGCCATTCCCACTATTCAAACCATTAGTTCCTCTCGCAGGACTTTAGTAACAACCTTCTAACTTACTTCCCTACCTCCAGTCAGTCCCCAATCAGTTATCCTCTACATACAATGCTGTAATGCTCAGATTTTCTGAAGCACAGCCTGAAAATGTGTTATTTTGCTGGAATAGTAGCAACAACAAGATCATTTCCTTGTATAATATTCAGAACAACAGCTCAGTTAACTCCAAGCTGCCTGTCCTACCTTCTCTTCCACTCTAGTCCTCCCATACTTATTGGTGTCCAGCCGCACTGAGTTCAGCACTCTATATAATGGAAACATCCTCTAATTCCCTATCCCCTGCCTTTGCTAATGCTAATCTCTGGCCCATCCTACCATGCAGTGTGTCCCCATCTGGACACCTGGAGTCCCACTTCTCCCCGAGCAGTCTCTGTCTTTACTGTTACATTTGACACAGCTACTTTATTGGTTCTTCAGAAAATAAGCTGTTTGAAGGTAGTAGCCATGGCCTTTGTCTTTATTGCTACTGTTTGACAAGTACTCTCCTCAATATGTGTTCAATTTGGTTGAATAAATAACTCTGTGATACATTTACTTCACATTCATACTGACTATGTACTAAATGTCTTATAGAAATTTTGGAGGAAAGGAAAGCAAAATGGCAATGTAGGGTCTAGAATGGGAGTAAAAAATTTGGGGTGTTAGTGCTTGCTCTCTCACTAATTTCTTAACCTTGAGTTGGTCCCTAAACTAATTCATCTAGTTTTCTTTCTTTTTTTTAACATAGACTCATCTATACAGCCCTTATTACTATACTAAAATATGCTGTTTAGTGCAGTCCGGTTTCAAAACTAAAGAGAATTCATCATGAAAACATCAAATTCTAGCTAAAAATCCTCAGGAGAGAGCTTTCCATATGCCTCATATTATATTTCTTAAATTCTTAACCTTTTATACTGAGATTTATCTTGAAAATCAATAATTATTTTTACCATTTTCTAGGTGTGAACTTCTGGTTCAGACAGGCAGTGGGACTTGTCTAAGATTTTGTGGTGGCTTAAGGTCTGAGCCACATGTAGAAGATGCATTTCATCTTAGGAGGTGGGTTTGTTTATAGGCCTCAGTTGTAACACATGAAATCAGGAAAATGTGTCTGTAACTGCTGGGAAAATAGCTCTATATTTATTTTGACAAATACATATCAAGTCAATTCAGAGATCTAATTCCTGATGGGGGCTTCAGCAATTCCTAAGGGTGTTCACATAAAATAATGTATAACATAGTTAAACATTATAACATCTTATCTGGTCTAACTTCGTGTAACTTCAGAACCTTGTGTACCTTCAGAGACAGGATTGTTTTTCCCGTGGAAGAAATATTTAAACAATTTATTCAGAAAGGCTGTATTATGAAAATCAAAGTGAAGATTATAAACTCAATTTTCTTTTATCTGATAGAAAACTAATACATCAATCAAGGCTGAAACAAACAAAAAATGGAGAGAGAATGGGCAAGAAAAAGAAACAGAATGGTAGTAATAGAGGAACATGTAGTATGCCCATTTATTTTACACATGGGGAAACTGAGGCATGTGGAATGACTGATATAAAAATTATTCTTTTATCAAATTCTTGAATTCTATAATCTAGTGCAGCATATGGACAAGACTAAAGCTTGGCTTGTACCAACATTTTGCCCATCATTATTTTTGTGTTGTGTTTGAGAAAAATAGCTCTGAAGTCAGGAAAAATAGGTTTTCACTATTTACTAGTTATGACCTAGCATGAGTTAATTAATTTATCTAAGAATCATTTACTCATCTGTAAAAAGGGAAAAATAACAGTATTTCCCTCATAGAAACATTGTGGGGATACAGTTAGGTAATGTCTGTAAGCTGCTCAGCTCAGAGCCAGGCATAAAGTAGAGTATTCTATAAATATTAACTGCCACCACCACTGTCAGTGTTATATTATTATTATCATCATCATCACTATGCCACACTTCCTTACCATTTCCTTTTGTGACATCTTGGGCATAGTTTCTTTCAACACTGAGTACAGTCTAGAAAGACATTGGTAGTTATTCCTCAACTTACGTGAATTTATAAGAATCACCTTTTGTGCTTGTTAATACAGATCATCAGGCCCTCCAACGCCATCCCTCACACTGGAAATTCTGATTCAGTAGATCTGGGTTGGGACCAGGAGCCTGCTTTTAACAAGTGACCTAGATGATTGCTTAGAGAGAGGCTGGCATCTCACAAGGGTATCTCCTCACCCTTTTGATAGTTCCATGATCAAATTTGATAGAGGGAGAAAAAGGGAGAGTAAAAAAGGTTAGATTCTACTTCTCTGTTCCTCTTTTGAAAGAATTGTGACTACATTGTATTCTACTTAAAATAGTGAGGGCGGGAGTATCACACACTGGAGAATCATGATATTCCAGAAACCCTCCATGACACAAGCTCGTGTAATACCCCCAACATTTCTATGAGGTGAGTGCTCTTATTTTATAGGTGAAGAAACCAAAAATCTATGGTAAGTCGAAAGGGACTATGTACTAGACATAACTATATTCCGTATGCCAAATAGGATGTTTAGCTCATAGCAAGTGCTCCACTAACATTTGTTGAATGAATGAACCTGGTTCTTTACAAATTGAAGCAATTGTACATTACAGCTTGTTCAAGAAAAATTATGAAATAAGTGACATTTATTGCTGGTACTCTCATTTTTTCCTTTTGCTCTTCCTTCTGTTCTAGTTGTCCTATGTCCTTGTACTACCCTACTCAGACCCAGACTCTTCAGAGACAGAGGCCCACCATTATCAGGCTCTTCTCTTAATTATGATAGTTTGAAAAATTCCTTTCACACATAAAATTACTTTCAAAATAAAAAGTTGTAAGCCAAAATAACATGATTTGAAAAGAACCCACGGAGGGAAGTTCAATAGGTGAAGTGCAGAAAATATTTTTGGGGTGGTGACACTATTCCACATTATACTGTAATAGTGGATTCATGACACTATAAGTTTGTTTAAGTACATAGAACTTTATAGCACAAGAAATAAACCTTAATATATGCAAATTTAAAAAATAATTTCAGAGGTTAGGAGATTTTAGGATGGAATGTAGAATATGACAGAATAATTTAACTGCATTACAAATGTATGAAATAAACTTACTTAAGAGGGTGAGAGAAAAAGGTGTCACCCTAAATGACTTCAGAAATGTGGAGAGTCTATAAGACTAAAGGCAAAAAAAGCTGCACATAAATACCATATGCTGATTGAGGCAGATGTTTCCCATGGGGGTGTGGTTTAACAATTCCAAAACCACCATACACATACACTGACACTGAACAATGAAATAAATGGATGATGGATGATGGGAGCCGGGTTTCTCACTGCTGGAGTGGGAGGTTAGAGATAAAGTAGGTGACAAGATTAGAATGATCCATGCAGTAATGAGTTAAAGTTGTAGACATCAATATAAACTCATAATTAGCTTAATATAGGTACAGATGATTACATATGGAAATATTTATACATATGTATATAAACATGGGTTAGTATATATGCTTATATTTCCTTGTTCTGTCAGCTGAGAGGATGTACAAGAAAGAACACCACAGTAGAAATCAGCACACCTTGTGTCCAGATACTGGTTTATAATAATATTTTCCATTGAAAGGAACCAGCGCTCCTTGGAGAAGATGGGCTGATTTTAGAATTGGAGGGGAAATATACAAGATGAGCATAAAGTATTTTGTAGTAACAGAAGGTTAGGAAGTGCTAAACACCCCCCACAATTATGGGAGTATATCAAAGGGACACAGAAACCAACTTAAAGAGCTGCCAATGGCAAAGCTGGAAAAATTTGAGCAAGAAAATAAATTAGTATTAGATTATAACTTAAATTATAAGATAAGTATCCATGAACCATGAGTCCATGCTGATATAAATAAATGCTTGGATAAATAAATGAAGGAGAAGAGGCAAATCTCTTGAGCAGAAGAATGACAAATAAATTATTTAGATACTTCACCCTCAAGGAGGTGGAACTTAACTCTCCACTTCTTAAGTGTGGGCTGAGCATAGTCACCACTTTCCAAAGAATACACTATGAAAAGGAGAAAAAAAGATGAACTTTAAAGTGGAGAAACTTGACAACACTACCTCAACCGGTTGATCAAATCAACATCAACAGTGATAAATCATGTTGATAATATTGTATCCCTGATATAATGTGATAAGAATGGCACTTCACCTCTGTGGTCTTCCTCCCCAAAACACATAATCCCAGTCTAATCATAAAAAAAAAACTGAGGAGTGTTCTACAAAACACCTGACCAGTAGTCCTCAAAACTCCCAAGGTCATCAAAAGCAAGGAAACTGTCACAGCTAAAAAGGGCCTAAGGAGACACGATGACTCAATGTGATATTTTTGTGAGGTCCTAGAACAGAAAAAGATTATTGGGTAAAAAAATAATAATAAGGTTTAGACTTTAGTTAATCATATTATTATTGGTGACAAATGGTCTATATTAACTGATATAAGATATTAATAATGGAGAAAACTGGGTATGAGATATATAGACATTCTACTATCTTTCCTAATTTTCCTTTAAATCTGAAACTATTATAAGACATAGAGTTTATTTTTTAAATGATGGAAAAAGTGTTCCTAACTCAAGTGAAATCTGGTTTTATAATTCTCTTGTTTTAGAAACATCTGTTGGCATATTTGGGTTTAAATGTTCATATGTGTACTTGGTGCCAAGAAAATGCTTCCAGTATAACATTTAAAACCAAATATGCTAACTTCCCTTGAGATAAAAGTCTCCTTTAGTAAAACAGCTTTGTGGTTCATAGTTTAATCAGTTTCTGTTGTTGGTAACTAGAACCCCTCTCCTGTGTGATTTGTACAATGGCAGCTGAAGCAACTATTAGGATTATAGTCTACTCAGACTTTTCTGATGATTTGTTCTAAAGCCTTAAATTTTTTATTGACGAGAGGGAGAAAAAAGTGCTTTGAAATAGTGAGATATTTGTGAGTTTTTTGCACTTAGTCTTAATCCTTTTTGTGCTGCTATAACAGAATATCATAGACTGGGTAATTTATAATGGACAGAAACTTATTTCTCACAGTTCTGGAGCCTGGGAAGTCCGAGATCAAGGTGCTGGCACATTCCAAGATGGCACCTTGTTGATTAGTTCTCTGTAGTGGAGGAACATTTTGTCCTTATGTGTAGAAGAGCAGAGGAGAGAGAAGCCCTGCAAGCCCTTTTCATAGCAGCACTAATCCATTTATGAGGGCAGAGCCCTCATGACCTAAACACCTCCCAAAAGACCTCACCTCCAAATACCACCACACTGAGGGTAAAGTTTTTAACACATGAATTTGGGGGACACATTCAAACCACATCAGTATATCAGTTTTTTCCTTTATCTTCACTATAATACCAGAGTTCACATTTGCTGGAAAGGGAACATACCACCTGAATTTAGTGTGTTTAGAGATTGGATGTAGTGTTTTTATATGAAGTTTGTTGAGAAACAAAGTCTCCATTGATCCTTTGACATGTGGATTTTTGTATATGTATAAACACCTATTCCGGTTTCTGAGGTTTAATCTTGAAATGATACTTTCTAATAAGTACTAATATTTAAAAATCAATCAGATAATACTTTAATATATAATTGAAGAAAGAGACTTGGAGCTTCAATATAATACATTTAATACAGAATTATTTGGGAACTTGTCTTTGTAATTAATGTATGTTGCCAAATATTGATTGAGCCAGTTAGTAATTATAATCTATCAGAAAATTAGTATATTAATATGTGCATTTAAACAGGTAAATGATATGCTTTAAGATAATTAAATATTTATTTAGCTTTTGAGAATGATTTGAATGATTTAAAATTGGCGTTTTCTCCCACAAATTTAGACAGGAATTTTAAGCACTTTTTGAGGGTGTTTTATTTTAATTTAAATGTGGGGTGGAGTAGGGTGAGGAAAGATAGTTCAAAAATTATAAAACGAATTTACAATTTTATTTCTGCCTGGAATTCCCTTTCTCAATTTTGCCTCGAAAATCTTTAAAGTTGTGCCTATAACGGCCTTTCCTTGAAAACCTTATAGTTGCCCATATATATAAAATATCTCCCTCTTCAGAAGCCCCATTAACTTCTCAGATAAACTGATTGTAAACAGATGAAAAATTCTTACATTTAGCTAGCCTCAAGGGAAATGACTCCAGAGAAAGCCAGTTCAAAGATTTCTCTCTTAATAGAGACATACAGAAAACAATGTAAAAGAAATGAATATCCAATTAAAGATTGTTAAGAGAGAGAGTCACAGGCTGATTGCTGGGCATTGTTGGATCTTTGGATATCTGGCTTGAGGCTGCTAGGCAGGACAGACTGAGAGGCCAGGGTTGCATTCACTTTTTTTAGGGAGTTGTTAATCTCATTAAAGGTTGTCAGACAATTGTTCAAACATTTTGTCAGGAATTTTGGTTACAGTAGTCCTTCCTTACCTGCAGTTCTGCTTTCCATGGTTTCAGTTATCCATGGTCAACTGTGGTCCAAAAATAATAAATGGAAAATGCCAGAAATAAACAATTCTTGAATTATCAATTACATGCCATTCTGAGGAGCAAGTCTGGTGCCACCATGCTCCTTTCTGCCCAAGATGTGTATTGTCCCCTTGTCCAGCCTATCCACGCTTTATATGCTATTCACCTGCTGGTCCCTTGGTAGCCATCTTGGTTTTCAGATCAAAAAACCATAGTATACATAGGGTCCAGTACTATCTGAGATTTCAGGAATCCACTGTGGGTCTTTGAATGTATCCCCAGCAGATAAGGGTGGGGGGGACTACTATGCTTTCTAGAAGGGGTAATAAATCACATCATGAAAAAGCATTCTATCCCAAATGAGGTTTAGAAAAATTTCCTTTCTCTGCACTGAATGGTTTATCTGAAACAGGGCTCCTGGTGATAGACTGCATAACACAGGAAGCAGAGAAATACACATGGAAGGTCTTCCTAGACTACCGGTTTTACTGGAAGAATTTTTGGAGGGAACATTTTTTTTTCTCTCTTACAGGAATTTACCACACACATGGACCAGCAAATCAAGAAAATTTCTCTTTCCCTCACTGACTCATTTTATGTTTTCATCCTTAGGTTCCATGCAAGTCCAAGGAACAGAAGACTTTTACATGTATGAGTAACAAGAGGATTTTCTACTTGTGTGGTTTCACAAACATTGTGGTATTTGTGCTGCATTAAATCAAAGTGAGAGATCTCATAATTCTGATCATAAAACAGGATAGCAATATCACTAGTCAGCTACAATAGATAAGCAAAGACTGTGGTTTTATTTATTTATTTAATTTATTTTTATTAATACATAATATTTGTACATATTTATGGGATACATGTAATATTTTGGTATATTCATACAGTGTTTAATGATCAAATTAGGGCATTTATTAATAGGCTATCAATCCACCTCAAACACATCACTTTTTTGTCTTGGGGACATTTCAAACTTTCTCTTTTAGCTATTTTGAAATATGCAATATATTATTAGTAACTATAGTTACCTTACTGTGCAATCGAACACTAGAACTTATTCCTTCTCTTTATCTGCATGTTTGTACCCATTAACCAACCTCTTTACCTCCTGCCACCCTTCTCATCCTCTGTTAACTATCATTCTCCTCTCTACTTCCATGAGATCAAATTTTTTAGCTCCCACATAAGTGAGAACATGCAAAATTTGTCTTTCTGTGCCTGGCTTTTTTCACTTAACATAATGACCTTCATTTCCATCCGTATTGTTGCAAATGACAGGATTTCACTCTTTTTTATGGCTGAATAGTGTTCTGTTGTGTATACACGCTGCATTTTCTTTACCCACTCATCTGTTGATGGACACTTATGTTGATTCCATATCTTGGCTAGAGTGCTACAAAAAACATGGGGGTGCAGGTATCCCTTTGATATACTGATTTCCTTTCCTTTGGATAAATATCCATTAGTGGGATTTCTGGGTTGTATGGTAGTTCTATTTTTAGTTTGTTTGAGAAAGGTCCATATTGTTTTCCATAATGGCTGTACTAATTTATATTCCCACTAACAGTGTATAAGAGCTCCCTTTTCTCTGCATCCTCACCAGCATTTATTATTTTTTAAGACTGCTGTTTTTGAAAAGTTCATTTGCTACCTTAGCAATTAGGGTTTGCTTCCCTACCGCACCCCCCCGTACTGATTACAAATACAAAAAAGCACCAACTTCCACAAACCAATTCAACTTCCTGTATATTCATTCAAATTTTTATTCACAAACAAGGTACTATATTCAATTTCACTTCCCATGTAACAAAAGAATTCCCAATTTCTGGGTATTGAGAGTTTCATTTTTTTCTTTTTTTTACCACAAATTTCAATAATTTCACTTGCAACAAGAAACACAAATTGTTGAATAAAATAGGATATTATAAGCATATGCTTAAAATCAGTGAAACAATGAAGGAAATTCAGAATAATTTTGAATCACTAATGCTTTTGACAGAAAATGATATTGATGTTGATACCCCAATAATCTTAACAGTGGAAAAGATGATAACAATTCCAACTATAATTAGAATTCTATCCACTCCACTCCTGGTAATTGATAGAGCAAGCAGACAAAAAGTCAGAAAGGATTTTTCAGTGTATACACAATATATAATATACTTTTTCAACTGCTTGGAAGACTGAAGGTTACCTAATTCTTTTCTTAACTAGTGTTTTTAAAAAACTTTTTAGTTTTTAATTATTATGGATATATATTTGTTGTACATATTGATGGGGTATACATGATGTTTTACTACAAGCATATAGTGTGTAATGATCAAATCAGAGTAATCAGGGTACCCATCGCCTCAAGTACTCATTATGTCTTTGTGTTAGGAACATTCCAGTTCCACTCTTTTGGTTACTTTTAAATATACAATACATTGTTTTAACTATAGTCATTCTATTATGCTACAACTACTAGATCTTATTCACTTTTACTGTATTTTTGTACTGATTAACCATCCCCACTTTCCCCACCCCTTACCCTTCCCAGCCTCTAGTGGGTATCCATTCTACTCTCTGTATCCATGAGTTTATTTATTTATTTTTTTAGTTCCCACATAAGAGTGAGAACATGCAATAAAACAAAACAAAACAAAAATGTCATCCTGATTTCATCATTTTATAAATGTTTCTTAAGTATCCTTAGTGCTATGGTCTGAAAATATGTGCCCTCCCTCACCCCACAAATACATATGTTGAAATTTTAAACTTCAAGGTGATGGTGTTAGGAGGGGTTTTGGGGAGGTGATTAGGTCATGAGGGCTCTGCCCTTATAAAAGAGGCCTGAAAAGAATCCCTCACCCCTTCTGCCATGTAAGGTCACAGTGGGACGGTGCCATTTATGAATGAGGTAGGCCCTTACCAGACACTGAATTTGCTGGCAGCTTGACCTTGAACTTCCCAGCCTCTAGAACTTTAAGAAATAAATTTTTGTTGTTTATAAGCCACTCAGTCTATGTTTTTTTAATAGATGCCCAAAGAAACTAAGACACATAGAGTGATGAAGTCTGAAATTATATTAATTTGCAAAGTAATTTATGATAAAATAATTATTGAAGACAATTTCACTATGATATACAATTGTGCATTGCTTAATGTTGGGGATACTTTCTGAGAAATGCATTGTTAGGTGATTTTGTTGTGTGGACATCAAAGAGTATGCTTATTCAAAACTAGATGGTATGGCCTACTACATACCTAGGCTATATGGTATAGCCTGTTGCTCCTAGGCTACAAACCTGTACAGTATATTACTATACTGAATACTGTAGGCAATTATAACATGATGGGAAGTATTTATGTATCTAAACATATTTAAACATGGAAAAGGTACAGTAAAAATACAGTAGAAAAGATTAAAAATGGTATACCCGAATAGAGCACTTGCCATAAATGGAGCTTGCAGGACTGGAAGTTGCTTTGTGTGAGTCAGTGAGTAAATGGTGAATGGATGTGAAGGTCTAGGATATTACTGTACACTGAGGCCACACTAAATTTAATGTTATCAAAGCCCTTACTTTCCATCCCATCATTTGCTGCCTTAGGCAGCAGAAGGGGCTGATCAGTATAAACAAAATATATTTATAAAAATATATTTTTCTTTCTTCAACAATAAATTAACCTTAGATTGCTGTAATTTTTTTACTTTATAAACTTAAAAAACTTGAACTTTTTGACTATTTTGCAATAACAGCTTAAAACACAAACATATTGTACAACTGTACAAAAATATATTTTCTCTATATCCTTATTCTATACGATTTTTTATTTTTAAAATTTTTATTTATTTATTTTACTTTTTAAAGTTTTTTGTTAAAAACTAAGACACAAACACACACATTAGCCTAGGCCTGCACAGGTTCAGGATCATCAGTAGCACTGTCTTCCACTTCCACATCACATCCTACTAGAAAGTCTTCAGGGGCAAAAACGCATATGAAACTGTCATCTTCTGTGATAACAATGCCTTCTTTTGGAATACCTCCTGCAGGAACTACCTGAGAATGTTTTATAGCTAACTTTTTACAAAATATAAGTAGAAGGAGTATACTCTAAAATAACTATAGAAAGTGTAATATAGTAAATACATGAACCAGTAACATAGTCGTTTATTATCATTATCAAGTATTATGCACTGTACATATTGTATGTGCTATAATTTTACATGACTGACAGCATAATAGGTTTGTTTACACCAAAACCACCATAAACACATGAATAATGAATAGTGCTATGATGTTATGACAGCACCACACCACTGGACAATAGGAATTTTTCAGGTCCATTATCATCCTATGGGACCACTGTCATATATGTGGCCCATTGTTGACCGAAAGGTTGTTATGCAGTGTATGCCTGTAAAAGCATATTAGTGCACATGTGACTGACTGAGAAAGCTGGATGGGCATGTGTAGATGGGGTCCAGCTGTTAACAGGCCACATAAAGAGAGTGGGAAACTTGATCATGGCCTCTGGGTTTTCTCAGTTCACCAGAGGACTTTATCATTCAAGTTTCTCTTTTGATTGTTTTGATGTGTACAGTACAATGTACTTTAGCAGCAGTTTTAAAATGTATTTTGAATGCAAGCCTTTTAGAAACATTTATAAGGAAATGGGAACATGTTATCAAAGACCTCACTTTCCATCCCATCACTTGTTGCCCTAGGCAGCAGAAGGGGCTGATCAGTATAAACAAAATTAGAGGTTGAATTTGATTTTCTTCATAAGGATAGAAATAAAATGGATCAAAACACCAAGAGAAATTATTATTATTATTGATTGAGTTAAATAATAATTCAGGTTAACAATCAAGGAACCTTACAGAGTTGGTTTATGTAGTAAATAGTTGCTCACGGCTGCACACTTTTAATCCACAATTGCAAGACAAAAACTGTAAATGTTTTTATTGAGCATGAAAAGATTGCTGCAGTGTAACACAGGTTTGGGCAGTGGAAGAAGTAAACTGGCCATAGAGACTACAAGCCATTTGGGATTCTGGATTCATTAAGATGTGATGAAATAAATTAGCAAAAAAGTAAAACATCAGTAATGTTTAATCTCTTTGTGTGTGTGTGTGTCTGTCTGTCACACACACACACACACACACACACTCATGAGTACATGCACCTTATGGTGGTTATTCTGCTGAGAAAGCAAAATACATGGACTACTTAAGCCTAAAATATTCTATTATTTGGCCTATGAGAAAAGGAGGTGCTTGTGGAAACTTTCATTGAACTTCACTGATTCATCAGCAGCATTCTGATCATACTGGCATAGCTCTTGAAAGAGCAAAAGTACTGTTTTGATTTATATCCACAGACCTAGTTTTGCATTTGCTAAAATGTTTGCTCAAGTCTAACCATTTAGTCTCAAGCAGTTCAGAGGACAGAGCTTATAATTTCAGACCTACTTTAACAACTTTCTTTAAAGAATGTTAGAACTCAGAGGAAACTTAGTTGGGAAATCGTCTAACATGTCCCTTCCTCTCCGGTTTTACAGATGTAGAAGGCTTAGAGAAGTGAAGAGGCACTTTGCAGATTATGGTAGCTGCTCAATAATTTACCTACATGGAAACCACTGTGGCCATTGTGGATATTTTGACAATAGACTGAATGTGCTAAAGTAAATACAATCAAATAAAAAAGAAAACTGACTTAGATACACATTGACTATTTTCGTAAGTTGCATGAACTAGTTTTTTAAAACAATGTATAATAAATATTTTGAATTTTAAATAAAGTAAACTAGATTTTTTTAAAGAAAATCTAACAATTAAGGATACCACATTCTTTTACAGCTATACTATTAATAATTTTAACAACATTTTATCCATGCTTGATGAGTCTTTAATTGTAGTAATTTGGTTTCAAAAGACAGGGAATCTTTTTTAAACAAGCAACAATAGCAATGAACGTCCTTATAAAAATATTTTATAGCTGGATTTGGCCATCCTATAATGTATACACATAAAAACATGTTGTAAACCATAAATATATATAATTTTTGTCAATTTAAAGTAAATAAATATACAAATAAATTTCATTCTACCTTATTTATGGATTATAACAGATTATCTGATAATTTATTATCTGGATAGTGGAGGGGAGATGTTTTGTAATCTCCATAGTATATACATTAGAAGTCTACCTCAAGGGTTCATTTTTGATGGCAGGCTGTCAGGGTAATGAATGTGTGTGCCCGATATTTTTTTTCCAAGTTTCTGACATATGATAACGAGGTGTGCAAACATCTTCATGCTCATCCTGGAACATTCACGGCATCATAAAACTCTTGCAGGAAGTTCAGAGCTAGTCAGGTTCCAATAGCAATTGTGACTTGGTTGAAGCGAAAACTATTGGATGTGGTATTATTGGCTTTCAAGACTGACCAAAGATCACCAAGATGTATCTTAAGTTTAAAAGCAAAATTTTCCTTTTCACTCAGAGATTACACATAGGGTTTTGATTTTGATTAGTAGTCACCACAGTAATATTTTCTGATATTTTATGACACATCATATAACCTTTATGTTGTACATTAACTTATATTACTTGTACTGACTTACCAAAACAAAAAGCAAAAACTAAAACTGTAGTTCATTCTGCCCTTCCATTCATTACACATATGACCTAAAGTGGACAGGAGAAGGGAAAAATTAAATCTGCCCTTCTTTCTCCCAGGTGTTATGTGCCTCAGTGTGTATAAACCCTCACCTCACTAAGTGTGAGTCAGTCTGCTGTCCAAAGGTTCAGATTATTCATACAATCTGGCTCTTAAGCCAATTTTCTCTGCTTAGTTCTCAAGTGAAGAAAAATAGATCTGTTCCAAGACTGGAGAAAAAGCAGGCTATATTGGACTTACTGAAGATGCTCACATTAGCTCTCTCATGGTGTGAGAAGTAGCCATGAATTAAAGTTACCAGATAAAATACAGGATCCCCAGTACTGTAGTCTGAAGGTTTGAGCCCCCCCAAATTGTATATGGTGAAGACCTAATTAGCAATGTTATGGTACTGGGGGGGCTTGTGGAAAGTGATTAGACGAGGGCTTAGGCCTCATGAATAGGATTAGTCTTGTCATGAAAGAGGCCCCAGAGATATGCCTTGCCACTTTCCCACCATGTGAGGTTACGGCCAGAAGACAGCCCTCACCAGTTACCAAATCTGCTGGTGCCTTGATCTTGGACTTTCCAGGCTCCAGAGCTGTGTGAAGTAAATTTCTGTTGTGTCTAAGCCAGCCTGTTTATGGTATTTTATTATAGCAGCCCAAATGAATGATGACACCCTGTTAAATTTGAATTGTAGATAAACAACAAATACTTTCTTAATATGTTTATATGTGTGAAGTTTGGCAACCCTACCATAAATCCTATGCTTTAAAGGATATTTGAACAATTTTTTCCACAGGTAATTTTGACTTTAACTGATTTTCATTTCATGTACCAATTTTAGAACCTAATTCTCATGTAAGATGAAACCATTCTGCACTTTTATAAAATTCACACACAGCCATTATCTCATCAGATCTCCACAATAGTCCTTATGGAGACTCAAAGTCTATCTTTTACATCTCCATTTTCCAGATGGAGATGTTGATATTCAGAAAGGATAATTATTATGTTAACTCAAGACTGTTTGAAGAGTGAAGAGGGAGGATTTGGACTTATATCTGAATTGTCTATCTTCTAGTCCAGTGTTCTCCCTTCCACAAATGCATTCCTTCATGAGAGTGGATAATAATTGATTGATCTTGTGAAAATATTCTAGGTAGTTCATATATATATAGTATATACTGTATGCTATAATACTATAAAATAAAATTATGTAATAATATTTTCTCTTTGATAATGTTGTGCCTTAACCTAATAAAATGTTTGCTTTTTTTTCCCAAAGCCTAAACAGAGATGATTTGGGACATTATAGCCTTACAAGCCTATCTGGAACACATTAAAATTTCACCAGGCAGTTATCATCCTCTGAAAGTGTGCTGTGGCATAAAAAATATTGGTTTGTGAATTATGGAAAATAACTTTTATTTGACAATAGACATTTATATGATTAAACTCTTTTGAGGACCCCTGCACCCATGCCTGCACATACACAAGCATCTACTGCCCATGTCTTTTGTTGAAGCATATCTCTGAATCTCCTCTCATGAAATCATGTTCAGATGTATTATCCTATTGAGTTTCATGGTTTTGATAGTGTCGACCTGTTTTCCTTTCATGGTTGTTTTGATTTCTGGGAATAGCAGAAATTACACAATGCCAATGTGATATAATAATTATGTTATTTATTCACAAAATTTTTCAAACTGGAGGGTGTGTGGTCACGACTGGAGCAGTTTTCAAGTCAGTCATTTCTCTGGTGTAATTGTGTCCCTTAAACATTTCAGGTCTTCTTGGTAGAAGGGAGATGTTAATGGTAATATCAGGAGAAATAAATTCTGAGTGAATAATTTTTTTCAATGTTGAAAATGCCCTGAGCATAATCTTCATGGCATTGTCAATTACTGGCTTCTCAAAATGCCATAATTTCAAAGAACAGAACAAACAAGTGCCAACCTAAACGTGGCTCATCAGGGCACACTGCAGTAGAAAACCTGTAAGGCATTAATATATATGAGAAAGTGTGGTTGATATTTCCCTACTCCTATGCATTTATTAGTAGGTGAGCTTATTCTCTGAATACTTTATCTCCCTCAAGGTCAGCTAGTCAATTCCATTTTCAGTTAAATCCTTGGTGCTTTATCCAGCAGGCAAGTTTCTCTTCTTCATCAGGGATAGATGACAACGTGCAGGTACAGGGTGACTTTAATGAAGAAATCCAAGGAGTCTTGGAACAGAAAAATCATTCAGAAAGAGAGAAGTCAGAGAGTAAAGAAGTCAAAGTAGAAGAGAAAGCACTTGTGAAGAAAATATAGAAATTGGGACTTCAAGTCCTTTTTCATAGTGGAAAATTAAGACCATCCTTCCTCAAAGGAAAAGAGAGATCTCACAATCTCTCTTTGGACATGAAATACAATTTTGATACTTGATACTTAAATGAGGGATAAATGTACTGCTTGAAGTTCTTCTGAAATCCACATTGGATATAAAATTCAAGTCTAAAAATGTTTTTAGCATAAATGAATTTATAGACTACCAGCTCTTGAAGAACCTAAAAATAGATCAAAACACAACCCTACAGTACCCCAGTTTTCCCCCTCTCTGCTACTGGCATAGAGAAGATTATTTGATTTTTTTTATTTAAATAAAGAAGCAGTGGCTAAAAAGATGCAATGAGCACAGATTCAAATGAACAGAACTGATGATGTGGAAATGAATATGCTTGAATTAATCATAATGTTTTAATCAGGGTTTTCTAATGCTAGTTAATTGCATCCACAAAATGTAGCACCAAATAAGTTTGGTGAGTTATAAAAGGGAGACTTAGAGACTCCAAATAGGGTCCTATTTTGAACAAGGGTGATGTGGAAAAATTGACCAATTGTGTATCCAACTGACTGAATAAACTTGGCTATCAGTCAATTCAATTAAATTGTAGGCATAAATTAAACTTATGTCACAAAGCTATCATATTCAATTTCATTTGTTTTCCTAAGTAATTCCACTCCCAAGAGACACTAGAAATTTCCCATGACAGAGAATAAATTATCTTTCTTTTCCAATGTGGTTTCCCTTAATTTGCTTCCACTGCCTAATAATTAGAATAGTTCAGCCCCTGTGGTATTGGGGTATCTATTCTTCAATGTGATTGTTGTCCCCCAACAACATCAGAGCAGGGGGTTCTGTGAACTCTCCCTTTAAGACATCACTCTGTCTTCTGTGACAGGACCCCAAATTTTTATCACTAAGTACCCTCTTTGAAGTAGAAAATAAAAGATTTGTATTTTACCCTGTCCATGTGATATGGAGGACTATATCCTAATCAGTGCATTTGTTATGGTCAATAAGCCATTTTAATAATTGAAACTAAACCATTTCTTCTTCTGAGCAGCATATTCATTTGACTCCACAGCACAGACCTTCTGGTAAAAAAAGGTGTCATTACCATTTGTAAGCAGCCAAGGTCTCTGCGCCCCTCTCCCCAGATGGACTTATTTCAATATGAATCTGTGAGAGCCAGTGTGTTCTAAGAAAAGACCACTCTCATTTAGAACATGAAATTTTTATGAACAAAAATATAATCTTTCTGAATTTTCTTACAAGCCTTAGGCCTTCATATCTTTGAGGCTGATAGTAATGATTTTATGACTCAAATTTCTAATAAATTACTTTGTCTTATCGAGGACAGACCTTTTGCTGATGTAGTTATTTTCTAGTTTGATAAGTTGAATAATGTCAGGCCTTGAAAGTGAATACATAGGTAAGAAAATTAATTTATTGTGAAGGTGGGGTGTGGTAGGGTGGGGAGATGCATGGTTAGTGGAGAGAGTGAATACCATCCAGTGAAGATGCATTGCACAAGCCAAGCCAATCCTTCTTATGTTTATATTCCTGGACTATGAGGTCTATCATCCAAAACATATCCACTTGATTTATCTAAAAATGACATTATGCATATATACTATATTTACTACATATATATACACACTGTATTCACTATGTATATACAATATTTACTATATACACACACACACATGATTTACTATGTATAAATATATATTTACTATTTGTGTGCTCAATCTTTTCAAAGTCAGGACACTGGAAGACAAGTGTTTGTTGATCACTTGTACTGAACAAGTTAATTGACACATTAACTTTGGTCTGCAAAAGTGTAGTCTCTTTGTTATAGTAGGTGCCTAATTTACTCTTTCTCAATAATACAAAAATGCAGATTCTAGGAAAATCTTGAAATGGGCAGATTATTTTCTTATTTATCTGCTCTTCCTGTCTGATTCTTCTAATACCCCTTTTTGGTCACCTCTCTCCTAAACAATTCAAAATCTCTCCCTGTGCTGTCCAACAGTTTAGGACAGAGATATATAAAAGGGAGCTTTCCATTAAATGCCCTATACTTTAGTTTCCTCATCTATAAATTTACAGCTAATATATCTTTCCACAGAAAAATCACAGGATCTAAATAAATAAGGCCTTATACTACATTAAAAAAGAACAGACCAAACCAAACCTCTTTTCCATTTCACTCATTTACAATAAAAAGTAACATTGGAGTGTGAGGTAGATTATTTTCAAACACGGATGCATCGATTCCTCCCATGTTCTGCAATGTGACTTTGAAGCTTGTCCTATCAAGAGGTTCAGACTAGTTTTCCCAATTCTTCAACATAGCTGGCCTTGTTACTTGCTCTGACCAATAGAATATGCAGATGACTTCCAAAGCTGGGTCATATGAAGCCCTGCAGCTTTTTTTTTTTTTTTTTTTTTACCATTTTAGAATGCTTTCCTCAGATCATCGTTCAATGAAGGTGACAAGGCTTGGATGAAAGTCCACATGGTGAAAAATCTCAGCTGAGTCCAGCCCTCAGCTGATTCTACAGCAGACTGGCTTCATGAGTAAACCCAGGTGAGACCAGCAAGACTTCCCAATTAACAGCCAGAATCTTGAGAAATAATAATTTTTAGTTGTTTTAGGTCATGAAGCTTTAGGATAGTTTGTTTTACAGTAATAGATAACTCATAGAAGTATTACTATGAGCATTAGCCCTAAATAATAGAGAACATCCCTGCTTTATAGACCTATATTCTAGTTTCAAAAATTATAAAAATTGTATTATAATTGAGACATATCTTATGTATTTTTTCTTCATGTTACATACAGGGATGGCATGTAAAAACATGAGTTTAATAATTTGCCAATGTTATCTGTGGTGTTTAGTAGGAAACATGCTGTAGTTAATGACTGAAATTTTTGAATACTTACTATATAACAGACACAGATATGTTTACATGTATTAATTTGATATGCAGTTACTCTATATTATATGCACTATTACTAGTTCTACTTTACATAAAGAGAAACTGAGATGCAGAGAGGATAATAGCTTTATCTAAGGTTACATAGATAGTAACTTGTGGAGTTAGAATTCCAACTTAAGCATTCTGGCTCCAGAGTCTACCCCTTTAACTTCTGCCCACTCTTGGACTAAGACAATTATTGTAATTGCATAGAAATTCTCCCACCTGGAGCTCTTAGGTAATTTGGGAAGGTTGATTTTTAGTGTAAAGTATGAGATAAGAAGTGAGGCAGATTAGGCATGTAAATCCCTTAACATTCCCATTGAATTTTTTCAAAGATAGATTTATTAAGCTTTAGTTTTTTTCCAATGTCACTCAGACTTTCCCTCAAAATATATATAAATTGTGTTTACTAAAACAAACAAACAAAATATAAATTATGCTTACTAAAACAGGTAAATTGCACTGGAGATTCAGTTATACCAGATATCTAATTAAAGTTTATTCCAAATAGTAATATTTAATTCATATATTTTGCTCACCAATACTTGGATAAGGTACACTCTTAGTATACCTGAATTCTAGTTTATTGGTTTTTTTGTATTATTAAAACACAAGTACTTACTTCTGAGTGTGAGTTATGTTGGAATTAGCTTCCCTGCATTTGTTTTTTTACAGATATTTACTTTCAGCACCATGGAGAGAACCCAGTTCCATCTAGGCTAATGATTCACTTGTACCCACCTGATGGCTGCTAAACATTTGCTAGGGAAAAAACAAACAAACAAACAAAAAAAAAAACCACAAAAAATTCAAACAATGCAAATTCCAAAGCCCACGGAAGATCTGCTGAATCATAATCTTCAGAATTGGGGATCAGTAACATTGAGTAACTCTGAAGATCATGCAAGTATGGAATTCCTGACCTTAGTCTTGGTTTTATCAAAGGATCTTGGAACATTACTGTATCTATGCACTTCCTCTGAGGTCATGGGGTTGCCAGAGAAAGTTATTTTTTCTTCAATGTAATGACAGATCTAAAAAAAAAAAATTAAGAAATTCTTGAGTTTTACATTCAGTGTTCTGCCTTCCAGTTCATGGTTTTTCCTGTTTAGTTATCCTTTCCTCTTAACTCAGGGACTTAACACCTCTATGTTATATCTTTCCATGTAGACCTACTCCTGAATATACTAAGACAAGCAATTCATGAATAATTGATATAAATTGGAAATTCATCCAATTTACTAGAGGATTACAAATGAACAACATTTTTTTAAAGTTAAAAAGATGCTGAACTTCATAGATTACCAGGTAAATAAAATTTTAACAATCGGATATATTTTTATGTAACCCATAAGACTGGTAAGAAAGCTTGAGCTTTCTAATGTTGGCAAGAATGCCATAAAATTGGCATTTTTGGATATTTTTATGGGCTTAAAAAGCACTGATATTTTGCTAACTCACACCCATTTCCCACCACTTTCTCCTTTGCTTGCCTCAACTTTAGAGACTAGAAATATAAATACTGATTTTCCCAGCTCTCCTTGCAGCTGTGGTGGTCATATGACATCTTTCTAATCAATAAACATACCGTGGAGGGTTAAACAATAAAGGTGTATAAGAAAGTGAGTATTTACTGATAAGAAGGAAGTGTTGTAGTAGGTGACTCCCTTCTCTGTTTCATCATGTTTTGAATGTAGACATTACGCCTGGAGCAATGGCTGTCATCTTGTCATCATAAGCGAAAGGCCAAGGAACTTGCAGATATGCAACTATGATATTTTTAGGCCATTGAACAAACACCAGCAGCTGCTACCCCAGACCTACTATTTTGTGAGAAAAATAAACCCTATTTATTTAGATTATTTTTAATTAGAATTTTTTGTTACTTTCAAAATTCCTAACAAACAAAATGAGATTCTAAATTGATAAAATGTTTTGGAAGGGAATTTGACATAATCAATAAATTTTAAATGCAGTAAGTATTATTATTACAATTTTATGTTTGGAATATGTAAATTTATGTTAATGAAAATATCATCCATATACACAAAGACACATATACATAACAACATTAATTTCAGAACTCTTTGAAATAGCAAGTAATTGGAAATAATCTGATATTCACTATTAAGGAAAGTGCTTAGATAAATCACCACTACTAGGCATGCATAAAATAAAGAGGGGCCCTACTCACACAAATACAGAAGGACCATCAAAATACACTGTGTGTGAAAAAAATGCATGGAAGAACAATATGTATAATATGGCCACATTTATGTAAAAAATATGTGTGTATGTAAGTTTGTGTATGAAACTTTGAAAATGGGCTAGTTTTTGTAGGGAAGAGAATTGAGATTTTCAGTTCTTTCCAATCCTCAGTATTGTTTGATTCTTGGTCAATGAGAATATTAAATATATTCCCATATAATCAGTCTAAATAAATAAGTTTATTCATGTCAAAATATAAACACTTGATAATAGCTTAAATGCTTACCTTTCCCATGAGAATTTGAGTTTTGAATAATAATTAAAGGAACTGACTGGAATTCCAGGTAAGCAGGGGAGAAGTATTATATATGTAGAACCTCTTTGGCCTCTAAAATCATTCAGTATAGGTGGCCATTTCTTTAGCTCTCTCTAAAGCTAGTCATTTCCCTTTGGTATTAAAAGAAAGAAAGATAAATCTTCAGAAAAACAGTGAAGCATTTATTAACACAATCATAAAAAAAACTTATATGCCATTAATTCTGATTAGATACCTAAAGAAAACTTAGAAATCTGTAAATTAAGGGTTTGTCTAAATTATTTTCTCATTCTAGTGCTTCTTGACAGTTTGGTTTTTGAATTAGAATAAAATCATTTTCACTGAACAACATTTTGAGAACCATAAATATTATTTAGAGCCAAAAATTAATTTTTATCTTTCTAATTATTACTGATGCCTAATTGATTAGATGTTATATGGTTTCTCTGATTTGATTATTGTCACTATCCCTCCCAAATCAAAAATGGAAAACTCTAAAGGCAATCAATCTTTAAAATATTTTAGGTCACACTTTGATGGAAGTTTGAAAATATTGATGAATTCAAGTTTACAGATTGGATCTATTACTTCTATACCTATTCTAAAAACATGGGGTATTCATTTTTTCTTTCTTTCTTTCTTGTTTTTAGTTTGTTTCTGGCCAGATACATTCAAAATATCTACAGATAATGTGATAAGTGAAGCAAGGATGGAATCTATTACTGGAACGAGCTATTCTGAAAAGGTGAGAATGAATGATTAGTGTCTCCTTGCAATAGGCATCACGTTTGTCATAATATCTAACATGTATTGACCACTCATTATGTCCCTTGTATAATGGTAATCACTCAACATGCATTCTTTCATTTAATCCTTTCAACAATATATGAGATAGATACTATTATTTTTTCCAGTTTGCTGATAAAGTAGCTACTGCTTAGAGATATTAAGAAATTTTCCCAAGATCAGATGGCTAGTATGGGATTCTATCCCAGGTCTATGAGGCTCCAAAATTCACACTGTTAATTATTATTCTATACATCCTACAAAAGGCATCAGTCATGGACTGGCGTATAATATTAATATATACAAAGTGGGTTTGTACATGTTTCCTGTAGACTGGGGCATTGTGTTGTTCAACGCCATATACATAGGACCAGGAATAAACAATATAGTCAATACACATACACTTGTTGAAAGGATGGATACATATATGCATGAATGAAAGGCTAATGATCTGGTTGTAAAATTGAATTAACTCCTTTTTCTTCACAAAACCAGACCACTTCTCAGGATGCTATTTATTAAGAGGCTTTCTTCTTTGGGTATTTTGCGGGAAAGAACTCTTAAGATGCCTCCAGTTTAATAGTTTTCCATTCTAGGAAATACTTTCTATTAGTTCCAGAGAAATAACCAAAAAAATGGAGCCTAACTGTATTTTTCATCCATGGATGGAGAGAAACCAAGTAGAACAGTGCTTGAAAATAACCTCAAAACAATGTGTTCTTCATTGCTTTTCCTCTCCTCACTGGGTCATAAAGAAAGGTGCTGAGAGAGCTGACTTTGAAGAGCTCCCAAGATAGTTTTCCAGATGACCTCTTGGTCACAAGGGCCAGTTATTTTGAAAGGCTTAAGTACCATAGAGAGAGCAAAGTGAATGGGTGAAATTTCTTTCCTTGATTGGTGTATTATTCTGAGAAGTGCTGATGCAGATTGTCCTGAACCAGAGGGAGGGAGCCAGAGCCCCTGGCTTTGCCTAATTTACAAATTTGGGAACTAATTAACCTTTTAAACTAAATCAAACTTCTCAAACTAAAGAAAATCAGAATAATTTCTACATATATGACAAAGTACAAGCCAAAGAAAACCTAGAATCTACATTTGTTAGTACCTACAGAGACCATGGGTAGGGGCTGCCTTTAATTCAGCTCACCATCTGCTACTCCCACCTTAACCCTTCTAGTGTGTAGCATGTGTGTGTGTTGGGGTTGGGGGTGGGGTAAACCATTTTGCTGTTTCAGCACATTGCATAACTCCCACTGCCTAGGAGACTGAATTCTGGCTCTCTACTTAGCTCTAGCACTGTGTATCCCCCACTCCACTAGTAATCTATATGAATTCTCTGCTCCAGATAAAATGATTTGAACCTCTATTCTAAAATGAGGTTCAAAGTACAGCAACATTAACATTTAGCATTTATCAAGCACGTACTATGTGTTAAATATTCTGCTAAAATGCTTTACATAGATTATCTCATTTAACCTCACGACTTTATGAGGTAAGTACCACTTTATTTAGAGATATATATATAGAGAGAGAGAGAGAGAGAGAAAGGGGGAGACAGAGAGAGAGAGAGAAAGGGGGAGACAGAGAGAGAGAGAGAGCTATAATAAGGACACAGCTGTCAGTGGTGAACTAGAATTTGAACTTAAGCAGTTTAACTCCCCATTGCTTTAACTACTAATTCTCCTAGTTCTCTCTGTATAGAAATCAAATGGTATAGACCCTTGGTTTTACTCTTTGGCCAACATATAGGATTACAGCCACAGTTGAAAGTAAAGATTTAGAATGATTTTCAAACAAAACTGAGTAGAATATCCCTCTTCTACCTTAAGAAGTTGAAGCCCTATGCATATCATATGAATTCAGTTTATTTAGTCATTTGACAAGTGTTCATTGATCACCTACTATGTGTAGGCACTATTTTAGGCACTGCAGAAACAGGAGAAAACAAAAGTCTTTGTCCTCATGAAACTTATATTCTAGTACATTCTTCTTCCTCATATTTCATCAAAAGGGACTAAGTCATCCTACGTAATGTAACAAAAGCTTTTGTCACTGGCGAGGGACAGATAGGGATTGTAATCAACTCTGCTTTCTTCTTTGGGGCTGATGACTCAAACAAAGGGACACATAGTTCCTGGAGGTGAAAACAAGGTTCACTAACTAAAAGATACCAAACTTTCATATTACTGGGGCCAGCCAGGAATTATAACAGAAAATAGAATATATTAAAGAGCACTAATCCCATCTACAATGGCAGTTCCTTCTCTGTTCTCCCGGGCTATCACCATATTAGAAAGTGGACTAGTGTTATAAAGCTACAAATATTCCAAGAAAAGGCAAAAATCTCACTTTGTATACATGTAAAATATTCAATTTTTTCAAATGTTGGAAGATTAATTCAAAGTAAAAACAAAAAAATGAAACCCAAACCTCTGTGCCAATTAAGAAAACCCCACATACATCTATTGTAAGACTGAATGATATTCCAGTGTGTGTATCACATTTTCTTTATCCATTCATCTGTTGTTGGACATTTAGGCTGTTTCTGCGTCTTGGCTATTATGAACAGTGCTGTAATGAACATAGGAGTGCTAATATCTCTTCAAGATCCTGATGTCAGTTCTTTTGGATAAATACCCAGAAGTGGGATTGCTGGATCATATGATAGTTCTAAAAGAAGGAAATCCTGCAGTATATGACAACATGGATGAACCTTGAGGACATCATGCTAAATGAAATAAACCAGTCACCAGAAGGATAAATACTGCATGGTTGCACTTGAATGAGGTATCTAAAATAGTTAAACTCATAGAGTCAGAGAATAGAATTGAGGTCATCAGGGGCTGGAAGGATGGAGAAATGGAGAGTTGCCATTCAATGGGTATAAAGTCTCAGTTTTACAACATAAATAAGTTCTAGAAATCTGCTGTACGACATTGTCCCTATAGTTAGCAATACTGTATTATTCTACACTTAAAAATTTGTTAAGAGCATAGATCTCATGTTGTGTTCTTACCACAATAACAATAATAAAACACATCTGTAGGTCAGAGTCTATCCACATGCTGCCAGTTGTGTCTTACCCAGAGTGTGCATGTGTGTGTATTTGTGTGTTGACTTTGAAAGATTAGAAATAGTCTGGCACTCAGCCCTGTGATTGAACTGGAAGAACATATCACCCAAGGCATCTATTCCAAACCCGGTAGAATACAAAATGAAGGAGGCCAGGAACCTTGTGAAAGATCCTGTAAAGGAAAGGAGGAATTAAATCACTGAGGAAGATACAAGGAGAGTTTGACAAAAGAATCAGGAGCAATGTCAGAGTCAGCATGAGCTTTCCTGCAAAAACATCACATAAAGTTTATTTTAACCAACGCCACTTCCCTGTGAGCTCTTTTGCTCTGAGATGGAGAACAAGCAGGTCATTTCTTCTTTGTCCTGGATCTTTGGCAGGGAGGAACATTTCCTTTGAAACTTCAGAGTCAGGGATAAAGAAAGCCTAAGCTTCTCAGAGGAGTTTCTGGAAGTTCAACCCCACCTGTCAGTTGGTCCTCTTGCAGGATCTGGGCATTCCTGTTCTCTAGGCATGTTTTGACTCACTTTCCCATTCACACAGGCCATTGATGAATTTAAATCCAAATGCAGAAGATTCAAGTTCTGGAACCATTTAGGAGAACATTTTATCCAGAAATAGGAGGAAAAATATCACCCTCATCACTTTGAATGACTTTGTAAGTACAGAAAAAAAGAAAAACCTGAGAAAATCAATTCTTTTATGGCATCTTTGTGCATTTAGTAAGCAGAAGGTAGATTTCTCTATAATATGGTAAAGAATAGAAAACGTTTGGCACATGGTAAGCATCCAATAAAGGTCAGCAATGTATAAAAACAGAAAGTAGAATGGCAATTACTAGAGGCTGGGCAGGGAAGGAAGAGAAGTTGTTGTTTAATGGGCATAGAGGTTCAGATTTGCAAGATGAAAATGTTCTGGACATCTGATTTACAACAATATGAATATACTTTATTGAACTGTACACTTAAAAATGGTTAAGATGGTGGATTTTATGTTATGTGTTTTTTACCATAATAAAAAAGAAAAAGAAAAAATGCTAATGTTCTCAAGGACCAAATCCATTGACTAGTGTCCCGTTGAAATATAAGTTGTAGCCGTAATTATCCAGTCTTGACAGGTTGCCTGGCAGTTTGTAAGCTTCAGTGCTTTTCAGCTCTTGAATTTATTCCTGTACGTGCATTATCTTTGAAAGCAAAAACTTGCTGATTGTATTCAAAGGTACCAAAAGGTACCCCTTACATTTATATCACATTTAAGGTTTACCAAGTGTTCTCAAGTATATTATTTTATCTGAACCTTTACAATAGTCCGGCAGGTATACTGTACTTCATTTTGAAAATCTGCAAACTGCCTTTGAGGGGTTAAATGAGTTGTCTGAGATCACAGGTGGGGCAGGGCTGGACCTTGAACTCATAAATTCTGATTCTAGATTCAGGACTATTCTCATTGACCCAAGCCATTGTGAGACCTAATTTATCTTTCCATCCTGGGACACTGCCTTTTGCTCCTCATCATATGTAAAGCCATAGTACACTGTGCCATAAAAATCACTTTCTAACGTATTAATGTGCTTTTAAATACTATTCACAGACTTGAATCATTTTTCTACCACTTAGAAGCTAAATAATGAAAGTCTAAAAGCCCACAAGGACTAGTAGAGACTCCAGCATATTCATTGATTATGATTTAGTTTGGATGTACACTATTCTCCAGTCATCTAATCAATAACAAGTGATTAAAATAACTGACTAAATCATAAACATATTGGGGTTTTCAATCTTTTTAGTGACTAGCCTAGATTGAGTGTACAGCCTAGCCATAGTGTAGGGATCATTAACATTCTCACAGAAAATGTGTTCAGTGATAGATTTGTGTTTGGCTGAGAGGAAATTGTAAGGGTTTAAAAAAGCAGATTAGGAAAATGTTTAAGAGCAGGAACTCTTGGACATCTGAGTTTGAGTCTCAACTAAACTCTGCCATTTACTAGCTGTATCTTAAGGCAAGTTTCTTAATCTCTCTAAACCTCAGGGTACTCATCCATGTAATATATATAACAATTTCACCTACCTGGAATGTTTCTTGTGGGGATTGAGTCAATTGAGTAAAGGAATTACAGAATTAGCTAGTATCTTATAAAATTTCAGGAAATGAATATTAACTTCTATTATGGAAATTATTATCTATTTAGTGTCCCTAACTTAAGTTCCCTCATTAATTTCTTTAAACACAAAAAATGGTTAAGGGAAATCTATCAGGTCATTGTGTTGGTATCAGAGTTAATGGGATAAGGAAGAAAAAGCATTTACCACCCAGTGATTTACACACTCTGAGCACTCAATGAATATCAGGTACTCTGTTGGACACCTCCTTTGCCCTGCCTCATATCCTCTTGACCTTCTACTCCAGCCATTGCTAGGCAATTTGGTTCATGTTGGGGCAGCCTGATAGCACCTCCCACAGCCTATCATGTCTCTCACTTTCTTAGCCTGGACCTTCTATGTGGCTCAGTTGAGGAAAATGTATGGAAATCCTCTTGGAACTGGTGCATGTACAAATCTAGAAATGTTAACCAAGTTAACACCCCATGAGGGGCTTGCCCAGTGAAAGATCAAAGCTAATGGATAAATGCTCCCTTCTTCCAGCCCTCAAGTGGATATTCTAGTTGCATTTTATGCAGCTCTTCAGGGGTTCTTTAAGGATTGAGCCTCAGTTGCTCACAGCAGTGATCTGTTCAATAACATCCTTTTCGTCATACTCCATTTCAATCTTTCCCATACCCCACTGCTGTTTCCTGGTATCACTTCCCAAACAAACTACCTGCACACAAGTGCTTGTCTCCAGCTCTACTTTCAGGGAACTCAGAATGTTATTATATGTGGCTATAAAGTCTAAATGAAATAAATGTATTTTTTCTTTTAGGTTATGTCTCCCACAAATCATATTGAGATATTTTTAGGGTATCAGAAGATTGTTGAAATGGATCTTGAAGGTAATTTGTACCAATCTATTGACTGCTTCTAGAGCCCCTTTTAATGATCTTAAGTGATATTCTAACCCAGAGGTTGACAAACTTTCTCTGTAAAGAGACAGATTTTAAATATTTTAGGCTTTGCAGGTAAGGTGGTCTCTGTTGCAACTGCTCGACTTTACCTTTGTAGCATGAAAACAGTCAAAGATAACCATGGAAATGAATGGGATGGGTGTGGCTGCACTCTAGTTAAGTCTTTATTTACAAAAATATGTGGCTAGTTTAGGCTTGCAGTATAGATATGATATATAACCTCAGACATTTTTCAGGCAGATTTATTAAAAAGGTATTGATTCTAATTTTCTACCCTAAAATTGCTTTTCTCAAAGCATTTACTTTATAATAACCAAATATATCTCCAAGTATGTCTATGCTTCCTTATCCCCATCCATACAGATGAACTGTCCTGACTCTAGGAAGGGATTGAGATGAATGTCTGAGAATTTAAGGGCTAATAATAGCATTTATTAAGTGCCTACCATGTTTCAGGTTTACACTAAATGCTCTTCCTGAATTAGCTCATTTAATTCTGAGAGAAATTGCAATTAGCAAGGCTAGGCAACATCGTCACAGCAGGTAAGTAGTGGAAGTGAGATTTGAATCCAAATCCATCTCCAAAGTGTAATCTCTTAGTACCACAGGATAGTCTGTAAAATCTAACAATTCTCTTTTACAGCAAAACAAATTATATTTCGATATATGGAGGCTAAACCAGGAGAGGAGAAAAAATTAAAGTGGTTATCTTAAGTAAACTGTATCTACCGTTCTCTGTCAAAATATTTAACATAGTTTTGGAGTATATGACCAATTCCACAACTCTAAAAATATCTAAAATGTGTTGGTGCTGTGATGTCGAACACAGTCTTAGTTATGCCACAGTAATTTTTTAAATTGGATTTTCATAGTTAGTTCATTGGGATTGGTCCAGGAATGAAGCAGAGTATGGAACTTCATGTATGGACATTTAAAACATTTATATCCATGCTAAGAATATATTTACTATGGTTGACAACTGTCACTGAAACAGCAGCTAATTAGAAGAAAAACAAATTAAATAAAATAAAGACAAGCCAGACTTCTGTTCTATAATTCAAGAGGACTTAGCTTCATATTCAAGTTGTGATATACAAGTTTATGAGAATGGTATAAAAGATATATTTTCCAGCTAAACAAGAAGCTAATTTTAAACACTGTAAATGACAGCATGTTTTAAGCAGTATCTGACTAAAAGAAAAATGGTAATAAAGAAGAAGGGCCACGAATCTAATTTTGCATATAGAGGAGAACAGAGACCAGGAACAGATAAATTGGTTTGAGGAAACATTAATACCTCTTCTTCTGATGACATGAAGCTTTTGACATAGCTCTTTCCTCTTAGAAATTATCCAGGAAATACTTTTTACCACTCCTAAACTACATTTTAAGATTTGGTTCTGTTTTGAGGATTATAAAGCCAATATGAATTCAATTGTTCATTCATTTATTTATTTAACAAGTGAAAATCTTTATTTTGCTGCTCTTTTCCTTAGCAAAACTTTAAATTTTTTCTTTAGTATACATATTCTCTTTAGTACACACAATAAGGTGGCATGGGTGGGCTCCACCACCATTCCCTGACTTCAAGAGTATCCTGGGTTAGCTTAAGCCAATCAAATGGACTATCTCCATGGACACCAAAACTGATTCAAGGATAAGCTTATCATAGCCAATTAAAAATAAGAAGAAGCTATCTAACTTCTTGGAAATAGCATTTTCCCTTCTCTTCCACGTGAGCAACTAGAAGAGATTCTTTCTTTCTTTCCTCGATGATATGATATGAAGATGTGGAGTCTGGAACCAGTAAAGACATTTTGCTGCCAAGAGATTGCATTAAGTCTTCCCCCAAATCAGAACATATTCTGAACTTTTTAGTTTAGTGAGTTAATAAACCTGCTTTATTATTTAAGCCTGTTTGGTTTGTCCTTTTTTTTTTTGGTCACTCATTTTCAAGAGTCTTTGCAGAGTCAAAATACATTGTGCCATGTTCTGGGGAACCAAGACAAATAAGAATATGCAGTGTTTTTAGGAAGCTTCCTTTGTCATGGAAATACGACCTTTGAGCAACAAGTTGATGTACACCTGACTCTCAGGCAAGAGACTGGAACACCAGAAGAAAATAACTAGATTAGATTTTTTAAAAGGAAAGTTATAAGAGGAAAGAAAAGGAAGAAATGTTTGACTGGTGAGCCAGAATATCGAATCAGATATTCTAACTAACCACTTTAGTTTTTTCTCCTCTCCTGGTTTAGCCTCCATATATCAAAATATAATTTGTTTTGCCATAAAAGAGAATTGTTAGATTTTACAGACTATCCTGTGGTACTAAGAGATTACACTTTGGAGATGGATTTGGATTCAAATCTCACTTCCACTACTTACCTGCTGTGACGATGTGGCCTAGCCTTGCTAATTGCAATTTCTCTCAGAAGTTTGTGCTACCCCCCTGCATACGATAAACAATGAACCAAAACATCATCTGAAAGTCTGCAAAGTTTGATTTGAAGGCAAATAAATCAGTTTCTGTGAAAAAGTTAAATATCCTGAAGTCTTGTTGTGCAGAACAGAGGATTTGGAGAGTGTCTGCAGCCTTTGAGAGCAAAGAGTATGTTCTTTCTAACAACAAATAATTGGGAACAAGATGTCTGTCCAGAATTAATTTGATTGTTGTCAAGGATGAGTTACAAAACCAGCAACATCTAAGAGATCAACTGTATTATCTTTATCCTTAAGATCAATTTAAGATATAAATAGCAGATTGATTGTACCTTGAGCTCATAGCTATATTCAATTACATCCTCTGACACAGAAAAAATGGCTGAGATTTTTAACCTTTCTTTTTTAAGAGTAAAAGCTGCCCCCTGGCATGATCAAAAATGGTCCTTTTTACTGAACACAAAATTGAGATTTATGGTGCTGGGTTATGTAAAAGAAAAAGGAAAATAAATGTATTTGTCTTGTGGCTATACAGAATGGTGTCTTGTAGATTTAGTTTTGGACTTCTACATACAAAATGGGAATGTGTGATGTAGAACAGTAAGACTAAACTCTAATGTGCGTACAAATCGCCTGGGTATCTTGCTGAAATGCAGACTCAGATATAGCAGATCTGGGGTAGGGCCTTAGATCTGCATTCTGGTAAGAACCCCATTAATGCTGATGCTTTTGTGTCCATGGGTCACACTTTAGCAAGCAAGGATATAGAGGAAAGAGCTGGGGTACATAGAATTCAAGAGGTCTGGGTTTAGTCAGTTGCATCACTAACTAGTTGTGAGTCCTTGCCAGTGTCACTTAACTCTGCATGTTCCTCATGTGTAAAATGATGGGGTTGGATTTAGTCATCTCAAAATTCCTTACAAATCTAATCCAACAAGATTTTTAAAAAGGCTGTACATGCTATGCATGGTGTTTTTAAATCCTCTCTCTATATTTTTCCTTACTCTTTTTCTTCATGGAAGGTATTATCTACCAAGCCAGCAACATGAATATTGTCCTTAGCTCTTCCTTCTCTATCACCTCCCTTTATTTATTCAATCATCGAGTCTCCTCCAGTTCCTTCTTAAATATTTCTAGGCTCTTTTGTTTGTTTGTTTTTTTCCATTCACACTGGTACCACTAAAATTCAAGTAACTGTCATCTCCCTCTCGAGCACACAATAACAGAGTCCTACAAGATGTCTATCCCTTTTCTTCCCCCTTTCAACCCATTATTCATTCATTTGGCAAAGGGATATCTTTAACAGCCTGTAATTTTTCTGCCTTCTGGGCACAGCATTTTTAATACACTCTAGCACACCTCTGCTTTGTCTTCTGAGCCATGTGGTTTGAGTGGGCTTCACTTGCCTTCCCATTCCAATATTTAATTTATATCTAATATCCAATTACTTTCTGCCCCTGTATGAACTCCTTCAATTATTTCCCGTTTCTTTTTAAGGATATGGACTGTAATCTCTATCATAACATATGGAATGCAATCCCTATCATGTCTTTATCATGACATGTGGACTACAGTCTCTCCTGGCATAAGCTGTGCATGATCTCACCCTCATCCATGCCTTCTCTCCCCCTCTTGCTCTCACATTTTAGTCATGCTGGACTCCTTTAAGTTTTTTAAAAGCATCATACTCTTTCTCATATCATGTCCTTTGTACCTGTTGTTTCCTCATCTGGCACATTCACTTTCCCTTTCCCTGATTCACTGATGGTGAATTATTCTTCAGGACTCAGCTGAGACATTATTTCCTGATTCCCAAAGCTAGGTTAGTTTAGGACTCTGTTAAATGTGCCATAAGTACTTTGCACTTGACCTTTGTAATGCTAAATGACACACTTTTAAATATTTGTTCAATGCCTATTTTTCCCAGTACAGTACATACTTGATGAGGACAGGTAACCATTTGCCTTATACAATTCTAGTTTGAGAATATTCTCAACAATAACCTACTGAATTTGAATGGAATAATCCTGTATAGTAATGTGGTTGTCCCAACCACTTATGTCAGGTTTTACAGACTATTGGGGAGTTCTTGAGTACTCTAGTCTCTCTGCCTCCGACTTTTCTTTATGTCAATCTTTTCTTCACACTGCTAGGAGGTATTTCAAAACAGAGTCCCAATCATCTTACTCTTTTGTTAAAAATTATTTTATGCCACCCCACTGTCTATGGAATAATTCCAAAATGTACAACCTTCATTCAAGTTTTTCCGTAATCTGTCCCAAGCAACCTTGGGTACACTATGCACTATGTAGGCAAATATCCTGATATCCAGCCAAATAAAGTAATTAGCTGTCTTCCAAATCAGTCCCACATTCTCTGGTTTCATGACTTTGTCTTTAATGTACTCTTCCTAGAATATTTCTACATACATAGCTCAACATAAATGCCATTTTGTTTAGTCTTCTTTATATACCCTGGATTAAAAGTTCTCTCTTTCTCCTCTATATTCTCTTTGTAGATCATCCATCCCTTCATGCTAGGGGTTTAAGAGAGTCTAATCACCCTTATCTTCTTGTCCCTGTTCTAGACATTGAAAAAGACACAAGAAGCTAAAAGTATAATTAATAAATGAGGCTTAAAATCTCATAAATGATACTTCTACCTGGATCGTTAAACATGGCTTAGACCTAAGGGCTTCCCTATTCTTCCATTCCTTCCCAAATCTATACCCCTTGTAAGAAAAGTTGTCTACTGAGAAGATGCTTATATATCCGACTAATTGCAAAATTGTAGCTTCCCTCACAAACTCATTCATGAAGGTGATTTTGAGCATCTCTGTCCAATAGAAATATAATGCAAGCCACAACTGTAATTTTAAATTTTCTAGTGGCCACATAAAAACTTAAGAGGACAAAATTAACTTTAATAATATGTTTTACACAATATACTCCAAACATTATAATTTAAGTGTGCAATCAATGTAAAATTATAATGAGATATTTTGCATTCTTTCTTTTATCATACTAAATCTGGTATATATTTCATACTTACAAGACATCTCAAATGCTCAATAGCCACATGTAGTTACTAGCTACTCTATTAGCATAGCCTTAGAGAAATACAGAGTCTACTATTGACTTTTTTTTAAAAAAAAGTTTATTTTGAACTAATTGTAGATTCATAAGAACTTGCCAAGAAAAGTAGAGTAAGGTCCTGTGAACCCTTCATCTTTTGTCCACGAATGGTAGTATCTTGCATAACTATAGTACAATAACATTGCCTTTTAAAAGCAGAGGACTTTTCTTCCCTATATACCTAGATTTCTCTGAGATCGCCAATTGCAAAAGTTCTTCATTTTCTTATGGTGAGAAATGAATAATAAGATGGAGAGACAGGCTAAAACTATTTCATTCCAATTTTGTTTTCTCCTAGAGTGTAGAGCAGATGTCATCTTCCACTTACGAAAGGAAGATATCTTCCCTCTACCCACTCCAGTATATCATACTCTGCCTTATTTTAGATAGTTCTACTTTAACAAGGAGGCAATAAGACCCTGAAGTATGGAAAAATTCACTCATTTCTATATCTTCCATGTGTACATTGGTTTGCAAAAGAAGATGCTCAGTGAGTATTTATTGAGGTAAATCCTTGACATAATCCAACTGCTATGTGAAAGGCATTTTTTATTCACATTTTCAAGCCATTCAACTGTTGCATACCTAAAGTGAAAATGATATAACCTTTGAATAAGTTTGACGGACGCCTTTTCTTGGGTAAGAATGATTGCACTTTGATTTACAGGGCACACAGTAAATTAGCCAGTAGGGAATATTTTATCTATCTAGAGGTACAAGCTTTTTTCCTTAACTTGGTTTTAATCAGAATTAGGTCTTTGAACACATGTCATTCATTCCATGGATAGTTTTTATTCAATTTAACATCTTTACACTTCAAAAAGAGAAAAGCAGAGATGTAAAGACCTCCCAGGCAAATTAGCCTATATGATTATTCAGCTAACAATTGGTACATAGATACAAACCATTGCTTTTTCTTCCCAGTTTCTGCAGCCTATATATGTTGAAACAGCTCCAAGAGCTACACATAGATTTTCTTTCCTTTTTTTTTTTGAGACAAGGTCTCTCTCTGTCACTCAGCTTAGAATGCAGTGGTGTCATCATAGCTCACTGCAGCCTCAAACTCCTGAGCTAAAGCAATCCTCCTGCCTCAGCTTCCTGAGCAGCTGGGACCACAGGTGCATACCACCACACCCAGCTATTTTTTTAAAAAATTTTTGTAGAGATGGGGTCTTGCTATGTTGCCCAGGTTGGTCTCGAACTACTGGCCTCAAGCAATCCTCCCATTTCAGCCTCCCAAAGTGCTGGGATTTCAGGTGTGAGCAACTGTATAAAGCCCTACAAATAGATTAAAACCCAAATACCTCAGCTATGATTAGCTATCATGTATCTCTAGATGCAGCATGGGGCCTGGATCATGGGACAGAACAAAAAATGTGTGTTGAATAAATAAATGAGTCATGTTCTCATTCAGTGCCATCTTTGAGTGTGTGTAGGATCTAAGGATAGATTTTCTGAGTTGGAAAGGTATTGGGTACCTTATGGGGAGCTTCCAAAGCAGACATTCACTAGAAAATGTCACCAGCTGGGCAATATTACCCTGCAACAGGCCTCCAGGGGCCTATGCCAAAACCCTGAGCATACCTAGGGCCAATCACTATCACTTTCCTTCTTTTCATCCAGGAATATCTGTATGTTAGAGCTTGGAGTTCTGATTATGGCTGTGTTCTGGGAGTGTCAAAGTCTACACAATAAATGGCAGCATGTCTTTATATCCTTCTTACCATGTATCTAGATATATCCCCCACCTGCCAACCAGCCTCTCCTTTATCCTTTGCCAGAAACCAAGGAATCAACATGGTTGTCCCTTTTTACTTATACCCCCACATACGATTTAATACCAAATCATATTGATTCTGACTCTAAAACATCCTTGGAATCTGTCCACTTTTCTTTCATGGGGCCAACACTCATCTCTAACTTGGAAAACTACAATGGTGCCCAGGGTGACGCCTATATTTTCATTCTTGCAGCTGTCCATTTGAAGGGTGCAAAAGTGATCATGTTGCTTCCCTGTTTCAAATCCTTCAGTGTCTTCTCACCAGTAATGAGCTGTATCTTCAATATGACTTCAAAAGCCCAGGATGATCTGGATACAGTCTGCTTCTCCAGGTTCATCTCTTCCACCCCCTGCTCAACGACCACCCTTGAGCCATGCTGAACTTCCTTCAGATCTCTAAAAGGAACATGATTTTCCTCCTCATGTCCTTTATATATGTTGTTCTCTCTGGTTGAAATAGTGTCCTTTATTCCACTGCACTGAGCCCTTTTATTAGCTGGTTTCCATTCAGTCTTCAAATTTCAGTTTGAATTTTACTTCTTCAGGAAACCTTGCCTGACCTTTCAAATTAGCTTAGAATTCTTTTAGGATTCCATATGCACATGTCACATCTCTTCTTTATGGCATTCATTTTTATTATAACTTTTTGTTTAACGTCCTTCTTCTTTGTTTTTCTGTCATTTCCAGGAGGCCAGTGTTGGTGAATGTCTTATGAACCACTGCTATGTTGATGCCCAGCACAGTGCTTGGTAAGTATCAGGTGTTTGATAGTTATTTATCAAAGCAATAAAGTGTGTGTTTTCATCATTGTCAATGCCTGTGTTTTTCTATCTTTCAGAGACCACACTTTGCTTCATCCCACGACTCTTCTACCTCCATAAATAAGGTGTTAACGATTATCACCTGTACACAGGGTACAATGGGGAACAGAGCCCCTCTGGAGAAGCTGGAGGCTTGGCCTGGGGAGACACATTTATCTGGTGTAACAAAAAGGTAATCAACAGAAAATTTAATTGAGTTTTAATGCCAGGGTCTACCAGTAAGTAGTTGTACAAACTTCAGCCAGCCACTTCCTCCCTCTGGGTCTTAATTTACCACTGTGTAAACTATAGAGTATAGAAACTTTTAGTGACCACCCAGAGCTAATATCCTATGTCTAAGGGCTTCCCAAGAGGAAACCATAATAGCTGACCCTTCAATTATAAAGAGTGGATGCCACAAACACTTTTTAAAATAAAAGTTTTTCTGTAACTATCTTTTACTTTTCATTTATTTTTAAATTTTATTTATTTATTATTTATTTATTTCAAAATATTAATTAAGGGAGTACAAGTGTTTTTGCTACATGGGTACCTTGTATAATGCTTAAGTTAGGGCTTTTGGTGTGCCTGTCACCAGAATAGTGTTCATTGTACCAAATAGATAAGATATTACCCCACATGCCCCACACACCACTTTCTTGATCTGTCATGTCCTTTTTATTGCTTTGTGCATGTGTGTACCCATTATTCAGCTCTCACTTATTAGTGAGGACATATGGTGTTTGGTTTTCCATTCCTGAGATACTTCACTTAGGATAATGGTCTCCAGTTCCAATCAAGTTGCTGCAAATTACATTATTTCATTCCTTTTTATGACTGAGTAGTACCTCATGGTGTGTGTGTGTGTGTGTGTGTGTGTGTGTGTATCACATTTTCTTAATCCACTTATGAATTGATGGACACTTAAGTTGATTCCACATCTTTGCAATCATGAATTGTGCTGTGATAAACATTCTAGTGCAGGTGTCTCTTTGATAAACTGACTTCATTTCCTTTGGGTAGATACCCAGCAGTGGCGTTGCTGGATCATATGGTAGGTCTACATTTATTTCTTTGAGGAATCTCTATACTGTTTTTCATAGAAGTTGTACTAACTTGCAGTTGCACCAACACTGTATAAGTGTTACTTTTCTCTGCATCCACACCAACATCTATTGTTTTTTGACTTTTTAATAATAGCCACTGTGATAGGAGTCAGGTAGTATCTTCTCATAGTTTTAATTTGCATTGCCCTGACGAATAGTTGTGTTGAGCATTTTTTTCATATATTTTCTGGCCATTTGGCTATCTTTTGAAAAACTTCTGTTCATGTCTTTAGCCCACTTTTTGATGGGGTTGTTTGTTTTTTTCTTGCTGATTTGTTTGAGTTCTCTGTAGATTCTGGATATTAGACCTTTGTCAGATGTAGAGTTTGTGAATATTTTCCCCCTTTCTGTAGGTTGTCTATTCACTTTTTGATTATTTCATTTGCTGTGCAGCTTTTTAACTTAATTAAGTCCCATTCATTTATTTTTGTTGTTGCTGTACTTACCTTTGGGCTCTTAGTCATAGATTCTTTGCTTAAGCCAAAGTATAGAAGAGTTTTTCCTACTTTTCTTCTAGAATTCTTATGGTTTCATGCCTTTCATTTAAGTCTTTTATCCATGTTGAATTGATTTTTGTATATGGTGAGAGATATGGGTCCTGATTCATTCTTTTTTGTGTGGCTATCCAATTTTCCCAGCACTATTTATTGAATAGGCCTTCCTTTCCACAGTGTATAATGTTGTCTGCTTTGTCAAAGATCAGTTGGTTTTAGGTAGATGGTTTTATTTCTGGGTTCTCTACTCTGTTCCATTGGTCTATGCTTCTGCTTTTATATCAGTACCATGCTGTTTTGGTTATTATAGCCTTGTAGTATAATTTGATGTCAGATAATGTGATGCTTCCAGATTTGTTCTTTCTGTTTAAGGTTGCTTTGGCCATTTGGGCTCTTTTTTGGTTCCAAATGAAGCTTAGAATTATTTTTTTTAGATCTATGAAACATGACATTGGTATTTTGATGGGGATTGCATTGAATCTGTCAATCACTTTGGGCAGTATGGACATTTTAACAATGTTGATTCTATCAATCCATGAGCAAGGGATGTTTTTCCATTTGTCTGTGTCATTTGCAATTTTTTTCATCAGAGTTTTGTAGTTCTTGTACAGATCTTTCATCCTCTCAGTTAAGTATATTACTAGGTATTTTATTTTCTTTGTACCTATTGTAAATGGTATTGATTCCTTCATTTGACTCTCAGCTTGAGTGTTATTACTATGTAGAAATGCTACTGATTTGTGTACATTGATTTTGAATCCATCTGGCCCAGGGTTTTTATTTGTTGGGAGATTTTTTATTGCTGCTTCAATCTCACTGGTTATTATACGTCTGTTCAGGATTTCTATTTTTTCCTCATTGAGTCTTGGGAGTTTGTGTGTTTCCAGGTATTTGTCCATTTCCTCTACATTTCCTAGTTTGTTTGTGTAGAGGTTTACATAGTATTCATGGATGATATTTTGTATTTCTGTGGGTATCCGTTGTAATGTCTTCTTTTTCATTTCTGATTGAGGTTATTTGAGTCCTTTCTCTTCTATTTGTGGTTAATCTGGCTAGTGGCCTATCGATTTTGTTTGCTTTCATAGAACCAACTTTTTGTTTTATTGGTCCTTTGTATCTTTTTTTTGTTTGTTTCTCTTTCATTTATTTACACTCTGAGCTTTGTTATTTCTTTTCTTCCACTGTATTTGGGTTTGGTTTGTTCTTCTTTTTCTAGTTCCTTGAGTTGTGACATTAGGTCTGAGATATTTCTGTCTTTCTGATGTAGGCATTTAAGGCTATGAATTTTCCTCTTAGGACTGCTTTTTTTGTATCCCATAGATTTTGAAAGCTTGTGTCCCCTTTGTTATTCAGTTCAAGGAACTTTTTGATTTTCATCTTAATTTCATCATTGACCCTAGAATCATACAGCAGAAAATTGTTTAATTTCCATAATTTTGTGCAGATTTGAGTGTTTATCTTGGAATTTATTTCTAGTTTTATTTCACTGTGGTTTGAGATGATACATGGTATGATTTCGATTTTTTTTTTAATTTGCTGAGACTTCTTTTGTGGCCTAAGATATGATCAATCTTGGAAATGTTCCATGTGCTGATGAGAAAAATGTATATTCAATAGTTTTTGGGTAGAATGCTCTGTAAATGTTTGTTAGGTCCACTTAGAGTCCTGTTTAAGTCCTGTGTTTCTTTATTCATTCTCTGCTTCAATGATCTGTCCAATTCTGTTAGTGTTGTGTTGTAGTCCCCAGTAACTAAGATGCTACTGTTTATTTGTTGCTTAGATCTAGAAGAATTTGCTTTATGAAACTGTGAGCTCCTTTGTTAGGTGCATATATATTTAGGATTGTTATTGTCTTCTTGTTGAATCACTCCCTTCACTATTATATAATGACCATTTTTGTCTCTTTTTACATTGTTGATCTAAAGTCTATTATTGGATATGAGAGTGACCATACCTGCTCGCTTTTGGATTCCATTTGAATGGAATATTTTTTTCCATCTCTTAACCTTGAGTCTGTTTGAGTTCTTGTGGTTTAGATGTGTTTCTTGGAGACAGCAAATAGTTGAGTTGTATTTTTTCATCCATTCAGCCAGTCTATGTCTTTTGATTGGGGTATTTAGACTGTTCACACTGAGTGTTAGTATTGATGTGTCAGATGTGTTTTGTTTATCATATTGCATGATACCTTATTGTTTTGTTTTCCTTCTTGGCTATTGTTTTATGAGAGCTTTGAGCTGTAACTTTTGGGTGTTTTTACACTGATGGGTATCTATTGTGCTGTTGAATATATTATGCACTTTTGAGCTTTTCCTGTAGGGCAGGTCTAATAGTGATAAATTCCCCTAGTGTTTGCTTATCTGGAAAAGTATTTTTCTGTCATTTATGAAACTTAGTTTTATAGCATACAAAATTTTTGGATGATAGCTGTTCTGTTTAAGAAGATTAAAAATGGGGCCCCAATCCTTCCTGGCTTGTAAGTGATTGCTGAGAAGTCTGCTGTTAGCCTCAGGGTTTTCCTTTGTAGTTTAGTTGTTGCTTTCGTCTTACAGCTTATAGAATTTAATCCCTCATTGTGACTTTGGCCAGGCTGATGACTACATGTCTCAGGGCTGTCCTATTTGCTATGAATCTTCCCAGTATTCAATGACCATCTTGTATCTGGACATCTGAATCTCTGGAAATACCAGGGAAGCTGTCCGTAGTAATTCCCTCAAATATGTTTTCTACACTTTTTGATTTTTCTTCTTATCCCTCAGGGATACCTATAATTCATATATCAGCTTGTTCCACATAGTACCATATTTCTCTGAGTGATTGCTTATTCTTCTTTATTCTTTTTTCTACATCTTTGACTGACTGGGTTAGTTCAAAAGCCTTGTCTTCAAGCGCTGAGATTCTTTCTTCTGCTAGGTCTAGCTTGTTGTTGAAGCTTCCTGCTGTATATTGTAATTCCCTAAATGACTCTTTCATTTCTTAAAGTGCTGTTATATCCTCTTTTATGTTGTCTATCTCTTTAGCAACTTTTTCATTTTTTTCATTGATGCCCTGAAATTTCTTTTTTGGCTCCTTTGTGTCAGTTTTCAACTTTCTTTTCAATTTCATTTATCTCGTTTGTCATCCATATTCTGAATTCCATTTCTGGCATTTTACAAATGTCCCTGTGGTGGGGGTTCATTGCTGTGGATCTACTGTGACTCTTTGGGGGTGTCAATCTAGCTTGTTTTTTCATGTTGCCAGAATTTTTTTGCTGATTTCTTCTCATCTGAAGCCTCTTCTCTCAGCTCAGGACTTATAGGTTTACAGTGTACCTAATCTTCTTTGCTGGGAACTCTCCTATTTTGTGAGAAGGAGGAGAGGTCCCTAGATAACACTTTTGTGTCCTACTCTGGAGGACTGAGCTGGCAGGAGAGGTGTGGATGCACTGAGAGCCTGTAATATAGCTGTTCTCCTCCTGCATTACCTTGATCTCTTGTAGTTGTCACAGTCCAAGCCAGTGCTGGGGCACATTCATTCTGATTGGTGTATGGGTCCCCAGGCCACTGTTGCAAGCTCAGGCAGGGGGCTGTGCAAGTCCCTTTCCATAGAGTTGAGTGGTATGATCTTGGCCTGCACCTGGGAGGGTTGCAGAACCTTGATGGGTGCCTGGGTGCATCACAGGACTTTGGTCAGTGCCTGGGAAAGTTGTGGGACCTGGGCTAGTGCTGGGGGAGCTTTATGTGGAGTGGTGGATTGGTCCCTAGGCCACTGTTGGAAGCTTGGGTAGGGGACTGGGTAAGTCCCTCTCCACTGAGGCAGGCAATGTGGGATGTTGCTCTGCCTAGGTCTCCCCATAGTGGTGAGTAACTGTTTTGTGAGGCTATCTAGGCAGTGGCCATAGGTGTCAGGGCTGCAGGCATTTGCTCCATATCTAGGTGTAATGACAGTATGGGGGGAGTGGTTTGTGGTACCATGTGGTGCTGTGGGGGCATGGCCTGCCAGCCAGAACCCAAAACTAAGGGGCATGGCCCACTGCACAGAGCTAGGGTTCATGGGGGCATGGACCTCCACATGGCTCATGTGGCCAGAGGACCTGTTCCTTCAGTTGGTGTGCAGGACCACAGGGGCATATCCTGCTTGCATGCACTCAAATCTATAAGATTACGGACCTCCACTGGGGACACAAATCTGTGGGGGCTGGGCCACTGGATGGCTGGGGCTCTCTCCCCATACAGGTCCCACTGAGGCTGCTACCCTGGGACTCCTTGATCTCTGCTCGAGTTTCCTGGTTGGGGGTGGTGCCTGGCTCCCAGTCGTGGGTGTGCGAGTGCATCTGCTCTCCCTGCTCCCTCCCCAGCCCAGCAAAAAGCAATGTTGGGGCAACTGTAGCAAAGCCTATCCTTGTGTAGACTAGGAGCTCTGGACCTGAGAGCTCAGAGTGACGTCAGGTATGGCAACCCAGCATCCAAGCCCAGCTGGACCCTGCTGAGCCTCCTCTCCGATGCAACTTTACCATGCTGTCTCCAAGCAGTTCCCTGATCAGCATAGAGGCCAGCAGTAGTGGGTGGGGGCCCTGGAGCTCTCTCCTTTATCCCTTCCCCACGTGTAGGAGTCTCCCCCAGGTACCTTCCAATATTGGCGAGTGGCTCTCCCTGTCCCCGTCTCCTTCACTCTGAGTGTATCCCCTGGGCTCTCTGATAATCTATAATGCTCTCTCCAAGAGGGTCCATCTATAAGTGAGCATCTACTTGCAGTTTTTGGTCCTGTCCTAGACAGTGGCATGTGCAGGCTGCTTCTAGTCCACCATCTTGGCCCCAGTCCCTTATAGCTATCTTTTGGAAAATCTAAGGGAAAGTGTTGAACTTCTTTCTAGAAAAATGTGCATGTGTGTGTGCATGACACTGAAAATATTACTTAACATTTTAGGTTAAAAAGCATTGCTTCAATTGAAATTTATAGATATTTTTAAGACCACCTCTGAGCAAATTTTTGAAAAAGCTGAAGTTTGGTTTTTATTTTATCCTTTTATTTGCTTTCTTTTTGCTCTGTGACTTACAGGTGCTTGGATTGCTCTCCATTCTGGTGTAAAATCTCTCAAATATTTCTCATTGCTAAGAAATATTACTTATCTAGCAGACACAAAAATTCCAAAAGAAATTTAAAGGCTTAGTAATTATGTGATAATATTAATAATGGCTAATACATGTTGAACACTCACTAAATGCCAGGCATGTGGTAAGTACTACACTTGGATTATTTATTTTAATTCTCACACTTATATTACATCATAGTACCAGTAAGATAGATACTAGTGTTATTCCCACTTTTAAGATGAAAAAATAAAAGCACAACTAATTTGCTTCCCCAATACTACAAGTTTAGTATGTAAGAGAGTCACAAATTCAAGTATTTTGGTTCTGAACTTTTTGATCTTAAGAAGCTTCATTAACAATCAAAGGAAATTAGTTAAAACAGTGATAGACCCTTTTGCCTATAATATTAATTTTGAAGCTAATATTATTGCTACTGGTAAGGTAAATGAATATTCTCAACTAGTGCTGGCTTGAGTACAAACAGGAGCAAACAATCTAAGACAAGCATTAAAAGAATATACATTTTTCAACACTTTCACTTTGGTCTTCTCTTTCAGGAATATAATCAAGTGATATAATAAAATGTGAATACATAATTAATAAAACATGAAAACAGGAAATAATTATAATGTTTTTGAATACAGTTAATTGATTTTTTTACAAAGGCATTGATATCGTAAAATAGCAAAATGAATGTCATTCCAATAATTGGAACTAACCAATGAACACACATGTGTATAGAGGGAAATAAAACTCAGTGGAAATCAACTGGAGGGAGGCGAGAGGTGGAGAGGGACAAAAACCTACCTAATGGGTATAATGAATACTGTTTGTGTGATGAGCACACCTATAGCTGGGACTCAAGCATTACTAAAGTGATCCATGTAACCTAAAATGTTCTTACCTCCTCAACATTTTGAAATTAAAAAATAAAATGAAAATTTCAAAAATGAGATGGGTCATAGGCTAAAAGCGAAGGCTAGAGGCATAAGGTTTTCTAGAAGAAAATTTAGGAGAATATATTTATGTACTTGAGAAAGGCAAAGATTTCTTAAAGAGAATACAAACAACACTAATAACAAAAGAAAAAAGTACAAATTAAACTTCATCAAAATTTAAAACTTCTGCTTATCAAAAGGCAACATTAATAAGTTAAAAGACTAACCACAGGCTGGGAAGAAATACTTGTAATACATATATCTGACAAAGAATTTATGTTTAGAATATACAAAGAACTTTTACAAATCAGTAATAAAAAGATAAATCACCCCACAAAAAAGATATTTAAATAATCAATTAGCATATGCAAATCATAATTAGGGAAGTGCATACTAAAAACACAATGAGATACTACTCTATCAAAGTGGTCCCCAACCTTTTTGGCACCAGGGACCTGTTTCAGGAGGGAGGCGGTGCTCAGGCGGTGATGCCATGAGGAGCAGCTATAAATACAGATGAAGCTTTGCTTGCTTGCCCGCCGCTCACCTCCTGCTGTGTGGCCTCCATTCCTAAGTTTCATGGAAGACAATTTTTCTATGGATGGGGGGTGGGGATGGGCGTTGGGTAGTGCAGTATTAGAATAACTAAAACTAAAAGACCAAGTGTTGGTGAAGATGTGGAGCAATGGAAACTCTTATACACATTTTTGTTGAGAATGCAAAATCATTTATAAAACAATTTGGTTTTGGAAAACTGAAGCTAATTCAACAGCTGAGCAACTTTATTCCTAGGTATATACCCAAGAGAAATGAATACACATGGCCACAAAAAATTTTTTATCAGAATATTCACAGATGCTTTATTCATAACATATCTAAATGAAAAGCAATCCAAATGTCCAAAAGTCCATCAACAATATTCAACATCAAAATTGTGGCATATTTATAAAATACAACAATTTTCAGAAATACAAAAATACAAACCAATGATTCATGGAACAATATGAATAAATCTCAAGTCATTATGTTGAGTAAAAGAGTTAGACAATAAAAAAGTACATTTTACATTCAGTATGAAATAATTTATCTGTAAATGAAGAACATCAAGAACATGCAAAACTTACCTATGGTGAAAGAAACAAGAATACTTCTTGCTTTGGGGTAGGGAGATTGACTGGAAAGAGGCAAAATGGAACTTTTTAGCATGATGGAAATATTCTACATCTTGGTCTGGGTGTTTACCTGGGTAAATAAATTAAGGTTTTTACATTTACTCTACTTAATTATACCTGTATAAAGTTCTGTTAGCACTAAAAATAAAAAGCATTTAAAATGGGGGAATGGCTAACAATTTGGGGTAATTATTTATAATTAAAGAATATTAATTATGACATATTTGGTGACATGGGAAATGCTTATGACATAATCTTAAGTGAGGAAAAAGGAAGGTTCATAATTCTTTATTCTATGATGACAAATTTGTAGGAAAATAGTATATGTTTATATGTGTATACAGATGAATATGTGTATACTCACATACCCACTCTTGGAAGAAAGAGTGTAAGGGAATATATATATTAATGGTGACCATCTCAGGGTAAGAAAGTTATGTTAAGCTTTATCTTTTTATATTCTTTGATATTTTTACAAAATATGGAAGAATAACCTTCATAATTTGACAAAAACATAGGCATTTTTAAAAACAAAATCTTAGCTGTCTAGTGTCCCATTTCCTCAGAGTCATATGAGGGCTTATCACAAAAGTTAATAGAATCCAAAGACTAATCATGGCATAATATGCTATTTATGCAAGATCATTGAGGTGGATATACTACTTTAGTATCTTAAACCAAAGAATTTTATGTACAGTTTGGATATGTAGTAGGATGAATAATGAAGCTACTAAGATGTCCATGTCTTAATCCGTGGAATCTGTGATTATGTTAATTTACAGGGCAAAAGGGAGATTTTGTAGATGTAATTAAGTTAAGAATTTTTAAATGGGAGATTATCCTGGTTTATCTGGGTAGGCCCAATGTAATCACAAGGGTACTTATAAAGGGGAAGCAGTAGTTTTAGAGTCAAAGAGAAGGTAACATGATGGCAGAAGGAGAGAAAAATCTGAAGATGCTCCTCTGCTGATCGTGAGGTGGAGGAACGGGCAATGAGGCAAGGAATTCAGGTGGTCTCTAGAAGCTGTAAAAGGCAAGAAAATGGCTTCTGTCCTGGGGCCTCCAGAGGGACTCAACTCTACCAACAGTCAGTCTAGTGGGGGGAGATTGATTTAGGACTTCTGATCTCCAGAACTGTAAGATAATAAATATGTATTGTTTTAAGACACTTGGTTTGTGGGAATTTGTTATAGCAACAATAGGAAATTAACATAGATAGAGTTGATATCTTGAGTTTGGGCAGTATTTCATTGCTCAGATTATGCCATTTATATAGCTACCTAGGGTAAATCGAGGAATTCTGAAAAATGTGTGAAAATCAAGAAATAATCACACTCTTTGAAGCCATTTTTTATTTATCTCTCAGCACCAGTGAATACCTTCAAAGAAGTTTGTATTTACTTTCCCTACCCTCAGATAGATTGATGATGGCCCAGGGGATCCTATATGCTGGACAAAATAATTATAATCCCTCCCTCTAGGCCCAGAGTACTTAAATTTGGGGAGTATTATATATTCCATCAAGAATCTGATAAAACCCCTGCTAGGAAAACTATACATTCGCAAATTTTTGCACATAATTTAAATGTCTCAGAGAATTCCCTGAGGCCAAGCTCTGGATCCCACTGATGGTTCTGAATCCCAGCTTAGTAACCCCTGCTCTGATGGCAAAAAACAAATCTCTTTCTCATTCAGATGGTCACATTGTAGAACTGCCTTTTAGAACTGCAGCTCTAAATCCAGCAAGCTTAATGATAATAGCTTGAGATGCAGCTGCATCTGGCCGTCCCCAGAACCTGTTTCTTCAGGGCCTGAAATTGTGGGTAGGCCTGGGACTACAGTCATATACTGTTTCATCTACTGGTATGGCTTAAAGTAGAAATAATTACTTGGGTTTTTTGTTTGCTTGTTTGTTTTTGTGAAAACCTTGCTTTAAATTAACCAGATGGTATTTCCAATCCATCCTATATGCCCTGCCAGGTGAGTCTTTCTCCACCACTGCATTGCTCTAGTGTCTGTTTTCTTCAAGGATATTAGGTAACTTTCCAGGGCTCACTGTAGAAAGTAAAAGTTCCCTAAATATTGCTCCAACCTACCTTTCCCATCTTATCTTCATTGCTCCCATTGGAATAGTTTCTATTGCAGCCACATTATTTTTCTTTGTTTCTGAAACATCCATACACATTCCTATATCTGAGCCTTTCTCACATCATGTTCCCTTCATGATTCATCTATGGATAGATGATTTGTTTCTTTTTTATTTTAACAAATACTTATTGAGCACCTTCCAGATGTGAGGTAGTAGGGTAGGTACAATAGGCATAATGGTGGACAAAATAAATTTCTCTACTCACAGAACTTAAAGTTTAATGAGTGAAGCAAATATTAATCAAATAACCAAGTAAATAAAAAAATGACAAACTGGTATCAGTGTGGGGAACAGAAATTATAGGGAGTTATGAGAGATATTAAATAGGAAATGGATCTTGATGTTGGCATCCAGGAAGGTTTCCCCAAGTAAAGACTGCTTAGGTTGAGGTGTAAAGGATGTGAAATTAAACTGGATGAAGTTAGGGGTGTATGAGTGTGGGGGATAGGGGGAGGGATCAAAAGAAATGGCTTGTTTGAGGAAGTGGTAGAAAACCAGTGTGGTTGGTACAAGAGGAACAAGGTGAACAGGAGCACTGGAGAAGGCTGTGGAGGGAAGCAGGGCTCAGACCCTGCTTGGCTCTGTAGGTCATGCTCACTCAGTTTTTCACTATATCTATTGGGCTGTGGGAAATCATCCTGGGGTTCTAAACAGGATAGGTGACAGGCACAAATATTGTTTTTTTAACAATCACACCAGCTGATTAGGGAGAATGGATGGAAGGTGGCAAGGAAGGATGCAAAAGGATCTGGAAAGAACCTTTGACTATAACTCATAGGTTAGAGCTCAAAGGGATATGAAATGTCAAGTTGTCAAGTATACAACTTTGCATTCTGTAGGTGATGACATTAAGGCCCAGAGACATTTTTTTTTCTTTTCAAAGAGATGTTTATTCCTCTTATTAAGAAAAAATATACAAAACATAAACAAGGCAAAAGCATGACTGAATGTCCTTTTGATGTCATATTGCAACATTGTCCAATAGGCATGCCCAAGAATTATTTCATTCTCCAGGAGAACATACCTTTGTTTGATATACTACTTTTAAAAACTGCCTTAGTGAGTTGTCATTGACATATAAAAATTTTATATATATTTAAGATGTACAAGTTTATATTTTGATATACGTATACGACGTGAAATGATCACCCCATTCTGGCTAATTAACATATCTATCACCTCTACATAGTTACATAGTTACCATTTGTGTGTGTCTGTGTGTATACGTGTAGTGAAATGATTTACTGTAATATCTGTCCTCTTGGCAAATTTTATGTATACAATATAATATGATTAACTATTATCACCATGCTATATATTAGATCTCCAAAAATTATTCATCTTACATAGCTGAAACTTTGTACCCTTTGACTAAAATCACCACTCCCTCCTGGCAACCACCATCATCCTCTCTGCTTCTATGAGTTTTACAATTTTGGATTCCACATATAAGTGAGATCATGCAGTATTTTTCTTTCTATGTTTTGCTCATTTCACTTTGCATAACATTATTTCATATGTCCTCCATCTCCATGTATGTTCTTGCAAATGGCAAGATTTCCTTCTTATTTAGTGCTAAATAATATCACATTGTGTATATATAGGTTTATACCACATTTTAAAAAATCCATTAATCCATTGAAGGACATTAAGGTTGTTTCTATATTTTCGCTATTGTGAATAACACTGCAATGAACATGGAGTATAAATATATCTTTGTGATCCTGTTCTCAATTCCTTTGGATATATACTCACAAGTGAGATTACAGAATCATATGATACTTCTATTAGTAATTTTTGGAGGACCCTCCATACTGTTTTCCACTATGGCTGTACTAATTTACATTCCCACCAATAGTTTATAAGAGTTTCCTTTTCTACACATCTTCACCAACACTTGATATCTTTTGTTTTTTGACAATAACCATTCTAACAGGAGTGAGATGATATTGCATTTAGTTTCGATTTACACTTCCTTGATGATTAAAGATATTGAGCACCTTTTCATATACTTGTTGGCCATTTAAATTTCTTCTTCTTTGAAGTATCTATTTAATAAGGTTATTTGTCCTTTTGGTATTATGTTGTATGATTTCCTTAAATATTTTAGATATTAACCCCTCATCAGATATATGGTTTGGAAACATCCCATTCTGTAGGTTGCCTTTTCGTTTTCTTGATTGTTTCCTTTTCTGTGCAGAAGCATTTTAGTTTGATTCAATCCCATTTGTCTATTTTTGCTCTTGTTTTGTGTGTTTTTGGTGTTATATCCAAAGTATTATTGCCAAGACTAAAAATTATTGCCAAGAAGGTTTACCCCTATGCTTTCTCCTAGGAGTTTTATAGTTTCAACTTTTATGTTTAACTCTTTAATCCATTTTGAGTTGATTTTTGTGTATGGTGAGATAGGGGTTTAATTTTATTCTTTTGCATGTGTATATCCACTTTTCCCAACACCATTTGTTGAAGATGCCATACTTTCCCCATTATGTGTCCCCAGAACCTTTGTCAAAAATCAGTCGACTATAAATGTGTGAGTTTATTTCAGGGTTCTCTATTTTGTTCCATTGGTGTATGTATCTGTTTTTATGCCAGGATCATCTGTTTTGATTACTATAGTTTTGTAGCATATTTTGAAATCAGGAAGTGTGATGCTTCCAGTTTTCTTCTTCTTGTTCCAGATTGCTTTGAAGATACAGGGTCTTTTTGGGTTCCATATGAATTTTAGGAATTTTTCTCTATTTCTGTAAAAATATGCCATTGGGATTTTGATGGGTATTGCAATGAATTTGTTGATTGCTTTGGGTACAGACATTTTAACAATATTAATTCTTCCAATCCATGAACATGGATAACTTTCCATTTTTTTATGTCTTCTTCAATTTCTTTCATCAACATGGTATAGGTTTCAGTGTACAGATCTTTCACCTCCTTGGTTAAATATATTCCTAAGTATTTTATTTTTTTGATGCTATTGTAAATGGGATTGTTTTCTTAATTTCTTTTTCACACAATTTATTATTAATGTATAGAAATACAATTTTTATGTAGATTTTGTATTCTGCAACTTTATTAAAATCAGTTAGTAATTCTGAAGGGTTTTTTGTGGAATCTTTAGGGTTTTCTATGTATATGATCATGCAATCGGCAAACAGAGATAATTTAATGTCTTCCTTTCCAGTTTTTATGCCTCTTATTTCTTTTTCTTGCCTGACTGCTCTGGCTAGGACTTTTAGTACTGTGCTGAATAGCAGTAGCATGAGTGGGCATCCTTGCCTTGTTCTGGATCTTAGAGGAAAAGCTTTTAGTTTTTCCCCATTGTTTATGATGTTAGCTGTGGGTTCTCATATATGGCCTTTATTGTGTTGAGCTGAGTTCTCTTTTATCTATTTTGTTGAGAGTTTTTATCATGAAAGAATGTGAAATTTTGTCAAATAATTTTCCTGTATCTAAAAATTTGAGATGATCATGTGGTTTTTGTCTTTCATTTTGTTAATGTGATATATCATATTGATTGATTTTTGTATGTTGAACCAATTTTGCGTCCCACGGATAAATCCCACTTAATCATGTGTATGATCCTTTTAACTGCTGATTTGCTAGTATTTTATTAGGGATTTTCACATCTATGGTCATCTGGGATATTGGCCTGTAATTTTCTTTTCTTGTGTTTTCTGTGTCTGTCTTTGGAATCAGAATGATGCTGACCTCATAAAATGAGTTGGGGAGTGTTTCCTCTTCTATTTTTTGGAAGAGTTTAAGAAGGGTTGTTATTAGTTCTTTGAATATTTGGTAGAATTCGCCAGTGAAGCTATCTGATCATGGGCTATTCTTTATTGGAAGATTTTTGATTACTAATTCAATCTCTTTGTTTATTATTGGTCTGTTCAAGCTTTCTGTTTATTCTTGATTCAGTCTTGGTAGTTATATGTTTCTAAAAATTTGTTTCTTCTGTGCTATCTGATTTGTTGGCATGAAATTGTTTGTAATAGTCCTTTATGATTCTTTGAATTCCTGGGTCACCTGTTGTAATGTCTCATCCTTCCTTTCTGATTCTATTTATTTGAGTCTTTTTCTTTTTTTTTTCTTAGTCTAGCAAAGGGTTTGTCAATTTTGTTTATCCTTGCAATAAACCAATTCTTAGTTTTGTTGATTTTTCTGTTGTTTCTCTATTCTGTATTTTGTTTATTTCTACTCCAATCTTTGCTATTTCCTTCCTTATGTGAACTTTACTTGCTCTTCCTCTTCTAGTTTTTTGAGTTGTAATGTTACATTGTTTAATGAAGATCTTTGTTCTTTTTAAATGTAGACATTTAACATTATAAACTTCTTTCTTGGTATTGCTTTTGCTGCATCCTGTAAGTTTTGGTAAGCTGTATTTTGTTTTTTGTTTATCTCAAGATATTTTTAAAATTCCCTTTTGATTTCCCCCTTGCACTCAATAGTTGTTTAAGAGTGTGTTGTTTCATTTTCATGTGTTTGTGAATTTTTCTGTTTTCCTTCTGTTATTGATTTCCAGTTTCATTCCACAGTAGTCTGAGAAGATACTCGGTATGATTTCAATCTTCTTACATTTGTTAAGACTTGTTTTGTGACCTAGTGTGTGATCTATCCTGCAGAATGTTTGACGTGTGGTTGAACAGAATGTTTACTCTGCTGCTGTTGGGTGCAAAGTTCCGTATATGTCTTTTAGGTTCATTTGGTCTTATTCAAGTCAGCTGTTTCCATATTGATTTTCTGCCTGGATGTTCTATCCATTGTTGAAAATAGGGTATTGAAGTTCCTTACTATTTTTGTGTTGTTATCAATTTCCCCCTTCAGATGTGCTAATATTTGTTTTATATATTTAGGTGCTTTGATGTTGGGTGCACATATATTTACAATTGGTACCTCTTCCTGTTGAATTGAACCTTTTATTATTATATAAAGACCTCCTGTCTCTCTCTAGTGATGGTTTCTGTCTGAAAATCTATTTTGTCTAATATAAATATCATTTGGTTACCATTTGAATGGAAGATCTTTTTCCATTCCTTCACTTTCAGTCTATGCATGTCCTTATATCTAAACTGAGACCTTATAGACAACATATCACTGGGTCTTGTTTTTTAAACATATTCAGCCATTCTCAGCCATTTGATTGGGGAGCTTAATTCACTTGCAATTAAAGTGAGTGTTGATAGATAAGGACTTATTATTGCCATTGTGTTAATTATTTTCTGTTTTGCAATTCTTTTGTTCCTTTCTATCTTGCTATCTTCTTTCATTATTTGATGATTTTTTGTAATGATTTGGTTTGATTCCTTTCCCTTTATCCTTTGTGTATCTACAATAAGTTTTTCCTTTGTGGTTATCATGAGGTTTGTATAAATCTTCCTACAGTTATATCCATCCATTTTAATTTGATAACAACTTAAGTTCACTTGTATACAAAAACTCTACATTTTTACCACCCTGTCCCTCATACAAACACTTTGTGTTCTTGAAGTCCGAGAGTACTTCTTTTTATGTTGTGAATAATTTGTTGCCAACTATTGTAGTTTTAGTTATTCTTATACTTTTATCTTTCTTACTTTTATATAAGAGTTATGGGTAAATTGCACACCACCATCACAATGTTATATTATGCTGTGTTTCACTATATATTTACCTTTGCCTATGATATTTATACTTTCATATGCTTTTATGTTGCTGTTTAGTGTGTTTTAATTCTACCTGAAGAACTCCCTTAAGCATTTCTTATAAGGCAGTTCTAGTGGTGACAAATTCCAACAGTCATTGTTTGTCTGGGAAAGACTGTATCTCCTTTTCGTTTTTAAAGAATAGATTTGCAGAGTATAGTATTCTTGGTTGGCAATTTTTTCTTTAGGTACTTTGAATGTATCATCCCACTCTCTTTGCCAGCAGTTTTTGTAGAGAAATCTGCTAATAGTTTTATAAGGGTTCCCTTGTATGTAATGAGTCTCTTTTCTCTTACTACTTTCAAAATTCTCTGTTTGTCTTTAACTTTTGACAATTTAATCATCATGTGTCTTGGTGTAGACCTCTTTATGTTCCACCTACTTGAGTATGGATGTGTATTTTCCTTCCAAAATTTGGAAATAATGCTACTATTATTTTTTTTTTAATAAGGCTCCTTTCTCCTTTCTTCTGGAACTCTCATAATGTCCACTTGATGGTGTTCCAGAAATATTTTAGACTTTCTTTACTCTTTTCCATTTTCTTTTAAAATTTTTTGACTAGATAGTTTCAAATGACCTGTCTTCAAGTTTTCTGATTCTTCTGCTTGATACAATCTGCTGTCAAAACTCTCTATTGCATTTTTAGTTCATTCATTGTATTCTTTCACTCCAGAATTTCCATAAAGTTATTATTTATGATTTCTTGTTTTTTGTTGAAAACATTTTGTTCTTTTATTGTTTTCCTGATATTGTTAGATTGTTCATCTGTGTCTCTTGTAGCTCACTGAGCTTTTCAGAACAATTATTTTGTATTTTTGTCAGACAATTCATGGATTTCTATCTCTTTGAGGTTGGTAACTGGAAGTTTATTGTGTTACTTTGGTGGTGTCATACTTCCTTGATTTTCTGTGTTCCTTATATCTTGTGTTGGTGTTTGTACATTTAAGGAAGCAGTCATCTCTTCTAGACTTTATGTAGTGGCTTTGCTAAGGAAAGATTTTCACTTGGTGGATGGGATGAGGAGTCTTCAACTGGATGAACATGTGGGAGCATGCTGTGGCATCAGGTCTAGTGGTGAACAGTGTGCCAACTCTGAGTGTATGAAGCAGCTCTGGATCTTGGAGGTGTGGTAGTTTGATGGCTCAGGCAGCTGTGGTCCATGATATTGGCAACTGCATAGTCCTTGGTGGTAAAAGCTGTGGGGAGGGCAGCCCATGGTGGCTGTGGAAGCTGTTGGAGTTCTCAATGGTGCCTTTGGGTCCAGGGGAGAGCACATCTGAATAGCTGGAGGCTAAGACCAGCAGTGGTGACGGCTGAGGCTAGCAATGGGCCCATGGCTGGCTTCAGGTGATTGTGCAGTGGTAAGAATCCCAGGGAAATTATTAATCATGCCTAACTTCTTCCCTTCCTTCAAAGGCTTCCCCCTCATTTATTCCTTCTGTTTTCTTACACCCCATCCTCCTTCACTTCTCTTCTTCTTTCTGGCCCTCATCATCCTCTTTCTGCTTGTCCTCCATGAAGTCCCCTTTGCTTTGCACTAAGGGGACTATTTTTTTCTCTGAATTACCATAATCCTAAAGTTATTCTGGATGTCCCTTAAAAAAGTCATATTATTCTCACACCTTTATGGGCCAATGTCCCTGCAAAAAGATTGTAAGATCTCCAAAATCAAGGATAAAGATACATGCTTCTTGGCATGCTCAGCATGTTGTAGTTTTTGCTATAAGGACAATTTTTCCAAATATTAGCAGGATAATGCATGAGATGAAGAGAGTCCTATTTTGAAAGCAGGTGAGTGAATAATTCACTTCTAGAAGGAATTCACTTCTGTAAAATAAAAGAGGGTTAGGCAGATTCTGGGTTTTAATTGCAAAGGCCAACCCTCTGGTGTTATACCAAGAGATGTGAGAAAAGAGGTCTGGATTCTTATCTCTCCCTTGCCATTAACTGGCTTGGGCAAGTAACTTTATTACCGAACTTAGTATGCCTCTTCAGCAGGGGTAGCATGTGGTCAATGATCAACCTGGATTGTAGTAGTTTATTTTCCTCATGATGTTAAAGAAGCATAGGGAAGGCAGGCAAAGCACAACCCAGAAATGACTCATGAGTGATTGTGCAACCTAGGCAGATCTTCTTTGATATTCTTTAGGACAAAAGACTACAAACATCTTTTAAATCTTGAATCCCAATATGTAACCATCTTACTATTCTTTCCTCATTTATTGTCTATCTTTTCACTAGATTGTAAACTCCCTGAGGGAAGGGACCTTGTCTGTCATGTGTTATACTGTGTTCCCTGACACAGCATTGCCTGGCCTAAACTGTGTGCTTCATTGCTATTAAATATTTGTTAAATGTATTTATGAATAAAATGGTTACTTTTTAGCATACATATTCCAGTTGGCTCTCAACATACGACCATAACCAGCCTAACCACCCATATCTTATAAGAACCTGTTGCAGTAAGATTGTGATAGCATTCTGGCAGAAATCCTTGCCACTAATTCATGGATATTCATCTTTCTGTGCCTTTTCTAGTTTTCCATTTTGCCCTTGGCATTTTCTGATCTTTAATACTTGCTGATAAACACTGAAAGATTGGGCTTGCCTAGATATCTTGATGCCTAAATCATAGCTTGGATCCTTCTTCATGTTCAACTTTAACAGCCCATTTGAATATCAAAATTATATATATTCTACATATCAACCAGGGGTAAGGCTGAAAGCATTCTAAGGTAACAATGGAGTGCAGACTATCACCAGTGGCCCAGACAAATCTAATAGGTGAGAAAAAACAGAAGACAGAAGCATCACTTTAAAAATGCTTTGATCCTAAAGAATAATGAGAAGAGAAATTTCATCAGATAGATTTGTCACCACTTAAAAAGGGAGCCCATTATAACATCCCAATTCTGATAGATTATTATCTTTTCATTATTTAAGTTCTCCAAAAACTTTTCTCTGGTCTCTGTTTCTAAATTATGGTAGAGGAGTTAATCATTATTTGATTCTACTAACATTCTGTGAATTTTCCGTCCAAGTCATAGCCAAGAGCTATTGAATCTCTCATGCATAGTATATTTCAGTAGCTTTTTTACTCCCACTTCCCTAATCTGTGAGCTCTGTAAAGGCAGGCTCTAGCCTTTTTTTGGTTCAATAATGTATCTTTAGCACTTATCACAGTGAGTGACATATAGGAAGAAGTCTACAAATGTTTGCTGAATTATTGAAAAAAATTAATCATATAGAGTCTTGATTTCCCAAACCTAGTACACATAAATAATCAATTAATAGGGCAATAGGATATTACCATTGGAAAGGATTTTTCAAGGTTTTCCAGTCGAGCTCCTTAACTATGTACATAAAGAAATTGAGGTACAACTAAGTATCTTGAAAATATCTCACATATCTAGGATGTGACTAATTGGCCCTACAATGCAGGTTTTGTGTTCATAACATCAAATCTTAAGAGAATATAGCTGGACACAGTGGCCCACACCTGAAATCTCAGCTACTCGGGAGGCTAACACTGGAGGATTTTTTGAGTCCAGAAGTTCAAGGCTGTGGTGAGATATGATCATTCTACTGCATTCTAGCCTGGATGACAGAGGAAGACACCATCTCAAAAAAAAAAAACTTTAATAGAATGTATTATATTTAACAATATAATCACAGTGAATATAATAGGATCGCAGCCCTGCCACTTCCTGCAGCCTTTCTGAGTTCTTGTTAGCCACAATTATTTTCATGGAGAAATGTGCCAGTTAATAGAGGTTTCTGGGTTTTTTGAATGTCAGATAACAGTGAGCTTCATTTATTTCTCTAGGTCAACAAAAAATGACTCCGGTTTTAATCATAGACAGGGCTTCTGAGTTAATAAATTAAATGACTTCTAAAATGTATTTTGCACTTACTTTGTGCCAGATACTTTCTAAAGTACTTTATGTGAATTAACTTATGTAACCCTCATGGCCACCCTATAAGGTAGGCTTTATTATTATCATTTTCATTTTTCTGGTGAGGAAACAGTGGCATAGAGAAGTTAAGAAGTTAAATTCCCCGAGGTCACACAGCTAGCTAGTGGAAGAGTCAGGATATGAAACCAGGCAAGGTGTTTAAAGACAACTGAGAAAGAAAATTATTATCATTCCAAATGGAAGATGTATCTGGCTCCCTTTCACAATCACTTGTAAAAGCGAATCAGCCTTTTCATACCCCCAGATATACCTTTGGACTGTTGAATTCATGAGCTCATAAATTCTGCATTGTGATTAAGCCTGCTGGAGCTGGATATTCTGTTATTTGTCACCTAACTATTCCTAATTGATATAGTTTATATGTCCATTAAAAGAGTCAATGTATACCCAAAGCTGTGCTTAATATCTGGTACTTACCAAGTGTTCAAAAATTTGTATTCAAAATGTTGAATTTATATTCAATTAGAAGTACATTTCTCTTTATGGTTTTAAGCATTTTCATTACTACCTCTAAGGCTGTTTCTCAGGTTCTTAATCTCTCCAAAGCCCTGTTGACCTATTGAAACCTTACCTACACTTTACAATCTACTTCAAGTTTCTTCTCTTCAATGACTTTGCCCACATCCCTGCCTCTAACCAGCCTAGGTGAGATGCTTAGGGCCTCTTCCCCTGCACTCACAGAGCTACCTCCTTCTGTCACTTAACACATAGCATTGTAATTTATTGTTCTTCTCCCTGCTCCTGGAGGAGAGGGACATATTTTCTATGCTTGTATTCCTTTACAGTCTGACAGACAGTAGGTGTTCAATAAACCTGTATGTGATCAAATTAAAATGAAGTTTCACTAGGAAAGCTCTTCTCAGCAGTAATGCCCATTGTATTAGCCTGGGTTCTTCAGAGAAACAGAACAAATACCTATCTATCTATCTATCTATCTGCCTGTCTAGTAAGAAAGTAGCTTATGTAGTTATGTAGGACAAAGAAGTCCCAAGATCTGTAATCAGCATGCTAGAGACCAAGGAGAGTTTCAGCATAAGTCTGAGTCTGAGGCCTGAGAACCAGGAGATCTGATAGTATAAATTCCAGCCTCAGTCTGAGTCCAAAAGCAAAAAAACCACTGAAGTCTCAGCTCAAAGACCAACAGGCAGAAAAAGGGAATTCTCTCTTACCTTCAATGGATCAGATGAGACCGACTCACATTGGGGAGGGTGACCTGCTTTACTCAGTCTATGGAATCAAATGTGAATCTCATCTGGAACCACCCTCACAGACACAACAGAATACTGTTTAATCAAATATCTGGGCAACCTGTGGCCCAGCCAAATTGACACATAAAAGTAACTATCACAGGTCGGGCGTGGTGGCTCACGCCTGTAATCCTAGCACTCTGGGAGGCCGAGTGAGAGGACTGCTTAAGCCCAGGAGTTCGAGACCAGC